>CM071791.1:8227931-9568114 GCA_036559045.1 Platycarya longipes | reverse complement strand
CTAATAATACTAATGCGCCATAAAAAAACTTCTTCCACAAAAATGTTCTCGCTACAAAATTAATATGCAACAAAGAACTATATCTTTTGTAATTTTATTTGTCAGCCGCCACGAAATTTTTTTTTTTTTTGCAATAAAATATTTTTTCCTAGAAGCTGGTTTTACTTGCAGGCGTTATATCGTGGCAAAAAGCTTATTTTTTCCTCACAAACACTTTTTGTGTCATCATCTTACTATTCGCCACGATCGTATAAAGCAAAAAAAGAATTCCTGGTAAAATCCTTTATTTCTTGTAGTGTGGATATTATAACAAAGATGCATTAAAATTGAAAGCCATGACGGTGACCTTCAAATTAGAGGATGTGGCTCAAAGATATATGAGAATAGATTATTCTTTTCTTGTTTGAAGACTAATTAGATCATATAAGGAGCAGGTTAATTCGAGCAGTGGACCCATGCATTGTCTATTGATAACAGCTAGCGCCTTTCTCTTTATAATGCAGGAGATCATGCTGGTGAAATTTATGGGTCTAACTCATCTCATAAAACTAATTCAACAAGAGAGATTTGCGCATTATTTAGAAGCATGCCAAAGACTTTGTCACCAGACAATATGGGATTATTCCTCAATATCCGCTCTCACATGCATGCCAGTATTTTTCTTGATCCTTATCACATGATAAGTAGTGTGGGCCTCCATTCATCTTATGGTAAGCTCTGATACCATGATGAAATTCATGGGCCTAACTCATCTCATAAAACTGGTTCAATAAGAGAGGTTTGCAGTTTATAAGTATGTCTAAGATCTTGTCCACAAATAATGTGAGATTATTTTTCAACACATGCATGATGTTACAGGTAGGCATGCATGCATGCCTCGGCCTCCTCCTAGAGAGTTATATGATCTCCGTTGAATGGTATGAATCAATTAGAAGTTGGCCAGTTCATCATTGAAGATATATAGAAGCATCCTTAGGGACAATGGAAGAAATTGATACCAACAACGGATCACGGGATCAAGAGTTGAATGCATGCATTGCGGGAATAACTATGTCGTCTCACAATTATAAGTTAGGACATCGCCGTGCCCCTACATTAATATTAGGAAATAGGAGGCCGTTCAATTTCTGTCTCATTTAGAACTTAGTACTTGAGATCGATTGGCCGGGGATCGACCACTGGAAATGCTAGCAAAAAGATGGGAGATGTGGGATTGATATTCAAACATACACGAATTAATTATTTCTAGAAATATGAAATGCGACTATAATATTTGGTTAGGGTCGCGAGCCCTGCCGTTTTAATAAGTCATGTCCATGCACGATGCGTGATTTGTACCCCTAAGTAGTGGGGTTGGTATATACACTTAAAAAAGCCATGAGTGAGGAGATTAATCTAAGTTTCGACTATTCTAACGGTGCACAGGCTTTCGGTAATGAATTTTTCAAAGTACGCCACAGATAAAAATTATGAAAAAAATCTCCCAATTCAATGGTTTGTAAAAACTGTTCGTACACATGATCAAGGTCGGGATTCGAATCTTAGACATGCGCGGAGGTAGCACTACCAAAACCGAGTTAAAGCAATTACTACATAAGAATAGAATGGAATAGCATTTGCCCAGATCGAGCCAGTGATCAATATTTGTTATGATCGTATAATGATCAAGAAGTACTCGTGTCGACGTTAATAAGTCTCTCAAGTTTCAATATTATTATTAGATGGTTAAATACCTAAAACCACATTCCATTACTTAAATGGAAATCGCAACTTTTGCCACAAGACCGCAAGTTTCCATGCAGATCTTTCAGTATAGCTTATTCATATATATATGAATGGAACCTAGCTAGCTATACTAGTAGCTAATTCAGTTAATCCACTCATCATGATCATCTTCTAAATTTAGAAAAGCTGCCAATGTCTTAAGATCCAAAGAATCTGCATTTGGTTCATGATCACCCGCCACTAAATCCAATAATGAATCCTCAAGCTTGGCTTCGACATGTCCAGAAACTGCAAGATCTTCAACACTACTACTCGTCATGTTCTTGCAAGGCGGTTCAAGTACTCCTCCATCCACCGGTTTCTCAAATTCAACTATTTCTTCATCAACAACTTGTTGGCCATCTGAATATAGAACGTCTGAGATCAAAAGGTCATTGACATCAAAATCCATTAGAAAACCATAGGAATTGTTAATGTCCCTTTCATGAGCTGAACGGCATGGGCTTTCACTATCTACAGTACCAGGGATGATCGTTTGCTCATTGTTGACCATCCCATTATCAATTAGTGGGTATGGCATTACAACCTTTGCACACCTCATTGCTTTTGGCCGAATTACTGATTGAGTTTCTGGCTGTCCTGTTCCTCGAATATCGGAGACAGCTGGCGTCATACTTCCAGCCTTATTGTCTTTTAATTCATGAGTACTATGATCTTGTTGTTTACTAGAATCGTGAATGTCGGGATCATGACCTTGCACCAGCTTCTTTCTTAACTTGGTGTTCCAGTAATTCTTAATTTCATTGTCTGTTCGTCCCGGTAATCTGCCTGCAATCAGTGACCACCTGCACACACGTACGTACATGACAATGTGATAATTACTAACTCGCTTTAATATCGGTGCAAAAATAGTAACGATCGATAATCATGATAACATCACTTCTGCAGTAGAAGATCGATAAAGATAATGATAACATCGCTTTATTGGGTGTACGCATGATAAAGTTCGTGTACTTAATTGGTTCAAACTGAAAAACAAGGTCTACTACTTTTTAGACTTCGGAACCTTAAGATCAAAAGCAATATTCTTTTAACCAAGGATACAAGGATCGGAGTACCCTACAGACTTCCATATGAAATCTCGGTCAAGGGACGTAGTTTATAATGGGAAAGAACCTAATCGAATATCTTCTTGATAAAAGCCGTCCAAATATTTCATTTAGTTGAAGATTGGGGTGTAGGAATTGGGTAAAAATTAGAGGCCGATCATGTTATATTCCTGGATAGTAATGAATGGCTAGTGAAGAGCTAAAATGACATAATGTTGGCAGGTCCCAGGAGATCAATCACTCCAAGCTGGCCTCAATAAAAGAGCACCTCCCTCCAGACACTGGGGGATGCTCGAATCTGGTTTCTTCTACCTTAATCCGATGGTTTCCAGAGGCATTATTTTCTCTATGCACCTCCCTTGTATCGTCAAATACAAAAGGATTGTACAGATGATCATGATCTATTATCATGATCTATTATAAATAGTGGATTTGCCTTTCAAACATCCTGCGCATGCATGCTTACGTAGACTATATGACCAACCATATAAATCTATGCGTTGTTTCTTACTTATATTTCACGTATTATTAATTACTATCATTGATTAAAACGTGGGCAGAGGATGGCTCCTCCCTTTCGGGCGGCCTGTACAAGAAAAGGCACCGACGATATTTCTAGTTTGAAAGAGAAAAGTACTCCCCCGGCCTCTTTCCCCTTCTTTGAAGGATCAAAACGAAGGTTGCAATGCTCAAGTACTAATTGGGATCTTCATTAATTAAACAAGTAATTTGACGTACGTTCTCAATTCTTGTGAGAAATATGACTATATATTGTGGTGATGATGAGGATCAGAAGCAAGTAGAGGATTATTTTTTAATTAATTCCTAACGTACACATCGAGGGCATTAATTTGAGAATGTATACATCATTATAAATAAGAGGAATCTTAAGCACAAAGTGCTGATAATCAAAGTAAATTAAGCCTTTCCAACGTACCGTATCCCAAGAATTGATCAGTATAACCCTCGTTTTCATGTATATTTTGTGCTTATATATATATATATATATACTTTTTTTGGATTATTACATTAATTATTAAAAAACTGGGGATTACTTTCTCAAAAAACAAAAATCCAGTTAATTGACTGCCGGAGAAGTCCGGTGAGTACTCGAGCTAATTTTTTTATATAACCATCTAGCGTCAATGGTTTCAGTCATCATTTGATCCAAAATTAAGCTAAAAGTGCATGTTTTGTATAAAAGTAAAACCATTCAATATATAATAATTAGCTGGCCTTGGATTAACCAAAATATAAATATAACAACATTATTTTTTAATAATAATATTTTAAACTTTTTTTTTCATATTTTTCAACTACAGTAATGGCCATTTGTTAATTAATAATTTAATAATTTAGTAACCGAATATTTTATCCAACATCCCAATGTGAAATTAGGTACAACCGAGTAGCAAAAAATGAGCAATATCCCAATGTGCATATATTGTCAAAGTAAAATAATTCTTTTGAAGATGAACAGTGTATCTAGTACTTTGATTGTACAGTAGCTCATATGTAGAGCTTTCTCATTTTGAATACTCAGATACAGATCATTTTATTGATAAATAGCCAAATTAATTACTTTGAGGATTCATTGGTTGATAGTTGTATTATTTTCTGATAAATTGATTCAAACTATGGAAGAAATTAAGAAGAAGATATATATCCGATACCTGTTACCGAGAAGCTTGTGTAGTCTGATAATGAGCTCTTCTTCTTCAGAAGAAATGTTGCCTCTCCTGATATCTGGCCTTAGATAATTCAACCATCGCAACCGGCAACTCTTCCCACATCGCCTCAGCCCTACCAAATTTGATATGATTTATCAACGACAATAAACAATATACAAAAAGTGAAAACGATAGAACGAAAGAACACAACAATAAGGAATGAATGGAGAGAAGAGAGAGAGAGAGAGAGAGAGAGACCAGCTCTTTGAGGAACGTCTCTCCATTTCCCTTCGCCATGGACTTTAACGAAGTTTATAAGGATGTTATCTTCCTTAACAGACCAAGCTCCCCTGTTTAGACCTTGTTTTGCACAGCATGGCTTCCTTCCCATTTAATTTCTACTCTGCTGCCCGTATCTCTCTCTCTCTCTCCCTTTTTTCTTTTTCGACTTGCTTGTGCACTCTTAACGCTCCTCCAAACCTTCTTATATATAAACGCGTGGACGTACAAAAACCAGCTCGCATGTATTTTAAAAGGAAGTACAACTACGTCCCTTCGTAAGTCGAGAGTGCATGCGAAAGTTTGGAGTAAAAAGTTAACAAAATAATTTTGTATGATATGAAAATATATTTTTTCTTAAAAAAAAAGAGAAAAAAAATGACGAATGAACAATTACAAAGATCCTGAAGATTATTTAGATGTGGACATCGAAATGATAAACGTATATATTAGTTATACAAAGTTCGGATAAAAAAGTAATAATAAAAATATATTATATTCAGCAACGTTTAGTACATCTTCCATGAAACATGAAAATATGTCGATTTAGATTTAGTAAAAGAGTCCTGCTATACAGCTGCCCACTAAAACAGTACATCGCACAAAACTTTTTTTAAGTGAAAATATACGTGGCAGCCCAGCAGTCGGCAGCCCCCTCACAACTACAGTCTATATGCACCTAAACCCTAACCCCTCTCACAGCTACAGTGCACATGAACTATAGCTATGTGTGTACTGTAGCTGTGAGGGAGCTGCCGGCTGTTAGACTGCTCCTAACATAGCTCTTTTTTTTAATTACAATAGGCCCATTTATATTTTATTTGTTCCAAACTTCGTCTCTTTTATTTCCCCCCAAACCTTTGTCTTTTTCCCAAACCCGCAACCTTCACCCTTCCCCCCGATCCCTCTTCCCAGGCATCCTTCCCATTCCCAACCCCCGCGCGCCAAAAAGGAAACTAGACTTTGTTGCAAGTAAACCCAACACTTAAAAACTTGTAAATAAAAAACAATACAAAAGAAGAGGTCGATTCCGAAAGGCAATGATTACTATGAAGTAAATTTCCTTTATTCTTTGACCAGGATCAAGCAAAAGAATACACTTTACTGAAGGGAATGATTCGAACCATTTATTGAAGTAAACATTTCGTCAAACACAATATGGGCACAAAACCAAATCAGTCAAATCCCTAAAAAATTAACACAAAACCAAGCTAATCGCTTCTCTAATGCAATCACCTGATTCAGATCGACTTAGCCCATCATTAAAAGCCAGAAATCGCCCACAGGAAATAGAGTTGGTGGATGGGTGAGGAGAAAGACGAGGGAGTCTTGGAGCAAGGGGTGTCCTGTGAAGAAGACAACTAGGTCTTTGAGGGGGAGGGGTGTTTCTGTGAAGGGGACGAGGAGATGGGTGGGAACCATTAAAATAAGGAAAAGATAAAATAATAAAAAAGAAAATGAAATTCGTGCGATATAGGGGCGGCCGCATAAATTTAGGCCCCGTTTGGATTCAGAAGTGAGTTGAGCTCATCTCAACTCACTTCCATTTCATTATTACATTTTTATAATTTTTTATACAAAACACAAATTCCTATACACCTTTTTCAAATCTCAATACACATTTTTCAAATTTCAATACACATTTTTCAAATCTCAAAAGAATAATAATATTAAAAAATAAATTAACTCATCTCAACTCATCTCATCTCCGAATCCAAGCGAAACCTTGCTCTTAATAAAAAGTCCTCATGAAGTTTATTTAGATGTGGAGATCTCGAACGACAACATCGAATTCATTAATTGGGAGGTATTCAAGATGAATGGAAGACTGCCACGTTAGGATTCATCATCACGCAACATGATGAACCAAGCTAGACTTCTTCTTTCTTTTTTTTTTCTCTCTTTTTTTTTAAGTTTTCCTTCCACAAACCGCCAAGTTTAAAACAAGAAAAAAGATTTTTATTTTATTTTAATTGAGTGTCATCAATAAAAAAAACTTTTTATTCCTCCGGTACAAGTGAGAACATATTAATAAATTTAAGATGGAGTTATGAGACGAGTGACTACCAGCTCTTCAATAAATAAATAAAAAATGTCACATGTTTTGAAAAATAGTTCTAATTAGATTGGTTCATGTACAGCGTGTGTCACATTCATCCTGGATTTTCGGTTCTCTTTTATAGCTAATTGACGGATCACTGCATTCTTTGATAAATGATCTCCATGCATATATATATATGGTAGTATGCCCAACATGATTTACTTTCGCCCTTGCATTTCCCCGTACGTACCAATGACTAATGAGTAATTAGTCTACTATAGTCCTTATTAGAAGATTGGTCACGCAAATTCATATAATTATTTTTAAAAAAAGTTAAATTATAATAATATCATTTTTAAAATATATTTTTTTTACTTGTGTCCCAATTCATCAATAGATCTGCACACACAGACCCTCACTCAAGAGAGCAAAGAATTTCTCATTACTAACTAATTAGGAAATTGATTGAACACACCATTCTTTTCAAAACTAGAATATGTTTTAAATTAAGGATTTTTAAAACAAAAATAATAAGTTATAAAAATATCAGCATTTTATTAAAATACTCAATTTTAAAACATAATTGTAAAAGAATATTATATATATAATAAAAATTAGTGTGTAGTACTGATCTAGTATTATATATATACTTCACATAATCACTTTTATTCTGGAAAATGTGGTATAATTGCCCAGTACTGAAGTACTGTTCATATGTTCGGCATCACTTCGATTCTCGTATACTTAATTAATTTTTTTATGAGAAAGCAGAAGAAACGTCAGAACCAGACGCCCATGTTTTCCACTAATAAAATCAATCATCGTAGTTTTTCTCAAGCTTATATCAGTGATCAACATATATATATAGAGAGAGAGAGAGATGCAAACTCATGTGTAAATTATTTTTCATATAGGAAAGCCATAACAACCAGTATTTTGCTATATATAAATTAAGCAGTGCCTAGCTAGGTGGCCGGAACATGCACTATACGTAGGGAGCTGGGGAGGGGCGGACTTGTGTATAGTGTTGGGTATATTGCCCCCCAAAGTTAAAAAAGTAAAAAATTATATACTATATAAAAATTATATTTTTCTTCTTATAATTAAAATTGTCCCGGCCTTCAAAATTTTTATTCAAATTGTTCTCCCAAATTTCGATACTTATGTTACCATGTATCGAGTCTCATTCTAACTTTTTATTTTACTGACTCCAAAATCTTCAGCTGTTACTAACTAATAAATCTCGAAAATTCCTAAGAAATATGATTAAAAAGGTTTGACCAATCCTTTGAAAAATCTGTTAAGTTGCATTAGGAACGAGAAATTCATATTGAGAAAAAAATTGTCAAGAATTTCCCTTCAGAGATGATAATAAATTAATTTTATTCCATGAAAAGATTGTCGTTGATCTTAATTTGAAGCGAAAATCCCAAGTTCATATTTTATTTTCTTTTCTTTTTGTAATAGTATTTAAAAAACTATAAAAAATTTAAGAAAAGTTATCTTATAAGATGATTTATAAACGAAAATTTTTTATAAACAATTTCATAACATATGATTATTATTTTTTATATAATCGCATGCAAAAAAATATATATTAATATTTATACTTATATATAATACACATTTTATCAATCATCTCTCAAATATCAAGTTTTAATTCCAACGGAAAACCATAGGTTTTTTGTTAGGAATTATGCGAGGGCTAAAAAGGTAATTTTGCTATAAATTCAACAATAAATTGATTAGATATTGGAATGTTATCCTGACAATTTCTTCAAAAGATGAGACGTCATGCATTTCTCTGTACATTCTCATCATAAAAAATAATTATTTTTGAAAAAAAAAAGTTAATACCACGTGATATATGCCGATCTAAATTGTAACCTTTCTCTCAACATATCTATATATTTATACGCAGCCATGATCTTGCGAATTCGAATTTTTAAACATAGATATCTAATTATAAAAGTTCCTAGGTAGGTTGGTATAGAGTGACAATAAAAATAAAATAAAAAAAGGTAGGTTGGGATAGATCAGAAGCAAAATAATATATTGATAATGGAAAATAACATGTACAATTGTTTTTATAAATTTCTATATAATTACGTTTTTATATTATAAAAATAATATTATTTTATATAAATATGAATAATGATATCTTTATAATTTCACTAGTACTTCTTATTTACTATTCTAAATATATTTAATTTTTTATAATTTTTTTAAGTATATAACAACTTAATAATAAGAATTGTTTTTTTAAAAATATACAATTTTTTAATAATCATTTTTTTAATTATTAAATAAATAAAAAATTTCAAAATTTCAAAACTAAAAAAATAAAAAATAAAAATTATAGACAAGTCACAATGCTATCATTTTCTTATTATTAAACACGAAGCCTGAAGAAATGCATGGGAAAGCGACGTCAATGGTGACAGCCGTTAAACTGTCTAACGTGGAGCGCAGTTTGATTGACAGTAGATGTGAAATTAAAGGAGGACCCCACATGAGACGACGACGTCGCTATAAAAAATGATTTTTCATCGGTCATTCAAAGAAGTGAATGGGTGTACCTACCACCTCAGACATCTCTTCTTTCCACTGCATATCTGCACCTACTACCCATCTGCGTTTACCTGTCAGGGTGACAGGGAGATGTGACATATATCATATATATATATATAATAATAATTTTATTTATCATACATCACGCATCATTTTTATTTTTTATATTTTTATAATAAATATATAATATATAAATAATATGTAGAACAATTCAATACTAATTAATTTAACAAAAATTAAATTAAATTAAATTTAAAATAATAAAAAAATAAATTAAAAATATGTACAGTAATACCATCTGACATAAGATCATGATAAATAGCGTTCCTCATTTATTATATTTAATCAAATCTATAGTTTGAGCTCTATCATGTGCTATGTTCGTATTCTACGCACTAATATAACATTCTATTTTAATTATAATATATTAAAAAAAAAAAGATGTTGGGGACCGATCCGGCTGTCCCCAGCGTCTAAAGCAGTCCAACAATAGTTAGGCTGCTTGATGATGAAAAATATATTAAAATAAAATAAAAAATATGATTAAATAAAAAAATGAAAATTAAAAATATATTAAAAAATAAAATGAACAAAACATAATAAAAAACACAATAAAAAAATAAATACATAATAAAAAACACAATAAAAAAATAAAATGAAGATGAATTTAAGGGGATTCGGCCATGGAACGAACAGAGCCGCCACCGGTAGCGGTGGGCGACACCGCCCACGCCATCGGGACCGGCGGACTCAGGCGACCTCACCCCTACGCCGGAGCTTGCCGTCGTAGGGGTGAGGTCGCCTGAGTCCGCCGGTCCCGATGACGGCGGCGGGGGCTGCTTTGTGTAGGGGGGCAGCCCGTCTGCCCCCCAAGATTTCTCTTAAAAAAAATAAGAGTTGGTTCAAGGGACAGCTCAAATGGTCCTTGTTAAGGTGTGTGAGTCTAGATAATATTTTTAAGACAATTTAAATAAAATAAGAGTTGGTTTAAGACAATTTAAATGAGAGTGAGTCTAGATAATATTTTTAAAGTGAGTAATTTTAGTGCATTTATTTTAAAACAGTAATAGATCACTGTATTATAAAAAAAATTACTTTTTTGTTTGTTTCAATTTTGTCATACCTTTTTTTTTAAGAGACGACAAAAAATTTGTAATATTATGAATTTACAAATTGACTGATAAAATATAATATATATTTACAAAAGATCCTTAAATATTATATATGTTACTATTTTAATAATAGTAATTACAAATTAAGTGTCTCTTGTTGATTTTTCGTATCAATACCATAAATATTACACTATATTAAATTGCTTTGATTGGGCCTGTTCACCCGACCCGACCCGATTGCACCCTCTTTAATTAGACCACTCACCTGATTGGCCAATTACCCAAACACAACATATCAGGTTTATGCAAAAAAGGCAAATTGCAAGCTCACAATTGTAATAAGCAAGACGAGTATCCACAGTTTTCAAGCTCAACGTCGTAAGTACCTAGGGCCGACAAGAGGGCCACCACCGACTGTTTTTGGTGTGGTACTTGTGGAGAAGATGGATCCAAAGTCCTTGCCTAGGCTACCCCCATGGGTGTTCTGGGTGTATTTCTACAACTCGTGCCTCAAGTGTTCTACAAAGGAGCATGCATTTAGAATCAAATATTCATTATCTAGCAATATCGAGAGATCCATGTGCCTTGGGTGTTCTGCAACTCGTCGAAGGAAGGTCAACGAGTAGATTTGGGGCTAACGGAAAGTTTTGCAGTCGAAATCCTTTTTGTTTAGCTCGCCTACTAGAAAAATAGTGCTTTCGTTTTCGTTTTGCTTGCCTGAGGGTGCTTTCACTCTCAAGAGCCTTCATATTTTCTTGACATTTAGAAGTGGAAGGAAGGTATGAGTTTTGGGAAAAGTAAACGAGTCTGCTAACCGATACTGACCTAATCCATAACGAGTCAGGCATTTCGAGTAGGGTCGGGTCGACAAAACGGACAGTTTCGAAAATCGGCTTTTTTGAATAGCCCTAGCTTTGACTCATACTCAATATATTATATACACGTAATATCTTTTAATTAAACTATATATATTATTACTACAAAAAAAATAGACTATTATAATTACTTAATTATAATTAAATGATTATTTATAATTAAAATTGAACGTAAATAATTATTTGATTGTAATTAAATAATCATAAATAAATAATTTTTTTTATAATATATATATATAATGTAATTAATTATCGCCAATAATTCCTTCGACACGTTCCGCGTATGGTGGAGTCAATTACCTTCATCATGCACAGGTCAGATAATTATTGAACCAACCCAACGGCCAAACCTTGAAGAGACAACCCGTCGATCGAGATTATTGCCCAAGGGGACAACGATAGGTGACTACCAAATTTCCACTAATATAGAAGACTTTTTTTTTTTTTAATTCTGTAAGTATTTTTTAAAACATTCTTAATTATTAAGAAAAAAAATATAAAATTATATATAAAATTACTAATAGTTAATCTTTTAAGATTAACCCTTAAAAAAATAAAAAATAAAATAGTTGGAAAAGGAAAAGAAAAATAAAAAGAAAAAGCTTTCAAAAGAATTCTATAGTTGGAAATTAAAAAATCCACATATATTTCTCTGCCAAAACCAGGCCAAAGTTGTACTTCAATAAAACATAGCCAGCATTTACAATAATGTTTTTCATCTTAAATGTTATCGACGTCCCTAATCATATACATTGACAAATTCCTAACACTCATTCAAAACCGTGGGATTGCCTTTAGTCTTGAACGTCGACCAATTGCACGCTGCTCAGACCCCAGCCAATGCAAGAGCCAGATCCTGATCTTGTTTATCCTTGTCGCAGTGGGGGATCCATATATGCTGGTCTTTAAAAAAATTTTAAAAATTGAAAATGCCCCCTAAATTTTATTTATAATTCTATATGAAAGGGGGTCAAACTTGCCCGGGCCCGGGCCCACAAGGTTAGCAGGCCCACGGCCCGTTATCCGTACCCACCTCGACGCAGCGTCCGAATTCAACTGGGAAGACCGAAACCGGGGACGAGCCAAGTCCCTGGTTACCCCGATCTGGGCAGGAGATGGCAAAATCGGTCTCAAGAACACGCTAAGAACAGAACGGCGGCTCACGTACCGATATGTCTCCTGGGCCCATCTCCCATCGAGACACTCCCTCATTTATGAACGGCAGACAGCCGCCGGTCTACAGACCCCCCTCCCATTTAATGCGGAGACGCCACAAACACACGCCATTAATTACTAAATTGACAAAAGATACAGCTGCATTTAATGCTCCCGTCCAAAAGGGTCTAATTGAGCATTAATTGGAGGGATACTCAATTAATGCGATAAGACCGACCGAATCAGACCAGGTTTCCTTATCGAGGATGACGGACGGGTGATGTCCCGATTTCCGGCACTCTCACCACTCAGACTCCCCAGGGGAACACCTATAAATAGCACCTAACTAACGACGGAAAGACGGTACGTTCACAGATTCTCTTATTCCCCCCTATTACATATTTTCTCCCCTACGCTAACTTGATCGTCGGAGCGGTCCTCGACCCCGACCCCTCTTTGTTCTTACTTTGCAGGTTTCTATCGTAAGGGATACGGTGAACCAGACAGCAGGATACGTCCTTAACAGTGACGCCGTCTGTGGGATCCGATCGTTTCTGATCAACGTACTTTCTGCATGTCTACCCTACCGTTGTCCCAAACGACCAAGCACGACCAGCGGACAGACCCGTCGATGGAAGAAAGACTGGAAGCGTTGGAAGAAATGGTGAGGAGGTTGAAGGAGGAGAATGCAGCCCTTCGGCAACCACGCGAAGAGGCATCGGCCCACGGCGAAACCAATCTGGGAGAGAATGCGAGCTCCCGACTCCCTGAGGAGAGCGAAGCCTCTGAAGGAGAACGACGCCGGATGCACACCGAGCTAAAGGAGTTGGGAGACAAGTACGCTGAAATGGCAAAACTGATCAGCCCGGCAGCAGGGCACCTCTCCTCACAGGGAAGCATAGGAACACCCTACAGCGCGGACGTCCTGGCCGTCCCTCTCCCGCCCAAGTTCAAGGTCCCACAAGTAGAACTGTATGACGGGTCTCAGGATCCTGTGGAGCACATAGAAGCTTTTAAAGCCCATATCAGCCTACATGGCTATCCCGGCGAGGTAGCATGCCGAGCATTCCCTCTCACATTGAAGGGGATGGCTAGGACATGGTTCGGAACTATTCCTCCGGGATCCGTCAGTAGCTTCGAGGCGTTAGCCAGACTCTTCATCACCCAGTTCATGGCTAGTAGGAAACGAAGGCGCCCCGTGGCGTACCTATTGACCGTCAAGCAAGGAGAGAAGGAAAGCCTGAAAGAGTACCTGTCCAGATTCAACAAAGAAAGGATGACCACCGACAACCAGGACGAAAAGATCACCCTAGCGGCCCTCCTGGGTGGCATATGGCCCAGGAGCCCCTTCATGGCGGAGATAGCCCGCAAGACTCCCACCACTTTGAATGGGTTCATGGATCAGGCTGACGGATTCATCAACGCCGAGGATACGCTCGAAGCCCTAGTAGCCCCGCGGCGCGGAGAGCTCCGACAGCACGATCGAAAGACAACCAGTGCCGGGGAAGGTTCCAGCAAGCATCGGGGAGGTAGGAAGTTCCCAGATGAGACGAGGAGAAGGGACCCCCCACGGGAACACAGACTGTCGTCGTGGCCTCAGTCCAGCTTGGCGGTGGAAGATCAGAGTCGGGCAGAAACAAGGCGAGAGTCCATCAGAAGAAGAAGAGGGGAAATGTATTGCGAATATCACAAGTCCAAGGGCCACAACACTGAAGACTGCCAGGCCTTGAAAAATAGTCAGAGGGATGAACGGATGAACGACCGAAGAGACAGAACTCGATCGAGGACCCCTCGTCGGGAACGGGAATCAAGCAGACACCAAGGCGAACCTGCGTCCGGCCACCCAGCAGGAGAAATCAGAACCATCGTCGGGGGACCATCCCGAGGAGGGACTACGTCCTCCTCTCAGAGGGCACACGCGCGGAGAGCCAGATATGGGGAAGTCTACTCACTGGGGCAGGCACCGAGACAGGGCAACCCGGGTCCCAGAGGGGAATCGATAGTGTTCAACGAGCAGGATGCGAAGGGGATCGCCTTTCCGCACGATGACGCCTTGGTGATATCAGCATTGGTGGCCAATTTCACAGTTAAAAGGATGCTGATTGACAACGGGAGTTCGGCCGATATCTTGTTCTGGGAGGCCTTCGTGCAGATGGGGATCGACCCCGGCCAACTTCAGCCTATCCGAGCCCCCCTTAAAGGATTTACAGGCGAGGTAGTACACCCCGAGGGCCTAATAACTCTCCCGGTTTTGATGGGCTCCGCGCCCAGGACCGCGTCCATCATGACTGAATTCCTGGTCGTGAAAGCTCCCTCCTCCTACAACGCCATCCTAGGGAGGCCGACCCTAAACAACTTGAGGGCAGTCACTTCCATCTACTACCTCAAGATGAAGTTCCCGACCGACAGAGGAGTGGGCGAAGTCAGAGGAGAACAGGTAACCTCCAGGGAATGCTACGCCCGGGAATTGAAACACAAGGATAGTTCCGTGGCTACGATCTCCCTGGAGGACGAGCATGTTGAGATTCCGCCGGCACCTCCCCGAGCAGTATGGGACGACGAGATCAGGGACGAAGCGACACTGCGCCAAGCGGAACCCAACGAGCCTCTGGAATTGATCCCGGTCGATAGCGACAACCCGGATCGGACAGTACGACTCGGAACCAGAATGGACCCGGGAGTACATACGGAACTCAAGGCTCTCCTCACCGAGCACAAAGATGTATTCGCCTGGACACACGCAGATATGCCCGGGATCGATAGGTCTGTAATAGAACACCGACTATGTGTCAACCCAACTGCCCGCGCAGTTAGGCAAAAAAGAAGGAGCTTCTGTGCTGAGAAGTACGCCGCCATTGCAGAAGAGGTGGACAGACTCCTGTCCGCTGGCCTCATCCGAGAGGCTCACTACCCGGAATGGCTGTCCAACGTAGTACTGGTAAAGAAGACCAGCGGGAAATGGCGTATGTGCGTGGATTTCACCGATTTGAACAAGGCCTGCCCTAAAGATAGTTTCCCTTTACCCCGCGTTCTTGAGTCCAAACGGCATGGCAGTGTAACAATAGAGCCCGCGGTCTGTAATGAATGCCGTTTTTTCCTCGTCGGCTGTGCTCATTCTGATCTGATTGTAACCCGAATAGGCGTCCATGAAGCTGAGGAGAGAGTGCCCAGCAGTTGAGTCCACAATGAGGTCGATGCGCGGTAGAGGGAAGAGGGTAGAGGCCGAAGCCCTTGTCAGTATCACTTCCCAAGCCATCACAAAGTTCTTATGGAAGTCAATTGTTTGCCGGTTCGGGATACCTCAGAGCTTCATATCAGACAACGGAAAGCAGTTCGATTGCAGTCATTACCGAGAATGGTGCTCCGAGTTGAAAATCAAGGTGAAGTACTCTTCTCCCGGCCACCCGCAGGCTAACGGACAAGCCGAGGCAACCAACAAAACCATCCTCAATGCGCTAAAGAAAAGGCTCGGAATGCACAAAGGGGCTTGGGCCGATGAACTTCCAGGGGTCCTGTGGGCATATCGCACAACGGTCCGAACCCCCACGGGTGAAACGCCGTTTGCCCTGACCTATGGCTGCGAGGCCGTGATTCCAGTCGAGGTCGGGATGCCCACCCTACGAATCCAGCACTATGACACTGCTTCCAATAATGCCAAGATGATGGAGCGCTTAGACTCTTTAGAAGAACACAGGGAAGAGGCCAGCATCCGACTTGCCAACAACAAACGCAAAGCAGAACAATACTTCAACAAAAGAGTAAAGCCGCGCCGCTTCAAAGTCGGGGACTTAGTGCTAAGACAAACGGGCGTCACGACTCCAGCACAAGGAAAACTGGGACCGAAATGGGAAGGGCCTTACGTGGTGACGGCAACGAACAGACCTGGGTCTTACCAACTCAAAGACAGCTCCGGAGCCGACCTACCCCACCCCTGGAACAGTGAGAGGCTTAAGAGGTACTACGCGTAACAATTACTAATGTAATTTATTCCCGCTGATGTAATTTGCTCCTTGAAATTATAAAAAGACCGATGTTATTCATAACCAATGCATTGTGAAGTTCTCGACAAACGCCTCGGAATCCCGCGGGGTCAGTCAATTCACCCACGCCACCCACGCGATGTATCCGACTCGGAATCCCGCGGGGTCGGTCAATCCACCCACGCGATGTATCCGACTCGGAATCCCGCGGGGTCGGTCAATCCACCCACGCGATGTATCCGACTCGGAATCCCGCGGGGTCGATCAATCCACCCGCGCGATGTATCCGACTCGGAATCCCGCGGGGTCGGTCAATCCACCCACGCGATGTGTCCGACTCGGAATCCCGCGGGGTCGGTCAATCCACCCACGCGATGTGTCCGACTCGGAGTCCCGCGGGGTCGGTCAATCCACCCACGCGATGTATCCGACTCGGAGTCCCGCGGGGTCGATCAATCCACGCGAAGCAATTTGCAACTCCTGAACCCCGATCTTATGCACATCGACCAAGTACGCTTGAGAAAATTTTTTCTTAAGTTTACACTTATCCAAAAAATTTCGCGGGGTAAAGACAAGAATAAAATTATGAACAAAGAACCAGAAGAAGATTAAGTCAAAATTCATATATATTATCGGTCATACAAACTCGCTCGAATCGAGCTCGAGCATCATTACAAAAAAAAAAAAAAACTTGTACAAAAATCAGGTCAAGCCTCAGGAGGGGGCGGAGGAGGATTGAGGTCGTCAAAGGGAGGGTAGCCGCGCTTCCCGATCTTCTTGACGAATCTCTTCGCAGCCCGGTCTGGACAAAGAGACCTCACGCTTATCCTCTGAGGATCGAGCTGGGGATCCACCAAGAGCTGGGATCCTAGTCGGCGAAGGCCCTCGGCATAACCATGCCCCCAGGCGGAGTTACGGATCGCCACCACTCGGGATATCTGCGGCTCGAGATCAGCAATCCTCGAGTGGGCCTCTTCTAGAGCACTCCGAGCACCCGCGAGCTCGGACTCCCGAGCAGCCCGGACCTCCTCAGACCGCGCCAACTCCGCTTGCAGGATCTCCCGGGCGCGCCTCGAACCGACCAGTTCCTCCTCCAGAGCAACCCGAGCCTGCTCGGACATAGCTAACTCCTCTTCCCTCAGAGATAGAATCTGAGAAGAAGCTGCCAGCTCCGCTGTCCGAGCGGTTAGCTCGGACTGAAGGAGGATCTTGTCCTGCTCGGTCGTCGATCTTGCGTCCACGAGACGGGCATTCCTCCGATGGGCCACTGCCAGCGATTCCTGAGCCGCCTCCAATTCGGCTCGAAGGGAAGAGTTGGCTCTCTCCAGCCTGCTCTTTTCCACCCCCAGCTCCTCGACCGATCTTATCAGCCCCCTGCAAGTTTCCTCCGACTGCTCGAACTGGTCCCGTGCCTGCCGCAGCTTGTAGAGCCCGAACTTGCAGACGGTTTCGAGCTCACTGTTGAACTCGGCAAGCTCGGCCAGCTCGGATCCCACTGTCCGGGATATCTCCATGGCGACCTAAAACACCGAACAAACAAAAAAGAGAAAGAAAAACTTAGCAAATTTAAAAGAGAAGACCACCCGAAATTCAACAAGGCCTACCGAACAAACCTGAGTCAGCAGAGGCTCCAGCATCGAGGCCACCCGGGCGGTAGCATCCGCCTTCGCCTGATCGAATCGGGAAGGCCGCTCCGAACCGGTCTCATCGGCCTGACGAGCTCCTTCCTCTGAACCCGACCCGAAGAGCTGACCGAGCACAGCGACCCCACTTCGGAGCCGAAAAGGAGATGGGGGTCGGGGAGGAACTTCCGAGCCCGGAGGTGGGCCTGCGTCCTCAGAGTGAACCCCCGAGGTCGACCCCCTCTCGAAGGTCGGAGGTGGGCGCTCAGGAGACTCCTCGGACTCAGTGGCCGGTCGACCGCTCTCGTCTCCGACCTCCGTATGGCTCTCTTCCTCGGGATGGTCGGACCCCCTCGACCTCTCGGAGGTAGCCTCGTCCCGACCTTCTTGGGCCGGAGCCCCTTGCTGCTCGGCTCCCTCGCAAGCGCCCTGGGAATGGACCTCCTCGCCAGATACTTCATCTTCCCCCTCGGAGGCATCTGAGTGGCGCTCGGAAGATGAAGAGGGAGGAGTGGGCAACTGATTTGCCCTAGCAGCTTGCTCCTCCGACTCCTGTCGAAAGACCTGCGCAAATGGCATGGCCCCCTGAGTCAGATCGGTGGCATGTTCCAGAGCCTCCTGGAAGGCGCGCTCTATCTCCTCTCCGTCTGAGGAGTCGACCCCGGCCCGGTCCATCGCCTCGATCTGGGCTTCCATGACCGTCCTCCCGGCCTCGGCCCTCATTCCCTCGGTCTGCAGGAACCGGAGCTCGTCCGAGGACGACGACGAGGAAGTCGGCTCGGGGCGTCCTGCGGGAGAGTCTGCAGGGGGAACACCTCCGTCCGGACCCTCGGCCCGTGGGCCCTTCCCCTTCCTCTGCTTTTTGGGTCGGGCACCACGGCTCGAAGTGGCCTCGCCGGCCCGACTCTTGGTGCGCCTCTCTTGTTCTACCCCCCGATCAGAGGCCCGCTTGCGAGAGGTGGTAGGGGGCTCTTCCGGGACAGTAAAGAAGTTCTGACCCTCGGCGTAGGATCGGTCCGGTCGGGTCAAGAACTCCTCGATGTTCTCCTCGGTGAGGAGATTATCGGACCAAAGCCGATCGGGATCCTCTGCCCCCCAGGAGAGGACCGCCTTCACCCTCTCTCAGCCTCCTGGGCCGAGAGGGTAACCTCCATATGCGTCTGAGAGGGGAGGAAGCCCCAATCTTTCTGAACGGGGAAATCGCTCCCCTCTCCCTCCGGGAACTCCCACTCCCTGCCCGAGACGAAGAAGAACCTCTTGTGGTAGTCCCGGGCGCTTGAATGCCTCTCCTCCATTCTGATCAGCCTACATTTCGGCTTTATCTGGAAACCAGCGACATTCCCGTCCCGACGGAGGAGCCGGTACAGTGAGAAGAATTCTCGAGCGGTCAGATCGGGGTAGGGATCGTTCTTCCCGGACAGAACGATCCTAAACGCCACGTAGGTGGCCAGCAGGATACGCCACCCGTTCGGCATGAGTTGGGCAGGGGCCAAACCCAAGAAGTGCAGGACTTCCCGAACGGGCCGAATGAAGGGAAGGCGTAGCCCCTTCGAGAGCATGAGGGAGAAGAGCACGACCTTCTGAGCCCTCCCATCGCGTTCGCAGGCCCTGACTCCATCCCCCGGAGCCTCCAAGGTGTGCCGCCAGGAGACGTGGTGTTTCTTCCTAAGCGTGTCCACATCGGAGGATTGCATGGTGGACATCCAGCCGTTGCCGGCAAAGAAAGGGCATGGGTCAGAAGAGGCCATGGGGGCAAAAACAGGGAGTGGTAAGAAAGCAACAGAGAAAGAATGAGAGATGGCGAAGAGCAGAGGCAAGGAAGAAGGACAGCAGAATGGCAAGAAAGCAAAAAGCGAAGCGAGGACGGTGACAAGACCGCTGGGTAATTTATACCCAGAAGCAAAATTTAATGCGAACGGGAAACGAGGCCACGCCGAAACCGTCACCTCAGACGTGGCTCTTGGGAACAGGAAGCACGCCCTGAACTGACCAATCAAAGGAGAGAAACGTGCGCCGAAATGACAAGTCAGTCAATGATGGCCACGCGCGTGCGCCTCACCATTTAATAGCGGATCACTGACGGTTCGGGAATCGGAGCGACGGCGCAATTAAATTTCAAATTGCATTAAATGCCTGACACGGAATATGACGAGTCACGATTCAGCATTAATTGATCAGAATTCAAATCGTCCCTCTGAAGTCCGGTCGGTAAACAAAATGACACGTCAGCAGGGATCACCCGAACACGTCCGACCTCGTGTTCCCGCTCGGGAGGGGAGATAGAGGAACACTGCCCTGTGTCGGAGGACAGTACAATCGAAGGAAAGGAGGACCCTAGCTCTGGAACGTTCGGAATTTCCATCGAAGTGCCTTCGATGAAAACTCGCGGGGTACTGAAAGGGGGTCAAACTTGCCCGGGCCCGGGCCCACAAGGTTAGCAGGCCCACGGCCCGTTATCCGTACCCACCTCGACGCAGCGTCCGAATTCAACTGGGAAGACCGAAACCGGGGACGAGCCAAGTCCCTGGTTACCCCGATCTGGGAAGGAGATGGCAAAATCGGTCTCAAGAACACGCTAAGAACAGAACGGCGGCTCACGTACCGATATGTCTCCTGGGCCCATCTCCCATCGAGACACTCCCTCATTTATGAACGGCAGACAGCCGCCGGTCTACAGACCCCCCTCCCATTTAATGCGGAGACGCCACAAACACACGCCATTAATTACTAAATTGACAAAAGATACAGCTGCATTTAATGCTCCCGTCCAAAAGGGTCTAATTGAGCATTAATTGGAGGGATACTCAATTAATGCGATAAGACCGACCGAATCAGACCAGGTTTCCTTATCGAGGATGACGGACGGGTGATGTCCCGATTTCCGGCACTCTCACCACCCAGACTCCCCAGGGGAACACCTATAAATAGCACCTAACTAACGACGGAAAGACGGTACGTTCACAGATTCTCTTATTCCCCCCCTATTACATATTTTCTCCCCTACGCTAACTTGATCGTCGGAGCGGTCCCCGACCCCGACCCCTCTTTGTTCTTACTTTGCAGGTTTCTATCGTAAGGGATACGGTGAACCAGACAGCAGGATACGTCCTTAACACTATAAATATAGAGAATGGCCCACCAAAATTTTATAATTTTCATATGCTGTCTAAAATCTTAATATATCTAGAAATACCTATTTCTAATTTTTTTTTTAGTCTCAAAATTTTGTAATATAATTTCTACATATTATCTATTTTTAAGGAGGTAACCTCACTAAAAGTACTAATTTAGACATAGTTTAGAAGAAATAATAAATTTACTAAAATAGATCCCAAAGTTTTTTGTTATGCAATATTAGACTTCTTAATATGGAATTTAAAATGAAAAACATGAAAAATCATTTGAGACTGATGATTTATATGAAAAATAGTTGAGAGAATTTATCTTCTAAACTTTATTAAATAAGAAAAAAGTTATTAAAGATCTCAGTTGTATCATTAATATGTTTAATATAACACAAAAATTTCTAAATTTTATATGAAACTTATTGAACTAGCTTAGACACTAGAATGAAAGATGACCTTCTAAAATATTACTTCATAGTTTCTCTAAAAAATAAATAAATTTCAAATATTTATTTATAAATTAAATAATAGTAAATAAATATTATTCCATGAAACATGATCATCATAAATCTAAAATACATAATTAATTCTATTTTAAAAAAGTTATTTTTACATTTATGTAGCAAATTATCGAGATGAACTAATTAATTTATATATAATTATGTTTTTCATCTCTTTTTTATTTTACATAAATGTTTACATGATAGAAATTAAGTTGGCTCCCCTCAAAACAATTCCTAGTTCCGCCACTACCTTGTTAGATGTAATGCATAATTTAAGATAAGAACAATATTATTATTATTATTATTATTATTATTATTATTATTATTATATACTCTAACGTACAAAATAATGAGAATGCATGAATTAGTAAAAAGTATGGTTCCATGTTTAGCAAACTAGGTGCATGAATTAATATACTGTGGATTGCATCACAAGCGAGCGATCAAGGACGTACCACATGCATATACAAATATTGTGTGACATAACTACATTATTGGTCGGGATAATCATTAACTATTTAATGACCATTAACATTTAACGATTAACCCATTAAGTTCTTTGGACGCCAAAATTATCATTATACTCCCTTTTCTCGAGAAAGTTCACCCAATGTTTTTTGTTCCGGGAACACGGGAAAATTTCCATTTGACACTAATTATTAATTAGCAATGGACGACTTGTTTATTTGTTTATTTATTTTGTCTTTCTTTTGATTTTTTCAAGATAACCTAGCTAGCAGGTGACCGCTAGAAGGTTAACGACAAAACTCAAATTTTCCTGGATATCATGTGCTTCTTCTATGACTGGATGTTGAGGAATTAAATAATTATATTTGTGCGGTGGAAATTGAATTGACTGATCTAAAAATATGAAATTCTTAGGTAGATTGTAACTTAATTCAATATTTCGAGATCACAACCAGCTCAAAGGTTAACTTAATGACAACAAGTGACATTTCCTAGCTAGATCCTGCTCGCATGCATGTTTTCCCTATATATGATTGGATGTTTATGTTAAGCAATTAATTAATGACCATGCATTACTATTATTTATTTATGTATGTATGTATGTTTAGTAAATCATTAAACTGATCGTGTAATCAATTAATTGATATCACGATATTACGTGGCCGTGCATGTAAAGCAAGAGATTCTAATTTGAGCTAGACTTATTAATTTATGGAACTTGTTGACTAATTATATTTGTATAAAGGTGTGATCACTAGCTTGATAACACGTCCAGCACTGTCCATGTATGATAATTAATTAATCATGTATATTATATATAGTGCATGGTTCGAGGATACATTTAGTTAACGTTAAAATGCAGCGACTACATCATGATCTCATACAAAATGATCAGTACTAATAATATTGGACCATTGGTACGTAATCCATGAGCTATATGTATATATGTTTAATGTTCCTAGTACTTATGATCGATCTAGTTTATTTGATTAAAGTACCAATTTTATTACACAATTTATATATATATGTATATATGAATATGCTCCCAACACTCCATGATATAAACATATAAGAGGAGTACTACATATATTTACAGTTTTATTTACATTTTATAATTTTAAATTTTATTATTTTTGGTTTATTAATATCTAACATGTAAAAAAATATTTTTTTTTTAGTTTTTCTTAATTACATATAACATTTTCCAACATATAAATAAGATATCCTATTATTGGAATCTGTACTACTTTTGACTTTGATCAAAACTTTTCATATATATATATATATATATAATTATTGGAATCTTGGCTCGATCGTGACGTGATTGATGCATGCATTAAAAATATATTCACGTAAAGTGTATCAAAAGTTATTAGAAAACGAATCTTTGATATAAATAATAATTCGTAGTTGGCTTTTAATGCTTCTTTAAAGCTTGACAATCACTTGATTGGACGCCAAAATTAACAAACATGTTGATTCTCTGTTTTTATTCAAAATCATAGATGTATCAACTTTATTTGCAATTCAGTTGGACTATTATTCATTTGTCGTCGTGCACGGAAAAAAATATATATATGAAGTTAAATTATTAAATTCCACTAATTAACATGCTGTTAGAGTTCATGTAAAATGTAATCTAATGTCGGAAACCCTCCCTCTTTATAATGTTTTTTTGTTGAATACTTGACGACCCACTTGGTAATTAAAGAGACTTTGATCCATATCGCGAGCTGTTAAAACGGAAATAAAAAATAGTCGTGCTTCCTGGTAGACAGCTCCTATCGTCGTGGGGATCAAGTAGTTTCCGTGATAAAATTTACTATTAAAGTTGAAGCAAAATAATCCGACAAACAAGCTCAAAAATACTTGAACTGTCATGCAGTTTTGCAGACAGCTATGAAAATCTTTAGTTGAATTTTTCGTGAATTTAAAAATTAACAGAAAATTTTATTATTTTATATTTTTATATTAAAGTTAAAAAGGTACACCTGCGTGTACTATTTTCTATTGTTAAAATAGGTACTAGTGAAAGATAAACATATAAAGTTGATTGAGTGTCGACATATTATTATTCATTGATCATTTAATACTGAATTTAAAAATTCTATTGAAAAACTATAAATAATAATGTTGTGAGATCCATTTTAATTAATTAACCTATACCATGGTGCAGACTGCATCTTAATAATTAAAATGACACAACATGTATATACTAAACTGTCGTAGGCAGCCAACCACTTTTTTTTTTTTTTGTTCCTTCAGTGAAAAGATAAGGGTAAAAATTATGACAGAAAATCAAGACCAGTACAAACAACTGACAATACCCACTTTCCACTTTAAACAATACTTCATATATATATATATATATATATATATATAAATGGCTTATGTATCCCACACTCCAATAGTAGTACAGTATTCGAATCTCAACCAGTTATGACACCTCTGCAAATTAACAATATATACGCCAGTGTATTTAATGTATTAATTATATAAGAAATTAAGAAGAGTTCATGTGTCATGGATTCTCCGTGTTCGACTCAATTCAGAATTAATCCCAACTACTTGGAACGTCTGCTACGTACTGTGATACTTCTAGCTAGAAAATCAACGTCACCAGCCCACAACTATATATATATATATATATGAGTAATGTTATACTTCATACTCTCATTCTAGTTTAGTTTTATCTCATTATGTAAGATATGACATATTTATCATCATTAGATAATAAAGAATTATCCAATTTAAGACCATTAAATGGTGATTTATAAATATGTCACAGTATGATCCACTACAAGAAAACAAGCTTCTAGCGGCGTTTTTAATTTTGACGGAAAAATTTTAGCCGCAAACACTATGATTGCAGCTAATTCCATTTCCACGCAAAATTCCAACACAAAGTTGGCGAATGCTATAGAAAATTCTTTTGCGACGAGTTTATAACTGTTGGCAGCGATGCCAAAGCGCCGAAAATATGCTTTCAAAAATTAAAACCAGCACGCATAAACCCCCCTCCCCCTCGATCCTAATCTTTCTCTTAGAATCCCTAATCTCTCTCTGCCTCTTTTTCTCTCACGCTCTACCGCCCCTTTTCACATTCCCTAATGCTATGCTGCTACCACTCTGTTGTCGCCTTTCATAACAAGTGAATCTCTCTCTTTCTCTCTCTCTCTCTCTGTTCGTCTCTCTTCATATGCACCCTCTTTTTCTCTCCATTCGTCTGGGACTTTCCCACTCGAAGTTTCGTTTTTTGGTTGTTGCTATTAGTTTATTTTGTGTTTATTCATCAAATCGAAGTGTAAAGTACTAGTTTATGTGATTCCTTTCTCGAAGTACTGCACTAGAAGCTTGGGATTTTGATTTCTGAAACCACAATGAAATAGATTTCGAATTTTTGGGTATCATCAGAGGAAAAGATTGGAGAATTCATACCAATTTTTATAGCAATGAAAGCACAAGCATTGGTTGAGAAGAGAGATACAATCTCTGGTTTGATCCCTTCAAAGATTTCTACAATGAAATAGGTTTCGAATCTTTGCCTCTTTGTTTAGCTTTGTCTTTGTTTTTTTTTTTTTTGAATAAATAGATGCCCCTGTTTTATCAAAATCGTTGGCCATTAATATCATTACTTAAGCTGGCTGATGCTCTGTTTGGTTACTTGAAGATTGCTAATGATTTCAAAATATTGGTGATGAATACTGTTTTCAATGCATGCTATGAATCAGCTTTATAATTCTTTTGATACTTGTTTGTGACAATGTTGTGTATGTCATAATAAATTGGTACAAGATTTTTTTCTGTATGAGCAAGATACAATTTATCTGAAATTCATTAAATGAGCAATTCATAAAAATTAATGTTTCTATGAGATTCTTGGAACTCAATAGGTCTTTCTCACATTAAGTGCTGATTCTTTGTCATTATATTCAACATTTACTTTAATTCTTTTACATAGTTCTAGATCTTATTTAACAATCTCATTCCAAATCTTATTTTGTTGGAGTCACATAGGCACATTTTTTTATTTTTTTTGTTTAAACTGGACAAACTAGGCAAACGTGCATTTGCAAGTTCGGCCTTTACTAGTACAACTTAAAAGTGTGTAGACAACTCCTACATAATAATTTTTGTTTTTATCAGGACTACAAGGAATTCTCTATTAAATAGGTACATGATCTTCCTCTATAATGTGGTCTATCCAGCATAAATAAAAGATGCATGTACTATTGGTGAAATTTTTCTTTTTTATTTAATATCTATCTTAAGCACTTAGCTTCTTTAAATGTGGAAGTATTCTACATATTTCAGGACAACAATTTCTCAAAAGTATTTAGCTTCTCCTTTTTTTTCTTCTTAATTTTCCTTTGCAGGGAGAACTATGGCTATGATGTTGTTTGCTTCACTGTTGATGTTGGTCAGGTATCTTAACTAGCAATATGCTTGCTTCAGAGTTGCATTACTTTATTTTGTGTTCTCAAATGATATTGGTCAGGTATTTTATGCTGCCATTGCAAATGATTTATTTTAAGTAGCAAAATGGTTTGAAGCCATTTTTTTTATGCTGCCCTGTTACTGCAAAGACGAACTCCTACTTATTGCCTTTGTCTAATTATTTCTTTATGCTGCCCTTAAGTACAGACCATTACATTAATACTCTTTAATTTTGGTGATTTCAAAGATGGCTTGTTGATTTTCAACTCGTGTGTGCATACTTGTGTTATTTGGTCAGGGATTCTCTGTGCAGTTTTGACATTTGGCTTAATATTACCTTTGCCATAGAAGTCCTATTGTTCCTCCCAGAATAAGTAGAGTGAAAATCTGAGTTTTGCTAGGTACCAAGAATTAAATTCATTCAAAAAATGAAAAAAAGACTCAGAGCTTAGAAATTCTGTTTTATGCATCCTATATGTGTATGTGCTTTAACAATTTTGGTTTTGCTTGTCCATACTGGAATTTGAGAAGTTGATTATTCCATCAGACTATTTCTTGGCTACTTTTAGGACATCATTCAATTAAGTTATTGGAATTTTCTTATTATTGTTCTAATTTCTTAAGGTGTCTCTCAATGATATGATCAGTTCTATAAACACTATATATCTAAGAAGCACTTGTTTATAATGGCTGTCATTGAACTGGAGCACATGGAGCTAGAGAAACGCTACCGCGAACTAACTGATCTACTAGTGACTTAAACTTAAAACTGCATGGTTCCTCAATTCAGTTATTTTACGATATCCAATATTGTGATGAATTCTTGTATCTCTGAATTTTATCTATTATTCAGTACTACAAGCAAACACAGTTAGAGGCCATGGTTAGTGAAAAAGCTGCTGTAGAGTTTCAATTGAAGAAGGAAAAAATGCACATTCAAGAAGTACAGGTTTGGTGATCTTTGCTTCGCTTTGAGTCATTTATATTATGGAGTTCAATCTTTGTACAGGTCTGGTGATTTTTGTTTGGTACTTCTAAAAGACATAACTTGTTTAACCATCATTGGATTTTACTTGCAATTTTGCTGTTGTATTGAACAGGTAGAGGTTGAAAGGAATAGAGTGTCTCGTAGGGCATCAAGTACTTGGGAAGAAGACACTGAAATTATAGCATTTGAGTATGTTGACTTTTGTTTGAAGTATTATTATTATTATTTTTATTGACATATACGTATTTAAATATGCTTTCCTTGATGGTTCTGGCTGTCATGAGCAGAACACATTAACACATCTTCTTCTTGGATTTTTTTAATAGAATTGGTTTGAACTCAATTTTAAGGTTCTAGTTTATGTTAGTGAATCCTTGCATGCTATGAAGTTATTGGGTAGACAGATATCTTTCATTTTTGGACAAGTAGGGCAGGCAGATTTCTGATAAAAGAGTAGTGGTCTCACATCACTTGTTAAATTTATTATTATTCCGAGACTAAACAAAGGAAATGAATGTGTGGGGCTTCAAGCTACAGGTTTGGGGCTTCTAATTTCCTTGTACATAACAGACTAGGTTCAAATTTGAAGATCCCTAAAAATGGTGTTTTCCAGCTTTGAAACATAAGGTTCTACAGCTTGAAGCTTCTAGATTTGCATATATGCATCTTACTTAAGTCATAAACCCTTTAAAACTTTATTTGTCATGACTCATATTCTTTAGTAATTAGTCCTTTTTTTTGGATGTTTTGGCAATCATTATTTGTCATGCCACAAATAGGGTTATCCTAACTAGAGTAATCACAGTTAAAAGCTATTTCCGGCAGCTATTAAATCTTTTTGCGGTGACCACACTTCGTCGCAAAAAAACTTATAACATTCCACCTATTTTGCCGCCAAAATCTTTTACCCTCCCAACTTAAGCAGCGTTTTCGCCGGCGCCACAAAAACGTCGCTAAAAGGCTATTTGCAGTCAGTTTTAAGACTTTTTGCGGCAAATTTCAATCACGATAAAAAGTCTTATTTCTTGTAATGTAAGAGCAAAATAGTAGTATATATGGTGTCTAAATTATTTTTCTATATATATTAATAATTAGCATCGACAACTTGGTAAAACTGTTGTTCTTTTAAATTTAAGAAAAAAGACAAGAAGCATCACTCCGTAAAATTGTATTCATTTCGCAGAATAATGATATGCATACAATTTTTTCAAACAATATTCTAATTGAAAATATTTATATAAAGAATGTTATTTTTGTAAATTATTTTATAAAAATGTCATTCATTTAAAACAAAATTGTGAAAATAGTTGTATGTCTATCATTTTTCTTTTCACATAATTAAATTAAATAAGCTATAAAAAATGGGTAGTGTCGATACACTTACTACCATATTACTACTTGTTTACTACTCTCAGTGTTTTTATTTATTTTTTTATCATTTTGTTTAAGTATTTTTTTTAACATTTTTAATCATTAAAAAAATTTAGAAAATTCACTACAAGAAAAATGAGTATTTGTGGCACTTTAATTGCAACCAAAAGGACTATTTGCGACAAAAATAAATTTTTTTGTCGCAAATAATCATTTTGGTCGCAATTAAAGTGCAAGAAGTAAAAGGATTTTTTTTTAAATTTAAAAAAAAAAAATAGTAAATAAATAGAAATAGAATGGTTCACTTAACTAATTAAAGATGGACAAAACTGAAAAACCGTGAGTGGCGTACACTGGCAACAGGGCTTGAAAAGCTTGACAAAGTCAGGAAATCACTGCAGTACACCGTGCATTTTATGATATTGGAATATATTTATCTTCGGTTTTGCATTGTTCTTTTGTTCTCATATATGTACATAACCTTTTTGGCCTGAAATATTATTTATCATGAAGGATTTCACATCCTTGCAGAAAAAGAAACCAAAAAAATAAATAAATAATAATGTGTTTGGATACTAAGGTAATTTCAAATGATTAATTGATTTGTGAATAATATATTACTTGGACATCCCATTAAAATATGTTTAAATGTAAATAAGTTGACATATATGTTTGAACATATGAAATAAGTTAAGTCGATATGTTAGGAATTAAATTGAGTGCATGGGTCAAGCGCTTAGAAAACATATAACTATAAGGGAAGAGATTAAGCCCTGTTTGGATTGGATCATCTCAATTCATCTTCATTTCATCATTACACTTTTTTAATTTTCCATACAAAACACAAATTCCAATATAACTTTTTCAAATCTCAATTTATATTTTTCAAATTTCAAAATAATAATAATATTAAAAAATAAATTAAATTCATCTCAATTCATCTCATTTCTCAATCCAAACAAGACATCTTAAAGTTAAAAGATGAGGCAAGGAAAAGATGAGGTAAGTAAGTTAGCTTAGACTCCTAAAAGAAAGAAAACAGATCTCTATAAAAGAAGATCTCTACAAATGAAGGATCCACTAGATTTTCACATGCTGGAGATGACTTCTTTATACTTAGCTTAAATTCTTTCATTGTATTAAGTGACATTTGAGGCCATAAATTTAGACTTTTTTAAACCACGTAAACTTTGTGCCTCTTTTTTATTTATTTTTATTCACTTATTTATTATCTATCATATAGATGAACGTGAAGAGTATCGTATCAAAGCATGAATCACCATCATAGGCTGGGAAATTTCCTTTTTTCCTTTCGATCTGTTGTGCAAATTAAAGCATTAACAAGATGAGTTTAACAAGTAAAAAAAATAATAGATTCTATCAATGATGAATTGGGAATGGATTGATCTCATGATTGATTCAACGGCGTAAATTTCTTTCTGGCCATGAATTTGGACATGAGCTTAGTTTGGCTGCCTCCCTCTGAAATTATTAATACACGTCTGGAAATTGAATCCCTATTATACCTTTTAACCCCACATTAAAACAAAAAAAAAAAATCATTAATTTTTCAAAAACCTGGAGTAAGCTGGTCCAGCACTCGAAGAAAACTTTGGAAAGAACAAAACAGCTAGGTCCCAGCTTGTAATTGGAGCAGCTACCGCGTACTCCATGGAAGAATATCACGTGAAACTTGTCTCATTTAACTTATATTTAATCAAATTTTGCACCCACTCCGTTACGTTTTGGTAACCTTTTTACTTTTTATATTACTAATAAAACATATATTATTTTTTAGTATATATATTTTTTAGTATATATATTTTTTTTTAGTTTTTTTTGGAATATCAAACGTTTTGGGATTTTCTGCCACAGCTATTTGTATAGAGAGAACAAATCGAAAAAAATGCGTAATTCCAGTGTAACTGGAGCACATTAAACATGTCCCATATATTGTCGGTATTTGTGTCATTAATTAGTGTTTAATTAACAAAGTTAATCTATTTGTAAACAAATCAATTATGCACCCCTGATCCGTTACGTCTTCTAACTTTTCTCTCTTTTAATTGTATTATTAAGTTGAATTATTGGAGACTCATTGGCCGGGAGGGATCTTTGGAATGTGCGAATGGCCGGTCATGCCGTGTAGTAGGTAATTTTGTCAACGTTCAAAAAGACAGGTAACTTTTAACTGTAGGCATCATATTCGTACTGTTGTAAAATAAATAAAAGAAATTTGAAACATTAATACACTATATAATATATATAGATTTAGCTTTTTAGGAACTTAAAATTATTTATTCTGAATTTTTTGTGTTGCAAAAATGATCGATCTCTAAGATACCTTTTTATAGGCATGATAAGAGGATAAGGAATATGATATAGTGAAGTTCCAATGTTCGATACATAAATGAGCTAAAATTTTAAGAGGTGGAATTTACATGGTCATCCACCAAGTTCATGTATGTATTTACAACACTCACCCTAAGATGATTATATACAAAGTATATGCATCAATAAAATCTTGTATACCAAGGAAAATTCAATGGAAGAAAAATCAATGACAAAAAAAAATAATAATAATATTCTTGTGTATCTTAGAATGCTTTAGAATTGTCTCATTAAAACCTTACAAAAAAAAAAAATTAATGGAAAAAATTTTAGTGACAAAAAAAGAGTACAATCCTTATGATCATTTACTCCTTTCAAAGATATGTAGAGCTAATTCAATACTTTTTACTGAAAAGATCCTTCTATTAACGCATCCCAATATTGTGTATCAAATTTTTAAATGTGTCAACAATGTTGTGTGCTAAAGTTTTAAATGTTTCAGTTGGTTATACTTTATTGAATAAATCTATCAAATTATCATATGATCGCATTTTCTTGTAATCAATATCATCGCTCTTCAGGAGCTCGTGTATAAAAGAAGTTTGACTAAATATAATTAGTTCTATGACCTCTAGATCTAATAGATATCTTAAGCTCTATTGATCAATTTTGATTACAAATTCATGTCTCAGCAAGTAAGGCCTCCACTTGAGTACAATTGAGATAAGCATATAACTCATTCTCATATGTTGACATTAAAAGGGCATCCCCTTTGAATGGCTTGACTAAAAACATGCAAATGACCTCCCATTTTACACTAACATTACCCAAGACTCATCCAAGTTCCTTTTGGTGTGAGCTAGGTTCATTCTCTCATGGCATGTTGCTTGCTAGGGCCAAGTCGGCTCTAACCCCCTAGCAAATATCAGATAGCCTAAATAGGAGATTTCTTCACATTCGAATTTACACTTAGTTTGCTTGCATATAGTTTGTGTTGTTGCAAAGTTATTAGAGTAGCTTTTAAGTGTTCGAGATGGTCTTGTATGGACTTCTATACACCAATATATCGTTAAAAAAACATGTGCAATTTTGTTAGGTATAGTTTAAACACCTCATTCATGAGACTTTGGAAGGTATATGGAACGTTTGTCAATCCAAAGGGCATCACAAGAAATTTATAATATCTCTCATATGTCCTAAACATTGTTTTAAGCACATCCTCATGTTTCACTCGAATTTAGTAATACCTTAACCCTAAGTCCAGCATAGACAACATAGGTGCCCTAAGAATTCATCTAGAAGTTCTTCCACCATAGGATTGTTGTACTTTTCTTTGACTGTAATAATGTTTAGCCCCTAAAATCAACACACAACCTCCATGTTCTATCTACTTTTTTCACTAGGAGTACATGGTATGAGTAAGGGCTTTGGCTTGCTGGATAACCCCACTGCTCAACAACTCATTTACAATTATTTCTATCTCATCCTTTTGGAAGTAAGGATTGGATATCTATAGGGCCAGATTGAAAGGGATTTGGTTCCAAGGAATATATTTATGGCATGGTCATGGAATCTAGGTGGTGGTAAGCCCATAGGCTCCATGAACATCTCTTGGAAGTCTTTTAGTAGCCCTTATGCTCTGTAATCATTTGGAAGGATATGGTTAATTTTGGTGGGTAGGGTTTTTAAGATTCTTGGTTCGAGGGAAAAGCATGAATTGTTTTAGGGTATTTTTTGTTTAAGGGCTAGTTCTTCATTTGTATTTCGGCTAAGCTGTAGGTTGTTGTCAGTGTGGGAGAGTTAAACATCCCCATGGGTAGTCCGATATCATCTCTCAAGCCACTTAGGAAACAATTGAACATGTAACACTCAAACGGTCCCCTTAATCTATTTGACAGGGTCTCAAATTTGGCTTTGTACTCCTCAACAGTCCCATTTTCTCTTAGACTTGTTGAGAACTCCATGGGTCACATAGGAATTTGGTCTAAATTTAACGAAGAGTGCCTTAACCAAGGATTCTCAATTTGTTAATTGTCCAAACTCCTCTAATTCTTGAAACCAAACAAGAGCCTTACCTTTCATGTGAAATGAGGCTAGTCAAATCTTGTCTTGTGACAATATGTTATAAAAGTTTAAGAAATTGTGTACCTTATACAACCATCCAGTGGGGTAATCTCCCTAAAAATAGGAAACTCTAAACTCACTGTCCTTGTCTAGACATCTTCCCATGCATAGTACTGTCTTTCTTCACAACTCTCACCTCTAGATGAGGATTCTCCAATATTGTAAACTTGATTTCTCTTTTGCATTTCTGTGGTTAAAGCAACAAGTTGTAGTGTGATAGCTTCTACTTGTCTTTTCAAGGCTAACATTTTTGTTTTCAAAGTCTGATTTTGTGAATAAGAAGTCTTCTTTTCCACATCTGTGGACTTCTTCATAGCATTAAGGTCATCCTAAAGTTGTTTCAGCCTATTCCCATCAGTCATGGCAATATTGCTATTAATTAATTTCTATATTTCAAAACTTGTTCTCTGATACTGAAAATGTAACATTATGTAAATCATGTAGAATAGTGATGATATTCTCACTTTGAGGGTGAGGACCTCCGAGAAAAAGATGAGAGAAAAAAGAAAAATGTTTATAACATTCCAAATAATTCTAAAAAGGTTCTGCAAGTACCCTATGTGTCAAGGATTCCTATAAGAATACTGACGCACTAGAGGGCCAAAGGCCATTACATAACAAATAAACTGGAAACATAAATAAATAAAAGACAACAAAAAGTAAATGGTAACTGGGCCCAAGCCCGACATACTACTACTTAATTAAACATAAGTCCAGTACGACTTAAAAAGCCCATGATCCCATAGCCCTCTAGCCTTTTCAATTTCTGTCTCAAGTCTTCTGATCTACAAGATCATCTTGATGATTATAGTCATCATAGATTCGGAAAGGATGACCCTTGGCGGGCCTTCTTTTCTGTGCTAGTTTATTTCAAAAGCAAACCATCTAACTTTCCAGTTTTGGGTAAAATTAGAACATGAATTTTTACACCATTTTTATATTAATTTATTATTTACATATGGTTAGTTTGGAATGGACTGAAAGCTCCTTACCAATATAATCCTTAGACACAAATTTTCTGTAAAAGTTTATTCCAATTTTTAGATGGCATGCACAAATGTACTGAATGGGACTTGTAAGTGGGGCATTTCAGGCCTGGCAGTTAGAGAGCTCCAAGCCCAAAAGCCCGTTCAGTCATCTTTTATCCAACCCTACCTCTATATATATGTTAGATTGGATCATCTTGAAAACCAAAGGCACATGATCTCTAGTAAAAATTTGATAGAATTTCCGACTCTACTACATATCCGCCCCAACAAAGTCACAGCTGATTAAAATAAAACGAATAAAAAAAAAAAAAAAAACAAAGTCAGAGCTGATATACTGAGTCAGAGTTGAGTTCAATGGAAGGAATCCAATAGGAGTTTAAGGTAGAGTTAGGGGATGTTTAGAAAATTTTGTCATCTCTATCTCATCTAATTTCTTTTCAAAACATCATTCAAATATAAATAGTATGAAACTAATGATTAGAACTTGTTCAATCTAATTATCACAATTTTTTCAAATTGATCATTACAACTTTCCAAATTTTTTAATTAAAATATAATTCAACTTTTTCAAATTTTAAAATAAAAATAATATTAAAAATTATATCATGACAATATTTTAAATGTATAATATTTTGTATTTAACCGTTTCTCTTTTATTTTCCAAAATCCAATAAATACTTATCTCAAACTATCTTACTATTTTTTATAAACAATTTTACTACTATTAACAAAATCGTCATCTCACTTTATTCTCCAAACATCTCCTAGAGTCAAACCACGATTTGTTCATTTTAAGAAGCTTTGTTCAAAAGGACTAGTTTCTATCTCTTTTTTCAATTGCCAAATATGGATGGAATTTGGGAATGATTAGACCTTATCTTTGTCTAGCCAGACACCAAATGGATGTACAAATACACGACAAAATAAAAATAAAAATCTCTCTTTCATTTCATACAACTGTGTTTAATATACTGCTTGCCAGGCTTAAAATTCCATATCCCCCCCCCCCCCCCCTTCTTTTAATTTACTCCAAACCTCCCGTACTTTGTAAATAAATTTAAGTGCTAATTGCAAATTCAGTGCCCAGGTTTTTAAACAGTTTACAGAAAGCCACCTTGGTTTCAATAACGTATAATATTTCGATATTCCAATTAGTCATTGCCAGGTGGCAAATATATAAGGCACTTCTAAACGAATCTAGGTTCTACACGTGTATTTAACCATCCATGCATCCGTGTCAAATCTGACACATCATAGCCAACTAAATTTCAGGATTGTCCCCACTTATTATAGAAAGATGAGAATGCCCCAATAATTGAAATCCAAACCTTCCAAATTAAATCATCTCCCACCCCAAACTTAACCTCCCAAATCATCTTCCAACCCAAACCCCCATCTCCCGAAAGCTAATCCCCTTCCCTATTCCAACATCTTCGACACCTACGTCGATTGAAATCGAGAAAAAGTCATCTGTAGAATCATCTCGGCCACCCCCTAAATCAGGTCCTATATAACCTCCCAAAAATCAATCCCTTTTTCCCATTCTTGCATCACCGATGATTGTTGTGGTCGACAAACACAATTAAGAAAACGGCTTGGACACTTTAAGCAGTCTACAATTATTCCAAATATATATAAATTAAATTAAAATGCATGACTTTTACAGTCATGTGGACGGAAGGTAGAACTACTATTTTTATTGTGTTCTTGAAAGAAAATACCAAGGAGATCCATTGAGCTTTCAAGACACACACTACAAGAAATAATGGTTATTGTTGCATTGTGAGACTACCACAATAGATTATGCCGCATATACTTGGTTTTTGCGGCATTTTATAAACAGTGTTTTGGACCTTTAACAGTGATTATGGACTTTATTATGGCAAACTGATATGCCACAACATGATTTTGTTTGTTGCGTTGCTTCCTTACCACGCAAAAGGATCATTATTACGAAGCATTTAAATTGGGAGCCGCAATAGGGTTCAGTTTTCTTCAATTTCCTCCCCGTGTCCCTTTCTCAGTTCTCCCATTCCTTCCCACATTTTCCCCCTCTATTATTTCCCTTCAGATTTTGAACTTCCCACAAACACAATACTTAGGCAATTTTGTATGGTGTTCCCCCAATCGTGCTTCATCTTCGTGATGAACTTGGCTCTCGCGGGATCCCTTTATTATTTGCCTTTTGATTTTTCCTTCCCACAAACATAATTGCAATGCGATTTTGTCCAGTGTTCCCCCAATCGTGCTTCACCTTTGTACGAAGTTAGCTCTCATAGGATCCTTCAATGGTACAGACCAAGCCTTTTTCTTCATAATGTTCATAATGTTAGGGTCAGTTAGTGCAATTTGGAGATTTCTTGAAACTCTCTTAATAATTATAATCTTGTTGTTCGCATCTACCAGATTAATGGTACTCCAAATGACGTAACTCCCCAATAATCCACGTGAAGTCCAGGATAGCTCCATGTTAACAGAATAGAAAATAGAAAGAAACAGAAAGGATTTGTTGAATGTTCTCGGGTGCTTTCATTAATGAATTCAGTGTCTATATATAGATTGTAAATCAAGAATCAAAGAATATAAATTGGTTACAATAACAGTAGAGAAAACAGAATTGAGGCCTCTGCTGTGATGGTATTTAATCTACTGTAGGTGCCCCTTTGGTGTGCTATGTGATGAGTGTGCAAAAGTGCACTCTAAATATCATAATATTTGATTAAATTACAAAGAATAAGAATAGAAATAATTGAATTTTACTTATTTTATTGAATTTGATTTTTATTTACATTGAAATGTTTTTAAGCATTATTTGTCTTCTTTTATTTTTATTCTTTATTTTCTTTATTTTATTTCATTCTATTTTATTTTATTTATTTATTTATTTATACTTCTTTCTTAATAGTTGAAGGAGAGAAAAAGCACAAATATCGGCCTTCACTTGAGCAAGACACGGGCTGTACTTCATGCTTGGATCCCACTTCGTGGCCCACTAGCAATTTGATTTACCAACTCATGGCATGAAATGGAGTAGGGCAATTAATCAACTTCAAGGCTGAATTTCACAACATAAAAGAGTTGGCCAACTTTTGACTTCATCACATGAGCCCACTTTCTTCAATTTATTCACATGCATATAGAAATTGCTTTTCATCTCATAGGCCCCATTCACTTAACTAATTCGAAGTCTGACATTGGGCCGCACTTTAATCTCATGGCACTCAAGTAACTCGCATCACTCAGGAGGCCAAACGAGTTTTAATCCAAGTAGGGCACGGCTTATATACATTATATTTACGAGATGATGAGATGAACTTCAAGGGGGGCGTTTTTTAGGTATGTAGACAAAGACCTCAATAAGAAGACAAAAGGAATTGAGGGCCAGCGGCTGTGTTATTATTTTTCTCTTGTCCATCATGATTATGGTATTTTTAATTTATTTTTAATTCATATATTTGATTTTTAATTTATTAAAACTCTTTATTTTATCATTCTCAATTTATTGTTGGTGTACTCCTCTCCGAATAGTCATAGAATTTACTTTGTTTAGGATTCAATCATGCTTTTTCTATTGAATGGATTGGTTATTTGATTATGCTCGGATCAATTGATTATTTATATTGATTTAATTCTCTGCTGCAATATCACTCACTGGGTATATTGTTGTCGTTGAATTTTCTCAATATATAACAATTTGCGTGATTTAAAAGTGATGAATGATTTTTCAAAGGGTTACATTTGATTTAGTTTTGGTTTATAATTCTATATCTTCCGGTTAAGAATTACGGAATTGAATTCTCAATTGAGTTATCAATGAATTAAGAATAATTAAAATACCAGATATGTGCAAAGGATTCTTGAAAGTCTACTATTCGTCAATTTGAGTAAAATTTTTCATTAATTATTTAGTTTAATTTTCATTTTTAGTTAAAATCAATTTTTATTCTCTCATTAATTATTTAATATTTTTTTTAGTTTCTTTACTATTTCTACTATTCTTTTAATTTGTCTCCTTGTGGAATCGACACTTCAAAACTACACTACAACTACCGCGTTATTCTTTGAGCGTAATCACTCTGTCACAGACTTAGTGTTTAAGTCACATAGTCTAATACACCCCCTCCCTATTCGGCATCAAACTATCTCAGAACCCATTTGAGAGCACTCCAGTGAGTGATCATTGGGTAGTGCATAAACTGACATAGTTTATTGTCTACAAAAGAAATGTCTGGGCAGGTTAAATTCTGATATTGAAGACCTCCAACTAGGCTTCGATACAATAGTGGATCATCAAAATCAAGAGAGTCAAATTTTGAGAGCTTGAGAGATGCTGCCATTGATGAGGTCATGGGCTTAGATTGAAGCATATTGCTTCAGGTGAGTAGACCTTTGATATACTTTCGATGAGAGAGCAGCAAACCACCTTTGGTATGATCAATTTCAAGACCCAAGAAAAATGAAAGATTACCAAGATCTCTAATAGGAAAGGCAGTGTGCATGGAGGCAATTAAAGTGTCAACAATAGAACAATGAAAGGCAGTGATAACTATGTCATTAAAATAGACAAGTAAGAAAATTCTAGTGGCACAATTACTATAAATTAAAAGAGAATGATCAGCTTTAGAAGCAAGAAATCCATACTCAAGTAGCCAGGAATTGAGCTGTTCAAACTATGCCTTTAGAGCCTGCTTTAATCCATAGATTGCTTTATTGAGTTTGCAAACAAAGGTGGGATGAGATGAGCTTACAAAGCCTTGTGGTTGCTGCACATACACATCATCAGTAAGATTACCATGTAGAAATGCTTTTTTAATATCCAACTAGCGCAATGGCCATTTCTGGGACATAGCAATAGAGATGATGAGTTTGATGGTTGAGGGCTTGACCACAGGACTGAAGGTCTCGTGGTAATCAAGTCCAGGTTGTTGATGAAAGCCTTTTGCAACTAATTGATCCTTTCGCCTTTGAAAAGAATTATTGGAGTTGGCCTTGATTTGATAGACCGAGCGACATCCAAGGATGTTGGAAGAGGGAACTGGTGGTACAAGCGTCCATGTGTGATTATGAGTCAAAGAGGCAAATTCCTGAGCCATTGCCGCCTTCCAATTTTGGAATTTTGAGGCAGTTGAGTAACTTGAGGGCTCATCTGAAACAAGAATAATATAGCTGAAACACTGTCAAGTTGGATAGGGCATAGCACCATTAGTGAAATTTCTAGGTTGAGAGGAGTTGGTTTGGGCACGAGTTATGATGGGAGACGAAGGAAGGAAAAGAATTGGTGAAGGACTTGAGGCACAAGAGTTTTGAAAGGATGCAAGAGATGTGCTTGAGATTTGGTGCAATCGGGAGGTAGGAGAAGACCTAGGAAGAGATGTTGATAGATTTGAACGTGAGCTTGTAGATGAAGTGGTTTGAGAAGGTGGGCTTGTAAAAGGTAAAGGTGGAACTGGGCCAAGGAGAGATGTAGTGTTTTGAGGTGTTGGGTTGGCTGGGTTTTCAGTCAGAAAAGGGCCAAGAATTGAGGGTGATATTATGGGTAAGGCAGCTTGAGTGGAAATCATATTTGTGGGCCGAGAAGGATGTGAATTGTTGGGCTTAGATATAGGAAATGAGTTTTCATCAAATGTGACATTACGGGAAATGTAAAGTCGGTTGGTGGAGAGGTCAAGGCATTTGTATCCCTTATGAGAAGCACTGTACCTGAGTAATAGACAAGGAGTAGTCCAAAAATTAAATTTATTTTTGAGGTAAGGTCTAAAGTTGGGCCAACAAAGGCAACCAAACACTTTCAAGAAATTGTAGTTAGGTTGAGTAAGGAGTTTGGTGAAGGTTGGAATGGGCAAGCGATTAATTAGATAGACTGAAATTTCGAAGGTGTCGGCCCAAAATGTAAAAGGAAGAGATGCTTGGGCCGAGAGAGCAAGCCCGGTCTCAAAGATATGACGGTACTTTCTTTCAACAAGTCTGTTTTGTTGCTGAGTGTGTGGACATGAGAGACGATGTTGAATCCCGAGTTTTTGACATAAGGAAGTGATGGGTTTGAATTCACCACCTCCATCCATTTGTAAAACAATTAACTTAGTGTTAATATTTTTTCAACATATGAGAGGAATTTGGAAAATAGATAATAACATCAGATTTCAATTTAAGAGGAAACAACCAAATAAATCTGGTATAGTGGTCCACAAATGAAACATAGTATTTAAAGCCCAAACGGGATACATAAGGTGATGGGCCCCAAAGGTCCGAACCAATTAACTCTAAAGGCCTGTGATACACGACCTGACTTGAAGGAAAGGAAGTTGATGGGCTTTCGCAAGTGGACAAACTAGACATTTGAAGGAGTTGTCTGAGGAGCAAAACATTGAACAAGTGTTGTGTAGGATGCAACGAACAAGGGCAAGGGAGGGATGACCCAGTCTGCGATGCCATTGAGGAAAAGAGGAGTTCTGACTGACATGAGCAGAAGGAAAGGATGATATGGTAGTGGGGAAGACATATAACCCATCATGGGTTGGCCCGATAAAGAGTGTTTGTTGCAACTGCGAATCCTTGATAGCAAAATGCGATGAGTGAAATTCGAAGAAACAACCATTGTCAGTACAAAAACGAAGAACAGACACCAGATTCTTGGTAATGGATGGTACGTGAAGAAGATTTTTAAGCAAAAAAGAAGAGGGAGATGAGGAAAAAGAGGAATCACCGAAGTTTTGTATGGGGAGTCTTGTGCCATCTCCAATTCTTATAGTTTCATCTCCACTGTATTGTTCTGAGCTAAGATTCAAATTTGACAACTCATTTGTGATGTTGTGATGTGGTGGGTAGCAGCAGAGTCAGGATATGATACATTCTCTGAAGAGGAGCTGGGAGTGGTGAAATTAGCAGAAAAATTTCGAGGTGAATCATATTTATAAGAATGATTGAACCTATTTCAACATTGGAGTGCCACATGCCCTATTTTCTTGTACACTTGACAGGTTGGCCTCGAAGAGTTATTCTACTGTGATGGATTGCCGAATCCATTTTGCCCACCACGATTGTTGTAGGAATTTCTCCCACGTCCACAACCTTGTCTTCCAGCTCGTTGAGAGTTACGTCCTCGTGTACCATTTGCTAAGGAAAAATTGGTAAAGAAATTCAAAGTAGGAATTGTGATTTTGGTAATGTGAGAGATTCGACTTTCCTGGATGAGAAGAAGTTGGTATAGTTCATGAATGGTGAGAGGATCAGTTTTGGTAGTGATGGATGTTAAGAAGGGCTCATAAGCTAGTCTAAGGCCATTAAGAAGATAAGATATCAATTCTTTATCTAAAAGAACAGTTCTAGTGGCAGCAAGGGAGTCAGATAGAAGATGAAATTTACCAAAATATTTCGAAATGGTTTGTTCACCTCATGAGAGGTTGGTATGTTGAAATCGAATTTGAAACTCTTTGGCTTGTGAATGAGAGGAGAACATGGATGAGAGGGAAGACCAGAGATCTCGGGATGTTTTAGAAGAGAGGACATGACCTAAGATTGAGTTTAACAGAGAGGAGAAGAGCACACTCAGAACTAATTGATTAGTGCACCTCCAGGTTAGGAATTCAGGGTTGGGTTTGGGTGCTTGCCCTTCGATTGCAGGGAGGAATTCTGATGGAGACGGGAGTGACCCATCGATATAGAGAAAGAGATCCTGACAAAGGTAGCTGAGGTTTGTACTTTCCATAGAAGATAGTTGTCTGTGGTGAGTTTGGTAGTCACAATATGAGAGAAGAAGGAAGCTATAGATGGGTGGGAGGAAGAAGACGCCATGGATCAAAGATGAGCGAGTCAAAAGGCTCTTGATACCATGTTAACAGAATAGAAAATAGAAAGAAACAGAAAGAATTTGCTGAATATTCTCGGGTGCTTTCATTAATGAATTCAGTGTCTATATATAGACTGTACATCAAGAATCAAAGAATATAAATTGGTTATAATAACAATAGAGAATAACAGAATTAAGGCCTCTACTGTGATGATATTTAATCTACTGTCGATGCCCCTTTGGTGTGCTCTGTCACGGACTTAGTGTTTGAGTCACATGGTCTACTACTCCCCATATTTTTCCAAATCATTCAATACCTTCAGCAATAGACAAAGGAGATCTTCTTCAAGTCGTCAACGCCTTCTTCTCTTCCTCTCTCCATTTTCGGTTCTCTCCATTCTTAAGAATAGCAAGGTAAGAGCACGCATAACTTTTTCCCTTTGTGTATTACCAATTCATAAGAATGGATTAATCAAGTGGAGATTTTGTTAATCCTTTGATTTTGACTTGTAGCTAAGGATCTCGTGTGCTCTTTAGTTCTCCAAGCCGAATCTATCCTTCCTCTTCTCCATTTTGTATTTTGGGAAGAGATTCACTAAAGGTATAAACCCTAACTTTGATTTCTTTGGATTGAATTGTTGTTTGATGCAAAAACTGAGCCATTGTAGTAAATTACTATATCTTTTCTAGATTTTTACCTCTTTTATTGCCATTGTGGAATTTATTTAGTTAGTGCCTTGTATGCTATGTATTTCCAAATTTGTTGTTGTCGTGTATGTTGAAAAGAATTAAATTAGTGTTATGTTTTGGATGTTTAAAATGGTTAAGTTTTTTGCAAACAAACTTCTTGTGCCTTGTGTAATTTCTGGAAGTGTGGTGTGTGTTGAAGTGGGTTGTGGTAGTATTCTATTTTGGGATATGCCAAAATGGTTGGGGTCTTTCAAAAATGGACTAACAGTAATCTAATTCAAAAATGGTTGCTAGATATAAATTCTACTAGCTGATTGATATGGAATGCTTGTTTCCAATTCAAAGCAGATTGGTTCATTTCTCTCTTGGGTGGAAACATGTTCTTTGTGTTCAACATTTTAATGTAATAAACGCTTATAACCAGTAATTAAGCTATATTATTTCACCACATGATTTTTGATATGTTTGATTACTATCCAATTAGAAAAGGACATACTCTTGCTTCTTGTCACACCATTATTTGTTGGTCTGAAAAATTATTTATTTTTCTATAGAAATGTCTGAAAGACTCTCAATTTCCATCAAATCTTATCAAATTATTACATTCTTAATTGTAATTGTTCATATTTGAATCCAAACTCTGTATATTGTAGGATAAGAAATTGAAATTCTGCAGTATATATATCCTTGAGTTTGTGTGGTAGAGTTTGATGCGCCAACCTATTTGCTTACTCTCTGTGTTGTTCAAAAATCTATTGGAGCTAATGGGTTGTGTCATTCTTTTCATTGTGCTATTTGTGTGTGGCTTGTAAATCAGTGGGATAAAACACTATGACCAGTTCTTAGTTCTTAGAGGTGATTCGGATTGAGGAAAAACTCAAATAACCCAACATATAAAGTAAATAAAATCTGATGTTAATGTATATGTGATAGTTCATATTATTCAATGCATCAACTATCATAATTTACTGCATTTATAGCTAGGAAGAGTCATTTATAATCTAATTATGCTTTTACAAGTAAATAACTTAAATTTCTTTATTTAATAATCTAACTCATTTGGATCTTAATAGTGATATGTTTGAGAACATTGTTTAACAATAGGTTGGGACACTCACAGGTTTCAACAATTCCTAAGGTTTATAGCAATTAAATCTTACTATTTATTTTATTGTTTATTTCATACAAATGTATTAACCATGGTTTCAAATTCTGCTTACTGTAATCGTTGTTGTCTTTTTCGGGAAAAAGCTTTGTTTCATCAGAGTAATGAATGTTCATCAAGTGATATATCATATCCTTTACTACAAATGGTTTTCATTGGGCTACTTTATGAATGTACTATAGTTACATAGTTTGCTATATCTAGGACTACCAGTCTAGGTAACATTTGCTTGTCTTTAATAATTTATGTTATGATGGGATTTCCCCAAAAAATACCACTTAGTTGAGCTGAATTATATAGACTAGTGAACTCAAAAAGATAAAAAAAAAAATGTTGTTTAAGTTTGAGTTCAAGAATGTTGAATATATAGTATGAATTTTACCTTAATAGTGTTTCCCCATGGTTGCTCTAAATTTCTCTTCCTGAAGATAGATGTTAATGTAGGGTATTTCTATGATTTAGCTTTTAAAGTAATTGACTATAAATGACTTACGGTAGATAATAGGTTTTTTGCATATGGATGATAGAACTTACATTAGAAAGAAGATAAAAAAAAAAAAAAAAAAAAAAAAAAAATTGGGCCTTTTATAAATTCTTGACCAAACAATATACTTTGATTACACTAGCAAGTTGAACTTCCTTTATTAGTTATAGTAGGCAAGAATGCTTTCTTTTCTTGTTTCAGTATTTTTATAGGGACGAGCAAGTTGGTGTTTGATGTCCTATCAAGAGTCAAGGAATCACAGGACCAAAATGCATCCCCAAGAGTATCTTCATGAAGAGAAGTTGATGAGTGCACGAAAGTGCATTCTAAATATCCTAATATTTGATTAAATTGCTAAAATATGAATAGAAATAATGGAATACAATTTATATTATTGAATTTAGTTTCTATTCACATTGAGATATATTTGAGCATAATTTTATAATATTTTAAATCTCAAATATTATATGATTGGTTTGTGAGGAATAGTTTGCAATTGGGCTTCACAGTTTACAATTTTAGGTTTATTTTGGCTTTGACATTGGGTTTATTTTGATGGCAACCGCACTTAATTCATGAGCCCAAATTCATTCGACTAAGGACTTGTGGGCATGAGATATATTTGGACTTCACGTTGACCTAATGGGGGAGCCGCATATTTATGACGGAGAACGTTTTTTGAGATGGAAAGCTAGGCTTCAACAATTAATTAAATCTTCAAATCAACAAAGCCTCACTTGAAGTCAACCATGGCCTACATGCATATATGGCGTTCAAATAAGGACATTGTAAGTTGAATTCAACGGGGACTTAGAGACCAAAGGTGCCGCATAACATTTTTTTGAGGGGCATAAATGTATGTGTTTAAATTGGAGGGCACGTGTGTGTAATAAAAGGTGGCTGGCCGCACATATATATATTGAAAAGAAAAGTCTGGAGCGCCCTTTTTTAAGAAGCCGGGGGATAAAAATTGCAGAGAGCTGGGACGAAATTCATATGGCCTATGGCTTGTTTATGTTTTTGAGATTTTGTTGTCCATCATGTGTATGGATAACTAAATTCTCAAGTAGGGTTAGAGATGAACTTGCACGTGATAGTATTTTTAATTTATTTTTAATTCATATATTTGATTTGTAATTTATTAAAATTATTTATTTTATCATTCTTAAAATATATTGTCGATGTTTTCTTTTTCGAATAATTTTAGAATTTATTTCGTTTATAAATTCAATCATACTTTTTCTATTGAATGGATTAGTTTTTTGATCATGTTTGGATCAATTGATTGTCTCTATTGATTTAATTCTCTACTGCAATATCGCTCCTTGGATATATTGTCGCCGTTGGATTTTCTCAATGTAGATAATAATTTGCGTGATTTAAAAGTGAGAATTTTGTAATTGAATTCTCAATTGAGTTATCAATGAATTAAAAATAATTAAAATACCGGATATGTGCAAAGGATTCCCGACGCTCTATTGTTCGTCAAATTTGAATATTTTTCCCGTCAATTATTTTGTTTCATTTTAATTTGCATTAAAATTAATTTTATTCTCTCATTAATTATTTAATATTTTCTTTAATTTCTTTATTGTTTCTACTATTTTTTAAAATTTTCTCCATGTGGAATCGACACCCCAAAATTATATTACAACTACCGCGTTATTCTTTGGGCGTAATCAAATTTTGGCACCATTACCGGATAGGCGGTAGAAGAATTGTTAGATAATTTTTCTTTTCAGCAGTTTGTAAAGGCGGTAACCTCATTCCCTCTTTTTACTTGCTGCATTATTTTTTTTATTTTACCTTTCTTTTCGTAGTTTTTTTTTTAGTGTTGCAATTTTTTTTTATCGTTATCTTGTATGCATAATAGGTATAGGGACGCATTAGGTCGATTTGCTTACAGGCCTGTGTTAGAGTCAAATTCGGAGTCGTATCTATCTAATCATTTGTTTGAAAGTCCTTTTGATTCTGAAAATATAAGTGAACACGAGGATCAACCTACTAGAACTCTTCAGGATTACCTCTACCCTACACGCACAGCCACACCATTATGCATCATGTTTCCACCCAATACTCGTCAACTTGATGTTAAAATGGGGGTGATACAGTTACTCCCCACTTTTCATGTGGAAAATGAAAATCTATATGTGCACATTAGGAAATTTGAAGAAGTAGTTGCGACTTTTCATAGTCAAAATACAACTAATGACATTGTGAGATTTAAGTTTTTTCTTTTTTTTTTGAATGATAGAGCTAAGTGTTGGTTATACTTGCTTAGATCACGATCTATTGGGTCATGGAATGAGATGACTCAGGTTTTCTTTAATAAATAATTTCCCCAACATAAAATCAATGCTTTAAAAAGACAGATTTTCACATTTGCACAAAAAGACAATGAGATTTTGTATATGTCTTAGGAGAGATTTAAGGAGTTGTTAAGTATGTACCATTATCATGGGTATGAGAGTTGGCATCTAGTAAGTTACTTCTATGAGGTACTTACTCCTAAAGAACACCAATTTGTGGAGATGATGTGTAATGGAAAACTCTTACAGAAAAATTTTGATGAGGCCATAAAGTACCTCAATGAGCTTGCTGAAAAAGCTCATACTTGAATTAGAACTAGTGCTACTGAGAGCACAAATAGGTCACAACCTATAGGGAACCAAAACAGTGGTAGAATTTACCATTTCAGGGAGGAGGACATCGTGAAGGCTAAGGTTGAGATACTTACTAGGGAGTTAGAGTTATTAAAAATTAAGGATTTAAATCCAACATACTTGGCTAATAATGTAGAGTCTTTTGAATCATGTTTTGTGTGTGGTGGGGTAGATCACCTAACCCAAGAGTGTCCCACATTTGTCGAAATGAGAGAGTTGTATGAGGAATAATGTAATCCCTTAGGTATATACAATAAGTCTTTTACACCTTTCTCTGAAACTTACAATTCAGAGTGGCGTAATCACTCCAATTTTAGTTGGAAGTCTGAAAATCAGCCACCTACACAGCCTGTACAGCCCACTAGATCATATCTTGCACCATATCATGCACCTTTATCTTCTAGGAGTCCTTTAGAAGACACTTTGAATGTTTTATTGAAGCACAGGATAAAACTAACCAAAAGTTTAAATATTTGATTATGCAGATTGTTAAAGAAAATAAGGAGATAAAGAGTCAAGTGTCCAAACTAATGAGCTCCTTGAGTGTGATTGAGCGATGTAAGTTTCATTCTCAAACTCAGTCCACACCCTATGGTCAACACATGGCACAAAAGAACTTGAAGGATGTGAACGCCATTGTGACCCGTAGTAATAAGTCATCACACATCCCAACAATGGATAAATCAGAAGATGTGGAAAAGAATCAAGATAGTAGTGATACCGAGCTACCCAAAGAACCAGAGGTGACCAAAAGCCCTGTTAAGGTCTCATTCCCTCAAGCTCTAAAATCAAGCAAATTAACCTTGGACCTAACAATGAAGTCCTCGAGAATCTCAGGCAAGTAAAAGTCAATCTTCCTCTTTTGCATGTAATTAAACAAGTTTCTACTTATGCAAAAGTTCTCAAGAATTTATGTACAGTTAAGAGGAAGCACCACATGAAGAAAACAGCGTTCCTAACAGAGCAAGTTAGTACTCTAATTGAACAACAGATTCCTCCCAAGTATACCGATCCTGGGTGGCCAACCATTGCAAACAGTATTGGAAATCAAGAATTTGGACAATTTTTGCTAGATTTATGAGCCAGTGTGAATTTAATGCCTTATTCTATTTATTTACATCTGATGTTGGAAGAAATCAAATCAACCACTGTGGTATTGCAATTGACTGATTGTTTAGTCAAAGTACCATAGGGTGTGGTAGAGGATGATCTAATTCAAATTGATAAATTTTCTTATTCTATTGATTTCTTATTTCTGGACACTGTTCTGTTGTTGATATTACATCTAAAATCCCTTTGATTTTAGGTAGGCTTTTGCTTGCCACTGCCACTGCTCTTATTAATTGCAGGAATGGACTCATGAAATTGTCTTTTGAAAACATGACTCTCGAGGTGAACATCTTTCATATTGCAAAACAACCAGAAGAGGACGATGGATGCCATCAGACATATATGGTTGATTCACTCATGGATAGGGGAATTTTGGAAACTCATGATTTTAATCCCCTTGAGTATTTTCTTATTAATTCTGAGTTTGATTTCATTACTGATCCATCCGATGTAGTTGATATTTGTTCTATTTTTTACAGAACTCAAGATTATGGCACACAGACATGGCAACCAAAGTTTGAGGAGTTGCCTGAGAAAGTGAAAGACAGATTCCTTCAAGTGTGGAAGCACCCAAAGTTGAATTGAAGTATCTCCCTAAGGTTTAATGTGAGATCTCAGACTTACGTGTATTTTTACACGTTATTTTATTCTCGGTATTAATTATTTTAATGTATTTTAATAATATTATTAGTCGTATTCTATTTATTTAAGATATTTATTTGAGCTATTAATTAGTTGATATCGAGTTACGTTGTTTTCTTATTTATTTTAATGTGAGTTAATTATTTTAATGATTGGAGTTTAATTTCTTTATTTTATTATGTGAATTTATTTGATCTGCTTTCATTATATTAATTATTGTTTTATTTTTAATATTGTGCTTGAGTTTAATTTATTTATATTGTTGGGGCTTTAAATATTTTATTTTATTGATATTAAAATTATAGTATTTAAAGCCAGCTTTTATTTTATTTGTTGTGTTTTTCTGGTTGGACTCTTTTTCCCTTCGTTTTCCTTTTTCTCCTTTTTCTTTTCTTTTTCTTTTTCTTTTTCCTTTCTTTTCCCTCATCTATTTCGGTCCTTTCCCGCGTGCCCAGCCCCTCCCCTGCCTCCTCTTCCTCTCGCCCGTCCCTTCTCCCCCACCCAGGGCAGCCGCCGGCCACCCACTGGCGACACCGCCCACACCGCCAGCCTCCCCACACGCCGGCGAGTTCAACGGCACCGGTGGTGTCCCCTCCGGCCACCCCACCTCCCCTACACAGCCCCCTACCCGAAATGGCCACTTTTGCTTCCCTTGCATTTTCCGGCCACCGTCGGCCACCCCTTGGCCTCCGACCACCACCACTAGACTCCCCACCCTCCGGCGAGCATAACCCACCGTCGGTAGCCACCCATCGCCGCCGGTTACCCCCTCCACCCGAAATGGGTCTTTAACGTGTCGTTCTTCGCCGCGCCGCCGTCCGGCCACCGTAGGCCTCACCACCGCCACCAAAAGACTCCCCTTGTCCAGCCGGTCAACCCCCTAGTTCAGTTTCCCCAACCGCGCTCTCACCTTCCCGGTACAACCCCAAACCCGAAAATGGGTTTTCACCCCTTTTGACCCCGATCCGCCACCTTCCGGTGGTTGTGCCGCCACACCACCACCTCCATGAGATTCTCCACCCTTCAAAGTGTATCTCCCTAAATTTTGGGGTCAAACCGAGTATTTTAGCCTAACGTATATGTGACCGCTACAAATGTTGTAGATTGGCGTTGTTCAAGGATTTACGTTTTTACCGCTGTAAGTACTTTCCAAACGAGCTTTAAGATTTAAATATATTTTTGGCATCAACAGTTGTTGTATTTGATTATTGCTGCTATGTGTTGGTTGATGTTGGTATTTGTTGGTTGATTGGATTATTTAATTGTTGGATAATTGCTGCACGGTTGTCTGCATTGTGTATTTACGCGCATGCTCATGAAAATATTTGGAAAGTGAATTTTTGCATGATTTTGGATATTCATGTGTTGAGAATGGAAACTGGGATTTAAATTGTGTTTAACGGATTTTAATGGTTTTGGGCTGAGTCATAACGGGGACGGCGATACGTAACGCCCGTTGTGATCAGCGTGTGAGTGTGTGGATGACATAATGGGGACGGCGATACGTAACGCCCATTATGGTCATTGGGTGTGTATTTCATATCGGGGATGGCGATATGTAACGCCTGGTATGAAATGAGTGTGTGTGGATCGTAATGGGGATGGCGATACGTAACGCCCATTATGATTTTGGGTGTGTGTGTAAATCATATCGGGGACGGTGATACATAACGCCCGGTATGATTGGTTTTGAGGATATTATTTTATGGAAAATGATGGGTGATTTTATTGGGATTTTATTGTGGATTAAATTGGGATTTTGACGATTGTGGCTATTTCATCGACTTTGAGGAAAATGATTTTTAAGCCTCATGCATATGGTAATTGTTCATGGTTATTGTTGTGGCATTAATATATTTCTGTCTTTTGGTTTGGTTGGTTTGTACTTACCTGTGATGCCATCTTGGCGTCGTAGTTTTTTTGGATGCAGACTTTGGAGAGGCTGAGCCTGAGGAGACGGCTCCGCTATAGAGGTGTTATTATTATTAATTGATCTCTCGGGAAATTTATTTTCCCCTTTTTATAAATATATATTTGTTTAATTTAATTTTTGGATGACTGTATTAAATCTCCTGCTGGAGAGTTTATATTAATTGGTTTGTAAAATATTTCTAAAAATTCTGGTACTTAGATATTAATTTATTATTCGCTGCGACCTATATTTTATGTATGTCACGGGTGCACACACGTTTGACACTTGTCGTTGGGATGTGTGACCCGTGTTGTCATCATCCTGACGCCTCGATTCTCGTGTTATTTTATGGGGAATTTGGGGGCGTCACATTTAAAGCATGTTTTCTTTGGTCTAGGTGATACTTTTCTTGTTACTATCTCATCTGAATTATCTGAGCCTCAAAGTGAAAAAGTAATTCGGACTTTAATTGAGCATAAGTCAGCCTTAGGTTGGAGCATTGTTGATATAAAAGGTGTTAGTCTCTTGGTTTGTTCTTATAAAATTAATTTGGAGAAATGAGCTAACCCTCATAGAGACCCCCAACGTAGGCTTAATCCCACTATGAATAAGTGATGAAAAGTGAGGTGTTAAAATTGTTAGATGCAGGAATCATATATCTCATTACTGATAGTAAATGGGTTAGTTCTACACAGATTGTTCATAAAAAGTCAGGTATTACTGTAGTGAAGAATGACCTAGGAGAATTTATCCCTACAAAACTTGTGACTGGGTGGTAGATGTGTATTAATTATAGAAAATTGAATGTCGTCATTCGGAAAGATCATTTTTCTCTCCCTTTTGTTAATCAAATTCTTGAACGTGTGGCTGGTCATCATTTTTATTGTTTCTTGGATGATTATTCTGGTTATTATCAAATTGAAATTGCATTAGAAGACCAGGATAAAACCACTTTTACTTGAACTTTTGGTATTTATATTTTTCGTAGCATGCCATTTGGATTGTGTAATACACATGTTACTTTTCAATGTTGCCTGATGAGTATCTTTAGTGACATGGTTGAAAATTGTATGGAAGTTTTTATGGATGACTTTACTATTTTTGGATCTTTTTTTTATGCATGCTTATTGAATTTAGAGAGGGTGTTGACTCATTGTGAGGAGAAGAAATTGGTCTTACACTGGAAAAACTGCCACTTTATGGTACCTTCAGGTATTGTCTTAGGGCATATTATTTCTTCTAGGGGGATAGAGGTTGATCAATCCAAGATTGAATTAATCTCTAAGTTGCTTACGCCTAGGATAATAAAAGATGTGAGATTCTTTCTTGGTCATGTGGGCGTTTATAAGAGGTTCATACAGAATTTTTTACTATATCCAAACCACTATGTGACCTCCTTGCTAAATATGCCCCATTTGAGTGGACACAAACTTGTCAAGAGGCCTTTAAAACGCTAATTGGTAAGCTCACCTCAGCACCCATAATGTAGCCACCTGACTGGAAGTTACCTTTTAAAATTATGTGTGATACCAGTGATTTTGCTATATGTGTTGTTCTTGGACAACGAAGGGAGGGGAGGCCTTTTGACATTTAGTATGCTAGTAGGACTCTAAATAGTGCTCAGATGAATTACTCTACTACTGAAAAAGAGTTGTTAGCTGTAATGTTTGCTTTGGATAAATTTCGTGCTTATTTGATTGGTTCTCCTATTATTATTTTTATAGATCATGCAGCTCTTAAGTACCTTTTTACAAAGAATGATACTAAGGTGCAACTAATACGGTAGATTTTACTTTTGCAGACATTTGACATCACCATCAAAGATAAGAAATGAGTGGAGAACGTAGTGGCTGACCATCTCTCAAGCCTCACATTTGAGGACACTTTTGACCACCTGCCAATTAGGGATGATTTTTTCGATGAGCATTTACTTTCTATTACTTCTCTACCATGGTTTGCTCATATTGTAAATTATTTGGCTGCAAGCAAAATACTGTTGGATTGGAGTGCTCAGGACAAGAGAAACTTCATGACTGAGGTACGTAATTTCTATTGGGATGACTATTTTCTTTTTAAATACTGTCTTGACCAAATCTTAAGGCGTTGCGTCCCTGATGAAGAGATTGCTAGCATTTTAGAATTTTGTCACTCCCAAACTTGTGAAAGTCACTTTTCAATGAAGAAAACTGCTGTAAAAATTCTGCAGTGTGGATTTTACTAGCCTACCTTGTTTAAGGATGCAAACATCTATTGTTGCTCATGTGAAAGGTGTCAAAAGTTAGGAGTTATGTCCCGTTGTAATATGAAACCCTTAAACACAATTTTAGTGATTGAAATTTTTTATTGTTGAGGTATTGATTTTATGGGATCATCTCTACTTCTTTTGGATATCAATATATTATTGTGACGGTGGATTATGTGTCAAAATGGATAGAGGCAGCAGCTTGCAGGAACAATGATAATAAAACGGTAATTAAATTTCTCAAAAAGAATGTGTTATCTCGGTTTGGTACACCACGTGCTATCATTAGCGACCGGGATACATATTTTTGCAACCGTTCTTTTGAGACCTTGATGAAGAAATATGAGGTGGTACATAGAATTTCTATTGCTTACCACCTCCAGACAAGTAGATAGGTAGAACTTGCAAACAGAAAAATTAAGAAAATTTTAGAAAAGATGGTAAATCCGGATTGCAAAGATTGGTCTTTGAGACTAATTGATGCGCTTTGGGCTTATCGTACAGCTTTCAAAACTCCCTTAGGCATAACACCTTATAGACTTGTTTTTGGAAAACCTTATCATTTACTTGTAGAGCTCGAGCATCGAGCCTATTGGGCTATCAAGCATTTCAATTTTGACATGAGAGAAGCAGGTAAGCTTAGAAACTTTCAATTGATCGAATTAGAGGGGTTGAGAAATGATGCCTATGAGAGCTCTAGAATCTATAAGGCTAAAATAAAAGTATTTCATGATATAAATATTTTGAGAAAAAAATTTAAACCTAATGATCGAGTGTTCTTATATGATTTTAGACTCCTTAAGCACCCAAGAAAATTTCGGTCTAGGTGGACCGGCTCTTTTGTAGTGAAAATGTTTGGGGCGGTAAAAATAGAAGATCCTAAGGATGGTCAAATTTTTAAAGTAAATGGTCAGTACCTTAAAATATTAATTGATCGGCAAATTCTGGAAGTGGAAGAGATTCCACTTGTGAACCTGGTCTATTAACTTTGACCACACCATGTAGGTATGTTTTTTTTTTATTTGTTTTCTTTGTTTTCTTTTCGTCTTCGTTTATTTATTTATTCCCTTTACTTTTTGGTTGCTGTTGTCTTTCTTTCTTTGTTTGCAAGTTAGTGTCAGTCTGTCGTTTCTGTTTGCTATCTTTAGTACTTAGCGAGCTACCCACATCACTCGCAGATGTATTCTACCTTTTTCAGTTACTCCCCATTCAATTTTGATTGTTAAACATTGAGAACAATGTTTCATTTAAGTTGAGGGGTGGGAATGATGCTTGTTGGAACTTTGTGACATATTTTCATGTGTCAAATTTAAAAAAAAAAAAAAATGCATCACACAGGCACTCTTTCACATGTGTACTCATGCTCATTCATAGCCAACTTAGTGAATTCATCAAACTCGTCTTAATCATTTTATTAAGGCATTCACAGAACTTTTAATGCACTTATCCAAATTTTGTGGTAAGATGGATGTTTGACATATGTAGCTAAAGAACTATTTTGCTTAAGTATTCATGTGAATTTTGGGAGAGGATTGACAGCCTACAAATGTAGTAAATTGTGATAAGCGCTCATTGATTTGTTGAATTGAGCTTTTCTTTTGAGAATATCATTATACGGTTTAATTGTGATAAGATGGTAGAAATATTTGAAATATAACGAAGGTCAACTTAGGATTGACGTTTGAGCCTTTCAAGCTAACAATTTCCATCATAGACTCTTAGTAGTCAACTTTGAGCCAACAAACACATATAGTCTTTTTCTTTTCATGTGCTCACATCATTCATACCTTTCCACATTGGAGTATAGCTTATACACTGATTTTTCCTACCCTTGTTGCTTCAAAGTATGTACTAGGTATGGAATTTGCATATTATCTTTTGTAAAAAAAAAAAAAAAAGAAGAGTACAAGTTGATGATTGCACGAAAGTACATTCTAAATATCTTAATAGTTGATTAAATTACTAAAATATGAATAGAAATAATGGGATACAATTATATTATCGAATTTAATTTCTAATTACATTGAGATATATTTGAGCATAATTTTATAATATTTTAAATCTCAAATATTATATGATTGGTTTGTGAGGAATAGTTTGCAATTAGGCTTCACAGTTTACATTTTTGGGTTTATTTTAGCTTTGACATTGGGTTTATTTTGATGGCAGCCGCACTTAATTCATGGGCCCAAATTCATTCGACTAAGGACATGTGGGCATGAGATATATATGGACTTCACATTGATCTAATGGGGGAGCCGCATGTATATGAAGGAGAACGTTTTTAGGGACGGAAAGCTGGGCTTCAACAATTAATTAAATCTTCAAATCAACAAAGCCTCACTTGAAGTCAACCATGGCCCACATGCATAGATGGAGTTCAAAGAAGGACACGGCAAGTTGAATTCGACAAGGACTTGGAGACAGAAGGTGCCGCATAACATTTTATTGAGGGGCATATATTTATATGTTTAAATTGGAGGGCACATGTGTGTAATAAAAGGTGGCTGACCGCACATATATATTGGAAAGAAAAGTCTAGAGCGTCGTTTTTTAAGAAGTCGGGGGATGAAAATCGCAAAGAGCTGAGACAAAATTCATATGGCCTGCAGCTTGATTATATTCTTGAGATTTTTGTTGTCCATCATGTGTATAATTTAATTAAATTCTTAAGTAGGATTAAGGATGAACTTGCACGTGATGTTATTTTAAATTTATTTTTAATTCATGTATTTGATTTTTAATTTATTAAAATTCTTTATTTTATCATTATCAAAATATATTGTTAATGTTTTCTTTTTCGAATAATCTTATAATTTATTTCGTTTATAGGTTCAGTCATATTTTTTCTATTGAATGAATTAGTTCTTTGATTATGTTTAGATCAATTGATTATCTATATTGATTTAATTCTCTACTGCAATATCGCTTCCTGAATATATTGTCGTCGTTGAGCTTTTTCAATGTGGATAACAATTTGCGTGATTTAAAAGTAATAAACGATTTTTCGAAGGGTTACATTTGATTTAATTTTTTAGTTTATAATTCTATATTTTCCAATTGAGAATTTTGGAATTAAATTCTCAATTGAGTTATTAATGAATTAAAAGTAATTAAAATATCAGATATGTGCAAGAAATTTCAAACACTCTATTGTTTGTCAAAAAGCCTTATCTGTTGTAGTGAAACTCTCTCTTGATAAACCATTCGTGTTTAAATTATGTTCATGTTGGACTTTTATTAAATCTATTGGTATGGGAATGGATTGAAGTAGAATGCCGGCAAATGGTGGAGGCCATACAAGCTGATCCAAGGACATGCTATCCATGGGGCTCTATCCTACATGAGATCAAACTTTTGTTGCGAGATTTTATAGAGGTAAGGGTGGGTCACGTGTATAGGGAAGGTAATGAGACGGCTCATTATCTAGCAAATAATACTTGGTTTGTTGAAAGCATTCAAATGTGATGAGGTGGGTTTACAGAGTTTTTCTCTCAGGCCATCTGGTTTGATAATGGTTTGTAAACTTTTATGATTAATGAAGTATTTGGTTATCAAAAAAAGAATTAAATCCATTGGTTTGGATACTTTTATTGGTTGTAATTGCTTATAAAAATTCTAGGGTGAAGAACCTTGTGAGCATAGAAAGTAATTAAACTATTGAAAGGTCAAAAATTAAGAGCTATCAGGATGTAGAGATCAAGTAAGTCACTTGTGGTGCTGCAAACCAAATTTAGTTACTTCAAGGGTCTCATAAGTATATGTAAATTGGTTATGATGGACTTAAATAATTTCTATAGGGATTTTAGATAGTGACTTACGCACGATAGTTTTAAACTTTGCAAACATTATTCAAAAAAGTCTTCACTTTGTTACTAAAATCGATGTGTTGATTGTTTCTCTTGATTTAGTTGATTCTTAATATAGATAGTTCAATCAAATATGAAAACTCTTATTTACCCCATTCTAAGTGTATTTAGGATCTAAATGGTTGATTTTTCAGTTGGTATCACAATGGGATTTATTCTGTTAGGATTCGATTTTTTTGAGTAATTTGGCAATAGGTGGCTAAGATGAATAGATCCTAACCTTGTTCGTTAGTCCCTTACTTTGATGGCAACAACTATGCCTATTGAAAAGTTTGAGTGAGAGCTTTCCTAAACGTAATATTGCGTGGTGCAAGATTTCTGACTCTGATTCTGATTCTAGCTTTTTAACTCCGACTCTAATACTAGTATATAAAGGTTATACAAATATGTATTATTTATATATTGGTGATGAGTAATGCTATACACAACATCACCATCCCACTTTCATCTCACTATACAAGATGTGACACATTTATTACCTTTGAATGATAGAGAATCATTCAAAAATGATCATCTGATAATGATAAATATATCACATCTTGTAAAAAGGTATAGAAATGGGATGGTCGTGTGATGTATAGAATTTTCCATCAGGCATATATACTAATATAAAAATTCTAGAACTTATTTTGTTAAATATAATACTATAATAGTATGTGTTAGTTATTCTAAAATAAGATACTTATCCTATAATATAAATAGACTAATAGTCTAGTATACATATGTATTATAGTATAAACATGTCATTTATAATAATTAACACATGCTATTGTCACTATTCTTATGGGATATGCATGGAAGTGAGGTAGCAGTTGGTGAGCGGATATCACTAATGTGAATGCCAACATCTAAGTTTTAGGGTATCAATCCTCAACTCCTCTCAAGGCTCGACTTATGTAGACCAGCTTCTGCGCGTCAGAGTGGCAAACATGGGATCCATTATGACCGATAAATATTAGAGTAGGGTTTTTCCTTGCTTGGTTTGGCTAAAGAGTGAAGGATGCGACAGGTACTGCTTTGCTAGGTTGAGCTTCATTTTGTATTGTTTTAGTATACTAAAAACTTCCCTCAAATCCTCTATGTACTATTTTGGTTCCTTTCTCTTGACAAGTAAGTCATCGACACATACTTTCATGTTTTGCTCGATCTACTCTTTAAACATCAATTCACTAACCTCAAGTATGTTGCTCTGGAGCTTGCCAAGCCAAAAGGCATTACTTTGTACCAATATAATCCTCGATCAATTATAAACATCATTTTTTCTTGCTCGTTCAGGCTTATTCGGATCTAGTTATAACCAGAACATGCGTTCATGAAACTTAGCATCCAATGTCTTGCTTTGGAGTCCAAAATTAGGTTGATTCAGGACGGTGGAAAATTTTCCTTGAGGCAAGTTTTATAAAGATAAATGAAATCAATATACATTCTCCACTTCTCATGAAACTTATTTACGAGAACCACATTTGAAAGCCTTTTAAGGTAATGGGTCTCTTTGATAATCATGCCACCAAAAGGCGGTTGACTTCCTTGTTCTCGCCATTGAAACTTGTTTTTCTTTGTTTGGCCACTCGTATTTCCAGATTGATGCTCGATCTATGTTCTATAACTTTCACATCAATTCTTAACATATTCTTATGAAAAAATGATATATACAAATCTTGTGCAAGCCTGTTATGAAAAAATAGACCCTATCATAGAAAAGTTTTTAAAAAATACTTTTTCTTTATAGGGCCTACATTTTTACAAGCTTGTGCATTTGGGGCTTGTACTTAGCATTACTCATCCTTATGGCTCTAGGTGAAGACATTCCTATGTTCGGCAAGCAACGACTTCAGTTGCTACCTTTCTATGCTTTCCATCTTGCTCTCGATTCTTACTGTGGGTTCTGGGTGATCTAGATCTAAAGTGATTAGTTCAAGAGGCTCGTTGACTTTGCCATATTTCAAGGCCTCTTAATCTCGGGTATCTTCTTCTTGTACCAAGATCTCGGGGAGAGGGGCGGGGATCGCTTGTCCAAACCAGACAGCTCCATTACTCTAACGTCTCTTTCTCCTTACCTTTGAGTTCTTGTACGTAACATTCACTAACTAGTACCTGCTCACCATACATCTCTCCAATACATGCTTCTTTGGGAAACTTCATCATTAGGTGTTAAGTAGAGGTGATAACCTTAAGAGTGTTCAAGGTCAACCGTCTGATGATGGCATTGGAAGATGAACAGGTCTTGACTTTCAAGGAATTTGTCATTGTGGTGGCTGTATGTGAGCCAAGAACCATGGTATGTCAGCTTTGGTAGATTCCTGTCTTTATGAAAGCATCCTAAAAAGGATGTACAGAACTATTGTTAATGATTAGTATCCTCTGCCTGGTATAATTAGCTATTAACATTGTCTCTACCAATGCGTCATCATAGAGTTCGATCACTCCCTTGCAGTTGTTGTCATTGAACGATATCATGGTCATTAACTATGACTTTGATTGTTTAGCCAACCTTATGATGTTGAATACTTCTTCATATCTAGATTTGCGGGAATAAGCTTTTCTTCCATAAAAGGTTGGTCTTCCTTTGGCAAACCCTCCAACGATGGTGCAGATTTCCTTGAAAGTAGCATTGTTTCGGTCTTGACTTTAGTTAGGAGCTCGGGCGTGATTTTCTCTCACGATTTTTTTTATCTTAGGACTTTCACTTCTACAATACATTTGTTCGGTCTTGTCTCTTTTTGCTCGATTGCCATGTAGGTGAGGAATTCCAAGCGACTAGACGCTCAAAATCGTTGCTACCTTGCATTTCCTCTATCTTTTGCTTCAAGGTGTGGCAGTCCTCCTTTTTGTTCCCCCTACATTTTGATGAGTGCATAACCGCTAGGTCCTTTGAACACGATTGTGACTTGAATTGGTTCCTTAGTTCTATCCTGGAGATTCATGCTGGAATAATAGACCTTAGGGTTTAACGTGTATGAACACCTCCTTCTCGCCTCATTTCATGTGGCTTCTTTTCTACACTCAAATCCCTCTATTGGTCTCTTCCTTAATCAAATTTCTTTGTTCAGTCCTCCATCTACTCCATCTCCGACTTTCTTAGTATGGTTAGGGCTCGTAGAGTGTCCTCAGCATTAACAAAGTTATATGTCCTGTCTATGAATTCACGTAGAGTGGTTGGGATCTTCCTTGCCAACAATGCCATGAATAGGTTCATTGGCTAGATTCCTCCTAGTAGCCCCACTAGCATGATTTTTTCGTTTTGGCCGTCCGCGAACTTGCATTCCTTATTGAGATGAGTGAGGTAAGCCTTCAGGCTTCATACTTCAATTTTTCACGATAAGGAGATACGCAACATATCTCATTCTCTTTCTACTCACCATAAATTGGAATAGGAACTGCCAACCTAACTGCCCTGTATTTCTAAATGTTCGATGGGATCCTTAGATCTGTCGTACATCTCGATTTGTGGAAGCTTCAACTTTGGCATGAATGGTATCACCATGATCATCGCTCTATATGGTAGGTCAGTGCTAGGGAACAATTGGTCGACGGATGAAAATGCGCCTATCACCCAAGCCATTTCCTCATATCTGTTAATGAGGTCACGTAAATCGTGGTGCATCTTCCCCTTATCTTCATTGTCACTGAGGAGCCTACCTATGCTTTCCGACTCTCCCTATGCCCGCTCAACATTCCTTTGCACGATGCCTTCTCCCGAGGTGACACTCTTACACTTCAGAGCTTCATTCTCATATGGGAGAGCCTCCATTTTTGCATTCAGTTTTCTCATCCTTTCTTCCATTTTTGCTAGTCTTCCCCTTATGTTTATAGAATTGGCAACCTAGTCTCAGGTCGCACGAAAGCGGGTTGTTGCAAGCATGTGAAAGGCATGTTGAGATATAAAGAACCCACATAAGGCGCCAAATGTTATGAATGTATTTCACACTCCTGTGAATGCCCGCTACAAACCTATTTTAGGAGAGCCAGAAAAGGCTTGGAGGATATTAAATGCCTTTGATGCTAACTTAGATTGCTAGTACAATATCTTTATGAATCCAAGAGTTAGTTCTCATTATGTTATAGCCCAGTCTACTAGTTCAATCTCGACTCGAGGCCATAATTATTTGAATGGTTAGTTATCTAATAAGTGTTGGGAGGAGATTATGAACATTTATCTCATTTTGAGTAGGTTTGGATATGACCTTATCTGTGAATTTTTCTCCAAGTGAGATCTATTGTTAATGAACGAATTTTTGGGGCTAGCCAATCGTGAAGGAAGATTTGTGCCCGTCCACTAATGAAACTAGTTCTTTTTTAATATGATTTTAATTATTATATGAATTTTTATTAACTTCATTTTCCGAATATTGATTATATCCATCCGCAGGCAGCGTCGAGGAAAAAATAAAAGGCATGGGGGGGAGGGGGGCAGAGTGCACATTCATAATGAAAATTTTTATACAGTTGCTACCACACACCGGTTTATATTTTCCACTTAGCGGTTTAGTTCAAACCAAATAACCCACTACCTCTTTTCCCTTTCCATGAAGAGTCAGAAGCAAAGAACTCGGCCACCATGTAGCTCTCCCACTATGAAGCTCACCCATTACGAAGCAGCCTCCAAATCCCCCATTTATGGGAAAAACTATAGTTTAAAGCTCCCTTGTCATGGAGTCTAACTAAGATACAAAGACTATCAAGCTTTGCTATAGCTATGGTAGAAAGATCCTCACTCTCTCTACCCCTGCTTGCTTAGCTCCTCCCCTGTCAGTTTCGCTTCCACCCCCCCTCATCCCTCGTGCCGACGACATCCTCTACTGAGCTGATTGACATGTTCATGTTTTTTCTAAAACAACATAAAAAAAAAAATAACAATCTTGTTAATGCTTAAAATTCACATAACGAATAGAAAAGGAAGAAAGAGTTATTCTCGACCCACGTTAGTGATTTGGATGTCAATATGGTGCTATTTGCCTTCATCCATTAAGATATGTGAATTTATGTGGTTCGACATAAAAACATATGTCCATGGGTTGTTGAGGACAAGATCCACTATAAATGATGATTTTACAATCTTTCATAATCTCATATATTGCTCGATACAATAAAGTAATTTACTTAAATGTAGGGAAGTCGTAGAAAGCCTTGTAAGAGTCCTTCTTATTTGTGGGGGATCTCCTCTTTTTATTGAGATATATTTTCTTAGAGTGATAAAGTCCAATTTACTTTGCAAAGCCCTTTCTTTTTAAGAGTTTGAGCCAACTTCCTTACCTCATTCATTCTCTACCTTATCTCTTGACTTTATCTCTTTTCTTATTATTAGCGATAGGTTTTCAAAGGGTTTGATCTAGTTAATTTACTCCCTAATAGATCTATACTCTATAAATTTCCTAAAACATAGGTAAAGAAAAACCAGACTCCTTTTAATTACAAAAAAAAAAATTTATAGAGGCACAAGACTGAAATTTGCAAAACTTACTTGTTGGATTGCAACGAACAAAGGTGCAAAACAAGCTGAGAGGATTTCAAGATTATTAGATTGCATGTGATTTTTAGGTGGTCATCATCGTTGATCAAGGAAAGATTTGAGTATTTTGCTTTTTGGTTTGGGATTTTGATTTTTGGTATGTGATTTATTGAATTAATAGTGCTTTTTGGCTTGGGATTTTGAAGATAGTTAATTAGGTGAAGCTTGGTGAGTTCTATGGCTAATTCCAATCATATCCATTGAATATTTAACTAATATTATTGAAGAAGAATAATGCTATTATATTTTTCATTTTTTATGTTTATGTATTTAATTTTTAAATTTAATTTAATTTTATTTACTAATTAAGAAACGAATATTAATATTTTTATATCTTTAAAAAATAAATTAAGAATATAAATAAAAAAAATAAATTTTGTTTGTAAATATAAGATCATTGCTGAACGACACTCTAACAGCACTCTATTGAAGACGATCGTGATTCATCTTCAACTTGAAGAACCGGGCGGCGTATCACCTCGTTCCACGTACTAGAAATTGATCGGAAAAAAAGGGCAACGATAGCGGGAAAAGTGTGCGGTGTAGGATATTGCAGAACGAATGAGCAGGTTCCCGAGGGATCTGGATAACCTCGGACCTGAAGCTGTAGATCTTCCAAGCCTCTTTCGAAACGCGTCACCAGTCCATTGGATGAGAAAGTTGCTTTTTTTTGTTGTTGCGGGGGTGGGGTTGGATTTTGAATTTCTTTATTTTTTTTATCCATAAATGAAAGCACTGACTTCACTTGACTTCTGAACATGAAGCCATCATCTTACTAATTTTAAATGATTAAGTAAAAAATAGTGAATATTAATAAATAATAGTAAAGCAGTACTCCCTTTACCAAACTCAACCTTAAAATTCAATAACAAAACAGTAATTATGTTTATTTAATTTAGAAATTGATTTATGATTACTAAAATTCCATTTTTGAAAGTAACTTTCTAATACTTCCAAGTAAAATGTTTATTAATAATTTGATACCTCATCATTAGAAATTTCATGAGATGATAATAGTTTAAAAATATGAAAAAATTTAATAATTAAGTAAATATTTTTTCATAATAAAATTAACTTTTAAAAAATTTAAAAAAACTATAAAATTACATAAAAAAAAATTATAAAAATATCCGTAGAATCACTCGACGTTGGGATCTCCCTTATATGTCTATAGAGCCAATCAAAAAAATATAGGCGATTTAGATGGGTGCCCTTCTCATTTTGATTAATGATTTAATTGATTCAATTAAATGATTAAGAATGGATTATGATCAGTAAATTGATATTTTTTAAAAATATTTAAAATATATATATATTTACACTATAATACAATACACACTACAAGAAAAATAAACTAACATAATCAATTTGATATATCCAAAAAGGACAGATACATCCAATTTGGTTATTTTAGTTCTTTTTGAATGCATCAGATTAGTTATATTAGCTCATTTTTCTTATAGTGACACACTACAAGAAAAATGACCTTTTGTAACCAATTAATTTTAATCAAATGACTATTTACAACTAAAATTAGTCACAAATAACATTTTATTCACTATTCATTGATCACAAAAGCTTACATTTGTTGTAGTGTGTGCGCAGGAGATGTAATTCTCGATCCTCTAGCATTGTCCATTAATTTCCGTAAATCATCACTTCAAACAATGCCATTCATCTATTTTTTACTGTTAAGATAATGACAATTAATGCTTAAATGTCGTGACAAGATTATTTTTTGTTCTTGAGTTTTAATGAACGTACACATCGTAGTTTATTGAAAATCCAATAATTTAGGTAGTATACTACTAAATATTGGATCGTTATAAGAAAATGATTAATATTATATACACTTATTAGTTATGCAATGGCCGTGCATTTATTTGGAAAAAGAATGAGACTCATAATTAAAAAAAATTAAAAATTTTATGTGGATCATCTTATATTTACTCATTTAAAAAAAAAAAATACTTGACACTTAAACATTCTATGACTTGAATATATACTTGTAAAATACATCAAGAATTAACATCATGTTTTAAGTCTTCAATAATTTTAACATAAACATCAATATATTACTCTCTCAAATGTTTATATACATATTAAAATAATTTCAGTATAAGATCTTATTTGGATAGTAAGATAAAATGAACTAATTTTAGATAAAAATTAAAAGTTAAATAAAATATTATTAGAATATTATTTTTTTAATAATATTATTATTATAGAATTTAAACTTTTAAAATTATTTCTTATATTTTATATAAAAATTATAATTATAAATTAAAATTAAATAAGATAAAATTAAATAATTTCACTATCCAAACAAAACCTAAATGTTAAGATATTTTGCTGCTAGATATCGACATAGAGGTCGAGGTATATAATACGCAATGATAAAATAAATGCAGTTTGAGTAGTTGTTTTTATCAAATTATTCGATTATTTGATAATTATAAAATTGAGAATTTATATATATATATATATATATATATATATTCTATCCGGACTAAATGCAAAGCTTTTCATTTTCACAAAATGATAGGAAATCCAGGAAGTGGGGTCCTTGTCATCATGTCAAATACAGAACCAATCACATGCCACGTGTCCAGAAATCAAAATCAGCTTGAGAAGACATTCTAGCTTTGGATCTGAGTAAAAGACACAGAGCAATTTCCAGACCGGATCAAATCGAATAACGAAAACAAAAACATTAAAATTTAAGAAAATAAAACGTTAATAATTACGAAATAACAGGTGGGATCGAGAATGGATCATAGAATAGAGCTAAAAATATAATATTTTAGACAACCACAAGAGGGGTCCGAGCGTGACTGTCAAATCTAACATATTCTTCCTCCCTCTCTCTCTCTCTCCTCTCTCTCTCAAGACTACAACTTTCTAAGCTTCTCTCAGAATTCAGAGGGGCCTTGTTCCGGAGATTCGATCCAATCGGCGATCTTTTCCGCTGCTTCTCGGGAATCCCTCTTCTTCCTCTTTCAATCTGTGTCTTCTCCAAGAATATATAATGTTTCAGATTTTTAAGGTACGAAAATATCATTATAATAAATATATATTGTTGGAGATCATTTCGGGATAAAAATACCCATAAATATCTTCTTCTTCCTCTTCTTTCCTTCTTGTGCTTGTTCACTGTCCTAGTTTTTATTTTTGACTTCTTTTCAGCACTTGAATTGATGGGTTTTGTGAATTTTCTTTTGCAAAAGCATTGAACTTTTCTCTCAGCTTTCGGTCTTTATATATATTTTGAATTTTGCGAAAAAAAAATATATATTTGTGAATATATGATATGATTTGTTTTTGGGCATTATATTCATATTACGAGTTTCTGCTTTGTATTTCGGAGCATGGCTTTATTGCTGCTCCAGGAATTCATGTTTCTGCACCTGTAAGATATCCGCGTGTACGGTTTGAACGTATGGAATTCCCAATTTGGTCCTTGTTTTCTGATTTCTTGAAATTCAAGATAATACCAATTAGGATTATCTAAGGTCTTTTGTTAGTTTAAGCTCTTTTGCAGCATTTTGGAACTTCTTTTAAAAAATTTCTAGTTGTATTAAATTTTGCTTGTAAAGATTAATAATGCTGTCTGTGAGCAGTACTCTCTCGTGGGCTCATCTTCTCTGCATCATTCGACTGAGTTTTTCCTTTTAGGAATTTAAGTTTCTCTTTTGCGGCTCTGAGATTTAGGTGGGTATTTTCTGAGTACATGAAAAAGGGCTCCCTTCTATGGAAATGGGATCTGCTTTTCAACATCTCATAAAAACTAATAATGATAATAATAGTAATAATAATAATGATATTAATAATTCATGGTAGTTATCTGATCCCTTGTTAAAGGAACCACCCATGGAGGTCATGATTCCTTGCACAGACCTTGTCTTATATGCAGCAGACGAAATGCCTTAAAAAATGCTAAACCTTCTCATGTTTTGTCTGGGGTTTCTGATTTGTGTAACTGTGCAAGCACGTACAGGTAAGAACATATGATTATGGGTACTTATGGAAATTAATATATTATATAATTAAAAAAAATAAGACTGTCTGATCAGCTAATTTTGTACGTTCCTTCTGACCTCATCTTCTTCATCTTCTTTTTCTTTCGTTTTGGTTTTGATTTGATAGATTAATTCAGACTCTCTATAAAGATCGAATGGAGGGTGACACGTTTTCAGGACTTGGTAGTGGAACCCAGATCGATGGGAAGATCTTTCAGACATTTCAGAAGAACTTTGTTCAAGTCCAGAAAATCTTGGATCAGAACAGGCTTCTCATCAATGAAATAAACCAAAATCAAGAGTCTAAAATCCCTGACAACCTCAGCAGAAATGTGGGTCTGATCAGGGAGCTCAACAACAATATCAGGAGAGTGGTTGACCTCTATGCAGACCTTTCTACTTCCTTCACCAAATCCGTGGAAATTTCCTCTGAGGGAGATTCTAGTGGGGTTTTGAGATCAGATCATGGCAAAGCTGGGCATAAGCGAAATAGGCCTGGATAGAGACTCTCTCTCCTCTCTTCTCCTCCAAATTCTTTTGCATGGTGGAAAACATAAGATTTCCACCATTTATGTTGTGGTTTTAGAGCATGAAAATATGATAATTAGGTTGTGTAACTTGATCTCTATTGTATCACTGAATGAGTCTATTTTTTGGGGAGTTCTTCTCGATCTGCCTTTGGTAGACTGCTGCTGCTGTTTTTAGTGTCGACTAATAAATCTATTCTTTTTCTTTCTCAACCTTCTCTCTGATCAAATTCTTCTCCTCCGAACCAACCCTTTTTCTAGGTATTGGATTTAACAACAGTGTTTTTCTGTTATTTGTATATATAATCTTATTCTTGTGAACATAATGTACATTAATTTCTTGAGCTCCTTTAAAAAGATACCAAAGAGCTTCTAACTCCATTGCCTTTTTGTGTTTGTCAAAAAGGCTGAAACCTACAATAGATCTTTACAAATTTTCTCCATCGTCTGTTTTTTTTTTTTTTTCCCTGTGATGTTTTCAACTACATGCTTTTGATAAAGACTCATCCATATCTCCTTTATCACTTTCTTCAAGAGCTTAGGAGCCCATGGGTACTGATCAAGGGAAGAAATTTTAGTACTGTGTTTCAGTCATTTTCTTAGTTATCAAGCCTTTTTTTTTCTTCTCTCTCCTTACAAAAAGGTACAACTGTTTATGATTTTTTTGTTCAAATGTTTTGGGAGAAGTGAACATTTTTCTGTGAAGATGCTCTGAAACAATTGAAAAAAAGCAGCTTTAGATGATCTTTTTAGTTCCCAATCACACATCCACCGCAAGAACAGAATCTCAGAAGAAATGATAAGGTTTTGACCAATATTTTATTTCTATATATTGTAGCCAATGACAATCCCTCAGGTGGTACTGCTAAGGAAATAAAGGCAATATTCTATTAGTATAGTTCCTTGAGACAGATAGAAATGTATAAACAGTAACACCCAACAACATGACAAGGGACCCAAAAAAAACCACCTTTTTGGGAGATGGAACTGAGCTTCTCCATGCTTATCTCTTTACATAGGTTCTTTTTTCTCTTTTTTTTACTTTTCCCTTGCAATTTTTCTCCTCCCTTTTTATTCTCTTCATGCAATAAATATTAAATATCCTTTATGACTTCCCTTCAAGTTGATGATTCCCTCAGCATCTCTCTTTTTCTCTGATTTGAGTACGTCTTTTTTGGTGGACCCCAGGATTCATCAACCCTAATTTTCCTGATCTATGGAGAAAGACCCCACACGAGTGATTGCCGCAAATGGTCACCTTTTTGGGTCTAGATTTTGAATCATAATGGCATGGGGGTATTAATACTTGATCTACACATTGCTCAAGAGTGCTTATTATTTTTTTAATAATGTTCTATACAGACGTAGAGTGAGTAAATATTGTATTATTATTTTGAAAAGAAATAAGGTCAACTAGTAAAAAGTTAATTTTTTTCATGTGGACTTTATATTTACTCACTTTTTTTAAAGTGATTGTGCGACTTTTACATATTTCACTACTGTAAATATCATTTCTCTTATATCTATGTTGTCTTAATGCCCTCCAAATATAAAATGGCTCCAGTACTGCTTTCAGAAGTTCATGTTTGGAAAATTAAGGACATTGTTGCCAAAGATGGTGACTATAGACTGATAGAACCACCAGTGGATAGTAATGTTATATATCACGTTATTATCATATTTTCATGATCTCATTTTATAATATTTAAGCTTGACATGTTCTATTAATTTTGATTTATTTTATTTAAAAATAAATCAATATTAATAGTTAATATCACTTCATGACTAAAAAATAAGAGCAATTACTTAGTAAAAATTAAGGATAAACTTGGAAGGAAAATGCTAGTTTGATACCTTAATTTGACACTTCATGCATTTAATTTTTTTTTTTAATTACTGATTAAGGAAGGGATTACTTATGTATTGATAATTTTTTCATACTTTTTAAAAATGTTTTTAAATGATAAAAAATAAGAAAAAGACAGAAAACAAAATTTAGCCTAGAAATAAGCTTAAGCGGTCAATTTTGGTGGGCATCATAGTACCACCCTAACTTAGAATTAACATTATGAGATTTTCTAGATTCAAATTCCTGAAACTATTGTTTCCTAGGCAAAGAGAAAAAGGATATGCAAAAGCGACAAAGACTATATATGGAAGAATCTTTACAAAATAATTAAGTTCCTTAATTAATAGGGTTTGGTCATAAAAGGAAATAATTAGGTGGAAGCAAGAAATATTATCTGATTAATTGGTTGACAGTGAATGCTATTGAGATGAAAGTCCACGGATGAATAAGGCCCTATGGTTAGCACTATAAGAAAAATAGGTATTTATGATATTTTAATTACAATCAGAAGGACTATTTATACTGAAAACAATCTAGATTGGATTACAAAGAAAACTCGAAACCCTCTTTTTAAAATATAACTAATATAGATACAAAAAAAATTATATAAAGTTAACTTATAAGTTAATGACGTAGTTTTATAAGATCCGTTAAATCTATTTTATAATAAAAATATCTTTATAATCTGACATATCATTTCAAACCACATCAATTTATAAGTAATTATTTTGTAGTTAATATTTTCCTTTTCAAAATGCTCTTAACCAATCTAGCTAATCCCTTTCTTAAATTGCAGCTCACCCGATCGGCTTCTCACCTTTTAACTCAACTCTTTGGTATCATAAATTTTTTTAACTGTTCATTATTATTCACAAATAGTTAACTATTATTAATAAATTATTTTATTATTATTTTAAACTATTTCATTACTACTCACAACTGATATCAGAGACTTCTAGGTTGTGTTTGAGAGTTTAGACCATCTCAAATTATTTTTTTACCATTTATAAATTAATTTACTACAATTTACCGATGATCACGTATGACTAGTACTACCCATTAAGGCATTATTTTTTTCATAGATGAGATGAGATAAGATGAAATTAAAGTTAAAAAAGAATAATATATTATTGTAATATATTTTTTAATATTAATATTGTTTTGGAATTTGAAAATGTTGAATTGTTTATTTATTTTATATAAGAATTTGAAAAAATGTAATAATGAGTTTGAGATGAGATGAGATAATTTGGGAAAAAAAACTAGGCCTAAACCAAATTGAGAGTACTGGTCAGAATAAGTCGGTTCTTCATCGGGTTGTCAATTCTAGTACTTTCTTGAAGAGTCATTTCACCGAAACGGAACCAACTCTTGATATATAATAATATAATTAATTGAGAAATGATACATCATAATATATTTTTCAACATATTCTATAATATATGTTGTAAAATAAGAATATTTTTATAAAGTGACGTTAATTTTATAAAGTAATTTATAAAAATATCTCTCATTTTGAAATGAATAATGATACATGTACAACTTTTTTTACAACTTTTTATACAACCGTGTTTTAAATGAGGAGCATTTTTATAAAATAATTTATAAAAGTAACATCACTTTACAAAAATGTCCCTCATCTATAACATGGTTGTACAAAAAGTTGTATGTGTATCATTACCCTTTTGAAATATTGTTGTATAATATATTATGAAAATTTCTAATTAATATATATATCGACATTATATGCAATTGAAACGACGTTGCTAGCTTCTGATGTTTAAAGCAAACTGTAAAGGACTTTAGTTTGCTCTTGTATCAACTAACTTAACAAAGGCTTAAGTTAGGTTGCTCTTGTTTATGAGTAGAAAAGGCATAGATAGAAGATTTGCTCGATGGTCACTCGACTTGGAACTTGAGTGAAGCTTAACTCGTGAGCTCATTTGAGGTGTGCTCAATAGTAATTAAGCTCAAGTGAAGATTAGATAGAAGATTCTCTCAACAGTGGGCTTTAGCGAAGGACAAATAGAAAGTTCACTCGACTGTTGTTCAATTTGACACTTGAGCGAAACTCAACCTGTGAGTTCACTCGAAATATACTCGACAATGGGCTTGAGGAACAAACCATAGTATTCACTTGAAAAATGCTCAACAGATTGCTCGAGTCAATATTCAATTGGATATTTGCTTGAGACACACTTGACACCCACTCAAGTGAAGAATCCAATCTCATCCTTTAGGATTTTTGGCATTGTTTTCACTATATATGTAATGTTTGTTCTTTTGTGAGTACATTCAGCAACGTAGATCGAATGAAAGACTTTTGGTAAATGTGTGAGAACATATTGAGAAAGTGAAAAAATCTAAGAGAGTGAGAGTTGAGATTGTGTGTTGTGTGAAAAGAGTGGTACTATTGTAACTCATTGTGTCTGATTGTAATCTCACACCTGAAATAAAAAAATAAAAAAAAAATTGCAATTCTGTGAATATAAATACATTATTGAACCTCATTAGTTTTATGTCATGTGATTGTTGCTTTTATTTGTTTGTCATGATTGATTTCATAATAATTGATATCACATGCTAAAATCTGGGCTATGGGAGAATGGTAATTGGAGACAAAGTAAAAGCACTTGAGATCTATAAGGATATTTGAAAGGGAAAAAAAAAGACACCCATGCAGCTGAGGAAATAATGTTGGAATCTAACGAATCAAACAATTAATATTACCCTACTTTTTTTTTAGCAAATAAATTTTATTAGATTAAAAAAATGTTACAAGAGGAGAGGGTGGGGTTGCCAACAATTACTGAGGGTTCAACTTCAGCAGCATTGCATGCAAGACACACACTACTAGAAAGGGAAAACTTCTTTAAATCGCCGTAAAACATGTGCAACATGCACGGTCAAGATGATGCATGTAACGCACGGGCACCACAGAATTAGGAAGTCCTCCATTGAATTTGAAGATCAGCGATTGTAGGAGCGATGGAGGCGACGCGTGTTGAACAAAGAACGCCGGGAAGCATAAGACTGGCGAGTAAATGCTTGGCTACTTTATTGGACGGAAAACAAATCAAAAATGGATGAAAAGTACTATCTATTAAGACGAAAATGAAAAGAGGAAATGGAAGAGGTGATTGGAGCCTAAGCTTCGGCCATCCCCCTAAATTTGGAAGCTCAAAGCCGAAAATTGCCAAATGATAGAGGGAGAAAAAGAAAGAGACTTTCGTTTGGATTCGGAGCTCGTCTCAACTCATCTCAAACTTATTATTACACATTTTCAAATTTTCATACAAAATACAAATTCTAATATAATTTTTTTAAATCTCAATTCGATTTTTTCAAATTCTAAAATAATAATAATAATATTTATTCAACTTTTAAAATTCAATCTTGACCCATTTCATCATAACTCTAAATTCAAACATGACTTTAATATTACCCTACTTCGTGATGAAGACCTCCATATTTATTTTCATGCATTTTTGCTTTTATCCCGTACTACTGCTACAAGATGATCAGACCCAGCTGATCCTGTTCCGAGCCAAGACAAAACTAAGCATTAATGATTTAACACATGAACATGTTAAAATTTAAAGTGGTACTGGCACGGGGAATCTACTTTTTTCTTCTTTCCTTTTGTTCCTTGCGTTTCCAGCAAATATTAGGGTTTGAAAAGTAACCCCAACTCCAGTTTGCCCCTTTAAACCTATTTAACATTTTAATAATGATTATAATCACCCCCTCATCCTTTAAACGTCCCAATTATAGTCTAATTACTATATTAATAATGCTAATGATAATTTTGATAATTGCAAATTCAGTAAACCTCTGTCTTTTATTGGACAACTTTATTGATACCCCTTGGATTTTTTTATTTATTTATTTATTTTATGTATTTTAGGTGTGAACATTAAATTGGGTAATTTTTTAAAATGTCGTACAATTTATTTTATATACGTTTTTAATAATTGGAATTTGAAAGTAGGCCCACCTTTGAGATTTTTTCAAGATGAAGAATTGACCAATCATTGGCCATCCTCGCGGGGGCCCTTGGGGTTGTTGAGTAATTATTATCATTTATTATATTCTTTTTCTCCTTTCATATGTAAAAAGCTTTTTGTTTTTTTCTTTATCTATTTCCCACACCATCAATAGTCTATACTGTTGGGTAATACTATAGCATGCAAATGTGTTATCAATTTAATTAAAATATACTAGCCTATAACCCGCCCATTGATTTTTATTTTTTTTTAGTTTTAATTTATTATTTTGTAATCAAATGAAAGATGATGGCTTCTTTAAATATTAGCACTTAAAATTGGACTCTCTGATTTGCACCATTTGGCCAAATGCAAACACTCATGATCTCTCTCTTCCAGATGGGATTTCTTGGCACTTTCAAATTTAAGCATTGGTGGCTCAAATTTGATATGGATTTGTTTGTTATTATTCTCGAAAAGGCCAGAGTTTTATAGGTAGAAAGCTTTTTTTATAAAAATAAATTTATAAATTGATAGAATTTCTTGTGTTATATTAAATTTAATTTATATTAAATTTAATTTTTCAATCTAATATATCACATTTAACCATATCAATTTATGAGTATACTTTTATAAAAGAAAACTATTATTTTGATACCTCATTTTGAGTACACCTCATATAGTTTAATTTTTTTTTAATTTTTTTTTATTTACAAGTTAAGGAAATAATGATTAGTGTATTAATATTTTTTTATATTTTTTTAAAATATTTTAAATGATAAAAAATTTATATAGAAAAATTAAGAAATGTTATAAGATAAATTTGTGCTGGGACTCTGGGAGGTACTCCCAACTAGCCGGTAGTCTAGCACTACTCTTTATAAAAATCTTTTGTAACGAAAGCATTTCTCATTCTCAAATGGAATAGGCGAGACCAATAAAATTAAAGGCGATTATAACTATGCCCTTTTGGTTGGTTTCTCCATAAATAAGAGAGGATAGAAGGTTTTCTCCATGGACATCCAGGCTAATGGGAGGGTGTGGTGGCGACGTGGCGTCAATCGGTAGGTTTATGGTTTTTTCTTTGTGTTTGCCAATCAAAAATGTGAACCAGAAAATGTGTTGAAAGACAAGAAGAAAAAATGTCGAAGGCCGACAAAATAGCTAAAATAACAAATGAAGGCTTAAATGGTGTTGCAATAAATTCACTTTAAAAAAAAATGAGTATTTAATACGGATGATTTACGGCTAATATGATTTTTTGTGATTAAAATAAACTCATTTTAGTAGGAAATAATTATTTTGATAAGAAATAACTGGCCACAAATAATTAAATAGATTTCTTGTAGTGAAATTAAAAGTTGAGATCAGTAAAAATTAAATGTTGAATAGAATATTTTTTCATCCCATCATATAATCGTTTGCCAACCAAACACAAGCCTAAAAAACCTTTTCCCATCACCCAAACACCATATAGCCAAAACCATAAGCTTAGTCTTAGGGTTTCTTCTACTTTGGAAACCTTAGACCAAATCATAATCCAATTCCAACTCCTAATCCTTTCCAAACTCAAATACCTCATCACCTATTCATATTCAAATACAAATTCCTACCAATCATATCCTTTTTACCATATTGGAATCTATTTTTTAATATTATTTTTATTTTAAAATTTGAAAAGATTGAATTGTTTATTTTATTTCGTCTGAAAATTTAAAAAAATTATAATAATTAAATGAAATGTGAGTGTTTAAAAAAACAAACAAGATGTTGGATGTGTGAAGGCCATGCGCCGAATATGTGGAGCCCACGAGGAGACTCCACTTGATCATTTGATTGGGTGCATGCATGCTTGTTGAAAATGGATAGGGAGCTAGCAATAGATATAGTCAACAAAACTTCAACCGAAATGGAAAAAAATGAAAGAATAAAAGAAATATTATTTAAATGATATAAAGAAAAAATAGGTAATTTAATGTTTGATATATTATAAAAATCATTATGTAAAATAAAAGAAAAAATAAAATTTGATGATATATTTTAAAAGATAAGATAAAAGATTCATTGTAAATGCCCTGAGGCCTAAGCTATAGCTTGAACCCTAATTCTACTAAAGAATTTAATGAATATTTAGGCTGTTAATATTTATAGTCTAAAGTGAATACATATTCGGATTTGAACCAGAACTAATACAACCAAACTTCTTGGAAATAGCTCAACAGCTATTAAGCCACTACTCTTAATGGTTGGCAGGGAAGAGTTTTTTCCCTCTCAATAAGTTGATTACTTGTCCAATCTTGCCAGGAGGTATACTTCTTGTCTCTAACACAAATGATCTATTCTTTGTTGGTTGAGTAGTGTTTACTCCAAAGATAAGAGAAAATTCTAAATTAATATAATAGAAAAAATGTTAAATTGACTTAATATTTAAATAATTGAGCTATATATATATATATATATATACCTTATTAAGGAAAAAGGTTGAAGTTAGTATTCGACACTTGCCTCTTTATTTTTTCTAAGCAAGTTAAGTATATTAGATAAAACTGGCGGATTATAACAAGACACAAGCTTCTTAAAAAACTAACACACAATACAATACAAAAAGAGAAAAAGCCAAATGAATGATTTCCAAAAAGAAGGGCGGATCGAAGCCAAAGAAATGGCTCCTGCCTAATTCCTAATAAAGGAAGGGACCGTTTGAAAATGATATAGGTTGTGGCTAAAAGCCACAATGGTAAGGTGTGTTACACCATGTTAGTTGAAACTAACTGATAGGAACTTACACGCACACTTTCACTTGATCCTCGATTAGGGAAAGCAAAAACATAGCCAAACAGCTAGGAACAAAAGTGAATCACCGACGGGGAGTCAACACCGGTTGAGGCGGTGCTTGTAAGACACGTGCCACCACTGGAAAGGAGCGAATGATCAGGACGTGAAGATCAGAAGCCTCTAATGTCGGTGGGGCCGCGCGTGATAAGATTGCACAGCAAAAGTCGCGCATGCTGCGCACATGCTAAGTAGACAACGACAAAACCACCGCAAAATGGCATATTGGCGACTGGAGGGGTGGAAAACACAGCACGTGTTGACTAGAAGGTGCCGAAGAGCAACAAATTCGCTTGTCCCGGAGCTGTGGAGAAAACACAAGAAAAAATGGAAAAACTGGACAGAAAAAATGAGAAATAGCTACTGGTTAGGGGCCGGAAGGGGGTGGGGCCAGAAGGGGGTGGAGCTGAAGCTCCAACACCCCTCTACCCAAGGAAGGGAAAGAAATTTCTAGCGAGGAGGAGAAGGTATTCTGGGTAGAGAGAAAACAGGAAGGAAAGAGAAAGGAAATAACTCACTTGCCTCTTATTTTGTCCTTCAGATCTTTTGCAAAATCAATCCACAGGAGAAAATTCCCTTTTAAACTCTTGCAGGCAGGTAGATCTTTTTTGCATTTTTTCCACTCTATCCACTGACTTGTTCATTTTTACAAATAATCTCATCTCATCTCATCATTACTATTTTTTTAAATTCTCATATAAAGTAAAATAAACAATTCAACCTTTTCAAATTTTAAAACAAAATTTTTAAATCTCAAAACAAACTTAATATTAAAAAAATATATAATAACATTTTATTAAATTTTTAACTTTTTTTTCATCTTATATCATCTTATCTATGAAAACAAACCAAGTCTAAGTAACCCTAAAGTTCATCACCTTCTTCACAATAAAAGGCATGAAAAGAGAAAGAAATGTTTCGTAAAACATGATATAATGTTTTTACCATTTTGGTAGGAGCTTCGATCCATGCTTGAATTGCTTTTTTTTTTTAAGAAAAAAAACAAGGAAACCAGAAATTTTATTCCAATGGCAATTAATCAATGACAAAGTTTGTCTTTTAATACCTGATCTGAGATTATCTCATGACCATCTTCAATCCATACATAATTTCCACCTCTAGATGTAAATACAACTTTTCAGTCAGTTCTACTTCTTAGCAAAGATCTAATATCATCAATTACTTGACCATAGTAGGACTAGTTTTCAGCTTCATTATTGACAACTTTGACGACTACTTGTGCATCTACTTTAAAAAATGACGTACAATATTCACCATATTTGGCACCTCCATTTTTTACATGTGTTTCCATCTATCATCATCCTTTATCCCCCTCGATGGTTCCCCCTACTACTTTTTCTTTTATTGTATACACATAATAGGCAATTTTTACAATAAATGCTATATTGTTACTGTAGCCCCATATCCTCTTGTCCGCCCTTCCCATTTTACTGATAGGAATAATACATATTTGTGCAGCCTCCTATTGCTCACAAATTTCACCAATAACCTCAATCTTCTAGCTGTTTGAAACCTCATCAATCCATCCCCTCACTGTGGGGTTTTCTCCTAGGATCTTGATTGGGGATTGAACACAAAATTTGATGAAGTTTGCAACCATTTTTTTACCATATGCTTATGTATTACCCATTCCCTACCCTCCATCTAAGGCCTTCCTTCAATAAGTCTAATGCAAAGAACAAACTTCTCCAAACCAATGAAGGCCATCTGCCTAGTTTTAATTTGCTTCCAACAAATTCTTCTTCTTGAATTACTTGTCTTTTAACAATTTAGTTGCTAAGAAATTCAGGAATTGCAGGATCCTTCGATATTGTTTTGCAAGCATAGCTCTATTGAAACTCTCAAAATCTCTAAAGTCCATTTCACTCTCAGATTTTGATTCCCCCATTTTACTCCAACTTTTCCAGTTAATCAATTTCTCCTCATCCTTGTTTCCCCACCAGAATTTGGAGACTAGTTAAGAAATTTCCTAGCAAAGATTCTTGACATTCTAAAAAAACTCATGATCTAGATGGGTATTTCTTATAGGATAGCTTTTATAAGGACTTCATTGCCTGCATGAGATAAAGAGGTGGTCTACCAATTGTTGATTTTCTACCATATTCAATCTTGAATGGCTTTGATTTGTTGAATTTTGATCTCCCCCCATGGCAGGGAGGCCTAAATACTTCTTTTACCTTATCAAACTGCCCAGGTTGCTTGTACAATTTGTCTCTTATCCATTTCCTTGGTGTTTGAGCTAAAAAATAAGGATGATTAATGTTAGTTCAACATCTGTCCAGATCCCTTTTCATAGAAATTCAACATATTTTGAAGCTTAACACATTCAGTCATAGTAGCTCTACAAATAAACAATGCAATACTCAACAAACATGGGGTGATATCTTATTTGATGCCAAATGGAATAACAATTATTCTGAAAGCTAGTTTCAATAGATGATTCGCAAGGAAAAACACAAGAGAGTCACCCAGAAGCATATAGAAAACATATTTGATGTTTAATTTAAATTTATCAAATCAAGCAATGTCGAAAATCAGTCTACAAGCCAGACTGCATAGCCAAAAATCGCCTGTATCAAAATTTTATGAAAATTATAAAAACTCCAATAATCACGCTAAAATAAAATACATAATAAAAAAAATCTGGTCCAAATCAAGTTCAAAATCACTTCCTAAACGATAAATAAAATATTACCAAATAAGAAAAAGAATGACTAAAATTGGGGGTTCGAAAGGGAAAATAATGGGTTTTGACCTTGAAACAACCCACACCGAGTGCGCACCAAAAAGAGATTTCTGAATTGGAGTTTTATGCGTGATTCTGATACTTGTAGCCAACATTATAAGTCTTGGAATTAAAGCAATACAAGTAAAGTTTAGAGATGAATTCATACTCTTGCATTTAAGACTTTAAGTACGGCATGAAATACATCATCACCAAGTGTACTTCAATGACTTTGAAAAAGGAAAGCTCCATAGCCATTTGAGCTTATAGCCATTTGAGCTTGGTGATTTCAAGGGTGCCATTTGTTAGAGTGCTTCTTCAATTTATGCTTTTGTATAGTCTTGCTTTGGTCATTCATGGTTACAGTTGTCTTGGAATCCATTGTCCTAAGGCGTTCTTCAATATTTTTTTTTTCTTTTTATGTCAAGGAACCTCTCCAAAGTAGGGTTTTTCGAACTCATCCTTGGAGAGTAAACTCTGGTCCCATCGACTGCACCCTCAGAAGTTTCCCTATACAGAACTAGTTAAATCGCTGGCTTTTCACCAGGAGGTGTGGTCCTAAAGGATTGTTTGCACCCATAAGGTGTTGAACCTTAAACTTTGAGGGGAGTAATACCCCAAGACCAAATCCTTCACCACTTAGGCTGGATTTTATTCTTCAATATCTAATATGATGAGTTTGAGAATTTCAAACTCATCATATTAGAAGCACCTTCAATGTTTTCAAAACTATTTTTAAAGCACCTTCAATGTCATCAATATCAGTCAAAGTCTTGTCTAAAGAAGCAATAATTTTTTTGATGGTGTTCTTCCTCATCCTTTAGCTTTGACAAGCATGGAAAATCGCGTACCAATTTCTTTTTACATGTTGCCTCTATTTGATTTCTTCTTGATCAAATAAAAAACCTAGATTCTCTTAAAATTGTTCAATCACGGCACATTATACTCATTTTCCATGCCTTTTTGGTGACTCCACTTTATCAAAGCTTGCCCACAATTGCTAAGGAGGTTTTGCACTCTACCTATAGAGGCAATTCTGGGATCAATAATGGTCCATTATCCCTTACTATGTTTCCATACTCCTCCTAAAGATCTCAGCAAGCTTCATACTTGAACAACCATCCCCCTTTCTTTTTTCTCTGTGCACTCATCACTAAACCACAATGTATAGGTTTGCAATTTGAACATCTTGCAACCACCCCTTCGAGCCAAGAGTCCAAAGTACCAGAGCACAAAGGATTAGCTACTTCTCTATCCAATCTCTCTTTTGCGAAAGTTCCATCTCCATGTTTGGGTCTATTACCAAGGTCAAATAGATTGCTTAGTAATTGTTTTTCTAAACTTTTTCCATCTAAGCTTCATTTCAAGTTCTGCCTCCCTACTTCTCACTTTGGACAATAATTTCATTAAAATCTCATACAACACACCAAGCATATTGAGTTTTAAGGGCTACCAAAAGGTCCCGAGTTTCTCTTCTCCGCGATACTTAGGGTTGTCTGTAGAAACTATTAAGAGCCATTTAGATTGTGCAATTTCATCAAGTATCTAGGTATTGGCATTTGTACGTAGTTATGAATTTCAAAAGTTATCACATAATTCCACAACATGGTTAATCCCCCTCATCTCCATAACATCCACTCCAAAGCATCCTTCAAGACACATTCTAGCTTTTAGACCATCGAGTTTGCTTGTAGTAGGCTTTGTCTCCATCAAGAAGACAATATCGAGTTTCTTGTCATTCACTAGTAAGTTAAAGTCATTAACTGTCTGAGAATTTTTAAGTTCTTGGCAGTTCTAACTAAGGATAATCATTAGACTAAAAAAGCTGACTAACAACTATTGCCAATACCAAATCTGAGCTCCCGTTCACATTTTCACAAACATATTGACTTCTTGAGAAACTTAGAATCAAAACCATGACCTCCTTTCTGAACATGGGATTGTTTCAGGCTAGAGTAGTAAGACTTAGAAAGTAAGGAATTACCTATTTCTCTATCATGATGCATCCACCTTCTTCTTGGCCAGGCGTTCTTGGTTTCCTTTTCGCACAAATTAGAAATTTCTTCCTTCTCCAATTCTTTATGCTGCGTATCTGCTTTAATGGGTCTCTATGAATTTGCTTTTCCCAGCTCACAACCAATTGGGCCATCATTTCTGGGATTTCTGTAATCTCGGCTCAAGTAATTTTGAATATTCTAATACAATAACATCTCGCCCTGCCATCCGCAAAATTTTAGTTTTCCTCCTTGATTTTTGTTTATTTTCATCTATACAACCTTCCACATCTCCTATTTGACTCCGATCCGCTCTCATCCTCAATCCCATTAATATCCTTATTGATATTAACATTATAGTAATTAATGCCTTATTCTAGGAATTTCCTCATGTCCATCATCTCCCCTGCCATCGTTGGAGCAACACCCGTGTCGACTGATTTTCCTTTGCTAAAGTTCAAACCTTCCTACATTTTGGCTTTTGTAATGAGTTTGATTCCATAAAAATAATATTTGCAGTCATAGAACATGTAAACGTTGTATAATCTTTTTTTTTTTTTTAAACGAGTAAAAGTTGAGTCTACATAAAAAAATAATATTAATAAAAAAAAAAATTTTAAAATTAATTTTTTAATTTTTTAATAATACACTACTATTTTTCAAAATAATTATACAGCATTTTCACGATATGCAGCATTGCTTTTGATCCATTTCCTTTTTGATGTATTTGAAGGTCAGTTTTCTTTAGGGAGTATATGCTCAGAGCCCATGACCCGAACTGGGATTTATGCCTTCTGCTTGCAGACTATGAAGTATTAATCCCACTTCGGCGACAAGGCATTGAGCCATGCACTATTCTTTCACAATTAAAACACATTTATGGAAGTTTCTCAAAGTTTTAGAGGTATCCATATCCATTTCCCTTGCACATTGACTGTTCGACCTCTTTCTATTACCTTTGATAGGCAAAGTTCTCCTTGGATTAGTAAGAATCTCTCCCATCTTACCTAATTCTCTAGGATGTCAATTTTATTTTAAAATTTGAAATTTGTGTTTTGAAATTTAAGAAAATTGAATTTTTTATTATATTTTGTATAAAAATTTAAAAAAATATAATGCTAAATTTAATATAAATTTTTTATTTTTTATTTTATTTCCTAAGCAAATCAGGAAGTTTTCGTAATATTTTTCCAATGTGTTCCCAGCATTCCCTGTTCGTTCATGCCAGAGGCAAATTAATTGTACAGTTATACCCAAAATTGTTCATAATCAAAATCCAATAGACGGATTGTCTAAACCAGTCAAACAACTTCAGTAAGCAAACAATTTAATTTTTTAAAATTTTAAAATAATAATAATAATATATACTAATAATATTTTATTCAACTTTAAATTTTGCTCACTATCCAAACCATATCATAAAATTGCATAAATAAAAATAATATACCAAATATAAAATACAGAAAAGTTAAACTCTTATTCACATGCAAGTTTGAATTAAGTCTGCTTTTAAATAAAATTAAGAAAAAGATATATTTATAATTACACTTGTAATTATTTTTTATAATATTTTCTAAAATTATCTGATTTAATAATTAAACATCGAAAGATATAAATAATATAATTTAATTACTTAAAATAGATTAAAAAGAAAGAATATGGAACGATGTGTAAATTATTGGGTCAAAGAAGTATTTAAGTGATAATTATAATAATTTAAAAAAATAATGCTTCAGTCTCGCAGACGTAAAGGGGAAAAAAGCTCTAACATATTTTAGAATTAACATAATAAAACAGTGAATCAATCCTGACCGTTAAAAGCAAAATCCTAAGAGAGGCACTAGAGCCACTCCTGGGTGGGATCCCGCGCAGGCAAAAAACTCTTTTTATTTATTTTAGTTTTTTCTTCTTTCATTTTTTTGGACAGTTTTCATATTTTATTTTTTTAAAATTAATTCATAAGATTATTAAAACACAATTATTTAATTATTAAGTAAAAATAATAATATTTTTATTTTTAATAATGTGTGACTTTTGTTTATAACTTTAGCATTTCTCAAATCCTAATTTTGTCTCCAGTCTCCAATTTGCACCTTCTCATAGTTAAAAGACTCCATTTTTTAATAATATTTTTTAAAATTATCCCATTTAATAATGAAACATCGAAGAATATAAATAATATACTTTAATTCCTTAAAATAGATTAAAACGAAATAATATGGTACAATCTGTAAATTATGTATCAAAGGAGTATTTAAGTGATAATTATAATAGCTTAAAAAAATAATGGTTTTATTTTTATTTTTAAGAGAAATAGGCTTATTTTCACTAAATTCATGAAATTGAAGTTTATATAATGTGACCTATATAAATTGAGATAACTCAACATAAAAGTCAACTAATAGCTGTTGGGGCACAACTTTTAAAGCTATGTAGACAAAGTATTTGAGAGACTATTCACTACCTAATAAGCAGTTAATTAAAGTCTCATCCTCCACAGAAGGAGAGAACTACAACACTACGGACGAGGTCCGAAAGACTATTCTTCTATCAAATATTTTTTCTATACAAACAAAACAGAGCACAACCAAACTGTAAACTGGTGGGGCGCCCAAGTGGGCTGCCCCCCTCCCTTTGTTAGTAACGTATGGCATTTAATGCCATACGTTACATATTTTGTAACGTTAGGCTTAAATGCCATACGTTACAAAATAAATGTTTTGTAACTGCAATTTTAATTGCAGAGTAATGGCTGGTTTTTAATGCCAGCCATATGTGGGTTGACTATAAATAGTCCCCCACTAGTTTGGTTTTTTTTTTGGACCAATCTGAAAAGTGAAAATCTCTCTCTCATTTGTTCTCTCTAAAAACGGTTTTTAGGCTGTGGATTGTTAAGTGTTACTCTAGTTTTATAACTACGTAGTACACTTCACCACTAAGAGAAAACGCTTGTTTTTGTCGTGCTGGAGAAACTTGTGGAGCAATTCTTTAAGCTAAACCTGAGGTATTTTTCCGCTGCGAATTTTTTTTTAACATTGGTATCAGAGCAGTCGTAATTGCTTCCAGTTTTTTTTATTTTGCATATGCATGCAAATTATAAATGTGCTTTTTTTTAATGCTGCTACCTTTAAAAAAAAAAAAAAAAATATTTTTTTGGCCGAAGCCGGTGCAGTGGTGCAGCGTGCACCACCTGAGCGCAGTGGTGCAGCGCGCACCACCTGAGCGCGATGGTGCAGCGCGCACCACCTGAGCGCGGTGGTGCAGCGCGCACCACCTGAGCGCGGTGGTGCAGCGCGCATCGTAGGGTGCTGCGCGGCATCCCTGAAATGGTGCTGCGCGCACCACGGTGCCGCATGCACCGTCTGGAGCCCACGGTGTCAGGAACTTCTCAGCGCAGCAAAAGGGGCAAGCGTGGGAAGAACAAGTCAAAATTAAAGTGTTATAATTGCGGAAAGAAAGGCCACTTCGCTCGTGACTGCATTGAGCCGAAGAAGGTATACTTTAACTTTTCTCGTATTGTTTTTGTAACTAGCCATGTGATGGTTGCTCACTCCTATCCTGTGTGGACTGTTGATTCAGGAGCGACCGAGCACATAGCGCGAGATAGAGTCGGATTTGTGGAATATCACCGGATTCCAGCTGGGAGTCGTGATATCAAGGTGGGGAATGGAGCTAGCGTGGAGGTGCTAGGACTTGGTACCTACAAGCTGGACTTGCGGGGTGGCCGCACTCTTTTCCTCCACAATGTGTTATACGCTCCCGAAATCCGACGAAATTTACTTTCTGTAGTTACTCTTTTAAGACTTGGTTTTCGGATTGAATTTGAAAACAATCACATTTCTTTTTATTTGGGCCATGTGTTTTATGGCAATGCTTTTCTTCAAGACGGTTTTATGATAATGAATTTGGATTATTCAAATATGAATGAATCTATTACTTTTCTTTCTGCATCTGATAATTTGGATTCATATAAATGGCATGCTAGGCTTGGCCATATAGGGCAAGATAGAATGACTCGGTTAGCTAGAGAAGGCCTAATGGGCAATCTCGCTAAGGTCATCTTGCCCACATGTGAACATTGTCTAATGGGAAAAGCTAAGAGAAAACCGTTTGGAAAAGCCAATAGGGCATCTTTTCCACTGCAATTAGTCCACTCAGACATCTGTGGTCCAATGAGTGTGAGGGCAAGACACGGGGGTGTCTACTTCATCACTTTTATAGATGATTTTTCACGTTATGGTCATGTCTACTTAATCTCCCATAAGTCTGAAGCATTGGAGTGCTTTAGACGATATCTAAGAATGGTTGAGAATCAGTTAGACAAGAGTTTAAAAACTCTAAGAACTGACCGAGGACGAGAATATCTCTCTGAGCAATTTAAAAGGCTCTGTGATGAAAAAGGAATCAAAAGACAGTTAACGATGCCGAGTACGCCGCAACAAAATGGCGTGGCGGAAAGGAGAAATCGAACACTGCTTGAGATGGTTAGGTCAATGATGGCGCAAGCAAACCTACCAATTTCTTTTTGGGGGGATGCACTTTTGACTGCTGCCTACATTCTTAACAGAGTGCCCTCCAAATCAGTAACTTCCACCCCATATGAACTATGGACCGGCGAGAAACCCAATTTGAGTAACTTGCGGCCATGGGATTCAACGGGTTTTGTTCATGATCTTTCTCATAAGTATGGGAAATTAGGCCCTAGAGGGAAGAAGTGTATCTTCATAAGGTACTCAGAACACTCTAAAGGGTATGTGTTAATAGGTGAACAAACTGATGGAAGTATGACTGAAATTGAATCACGAGATGTGGACTTCATTGAAAATGAATTTCCAAGTAGAGGTGAGGTTGATAGGAGTTTAGAACTTCATGAGATTATGGAACAAGAAGAAAGTGCTCCAAGGAATTTAGTTGAGAATGAGGAAGAAATTCTTCAAGCTCCTACAAATAAGAAATTAAATCCGAGTGGGAGCACACCACTTGTCAATCAATCACAACAACCTCAGCCGCGTAGAAGCACACGTGAAAGTATTCCCCGTCGTCGTTTTGAGATTGAAGGGGAAGCTTTTATGGTAGCTCCGCATGATGATGATGAGCCTAGGACAATTCATGAGGCTCTCTCATCTTCTACTAAAGATGAGTGGATGAAAGCTCTTAATGATGAAATTGAGTCTATGAAAACTAACCAGGTCTGGGATCTGGTTGATCTACCGACAGGGCGTAAGACTATTGGGAACAAATGGGTTCTTAAAGTCAAACGCAAGTCGGATGGATCAATAGATAAGTACAAAGCTCGGTTAGTGGCGAAAGGATATACCTAACAGGAGGGTATAGACTATGAAGAAACTTTTTCACCAGTCGTGAGGTTTGCTTCAATTCGTCTGATTCTAGCTATAGTAGCAAACATGGATTTGGAACTCTACCAGATAGATGTTAAGACAGCATTTCTCAATGGAGAACTAGATGAGGAGATCTATATGGATCAACCAACGGGTTTTGTGGTCAAAGGTCAAGAACGCAAAGTGTGCAAGCTCAAACGATCTATATATGGCCTAAAACAATCATCTAGGCAATGGTACCTCAGATTCCATCGAGCCATTCTTTCGAATGGGTTTACGATGATCACAGAGGACCATTGTGTCTATGTCAAAAGATCCAAAAAGAGTTTCATTATGTTGTCATTATATGTTGACGACATACTACTAGCTGGAAATGATAAAGGGTTGATAGTCGCCACAAAAGAGTGGTTATCCTTCAATTTTGAGATGAAGGATATGGGTGAGGCAGAATACATTCTGGGAGTTAAGATCTACAGAGATCGCTCAAAGAGAATATTGTGTTTGTCCCAACAGACTTACATAAAGAAAGTTCTCGAACGCTTCCTAATGAGTGAATGTAAACCCATTGACACCCCTGTCACAAAAAGCGAGAACTTATCTAAAGAGTTGTGTCCTAAGACTCAAAGAGAAAAGGAAAAGATGGCCCGTGTCCCTTATGCTAATGCTGTGGGAAGTCTGATGTACGCAATGATGTGTACTCGGCCTGACATATGCTATGTAGTTGGCTTAGTAAGTAGATTCCAATCTAACCCCGGATTGGCTCACTGGAAAGCAGTCAAGAGGATTATGCGATATCTGAAGGGAACCGCAGACTATGTGCTGTGCTATCAAGGTTCAGATTTGCAGCTAAGAGGTTACAGCGATGCCGACTGGGGCAGTGACCTAGATGAGCGTAAATCAACCACAGGGTATGTCTTTCTGCTCAACAATGGCGCCATTACATGGAGCAGCAAGAAACAACCCTGCATAGCTCTATCGACCATGGAGGCAGAATATATAGCATGTTCTGCAGCGGTTCAAGAAGCTGTTTGGTTACGGAGGTTCCTCGAGCATTTAGACATTGGCACGGATACTTCAGATCCAGTGACGATATTCTGTGATAGCATGGCAGCTCTCGCATATGCTAAGGACTCAAAATATCATGGAAGAACCAAACACATAGATATCAGATATCACTACATAAGAGATGTGGTAGCGCAAAAGGAAGTGGTTCTGAAACATCTTTCTACGAGTCGCATGGTTGCTGATCCCTTAACAAAGCCTATTGCACGAGATGTATATGAGGCTCATGTTAGGAATCTAGGACTACGTAGATTGTAAATGTAATTTGTATTTCAAATAACATTGAGATGTAACATTTCCTTTGGGATATTAATACAATATGATTCAGTTCTTGTCTTTATCGTATTGTCTTTTACTAATACACACACACAAGATATGTCAACAGGCTAAGATTGGCTCACTCACACGAGCAATCGCCTCTAGCGCTTAAGTAGCGAGAAGAGATGAGACATTGTGTCCCTAAATACTTGTCCAAAGGGATAAGTTAGTTAACACAAAGATATGTCGCCTTAGTGGGAGCTAAGATGAGGTCTTCTCAGAAGACTGTGAATGGATTACCCACCATCCATGTAGCCTGAGATTAGCCAGATGCGAGATTCTCTTTGACGCCTTGGAGGCGTGCAAATAGAGAAACTTGAGTTAGACGCTTAATGAGCGCCTAGACTAAAGATCTGTACGGTGTTGATATAGACATATGCTCTTTGAGAAAGAGAAATCCACCGTAGCATGTGTTTCATACTACATGTGCTTATTCGACCATATGAGTAAGTGAGTAAATGGTTCCCCTCTTTCTCACTGTGTGAGTCTCATTTTTTAGGTGTCCTTTACTTTTGACTATGTCACAAGATAGAGGTTAAAACGTCTGCTACTTTGGCATGCTGTCTATGGCCATTATTGATTCGGTCTAAAGAGGTATTGCTAGGAAAGCGGTTTAACCAAAGTTGAATGATATGAGTGCAAAAGGAAGATTTTTTCGATATCGTATCTTCGATAGTGTTTGCTGACGTCAAACTATGACGCTGCATATTGGTAGCGGCTAAAGTTGTGAACACATTGAAATGATTTGGAAAAAGTCAAGCATTGTTCTGAGTTTATTAAACTCAAGAGGGTTCGAAAATACTTGACTTTGATGCGATCGAATAAGTCTAGGACATGACCATACACTTCGGGGATGTTACTATGCTGGTCTTCTCTGGGAGAGATTTGGTGTATGTACTCCCATTTTTTGTAGATGTGCTTGGTGGTCGCACGGCCTATTTACTTGTATGAACAAGGTTGAGAACATAAGAGAGATGCTGACCTGGGGTCATGCCCACTGTGTGCGAGTGGGAGATGTAAACTGGTGGGGCGCCCAAGTGGGCTGCCCCCCTCCCTTTGTTAGTAACGTATGGCATTTAATGCCATACGTTACATATTTTGTAACGTTAGGCTTAAATGCCATACGTTACAAAATAAATGTTTTGTAACTGCAATTTTAATTGCAGAGTAATGGCTGGTTTTTAATGCCAGCCATATGTGGGTTGACTATAAATAGTCCCCCACTAGTTTGGTTTTTTTTTGGACCAATCTGAAAAGTGAAAATCTCTCTCTCATTTGTTCTCTCTAAAAACGGTTTTTAGGCTGTGGATTGTTAAGTGTTACTCTAGTTTTATAACTACGTAGTACACTTCACCACTAAGAGAAAACGCTTGTTTTTGTCGTGCTGGAGAAACTTGTGGAGCAATTCTTTAAGCTAAACCTGAGGTATTTTTCCGCTGCGAATTTTTTTTTAACACAAACAAACAACACAATACAAAAAGAGCAACTCAAAATAAAATCGATAGAGATGGTGCGTGTGTAGAGAAAATGTGATCACTAGAAGTGATCACCTACAAGTCGGCATACCCTAAAGACCTTGGATCTCCAAGAAGTCATGCACGATGGAGAGAATTCTCCAGATGGCAAGAAGCATGGAACTCATGCTCGTTTGGACCACACGCGTTCGGTGCAAGCACTGCTTCGTTGGGCAAAAGCTTTGGTCGACAACAAGATCGGTGGATGGGGAGAACGGCGGCGAGGCATGTAGTGGGCTATGGCCAACAAAATATTACCAACCTGCAACAAGCCGATTCAATATTGTGCAATAATAGTAGCTGGGAAAAGAAAAGGCAAAGAAGAAAATAAGGGGATCCGGAGGGGATGGATGGAGCCTTTCCCCTCTCTCCACTCCCGTCTCCCAGCTGGAGTAAATCTAGGTTTTGTTGCAGAAATTTCTTTCGGAGCTTCGCGAGAGAGAAGAAAAGCTATTGTTTCTACTAAAAAACATGGTTCAATTTTGCATACGTAAAGGGCAAAAAAAAAAACTCTTAATGTTATGAATTATTGGGGGTGGCCCCTACCCCCCTTAATTATTTTTGTAAATGACCTCACTACCATTATTTTAAGTTTTGCACAGTAACTTGCACAGTAATTTCAACGCCTATAAATATGAGTTTCATTCGTTCTGAAATATATAAGAAAAATTTATAAAACGAAAAAAGTTTATTTTATATTTCTCTTGCAATAGTAGTAGTTTCCTTTTTAGTTTTATAACACGTTATTAGTACGAGCTTTTACCGATACTGAAGCTAGTGGTCTTCTACTTCAAGTAAATTTTTCAATATATTATTTACAGTCCTCGAAATAAATATTAAAGGTTGAATATTACTTAAAAAAAATTCTACTTTTATTCTCATAATTATGTGAATATATTTCTTAAATCCACAGATTTATTTTTGTGATTTATATATATAATGTCAAATATTGAGACTTATTACTATTGACATTTCTAGAAAAAGTTATTTATCTAGAATCCTTGATGAGATCTATTTGGATATGATGAAATTAGGAGATACAATCAAAGAATAAAATCATGTATCCCTACAGGACCGTACTGTGTATCTCACGGTGAAAAATCTTCTAATTTTGTGAAATGATTTAAAGGAGAGATATGAGTACCAGAAAATGTAATTCTCCCAAAAGTTTATTATGACTTATTGCACCTGAAGTTGTAAGATTTTAAAAGTGGTATCGAATATTCTACACTCTTTAAAATCAACTTAATATTAAAATTATGCAGTGAGAAGGTAACTGATGATGATATGTTAAAGAAAACATATACTATTTTTCATATCTCGAATATGCTCCTACAGCAGCAGTATTGAGAGTGAAAATTCAACAAATATTCTGAATTTTTATTTTGTCTTCCAGTGATTGAGCTAAATAATGAGTTTTTGTTAATAAATTACTAGTCACGTCTTATTAATGATATTGGATTTACACCATTTTCAGAAATGAACGGTGCATCCTTTCAAATGAACCAAGGGCATAGACGTGGTAGAAAAATTATAGAAGTGTTAATCCCAAAAACGACAACACTAAAGATGATAATAATATACCGTATCACCAGAAGTGATCCAACTCGAAAAAGGGTAAAGACTCTGTTGCCCAGATGACTAACACAAGAGGGGGGTGAATTGGGTTATATTAAAAAATTAATACTTATAAACTAAATATACAATATAAAATATAACCAAAATATAAAGCAGTAGGAAATATAAAGAGTAGGGTAAGAGAAAGCAAACTCAGTATTTTTACGAGGTTCAGCCCCACTGCCTACGTCCTCGCCTCAAGCTACCCCTTGAGGATTCCCAAATCCACTATTCAATCTCCTTTAGGTGGAGATAGAAACCTATTACACCTTTGAGCAGCACCGCTCCAAAGAATCCGTGTAGAACACCCTCTACACTTCCAATCACCTCACACTTGGTGATTCAACTATTCCCTGTGTAGAACACCTTCTACACACACAAGGGTTATACGCACCCTCTTACTTCCAATCACCTCACACTTGGTGATTTAACTATTCCCCGTGTAGAACACCTTCTACACACACAAGGGTTATACACACCCTCTTACTGATACAAGAATTGATAGTGGGTAGGCTATCAGAAAACACTCCTCAACGAGTGAAATAAGAACAATACAGTACAAACTATATCTCTCTCAACAAGAACAAGAATTAAGGCTCAAAACTTTAGAAAAGAGAGAATGAGAGCTTTGAAAGAATGATGAAAAATTTAGCAATAGATGTGTAAGCTCTTGTTGTGATTTTTGCAAAACTCAAGTGAGCTATTTATAGGTAAATGAGTCTTCAATTTCAAATTTGAAAAGATTCCCATGTCAAATAAGAGCACTATTCACTTTTCAAAAAATTCAAATAAAAACATTTCCTTTTTGCATTTGTCAAAGACAACTCCATTCTTTTTTCAAAGAAATCAAACCTAATCTTTTGCTTTTCATACAAGACAAAATGAGCATGATTTATTTTTCAAACCAAATCATCTTCTTTTTGCATATGTCAAAAAAACACACAACCACCCTTTAAGATTTTCAAACAAATCATCTATCTTTTATATTTGTCAAAAAAACACACAACCACCCTTTAAGATTCTCAAACAAAATCATCTACCTTTTGCATTAGTCAAAAAAACACACCACCTCCCTTCAAGACTTTCAAACAAAATATGCACATGTCAAATATGATAATCAATCATCTTATAAAATCAAGTTTTTATAAAAAAAATATAATTTTCGAAATAATTTTGTTTGATGGTGTTATGCACATGTGAAAAACATAATTTTCAAAACTAAGACATTTAAAAATGTCTTGCATATGTGGAAAAAGTAATTTGATGTTTTATGAGAAAAAAGAGTAATTTGGAGCCTTAATCCAATTTCTAATTTTATCAAGAGATGTACAAAAATAATCTATGAGCTTCATTTGTAGACTTGATATCTTTCTTGCTCATGCTTGATTTCTTGATGTGTTTAGCTCCCTTCATGCATAGACAACTTGAGCTTGAGTTTTCAATATTATTTGTTATCATCAAAATTTATACGTAAATACGAGACTTGAAACCTTGGGTTCAACAGACTCTCAGAATAATTTTTCATAAAAAGAAGAAAATGTTTGTCATAAGAACAAGATAAACCATCATATTTTCAAATCTCACTTAGTCAAGATTACAAGATATACTGGATGCATAAATTCAAAAGCCAGTGAGATTAATTGCAGCTATCCCGATTTTCTTGTAAACGCTGAACCTCTATCGTTAGCTGCTGTTGTTGACTTTGTATAAGCTATCTCTCGTTCCAGCTCTTCTATTCGTATTTTCAGGTCGCGAGAATAACAGTCTACAAATTTCTTGAGTTCCTTGTTTTCTTGTTAAACTTTTATTTTTTCTATCTTTAGTTGCAAGCATTTGATGCAACTTAGATATTTGATTTTTAAGATGATCAACCTTACTCGTTCTCGCTAGTAGCCTAGACATGGTTGTAAGAGAGGCAGCATATTGAGCACTAAGGGTTCTTGATGCTGTAACAATTTCAGGATCAGTTTTACTATAAAGATATATATCTGCTCCTATCATGGTGTTTACAGCCTCAGAAGAAAATATGAGTGGTTGAGATATAAAAGGTTCATAGTTCAAATCTGAGACATTAACAAAAGAATTTCTATCAGACATAATATCGTTCTGAATGAACAACAACTAAATCTATGAAGAATGCGAGATCTTTTTGCTGGAGTAAGCCAATAGTAAAATTGGTTATATTTAAATAGCAACCCGCAATCCGAAACCTCTAAATCTCTTCAGGATCTCGTTTGTCAACAATGTCAAGCGGATTTGATTTTCCGCCAAATCGATATATGGATAATTTCTAATGTCCTTTGCACCATACATAAATAAATTCTCCCTAATAACGCCGAATGAGGGAGAGAAAATTTTAGGTGAGAATATTAGCATGTTCTCTCTAATACATTATTTAGATGAAAATTATGTTTGAATTCTTAACCTTATTATATATGCTGAAATTATGTTTGTTTATTATTTGAAAAACTGACGCATATTCTCAGGGAAAGTTTAAGTATTACCGCAGGTCTCAAATTTCTACTAAGTCTGTCAAGCGCCTTATATGTGGGGTTCCCTCTACCTTATCCAACGCATTTTAAACCGATAAGGCCCTGAAGTACCAAAGTGGACAATATCAGATAGATATATGGAGCTACTTGTATATGCCACATCTTCAAATCACATAAAGATTATTGCAATTCATAAAGTAAGTCAAGAGTATATTTAGCTGAGATCAGTGATTCAACATATCCAAGAAAAGTGTTGTCTCCCCATGATCAATGATAGCCCAACAATTTTATATGAAAATAATACTGCTTATATCAGAGGAAGATATATCAAATATACGATCAAGTGATAATCCAGCAAATTTATTCACAAAGGTATTACTAACTGCGACATTCAAGAAGATTATGCAGAACATTGGAATGTGAAGACTCAAAAATCTATCGTCATACACTTTTCAAGGGGAGTAAATATTCTGTTGTGCTGATTGTACTCTTTTTCCTTCGCTGAGGTTTTGTCCCACTGGATTTTCCTTTGCAAGATTTTAATGAGGCAATTTTAAAGCACTTGGTAGTATATAAGAATACTGTACTCTTTTTCCTTCGCCATTGGTTTTTCTTCCCACTGGATTTTTTCTTGACAAGGTTTTAACGAGGCAAATTTTTTATGGGTAGTTATTCAAGGGAGGTGTTATGAATTATTGGGGGCGGCCCCCACCCCTTAATTATTTTTGTGAATGACTCCACCATTATTATTTTAAGTATTACACAGTAACTTGCATAGTAATTTTAACGCTTATAAATATGAGTTTCATTTATTCTGAAATATATAAGAAAAATTTATAGAACGAATAAAGTTTCAGTTTTTAAGAGTTTCTTCTATATTTCTCTTGCAATAGTAGTAGTTTCCTTTTTAGTTTTATAATACTTAATATATTTTAGAATTAACATAATAAAACAGTAAATCAATCCAGACCGTTCAAAGCAAAACTTGGATTTTGTCTCCAACCTCCAATTTGATCCTTCTCCTTTTTTTTTTCTTTTAATACAGATTTGCACCTTCTCATAATTAAAAAATAACGATAGGATTGCTACCATTCTACTACTCATTTACTACTTTTTTTTGTTTAATTTTTTATTTTATTTAATAATTAAGAAAAAGACTACTAATAAAATTATATTTTTTTAATTTTTCCAATTTCAAATATATTATAAATAGTAAATGAGTAGTAAGAGGGTACTAACTAGGGGTGTAAATTCAACTCGAAAAACCAGTTTGGACGAGCTAAAACTGGTCTGGTTTTGATTCCAGCCATTTTTGGACCAAACTGACCCAGCTCTGTTTCATATTTTTCAATTTTTTTATATTATATATATATTATTATATAATATAAACTATATTTAATATAATATAATGTTATTATAATTTATACAATAAAAGTTTAATCGTAAACATAAAAGTTTGATTAATCATATACTTTAAACATAATATATATATTAATAACATTTTATCATAAGAAATAAGAACCACTTAAATTGAAGAAAGAAATACTTGAAAATAAGTTCTCAATATTTTCTTTTAAGCATATAAGACATTAGTAAATTAGTAATATTAATATACATTAGTATATAATTTATATTAATTATAATTTACATTTTATGATCTAATACTAATAGTCTAATATATATTACTATTATCAATATACTTTAAGTCTACATATAAATTAGTATATAAATCACTATACTAAATAATCATATATAAAATAATGATATAGTAATATTAATATTAAATTACTATACCAATACTATCAATATAGTCTATCATCTACCAATAATATAGTTGTAATGATTTCAACTATATATATTTATAGTAAATTAAACTCACTATAACAATGAACAAATAATAATATATATTTATTCTAATCATTATAGAATGTCAAATATTGAAATTTATTACTATTGACATTTCTGGAAAAAGTTATTTATCCAGGATCCTTGATGAGATCTATTTGAATATGATGAAATTGGGAGATACAATCAAAGAAGAAAATCACGTGTCCCTGCAGGACCGTGCTGTGTATCTCACGCTGAAAAATCTTCTTATTTTGTTAAATGATTTAAAGGAGAGATATGAGTACCAGAAGATGTAATCCTCCCAAAAGTTTATTATGACTTATTGCACCTGAAGTTGCAAGATTTTAAGAGTGGTATCGAATATTTTGCACTCTTTAAAATCAATTCAATATTAAAATTATGTAGTGAGAATGTAACTAATGATAATATGTTAAAGAAAACATATACTATTTTTCATATTTCGAATATGCTCTTACAGTAGCAATATCGAAAGTGAAAGTTCAACAAATATTTTGAACTTTTATTTTGTCTTCCAGTGATTGCGCTAAATAACGAGTTTTTTTTAAAAAAATTATCAGTTACGTCTTATTAATGATATTGGATTTACAAAATTCCCAGAAGTAAACGGTGCATCCTTTCAAAGGAACTAATGGCATAGACGTGGTAGAAAAACTATAGAAGTGTTAGTCCCAAAAGTGACAATACTAAAAATGATAATAATCTACCGTATCACCAAAAGTGATCCAACTCCGAGAATGGTAAAGGCCTTCAGAATAATTTTTCATAGAAAAATGAAGATATTTGTCATAGATGTGGTATGACTAAACAGTGGTCACGTACCTGTTGTACGTCCAAACACTTGATTTACTTATACTAAACTTTTATACATTATAGTAAAATTTTATCATGTTTTGAAATAACAAAAAGTCGGTGCCTGAAGCATGACAATAAATTACTTGGAATGATAAAACTCTCTGTAAATTTGATCTTCTTACAAATGAATATGAACCAGAAGTTCAGAGGATTACTTATTTGCAAAGTGTTACAAATCAATTACTGAATGTATTTACTAACATTAAACATGTTATAAAATCATATATTACTGTTGTTAATGCTTAAGTAAGAATTTAAATTCCTGAAGGACAAATTATTAAAATAGTAATAGATAAGTCTAAGACACACCTGAAGTGTTGAAGAATTATTGGTGCAAAAGAAAAAAAAAATCGGTGCTCCTAAAGAGACCGTACCCACAAAATAAGTAATAAAATCTATCCAAATATTCTGTATAAAATACAAACTTCTTGAAGTGGGAACTCCTAAAGAGTACAAACCTTCTAAAGAGGATCTCCTGAAAAGTATAACTCCTGAAGAATATAACTTCTAAATAGGTAACTTCTGAATAGGTATTTCATGAAATGTTTTCCCCTAAAAAGAAACAATGAGATCTCAATACATTTCATGAGTACTAGAAAAATTATGGATAGAAATGAAATTGTTGTCGACAACATATTTTCATATATGATGACCCTTGACATTACCAGAAGTAATGAAGAAAGTGAGTCAAGATTCGTCGAAGAATATCGGCGTAGAAATGATTGGCCAAAATGAAAAGCAGCTATTGAAACTGAATTAAACTCGCTAGTAAAGATAGAGGTATTTGGATCTGTTGTCCAAACAGCAAAGGGTGTAATGCCTATGAGATATAAGTGAGTATTTATACAAAAGCGTAATGAGAAATGAAATTGTGCGGTATAATTTGTCGCACAAAGTTTCCTGCAGAAACCTGAGAGTAGTTATGAGGAAACATATTTCCTTATTATGAATGCAATCACATTCATATTTTTAATCGGTTTGGTTATTACAAAAAGATTAGATATGCAATTGATGGATGTGGTCACTACATATTTATAAGGATCATTAGATCATGACATACAATACTTGAAGCATTTAATCTAAGTATATTTAGGAGTATATACTTTATAAAATTTCAAAAATCTTTATATGGGTTAAAACAATCTGGATGCATGTGGTATAATTGAATCAACGAGTATCTATTGAAAGAAGGATTTGAGAATAATCCTATATACCCATGTATTTTATTAGAACTCGGATTTGTCATTATTGTAGTTTACGTTAATGATTTATCTTGTTAGAACTCCTGAAGAGATCACAAGGACTGCTATAAATTCAAATAATGCATTTAAAAATGAAATATCTTATTATTCAAATGCTAGATGAGTTATAAAAATTTGAGACTCCTAGCCTCATCTCTCAAATGTATTTACTCTTCATAAAACAAAATGTCATCCTTATCTAAAGGATTAGGCAGTCAAAATGAAGAGGCAAGTAAGAATTTTAAATCTTTATTCTCTTGTTTTAAGTTTGCAATTTTTCTGTTGGACTCTTAAACGAGTCGTTGAAGTATGGAAACCTTCTCGTTAAGCTCCTCAATCTCATGATTTTTGGATTGTAATCGGTTGGAAACTCCAACAATAGAGGAGAAGTATCGAGTACCAAGAGTCACCAGCTCATAAACGGCTTCACGATCTAATCTATTAGCCAGATTATTCGCTTGCTGCAATATAACACCTGCGGAAGATGCAGAAACAACTTGTAACTGAGATGAAGAATACCTCATATGTTGATCGTGAGAAATATTAAAAGGAAATTGATGAGCCATTGAAAATTTGTAGAATAAGAATGCAAATACAGATGAATTATAAATATGAGAAGAAGATTCGATGCGTACTAAATGAAGCTAAAGACGGTTCTTATAGAAATATAAATAAGAACAAAATAAACTATCATCTCTTCAAATCTCACTTAGTCAAGATTACAAGATATGCTGGATGCATAAATTCAAAAGCCAGCGAGATTAATTGCAGTTATCCCGATTTTCTTGTAAATGCTGAACCTTTGCCATTAGCTGCTGTTGTTGACTTTGTATTTGATATCTCTCTCGTTCTAACTCTTCTATTCGTATTTTCAGGTTACGAGAATATCAGTCTACAAATTTCTTCAGCTTCTTGTTTTCTTGTCTTAATTTTTTATTTTTTCTATCTTTAGTTGCAAACGTTTGATGCAACTCAGATATTTAATTTTTAAGATGATCAACCTCACTCGTTCTCGCCAGTAGCCTCTGAGACATGGTTGTAAAAGAGGCAGTATATTGAGCACTGAATGTTCTTGATGCTGCAACAATTTCAATATCAGTTTTACTAAAAAGATATATCTATGCTTCTATCATGGTGTTTACAGTCTCAGGAGAAAATATGAGTGGTTAAGGTATAAAAAATTCATAGTTCAAATATGGGACATTAGAATTTCTATGAGGCATAATATCGTTCTGGATGAACAACAACTGGATCTATGAAAAATGTGAGATTTTTTTTTTGCCGGAGTAAACCAATGATAAAATGGCTATATTTATAACAATCTGAAACTTTCAAATCTCTTCAAGATCTCGTTTGTCAACAATATCAAGCGGATTTGATTTTTCGCTAATCGATAAAATTAGACCTAAAGCTTTTACAGCTTTTATCATACATTGATAGTTTTTAATGTCCTTTCCGCCGTACATAAATAAATTCTCCCTAATGACGCCGAATGAGGGGGATAAAATTTTAGATGAGAATATTATCATGTTTTCTCTAATGCATTATTTAGATGGAAATTATATTTGAATTCTTAACATTGTTATATATGCGGAAATCATGTTTGTTATTACTTGAAAAACTGACGCATATTATCAGAAGGAGTTCAAGTATTACTGCAGGTCTCAGATTTCTACTAAATCTGTCAAGGGTCTTATATGTAGGGTTCCCTCTACCTTGTCCGACCCATTTTAAACCCATAAGGCCCTGAAGTGCCAAAGCGAACAATATCAGATAGGGATATGGAGCTGCCTGTATATGCCACATCTTCAAATCACTCAAAGATTATTGTAATTCATAAAACAAATCGAGAGTATATTTAGCTAAAATCAGTAATTCAACATATCCAAGAAAAGTGTAGTCTTTCATAATCAATGATAGCTCAACAATTTTATACAAAACAAAGATAATACTGTTTGTATCATTCAAATTAGATGAAGATATATCAAAGATACGATCAAGTGATAATCTTGTAGATTTATTCACGAAAGCATTATCAAATACAACATTCAAGAAGATTGTGCAAAATATTGGAATGCGAAGACTTAAAAATCTATCGACATGCATTTTTCAGGGGGAATAAATGTCTTGAAAACTTGTGCTGATTGTACTATTTTCCTTCTCTGAGGTTTTATCCCACTGATTTTCCTTTGCAAGGTTTTAATGAGGCAATCTTAAAGCAATTGGCGGTACATAAGAATACTGTACTCTTTTTCCTTCGCCATTAGTTTTTCTTCCCACTGGATTTTTTCTTGGCAAAGTTTTAACGAAGCAGATTCTTTATGAGTAGTCATTCAAGAGAGAGTGTTATGAATTATTGGGGCGGCCCCTGCCCTCCTTAATTATTTTTGTGAATAACCCTACCACTATTATTTTAAGTCTTGCACAATAACTTGCATAGTAATTTCAATGCCTATAAATATAAGTTTCATTCGTTATGAAAATCATAAGAAAAATTTATAGAAAGAAGAAAATTTCAATTCTTAAGAGTTCTTTTATATTTCTCTTACAATAGTAGTAGTAGTTTCTTTTTTAATTTTATAACAACTTTGAGTTTTTAAATAAATTAATATACAAATTATCATATTAAATAGTTACATATAAAATAATGATATAACGACGTCGTTTCATTCAAAGGCTGTCGATAGGTTTTATTTTTTCGGTTTTCTGTAGGCCGTCGATCCCTTAGGTTTTATTTTTAAACGACTCCTCAGCCCTTCGGTCCTCACGCAGGCCTTCTCTCCCGAAAGCATTACTGAAAGTAGGGTTTGCAAATTGCAAAGCAGCAGCCACTTCGCCGTCTGATCTCGCCTACTCAATCCGAAAATGGCAACCCAGATGAGCAAAAAGCGAAAGGTGATCCCTTTACTCTCTGTTTGTTTCCCGTGAAATCGAACCACGGGAATCTTAGACAATAACTCACTACTAATCCACTATCTTTCACGTTCAATTTTCTTTGCAATCAGTCTGGATGTTATTCACTCTTTTATATAACACTGTTTCTTGAAGCTTTATTTTTTGCGTGGTGTCGTTGCAGTTCGTAGCTGACGGAGTTTTCTTCGCCGAACTGAATGAGGTGCTAACCCGTGAGCTGGCAGAGGACGGTTACTCCGGAGTCGAAGTTAGGGTTACTCCTATGCGTACCGAGATCATCATCAGAGCCACTCGGACCCAGAACGTTCTCGGTCTGAATTTCAATGATTCCCTCTATGTTTTTTTTTTCATTTATTTTTTTTAATTTTATTGATTTTGGACCTATGAAAAAATTGTACCCATTTTCGAAGGGTAAATTAGTAGTTCTATTTTGCAGGTGAGAAGGGGAGGAGGATCAGAGAGCTAACGTCATTGGTACAGAAGCGGTTCAAGTTCCCAGAGAACAGCGTGGAGCTTTACGCCGAGAAAGTTAATAACAGAGGGCTTTGCGCTATTGCCCAGGCTGAGTCTCTCCGCTATAAGCTCCTCGGTGGTCTTGCTGTTCGGAGGTATATATTCTTCAAGCTATATACTTCTTTCTATATTTATTTCTATTTCGTGAAGAATTGCGACTTTACAGTGGCATAAATGGGAGTTATCAAGTAGTATCATGGTAGGATGCTAGTATCAAATTCAATTTTTTGTAGTATGTGCTTGGATAACGTTTATGATTGAGCTTTTCTCTATTTAAAAGTGGGAATTTCAATCTTCTAAGATTTTTTGGGGGCTTGTGCGCTTGAAATAAACTGGAATTGGTTTTTGTTAAATCTGTTTTTTGTTGTTTGGACTTTGTTCCAAGCTTTTTCTGTCATCTACAAAGCAGATTGGTGACTACACGCTAATTTGTGTCGGAAGATGACTATAGTAGTATTTCTCAAGTTCCCTTCAGGACTTCTTCCTCGTGAAATCGTCTGGTTTTCTTGTGGTAACGTTAGGGAGGGTACATGATTTTTTAATTTCCATTTGCTTTCCTCAGTTCACTTCTTTTTTGAAATAGTGCTGTCTTTCACGCACTAAACCTTGAAGCCTTAGAGCTAATTATCTTCAATAGTCTTAGATTACTGTTCATAATTTTTTCCCAGTTATATGATCATCTACAAAGCTAGTAGGTCATAATTCAATACCCACTTTGTGTCGGAAGATGACAATATTGACATTGCGACTCAGGCCATTCCAACATGGCAAGAAACTTGCTTAGATTGTATGCTTGGAATCGCTACATAATGTTTATCTTCCTTTAAGCTGGTCTTAACCGTTTTTTATCAATTATTCTGTCCCGTTACTGACTGATGCTTCTTCCCTGCATCCAGCCCTCCTTCCCGTCTACCCACAAAAAGTATGTCTCTTCTGTTTATAAGAAGGGAGAAATTCTTGCAATGTTTTGGCTGATTTTATTGTCACCGGAAAAGAATTATGTTATTGGTGGTTGAAGGTTTCAAGTTTCGGTCCATTTCATTTGCAGGAACTTTTTAAGATTGTGCCTGATTTAATTTTTAGGTTTAGTTCTTGGTTGAGTCTGTTTCATGCGTGGACGTTCCAATAATGTTTACTGAAACTAACTTGATGGATATTATTCTCATTAAGGGCCTGCTATGGTGTACTGAGATTTGTCATGGAAAATGGAGCAAAGGGATGCGAGGTTTGTGGTCAGCTTTAACCCTTATAGTGCAAGATTTTATTATCCTACTTGGAATATGATTTAGACGATACTTCTACTTTAACAGGTGATAGTTAGTGGAAAGCTTAGGGCACAACGTGCAAAGTCCATGAAGTTCAAGGACGGCTACATGATTTCTTCTGGTCAGCCAGTCAATGAATATATAGACTCGGCTGTGAGACATGTTCTTCTGAGACAGGTTTGCAACTTGCAAGTTTTATGATGCTGTCTTCAGCCAAATCAACATTTATAGGCTGTTTTCATTTCTTTTTGAATTCCGGTTCTTATTAGATATCTCATTGGCACACAGGGGGTACTTGGCATCAAGGTCAAAATAATGCTGGATTGGGATCCAAAGGGTAAGGTGGGACCAACAACTCCCCTACCTGATCTGGTTACAATCCACACTCCCAAAGAGGAAGAGGAACATTTCCGGGCACCAGTAGTGGCAGCTGATATTGAGGTCCTCCCAGTGGCATAGTACCTCGATTTTTTTTATCTTACCGTCCTGAAGTAGTAATCATCGTGGTATACTTTTATTTCAAACATCTGAGTTTATGTAGTTTTTGTTTTTCTTATTGCCAATTTTGGGTATCAAGGACTTGAATCATTATCTGTTTAATCATTCATACTTTTTCAATGAACTAATGGATTTGCATTTCAAATGACTGGTTCCTTTACGTTTCTGTTTTAATTGTTGGAACAGGCGGCTTTCAGGGCCTTATGGTGTTTTTAGGGGCTATGGTTAAAACTTAAGGTTCTATTTAGGGCAGAAAATATTGCTGAGTTAAACCAAGAAACTTGCTTAGAATATTTGCAGGTATTTAAAAAGATAAGAGTAGCGGAGGTCCTCTATCTAACAAACTTAAATACCCATCCAAACTCTACATGCAGGAGAGGCGTTGTGGCCCTCATGGGCCGATGGACATATAATTAGAGTTTTATTGAAATTATTATAAAGAATAAAAACATTTCATTAAACAATGAGATTATACATATCACATACATTTATCACTTATCAGTAAGTATTGGAGTATAAAAGACGGTGTGTCCTCCACACTAATTTACAAATATACCCTTACGACTGATCTATTTGCACTATGCTTTACATGCACAGGAGCTCTCACGTCATCCATTCTATTTGATCAAGGGCAGGATCATATGCTCAGGATCCGAGCTCTTATGTGATCCTCCCACTAATGTAATTCAGGGGCCAAGCTCCCACATGATCCGACAAGGTTATCCAATCAATTTGATCGGTGTCCAATATTTACGGAGATCGGGTACGCTTTAAATGCTCAAGAGCAGAGCTTCCTCGTGATCCTACGGATTTGCGCTATCAAGGCGCTTTGCCAAATTGTTCCTCTATAGATTCATTATTGGATGGAGCGGTGCAACATCTTCTAAGAGATGTCCGAACAGCATCTCTCTTTTTTCTGTTTTTTTAAGGCAAGCAGATTATACATGAAGAGGGGGTGGGATTCTCCAACAATTGTCCTTAAATCATAAATAACAATCATAAAAATGTGAAAAAAAAATCGAGTTTATTTGGGTCAAATTTTTTGAACCCTACCCATCTTATAAGAAGACGAAGTAAAGTGTTTGCAATAAAACAAACAATAGATCCATTGTCGGAGACACTATCATTCATTGTCTTGAAGCGATTTTTAGAGAGATCTTCGTACCCTTCCGCAAGATCACAGATCATTGAAAGCAGTAATATAAGACAGCAGTCGACGTCTAAACTAGGATGCCATAAGAGGGCCCACGGCGATGGTGGTGGTGGCGCATGTAGAACATGCGCTGCCTGAGGAGAAGGACGAATGGCGAATCCAAAAGATCTGAGGCCATTGAGAACAGCAGAGTGGCGCGTGATCTCAAATTCTTCCCCGATTCGCGACTGTGCATGAAAGACGTGAGCGACAAAGGCCGTACATGCAACCAACACGCAAGGAGGAACTGAAGCATTCTTCTGCCGTAAGGTAGATCGGTGGCTGGAGAGGCGCAAGAGACTGCGTGCGCTTGAAGAAAGTTGTCGGAGAAGAAGACCTGCTAAGGAGGTCAGTGCTGCTAGGGGAAAATCTACAGGAAAATAAACTAAAACCTAAGGAGAAAATTGGAAAGGGATCGGACAATAGGGGAGAGGTGGCTGGAACCGAAGTTTCGACTCCCTTCCTCCCATGAGAGGGAACCAAGAAGGAGAAAGAACGGCCAAAAATCACACACTCTAGAGAGAAAATGAGGAAGAGAGAGAGGGCCTCGACAAGAAAACTAGATGATTAGTTCGAACGGTATCTCAAATGTGTTCAAATTGTTCTTTTTTCTTTTTCTTTTTTTCATTCATGTTTTATATATTCTTAAATATTTTTAAAAAATTCAAAAATAAATTATATCATCTTTTAAAAATACTTATTTAATCACTTTGTAAAAAAAAAAATTGAATTCGGTACAAATTTCGGTAAAAAAGCTTCGGGTGAAATAGCTTCTCTCTCTATTGGATGTCATCGTGGATGGGGCAATTATCTCTCCATTGTATTTTCATAACATCAATTTTTTTCTTCAAATTTTAAACCATCTGTATACGAGAAATCGAGCACTAACTCAGCGATAGAACCACGTTGAGCTTTAGAGGGGCCATGGCTCCCAATCCTCCCAAGAAAAAATTAATTATTATTATTTAAATTCAAGTAAAGTTTGATAAAAAAAATAATAATAGTGATCTCAAAGAATTTAAAAACTTCTTAAAATCTTTTCAAAATACTAGAATTCTCTTATAATCCTATCTAGAATTCTTGACTCTTCTTTGAAGCATGAAAAAAGTTTATATGTTTTCTTAAAACTCAATTTTGCGTTCAAAATTATAAATAGTTTACATACATATAAGATATACTACTGAAAATTTAAAAACTTAAAAATACGAGTTTAAAAAAATACCATCTTAAAAATATTTCTTATAAATCGAAGGAATTTGAAATTAAATTATGCCTATAAAAAGTGAATATTATACACATACACACATATTGCAAGCATTCTTGTTATTGCATACTAGGGGTCGCCCCCTCCCTCCTGGCCCGCATGAGATAAGGGCTCCATTTTGATCCCTGGCACCCACAAAAGGGAGAGAAGAAAAACTAGCCTTATTAACCGACTTTAATAATTTTGATGATATTTTGAGGAGATTCAATAATATTATCAAAGAAAACCTCACTTGTTTTGCGGGAGAATCACTCTTGCAAGAAAATGCAAATTATGTTCTAGCCAAACTAAAATTTTGTAACATTTGTCAATATAAAGAGTATGTCCAAGTCTTTAAAAAGTATTATTTTTTGGTAAACCCACCAGGAGATCAATACTGGTTAGAATAATTTTTTCACAAGTTTCCAATATGAGGAAAAACATGAGGAATCTTCAAGAAAAAGGAAGATAGATGAACCACTAGATCCATAATTATTTGAAAATTGTGGTTCAAACAAATAATCCATTTAGGTGAAACTAGTGGAGTAAAACAAAAATTCCTTTCAAATCCATTACCATACTACATAAAGATGGATGATTTGAATAAAAAAGTGTTGCTCAGATTGGGACATACTTAGATCTGAGCAATGTGTCTTTTAAAGACCCAGACAAAATCATAGATGATTGGGCACAATCTCTATCCATTCTCATAACAAAATTAAAAAATCATCAGACAAAAGAAGATTTTCTAGATTATGGTGTAGCAACTCTTCAGGGGTGGGGAGGGCATTTGTCCCCCCCTCCCCCACCCCCCACCCCCCAACCCAAACCCAAATCCGAACCCGCACCCGCACTCGCACCTGGGCCATTGGCCAAGCATGTTTTTATAATTTTTGGTCTATTCAGTGTTTCTAGGCCATTTTGGGTCTAGAAATTGCAATAAAAAAACAAATAATTGGCATGCACAATTAAAAAATACAAATTAAGAGAAAATATATATATAACAAACTAATACTAAACTACTAGTAGGTCCTAAGCTATTATAAATTTATAATGAAACTATAAAACTATGTTACTAACCTATTACATAATAAAAATTAAAAGAATACAATTACAAATCTAAAATGATAAAAAAGACTTTGAATCAACATTACAAATGAGAACCATTAGTAAAATAAAAATACAAATAAAGCCAATTGTTTGAGTCTTTGACATTGGGGGCCTGGAACGCAGGGGTGTTGCGAGGTTATGAAACGTGAGTTGTGAGATCAAAAAATCTGAAACATTATCAGTTTAAGCAAAAATTACAAATATAAATTAGAAATGAAAGAACCGTTAAAAATGGAAAATTATAAAATTAAAATTAAAATCGGACTAACCAAAATGAGATGGGGATCAAGATGCGTGCGACATTAAAAATATTTCTGTTATCATTTGATTTTCGGATTGGGATTAGAATTGAGGATTGAGCTATGCAAATGACAGTAAGATTATAAAAACAATCAGATACCAAAAATTATCGTCTTCCCAAAAAAGTTAGAGAGACAATACAAATTCTACAAATATGTGGCAGGCATTGGTGGGTCAAGGTCTAATATGGTGAATTCATACTGCAACAAAGATAGATGTCGTGTCATGTATTGCTACAACAATTAAATTTGAAATTAATGACGATAAAATTAATATAAATAAAATAAACCATCATAATTAAATGAAATCAACGATTACCAGATCTAAGTTGATCGTCACCCTCCCTTCGTTGGCATCCGCATAGTCAAGAACATTCGGAACATGAACTAGGATCTACTTGTTCCAATTATATGTGCAAATCAAAGCCTTCTTAGTGGTAAGAGCTAATGAACTCTAGAATTGATCCAATACACACCCTCCAATGATAAAAGCTGACTCTGAGGCTATGGTGCTAATAGGGATGGCCAAAGTATTGTAGTTTGCAGGGATGAGATACTTCACGTCATTGTTTTTTTTCTACCTCTAACTTCGTCTAAGTAGGTTAACAACCTAGTTAGGAATTTTGTGAGAGGTTTTGGGCCAAGTCAACCTACATTTTTTTTCCTGCCTCGACATTTAGAGGAGGCGCTAGGGTAAGTGTAGGTGTGGGTGAAATACCACCCTTAATCATGGTAAACTCATAAAACAATCTAACGAGTGTGTCTCTAACCATGTCCCAAACAAGATCAGCCCATGAAGCCCTATGCCCAAGTCTCAACCTATACATCATGCCCTCAATCTTGATCTTGGGGTCAAGAATAATAGCCACATATAACAATAGATTTTTCCTACTCAAATCCTCCCAATATTTGTAGTATTTGATCATGATGCTCAATATCATCTCCCGCATTCTGATATGGTTACAGTCATACACATATCATCTATTTCTTCTCACGCCCTATTTATTTGTTGCGTGAAGTCATGCAATAGTGTACAAAGTACTAGATATATTCAATATCACCTTGTAGAAAAGCCTTAAACAATCTACAAAATAGCAACCACCTTCAAATCATCATCGTAAGGCTTTCATAATCCCTCATACTCCTCAAAATAACTCACATATTGGATGTCCTCATCACCCAATAATTTGAAAGCTACCTTATATTTTTGGGCTGCCTCCAACATTATAAAAGTTGAGTTTCATCTTGTTGTAACATCAATGCAAAGATCCCTCTTAGATATTATGCTCGCATTTCTTGCAACAACTTGAAATTTCTCTAATTTGGAAGGAGAATATTTCACAAATCTCACAGCCATTCTGACTCGTGCAACCAAGTCATCTACACCTTTCAAACCATCAAAAACAATCAAATTCAGAATGTGTAGAACATCTCAAGTGCAAACACTCAACACCTATGATTGACTTATTTGACTCTCTAAGATAGGTCTTAAGATATCCCAATGCGACATCTTTAAACAAAGCATTATCTACTATAACTGTAAGAATTATTGCTAATCACTACTCTTTTATTGTGGCCTCCATGACTCTCCCATCGTCTCACCCTTGTAATTGAAAATTTGACAAAACTTTATAATATTTTTTTGTAATGTCTAGCAGTGTAATTAGTCCGGTTTGGTTCATTTTTTACTAATTTTGGAACCGAACTAGTATGTACCGATTTTGCATTTTTAACAACTGATCCCGCTCTGATTACCCTCCTAAATTAAAATTTCTGATTTTACCGATTCCAATCTGATTTTTCGACTTTAATAAAGTGTCAAGTTATCAAAAAGAATGTTTAAGATTAAAAAGAATGATTATCAAAAAGAATATTGAGAATTTACTTCGCCAAAAACAAATTTAATACACTATATATGTTTTATATTTAAAATATATGATCAAATAAATTTATATGCTTAAGATTAAAATTTATATTATAAATTAAAATAACATTATTTTATATATAGTCATAATTTATATTATATATGAGATTATATCTAACATAAAAATATTATATATAATATTAAAAATCAATTAAAATACATAATTATTATGTGAAATTGGTCTCGTTTGATCCCAAAAAGTAGAGAATCGATTTCCAACTGGATTTGACAGCTTTAAAAGAAAAGAGCTCATCCTGGACCGGTCCTAAACTAGACTGAATCTACCGATCCGAGCCCATTTTTTGGTTTAACCGTTTGTTTCCGTAGCCTTAATAATGTCCTTTCATAATCAAAGAAATGCATAGTCAAAGACATGCAATTATAATTTTGGATTGATGTCCAAATGTTAAGGCAAACAATTTGACCAACCAATTGTCCCCTCAACAAATCATTCTCTTTTTGGTAATGCTTTGTAACATCTTTTGCCACAGTATGGCGAAAAGAAATATTAGACTTAGATTCCAAGCAATGGAAATACCCTTGGAATCCTGTCTCACCAACAACCTGAAAATGTGGCTTGTTTATGATGATCATACGAGGTAAATGTCTCTTATACTTTTTGGAATCATACTTAGTATACCCCTTTAACGAAAAACCCTCACTACTCCTGTTTGCCATTTTTTTTTTTAAGTCCAATCTCTAGTCCATATTGACTTTTTTCTTGTAAGGATCTTAATATTAGACTATTCTTACATTGTTCTTCTAAATACACTTTTAGCTGTAATGCACTATATTTCTTATAGTAGCATCCATAAAAATTATCACAATAGTTACACTTAGCCTAGGGGCAAGAGCAAAACTACATGCACCCTAGGCCCTCCCCAAATGTTCCTAAAAACTTAGTATACTAAGTAGATTAGTCTAATTTTTTCTCCTACCTACAAAAATTTTACTAAAATTAGCTCCCAAAAAACTGAAATTAGCCCCCCAGGATACGAGCTTCCCTTTTTACATATTAGACTAAAGGCTATAGTCATTACCCACAAGCTCTCTTAGTAGTTTGTTGAGTTTTGAGATGATTATACTGTATAGACTAATAGTCCATGAACTACGACAGTACTCAGTACAATGACTATGAAGGTAAGAAAGCTAAGTTCTCTTACGTTGCATGTTGGTTTTGCCATATATAGTGTACACTTTCATTATTTTAATAACACCACTACTAAAAAATGAAAATAAGATCGCGACTCTGCCCAAAATTTTAAAGAAAACATATATAAAAAAACCAAATTATTCAGTATTCCTTATAGAAAAAACCTTAGAACTTGCCTGGAATCCCAAAAGAAGAGAATAGTCCTAGAGCTTGTCCGACATTGCTTGGTCTCGGAACTAAGAGCTTGGTCTGAGGTCTCAGAAAACCATCGCCCATCAGATCTCTCCCAATCTCAACTTTCCAATCTCTGCTTTCAACAGGTAAGTTTCTTATCTCTAGTCTCTAGAATATATGGTCTTGGAGCTTGCCACTTGGTCTTGAAGTTGACGTAATGATTTATTTATTTATTTAATGACTAATTGCCGCTGGCCCACTTGCTGATTTAGTGATTTATATTATATTCTAATATATAAGTTGTATATATATTATATTATATGCTGAAGCTGAAGTGTATATAATATGCTAATTTAGAATCTTAGCGCATGACTTAGACCCATGGCCCTGATCGAGTGATACTATGAATGAATAATTGATTCTTTTTTTTATACAAATTTATGACGTATGATTATTATTTTTATATATAGTCACGAAAAAAAAAATACATTATTTATACTCGCACGTACTACAAATTTTATCAATTGCCCTCCTAAACACCAAATTCTAGTTTCACTCTTGCCTGGAGGTTATTAGGATCGCCACCCTCTAGTTTGGTGAAATAAGACCAAACTATAGAAATTGATTTTTTGCTTTGTGTGGTCTTGGGAGCAAGGCAAGATTTGGTAGGGCTAGGACTAAGATCGGTGGGGTTAAGGCTAGGCTCGATGGGATTAGGACTAGGTAAGGGTCTGTGGGGTCAAGTGTTTAGGTATGTATGATAGGGGTATGACAACTAATACTAAAATCCGATGGAGTAGAGGAAACAAATTTTAAAAAAAAAACCAACTAAAGTAATTAATTTAGCGGTTTCAAAGATTGAAACCCCTAAATTAAGTTAGGATTTTGGTTTAATACCCTAAACTAATCTGAAACCCTAATTCATTCCAGACTGAAATTCTAAACTAATTTAGGGTCTAACTCGAAACCCTATTCATGGGGGATTGGAACCTTAAATTAGTTTAGGGTTCCTAGTTTAGGGTTCCAACTGAAAACCCTAAATTAATTAAGTGGTTTCGAAGATTGAAACCCCTAAATTAATTAGTCAAATTGGAATCCTAAACTAATTTTGGATTCCAAACGATGATACTCCTAAAATTAGTTTAGGGTTCCAATCTAAACACTACATTTCTACACACTAAAATTAGTTTAGGATTCCAATCCGATGATACTCCTAAAATTCATATAATTTCTACACACTACATTTTATTTTATTTTATTTTATTTTAATTAAATATTTAATATATGAATAAAAAAATAAAAAAATAAAATTATTTTAAAAAGAATAAATTTAAAATAAAAATTAAATAAATTAAATAATAATAATATATAAAAATTGAAGAGATTGTAAAGAAGAACCCCTTATATATTATAGTTAGATGGAAGAAAATCAGAGCGTCCTCGAGTCCCCCGCTGCTGCTGGGAGGCTGCTATACGGTCGAGTGGCCCTTGTGGGGGCGGGACGAACAGGATAGGACAATGGGTTATAGGTGCCTACTACCCACTCCTATTGCATACATCAATATATGACTCCAAAGTAGAATTTCTGATTCTGGTCTTTAAGATATAAGTGTGGTTTGGATTATGAAATGGGTTGGTAATAAAATAAAAGGTTGAATAAAATATTTTTTTTAATATTATTATTATTTTAAAATTAAAAAAATTAAATTATTTATTATATTTTATATAAAAATTAAAAAAATTATAATAATAAAATAAAATAAAATAAGATGAGTGAAGAGATCTCTTTGTGCCATATAAAAAAATAAAAAACAGATCTCTCTGGTTCTTCCGTCGAGTCAGTTATTTCCTGCTCCTCCAATCCCCCGCCAATTTCATCTCTCCGTCTCTCATTTCCCCCCATTTTTAGGGTTAGGGCTTTCCTCTCTCCCTCTTCTACCGTGGTTCGAGCCATGCCGGTGAATCTAACGCCCAACGCTATCGCCGCCATAGAATCTGGTGATGTCAACGCCAAGCCACTGGTGCAGGTCCTGGATATCAAGCTCATTGGGAGCACGCAGGAGCGGTACCGTTTGCTGCTCTCCGACTCCGTTTCGACTCAGCAGGCCATGCTGGCCACCCAACTCAACGACCAAGTCAAGTCCGGCCGTGTCGCGAAGGGCTCCGTCGTCCAGTTGATCGATTACATTTGCAGCCCCGTCCAGAACCGGAAGTTAGTACGCTTACTTATGATCCCCTATCGCCCTGGTTTAATATCTAATCAATTGATTAATGAATTAGTTGCAATAGTTATTTCTATGGCATGAGCATGTTTCCAGAATAATAGGCATGAGCTGTGACATTCTACAATTGGTAGAAAAATTAGTTGTTTGTGCATTGATTTTGTGAGATTTTCTCTTGTGAATCCTTTGAGAAGAAGAATCTTAAGCTCGAGGATATTCAGGACTTCATTTTTCAATTCTTCTAACGTATTTTTCATTTGCGAGTAACTTGATGCTTTAGACTTGTAAGTTGGGAAAAAAAAAAGACTTGTAAGTTGGGAAGCAGAATTTTGTTATTGGTTGGGATTTTGTTGGTATGGACCGCACATTTAGTTTTGACATTAATTGCAAGTCATGGGATCTTCAAGAAATTACACACTTTAAGAAACAAAAATTGAGAAGATTGTTTTAGCTGACCTTAATATTTAAAGTCACTGATGGAAATTGCACTATAGAATTAGATATAAATAGAAAAGGGTTTAACAACTAAATGAGAACCAGTTGAATGCTTTGTTTGATTGTTGCAACTTTGATCAGACTTATTTAGCTTACTTTCATCTTTGAGTCAATGGAAGTGGGGGACAAAGGTAAGAGATTATTTATGGGAAAATAGAAGTTATACAAGCAGTGAAACCTTTTGAACAATTGTTAAATGACTACTTGGTTGCTTTGCAAATTTATGACTATTTAGCTCAAAAATTTTTGCTTCTCTCTCTCTCTCTCTCTCTCTCTCTCCCTCCTCTTTAAAAGGCTTGATTGAATTTTTAACTTCACTTTTTTGTGCAGAATAATTGTTGTGCTGAACATGGAAACTATTATACCGGACTGTGAGATAATTGGGAATCCAAAATCACTGACTGAATCTGGTTCAGCATCTCAAAAACCATTGCCAAATAAGAATTTAGAGCACTCCACAAGGGCTGGCAGCAACCATTTCGGTGCCCAGAATCCTGGTAAAAATGTGCAAAGTTTCCCACCAACAGTTCAACCTCCATACAAGCCACCTCCAAATTACAGGAATCATGGTCCAATTCTGAAGAATGATGCACCGGCACGTATAATTCCTATTGCTGCTTTGAATCCTTACCAGGGTCGCTGGGCTATCAAGGCAAGAGTTACTGCAAAAGGGGACATTCGTCGTTACAACAATGCCCGTGGAGATGGGAAGGTGTTCTCTTTTGACCTCCTTGACTCTGATGGTGGAGAAATTCGTGTGACTTGCTTTAATGCTGTAGTTGACAGCTTCTATGATCCAATTGAGGTCGGTAAAGTCTATTTGATCTCAAAGGGTAGCTTAAAACCTGCACAGAAGAACTTTAACCATTTGAAGAATGAGTGGGAGATATTTCTGGAGACGAGATCGACTGTGGAGCTTTGCCCAGAGGAAGATGATTCTATACCAAAGCAGCAATTTTCCTTCAGGCCGATCAGTGAAATTGAGAGTGCTGACAACAATTCCATACTTGACATTATTGGTGTTGTGATATCTGTGAATCCATCAGTGCCCATTCTGAGAAAGAATGGAATGGAGACTCAGAGAAGAATTTTGAATTTGAAGGATAGATCTGGCAGGAGTGTTGAGCTTACACTTTGGGGAGAATTCTGCAACAGGGAAGGTCAAAAGCTGGAAGAGATGGTCAATTCTGGGGGTTTTCCAGTTTTAGCTGTCAAATCTGGGAAGGTTAATGACTTCAGTGGGAAATCAATAGGGACAATTTCCTCTACACAGCTCTTCATAAACCCAGATTTGCACGAGGCTTCTGGCCTGAGAAACTGGTTTGATCAAGGGGGAAAAAATGTTGCTTCTGTATCTATTTCTAGAGAAATTATGTCAGGAGGATCTAAGAATGAGATACGTAAAACAGTGTCACAGATCAAGGATGAGGGTCTTGGAAGATCAGATAAGCCTGATTGGATCACGGTGAAGGCAACCATATCTTTCATTAAGACAGATACTTTCTGTTACATGGCTTGCCCGTTGATGATTGGAGATAGACAGTGTAATAAGAAAGTTACAAAGTCAGGAAGCAAAAGATGGCTATGTGACAGGTGCAATCAGGAGTTTGAGGAGTGCGATTATAGATACCTTCTTCAAGCGCAAATTCAAGACCATTCGGGATTGACTTGGGTGACAGCTTTCCAGGAAGCTGGGGAAGAGATCTTAGGTTGCTCGGCGAAGGAGTTGTACTTGTTGAAGTATGAAGAGCAAGATGACGAAAAGTTTGGAGGAATTATCCGAAGCAGACTATTTAGCCAGTATCTTTTCCGACTTAAAATCAAGGAGGAACTATATGGTGATGAACAAAGGGTGAAGATTACTGTAGTTAAGGTGGATAGTGTGAGCTATTCTTCAGAGAGCAGATACTCACTTGATCTGATTTCAAAGTTTACTAAGTAGTGAATGGTTTCAAACCAAAGTCATTGCTTCAAGATGCAGACTTTTTCTTTCTGCAGATACGAATTTGTATATGCCCTCTAAAGTATAAACCCAGGATGGGCACTGGTACTTCTACATACTCCAGAATTGAGTTTCATTCCTTTTATAGTTTACTTATGACGATTTAGCGGTCTATACATTGTGTTGGTCCTTGAAACCTACACTGGGTTGATGTTGGAATTCAAAAAAGGCAATATGAAGTTTTCCAATTTATACATTCTGGAAGATGATGTTAATTCACATTCAGATTTGCTTGCTGTAATTTCATTACATGTAATTCACTACTGTTTTACTTCTGGGGGCATGTTGATTCAAATTGGGATTCTATGAAACAAGCGTGCCAATTGTGGCTCTGTTGCTGATGGCAATAAATGGGACATCAGCTGGTTTTGCTATCTTTGGGAGCAATGTATGCATCAAATCTTTATAAAATTATCTGTTTGTCTCTTGAGTGAGAATTAAAAAGGAAAGTAAAATTTCAGAACTCAAGTTTCCAGTCAAATTACAGCTGAAAGAATCACATTTTACTCATGCAACACAGAAATCATCACCAAAAGCATTAAACAGGCAAATGAAAAATTAAATTCCATCCTTGGAATTGCTCTCTCAGCTCCTTTTCACTGGATCAAAGTTAGAGACACCAACAACAGCACCAATAATGACAACAAGCACAACCCCGCCAGCTGCAATGCTGAGCAAGAAGTTCTTGAGCGATGGAGTGAGGTCAGACGCAGCCTCAGCCACCTCCGGTATCGTCATGGAAGCCGTCAGTGCAGCTGCAGTGAGCCCCGTGATTGCCTTCTCCTTCACGGAAGCCCTCACTTGAACCCTCCCACTTGATTTTGCTGCAGCAGCAGCAGCCTTTGAGTGCCTCATTGGAAGTGGCTTCATGAAGGCCTCTGAGGTCGGAACCCTCTGTTGGCTGCTCGCATAGTTCAACGGCATTGCCATTGAGACTGCTGAAGTTGAAGCCATTTTTTCACTTTATAGTTCTCTCCCCTTCCCTCTCTGCACCCAACTGCTTCTTTATGTGATATTGAGTATATGGTTTTGGTATTGAGTTTTTGTTGTTGAGAGGGAATGGATGGACTAAAGAGAGGTTGTGGAGTGAGGAGGGGATGAGAGGTGGAAATATTTGTCATCCTACGTGGCAGCTTCTCCAATCGACATCATTGGATAAGGTTATCAACAGACATATTTGTCCCTTAGTATTGAGTTAATTAGAAAATTCCGAAGGGCAATATCTAGTATTAGTCTAGTATGAAAAAACTGTTTCTTTAATTGATTTTCTGATTTCTTAGGATTCAGAGAATGGACCAAGGGGAAGAGTCTGGGGAGTTGTATGTATGATCCACTCTGTATTTATATACCAATCGGCTAAATTCCTGACACCCTTAGAGGAGTATGGTTTGTTTTGTTGGCCTTCAAAGGAATTAGAAGGTGGAAATAGTTTGTGTTTGATCTTGGGGAATGGTAGACTAAGCAGCTTAGCTGGGAATATTTAGCATGGTATAAATATACTCTATAAATATTTTCAGGAAGAATTATTAGAATTGCTATTTTGGTTGACAACTTGAAAATGATGCCAAAAAGATTTTATCGTGTTTGGTTGCATTGAAAGCCATGACTGTGTTTATATTTAATATATAAATAACTTTAATGCATAGAATAAATATACTCTTAAGAAAAATAAAAGTTACAAGTTTTTTTAGATTAGCTAGAAATGCAGAGTATTAGAACGGAGAGAGAGAGAGAGAGAGCATGTATGGGGAAGAAAACATGAAATCTAATAAATTTGTAAGATTATTTGCAATAATAAATTATTTTAGTAAAAGATTCTCTCTATCTATTTCTTACTTCGGTGAAGAAATACATGTAAAGCAAGGGGGTGACATTGAATTACTTCTCCTGGAGAGGGGTAAGTAATTTCCACCTCATGTACATAATTTTTCCATTGACCCACTAGTCATTTTCCAGAAACTGCTATTTTCTACCCTTTCCAAACAAGCCAAGAAATGAAAATAGTTTCTCAAAATTATTTTTCATTAACTCATAATCACACCAATGCTGTTTTACTTTCATCAAGCCAGAGAGCAGTTTTGTTCGTTTTACTTTAAGTAGGAACTGAGATCCAGCTTGAATCATCAATCTTACTTGAGATAATTGCCGCAAACCAATAGAAGAAGAAAAAATAAATACAAAAATAAAAATAAAAATCTTGCTCTTTGCTTTACAAAACAATGAAACTCTCTGCATCCCCCTCATTTGCACCTGTTCTCAACAAAAAGAAGAAGATACATTTAAAATTAGGAACAGACATACAAGTCCATTAATCCAAAAATGTTAGTGATGACATTTACTTAGAAAATCTTGCAAAGATTAACTTGTGAATCTACTTTCAAATTTTAACATATGGCTATCAAGAGAGTAATAAGAATTTGTACACTATGCCATGATGACTTTTGAAGGGGTTCAACTTACTTTGTTCATGATTAAGTCTTGAATCTAAAGTACTTTGGATTATTGGATTGCTTTTCCTTTATATTCTTCCAAATCTATTGTGAACTTTATTTTTCGACATGGTCTTTCATAGAGTTTATTAACCTCAGGAGTTGTTCATGTTGATTTCATATATACCAGAGCACTTTTCTCATTTTAATAAAATTGCTATTTTTTATCAAGAAAAAAAATAATAATAATTTTCATGCCAAGCTAAGAAAATCAGAGGAGAAACTCACCTACTTGCAGCAGAGGAATAATTTTGCACAAAGAAGAGAGACGGTCACCGCACAGGTTGAAATGCTGGGGGCGCTGTCCCAACATATCTGAGTAGAACTTCTTGAGGCAGCAGTTGATATTTAATACCAAGCTCCTCAAAAATTCTCTTCAGTTCTAAGACAAGGTCAGATCTTCGGCTGCTCTTATCCGCGTAGTTCTGAAAGTTTATGGTGTGCGTGACGTATAAAGCCATTCTCATCTTGTTTACATTCTCGATCTCCTTAACCAATACGCTGTGGCCAGGACGCCAGTGTTGAGGCTTGCTCTCCAAGTACCTGAATTTTCAAGAAAGCCACCTCTATTAAATGAAGTATTTAAATAATACCAGAAATGGAAACAAAACATGATTCAGAAAGGACGGTGCTACACCCACCAAGGGTGTGGCCAAGAGAGTCTCCGGATAAGGCCATTCCCCCCCCCTTTCTTCTATACATTTTTTTTTATATCCTTGAACATTTAAAAAAATATTCACAATATCATTAAAAAATACTTAATCACTAGGTAAAAAAAACATCAAGAAAATGTCTAGGGACCACCTCTCGGTGGCCCAGCATTGAGTTGCACTAACAGTATTGAAAAATCATTAGCTCGTCATTATAGTTGGCTGATCTAAAAGACTATGCTACCAATGACTCCTTCTACTGGCTAGACAATGCAGAGGACATACTCTTCATACTGCTAACATGGTAATATTTGATTTGCAAGAGAAATTAAAATCTTACCATGTTAGTGGATGAAGGGTGTGCTTCATACTCGCTTACAAGTATAATTTTTCCTTTTGAACATATTAGAAACAAGAAGATGAGCACCCACTTCACAAAAAGAAGGAATTTCCATAATACAAAAGGTAAAAGGAGGAGAAACCAGACCCAAGAGAACCCACCTATGCATGCTTTAATACCAGTGTTATCAGAAACTTACTCGGCCACTGGTTAGAGTGAAAAGACCATGAGCCCAACTCTAAATTTGAATTATACTGTCCAAGCAATCAATCAGGATGAAACCATGAAAAACAGCAGAATTTTTAGCAATCCGTCTAACCTTCCGAGTTTAATTCAGTCATATGGTCTATCAATGAATACAAATTTATGTTACATATATATGTACATATGAAGCATTTCTTTATTGAAGCACATTTGAAAACGTTATGGGTCTTAAACCTATCGTTTAGCAATGTTATTACAAACACGAAATGCCAGCTGCCAATTTCCAGCAGTCAGTATGTAGAAGAACCAAGCATGATAATGCAGCATACTAAACAATATTGGAGCAACTTACCCTTTTATTTTTGCTCTGAAAGCTCCAATACTCTCAATTGAAGTAGAAACATCAATAGCAAATTCGACAGAATCACTCATTTCAGGGCTCCTATAAAAGTTGCTGATGGGTTTGGTAGCCAGAACTGAATTTGGATAGGTTATTTTCTCATTGTCATATCTCAAGAGGATTGTCGTCATAATGTTCACTTCTTCAACAACCATCTGTGAGGCATAAATATGTAAGGTAAAGTGACCAAGATCTAATAGAATTTGATTTGTTCTCAGGATTAGGGAGTTACCTGCACTCCATCAACAACAATACGATCCCCTACATCAAATGGGTGCATCACAAATACAAATATGATGGCTTCAAACACAGTCTTGGCAGTGTTACCAAATATAAATGCCAAAACAAGAAGTTGAGATGAAATGAAGACGAGTATTTGGGTTGTCAAAAATCCCATCAAGAGTAACCACACAATAAGGGCCACAATAAGCACAATCACTGAAACCAGCTTGTTCAGCTCGTCTATGGCTGTTTTCGTATCATTCAAGGAATGTAACAGTGACTTGCGTTCTAGGTAAACACTCACCTGCAAACAAGAATGATGTTATAAGAGCCACGATTGAAGTTTTTCCACAAGAGTTACAATTTGATTACTGTGAAATGGAAGACAAGCATCAAGCTCTTAATAATGCTCACAACATGTAAAATATGAAGTCACATTGGAGGGTAGGGTCTGAGCTACAATCCACAAGTGCCTAAGAACTTGATGGGCAAAAATACTCCAATGAATTTTTAGATCGATATAAGAATACCGTTTGGTGTATTTGAAGATTTGTACACAACTCCGAAATGATGTCAGCATGCACATAGTCATCACTAGGTGTATGAGGAGAAACTTAACAATCTCAAATATCATTAGGAAGGGCCCAGTGGAGTGATACAAAAAACAAAATTGATAAAGAACTTACCAGCCAATTCTTTAAATCTTTTCTCTTGATCTTTCCCGTTTCCGCTGCTCCTTGAATCAGTGGTAGCATATTATCCACCTCCTCCTTTTTCATGAAGCGCAAGAGGTCCTCCTCATCAATGTACCTGTAGACAACAATTTCAACAGTGAAAATTTTGGGTGAGGAGAATTGGGCAGAAAATTGTAGAACTTTCAGAATATGATATTCTCACTTGCTTCCAGGCTTGGCCACATTATTGAAAATCCGATAAGCAGCGGCCTTTGCTTCCCACTCACTAGTAATCTCCTCATCTTTCTTCTCACCCTCATCATCATCCACACTATCAAGCGTGTTTGAGATGGTAGTAAGTCCAGAAGCCCGTATGACACTAATCAACCCTTTCATGGTCCAAGCAGAAACTCTCTCTTGTTTCATTTTCTTGAGCTTGTCTACATCAATCACCTCTTCTTTCCCCCCTTCTTTTCCTTCATTATTTTCTTTCTTCAAATTCTTGACGCTCAAACGCCCCGAACTTGCCGAGCTCCCAATTTTTTCTGCCATCGCCATCAAAGGAGGTCCCGAAAGGGTCCTAAGAACATACTGATGAAATATCGATACTTGAATCCGGTCAAAGAATCTTGCACTTTGGAAAGAAATACCCAGTAACTTCACTAACAGACTCTTTCCAAGCCATATAGCTGCCCCAATAACACAAGCAGCAAGAGACCTAGTAATATAATTCAGAACTCGAGAAGTTTCCTCAGATCTCTCTACTCCCCTGTCGAACAACAATCCCCATGCTAGTAGAACTAAACTCAACCAAATAAAAATCTGAGCATTCTTCTGCAATCCGTACACAAAATACAAAACCTTTTTCTTAAGCAAGTAGTTCATTTCAATCAAGAAAACCAAAACATTAATGAACCATTCAGTGACCAATCTACCACAGAAGATTACCAACACCAGCACACTCCATTTCCACAAATACAGATCCCAAATCTCACCGTTCTGCAATTTCTCAATAGTTAAGCTCGCAATCAAAAACCCCATGATACACACAAATGCAGTCCACTCGAGAAAAGCAGTCACTTTAAACTTCTTACCGATTTTCTCGCCCACTTTAAGATTGGCCGACTTGTAAACTTCCTCATCATCTTCTTCCTCTGGTCCCGGCGACCCGATCAACGGCGTTCTGGGAGTGATCGGTGCCGATTTCAAGGTATCCCTTGGAGGAGTAGCACTGACTTTGTGACTTGGGGAAGCCACATTCGGCGAGTTCCGATTGGAGAAAGTTGCATCCGCCTTATTCGAATCCAATTTAGCATTCCCAGCATACGCTGGCTCCACCAATCTCGACTTGGGCTTGGAGAAAGCCGACCGCGCAAGCGATTTTCTTTGCATCAAGGTTTCCTTTGGGATCTTCGGAGGCTTGAGAATCGGACTCGGCAAAGGAGAAGACGGGCTTGCAAATGTGGACATTTGAACTCGGTTCTTAAGGTCGTCGAGCTCTTTTGGCTCAACATTTGTATCACTAACCCGTTTCGGCGAAGACCCAAGCGGAGAATTCCTTGAAAAAGAGTAGGTGGTGCTGCTTTCGCTAAATGCAGAGCCTTTGGAATCTCTGCTTTCTTTCCTCGTAACGTAAGCTTCTTCGGTACCCAGAATCTGCAAAACAATCTCGTTTGTTCCTTTCTTCTCCACTACGCCTTTTCCTCCTTCCATGGAAAGAGTTTTCCCTGCCCGGCACTGTTGCAAGTTCTAATATTTTTCTTTTCCCAGAATACGAAGGGAATTTTCCTTTGAAAACAGCAGAACAAAAAATGTAGGAAAAGGTCTCAAATCCAGGAATAGAAGCTAAGAGGAAGCATAATGGCGTGGATGGCTTGGGTTAGCTGAATATAAAAGAGTAAACATGAGGTTCAGGTGCTTGGTCTCAGTCTAGACTCCCAACGCAGTGTCATAATGTGAGGAATATAAAAGAAACAAAGAAAACGTGGGCTGAGTTTGGCGCCCTGAATAGTTGACTGAAAACAGAGGTACGGAAGAATATCTGCACTGCCTTCTTGGCAACATTCACCTCCTCCATCAACAATCGCCTCAACTTTTGAGCTTTCCAGACTAAGAAATAAAAGAAAATACCATATATCTACATTTCTAATTATTAATCAAGATAAGGAGAGATTAGTGATATTTCTAATTTCTATAACTTATCTCTACACTAAAATCTGTCAAAAAATCTGTTTATGTTTAATAACTAGTGTAATACTCATGAATTCTGTCAACTTAAATTTAAGCAAAAAGTCAAATTCCGTTTTCCAAATAATTATAATTAAGTTTTGTGTCATTGTCTTGGGACTTCGATCAATTAATGTGGTCTAACCTACAATTGACCAGGGCAGTGGGCTGGCTGTCCGGCTAATAAGATTACTTTTGTAGTAATTATTACGCTAAAGGTAAAAAAATGTCAACATTTAACTATAACATTTTAGTTTGAATAATGCTAAGAACAAGCTTCATATATAATAATGCTAAGAACATTTTATAATAATATGGATTTCATAAAAATAAAAATAATAAATAAAATCTTTTACACTTTTGTATGAGTCTTTTTTTTATTAAACACTTGCACGAAATTCGTATATTTAAATCTTGTATATATTATTTCTTTTTTAATTTTGTTGTCAATATCGCCGTCAAAATTATATCTTTTTCACACTAACTTTGTATGTATTATTAAAGAGTAGTTATTCTATTATTAAATTGGTGTAAAGTATATTTATATTATTTATATAGTAAAATTTGATTTGTAAAATTTCGAATTTAAAGTTACTTATCAAAAAAATTAGAATTTAAAGTTTATCATTTAAATTAAATTATTTTCTATATAAACATTTTATTAAGTGTAATTTACGCGCGGATTTATTTCTATTCATATAGAAATAAGGAGAAAAACATGTTTATGCTTGGAGCATGTGAAAATAAAAATTAAAACGTGTGTGGCGGCGGATTTGTTATGGCCATGACTTTTTTGAAATATAAATAATGTGGAGCATGTGAAAATAAATGTTAAATAATGAACACACGCTTTTGAAAAGTTGAGGTGGGGCCAATGTACAAGTGTTGCTTTGGAATTAGTTGGACATATGAATTCATGAATTATGAACCTATCATGTCACGGAGCTGCTCAATGCCCAATTATTGCATTCCCTAAACAATTTTTTTAGGATCATCTTGAACAACATCCAAAAATCTACTTATTTATTTCCAAAAATGGAACCTAGTGCTATAAATTTTAAAAAAATATATTAATATTATAAAAAAAAATATTTAAAATATTTATTATTTAAAAACTAAAAATTTTTTTTTCTCTCTTTTCTTTTTCTTTCTTCTCTTTCATTTTTCTTACTTACAAAATAATTTTAAACTCTTATATTTATAGAATTTGAGGTCGAGAAACATCATCCACAATTATTAAAGTAGATGGTCGTTCACAATTATTAAAAGCAGATAGGAGACATGAGAAGAGAAGGGGGCATACGGCCCCCTTTTTTACTTTTCATAACACTCTCTCTTGAATGATCATTCATAAAAATTTATGTCTCGTTAAAACCTTGTCAAAGAAAGATTCACTGGGAAGAAAAATCAATGGCAAAGGAAAAAAAGTACAATATTCATGTATATCGCTAAGTGTTTTTAAGATTGCCTTATTAAAATTTTGTAAAGAAAACCCCAATAAGACAAAACCTTAGCGAAGAAAAAATAATACAATCAGCACAGATTTTCAAGATATTTACTCCTCTTGAAAATTGCATTATGATAGATATTTAAGTCTTTGCATTCAAATGTTCTGCACAATTTTCTTAAATGTCACAGTTGGTAATGCTTTCGTGAATAAATCTGTCAAATTATCACTTGATCGTATCTACTTAACATCAATTTCACATTTCTCTTAAAGTTCGTGAGAATAAAAGAATTTAGGTGAAATATGTTTAATTCTGTCACCTTTGATATATCCTCATCTAATTTAAGTAATACAAGCAATATTATTTTCGTATAAAATTGTTGGACTACCATTAATCATGGGAAGACCACACTTATCTTGGATATGTTAAATCACTGATCTTAACCAAATATACTCTCGACTTACTTCATGAATTGCAATAATTTTTGAGTAATTTGAAAATGTGGCAGATAATATTTGATTGACAAATCTATATAATATGGTAGTATCTCCATAAGTAAATACATATCCAATTTGAGATCTACTTCTGTGTGAATTTAAAAGATAACCTGCATCTGCGTACCCAACCAACTGTGAATTTGATCCACATTGATAAAATAATCTCATATCAACCGTACCTTGAAGGTAACAAAATACATGTTTAATGTCATTCCAATACTTTTGAATTGATGCAGAATTATATCTTGCAAGAAGATTAACTGAGAATGTAATATCAGGCCAAATGCAATTTATAAGATACATCAAAACTCCAATTGCACTGAGATATGGTACTTCAGGACCAAGAATTTTTTCATTATCTTCACAATGATGGAATGAATCATTCTTCACATCAAGTGAAAGAACAACCATTGGAGTACTCAGGAGATGGTTTTGTCCATATAAAAGTGTTTCAAGACTTTTTCTGTATACATGGACTGATGAATAAAAACTTCATTTGGCAAGTGCTCAAGCTGCAGGCTAAGATAAAGTTTTGTTTTGTCAAAATCTTTCATTTCAAATTCATTCTTTAAATATATAGCAGTTTTTGTTATCTCTTCAAAAGTTTTCACAATATTTTAATCATCAACATAAACCGTAATAATGACAAATTTAGATTCTAATTTCTTAATAAAAACACATAAACATATAGAATTATTTTCCAATCATTTTTTCAATAGATATTCGCTTAGACGATTGTACCACATGCATCCGGATTGCTTTAACTCATGTAAAAAATTTTGAAATTTGATAGAGTACATACTTACTTCTAGATGTACTTGTAGATGCTTCAGGCATTTTATATTTTTCAGAAATTTTCATATATATATCATGGTCAAAAGATCCATATAAATATGCAGTAATCACATCCATCGACCGCATATCTAATTTTTGTAACAACCAGACTAATCAAAAATCTGAATATGATTGCATCCATAGCAGGAGAATATGTTTCCTCATAATCAATTCCGAGTTTTTGTATGAAATCTTGTACGACAAGTCGTGCTTCGTACCGCACAATTTTATTTTTCTCATTACCCATTCGTACAAATATTCATTTATATCCAACAAACATTACATCATTTGGTGTTTGGACAACAAGTTCAAATACATATCGCTTTACTAGCGAGTTTAATCCAGGTTCAATAGTTATTTTCTATTTTGGATAATTATTTCTACGTCGACATTCTTTGACGATTTTTTGTTCATTTTTTTCATTACTTCTGGTAATATCAAAGGTCATCTTATATGAAAATATATTGTCGACAATAATTTTATTTCTATCCAGAATTTCTCCAGTACTCATGAAATGTGTTGAGATCTCATTATTTTTATATACTTGTTCCTCTTCATGAAAAAATATTTCATAAAACACCTTTTCAGGATATTTATTTTTCAGGAGATTTTCAAAAGCATCAACTATACTTGTAGTCTGTATTGTGGGTATGGATTCTTCAGAAACACCAAATTCATTTTGTATCTTTCTCATTTGAGAAATTCTATCTTTTGTACTAGTAGTTCTTCCATACTTCAAGCATGTTTTAGATTCATCTATTGCTGTTTTGACAATTTATCCTTTAGGAATTTCAATCATTGCTGGAGCATTAACAGCAGGATATAATTTTACCATACTTTTAATGTCAGTAAATACATTCAGTAATTTATTTGCAACACTTTAAAGATGAATAATCCTCTGAACTTTTAGTTTACATTCATTTGTAGGAGGATCAAATTGAGATAGGGTTTTATTATTCTAAGTAATTTCTTATCGTGCTTCATGCACCGACTTTTCGTTATCCAATAATAGAAAAGTGGATTCGTTAAAGTGACAATGCTTAAAACGTGCTTTAAATATATCCATTGTAAGAGAATCAAGGTATTTAATAATAGATGGAGAATCAAAACTAACATATATCTCAAGTTTACGTTGATGGCCAATTTTTGTATGTTGTGAAGATACAATTAGAACATATACAATACATCTAAAAGTATGAAGATAAGAAATATTTGGTTGTTGACCAAATGCAATCTGTAATGGATAATATCTATGATATGCAAATAGTCTAATTCGAATTAATGATGATGCATGAAGTATAACATGTCCCCAAGCAAAAACAGGTAGTTTTGATTTCATAAGTAAAAATCTAGCGATTAGTTAAAATCTTTTGATCAAAAATTCAGCTAAACTATTTTGAGTGTGTATATGGGCAACAAGATGTTCAACATTTATTCTTATTGACATGCAATAGTTATCAAAAGCTTGAGACAAAAATTCGTCTACATTATCCAATCGAATGATTTTAATTAGATAGTCAGAAATTGTGCTCGTATTTTGATTATTTGGGCAAGAAGTCTCGTAAATACAACATTTCTAGTGGAAAACAGACAAACATGTGACCATCGACTTGATGTATCAATCAAAACCATAAAATATCTAAATGGTCTACTTAATGGATGAATATATCAACATATATCCCCATGAATCATTTGTAAAAAAGATGGGACTCAACAACAACTTTTGATAGATATAATCTAATAATCAACTTACATTGAGAACATGCAGAGTACGGATATTTATTGGGTAAAAGAATCTTTTGATTATTTAATGGATGCCCATACGAATTATCAATGATTCGTCTCGTTATTATTGATCTCGGATGTCCAAAGCGATCATGTCAAATCATAAATATTTTGGAGTCAATGTACTTTTGGTACATTATCACATATAGTTCACTTATTCTCATTCTTGTATAATACAATCCAGAAGATAGAACAGACAGTTTTTCTAATTGAACTTCTGGCCCGATATTATTTTAGTAATTATGATGTTCTTTATTGCCTTCATTGATAATTTTAATATGATAATTATTACGATGTATATCTTTAAAACTCAATAAATTTCTTCTAAATTGTGAAGAAAATAAAGTATCATCAATACAAAATTTGATGCCATTAGGCAACACAATATAAGTTTTTTCGACGCCTTCAATTAGATTTGATAAACCTGATATAATATAGACATAGGCTTTGCTTAGTGCTAGATTTTGAAAATATTTCTTATTATTGAGAATTGTGTGAGTTGCAGTACTGTCAGTCAGATATACATATTTATCATTCAATTCAGAGATAAAAAATTTATCAGTGTGATTCATGATTTTACAAAAATACACAAAATTTTCATTACAAATATTAAAAAGTTCTAAATATAAAGAAAAATATATTAATTAGGTGGAACACTTTCATCTCCAATCAAGTGATCAATTCTATCATCAAGGTCTTCAAAAAAAAATCAGAAACATCAAGATGAATGATATCATTCTCATCTATATATAATAAATCATCTGATAGTTTTATTAAATTTGTTTTAAATTTTTTATTTTTTCCTTTTATAAATATTTGATATAGATCAACCAAGTGCCTAGTCGTATGATAGGTACGTAATCAATGTCCAGTCATACTACATCTACAGTACACATCTTCACATTTTTTTGAAAAATTATTTTGAAGGCTTTTACCCCTATTTGAGTTGTACCACTTCTGGTGATACGGTATTTTTTTATTATTATCTATTTTAATGTTGTCGCTTTTGGAACCAACATTTCTATAGTTCCTCCTACCACGTCCACGTTACCGATTTCTTCGTAAAGATGCACAATTCATTTCTAGGAATGATGTAAATCAAGTATCATTCACTTTAAGAAATGATGTTAAACTAGTAGAACGTGACTGATGGTTTCTTAATAAAAGATCATTATTTTGCTCGGCTACTAGAAGACAATATATAAGTTCAGAATATTTCTTGAACTTTCGCTCTCGATATCGCTGCTATAGAAACAAATTCTAGGCATGAAAAGTAGTATATGTCTTCTCTAACATATCATCATCAGTGATTTTCTCACCACATAATTTTAATACTAAACTGATTTTAAAAAGTACAGAGTTATACTCATTAACAATTTTAAAATCTTGCAACCTCAGGTGCAACTAGTCAAAACGAATTTTTGGGAGCATAACAGTCTTCCGGTGTTCATATATCTCCCTTAAATTATTTCACAAAATAAATTGATCTTTTACTATGAGATATTCAGTTTTTAATTTTTCGTGAAAATGATGGTAAAAAAAAATCATTATTTTAGCACGATCCTACAGGGATACTTGATTTTCTTCTTTTATTATCTCTCTCAGTTTCATTGCATTCATATGAATCTTAGTATCAAGAATCCAAAGTAAATAATTTTTTTTCCAGAAATGTCAAGAACAACAAATTCCAACTTTATAAGATTTGACATTTTCTACATATATAAATAGTGAAATAAATATATGTATCTAAGAAATATATTTATAAAATCACGGAAATAAACGTAGATTTTATCAAGTAATAATCAGCAATATAATATTTTATATTCATCTCAAAGACTGTAAATAATATATTGAAAAACTTATTTAAAGTAGAAAATCACTAATTTCAGAATTGATTGAATTTCATACTGATAACGTATTATAAAGTTAAAAAAGAAACTACTATTACAAGAGAATTTATAAAAGGAAATATTTAGAACTCTTATTACTCAAAAACTGAATTTTGTCTTTTTCTCTCTTTATTCTCTTTCATTTTTCTTACTTACAAAATGATCTCAAACTCTTTTATATATAGAGAGTTTGAGGTCGGGAATGATCATTCATAATTATTAAAATGGATGGTCATTCACAATTATTAAAAACAAATGTGAGACATGAATGGGAGGGCATACATTGCCCCCCTTTTTTACTTTTCATAACAACTAGAAGTTTTTAAATCTTTGAGAAATTTTTTAGAGATGGGTTCTCATGCAAAGAAATATTGTAATCATAAAAAAATTTAACAAACGTATATTTACAAACTGGTATAATTTAATATAATGAATTTGATTGTAACTATAATTTTATAGTAAAATAAATGTAATATATCTCATGTGAAATAATATCAGTTAGTAATATAATTTTATAAGATATCTTTATGGTTGTAACACTTGTCAAATACAAAGAATTTGTTTTATATATGTTTTCTTATAATTGGAAAAGGTAGTGGAGTTTATTGAAATGATATTTAGAGAGCTTTTTTTTAGTTCTTTTGAATGTTTAGATTTTTATTTTTATTTTTATTTTTCTCAAGTCACGGGAAGCCATGTAAGAATGTGAAGATTATTTTTGATAGACAACATATTCTTTTAGAATGTAGCTTTCTTCTAAAATGGATTGGACTTTTTTTCAACATAGTATATTAATTTGTGATATATATTCTTTAAGTATATAAGAGAGACATTTTTTAAATAAATTTAAAATTATTACTTTTCTTAATGATATTTTAAAAACATCAATATTAATCTTTCTTTTGATTATACATTTTTAGGGGGGTGGTTGAAAACTGCATTATTAACTTGGGAGTGGCCATTATTCCACGCGATGGTTGTTTTCAACATATATTGTTTTATGAATAATTGTTTTCAAAATTATATAGGTAGTCCTTTTCAATCTATAAAACTAGTATTTTATTTTATCCTCATCATCACGAATTTGAAGTTCAAGCACATCCTTGAGGATCTTTTATTTTTATTTTGTTTCTTTATTCTACTTTTTAAAATTCAAATAGGATAATATTTTTTATTCTTTTTAATTATTTAAAAAAAAAACATTAATATTTAAAACCTTCTAATATTTTATATGATTTTTATCTTGAAGAAAATAGAAGTCATCGGTCTAGTTACCTTTCAATACAAGTAAAGAATCTTTACCAACCATGACCCCATAATATGAATAATCAAGAGATTCAAAAATTCAAAGATAGATATTTTTTATTTTACAAATAATATAATTAATATCTATTTATATTTTTTATAATTTTATTTTTAATTTTATTTAGTGATTAAGAATATAAATATTGATAAAATTATATATATTTTTTTAATGATTAAAAATATTTTAAAAATATTTTAAAAATTATATAAAAAAATATTATTCTATTAATAAATTATAAAAAAAAAACATAAAAATAATTGTACGCATATCAATGCTGTTTTTATTCAATCTAATGCATGTCAAATTCCAACGATCTCCTGAATTCCTAACAGTCTTTCAAAGTATTGATGTTCTTTCCCATTAAAAACCAAACATATCAATTCATAAATAATAAATCAATCATTTTTGGGACATTTGAAATGTACTTGCTGAATCAGTGATTCATTATGATTACCAAAGCAACCTTCAAAAATGCTAACTACACACCAGTGAGTTTTCTATTTGAAATGTACTTGCTGAAACAAATTAACGCAATATTACTTTATTTTTGTTTTGAGAAATAAGTCTATTTTTATTTAATTAGTAATTTAAAATTTACAATGTCATATAAACTAAAAAAACTTAATTTACAAATGAATTAAAAACAAATTAAATGTACAAACTTTTAATTCTCTCAGATAACAATCTGAGAGTTTAAAAACTACCTATAAAAAGAGGTATATACTAAAGTTTTTCTTTCAAATAAAGAGAAAATTACAACTCTACAGACTAATAGTCTGAAAGACTAATAGTCTGAAAGACTATTTCTCAAATATGAATTTTTTTTATACAAACAATATATACAGAACCAAACTAAGCAGTTAAACAAGAAAACACAAAAAATAACTCAAAAAACAGTCTGACAGTGGTGACGCTTGAGCTACACGCACTACTCTAGGATTGATATACTGTAAGTCTGAGAAACTTGGTGGCATTGGATCCACAAACGGCCACTCACGGCAAAACAGATCTCACCAGAAAGCTAAGCACGTCTCATAGTAGTCTAGCGCGTTTGGAGCATACGCTACTCCATTCGGCAAAATCTACAATCGACTATAAGATTGGCAGACGGTGAGAACGAAGGTGGAGCAAGCGATGGCTGGAAAACAAGAAAAAGGAAAAAAAATGGGAAGCAGAGGAGAGGACGAAGCCATAGCTCTGCCCTCCCCCAAAGCAACAGGTGAAGAGGCAGTTTTCTTCAAAAGTTAGGGATGCGAGAACGAAAATGATATTAATTTCTCTAAAATGGTGTTAACGCAATATTAGTTACATTTAGAATTTTCTATAAATTATAAGTTTGGCAACCATTTTTTATCTCATATTTTTATATTCTTTCCATTTTCAACCCTCCTTTTTTGTCATGCTTTAAACAAATCAATAGAATTATGAATACTTTTACACACAAGTGAGAATCCTTGGCCAAGTTTCGACCCTAAAAAATCTCCATCTTTGTAGTATTTCTAATTCATAATTCTTGCAGCTAGGTCTTTCAATATCAGTGTCAGTCTAGTATAATGCATCTCGTTGGTGTATATATGATGTCGCCGTGTTATTACGATACCAGAGGAGAGAAAGAAACACATTTTTGTTTGGGTAATGTTATTCATCTATATTTGAAATTTTGATTTGAGATCTCGATTTGTCTTTTATTTTATTTTTATTTTTATTTTTATTTTTATTTTTATTTTTTTACTTTATAATTAAATAAATTTTTTAAATAATGTTATGATTTTTTTGTATTTTTAAAAAATATTTAAAGATATTAAAAAATCATTTAAAAAATTGAAAAAAATAAAAAAAAAATTGCAAATGGGATCTGATTCAAATAGGGTCAAATAGCATTTTCCTTTTTGTTTTCATCAAAACTTTTTTTCACTTTTTTTTTTTTCTACGAAAAGATATATGACGAAAAGATTATTAATTATTTGGTAAAATAAGAGGAGTCAATTAAGCTGGTATATATGCTTCCGTCTTCCAACTTATATATATATATATATATATATATATATATAGCTAGTTCGGGTTATGTTCATGAGTTTCCACTACATGATCTCTTAAATAAATTACAAAAGCAAAAGCCCAAAACAATTTGTGTCACAAGTCGAGAGAGACTAAAAAAAAATGAAGTAATGTGACATGGCACAGAATAATTTGCCAGAAGCTTAAAGGAAGGAATTATTCTTATAAAAAATAAAAAATAAAAATCAGCAGGGTCTAGCCATACTAGTATTCTCAATAATCCATGAAAGGGAAAACAGACAGACAGTTACAGGTTGCTTATCTACAATTCAGTCAGTGATTGTCCCTTAATTTTTCTTTCAATCTTTGGCTCATACATTTTCACAAACCAATAATATATTTGACTTCCTAACCAACACGGCTTTTAGATTAACTACCAATTATTAATCTAATACCAACAAAGATGTAATTGTCTTCTAAGACTAGTGTACTCCTAGTTTTCAGATTCCCTGCAATCCTCTGTCCTGTTGTAACTACTGTAATCTCTACTTACAACCTTAAAAATTTCATTCCTCTGCCATTTTTTCACAAACCAACTTTATATTATGGGTGATTTTGCAAACCCCTTCACACCACCACCTCCTGCTCCATCAAAATCCAACTTACCTACTTTATATTATGGCCTCGTGGTGATCGCGATTTCTGCTCTGTTGCTAACCCTATACAACCTCCTACTTGTCAGATGGTGCACACGGAGCCACCAAATCGAGAGAACACCAAGACAAAGAAGCACGTTGGTGGAGATCTCAACCAGTCAGAGCTGTGAAAACCCCAATAGGAACTTGTTGTCCAGCTTCAAGTACAAGAAAGGAGTGGCAGCAGATGAACAAGGTGTTGAGCTGAATGATTGTGAATGTGCAGTTTGCTTATCAGTTTTTGAGGAAGGCGAAGAGGTGCGGAAACTGCCGCGGTGCAAGCACTCCTTTCATGCTCCATGCATAGATATGTGGCTCTACTCTCATTCTGATTGCCCGCTTTGTAGGTCACCCGTTGGCTGGCGGTGTCAGCGACATGTCGTGTATACACAGCAAGCAAGTTCTCAAGAAAATGTGCAGGACTCAGGCAGCTCAGTTTGATGGATTTTGTTTTCCCCATTGGGAAGGGGAATTCTGATAACGTTTTGTGTGGTGGGTATCTGTGGACCAGTCAGGATGATAATAACAAACAAAGAATATAGACAAGAAGCAAGTTGCACTGGGTGGGACAAGATGTTTGTGTTTCATAATCAAGCCGAGGAGTCAACCATGGAGGTCGATTATAATATTCATAACATTAGTAGGCTTTAGTGTAACAGCTTGGCCAATCCCAGCTTTAAGTTCCATCATCCCAATCCTATACGGTTTTCACTTTTGTTTAGGGTTCAGCATCCGTCTTATAATTGGCCTATAACACGAGTTTCTTAGTCTATTTCTCAGATTTGTAATCAAAGGTATAAAAATAAACATAACAGAAAATAGAAATATAGCCTATGCAAGATCATCATGTATTCATAAACCTAAACAAGGACATCTAAGGACCTCAGCTGGAAACCGTCTCACCTAGTGGCGCAAGCAAGTGGTGTAAACTGTTATGCATTTGAATGCACCTGACTGCACAGAATTAGATTCATCCTAAAATACATAAACAAAGCAGGAAAATGTTTTTTTCTTGGGGGGGGGGGGGGGGGGGGGGGGGAAGGAGGGTTGGAGGGCGGGGGGAGACAACCAGATTGAGGAATATTGGAGAGTTCATGAGGATTAACATACTGCAGTAGAGATATACCTACTGCACTAAAAACCGCTCACTAAAAAGCATTCAAGACTTATAAAACTCAAATCATCACCACTCATCAATGTTGATAAACTTATATTCCACTCCACGCTTTCCCATTGTGTCTTTCAATTCGGCACAATCAGAAAGTAACAATCATTTGCTATCTCAAAAATTACCTACCAATATCCTGTGAATTGTGTAAACTCAAGTATAACTTTACATAACCCCCAAGTATTTCAAACACTATTAGAACCACAAGACAAGAAAACATCCTTTGCCTGCATGGGTATATCTTGCCATTGCTTTCATATCATGCATTTCTTGAAGTATAAAATTTACCAAATGTAATTTTACTGAAATCTCCACTTCGCTTCAATCCATGAGTTGATACATTCCGGCAAAGTTTTTGTAAGTGTCATAGGATGGACTTTCACTTTATACAGCAGATCCGAAGTTTATAGTATACAAAAGACATGAAAATTACATTTTTCTTAAATTATCTAACCTCGCCTGTAACTCACTATCTATTCCACTGTCATCATTACCCACTGTTTCAACTTGTGGAACCTTATTGTTGGATGGTGGTGCAGCAACAGCAGATGATGGTGCATTGACAAGCTGCATATAAAATTAGAAAATGTCAGGCTATAGTAGTTTATATGACCCAAAGTCTAACTTTGACACTACAGTAGACAAGCCTCATTTGATAAGTCGATCGTGAGAACGGGCAAAAAAAGAGAAGACAATAGAAGTACCGCTTGATTGACATCAATTCCAATCTCATCGAGAACTTGATTCACTAGTTCATCTGTTTCTTCCTCCTCCTCATCCCCTTCCAAAGCATCATCAATAGCATCTCCCATTACTTCAGTCGTCAATTCCATCTTCTCATTCTGCCTTTCAAATTCTTGCATAATTTTCTGCAATGATGGTAAGTTCATCTGTCTATTCATCTGGCCCATTGCCTTTGTCACACCTTTCATTGCATCCCCCATGGCTTGTGTTGATTTCAATGTCTAGAAGTAAAAGCAAATTTTATAATCAGGATGAACTCAAGAATTCTGTCAACTTACAAGCCATAAAAGCCTCAAACCAAAAGGCTCAAAGAAAGACTGAAATATGCACTATAACAGATATTTTTCTTTCATATGTCCTAAGAAGAAGACATCGGATCCAAGCTAAATTTTACACAAAAATACTCTTCAGATTCTTTTAAAAAAACGAAAAGAAAAGGCCATGTATAACTGCACCCTCATATGCAACATATATCACCTCCTTTTATCTAGTTACACTAGCTGGCCTTACTTTGTGGTATACCAAACACAACCTTAAATTGTTAAAAATCATACGGATACTGGCTTCTCCATATAGAAAGTAAGAAAATATATACTACCATGTTTAAAAAGAATTAAAAAAAGCAACTGGCCTTGAGCTATTATATATAGACTAAGATAAAGTATAGGCATAAAAGCATGTCATCAATGTGATCAAAATATATTACAGAAAGTATAACATACCTGGATTCTGAGAGATACACCCTGGAGTTGTGATTTAAGCTTATAAAATTTTTCAACCTGATGGCGTGTTCTAACGAGATCTTTTGCCATCACCCTCACAGCTCCCTGGAACAAAATTGCACCAAATCAAAGATAAATTTAAAAGGTGTGGCCTCCAAACCCATGAAAACTTGTAGACAAACCAGATTCAATATCAGCCTTCAATTTGAGAATCCTAAGACAAAAATACTTGTGCCAGAAAAAGTGGTCATAAGTTTGCAAGTTAAAAACCAATACTAAGTTTACTGCTTCGAGAGCTTGATGAAAGTGAAAGAGAATCCTCACATATCCCATCCACGTAAAGGCAACCAAGTGGAATCTAAAAGTCCAAGTGGACTAGAAACATGAGAATCAGTGAGCTCTAAAGCAAACAGCACTTTGTCCAGTGTAAGAATAGGATGGAAGGTGACATCATGGGTTCAAGGGCCGATAGGTTCCTGTCTAACTTAATACATACATGCAAATACAGGGAGAGAGAGATCCCAAAATTTCATATAAGATAGGGCTGTAAAAAGACCGGACCGGACCGGACCGGTTGTCCCAGACCGGGACCGGACCGGACCGGTTGGAGTCCGGTCCGGTCCGGTCCAAAAAATATATGGACCGGAAATTTCCGGTCCGGTCCCGGTCCAGGGAGTTCATCCCCCTGGACCGGACCGGACCGGACCGAATCCCTAGAGTTTTTTTTTTAATTTTTATTTTTAAATATATGTATATATAAATAATAATATATAAATTTTAATATTAATATTAATATATATTATATAATATATACTTTTATAATATTAACATATAAATAATAAGTGTATTATTATTATTTAATATATTATTACTAATTTATCACTATTTACTAATATATAAATATATAATATACTAATGTAAATTGTAATAGTGTTATTACTTATTAGTTATAGTTTATTAACATATACTAATGTAATAGTATTATTAGACTATTAGATTATTAGTTATAGTTTACTAACATACTTAATATTTAATATTAACTAACATATTAATATATAATATATACTCTTATATATTAACATATAAATAATAAGTGTATTATTATTATTTAATATATTATTACTAATTTTTCACTATTTATTAACATATAAATATATAATATACTAATGTAAATTGTAATAGTGTTATTACTTATTAGTTATAGTTTATTAACATATACTAATGTGAAAGTGTTATTAGACTATTAGACTATTAGACTATTAGACTATTAGTTATAATTTACTAATATACTTAATATATAATATATACTAACATATTAATATATAATATATACTTTTATAATATTAACATATTATAATTTATAGTAGTTAAATTTAGGCCAAAAAAATATTTGATCATTGTAAAATTTTATATTAAATTTAGCCCATTAAATCATATGGGGCACCCCTGGACCGGACCGGACCGCCCCTGGACCGAATTGGACCGGACCGGTATGGACCGAACTCCTGTTCGGTCTGGTCCAGGGTGAGAGAATTTTTGGACAGAATGAAATCGGTCCACAAATTTTCCGGACCGAACCGGACCATTTACACCCCTACATGAACTTCAGCATTTGCTTGTGAAATCCAGCGATCTCTAAAGCTCAACACTAGCCTCATATTTTGTATTGAACTTCTGCGAATTGATGACACACCAGGCAAAAAGCTCATGCTTAAAGTAAAAATAGCCACTGCATTGCTCCAGGGTTTTAGGTCACTGATATGTCAATTAATAACACTATTATCTCAAAACAATTTTTGGGGGGGGGGGGGGGGGGGGATCTTGCAATACAATTAGGAAGAGATTGCAATACACTTCCTTTTGTCTCTCTTTTTCGTCCCTCTTTGTAGCTAAAGTATTAAGAGAAAAATGAAAAAATATATATTATCCGCCACTCTCACTATAGAATCAGCATGTTCGATCATTCTTACCTTAACCACAGATAAAAACAATTAAGCCTCAATGTAACATCCACCTAAAAAAACTCAAACTACAGAAAATAAAGGTCCAAGGGATAAATATATGCAAAGTACGAATTCTATGAGCAAATGTACATACGATATATTTACATAAACTGGAACCGGCAACTGCAAAAGTAGTAGGCAAAGATAACATACCATCTGCCCTTGTTTGGCGCTTTTCTTTATCTCCAGAATTAGTTTCTTCTCCTGCGCTTGTAGACCTTGTCTCTCCCGATCTATTTCCCTTATAGATTTGTCCAGCATCCTCTTATTTTCCCGCAGAAGTTCTGAGGATAAAAAAGAAGCAACAACCATGAACAAATACATTTATTTATGATTATTATTTTTTGGATAAGTAATAAAAGTTTCATTCCATAGATATAGGCATGAAAAAATTCATTTATAATCGACTAACAATTTCAAAATAGCCTACGGGCTACTAAAACGCAATGCACCATCCCAAATTACTTACCATACACCTAGGCACATAAGCACCACCCAAAATGAAGCCATAGACAACCAAACCCAACAAAAAAAAAAAAAAAACCCAACAGATCGGGGCAAGGACATGAAAATATGGAAGTTGATATATATGGGAAGTTATCGCAAACTATGGCCCATCAAACTGATTATAACCCAGTCTAATTTAAAATTAAAAATATATATATAATAAAAAAAAAAAAGGCAAATACATGCTTTCCTTTCGCAAATTCTGCAACCCAGTATCAATTGGATTACAAAATGTAGACAGAAATATTTGTTTTACTTTGCGAGCCGGGACCATTACATTTTGATTGTGATGTGTAGCAGAGAATCAATCTAAAACATACTCAACTGATAACGTTCATGATCAATTCAATCCACAACATTGGAATCCAATTATAAATAACCAAAATCAATAAATAGATCAGGAAGAAGTAATCGGAAATATTAAATATACGAAAAATAATGTATTCCGTTTCATTCAGTCTCCTTCCCGACAAAGCGATCAAACAATGGAAAGCCCAACTGCGACACAAAGCCGACTCCTAGTCGAACGTCACACGTAACAAATTACTCAAGTTTCGATTATACTCATAATTGTCAAACCTGGCATATAATAACAATTGTTTTCTGCAAATCACGTTGTTAACAATCAGAAGAAGGAAGAAAACGAAAGATGCGATGACGAACCTGCGGGAGTTTTTCTCTTGCCAAATAGAAAGCTCATGGCGATCGAAAATTGAGATGAATTTTCTTTATTCTCTTTTCCGTTAGTTAGATCGAAGCAGATGGAGAAGCTCTGCGACTCTCTTTTTTATAAGAACTCGGGGCCCGGGGGTTTCTTCGTTTGTCGATCTCCTTTCTTTTTACGCGGTAGAATGGTCGAGCTTTGGATTGGAATAATAACTTCTGGAACGCAACCCGTCCGTTCACGCGCGGAAAAATAAAAAAATAAATAAATCAGTATTTTAATGTAGATTTTAATTAATTAATTTTTAAAAAAATTGAATTTCCACAATTAATGCTTTAAAATTGATTAATTTAATTTAATATTAATAAATTATGTCTATTCTCAAGTAAGTGTTTATATCATAATTTGATCTAAAAAATATATTTAAAATTTAGATTATTTTTTACACTACTATATTTTAAAATTGAATGTAACTTAATAAATAATTTATAAAATTAACCTCATTTTGCATAAATAATCTTGATTTCCAATATAACTATATAAAAAATGTAAAAAAGAGATTATGCATTTCTTATTGCTACGATATCTTTCCATTCTCCCAAAATATTATTAGTCTTAAAAAAAGTATCTATTTAAAATATATCATATCATAATTAAGAATAAAATATTTTAAACGAAGAATAGTATTAATTTAATTAAATTTAAGATTAGAATTATTTTTAATATTTTAATTCAAACATTGTAAAAATAAATCAAATATTTTTTATACTGTAGAGAAATATAGACATAATTTGTGAACCCTCGACAAGTAATATAGGTTAACGGAGGTTACATATTCTGGCTCTATTTCTGTAAACTATATAAAGAATATTTAATTAAAAAACTTATAAAAAAGCTTGATTCCATAAAGGTATGGCGTCCCTATCTATATTTCTAAACAATCTAATAATAATAATAAATAAATAAATAAGCTTCCTTAGATGGGTGTATGCTAATTAAGAAAAAAAACTATTGAATGTACTTACCAAATGTCTAATAAAAAATTAAAAAAAAAATAATATATATTCTCGGACAGTTATAAATAACATGTAGTTTCTTCAAAAAATATTAGAATTTATTGTTAAATTTTTTTTTTATTTGGATTATATATATATATATATTTAAATGATTGTATGTCGTTTTTAAATTTAGGATTGCATCTATTATTTTTTTTAAAATATATATATAATTTTTAAAAAAATAATCAGTGCAAAAATTCGATGGATATTGTCGACAGTAGAATTTTCTTTTTAATAAAATATTTTGTAATCCGGTGGTGACCCCTACGAAGCTTCCCTTGTTGCTTAGCCACCAGGACATGGGAAAATCTGAGGACATGGACGGTCAAACCGTGTCGGTGTTGGATAACGGAATACGACACAAACGTCAAGTCGTTTATGCCTAAGACGACAATAAAGCCTCTAAGCATCAGGTAAGAGCATGGGCATTCTAGCCATTGTCAATTCTAAATTTTAATTAAAAGCTGAGATTTTAGCTAAAACTAACATTTTTAGAGAAGTTAATTTACATTCGACTGTGCATCTTAAAGTTAAAATAATATTATTATATTATATATTTTAATAACATTTTTAAATATATATATATATTTGCAAATTCACTCTATATATTAATTAATAATTTAATTTTTATTTAAAATTATTATTTTTCAAGTATTTTTTTCCTTAATTTAATTATCCAACAAACAAATTTTACAAACTTTTCTAACGCTCAACAATCACATATATAATTTATGTTTAAATGTGGTAATTTGTTGTACTTCTATAATTTGTTATGACATTAATGTATCTGAAATTCACATTAGTCTGAATTTGAAATAAAACTACTATATTAGCCTGAAATTCCCATTAACCATAAAGAAAGGCTATATATTCGTTAGAGGATTTTTTTTTTTTTTTTTTTTTTTTAAGAAACAGGGTTACTTCCATTTTAATTCGAAAAATGAAATATACAATGTGACTAATAATTGAGATAAACTCAATCTATAAGTCGACTAGTTACAATTGGAACAAAGCTTCTAAATTTCTATAGACAAAGGTCTATATGAAACTAAGTACTACTTGAACAGTAATAACTACATCTCATCCTCTACAGGAGGAGAGAATTTAGATTTCACGAATATAAAGTCCGCAACACTATTTTTTTATTTTACAATTTTTTATGTACAAACAAACCAAGAAAAAATACAAACAAAACTACAACAACACAAAACATCAAAAATAGACAGACTCCTGTAGTGATGTGTGGTCACCACATGTCATGCTAAAAGTGATATGCCATAGGCCAATAGGTGCACAAAATACCCTGAATCCACTGAGAAGTAGCCGGCGAGACCACCAGTGATGCGGATACGTCAGAAAATTTTGATACCGGACCTCACGCGTTAAGATCACGCGCAGCTCCATTCGAAAAAACCTCCCGATGACCTCACGATCGGCTAACGAGGAAAACAACGGCACCGCGCATGATGGCCTAAGGGGTATCGCCTCCTATAAACTTGCAAAACCAACTACCATCGCCATAAAACACCCGAAAACTATCCACGGCACTATACAAGTCATAACAATTGGGAAAAGAAAGAAAGAAATGAAAGGAGAAGAAAGAAAATGGATGAGGAAACATAGCCGGAGTTCCACCCCCCTCCCCACAGCGAAGAAGCTTTAAAAAAATCCTAGGAGAGGATGAAAGGAATACTTCCTACTGCATGCGGTAAGCTAGGAATCCAAAGCATATTATTATGAGGCCAATCATTGGCCACTAAAATTTCAAAGCATATTTAATCCAAAATATATTTGTTGAAAATAATTTTAGAATAAAATAATAATTTGGAGATGAATAATGACTTGTCAAATTTTTAAAAAGAGATAGATTCACTATCCCTCAAAAGTGGAGCAGTTTGGATTAGAAGGTAGGATGGGTTTATCTCATCTTATCTTATCTCAAATTTATCATTATATTTTCTTAAATTCTAGTACAAGATATAATAAATCATTCAATTTTTTTAAATTATAAAATTAATAATAATATTAAAAAATAATATTTTATTCAACTTTTAAAATTTATCTCATCTTATCTTTCAATTCAAATGAAATCTGAATTTTAACTATTCCAATACATACTGCTTTTGAGTTACCTAGCTAAATTTTCATTAACCATTGGCATCAGTTCTTTAGATTCTAACATCAAATAATTTAGTCATACGAGGTACAATCTAAAGTCCAAGAATAAGTCACTCTTTTATTGGTATAGGAACCTACCAGAGATATTTTATGCTTGATTTAGAGATCAAAAGTCTTTCACAGCATCTCACCTATTTCAATATTCAAATATTATAAATATAAATATAAATAATTATTAATTTTTTTATCTAATCTTATCCAACTATTATAACTTATATAAAATTTTCAAATAAAACGTAAAAAATAAGAATAGTTCTATACAGTCTCTAACTTCAAGTTTACACGGCACAAAATTTCATTTATTATTTTTTCTTTTCTTTTTTATTGAAATGGGGCCCACATTACCCCCGTCTCGTCTCTTTCCCAGACCAACCCCCCCCCCCCCCTTCTTCCTCTTCCCGACCATCTCCAATATTTTTTATTTTTCCCACCAACCCCCCCCCCCCCCCCTTCTTCCTCTTCCCCCCCTTCACTCTTCTGCATTTGGTAGGAAGCCCACCAATTTCTGCCCATGGCAGATTACTCTCTCCTAGATAAGTATTTCATCAATTATGGCTCCCAACGTCTACACTGGCCAACGGAATTTCTTCGGGGATTTGAATTTCAGTAACTCAACTTCCAATTCCATTTCCTTTACAGATCAGAATAGAGTTGCGATTGACCGCAACCAGTCTTCAATTGCATCACATCTGTATCAGATAGCAAGAGTTTTTATGCACCACTCCAGATTTTGTTTACATTTTAACTATAATAATTTACAGCACCTGACCGAGAACCTCAGAGAAGTCGAGTGCCTAAAGAAGGAGACCCAACCGCCAAAAACATTAGAAAACAGAGTAAATTTTGCCGTAAAGGAGAAGCCCAGAGGAAACCAAAAAACTTCTAAGACTTGACCAAAAAGGAGAAAAAGAAGAGCACTTCCAAAAAAATACATGGAGAAAAACACGAAATCTGTGAGAGGGGAGGGGGGTGTTTCGGGAAAAGAGGGACACTTAAATGATGGGTGGGTGGTGAGTGGGCCCATTACAATAAAAAAATTTTAAAAAAATGGTGCGGTGTACACTTTATGTAGGAGGCAGTATAGATTTTTCTAAAAAATAATTTAATATTTTAAAATCTTAAAATATAAATTTTAAAATTTTAAAAATCTCAACTTACCATCTAAACAAACCTTAATGGTACATATGTTTGCAATTCTCGTTTAGATGGCAAGATTATCTCATATTATTTCTTTTCATTCAACATCCAAATACTAGAAGAGTTTCACTTTTGAGCAATCCGGCTGTTATTGAGGGAGAAACAACTACTAATAATATTGTGCCACATCAACAATTGTAGAGATTTTACGATAAATTCATTGCACTAGATTTGGCCATAATAGAAGCAGGACAGTGTATGATAGTAAAGATTCATCTTCAGAAATTCCTCTACGCAACTCGTGCGATGGAGATCAACCAAGAGCCGCCCTTCAAGGCAAGACTCAAGCATCATATTCAAAACCCAGCACCAATTGTTTTATTTCTTATTTGACAGTGAAAAGCTTTGAATTTGAGTCCTTGTACCATGTAAAAAATGGAAATAATAAAATTCAAGGAATAATTTCAAAATGAGGGGCTTACTTCAAGAGACAGGACTTACGCATATTTTCTAATATTGACATAATAAAATCGTTCATGTACAAGAAATGAAAACCACAAATATGCCGGTTATAGCAAAGGAGCAAGAGCTGACAACAGAGAAGAAGCACGGGCTCTCCCCCAAAAGAGAGAGGACATCGTCTAATTTTGATAAGGATATATTTATCGAACAAAGTGGATACAAGAAGCATTTGCAAGGGGCGTAGAAGATGGTGGTTGCTGGAGGAGGAGGAGACAACATTGAATCCAGGGGCGGAACTAGGATTTGATGTTTGGGGGGGCGATTGATAAAATATATAATATGTGTAAATATAAATAATTTAAATTTTTTGCATGTAATTATATAAAAAATAATAATTAAATTTTTTTTCTTCATTTGTTTTCTTTTTTTCTTTGAATGAAGAAAAAAAGAAAAAAAATTACTAGATAGAGACCATTACAAAATAATAATAATAATAATAATAATAAATAAATAAACTTAAACTTTTCTTTTACATACTTAACGATAATTTTTCATGAAATAAAATTTATCTATTATTATTTCTGAAATAAAATTCTTGATAACTTTTTTCTCAAAGAAATAATAAATAATAATTTTTTAAGTATTGAGAGATATTTTTTATTTTATTTTTATATTTGAGGGAGTAATTTTAATTATATATAAAAAGATTATATATTTATATAATAAATTTTTTTTTTTAAAAATTTTGGGGGGGCCGTAGCCCCCCCAACCATGGCTGTAGGTCCGCCTCTGATTGAATCTTTCCCTGCTCATTTATTTTCACTTATTTTATTCGATTTCTAATAAGAAAATGGCATCTCCTACCAATAGCATAGGAAAGTACAAGATTGGATGAACAATTGAAAAATGTAGTTTCGCCAAGGTTAAGCTAGCTATTGACAACACCAATGGCCAATATGCAGCAATCAAGGCCATCGATAAACACAAGGTCATGGAAAGCGATCTCAAATACCAGGCATATTTCCATATCTTTCTCCTTTCTTTATGAGCTACTACTTCCAGCTTGCAGCATTACGTTAAGAGAAATTCAGAAATTGAAAGCAAAGTCAGAGCATGTCGACTGGTTCACGACATTGGGGAGGAGACATTGATGGCGTAAGCGACGAAAGGGATTGATTTGGTACTCATGTTGCAAAATTACGTTTGCGACAGGTCCCTTTCCTTCTGCCCTTTTCTACCGAATTCAAACAATATGACAGCCTCTTTCACCCATTTTTCATGGTGGTTGTAATTTGAGAAAGAGATAGTTATGGTCTTAAAAAGACAAATAACATGTCTCAAATGGTCTTAGGAGACATAGAGGGGTGAGGGTCATGTGTGAGAGAGGATGTTCTAGTCTTGAGAGAGGGGGTCGCTCCAGATTTCTGGGAAGGAGGAGAGGGGAAGGCTTTTTATTTTTTTAATCTTCTGGTGTGCGGATACATGAAAGCTAATATAGGAAGTCTATTTGGCACTCCTTTGATGGAAAGCTGTTATTTAAAAAATAGCAAACCAACCGGCCATAAGTTATTCTCATAATATAAACATAAATATTTTTTAATTTCATATTTTTAATTTTTTTTTCATTTAACTATTACGATTTTCCCAAACTTCAAACAAAACGCAAAAATAAAAATAAAAAAAAAATCTAATTTTTTCAAATCTTGAAATAAAAATTATATTAAAAAATTAAGTTTTAACAATATTTTAAAATTGATAATATTTTTATTTAATTTTTTCACTCTCTTTTATTTAAAATTCTATAAAATATCTTAACTCGAATAATTTTCTTATTATTTATAAATTATCTTTTTATTATTTATAAATCTTTGTATCTCATCTTTGTAAACAACTCTTAAATGTTTAGACAATATATTAACTTCCTCTCGTTTCCATCTCTCTTCCTCTCGTTTCTCTCTCGAACTCGAAAACACTATGTTTACTTCCTTGTCGGGTGAAGGGGGTTTGGCGCTCCAACACCAACCTCCTTCTCCCCTCACCAATCAAATAGTCCTTTCCTTTCCTAGATTTTCAGTTTTAGCCAGTTTTCGATTTGTTTTAGTGTGTTTTTCTCCAACTGCATCGAACATTGCCAATCTATTGCATTCCGGCATTCTTCAATCGACACGCGCTATCTTCTCAGCTTTCTCAGATGCCAATCTACAAGTTCGGAAGGAGGGCCTACATTTTTAAGAGGCACGTTTGCCACATGTATGGCCTTTGTCGTGCGCGTGACTTACCCGCAAGTGCATTTTGGGGTGACTGTGAAAGTCACGTGCGGCCTCCTTAGTCTCAGAGGCACCAAATTCGTCGAATTTGACAGTTCGTGCTCCACTTCGAGCAGCGTGTGTGCTTCACGCGCTGTCACCACCTATGTTGGTCGACTGCCGACAATTCAATCTTGCTTCTGGCTACTGTTTAATATTTTCACTTTTCATAAACTATGATCTTGTTTAAAGGGTCGTGGACCCACTCAAAAATTGTCTTCAGATAATAATTGACATTGCTTCTGCTATCTTCACTGCTTTTTATGACGATTCCACCGTCTCTGGCAGTGGTTCTTGTATTTACCTTCTGGCGAACACTTTATTTTCATCTTTTTTAAGACAACATCCTTTTAAGACATGGGTATAAACCAAGAAATTTGTCCTAAATAAACTCATATTATTTTTCTTTTTTATCACCTCTTTATTCCGTTGCTTTTTTTTTTGAGGGGATTGTTGAGGACCTGCCACCCTCCCTCCTCCTGTTGTATCATTTGCCTAATTCAATGCTATTAACTTGCTTTAAAAAAGAAACTCTTAAATGTCTAGATGCAAAAGATGTATATTGTTGTTTATTATCTGTATATGTTTGTCCAGATTTTTTTTATGGTGATAATAATTTCAAAATAAGTGACATGACTTCAAGTAGAGTTATATGTTGTATTTATTTTATAATAAAAATAATTTTATTTTTTAATATAAATATATTTAATATATCTATCTAAAATTTTTAATTTTATAAAATTTGTGGATGAAACATATTTTTCGTTAAAAAAATCGAGGTCTTTACTGACCAAACAAATTGGAATGCTAATCGGCCTTGCTTGTTTAACTTAGGATTTCATATCGGCTTTAAGCCTTTTGGGCTTAATCTGGGTTCTACGGGCCCACTGGGATTCTTGCTAATTGGCCACATAGTAACCCTTAAATTCTTAATTCTCTTGTCCGTAATGGCAATTGGTCGGGTGGGTCCTGGGACATGGGAGTTAAGCAATGTGGGGCCTTGGTCTGTACCTTTTTTTTATGTTTTATTTTTTTGAATCAAAGTGGTCTGTACGTTTTGAAATCTTGTCCTTTCCCAGGACTACAATTTTAAAGAGTCGTGGTCATTTTTCTAATAAAGTTGTTTAAATTGAATTATTCTAGGAGTCTTCTTTTATAAGGCAAATACATTAATCATAAAAAGATTTTAAGAAAATAAAATTCATAAATTGATATAATTTAATATAATATTATATATTATAAAATTATTTTTATTATAAAATAAACTAATATATATCATACAATATTATGTCAATTTGTAAAATCTTGTTATATAACTGTAATTTTTGTAAAGAAAAATTTTATTTGCATTCTTAAATGAGTCTCATTAATGTATGGAAGCAAAAAAAAAATTAAATAATATTATTATAATTTAAAAATAAAAATTAAATATATTTGCATAGACTTGCATGAATAGTTCCCATTTAAGAATTGTATATAAAATAACTCTTTTCTAAAACTCGAAATACATGTGTGCCGTATCTTATCACACATGATACACATGCGCTCGTGCCTTCCTCCGTATTTATTTTTACGTTTCATCATTTTCATATAGAAAATGCTTTAGTTACAAAAAAATTATATAAAAGTAAACTCACAAACTGATGTAGTTTGATATAGTACGTCATATTGGAGCAATACTACGTCATATTGGAGCAATACTAGGGACAAACGATAGACAAACATTAACTAATATGTCATGATAAACAAAATACATTATTTTTATTTTTTTCAGTTTCGGATTCATTTTTTCATTGCTTAACTCAGATTTGTACAGTACACAATAGGCATCAAACACCACAAGTTTTTAGTTGGCGTTTGTCTGCTATTTGTATCTAATATTTGTCTCTAGCATTTTTGGTCATATATTATAAAGTTATTTTTATAATAAAATATATGACATTTGTCTCTAGCATTTTTGGTCATATATTATAAAGTTACTTTTATAATAAAATATATCTAACGAATGTTATGAATCCATATGAATTTGTGAATTTTTTTTTTTTTTTTGTATAATCTTATAACAGTTATCTTTTCATATCTCAAATCCCCTCCCCTTCGTGTGGTCTCGTCTTTCAAAACCTAGCAAAGAAATGATTGGATTTCCAGCCTTGTGACATAGAAAGGTTGCCTTTAACTCACAATGGGAATGCATGTACCATAAAGTGAATGATTAAATTTAAGATGGATATTCAAGACACAGACTATACCAAAGTCAATGATTCAAATGATGTCAATTATCTTATCTCACACAATTTAAACTTTCAGCAGATATAAAATATGAAACTTGTTGATATATATAAGGTCATGTCTGAAGAAGTTTTTGAGAATTTCTATCTCACGGGTTGAGATGGGGAAGTTCTAGCATTCAAACATATAGCAAAATTACAAATTGAGTGTAACCCTTTAATATGGAGGGTATGTACAAGAAACTGTAGTCATTGTAAACAAAGCAACAATTTAGGAGAACATAACGATATTCACAACTGGGATTTCCTAAAATATATTTTGCTAGCTAGGTTATTTCCTTATTAACAGTTCTAGGAATATCTTTTATATTAGGATGTTGCTACAATGCTGCCTCTCACTTACCACTCTCACTTACTGCTAGGCAAAATTCATCTTTCTATTTTTTTTTTTTTATTCTCATTTATTTATCACTTTAAAATATTTTTAAAAAATATGAAAAAATATCAATATACTAATAACCATTTCTTTAATTATTAAATAAAAAATAAAAAATAAAAAATAAAAAATAATATAAAATGCATGAACTATCAAAATAGCATTTTTCCTTTACATTAAGTGTTAGGATCGCGCAAGGGAGAAGCCAAGATTGGAACAGAAATTGAAGACGGTATTACTTCTACAATATCCATTTAAGGATAGAAGGGTAAAGCTAGTTTTGCAATATTTGTGAATGGCACAAAAGGTGCAAAGGCAAAAGCTGGTGGCTGAGGAGAAGAGAAAAAGACACAAGTGCTAGATAAAACTGGATAGTTCTCCATCAATAGAGTGATGATCATATAGCTTGACTGACTAAGAAGAAGGCAACATAGTCTCATTAAACACAACATGCCTTGATATGTATACTTGACCAATAGGTGGATAAAAATATTCATACCCTTTACCATTTATGTTTAAGACTATATCCAATAAACACACATGGCAATTACTTTGGTTCTAGCTTATTTGACCTGTAGTCTCCAAGATCTGGAAATCATCTGGAGCTAAGGTTTTGAAAAGTAGCATAGTCTAGATGCCTGTTGTAGAGTCTAAAGAATGGTGAATCCATAATGAACACGGAAGAAGGTAATCTATTAAGTAGAAAGAAAGTAGTGGAAAAACAATCCAACCAAAAATGATAAGAAAGTTTAGCATGGAACATCAAAGTGAGTCTCATGTTTGTGATGCTAGTTCTATGCTTCCTTTCTACTTTGCCATTTTGTTTCGGATTCTTAGGACAAGCATATTGATGATGAATCCCGTTTGTTTGTAAATAAATTGTGAGATCCTTGGCTACAAATTCACTCCTTCATCTGTTTGGAAGATACATATTTTAGCATCAAATTGACAAGTGATAAACTTGTGAAACTGTATGAAGGCTACAATTAATTTATATTTGTGTTACAGGGAAATTAACCAAGTAAATTTGATAAATCCATCCACAAAGATTGCATAAAATCGATACTTATCTTTGGAAAAGGTACAGGCTAGTCTCCATAGGTCACAATGAACTTTGTAAAAAGTAAAGGAAATCTCATATTGCTTTAGAACGAACTTGTCTTGAGTTTTATATGAGGCATTATCTCCCTTTTCTAACAAGACCTTTTAGAGAGTGGTGCATAAGTTTCTTTATGGTATTAGAGTTAAATCTTCTAGCAGTGTGTTTCACTCATTGATCCAATAAAGTCTATTTGTAAGAGTACGACAAAAGATTGACCCATAAGTGTGGAAAAGTAAATGAAATATCATATTGCTTTGGAAAGACTTTGTCCTTGTTGAACCCAAGATTTCAAATTTCGTATTCACGTATAGATTTTGATGATAACAAATAAATTCAAGTTGCAAACTCAAATTATCTACGCAATGGAGCCAAGCACATGCCAAACATAAACAAAAAAAAAAGAATAAATCTATAAATGAAACTCATAGAGTAATTTTGTACATCTCTTAAAATTTGAAATTAGATTAAGGTTCAAAATTTATTTTTTCTCATAAAGTATCAAATTGTATTTTTTACATTTGCATAACATTATTAAAATGTTTAATTTTGAAAATTATTATTTTTTCACATATATATAAAGATTTGAATTTGTAAGATGATTGATTGTCATTTTTGACATGTGCGTATTTTGTTAAAAAATCTTAAATGGTGGTTGTGTATTTTTTTAACAAATACAAAAGATAGATAATTTTATTTAAAAATCTTGAAAGGTGGTTGTGTATTTTTTTGACATATACAAAAAGAAGATGATCTGGTTTGAAAAATAAATCATACTCATTTTGTCATGTATGAAAAGTAAAATATTAGGTTTGATTTCTTTGAAAAATTAATGGAGTTGTCTTTGACAGATGTAAAAATGAGATGTTTTTATTTGAATTTTTTGAAAAGTGAATAGTGCTCTTATTTGATATGTATCAAGTTTAAATATGAAAACTCATTTGCCTATAAATAGCTCATTGGAGTTTTGCAAAAATCACAACAAGAGCTTACACATCAATTGCTAAGTTTTGCATCATTTTTTCAAAACCTTATTCTCTCTTCTCTAAGTTTTGTGTCTTAATCCTTATTCATTTTGAGAGAGATATAGGTTGTACTGTATTGTTCTTATTTCACTCATTGAGGAGTATACTCTGATAATCTACCCACTACCAGCTCTTGTATTTGTAAAAGGGTGCGTATAACCTTTATATATGTAGAATATGTTCTACACAGAGAATAGTTGAATCACTAAGTGTGAGGTGATTGCAAGTATAGAGGGTGTTCTACACGGATTCTTTGTAGCGGTGTTGCTCAAAGATATAATAGGTTTCTATCTCCACCTGAAGGAGATTGAATAGTAAATTTAGAATCCTCAAGGGGTAGCTCGAGGCGAGGATGTAGGCAGTGGAGTTGAACCTCGTTAAAATATTGAGTTTGTTTCTTATTGCCTTTACTCTTTATATTTCCTACTATTTCGTATTTTGTTTATATTTTATATTGTATATTTGGTTTATAAGTGTTAATTTTTTTAATATAACCCAATTCACCCCCCTTTTATGTTAGTCATCTAGGCAACAATTGGTATCAGAGTAAGGGTTCTATTATAAGATTAATTTTTTAGTTGAGTTAAGATCATATGACTAATATTGCAGCTACATTTGCTGAAGATCAATCCAATAGTCGGTCTCCGCTATTTTGTGGAGACAATTATACTTTATGAAAAGTTAAAATGAGAATATTTTTTTAGTTTCAAGGTCGATAAATTTGGAAATGTATTGTAAATGAGACTTATATTCCAACAAAAATTGTTGATAGAGTAAAAGTCAACAAGGAAGAAGATGAATTTGATCGTGAAGATGATAGACTTTATACAGTGAATGTAATGGTTATGAATCTTCTGTATAATTCTCTCAATGACAATGAATTTAACAGAATAATGACTTGCAGAACAGCAAAGGAAATCTGGGATAACTTGGAAGTAACTTATAAAGGAATTTCGCAAGTCAAAGAATCAAAAATTTATATTCTTACGCATGAATATGAAATGTTTAAAATGATTGATGATGAATCTATTTTTTTTATGTGTACTCGTTTTATTAATATTATAAATAGTTTGATAGCTCTTGGAAAAGTTTATTCTAGTTTGGAGATAATAAAAAAAATTCTCAGCTCTTTGCCAAAACGTTGGGAATAAAAAATAATGGTGATTTTTAAAACTAAATATCTCAAAAAACTTGAAGTAAATGAACTCATTGGATCACTTTTTACTCATGAGTACACATTGAAAAGAGGAGAAGAAGAAGGAAAGCAAAATAAAAGTTTGGTACTCAAAGCTATTCCCCATGAAAGTGAAAGCGATGAAAACGAAGAAAGCAATAACAAAGATGAAGAAATTGCAATGATTACAAGAGGATTTCAAATATTCTTAAAGAAAAATAAAACTCCTCCAAGGAAATCTTTTAAAAAGTTTTCCAACAAAAATACAAATAAAAACGACTCTTTAACTTGTTATAAATGTAAAAAGTTGTGACATATTAAAGCGGATTGTCTCATGCTAAAGAAAGATTGATACAAAGGCAAAAAAGTAATGAAAGCTACCTGGGATAATAATTCAAGTAGTTCAGACAGCGACGTAAGCAATGAAGAATCTGCAAATTTTTGTCTCATGGTTAAAGATAATCTTGAGGTAACAAATTCTGAAAATATTGAAAATCCTTGTTATGAAGAATTGCAAAATGTTTTGGAATAGGTATATAAAGAATTTGAAAAATTGAATATCAAGTATATCGCTTTGAAAAAGAAAAATTTTTCTTTAATAAATGAAAATGATGTTTTAGGAAAAGAAAATATTGTTTTGAAATATGAAAATCATGAGTTGAAAAAGAAAGTGATTGATTTAGAAAAAATTGTTGAAAACTTTACAAATGGCAAAAAAAATTTTGAAAAATTTCTTGGTATTCAAATATGTGTTTTTGATAAGGTAGGGTTGGGATACATGCCAAAAGAAAAACTCAAACTCTATAAAAATTTCTTTGATAAATCGACTAAATCAAAATCAGATTTTCAAAATTCTTTTCATAAAAATAAATTTTTTAAAGAAAAACATTATTACAATTACTCAAGATTTTTAAATATTTTACATGTTTATTGTAATTTTTACAATATAAATGATCATAACTATCATGCTTGTCCTATTAGATGAAAATATACAATGACTATTAGGGCTATATGGGTACCAAAAAATTTTATTTCTTCTAATACTAATAAATAAATTATCCAAAGAATTTGGGTACCAAGAAAAATTATTTTAATTGCTTTTGTAGGTATGCATGAAGTCCCCCATAAGTAAAAGTAAATGGTTTTTAGACAGCGGATGCTCAAGACACATGACAGGAGACAAAATTAAGTTCATTGATCTCACTTTTAAAGAAGAAGGACACGTGACATTTGGAGACAATTCAAAAGAGAAGATCATGAAAATAGGTAAAGTTGGTAAGGAGTCTTCTCTCATAATTGAAGATGTTCTACTTGTTGATGGTTTAAAGCAAAATCTTTTGAGTATAAGTCAATTATGTGATAAACAATTTACAGTTACTTTCAAAAAGGATAAGTGCATTATTTTGAATCATCATGATTGCAATGTTTGTTTTATTGCTCTTAGAAACAATAATATTTATATAATCGAATTTGAATAAATTGCTTCACAAGATACTATTTGTTTACCAGCTCAACATGAAAATAGTTGGTTATGGCATAGAAGATTAGCTCATGCAAACATAGAACTTATTTCCAAATTTTTAAAAAATGATTTTATGAGAGATTTTCCAAAAGCGAATTTTTTTAAAAACAAAATTTGTGATGCATGTCAGTTTGATAAAAAAATAAAAACTTATTTCAAAATCAAGAAATATATTTCCACTACTAGACCATTGCAACTAATACACATGGACCAAACAGTGGAAGAAGTCCAAATTTGAATATGAATACTCATTTGCCTATAAATAGCTAATTTGAATTTTGCAAAAATCACAACAAGAGCTTACACATCAATTGCTAAATTTTGTATCATTCTTTCAAAGCCCTCATTCTCTTTTATCTAAGTTTTGTATCTTAATCCTTATTCATTTTGAGAGAGATATAGGTTGCGCTGTATTGTTCTTATTTCACTCATTAATAAGTGTACTCTGATAATTTACCCACCATCAACTTTTGTATTTGTAAGAGGGTGCGTATAACTCTTGTGTGTGTAGAAGGTGTTCTACACAGAGAATAGTTGAATCACCAAGTGTGAGGTGATTGCAAGTATAGAGGGTATTCTACACGGATTCTTTGTAGCGGTGTTGCTCAAAGGTATAATAGGTTTCTATCTCCACCTGAAGGAGATTGAATAGTAAATTTGGGATCTTTAAGATGTAGCTTAAGGCGAGAACGTTGGAAGTGAGGCTAAATCTCGTTAAAATACTGAGTTTGCTTCTTCTTACCCTTACTCTTTATATTTCCTACTATTTCGTATTTTGTTTATATTTATATTGTGTATTTGGTTTATAAGTGTTAATTTTTTTAATATAACCAAATTCACCCCCCTCTTGTGTTAGTCATCTGAGCAACAGTCCTGAGTTTTATATGAGGCATCATTTCCCCTTCTTAACAATATCGTTTTGGCGACACGGCAGAGGGGTAAGGTGGGGGCTGTAAATCTTTTTCTCCAATTCAAATCTGGGTATCGTTTGATTAACAAAAAAAATATAAATACCTTATTTTATTTTGCTTAAATAACTTGACAAAACTTTTTCCAGTAGAAGTAAGCGGTAGAGAAAACTCTTGATACTTGCTTGATGCTATAAGCATCTGGCAGTTCTATTCTCTAAAATGAAAATGTTGTAAATCCTTACGTCTAGGCTTCAATTCACAGAAAAATTATATTAGAAAATTTTTGCAAGTTTTTCCCATTTGAAAACTTGTACAAGTATCTAAATTTTTTTACTTGGGATCAAAAGAAATATATTGCTGGTTACAAAAATAATTTAAAACTATGGGGTTTGTATGTCTTGTTTGTACAAGCCAGCAATCTTTATTTGTAGTTCGAAACCTGGAAGATAAATAGGCTGGTTTTGTCATTTTATTGAGGGATGTGACATCAGAAGTGTATAGACCTTGTTGGTTCCTTCCTTTTGACACTATCTTCTGAGTGATTTTGTCTTTTAACACAACGACAAGCCCGTCAAACTCAAATTTAAGAGGATATTCATAAGGTAGTTTACAAACAAAGACCAAATATTTTGTAATATCAGGCACTAACAAGACCTTATCGAGTTGAATGTGAGAATCATGTGAACCAACGCTTGCTTGGCCGACATGTGTAATGGGGAGAATATCTCCATTTGCAACCATTACTCGATCGACTCCATTATAAGAAGTTAGGGTGTGGAGGTTATCTTGATTAGTCGTTATATGATTAGTAGCACCAGTATCAAGATGCCACGAGGATTCCTGATTTTCATCAAATGTAAATGCTACATAACTCTGAGGAATATTGTCAAAGGTGAATGAATGATTAAAACGATTAAAACACTTAAATAGTAGTGTGATTTCGTTTATTGCAAATTTGACAGATCACTTCTTCTTTGTTAGAACTCTTATTGCTAGACTATCATCTTGAATGATTATTGTTGAAGGATTTCGAACCATTGTATTGTCCTTGAAATAAACTTCTCCCTTTAGAGTTGAATGACCTCTCCCTTTAGAATTGAATGAGCTTGATTTTCCTTGAGACTTTTTGTTCCTATTGGACTTTTGTCCACAAAAGGCCATAAAAGGATCAAGTGTGTCAAGTTTGTATCTCTCGGTGTAGCTTTCCAACAATGTGACCACTTCAGAATATGTGGAACAGGAGGGCAAAGCATAGTTGATGTAAAGACCTCAAAATTTTTGCCAATGCCATTTAAGAGCTATCATGACTTTTTGTGTTCACATCTAAGCTTTCCAATAACAACAAGCTTATCACAAAATTGTCTTAAACAGTCTCAAGTAATCATTCAAGGCGTCAGTGTCTTTTATGTTGGAGGTCAGCCTTTGCTTGAAAGTAAAGCTACGATTTGAGGAGACTTGAGCAAAAGTGTGCACAAAAGCCCTCCAGACCTCATTGACAGTATTTAGACCAATAACAATGCCAAAAATCTCTTCCGATAACGTAGTTGTAAGCCATTTTTTGACCAATCAGTTGTTAGATCGACACCACTTAAAGAAGAGAGGATTTTGTTGACGCTCTAAGCCCTCAGCCAGTAGAACTTGTGGTGGTGATGGAGTATCGCAAGAAATGAGATTTCGTAGATCATAACTCTCAAGGATATTCAATATTGGAGATCATAATTTGTTCCATTTATGTAGTAAAACAATGTAAGTGTGCCTTTATTAAATAGTACAATTGCCTATCTCTAAAATGCCTACATCAACAAAACCTCCAAGATCAACAACAATATTGCAAGAATTGTGTGAGGATACTATCTCGAGTTCCAACTATAAATTCTTAAGTAGCGTCCATTTTAGCTTAAGAAGTCTCTTAACAAAATGAGAATTGCTTGCTACGTAACAAACTTATATAACAAAAGCTACACACTAATGTGACTTAGTTTGGTTTGGTAAGTAAAGCATTCTTAAATTTTTAAAAATATTTTATTATTATTTATTATTTATTACTTATTTTTTACTTATTTTTTTTATTTATTATTTTTTACTATTATTCAATATTATATTTTTTTTTTTTTTTACTACTATTTATAATATTTCTCAATACTCTTCGCTATCAAAATATAATCTTAATATGCAAGTCGACAACAAAAAGACAAGTTTTATAAATTCATAGTTGACCAATGGGTAGCAGCCCTCGTTAAATGAGTCTTGCGCACCGTTAGGTGCTTTTATTTTACATCATTTTTATAATAGTTTTTAATATTTAAAAAAAATCAAAATATTATTTAAATAATATTTTCTTAATTATTAAATTAAAAAAATGGGGCAATACACACCAACAAAACTCAAATAACGGTGACTTTATCATTCTCTATTGACCAATATAATTCTTTAAGAAGAAGTGTAAAATAAAGTAATGAAAAATGGGGTGAAAAAATATAAACTAAAGTAACCAAAAAAAAAAAAAAAACATTCTTGCAATTGGCAATTGTGGGGCCCTAAACGTTTTTTATATTTTTAACGGAGCTTATAATTATTATTTTTTTAAAATCAATTGTAGAATTTTAACCAATCGTCTAATTTGTTTAATGACTGAGCCGGCCCTATCAATTGCTTTTGCATAGTCCTATCTTGATTATATTATATTAGGAACTCGGCCTAATATGCACTTTTGTTTAGTGAGAAAACATGTGTAATTACTGTGTGTGATATGATACTAAGACGTGCTGGTGCGGCGAAGTGCGAGCAGGAACTACACCGGTGGCCGGTGGGTGGAACGTGAGTGATGAGAGATGGTTAGCATCTGAACTGATATATCATGATAATATTGTTTTTTAGAAAAATATATTTGCAGTGTCACGCTCTTATTTAAAAAAAGTGATTCGATATAAGAGTTTTATTTAAAAAATTATTATTTAATAATAAATTCAATTTTATTAAAATACCTAACAAATTATAATTATATTTAGCATTACTGTTTTTTTGATTGACAGGACTATGACTGTTTGGAGCTATTTTTGCAAGGCTATTCAACTCTCCTAACTTTATTCCATTATAATTTTAATAGAATATTGTACGTGTGTTGACTTTACCAATTAAAAGACAATTTAGGATGCCAAAATTTTTTTAAATAAAAAAGAAAAAAAAATAGAGAATGTAGGGTACATGATGTGAAGATGAACGTTAGAATACAGCCTAAATGATTAAAAGCCATATCGATTGATATTAGCCTAAACTGGTCAAAACATCATTTCTACTAGAAAGAAACTTCATCAGGTCATCTCTTTTTGGATGAGGATTAAGTCTTATGTCCTTTTCGCCAATTTGAACCTAAAAATATTAACTATTTTTTTTTTTTAAATGTTTTTATTCCAAAATAGTGTAGAGACGATTAATCTAGCCTATTGATACCACTATCTTCGATAGCCAACATTTCTCCATTTGTGTTAATAATATCCTTCACCCTGATAAATTTCTCATATTTCTGATTCAGAACATCAAAGTTTTCAAATCTTTACTTGTGTTATGATGAACACTCTTTGGTTCTTGAGGAATTGAATCATCCATGATCAAATCCAATTGTCCCCTCAAAATTATATGGAAGTTGTCCAAAAACCTTTTCAGGAGTACGTTAGAGCTTGGTCCAAAAAAGGTGAAGATCTAATGACCAATGAAGAAAACCAACAAGTCCATGAAGATATTCCGATAATCTCTTATGATGTAGTTGTGAGAACATAATTTAGCATCATCTCGACAATTTATAGAAACCCATCAAGAGATATAATCTTTATCAAGACTGACCAGATCCATAATATCAATCCAAATACAAGAGAAGCTGAAGCAGTACTAATGACCATAAAAGAAGCTGAAGCAATCAAGTTGACTAACATTGTCTTTGAAGGAAATTCATTGGTCGTGATCCATGAAATTAAAGAATTTTTAGAATGTCAAGAATGGATTCTATCTTCTATACTAATTGACATCAAATCTCTCATTCAAAACTTTTCATGATGGTTAATTAGAAAAATTTATCGATCTCAAAATCGATACGTGCATGTTTTGTAATGAACAGTAACAATGCAAGTCCTAAAAAAATCTTTATTATTTAAATTTTTTCTAGTTTATTACTTTTTTATAGTAGAAAAAATTTACTTATTATGTAATTTTGATATAAGAGCTCGACTCTCCTTTTATTATTTATAATATTCCTATCTTGCCCCTCACACACAAAAAAAAAAAAAAAAAGTTTGAACACTTCCTCTAAGATTTGTCAAATGGAGTTTGATCATTCAAACACTCAGCTTGGTCATGGATTACTTCCATTTTACTTTAAACAACTCTTTTTAAAGTCCAATCCAAGCGTGTGATCTTTCCCTTTTTCCCTCTCCTGCAAAGTAGCTCATTTTGCTTGGATCCATGATTTCGCAGAGCCGTACACAAACACAGCACGAAACATGTTTTCAATAACTATAAAGGGAATTTCTGCACTGTCTCTCTCTCTCCACATGATCTAGTTGCCTTGTATTTAATATCTCTTGCAGCTTTTGACGTTCTCAAAGCAAACACTACAGCTCTTCAATACCCTTAAACTAAACTAAAACCTCGGTCTTTGTCCTCTGCTTTCACACCTCTTGTTACCTCCTCTGTTCTTCTCCTTTTCTCTGCTCTCACTTATAAAAACCTGTGTTTTCATCTACATATTGTACAGAGTAAAGATCATGTATAGAAGGGAGAGATCTCTGCGAGAAGACATGTTATTCCCACAAAGGAGAAGAACCCCATCTTTCTCTTCCTCTCTCCTCGACGCCGTTTACCGTTCCATCGACGAGTCCAACGCCGAAGGAACTCATTTCAAGAAACAGAGCATTTTTAGCTCTGCTAAGCGTGGCATTTGGGTGGAAGAAGAGGAAAAGGAGGTGCTGAATCTTCGTCGGATCGACGATTATTGGATGGAAAAGCCGAGCATTCGTAGCTCTGTACTCTACAATTCAGCCTCGAGCTCGTCGGAGTCTAGTTCCGGCGCAACCTTCTCGTCCTCGGAAACAGAGTCGAGCGACAAACACAAACCGAAACCGAAACCGAAACTGCGGAGCTCCAAGAAGCAGACAAAGATGGATTTTTGTGATTCCGAGAAGCAGCCCAAATCAAAGATTGAAGGTGGTTTCACAAAGACGAAATTACAGGCATTGAAAATCTACGAGGAGTTGAAGAAAGTGAAGCAGCCCATTTCGCCAGGAGGTCGAATTGCTAGCTTTCTCAACTCGATTTTCAACTCTGATAACGTAAAGAAAGCCAAAATGTGTTATGTTGGAGCTGTTAAAGATGTGAACTTGGAGCCTAAATCCAAGTCTGAATGCTCTTCGACGGCTTCGCACTCGAGATCTTGCTTGAGCAAAACCCCTGCTTCGAGAGGGAAATTGAGCAGCAATGGTGTCAAAAGGTCTGTGAGGTTTTATCCTCTTAGTGTGATTGTTGGCGAGGATTCACAACCCTGCGGCCATAAATGCATTCATGAGGAGGATCCAAGCCTAATGCCAATGCCAACTCTTCGAAAAATCACAAAAACTCGATCGGTAAAGGAGAGCACAAATGCATACCACTTGAGAGGTTTTGGCCACAATGGAAAGTTTGATAATGATGATGATGATGATGATGATGCAGAGAGTTGTTCGAGCTCGGATTTGTTCGAGCTTGATCATCTTGTTGGGGTTGGGAGATACAGAGAAGAGCTTCCAGTTTATGAAACTACTAATTTAGAAACAAATCAAGCAATTGCAAAGGGGTTGATTTTGTAGTTCATTTGGCATCAATGTAAACTAATGGTTTGGATAATCAAAATTGACTCCTAAATGTCAAAATTAGTTCTTTTATTTTTTCACTTTCTTTTCTGTAATTTTAGTTTCTGAAGAATAGTTTCTGTAATATGAATAGCAATGGGGGCATTCAAGAGCTAAAATGTCACATTCACAATCACAAGAGCGTAATTGTCAAAGCAATAGATAGACAAAGATGAAGATTAAAAGTGAAAAAGGAAAAAGATAACAGAGATTTTCCCTCATGAGAATGAAGAAAGTTTAAAAAGCACCAAACTTTTTCACTGGCTCAGCACATGGCATCAGCTTCACTAGAAATTTTAGTCCCACTTTGAAATCATACAAAGTAGAGCTTTTTTCCTTCTTTTTTGTTTTCATTTGATTAATGAGTACTTTAACTGCAGGTAAAGGAGGATGAAACAGTGAAGTCTTTTGCAACCCCCAAAAAGGCTACCAAAAACATCACAAAACCATATAATAGATGGTAAGAATTGGTGCTTAGTAAGCAGCTTTTAGATTAGGTGATATGTGAATATATCACAGATATAAAAAAAATTGATTGTAAGCGATTTTGTGCACAAATACGTATATTCATCCAACGTGATTATTGATCATAAGGTTAGATTTTAATGAAAACGGTGCAGATTTGAATTTTAGATATGAAGGCAGTGACATTTGTAAGTAGATTAATCTGCAATTTTGCTTGTACGTAGTAAATCTGCACTGATATCTCTCTTGAAAATCTCTCCCAAACTGATTATCTTTAAAAAAAAAAAAAAAAAAGTGTTCAGATATATACCATTTCCTCAAACTTGAGCTGGGATAAATAAAATGCAAACATATCTGCAACTAACAAAGAATCCACTAAATAGGCACCTAGTAGACAAGTAGGGTCACACACATGGAATCTCAGAAGTCAAAAATGCAGCAGGATCAGACACGAGAAAATAAGAGGAGAAAATAAGAAAAGGGTTGTGACCATGTATATATTCTAGGGTTTGCTTTGGGGACACCAGTGGCCACCATGGTTGACTTGAACTCCATCCCTCCATTTATCTATTCTGAATTCCAAAGATTAGAAACACAAAAGAAATAATACAACAAGCACATTAAAAAGAGAGAGAAAAGAGCAAGACAATGTAGTTTCTTTTTGTATACTTTCCTGGGATACTGTCATGCAGATCAATGCTAATCTGCTAATGATTTTTCTCAAAAACATTATCTTCAATTTAAAAAAAAAAAAAACTAAAATGAAGATTATATAGAAGAACCCCACTAAAATTATTGCCAGTGAGAATTGGTGGGGCGTGTTTCTTACCAACCATGCACAAAATCTGTAGCATATGCAGAGAAGGATTTATATATAACTTTGTACAAAGGCATGTGGGGCAATTATATACGTATTACTCAAAAAGCCAAGGACCACATACCATTCTTCCAATAGGTTAGATCTCCCTCCTTACATGTCCTAATACGACGGTACATTTTTGGTCATTAATGTGACAAACTGTTTGTCTTATCAACAAAAAATCATGGCAACCTGTCTTACTAAAATGCATCTCATAAACCCTACCAACCTTGGTTTTATTCAGATAATGACACTGATTTTTTCTAATTTGGTGGAACCCTTTCTCTAATGTCGATGTTTAGACACTTATGGGTTTTAATTTCATTGAAAAGATGTGTCATTGTAACTTTAAACATTGATTGCTTGTTAGTGTTGAGTGAATTATGCAGGTGAGACTAGAGTAATTTAGAAAAGAAAAAGAAAAGAGTTGGCTAAATAATTTAACTATGAAAAAAAAAAATCTATTGAGAAGGTTACTTAATTATTAGTGTTTTGATTTTTTTTTTAATAAATTGATTAGTTCCACAAGAGGTGTGTTAACTACAACTCACAAATAACAGAACTCTTTAAATCATCGTCATCGCTCCGTTGATGATGGTTATTCAAATAATCACTATAAAAAAAAGGGCTATAAATAATCAATTAACTCTATCTAAAAGGATTATTTGTAACCAAGTCAAACTATTTTGATTGTAAATAGTCATTTTGGATGCAGTTAATTGGTAGCAAATAATCATTTTTCTTAGAGTGAATTTAGGTAATGGCAGTTAAATACAGGCCTGTTTTTGCAAAGTAAAATCTCAGAAAATTACAAAATGTGGTGATGGCTGTAAGACTGATTATTTGTCATTTGTCTTGGAATGGATAAGGAGTTGTTGACTTCTTAGATCCATTTGTCTGAGCTGCCATGAGAGAGGGACTGCTCTTTTGTCAATGTGTTGGGGAGTGTTGGCGTCTGGAATGGTCTGGGCTTGGTCCATGCTCCCTAAAATTAGTTGCAGTTTTGAGGCTGAAAGCGATGGCATTGACCTTTTGGGCCACGAAAATGTCCATGTGCTCCATCTGAGACTCGATGTTATATTCTTAAGTCCCGTTTGAATATTGAGTTAAATTTAGATGAGTAGAGATGATTAAACGAATTTTTTAGAGCTAGCCTACAATGAATTTAAATTGATTTGATGTTAATATGAATTTAAATGTATTTATAAGAAATTAAAAAAGAACGTGAGTCCTGCAAGTAAAGAAATGTTAAGTTGAAAAATATTATAAGTATTATATATAAAGAGATTTTGAGTTGATATAAGGTTAGTAATTTGAGAGTTTGGTATTTAAATGTTAGACCCAATTTAAAATTAGACTGATCTAAATTAATCTTAGGTCATTCCAAATTCCAAAGAGGCTTTAAATGAAAGATATTTGTATAATAACGAAAAATATGTAGGGGCTTTTTGAGAAAGACCGGAACAAAACACACTTATGCCCCATTTGAAAGTTAGAATGAACTGAGATCAACTCAATTCATTATAATTTTAAAATGAGTTTAATATACACTAAAATTTTAAATTATTAAATTCATTTCAACTTAAAATCTCTCTACATGTAGGACCTCACGATCTTTTTCAACTCAAAACCTATTTATATTCGGGATCTACGGATCATAATCTTTCTCAATTTCTTATAAATATATCTAAATTCATCTTAATATTCAAATACATATAAACTCATCTTAATGTTCAAATACATCTAAATTTATCTTAATATTTAAATACATCTAAATTCATCTTAACATTTGAATATATCTAAACTCATTTTAGCTAGATTCCATAAAATTTACTATGCTATCTCAACCCACTAATATTCATACAAAATAAATAAAAAATAAAATAACAACTTATCCCAACCCACCCCAAGGGTCTAAACTCTAAAATCCTTGTTGTGTAGCCTTCCATAAGTGCCCTTTGTTGTAAGCCATGGCAGATTGCTTTATACTATTTTCACGTGGGTTTCTGTGTTAGCCTCAAGTGGGCTTGGTTGATCTTTTGCCAAAAACTTTCATGTTATTTTAAGTTGTATTGGGCTTAATATTTTAAGTTGGGCTTAATTTTAATTGAATAAATATGCTAGCTCAAAAATTTATGTTTTACAGAACATACTTAATAGGATTAACCCATATTACTAAATATTAATTTTATGATTAGATTCAATAGTAAATAATAAAGCTTAAATTTATTTTTTAACATCTTAAATTTGATTAAAGTCTGATTTTTTTTCATAAATGAGATGAGATAAAAGTTAAAAAAAGAATAAAATATTGTTATAAAATATTTATCTAATATTATTTTTATTTTAAGATTAAAAATTTTTGTTTTAAAATTTGAATAAGTTGAATTATTTTTATTATTTTATATGAAATTTTGAAAAAGTGTAATGATGAATTTAGAATAAAATGAGATGAGATAAGATACTTTTGGAAAACAAACAAGGCCTAAAGTCTATTTTATGAAATTAAACTTCTCTATTTATTTTAATGGATTTTGATATAATTACACTATTAAAGTTGTATATTTAAAATAAATAAATTCATTCATAATCATTATATGATATTTGTATATAATAGAATAATTATCAAATTATTCTTCATAGTATTTATTTAATTAAATATAACATTAGGACATATTTTTAAAAAAACTTAGTGATGTATGGTGCTTCATATAAGTAACGAATTACGAAATAGATTCAGGAAGCAGATGAATGAAGTAAGTAGTTTGGTCATAAATTAAAATTAACATATATTTTTTAGTTTAAATAGATTATTAAACTCGCTCTTGATAGCTACTTTTTATGTACCATACAGGTCATGATTTATGCAAGCATACCATTCATCATAGTCCATAATCATGTTATTTGTATGATCATGTTTTACATAAGGTGATTATATATGTCATGCATTTTACGTTGTAGAAAACACATAAGTTTTTAAGATCAAGTTATATTAAGATCATATCAGTCATAAGATGATCATTCAAAAGAATAGTACCAATGCAAGTTAGGAATGAATGTGCAAGCCATGAATTCAAGCGTGGTACATTGTAGTGAATGACAAAATTATGTATAGTGTAGGGGCTACTGCCTCCTCCCCCTAATTTTTTTTAAAAAGATTTTATAGAGTATATAAAAAATTACACTTTTTCTTTATATAATTGAAATTGCCGTCCTAATACTCAAATTTCTAAATTTTTTATTGAAATTGTCCACTCAAATCTTAATACTCATGTTATCATATAATTTTATTTTAACTTTTTACTTTATTGATACCTAAATCTTCAACTGCTGCTAACCAATAAATCTAAAAAACTCTTCAAAATATCTAACTCAAAAAATCTGACCAATCTCTTAAAAAATTTGTTGAGTAATATTAAAAATGAGAAGTTTCATATAGTAAAATGTATAAAAAATACATAAAAATAATTGTACTTAGCATAACTAATTGATAAATAAAACTTTTCCCGGCCTTTGGATCAGAGAAATTATTGAAGGCATTGGGCTTTATTATTTCAAAAGCCAATATATCTTTAAGTTTTTATATTTTACGAAAATTTCACTTTTCTTGTCGTAATTAAAAAAGAAAGAAAATTACAATTCATCTTGCCACCTCATAAGTATATTAAAACATCAAAAATAAAAATAAAAATAAAGAAACAACTTATATAATAATTTACCGTTATATTATATATAGTCATTTTTATGTATTTTTTTTCATTTTACTCGTATGATTGGCCAAAACATTCATTTTATATAAAGAAAAAACGTGATGCAACTAATCATATTAGTAGAGTGTACAATTTATTACTGTCTAAGAATCTCTAAATGTTAAAAGGTTGAATAGAAATGCATTAACAAATTAAAAAAAATTGAAAAATATTATAAAAAAAAAAAAAAGGCAACTTCTTTTAGTAAGTGCAAAGTGTGTGATAATATAGAGATGTTGTTTGGTTATACAAATCGTCTAATTTAATCTCATTTTGTATATATTTAAAATTGCGACAAGAAATATAACTCATAGCTTATATATTAATTAATAAATTATGCTATTAAAAAGTTATTTACTTGTTAGTAACCATATGTTTGAAGCACTCTTAAACATATTGGGTATGTTTGGAAATAAAGTTAAAAATTTATTTTTGATGTAGATATTACAATTATTTGAATTTTTAAAGATTATGATCATATTATTGAAAGTTTAAAAATTGTGAGTATATGAAAATTATATGAAAATTTTCATACAGTATTTTCAAAATTTTTAAATTACATTTTGCATTATCTAAAAAAGCAAATATGAAAAAAAAAAGCAAAATAATACTTTTTTCTCAAACATAGTTTTTTAACTTAATTAAAATTAAAAGTGATTTTATATGTTACACCCAAACAATCTTTTTTTTTTATTATTATTATAAAGCTTTTAAGACTTTAAACACTTTTTAAGACTCTTATCGCAACCTGAAAGAGTTCATTCATCTACCTAATCATTATATTTTTAAATTTTTTTATATAAAATATAATAAATAATTTAATTTTTAAAAATTTTAAAAATAAATAATATTAAAAATTTTATTTTAATAATATTCAATTCATCTCTCATCTCATTTATGTAAATCGACAAGATCTCTCTCTCCAATTAAATCATACACTAAGTATCCTTTTTAATTAACCAATAAAAGACATGCCCATGTTATAAGATGTCATTAAATTATGGAAAACATGCCTTTTTTGGCCTCTTTTTCATTTCTTGGGTAGGGAATTAATAAAGGGCAATGATATGGAATTTTGGTGTTATAGTCCTTTTATGCTTTTTTAGTATAAAATATTTTTACATTCTTTTGTAATTTATTTTATTTTTTTATAAAAATAATAAAATATATATAGAGATAAAATATTTTTTTATTTTTTTATTTAAAAATTTTCAAGGGAGCGCAAAGAGCTCCAACACCGGAGGCCAAAACATTTCCGATTAATAAATGGGGAATCAGACAAAAGAAAACCTTGTACCATAACAGTAACAAGTACACCCTCTTCCTAGTGGCTCTATTTGACCTGCCAATACAATTACAACCTACCTAAAAGCATATGCAAGTTTGAATAATAAAACACCAGCAAAGAATATTTGTTTGAACATATTATTTTTAAAACTTAGGAAAATAATAATAAATATAAGTGAAAAAAAAAGTAGGTATTAAACCCTTATTCCATTTTTTTTTTTCATGAGACTAACAAAATCCAGTTTAAAATATGCAACTAATTTCGAAAGGTATTGCTAGTTGCTACACTTATATATAATTTATTTATAATATTATAAGTGTTGAGTGATAGATTTATTTTATCAATATTTTTTAAAATCTTATTATTTTTAATAACTGACATATCAATAAGTATGATTATATAAATAAAATTGTAAGTATTGATGACAGTTTTTAATTTTAAATAAAAAATCGAAAAATATAAACAAAAAAAAATAACAGAGAACATTTTTTTAAATTAATTAAGTAATAAACAGATATTTTTTTTCTTGTGAGTTGGTAGGACTGTAAGGCCCTCTGTACATCGTTTTCTCCGTCTTCTTTTCATGCAAAGCCATCCAAACGCTACACCGGCATACCCATGCACCTAATCCTGCCCAGTGCCCACCGTTCGATTATAATCTGTGTAATTTATGCCGCGCCCTCCGATTATCTGATGAGCACCGCCATTCAAGGCACCACCGGAATCTAGCAACTCCACCGCTCCAAAATCTTTCGGCGCCGAGACACGTGTCAGGAAAATATACATTAGTATAGTCTATATTATGCTGCGGGACCCACACCAGATCTGAAATTCCAGTCCAGCCTCCCTCTCGTGACTTACAACAAAAACCAAGCTCACGCGGACTAAACACGTAGACATACGGCGGAATCTCTTACCTCCACCTCTCGCTCGCCGGAAAACTCCTCTCTCCGGTGACCTCAGTCGTCGCCCCCCGGTAAGGTCTCGCACAAACTTTTGGGGTTAGGGGCTTTGATCAGATACTTTCGAGAGCTCCACACCAGCTCGGACTCCGTTCATCACAACACCAGAGCTCTCGGCGATTCTGAGAGGAGCTCCCATTTTTGGAACTGGAGACGATGTCGTTCTTGAGGCGAAGAAAAGTCCCGAAGACGCAGAATTCGGAGCCTCAAGAAATTGAGGACGAAAGCGAGCACGGTGACAAGAAGACGAAACCGAGGCCAAAGCTCAAAGTGCCTAAGAAATGGTCTTGCGTGGACAGCTGTTGCTGGTCCATTGGGTGCATATGCTCGACTTGGTGGTTCTTGCTTTTCCTGTATAACGCAATGCCAGCGTCGTTTCCTCAGTACGTGACGGAGGCGATAACGGGGCCGTTACCGGACCCTCCCGGCTTGAAGTTGAGGAAGGAGGGATTGACGGCGAAGCACCCGGTTGTGTTTGTGCCAGGAATCGTTACCGGCGGGCTTGAGCTGTGGGAGGGGCAACAGTGTGCTGAGGGCTTGTTTAGGAAGAGGCTTTGGGGCGGGACATTTGGGGAATTGTACAAAAGGTAAATGGCCTTTTCGGGTTTACGCACAATTCTGGTGCTTTCTTGCTGAGAAATTTGGGATTTTGGTTGTGGAGTTTGTGGAGAATGGATACTTTTTTTTTTCTTGGGATTTTGGCATTTTCGAGGTCCCCCCCCGGCTCTTCACTATGCAAACTAGTTGTTTATGTGTGTTTTGAATAGTTAGAAACGTATGGGTGAGTGAGGTTGTTTGGACTTGGGTGATTGTTCGAGAATGCATATTTTATTTTGGGTCGTTTTTCTACGGAGGAAGCCTATGATGAACTCGTTGAAAACGTATGTACTTTCATTTTGATTAGGAAATACTTAATCCTAGATGGTTTAGACAATGTCCTTTCCTATGAAATCAACTTTGGATTGGGTGAACAGGTGTGGTCTAAAAGACTTTTTTTTTTCTTAATATATAAGGTCTAAAAGACTCAGTGGCAGCCAATCATCCATATTGTCAAGTGTTTGGTTTGAGAAAAATTGTGGACTTGATTTCTACTCTGGCGGTTGCTAGAATGCAAAACTTCCTTGGCATGTTGTTCTTAGCTTATGCTGAAATCTTCTGGGTGAGGTTGTTGGAAACTGACTCAGGTTATCAGTATTGATAGAATCATAGAAGCCTTATAAAGATATCTTTCGGTCTTGTAAACGGTAAGTTCCCCAATAGTTCCTTTAACATGAGATGATTTGTGAAGTGTTTATTTGATAATAGTTACGTACACATAGCATCTTAGGATGACCTTTACGAAGTCTTTTTGTCATATCTAAGCTCTAATCTTACTTATCAAAAAAAAAAATATCTAAGCTCTAATCTTTTTGCTACCCATCAGCCATCTAACATTCCAATTTAGTCATTTAAGCCTTTACTTGATATTTCTTGTCATTCTGTGCATTCACCATTTCTCATATTATGATATAGGGATGCCTTGTTTCAATAAAATTAATTGGTTTCGTGTATCTAAAAAAAGGGAGGATTGAAGAGCTATTCTCTGCATATTTAAATGGTGGTTGAAACTGCTACTACTTTTGACACGTTTAAGCTGAAAATATAAGAGATTATACTTCTAATTTTTTTAAGAAATGAAATTTACTTACCCAAGCGCAGAGAGAGAGAGAGGTAAATGAAAATATATAATTTATATTGCTTTTGGCCCTTGTTATATGTGTTACATTGACCATTTCTGTTTATTTCTGCTTGATTAACAGCAGCTAGGATTTTATCATGCCAAACCATCTCAATTTTTACCTTTTGTTTGGAGTCAGCACCTCGTTTATTTTGAGCTTATGCAATTGTTTTGGCGGATTGGTATTCTGAGGGTGTTTTCCTCCCTGTTTCTATTTATTGTCTTCAGACCATTATGCTGGGTTGAGCACTTGTCACTGGATAATGAAACTGGACTGGATCCTTCTGGTATAAGGGTCAGGCCTGTATCTGGACTTGTGGCAGCTGATTACTTTGCACCAGGTTATTTTGTGTGGGCAGTCTTAATTGCCAACCTGGCCCGCATTGGATATGAGGAGAAAACTATGTATATGGCTGCATACGATTGGAGATTGTCATTTCAAAACACCGAGGTATGAACTTTTATTTATGGATATATTTTTCCTGGAGTAAAAAGTTCATGAATTTATTTTTCCTGGAGTTATTTCACCACCTTATCTGTGCAAGTAAAATTGATATTCGCTAAGTTTTGTTATAGACTTAAAAAGTATAGCGTGCTTACCATCTCAAATCAGTGTCTTATTCTCTGCCTAATTTGATTGATCAGGTCAGGGACCAAACTCTAAGCAGGATAAAAAGTAATATAGAACTCATGGTAGCTACAAATGGTGGGAGAAAGGTGGTTGTTATACCACATTCAATGGGTGTTCTGTACTTTCTGCATTTTATGAAATGGGTTGAAGCGCCAGCTCCAATGGGTGGTGGTGGGGGGTCAGATTGGTGTGCTAGGCATATAAAAGCAGTGATGAATATTGGTGCACCATTTCTAGGCGTTCCAAAAGCAGTCGCAGGACTTTTCTCTATTGAAGCCAAGGATATTGCTATTGCCAGGTTAAATTTTGAAGAGTATTATGATATGAATAGGTCCTTAGCTTATCATTTATGGTCTTAAATCTCCTCAATTTCAAAATCACTGCAGGAAAAAAAAAAAAAAAACTAATTTTGTAGCATATAAGGTAGCATTTTAAGGATATATAAATTTCATCTATTTCTTTTATTATGGATTTAATGTTGGACAAAGATTTCATGGTGTTGGATGCTGCCAATGTTAAGAGGCAAAGGGAATCGTTCAAGAGATCCATTAAGGATTTACAATTTTACGTTCTTACAACCCAGTCAGTCAAGAAAAGAAAGAGAACAGAAAAAATTCTTTGACTAGTCTTTAATTATGGGAAAATTGCATTTTGCACCACTGGACTACCACCATTTTTTCACTTTGAAACCTAATTGCTTAGACATCCAAATTTTAGCAATTTACACCATTGGTCAAGATCTGATATTTGTTGAGATTGATGAAAAAATAGGACATTTGGAATAATCCTAGAAGAGTAGAAGTCAAATCCTAACAGGGTGTAATTTGCCAATATTTGCAGTTTAGGATGTCAATTGCCAGTTCTGGTAATTTGGGTGCCATTTGAGAAAAGGGTAGTAGTTCAAGTGTGCAAAATGTAATATCTGCATGATTTAATATCCTGTCTCAGGGATCCCTTGTTCATGTACTGAACATTTTGTTACTTTCCTGTTCAAAATAAGCATCATGACATCCAAGAATGCCTATACGTCTTTGGGTGAGATTTATGCTTAAATATTATTTACTTGAACTCCTAAATTTACTTGTAGAGTCCTGCATGCATGTGTTTATCCATTTTGGCTTTTGATCAATTGCTAATCCTTAAACAGGGCTTTTGCACCTGGCGTTTTGGATAAGGATGTTTTTAGTCTACGAACTTTACAGCATATGATGCGGATGACTCGCACATGGGATTCAACCATGTCAATGATACCAAAAGGTGGGGATACTATATGGGGTGGCCTTGATTGGTCACCAGAAGGGGACTTTGATTGCTGTGCCAGGAAGCTCAAGAATAATGATACCCAATCTGCAGACCAAAGTGGGAAGGGAAGTCTGGGTTCTTCAAAAAGAGTAAATTATGGGAGAATCATATCATTTGGTAAAGAGGTAGCTGACATACATTCCTCCAAAATTGAGAGAGTGGATTTCAGGGTAATGTTCTGAGTTTCAGTTTGATTTCTTGAAGTTAAAACCAATTGCATGGATAGTAAAGAGGTCTTCTCTCCATGTGTGTGTGGGTGTGTGTGTGTGTGTGTGTTTGTGAAAGGCAAAACTAGTTTCAAAGTGTATTTAGTTCTTCAACCTCTAAGAGGTTTTACTTTTGAGTATATTTATGTGAAGGAAAAGAGATTTTAATAAAGAGAGAAAATTAATGCGTAACCTATGGAACGGGGTGAGGATGTCTAGGGATCAACTGGTAGCGAGAAAAAGGATCACTTATTTCTTGAACTGTTCTTTAGAAAAATTGATCTGATTGTTGATCCATAAAATTAATTATAGTTCATATAGGTTATTGAAATTATATATTATTTTTCAGCCAGTCTGTAATCTGTATGCTTAGCAATTGGTCCTATTGTAGACATGGTGGTTGGGTACTTGGATTTGTCCTAGTGATGGTACTGGCCTCAGTTCGAATGCGATGCAGTGATGCACAAAGAAAGTACCCTGATTGTGTGGAAGACTGTCAAATGCAAGCATAAGTTGTCATACTGCTAAAATGCACAACCAAAAATATGAAGGCAGAGTGCAATCAATTGCACACTAATAATGGCTATTCCTCTTGGTAAAAGCTAAATTTTACACCTGAATTACATTTCTGTAACCACCAAGTACCAACTGAATTCTCTTGAATTTGTTTCTGAGATGCTCATTGATTTGAGGCACTTGCTACCTGCATTAGTGTAGTTTCTATGTAAATTGTATTACTTGGAGTTAATTGAATTTATTTGCTTCATGACCAACAGGGTGCTATCAAGGGTGACAGCCTTATAAATACAACCAAGTGTGATGTGTGGACAGAGTACAATGAAATGGGTATTGAGGGTGTCAGAGCTGTTGCTGATTACAAAGTTTACACAGCTGGATCAATTTTGGATCTGCTCAATTTTGTTGCCCCAAAGTTGATGGCGCGCGGTGATGCTCATTTTTCACACGGAATTGCAGAAAATTTGGACAACCCTAAATATGAACATTATAAATATTGGTCAAACCCCTTAGAGACAAGGTGAGATTTTCAATAATTCTTTTGTGTTCTAATAGTTCATTTCTCATGTGTGACTAATTGATCTTGATGCAATTATTTCCCTGCTTCAAATATTGTTGATGATATTCTGTTCAAATCTTTTTTCCTGTAGTGCAGCTATCCAAGGTCAAAGCTTTTTAATTAGCCAACAATTTGTTTTTGCGTTTGGTGTGCATCAACGCATGTGTCTAATCATAAGAATATAGATGCACGCATATGGGACCATGTTTGTATATAAGTATTTGTACAGTGCGTCATCCATGGTATTAGGGGTGAGCAGCGGGTACCCGCACCCGCTGCCCCTGCACCACCGTGCAGGGATGGAATCACCCGTCCGGCTAGCAGGGGGCAAGGTCCCCCTGCCTGCTTTCTACACATAAGGCCGGGGCGGGGGCGGTATAGGGTTCCATCCGCCCCGCTTTTATCCCGCCCCTGCCTTTCTTTATTATATATATATATAATTATATAATTACATATATTAATAAATCACTAATGTTATGTAAAATGATTTTGTTAGTTTAGAATTTAGATTCTTAGAAAGTTAGAAGTTAGAAGTAGTATTTGTAAATTGTAATATTAATAGTTAAAACACAATTTATAATTTTGTAGGATTAATTTGTATTATTGTAAATTTGTAATAACTTAGTCTTTATTTTAAGTTTTACTATTTCAATGATTTTTTTAAGGGACTTTATACTTTAGTAATGGAATACTAAATATTTTTTAATATATATAATTGTGTTTAAATCAGGTTTGATGGTATTTTAGGTCAAAAATGGCTTGGAAACTTGATCTGGGTTGAAAATAATCCAAAATTGCGAAATGGGCCAAGGCCCTATAAAAGGAGGGGGGGGGGGGATGGACCCCCACCCCCGCTACCCCGCTGTGGGATGGGGTACCCCACCCCAGTGTAGGCGGGGCCGGGGGGTAGAAGTAGGGGTACCCCGCCCCTACTTGGGCGGGGATCACCCCTACATGGTATGGAAGTTTAGATTTTAAAGTTCTACAATTTAAGTGGAAGGCCATGACGGTGGATTGTTGTGCTTGTCTCCCTTGGGTTTGGGTTCCATGGGTGAGTCCTAAGGGCTCTGCTATGGGATGGTTCCCCCATCATAGGAAAAAGGAAAAAAAGAGATTTTAAAATCCTATATTTTAGTTGAAGATCATTCTTTTTCTTTGATAAGTAGTTATTGGGAAGGTGGTAGCGACTATACAACCTCGATCGTACAGGAGGCTCTAGAAGTACCTCGAGGAGCTGCAGACATGCATACGGACGAGGCACTACTATTGGCAACTTCGTAGCTGGGTGAGGGGAATGGCAGAGACGCGGCTGGGTTGAAAGGGGAAAGGCTTCTCAAAGTGTTGGTTGAAATGGAAAATCAGTTGGCTTTTATGGTTGAGAAAGTGAAGGCCTTAAAACAATACGTTGAAGGAGATCAAGGGGTGGGGTGGGTTGGGATGTGGGCTTGGGCTGCAGCAGATGTTTGGGTTTAAGGCTGAATGAGAAGGGTAAAGACAAGGTAGTGGGCTCGGGTAATGGGCTTCAGCCCATGGGTCACTCTATTTGGAGGAAAAGGATCTTGTGCTCAAAGGCCAGTCTAGTGGGTCCTTCTACCATTGCCGAAGGTGGTCGTGTCGACGCCAAAAGTTGAAGTTACGGAGCATTGAGTAGAGACTTTACCTTCCTATGCCATGTCTGAAGCTTGCGAAGCCATGGGATCTGCACAGACCAGGCCGATAGTGGCAAGGCCGCTGGCGAAGTCTCAAGCGACCCTGTCGAAGGTGGTCGAAGTCCCAGTGGTTGTGTCGACGCCAGAAGTTGAAGTTACAAAGCGTCGATCAGAGATTTTACCTTCCTTTGCCGTGTGTGAAGCTCGCAAAGCCATGGGATTTGCACAGATAGGGCCGATAGTGGCAGACGGTGCATCTCCAATGACGTCTATTCTAATGGAAGAAGAGGATGCCGTGAATTTAGGGGGGGGTGACTCTAGAGATCCTGTTACGGCATCAAAGATCGTGGCGGTGGCTTCTACTATGGCACAGACAGTGCCGACTGAAATCAAAGAAGCTTTTAGGGGTCTTGATACGAGGGTGGAAGAGGGTACTTGCTTGGTTAAGCGTTTGTTGAATTCTGAGGGAAGCAGACAGTGGGAGTTGGAAGCAGATATTCTTGTTGAATCTTTTGATGATTTGTCTGACTTGATAGAGAAGGGGAGATTAGTTGTAGTAGATTCTGAGGAGGAGGAAATGGGTAGTCCATCACTGTTACAGGTGATTCCCCCACAAATCAAGACTAGAGATTTTCTAGATTGGGTCTTTAAAAAAGTGGAGTTCTAGGGTGTGTGGGTATATTGTTTGTCGGGTATGAGGAGCAATTTATGGCTCTCCTCGTAGCCTTGGAAGCTGGTCAATCTACAGCCATGAAGTCAATGGCCAAAAAGAAGCATGAATTGAACTGACTACAATGTTTTATCAACTATGACCATAAGGATGGTACTTCGGGGAGGGGCAGATCTAAGAGGAGGAATATAATTGTTTTTAATGAAGCCTAAAATACTATTGTGGAACATAAGGGGAATCAATAATGTTAATAAACGGTTTCATATTAGATCCCTCATCCATAGTTGGAAGGTCAACGTAGTTTGTTTACAAGAACCAATCTAAAAATTATTGACAGAAGTGTTATTCGCAACTTGTGGAGAGGCACCTTCATAGGTTGGACTTACTTAGCCTCTTTAGGTGCTTTGGGTAGAGTGTTAGTTGTCAACTGGTCTGACTTCCTTTTTCTTGTATTTCCTTTCAATTATATAGAAAATCTATACATCACATAGTCAAGTATTTCTACCACCTCAACTGATACTTTCGGTCCTACAACTACTTAATTTCGGTGCCTCAATTGTTTACTTTAGTTTAATCAAATATTTATACAATTTACACCTAATTATCTCCTTAACATCCCCCCTCAAATTGATGCTGGTAGATCAATAAGCATCAATTTGTTAACCAAGAACTTATGCCGATATCGAGAAAGCGTTTTAGTGAATATGTCTGCAGTTTGATGCTCAGTGAAAATGTGAGGAAGATTGATGATATTTTTCTCCTCACCCCAACGACACTTACAAAAATTTCTCATAGTAGTAAAACTCTAAATTTTACCTCTCTTCCTTTTACATACAAAAAGGATAACAAAGGAATTTTACTAAAGTCAAAAGTTACTAGATAAGTTTCTGACTGGTGTTTAAACCAATGAGGCTAAACTCATTTTTATAGGCCTATGACTTGCTCCCTCATTCACTCTTTTCCCATGTGGGATTCAAGGAGCAACAACTAATAATCTTCACCTTGCAACATTGACTGATCCCACAGCCACACTCCACCGCAATGAGAATCTTCATAGCTTTCGATACCATGCTCCACCATAAAAGCATACTCACTTAGAATAAACCAATTTCAAGCATTTCACTTCGGCCCATGTCGAAAATAACTTTGCTGAAAAATTATGGTGCAACTCCTACGTTTGACTTTCCTGGAAGTTCATCAGCCATCGATGTGAATTTTCACTACACACCCTGCATCAATGCCAAATCAATGCCCGTGTGCAAACTTGTGGAACCGCTAACATTAACACATCCTCTATCATGGCAACTTTGGGATTAGCGGCATGTCATGAGGATGTACATATTTCTTTTTAATAGATATCGTCTTCTGTAAAGAGAGACACAATGTTAGTTACATTATCATCACGCCAAGCTTAACAGAGATCGCTGGAGATGTCGTTCCTGTCACAGAAATCGCCGACCAGCTCGAAACCACCACAAAGGGCTTTGACGACCACAGACACACCAGAATAAGAGACCCACAACCAGAAGCAAGACTCCCAACGCCGACAGAGCTCCGATAGCCAACGAAGTGCAAACCGAGAAGAGGACTCGACACAGAGAGCTCCGATTCTTCTCTAGGAACCAGAAAACGTGCAAAAAATAGAGAAGAAAATTTCTCCCGCCAACAACGCACAAGTTCTCACAAATAGCGATGGAAATCGCACACTGAGATTAAGACCACAGAGATGGAAAACAGAGTAGGAGCTCTGATACCATGTCAATTGGTCTGCCTTCCTTTTTCTTGTATTTCCTTTCAATTATATAGAAAATCTATACATCACATAGTCAAGTATTTCTGTCACCTCAACTGATACTTTCGGTGCCTACAACTATTCAATTTCGATGCCTCAATTGTTTACTTTAGTTTAGTCAAATATTTACACAATTTACACCTAATTATCTCCTTAACATTAGTAATGTGGGATAGTAGAGTTTGATTTGGAACAAGACTGTGTTGGTGATTTCTCAGTGGCATGTTTTTTAAGAAATTTGGAAGATGGGTGGACATGGGTATTAGCAAGTGTTTATGGACCCAATAGGGATCGAGAGAGGAATTTGTTATGGGATGAAGTGGCAGGTATTTATTCCTTGTGGGATGTGTCTTGGTGCATTTGTGGGGATTTTAGCATTTACCCGTTTCCCTAGTGAGAGGGAGGGCTTCTCATCTATGATCACAGCTATGGAGGACTTTTCTCAACTGTTATTTGATTTAGAATTGTTGGACTTGCCGCTGGTGTTTTGGGGGAGGGGGGAAGGGGGAATTCACGCGGTCTAATTCTAGAGGCAGGTCAAGACTAGATATTTTCTTAGTTTCTTCAACATGGGAGGCTCACTTTCCAAAATTATGCCAAAAAAGATTGCCTAGGGTATGTTCTGACCACTTTCCCATCCTTCTTGATTGTGGGGACATTCATGAGGCTAAATGGTACTATAAGTTTGAGAATATATGACTAGAAGCGGAGGGTTTCATAGACAAGGTAAGAAGCTGGTGGCTTTCGTATCAGTTTGAGGGAACTCCTAGTTTTGTTTTGGCAAGTAAATTCAAAACTTTGAAAGTTGATTTGAAGATATGGAATAAGGAGGTCTTTGGAATGTAGTGCAGTAGAAAAAAACACTTTGGGATGAGCTTCAAACCTTAGAGACTGAAGGGGACAGCAAGGCCATTTTGTCAAGAAAGAAAGAAAGAAAGAAGTGATAACTGGAATTGAGAGGCTCTTTTGAGGGAAGAAATCTCATGGAGGCAAAAGTTGAGGATCTTATGGCTTACAGAGGGGGACAAGTGAACTAGTTTTTTTCCATAAAATGGCAAACTCTCATAGACACAATAATGCCATCGAAATGTTGAAATATGGTAATGATCTACTCTCTACACCCACCAAGATTCAAGAACATGCGGTGCAATTCTATAGTTCCTTCCTTAGTGAGACGGAAGTTTGGAGACCCAAACTTGATGGCTTGGACTTTGCGACTATAGACGATTTTTCAACAAGCTGGTTGGAGAGGCCTATTGAAGAGAATGAGGTGTATCGGGTGATTTGTGGGATGAGAAGAGATAAATCTCCGGGATTGGATGGGTTTACTATGGCTTTTTTCCAAGATTGTTGGGGAGATTGTGAGGGAGGAGGTGTTGAAGGTATTTCAGGAGCTTTATGAGTATCAAAATTTTGAGAAGTCGTTGAATGCCACTTTTATTGCCTTAATACCTACGAGAGTGGGTGCTTCCGAGTTGAAGGATTTCCGCCCTATAAGTTTGGTAGGAAGTATATATAAGATCATTCCAAAAGTCTTAGCCAACCAGATGAACAAAGTGATGGAAAAGATCATATCTAGACCTCAAAATGCTTTCGTTAGAGGCCATCAAATAACTGATTTTGTGCTGATTGCCAATGAGGTTTTAGATAGTCGTATGCGGGAAGGGATCCTGGGGATCCTTTGCAAATTAGATATGGAAAAAGCGTATAACCATGTTAATTGGAATTTTCTCCTATACTTGCTTAGTAGATGTGGTTTTGGTGACAAATGGTGTGGCTGGATTAGGGAATGTATTTCTTTTGTCAGGTTATTTGTTTTAGTAAATGGGCAGCCTTGTGGGTACTTTCAAAGTTCAAGAGGCTTGCAGCAGGTTATTTGTTTTATATCCTCTTCTTTTTGTTCTTGTTATGGAAGCTTTGAGTCATATGATGGAGACTATTGTGGGAGGAGGATTTATCTTAGGTTTCTCGTTGGGTTCTAATTCTAATGACTTCACTTCAATTTCACACTTGCTTTTTGCCAATGATACCCATATTTTCTGTGATGCTGTTGGGGAGCAAATCCAAGCTTTGTAGACTGTCCTGCTTTGTTTTCAAGCCATTTCTGGTTTGAAAGTAAACTTGGGGAAATCAGAGCTGGTCCCAGTGGGAAATGTTCACAATATTCGTCATTTGGCAGATTTTTTGGGGTGTCAAATTGCCAATCTGCCCTTGAAATATCTGGGACTTCCGCTAGGGGCATCTTTCAAGGCTAAGCACGTTTGGGATGAGGTGGTTGAGAAGATTGAAAAGAGGTTGGTGGCATGGAAAATAATTTATTTATTTAAAAGGGGTAGAATTACGCTTATAAAGACCACGCTCTCTAATATTCCAACTTATTGCCTCTCTTTAATCCTTCTACGATCTAGTGTGGCTAACCGTATTGAAAATGAAAAGTTGTATAGAGCCTTTTTGTGGGGTGGTTTGGGAGAGGAGTTAAGGACCCCCTTAGTGAGCTGAAAAAAGGTGTGATGCTCGATTGTTGATGGAGGACTGGCTGTTCATAGCCTGAGCAGTTTTAACAAGGTGTTGTTGGGGAAGTGGCTTTGGAGATTCCATGGGGAAGAAGATGCATTGTGGAGGGGGGGTGATGGGGGGTGATTGCTTGAAAATATGGAAGTGATTGGGAAGGTTGGTGCTCCAAGGAATGTCAGGGTTCATATGGGGTGAGTTTATGAAAGTATATTAGGAAGGGTTGGGGCTGTTTCTTGAAACATGTCAACTTCAAGGTTGGTGATAGGTCCAAGATCAGATTCTGGTCTGAAGCTTGGTGTGGAGATATCACTTTGTTTAGAGCCTACCTGGTGGTCTTCAGATTGGCCATCAATCAACAAGGTTCAGTTTCAGAATTTATGGGCAATTCTAATGGAGTGTTGCTGTGGGACGTGAGCTTTTCCAGATCTGTCCAAGGCTGGGAAGTAGAGGAGGTGACTGATTTTTTCAGATTTTTGTACTTAGTGGAGAGTAGAGGCCAGAGCAGGGATCAACCGTGTTGGAGTCCTGCAGCTTCAAAAAAGTTTATCGTTCAATCTTATTACAAGGTGTTGATTAAACAACAACATACTTTGTTTCCATTGGAAGCGGATATGGAACGCTCGAGTTCCGTCTAGGGTGGCTTTCTTTGTATGGACAGCAGCATTAGAGAATATTCAGACCATAAATAATTTGAGAAAGCGTGGAATGATTGTCATGAATTGATGTTTTATGTGTAGGAAACAAGCGGAATCTGTGAACCATCTTTTCCTACATTGTGAGATGGCAAAAGGGTTGTGGGATGGAGTGCTTGGTCGAGTTGGTCTGAGTTGAGTCATGCCAAAAGCAGTGGTTGACTTATTTGCAAGCTGGCCCAGCCTTTCTATTTGCCCCTAAGTGGCTGCTGCATGGAAGATGATTCCTTTGTATTTTGTAGTGCATTTGGTTGGAAAGAAATGAGAGGTGTTTTAATGATAGGCAACGTAATGCAGATGAAATCTGGAAGTATTTTACCAGTACTTTGCTTAGCTGGTTTGCTGCTATTGTGCTTAATGGTGGGGCAGTCAATGATTTCTTTTCACTTTCTTAGATTTGGTTTGTAACTAAGTGTTTCTTTTGTATACTCCATGTGTACATGGGCTATGCCTATTTCTTTATTATGAATAAATTTTTTAACTTATCAAAAAAATAATAATTAGTTGGGAATAAAAATAGGTTACTAAAAATTTTTGTCAGCAGTTGGAAACTCTCTCTTCTTAATCTTCAAACAATATGTTAGGCTGATGGTGTTAATTTTTTTCTTTGTTATTTATCAATAGATATTATCATAAACATTCTCTACCTCTAGTTTGGTGATTCACCAAGAACATTATTTGATTGAATATTCTCTTTAGTTGTGCTACTTAAACTTCTGTACTGGCTTTGCAGATTGCCAAATGCTCCAGAAATGGAAATTTACACTATGTATGGTGTTGGAATCCCCACAGAAAGAGCATACGTGTACAAGTTAACTCCTGCTGCTGAGTGCTACATTCCCTTTCAAATAGATACTTCAGCCGAGGGTGGAAGTGAGGACTCTTGCCTAAAAGGTGGAGTTTTTTCTGTTGATGGGGATGAGACTGTTCCTGTGTTAAGTGCAGGTTTCATGTGTGCTAAAGGTTGGCGGGGAACAACCCGTTTCAATCCTTCAGGTATTCGTACTTACATAAGGGAGTATGATCATGCCCCTCCAGCTAATTTCCTTGAGGGTCGTGGCACTCAAAGTGGCGCTCATGTAGCTATAATGGGTAATTTTGCATTAATTGAAGATATTATTAGAGTAGCAGCAGGGGCTACTGGAGAGGACTTAGGTGGGGATCGAGTTTACTCTGATATTTTCAAATGGTCCGAAAAGATCAACTTACAACTCTAGATTCATATGGTGAGTATCTGAAGTTCATTGATACAATTTCCTTCAGACCTTGAGGTAATATTATATTGTTGAAGCAACTTTAATTGATACTAAATCCCGAGAGCACGACTAAAAACCAGAAATCGTGCTTGACTAAGAACCAGCGGACAATCCTCATGGTATTCTCGATTCTATCATCTCCTATAATTTTTTCCCCATTAGTGTGTTTTCATAGCTTTCTTATCTTTAAGCTATTATTTCTTTTATTAAACTTTCTTGCCACCCTTGTTTCAGCATACTTGCTTCTATACTGTGCTTGAAGGCACTTGATGAACTTTTTCCTGACATGAGGTGGCGGTAGTTTTATACTCGAAGTGCAGCCAAAGGAATGAAGTGCTGGTTGCTGAAGCAAATACATCCATCCAGATTCATGTTGTATTTTAAGTCTTCATTCTTTCAGGAAGTGCTGAATCATGTTTACGAACCGGTTGCTGCAGTACACCGGGCTCCCTAGGTAGGGGCACTTCTGGAGTTTATAGCCTTATAGGTGCCTGAAAATTTTTGAACATTCATTTAATTTATTTGATTATTGTCAATGAACTTTGTAATCAGTTAGTCTATGTTCATTGTAAATACTCTCTCTCTCTCTCTCTCTCTCTCTCTCTCTCTCTCTCTCTGTGCGTACTGAGGTGCTTTGATGATAGCTTTGTGCTCGAATGGTGAACTTCACAGAGCCTGAAATTGTTAATGATAGATGGTAGCTGTCCGACAGGGCTGATGAAACCATATGATTGTTGAAAATTAAATATTGAACAAATAGAGGATTCATGGGCTGATGTTTGCTTGACCCAACTATTATAATACACTATTCACCTTGCAATTGGGATGTAAATTTAAGTACCTCATTTTGTGATTTGTCACGCCAAGTTATTGTTGGGGTCTTGGGCATAATTGTTTTTCTTTAGAGAGCCTCTCGGGGTCGGATGTGGTGTAAACGTGGAATTTATACCGTCTAATGAGACGGCCATGTCACTCGTTTAATTTTGTTATGAGGAAAACTTGGGACAAGATGGGTGCCAAAATGATTTTTGTACCGGTCTATAGCAAATAGCCATGTAGAAACTCCAGAAATATTAGAAATGAGGTTGTACGGACAAAACAAATGCTCTTTATTTCATATCATAATACTATTCTCAATAAAATATAAGAAATAATAGGTGAATAGCAATTTAGAGATGAATAGTAACTATTCAAATTTAAGGAGATATTGTAGCACTTATCAATTGATTCTCTCAAAATAGAGGGCTGGATGTGACCAAATGCACCCAATGCGGATGCTCTAAGATACTAGAAAAGATGGCTGAAAGCTGCAGGAAGGGTCTTCAAAGGGATCAAAACTTGCGACTCGGAAATTCGGTATGAATGCTTCTTTTCTCTTTTTTTCTATCTTAGCAGATCCAGAAGCTGAAGTAATGGCTTTGTCGCTAAAGACCTTGAGTTGAGACACAAAAACAAAATAATATAATAAAAGAATAGATAAATCATTAAAAATAATGATATTAAAAAAAAAAAGAATGAGGGAACATATTTAGAGTTATAAAAATAAAACTATATAAATATATTTTATATTTTAGAATTAGTTAAATACCATCTAAATTTAAATTTAAAAAAAATATCATTCAAATATTTTTTTTTTAAAGTGCAAAAAGGCCTAAAAGGAACAAGAGGATATAGTGCATCAAATACCATATCAAAACAAAAAGTTCCCATAAAAATAGAACGAAATTCAGAACTATAACTCTCTATCATCATTCTCAAGCACTCTCGCATCTCCTCGATCTCTCTCTTCTCCAAACAACAAGTCAAAACCAGCACCTCTCCCTCTTCCCTTAAGCCTAACTCTCCTCAAGATCAACATCCAAAAATGGCAATACACCGTCATCACTTTTATTTTAATTACAAAGACAGGAGAATTTTTCATGATATCTAATACGTATTTTCAAGAAAGGTAAAGGCAAAAAGTGTATAGATTTAGTGATGCACTTGGGTGAGTTTTTGGCCAGTGAAGTTTGCGTGAATTTGTAAGATCAGAAGCAGGAAGTAGTCCTTGGTCCTAGGCTGAGACTTGTAATCAGCAGCAGAATTATACATTAAGAGCGTTGGCAATTGCTAGTAATTCTGAATTTTGGCTAGAACTTTAGGTTTTGGCTATGCCATTAATCTTTAGCGAGTTGAATTCGCATTAAATATTCATTTTAAAGTCAAAATAATAATATGATATTATATATTTTAATAATATTTACAAACTCTTTATTTTGTAAATACAAATCATATATTAATTAATGATTTAATTTTTACTTAAAATTATTATTTTCCAACTATAAGATAAGATAGGAAAAAAATACACTTCATAAAAAAAAAAGAGAGAAAATAGGAAAAAAAAAACTTTTAGTTGATGAATAGTAAGTCACCATATTTGACTTTCCTTTTCCATTTAATGTAGCTTCAAAATGTGGGTTAAAGTGGTTTGGCCAGTCTAATGCAGTTAATTTAAAAAAAAATTAAAATAAAAAGTTGAATAAAATATTATTAGAATATTAATTTTTAATATTATTATTATTTTAAAATTTTAAAATTTTAAAATATTATATTATTTATTATATATTATATAAAAATTAAAATATATATATAATAATGAGATGAGACAAATTTCAAGCGAGATATAATGCACCAATTGAAAGTAGTAACTTCATTATCCTTGTTCAAAACAGGTAAAGGTGTCCCAAAAGTCAGTACTATTTGTACCTGAGTGCGGTGAAAAACACAACAGCTTGGTTGAATTATGAAGAAACTGAGATATCTTTTGTCCTAAACGAATGCAATTATGCAAAGGATAGCAGTCACTTTCAAACTCAGCACCCTTTTCTTCTCCATTTCTTCAAAGAGTCTTCCTCCTTTCATCCTACTTCCACTAAACGACAACCAGATATTTTTTCTCTGAAGGTTAGTAATTCATTAAAGAAAGCTGATACAACAAACTTTAGTCCACATCTGACAACCAGACAAAGTTACTAAAAAGAAAGAAATCGACATAATAATACAAGACCAAAACATAACATGATAAATTAGCTCCTTGGAGGATCTTTATCGCATTGAAAGTTTAAGAGGCATGACCGAATAAATATAAACGTAATTATATATTTTGATAGAGGTTGTCTATTATATTATTGAATGCGTCTGTCAATTTAAATTTCGATCAATTTTTTAAAATTGCCAACTTTCAAATAAACTTAAAAGGTTATGGATATCTCAAGCAATAGTTTATATCATAGTTTCAAATATCATACCGTACTGGCCGGTATGGTCCAAATTTTCCGTATCGGCCGGTCGGCCGGCACAAATAAAGTGGTGTTTTGTTGCAGCTAATTTTTTTGGTACGGCCGAAATCGGCCAAAAAATGACCCGTACGGTCGATACCGGCCATACCAAATTTCGGCCTTTCAGATTTTTTTTTTTTTTAATTTTTTACTATGTTTTAACCTCAATTTAGACTAAATTAATTACGTATATATTTATCTATATAGTTTATTTATATATTGACTATTATTTTGAAATATAATTTATATTTGTATTTATATATATAATTTATTTATATATAAATTATTTCGAAACAGTACACAAAACAATATCAGTATCCAAATATTTCATTTCAGTGACTTGACCGGTACCGATACTGGTACCGATATCGGTATGGTATTCAAAACATTAGTTTATATAGTTCAATCCATTGCTTTGTCCGAATATTTTTAACTGTTTTAATAGTAATTTGCAAAACTTGTCAATGTTTCTTCTTGATTGAGATTAATATTCGATATCTCTTTGGTACAGACAAATATGATTTCTCTACTTTTTGAAGAGCACACTGGTGCCATTGAACTAGTATGTTGACAAATTACCATTTGGTCTGGCATTTTTTTAATTAATTTTATCCAATTTACTTAACTACCCCTCTTCTCTTACGGAACTGCCAGCTAAAAACATTTATCTCGGGATATATTGTATTCATGGAATCTGGTTAGATCTTATCTATGAGTTATTATATATATTCTAAATATATTTTTTATATTTGGATTATTAAATTGATTTCAATGTTATCTTATATGAAAGTTGAATGTTTTTTATTAAGTTTATTTTAAAATACTATTATCAATATGATATCTCTCCATTGGTGACATCATCATCTAAGATTCCATCCAACTTTGAATTTGATGGCTTTTTAATATTTTATTCTAAAAATCAGGCACCCCAAATTGGTTAAACTCCGTTTGTATTTGTAATTCAGCTTAACTCATCTCAATTCATCTCAACTCATCTTCATTTCATTATTATATTTTTATAATTTTTTTTATATAAAACACAAATTCATATACCCATTTTTCAAATCCCAATACACATTTTTCAAATCTCAATACACTTTTTTTAAATCCTAAAATAATAATAATATTAAAAAATAAACTCAACTCATCTTAACTTCGAATCTAAACGGGACCTAAGACATCACTCTTCACTCTTTAGCAAATAAATAAAAAATAAAAAAGAAGAGAGAGATATATCAGAAATATTATAAAAAATGAAAACCTATTTTTTTAAGAGAGATAAACTTACAAGCTAAAGTAATTTTATTAATCTGTTAATCTATTTTATAATAAAAATAATTTTATAATCAAATATAATATATCAAATTATATTAATTTATAATTTTACTTTTGTTTAATCTCTTATAACTAAAGAATTTCTCTCTATATTATTGCAGCAATGCCTTCAAGCATTACTCCCATAAGAAAGATGGAACCATATATGCATTGACATGTTTTTTTTTTTATGCTTTATTTCTAATTTATAGTTCTTATATGAAATATTTATTGGAAGTGGACATGCTAGATACAATCATGAGTTATGTAAACATTAGATACTCCTTTTGGAAAAGAATAATGTCATTATTAAATAAAAATATTTTATATAAATTTTATATTTACTCATTTTTAAAACAAAAAAATTATATAATATTTACATACTCTACAAACTTTTGTCTTACAAAAACTTTACAATTTTGTTGGGTCAAAAGAATCAGTTTTCAAAAAGCAACATTTTGAACATTTCATTTCTCATAAATAGAATAGTAGTTTTAAACCTCATTGCTCTTTTTTTATTATTACTCATTGCTCTTTTGATTTTGAAATAAAATTGGTAATATACTGTTTTTTCAACCATTCACCCTAATGTATACCGGAGATTATCTACTACGAATTACGATCAAAACAAGTCTTGATAGTTGTAAAAACAAAAGTTTTGGTGATTATAATATTAAAGGAAAAAGTACAAAATGTAACAAGAAATTAATTTAATTTTTCAACTAGGGCCTATGATAAATTTAACTATTTATGTTTTTGTCTTTCTATGTTCTTTTTATGGATATTGATTTGTATATATAAGTACAACACTACTTTTGAAAACAGTAATATATTTGATATTTATATGAAAATTTTGCTTTTTAAATTTTAATAATAGTTTAAAAAAAAAAAACTTAAATATCCTAAAACTATATCTAATATTACACACACACACACACATATATATATATATATATAATAAATTATCCATCAATTCCCCTCTAAGATTTTAGTGATCAAACTTCCCAATTTACTGTGATTGTTCAATTTTCATGTCTTTGAATTCTTTATTTTTTTTTTGAAGTATTTTTTTAACATTCTTAATTATTAAGAAAAAATGTAAGAAATTATAATTTTATTAATAGATACTTTCTTAATTATTAAATAAAATATTTTTTTAAAAAAAATTAAAAACTAAAAAATATAATGAAAAATTATAGGAGAATAATAAGAATTCTTCTTGAAAATAAGAGCATTCTTATTAGATTGTCTAAAATTATCTTTTAAAAAGTACAAATAATTTGTACATTTATCAAAAAAATTTGGTCATATTTAATCAAAAATGGGGAGATAAAAGTGAAAAAAAAAGAAAAAAAGTAATTTTTGTGAATAATAAAACTAAAATTTTGTCCAACAAAAATTAAATTTAGTTTTTATTGGATAAAATTTTAGTTTTACGATTTTACAAAAAATATTTTTATTTTCTTTTTTTCATTTTTATTTTTTTATATTTGATTAAATATAAATAATTTTTTTTAATAAATATATAAATTTATAATTTTTAAATAATAATTTTAAATATTCTAATGAGAATTATCAGGCAACCACGTTTGGCTCTACAAGAAACCTATGGAACAAATTCTATATCTACTAGGAGGACAGTGACCACTTTCCCCACGCGTTTTACTACGCGTGGCTTCTACCACTAACAAATATATAAATTTATAAAAATATTAACCCGATCTCCATTATAATTGCTATAAATATAAATATATTATATAAAAAATATATTTATAAATTAACTTAATTTCTTAAAATTAGTTAGATATATTTTATAATAAAATTAATTTAATAATTTTATAAATTATATAAAATTATATCAATTTATATATTTATTTTGATATAATATCTTTATAGTGAAATATTTTTTAAACTTTTTTATAATATCAAATAAAAGAGAGGCGCCCCCTCTATAAAATAATACCGGAGTTTAAAATTTAAAATGAGGCATTTTATTATTAATATAAGAAAAATCCTAAAATAGAACTTTTACACCACATATTTCTATTTAATCAATGTGTAGTTTATTATTTTTATCTTACTATCTTATTAATTAAATATATGTATGTTCGAATATAATGCTAAAATGATAAATCACGTATTAATTATATAAAAGTGTGTTATATAAAACTTTCATCTAGCATTTCTCTATTTAAAGTAAATAATAAGAGTACATATTGTGTCTATATTTTTTAAATTATAAAAGCTGTTTAAAAATTGTGAAAAAACCCTCAATCAGATACAAATAGGTTGCATGTACGATTTTTCTACTCATCATCCCATATATTACACACAACACACAACACATAATATTTATTATTGTTTATTTTTAATTTTTAATTTTTAATTTTATTCTATTCATGCTAAATTAATTAAAATTTTCTATTCATCATTCATATATCATATACTTGCTAAAATAAAATAAAATAAAATTATGTGTGCTGTATAATATAAAAAAGATGACTAGAATTTTTCATGATAATTAATATATTAAAAAAATTATATTTATCACCCTCTTACAACATTATATATAGTTTTTCTCTTATTATATATATAATGTATGGATAATAAAGAAAATAACTCAATTAATTTAAGAAAAATAAAAATAATATTTAGTTTAAATAGTAAAATGAGATAAGATAGTTTTCAATAAAAATTAAAAGTTAAATAAAATATTATTTTTTAATATTATTATTAGTTTAAGATTTGAAAAAATTAAATTGAGATTTAAAAAAGTAAAGTTATTTATTATATTTTATTTTAAAATTTGATAAAATTAGAATGATAAAATAATTTTTTTTTTCACTTTTAAATCTAAATTAGAGTTAAAATTTATTTTTTAGAAGAATTAAAAAATATATATAACGTGGGATAGATATGACATTGATTAGCAAACTTCAAACTTCTGAAGTGTGAGAATTAAGAAAAAGCCACGTGTTGGCGTCTTATTAGTGCGTTTGGTTAAGGGATAAAAGCAAGCGAGTGGGAGTGCGGTATACAGTAAAGGGCGGCTGAGACAGGAAGAGCAGAGACAAAAGCTTTGGACGTTTGCGTAAGATGGTGAATATCGCAACTCAAAAAAAGCAAAAAACAGAAAACAAAAAAATGACAAAAGAAAGGTCGAGAAAGCGTTGAGGTGTAAATGGTGGTCCTGGCAAAATTGGTGGGTACTGGTGGTGGGGATGTGTGTTTCTTTTGTTTATTTGCGGATTTAAAGTCTCCCATGATCTGGTCAGTGGTTTGGTTCTAGTTCTAGTAAATAAAGCTCCAGATCAAGATAGAGAGTCCAAAAAAAAAAGAAAGAGAGAGACTTGTACGGACGTAGAGAACAAACAAGGAAAGAGTTTTCAGTTTCAAGATAAAAGAGAGAGAGAGAGATTGTGTTATATGGATTCCAAGAGTCAAGATGGGAAACATGCCCAAGTTCATGCTAGCAGCACTATTCCTCGCTTCTTCTCCATGTCTTAGTGGATCCCAAAGGTCTCTCTCTCTCCCTCTCTCTCTCTCTCTCCCTCTCTGTCTCTCTCTGTCTCCTTATTGAGTCTACACCATCAACCTTTCTGGGTGTTTCATTTGTTCCTTGCTTTTTTAATCATTCCTCTCTCCCTCCCTCCCTCCCTCTCTCTCTCTCTCTCTCTTGCATGTACTTTCCTTCTCGAGGGGGTTTCTTTATTGGCCTGAATCTTAGTGGGTTTCTTATATTTGCTTTTTGTTGGATGCATGTGTGGAGTATGAGATCATAGTGATAGAAAAGTAAAATTATAGGTAAAGTTGTTGCTATTGTTGGTTTCTGACTTTATTGTTCCTTTCTAGGTTTATGATTCGGAGTGTATCGTACATATATACATTTACACGTTCTGAAATGGATTATTGACAACATTTAGTTTGCTCCTTTTCTCCTGATCTAAACTGGTCTAAACTTATGTTTTCTTTTTTGGTTTCACATTTATGGTAATGGGTTTTCTTGGATGTCTCTTTTGATGCCTGATCAATGAAGTCTGATAACCCATGCGTTTTTCTTTCTTTCTTTCTTTTTTTTTTTTTTGGGTAGGTTTTTGGTGGTCACAGATTTTCTGAGTGAGTTATTGACCAAAGTGTCTCATGCATTGCTCTGATTCATTTGCCTGATTGGACTCGCTCTAGTGTTTTCCTGTGTCTGATTGTTATATTTCTTTCACCCACTTCGGCAATCTATTCCCATGAGGTTTTCCGTTTTGATTTTGTTCATTCTTGCATGTAAACGAATTTCAATATTTGACTAATTAGATCAAGTCTTTCATTAAAGTTCTTCTCAAACTATGGTCTGGTTTTTCCTTTGAAACCCAAAACAGGAAAGTAACTTTTTCATTATGATCTCTCTATGAAATCTCATGTATTTTGATAGAAAATATAGAATTTTGTAGGGGTAACCAAATTGTTTGTTGTAACTATAGTTCATGCACATGCAGAACATGCAATTACAAGAACATGTTGTTTGAGCATTCTTTTTAATATTTATATGTTGAGTTGCTTGTTGTTCCTGATCCTTCATTGAAAGGAAATGTTAGGTAATTGGTTTTCTTTCAAAACATACCCAATCTCATCTCATTTTATCTCATCTAATCATTACACCTTTTTCAAATCCCAATACAAAATAATATAAACAATTTAGTTTTTTCAAATCCCAATACAAAAATCATATTAAAAAAATATATTATAACAATATTTTATTTTACTTTTCACTTTAATCTCAATTTATCTCATCTTATCTCAATCTCATCTCTAAAAACAAACCAGGCTGTTTTTTAATTGCATAAGCTATTGGGAGTACAAGTTGAAGTCTATAAAAAAAAATAAAAAAAAATAAATTCTGGGTTTATTGGCAATATGGTCTGTCCTCTTGCTATAATAGTGAAATGAGAATGCTGAGGTCTTGGTGTTCTATTCTCTGTTGATACTTTGGTCTGTAAGAAACATGTGCTTGATGGCTCTTTAGTGCGACTGTTTGTTTTAGGCCTAGGGTCATCACAACATGTGCAAGGAAATCCTTATCAACTAATGTATCCACTTATATTGCATTTGAGTAGATTGTGTTTCTGTATTAATTTTTGGTACTGCAAATAAGATGGGTAATTTGAATCTTTGCACCACCATCTTAAGCAAGACTTTTTTGTGTAATCCAACTGCTTTTTCTATGTGATATTTTCAGATGTCTAAGTATAAGTAAGCTTTATATCTAAAGTAGGCAAATTTCTTTAAAATTTATGTGATAACTTTGCGTAAAACTCAATCCAAAAATATTAATTATTGATGTTTCCATATTTGGATTTATTTGGAAAAAGTAATAGCATTTAAAAAGCAAAAGATCAAGTATAAATGATGAGCTAAATGGCTGGCGACGGCAAATTTAGACCACAAATCTCTTTTATTAGTTGAAGATTACAACTTTGGGTGTTTGAAGATTCTAATTTCTATCCTATTTCTTTTACTTATAAAAAAATTTCTTTACTTGTTATAGCTTTCCATTAACAATGAATCATTTTAATTTAGTCAAGCAGTGTGACTTTTGTTTTCCATTGTAACTAGAAGGAAGGTGTTCTCTCTCAAAATTTTGGGCACTGTTTTATCCATGCAAGAAAATAAAAAGTCATTCGTTCGGCGGCGAATATTAGCACATGTTTGAGCTTTTTAAAGTGTTGAGACAATCTTTTCTTCCATTTTTGGATTTTTTTTCCAAGGATTTGAGACTGATACTGTGCATCTTTTGACATAATTAATACAACTACTCATGAATTTTGTGTTCTTGCAGAGTAGCTGATGCTAAATGAGTGGAAAGGAACCTGCTTGCTGCTGAGGATCTTGTGGATTTTGCATCAAATTCAGAAGATAGAGATAACTTGGACCCTATACTAATTCTAAAATTACCTAGAAAAAAATTAAAGTGTAATTTTGTTCATTCAATGACCCATTCTGCTGTTCCTTTCCCTTCATGGTGGAATCCATATGAACAGAAAATTCTGTCATCTTTATCCAAAAATGCAAGCATGGAAGCAGGCTCTCCACCACGACTTTTTCACGATACAAAGCATTTAGGTCTCCAACTACCAGACCAAGAATCGTCCACAATTCAGTTTACTGGTCAATCTCGTCATAAAGTGGATATTATGGGAGGGAGCAATAGTCAAGATCAATGTGTTTCATCTGAATCTGGTATTTACTCTTTGTTTGCATGAGTTTTTCATAATGTTATGTTATGTCATTTCTGTATCCCTTGTGTGGCACAGACTTTTATATTTATAGAACTTTTTTTTTTCTTTTATGAAACTTATTGAAAAAAAAAAAGATATTGTAGAGAGTAGGAACTAGTAGAGTTCGAATTTTTTGAGGGAATTTTTATGCTCATAATGGATATGATGGGAACTATCCGAGCTGTGTGAACAAGTTAATCTATTCTCTTTTTTTCTTTACTCTTATTACTTTGTAGTAAGAAGTGTTCACTTTATCTGCCAAGAAGAAAAAGGTGTTTCATTTATCTGCAAACATGTAACCTATGCTTGGTTGACAGATATGGTTCTATAGAAAATTTGGCTTAAACACATTCATTTCTCATGTTTTGGCTCATAGGCCTAGAGTTGAAACTTGAAAGTGTTATTTCAATTATATTTTCTAGACGTGCATTCCTCCCACATGGTTTGGATTACATTGATATTTATGTTTCACTTTTTAACTGGGGTCATGAAGTGGGGCCTTTTTTAATTTTTTGGGCTCACGTATAGTGTTAAGCTAGTCTGACTTTTAATGAGTTGTCAATGCATGTGTCTAAATGGAGATGCAAGTTGTGTCAAGGGCATCGTGGAAGGTCAAATTAAGCCGGTTTACTTGTGGAATAATCCAGATATCATGATCAGTTCTTCACAAATCTCTCATCACCATTCAATGGTAGGTTGATCATTTGAAATCCTGTTTGTTAGATATGCCTTTAAACTCATGTCTCTACTCTCATTTCAGGCTCGAGTTCCATATCCTTATGCTGAGTCATGCTTTAGTGGATTATTGACTAATTATGGACCACAAACTATTGTAAGTTCCATCGAGTTCATCTTTGCTTCCTTTTGATCCGAAAATGCTAATCTGCCACATTGTTAGTTTCAGCTGGCAGAGAATAAAAATAGCAGGAATCTGTATACTTTTATTTCTTACATCATGATATTCTTTTATTCACCACCAATTTGTGTTCCATTTTACAATTGTAAATCGGATGATGGAGCTCTAGCCACTTTACTTTCGTCTGAGCTTTAACCATCTATTGGCCAGATTCAACCCCGGATGATGCGGATGGCACCCGCACGAGTTCCACTGCCACTTGATCTCACAGACGACGGACCCATTTATGTCAATCCAAAACAGTACCATGGAATCCTCCGAAGGAGACAATCACGTGCAAAGCTTGAGGCTCAAAACAAAGTTGTCAAAACTAGAAAGGTCTGTATGCCGACAGTAGTTTGAACCCTTATACTTCATTTCTTTCCTTCTGGAAAATATATACCTTCCTTTTTTTTGAATCTCAATGGAAATAATTTGCCGAGAAACAAGTCACATACACTAATGTCTAATCCAACAGAAATGGTAAAAAAGATTTAATTTAAAAGGGCTCGTTTGGATAGTGAGATGAGATGAAATAGTTTTAGATGAAAATTAAAAATTAAAAAAAATATTATTAGAATATTATTCGATATTTCACATATTATGGGTAACGTATGAGACATCTCTATTTTCCCCGGGGAAATCTTCTACCCGTTGTCCTCCTTGCTCATATAAAATATAATAAATAATTCAATGGTTTTAAATCCCAAAACGATAATAATATTAAGTAAGAAGGACAGCCATATCTTAATATGAAACCGTTTCTATATCCAAATGCCTGAATGTAGGACCTTTTTTGGCTGATTTGCATCCCTTTCAATTAAATGCAGCCATATCTTCACGAGTCTCGGCATCGTCATGCGCTAAATAGGGTAAGGGGAACTGGTGGACGCTTTGTCAGCGTAAGAAAGCTCCAAAATCCTGATTTGGCCGCCATTAGCAACACTCACTGTGCCTCAGATTGTGTTGACTTGCATCCAAGTAGAAAAATGTCTGAGTTTCATGGTCATCAATTTGAAGAAACCAGTCGAGATGTTGCTTCCCTTACCTCCTGCTCGGACATCAAGCATGTCTCCAACAGCAATGGTAACGGTAGCTTTCGGAGGTTCTCTAGACCCATGCAGTGTAATTGCAATGGAGGCCTTGTGTCTGGAGGCACCCAGCACTGTGCTTCTGTCGTCCAGTGAGACATGGGAAACAAACAAGATCGATGATCCGTATCATCGGTCAGGCAATTCATCCTTGGCTTTGTCACTTTACTTTCTATGTTTCCTGCTTGTCTTCCTAAATGCTTTAGATTGGCCACATCGTACTAAGATCTTGTTTTGGTTTACATACTGTTTGTGAAGGATATTGACATGGTTTCCTAAGAAGATTGTGCTTTTAAGTCAACTTTGCTAATCCATCACTTATGTTGTTGCTACCAATTCTGTGCACGAATAGGATACTATCAAAGAGAATTTGAAGTTTCTGAATATGGTTCATTTCTGGATTCTGTTTGGCCCTAAATTAAACTTGGCTCAAGATGTTTTATCAGGGTTCAACACAGTTTTCCAACTGCTCTGGTGCCCCTATCATCTTTGGTACGAGTAATAGTGACTTACTCGGAATTGGACTTAATCCTTGTCCCAATAACTGTGTCTATAACTAGTCATTTTAGGTTGCGATTGGATTCTGGGGTATATGAAATATTAGTGTTTTGTGGATCCCAGTGAAATATGTTTGAACTTATGAAATAGGTTGAGATGAGTTTAGATTTTTTATAGAAAGTTGAAAAAATAGCGGATATTGTCAATGATTGGTTTGAGATGGATTGAGTTGATTTCAACAACTAAACACACCCTAGTAGGCGGAAGAGATGCAGGAAAATGTTTAATCAAGATATAGTTTTTCGAAATTCGCCTTTGGCTCGGTTCTTTAAAACAGCCTTTAGCTCAGTTCTTCACCTGCTCAGTTCCTCAAGCCTCGTTTGGTTATATAGATGAGATGATAAATTTGTAAATGATAATGAAATGTTTGAGTTAAGATGAGATGGTTTAAGTGCCAGTATTTGCATATAGAAGAAGAGAGATGTTGGGGGCCGGTCGGGCTACCCCCAACGTCAAAAGCAGCCCAACAGCAGTTGGGCGTGAGGCTGTTTTTTAATGATAAATGTACTAAAATAAAATAAAATAAAATACAATAAATAAATAAATAAATAAAATACAATAAAAAATATAATAAAAAATACAATAGAAAATATAATAAAAAACACAATAAAAAAATAAAATGAAGATGAATTTTAGGGAGATTCGGCCCTCAGCCGAACAGAGCTGCTGGAGGCGGCGGTGGGCGACACCGTTGATACCATCGGGACCGGCGGGCTCCGGCGAGTCCAATCCTACGATGGCGACTTTCGACGAAGGTTCGACGGCCTTAAATCCGAAATGGGTATGGGGTGGACTCATCGGAGACCATCGGTCCCGATGGTACCGGCGGTGTTGCTCATTGCCGCCTCCCGACGGCGAACTGCTTTTAATGGGGGGGTCGGTCACTGACCTCAACTTTTTCCATAGAAGAAAGATGAAATAATTTTAACTTTTGAGTTAACTTTAGAAATGGTTGGGCTTTTATAGCTCAATAGCAACTCCCAATAATTGATTGACACTTAGGCTTTCCACTATAATTATACTATAATTATTTTGTAGTTGCACTCCATCGGATTGCCCCCTCTCCACTCCCCTCTCATATCTCGCACCCCTGGCTGGATCTCACTTTTAGTTTTCTTTTCCTGTGGTTGGATCTCACTTCGGTTTCCTTTTCCTAAAATCCCTTTCTCCATCCCTTCCCCCCCAAGTTTCCTTCCCACAAATCTTTGTTAGTTTTCTCGACTTCCCTTCCGTTGCTAGATCACATTTCGTTCCTTCACTCTTTGGATTTCTTCTCTGACAGATTCGCACACTCTGCACTTGTTTATCATTGCATAAGTTCCTCAAACTTTCCTTCTCTCTAACTCCCCCCATCTCTGCTCTCATATACTTTTTCTTCCTCAATAGCCCAAAAGATAAAAGCTTTACAAACAAAAAGGAGAAGATGTAGTGGAAAAGAAAAAATGTCAAAAGGAGGAGAATGTGTTTGTTGGCTCAATCGACCAAGGAACCAGTAATACCAGATTCATAATCTAATGACCTGGCTGGTATTGAGCACCGATAGGTTGCATTTCACGCTCCTGTTTGAAAATTGAGAAAATTTTCAAGGCCTGGCAGCAACATTTAAATAAAAATATATATATGAATCCATTGGTCTGGAACTAGAACGAAAGAGAAGGCTCATGGATTGGTGCAAGTCAACAAATTAAGAAATATCAAGCAAGCAACACTACATTTCATTTTCTTCTACACGAATGATGACTTAGAGCACTAGCAAAAGACTTGTTATAATTTTCCTTCAAATTATACATTTTTGCACACTTTTCAAAAAAAATTGGAGAGTTTTGGAAGATTACTATTCACAAGTTGAAAAATATTCTCTTTATCTACCTTTTTCTCTCCACTATTGATTAAATTTGACTAAATTTTTTTGAAAAGTGTGTAAAAGTGTATAATTTGAAAGAAAATTATAGCAAATCCATTGCTAGTGCTCTTAGTTATGGGGTGAAGCCTAGAAGTTGAAGGAGAGAGAAATGTGATTTCAGACGAGGGATTTCATGTAGGAGAGGAAAGGAAAGGGACAGAAGGAGAGAGACGGAAGCTGAGAGAGAGAGGAGGGAGGGAGGGAGGGAGGGAGGGGGAGAGAGAGAGAGAGTAGAGAGAGGGGGGTTGGGAGGCTATGTAGGTTGAAATGGGCAGACCTAGATGTTGGAAATTTTGTGCAAGAATTATGCAGGAAATTGATTATAGTTCGTCTTTAGTTGTATTTTGCATTTCAACTTTTTTTATTTTTAATTTTGTTTGTGCTGAGTAAATGGTTATTATTTTTTTTTTCCTTTTTTAATTTCACATTTTTTTAACTTCTTTAATTGCAGTTGATGTGAAATTAAAAACTTGTGCCTACGCAAAATTCTCTATATGTAGCAAAATCCATTTAAAAAAAATATATGACCATATCTGGCTACCAAGTGGTGGTGGCGGCTACCATTTCTATTAATAATTGGAGATAAATACATTCTTTTCTTTTTTTTGGAAAAGAACTAATTTCATTTATGAAATAAACTTAAGCCAAACAAACTAAATCATCCATAACAGAACTTAAAATCTCAGTAGGAGTCTAGGACCATCCTCTAACCAGACTTTTTCACTACCCATTGCTAACTTAGCTGCTGTGTGAGCTACTTTGCTAGTAGATCTGTATACAAAAGAAAGACTCCAAGCTGTGTTATGATTCATTTGCTGTTGTAAATCCTGTGTCACTTGACCAACCAAGCCAAGACTTATCTTCATTTTTGGCATCACCTTCAAAATTTCACTTAAAATAATCATATTAGAAGAAAAATAAAAAAGAAAAACTGAAAAATTCTGAAAACCGCAATAAAATTAGGAAGAAAAAATTTGATATCAAACCCAATCCCCTTACAGATCACCCCTTCGATGGCTGTTCAGAGTCACTTCTCGTGGGTGATATATTTATTTTTCTAGTATTTTGATTTTTTAAAATTTTAAAATTTTGTTTGAGTTTATAATTTAAGTAGTTTAGTTTTTCAAAAATTTAGGTTTTTTTTTTTTGTTTCATTCTTAGCTCATAAGTTTAATTTTTTTAATTTTGTGTTTTTATTTTATAATTTCCAATCCATTTTTTAAATTGTTTTAGTAATTTGATTTTTTTTTTATATTTTATTACTTTCATTTTTTTGGTATGTTTATTGATGTTGCATGCTAGAAAAAATCGATTTGCAAACCTACATTTTAACACATCTAACACAAATGAGAGTCACCTCAATAACTTTCGTTAATGAAAGAACAAATTTGGAGGAATGGGTCACATTTGAGCATAGATCAAATAAATTTAGACTATAATATCATTTAATCAATAATCACATAGAGTAATCGTTTTTAGATGTTTTAGGAATTTGGGTTATTTTAATTAAATAATTAAAATACAATCAAGAAGTAGATATGAAAAAGATGTTCGCTATATAGGCGTGTACATACCTATATATTGGGCTAGCAATATTTGGCACAACTTGTATACTCAATATAAACATGACACGAACTAATAAATGATTAATTACTCATATTTGAGTTGATCAGTGTGTTCACAAATTAACCCCTAAGTAAATTATATGTAAATATTTTTAAAAAAGTAATTATATTATATTATATATGTGTGTGTGTGTGTGTTTATTTTGGGGAGGGGATTGGGTTGGATGAACCAATGGTGGAGTGGGGTGCAAGGTTGTACATTTTTCTATTTTGAAAAAAGAAACCAAATTCATTATCTCTAATTATCTTATGTCACATAACATTCTTATTATCATATGTTGCATAAATTAAAGTTTGTAAAGTGGTTGTTCATTTCATATTAAGTGAGGAGCTTTTAAGCAAGAATATCAATTTTTATATAAAAAAAATATTTTCAATCATGCACTGAACCGATTCAATTGGCTAATTCAAATTAATTCTTGCCGATTTCAGACCGATTTGAATCGAGTTAAAATTGAATTTATTTTTAAGTTATCTAACAATTGAATTTTTTTATTTTTTCAAATTTTAGGTATGATAGAACTAAACATATATTAACTTTTCTTCATTGTATTGACTGAGAATTGCAAAAAAATAAAGTATATAACATATAGTTTTTTATTTATTTAGTTGAACAAAAAACTAAAAGAAATAATGAGTATTTTATATAATATAAAATGTTTAATGTATGGTCGTGCATAAAATAATTTTTTTTTCCTTTCTTTTTCTTATGAAATAGTTGTTCATTTTTACTTTCTCACATAATTACTCACACTCTCGAGAATATAAAAGGAAAGAAAAAACATTTCCCATTTCTCATACAGAAAATGATAAAAGAAAAATTAAGATTCTGTTTGAATTTGAAGATAAGATAAATTGAGATATATTTAATTTATTTTTTAATATTATTATTATTTAAAAATTTTAAAAAAGTGAATTGAAATTTAAAAAAGATATATTAGAATTTGAAAAATGTATATAAATATTTGTATTTTATATGAAAAATTAAAAAAATATAATGATAAAATGAAGATGAGTTAAGAAAAATGTTGAATCCAAATTGAATTTAAGTAAAGGAAAAACATGGGTTGGATTTGGCAACTATAAAATTTCTAATAAAAAATTTATAGTTTATTGTCAATTTCAATTAATTATTAATTAATATGTATTAATGTAAGAAGTACATTTTTTTCCCCATATATTGTAACAAATTATAGTAAAATCTTCAAAATAAAAACACTGGAAATTGGAAAATGTCTGTATAAGCATAGAGATCAACCAGATTCCAAGGTAGGCATGTACACATCCGTATGGGCATATATACCAATCTATGTATGAGGAGAAAATATGAAAAAGGAAGAATTAACGACGCTGCTGTGCAAAGTATGACCGTGGGTGAGACACAGTGAGAGAGAGAGAGTAGAGAGAGGAGGAAATGGTGTCGTACGTTAGCGCGTTGCTGTACGGAGTGGGAGGCATAGTGGTGGCCGGAATGGCGTTGCTGGTAGCCTTTCAGGAAAAGCTCGTCTACGTGCCGGTCCTCCCCGGTCTGACCAAGTCCTACGCCATCAACCCCTCCCGCCTCCGCCTATCCTATGAGGATGTCTGGCTTCGATCCTCCGACGGTGTCCGCCTTCATGCCTGGTTCATTAAGCTCTTCCCCGACTGCCGAGGTCTGATCCGCTTCGCTCGCTCTTCATACTCCCCAACCGTTTTTTTCATTGATATATATATATATATATATATATTTCGGTTTAATGATTTCCTTAAAGAATTTAGTGCTTGTTTGAGTGCGTTAGGGTTTGGATTTTTCTGTTCATTATGGGCGTGCTTGCGTTGAATTCGGGTTTTCGAGCTGGAATCGTCCGGCTCTGGCGGGTTTGGAATTGAATTCCTGATTTAGAAATTCATACGAGTGAGATTGCGATTTTTGAGCAACTTGGAGTAAAGATTTAAGCTCAAATCTCCAAATCGCGCGTGATTGAATGGATTTGGCTTATAGGATTTGGTTCGGATCATTGGATTATGATTTCAATGTTATAGCTTTACGATTAGGGTTTATGGATTTTTACTTTAGCTTAAGGCTCTGAGAAAGAAGTGCAAGTGGTTGACACAGAGGCCATGATAAAATCTAGGGTTTGTTACTTCCTGTATACTCAGGCTATGCCTTGTTATATTCTCATTAATAAAGTGGCTTATTACTTATCAAAAAAAAAAAAAAAAATCTAGGGTGGTCATGTGGCTTCGGCTTGAAGATAGAGGTAGAAATTTTATTTTTTTGATAAGTAGAAGATAAAGGTAGAAATGATGTTACTTGCGTGAAATTGAGGTGTCTGTATAATTAGCTCCTCTTTTTAAATGGTTCTGCCTAGTGGATTTGCTTGACAATTGCTATCCTAGGTAGTCGCATTCCATGTTAATTATACTTTCCAGTTCTTATTAGGTAGTGCTTATGATTTTGCAGGTCCAACCATTTTATTCTTCCAAGAAAATGCGGGGAGTATCCTTTGCTTCGAATCATAGCTCATATAAATTGGTAAAATATGCATTTAATGCATAAATGTTTTCTATCTCAACTAGTTACAATTCAATTGGGTTGTAATTATCATCTTCCATCTCTCCATTAGTGTCCACCGGTATTAGGTTTTGTCTATATACATTATTTTTGGCTGGGGTTGGTTGCTTTTAGTTTGCCTTGATGACTGCCCTCAGATATTGCCCACCGTCTCGAGATGGTCCGCATAATGATACAGAGGTTGAATTGCAACGTTTTTATGCTTTCATACCGAGGGTATGTACTACTTGTTTCATGTAATATGTTCTGTTTTTTTTTTTTTTTATGTTATTAGTAGCTGAACTCAATAAGGTATCCGTGTTTCTTGTTTGTTTAAATTCACACTAATGCTTCATTTATTTGAACAGTTATGGAGCTAGTGATGGCTATCCTTCCCAGCATGGAATCACAAGGGATGCTCAGGTGTGAGTTTTGGTTAGGAATTAGGATATTTTTTCAACTTCCAAAATTCTAGGATCTTATCATTCTTCTCAACTGATGTGGCTCTTTCTTTGTTTATTTTGTATAGGCTGCATTGGATCATCTTTCTCAGAGGACTGACATTGACACATCTAGAATTGTTGTCTTTGGAAGATCACTTGGAGGTGCAGTTGGAGCTGTGCTTACTAAAAGCAATCCTGACAAGGTATTCCTCTGGTGGAATATCGAATAAGGAATCATGAAATTAGCTCCAAATACTGTATAACTATCTGACTAATGTCTAATGCTGCTGAGACATGAATGTTCATCTGTCTTATTTATTTCTAGATTGGGATCAGCAAATTTATTCTGATCAGTATTATGAGTTTCATAAGTTTCTTTTTTGCTTTTTGGTCTCTCAAGTAGCTTTTTTGTGTATCTTGTCTACAGATACAGTAATAAGCTTGATGATCTTCCCAGTAATAGTGGATAAATAGATAATGAAAAACATAAGGGATCTGCACAAACTTATCTTTTTATAATCTGTGTTTCATAGCACCTTCATGATGTGTTCGTACATTTCTTGGATATGTTCTCTCCAGATTCCTGATCCTTGATCAGTCATCCAATTTCTTGAGATTCCTGCAACTTATTGCAATCAAATTTATATTCCAATTGCACATCTTCTTTTACTGTTTTGTGGACTTCTCCTACCCCCAAGTTGTGAGGTCTGAGAATTATGTATATACATACCTGTGTGGTCTGTTAGTTACATTACTTTTCAATCCTGTCTATGTTTCGCAGATTGCCGCACTATTATTGGAGAACACTTTCACATCTATTCTGGATATGGCTGGAGTTCTATTGCCCTTCCTGAAGTGGTTCATAGGGAAAAGTTCAAAAGGTCCTGGAATTCTCAATTTTCTTGTTCGATCTCCATGGAGTACAATTGATGTCATAGGCCAGGTAAGGCTATGTGTTGGTGGAAGCTGTTGCTTTGCATCACTACATTTCATGAATAATGACAAGATTACCATGTTGTCATCCTCGGTCAAAATTTTCTTTTCCTATAATATAAAAGTTAACCATCAGGATATATGATTGAGCATGCAACATGACGATCCTAAGAAAATATTTCAGTAAAAAATAGAAATTAGGTTGACTGGGAATTGTTATCATGTATAGAACTGTTCTCATCTGTCACAGTATTCAGACATATCAAGGCATTCACCAATAATTACTTTTTCCAAATTTCAGATATCTATACTTGTTAATGCAAAAGTGAAATACAGTTCTTATGTTGTGATGCCTATTTTCCAGGTTTTATTTGCTATAGTTGGAAAAAAAAATGACGGTGTCATGATGCTTATCTTGCTCTTCTTTCCCTCTATCATTGCCTTGGAGCTCGTTTGAAAATAGTTTGTGAACAGTAGTGAAATGGTTTGAGTTAAGATGTTTTATTGGGTTTTGGAAAAGGAGAGAGAAAAAGTTGAATAAAAATATTAAAGTTAAAAAATTGTTTGAATATTATTTTTGTTTTAAGATTTGAAAATTTTGTATTTTGTCTTGTTTGGAAGATTGGAAAAGCTGTAACGATTAGATAATTATTAGATGAAAAAGTTGAAAAGTTGAAAATTTGAAATTGAAAAGTGTTTTGTATTTGAGTAATGTTTGGAAAGGAAATATTTGAGAATATCTGAAAATACCTAAGAATACCTTGTTAAACAAAAAATGTCTTAATATTTCATCTCATGCTTCTTTACAAGTTTATGTATCAGTCCATAATTTGTCTTCATACCTGCAGATTAAGCAGCCAATCCTTTTTCTCTCTGGATTGCAAGATGAGATGGTTCCGCCAGTCCACATGCAGCTACTATATGCCAAAGCAGCTGCTCATAACAGGCAATGCCACTTTGTAGAATTTCCTACTGGCATGCATATGGACACTTGGGTGGCTGGTGGTGATCATTACTGGAAAACAATTCAGCAGTTCCTTGAAGAACATGTTCCAGAGAAAAAAGAAAATGAATCATCCCGCAATAGAAATGGTAATTTTTTTTTAAATATAAATATATATAAATGTTCTGCTAAAAACACCCTGCCTCTTTCCTTCCATTAAAAGAAAAGAGAGAAGCAAATATGGAAAAACCAGAAAACTGGTTGCAAACTAATTGTATCCTCTTACTTCGATTCTACTTGCAAGCACAGTTAAGGGTTCTACATGAAAATAGGAAATTCCACCAAGGTTCATCTCTATACAGCCAGTAATTACGCCAGTTAGAGAAGACACAGATGCCCAACTTTCCTGACATGAAAAGATAGTAAACCCTTCCATTAGCAATGAGCATGTGCTAGATACCATGTTATAAAGCTTGCAATGACTTGTGAAAAAACTAAAACAAAGCTCATGCAATGAAAGAAATTGACCGGCATGCATTGGTGATAGTCTTGCATATCTCCCCAAAAGGACCAAAAAAATCAAGGTTCTGTGTGGTCAAACCAATAAGGGTTTTAGATCTTAACCCAAACAGCATTTTTTGTTTCTAGTTTGATATTTATTAACCCAAACAGCATTTTTGATATTTATTTTAGCTATTTTGGTTTGTGATGTCTTGTAAATGAGAAAATGCCAAGCTCGTCAATCAGTTGCTTTGTGATAACAACTTCTGTTATCTTTGAATTGCCCCCATAGACGCCATTGCTTACACTCATATGCTTATAAGTCGTTTCTGCACTTCTTCATAGTTGTTGTGTTCTGCTTCCAGATTTCGAGGCGAGATGATTGGTTGGCATGTTGACTTATGAGGTGTTATTGATTGGTTCACACAAGGATTCAAAACATTTCTACCTTTTTTTTGAAGTTGCAGCAATCAACAGCTCAATGTGAGAGGAGTTGCTGCCTACTAAGACCTGCTGTACCGATCTGGGTTTTCCTTGTGGAGATTTTTTTGTAGGTTTACAAACTTAAGAAGAATCTAGAAGAAATGTGAATCCCCCTTCTGTATACTGTGTGACCCTTTGACATACACATAAATACCTAATTAGTCCCGACTGTTCTCATTGCATAAAATAAGAAGTTGCTGACTCTGCAAAATATAATCTCGAGTTGATGTGTTAGACTGTTGTATCTTTTGCTTTGATTGGTTTTTGGTTATAGATATTATTGTTCAGGCAGTTGTTAGTTCGACTTCCGAAACCTTTATCTTTGGTGCAAAGGAAAAAAAAAAAAGTTTGATGTATATGCTGTTGTTTCGGTACTAGTGTGATCTGAACCCATTCATTACCAGAGGGTTTGAACTTTGAATCATAAGTTGCTTCTTCACTACTAAATGTTTTGGTTTTGTGACAAGAGCCGCTTCATCGGAAGTCAAATGAGCAGCATCTAAAAAAGAACTCAGGAGTTGCCTCTCTCTCTCTCTCTCTCTCTCTCTCTCTCTCTCTCATGCGTTTTGTTTTATATTCTGTTTGGATAGTTAAATGAGATGAAATAATTTTAAATAAAAGTTAAAAATTAAATAAAATATTATTTTTTAATATTATTATTATTTTAGAATTGAAAAGGTTAAATTGTTATCATATTTTATGTAAAATTTGAAAAAATTATAATGATGAGATGAGATAAGATAAGTTAAAATTATTTCTCAATCCAAATGGAGGAAAGATTGTTTCTCAATACAAACTGAGAAAGTTGTAGTGGGAGTGACTCATGGTGGTGGTCGACAGAAATTAGGGAATTCTACTGGCGAGAAAAGTAGAGGCTTGCTGATGTTGCATAGCCAAAAGCAAATGGATGGATATAATATTGGAGCAGGGTGAAACTTCGTGCCAAAATTCATATCTATTATCATTTTACCAACACAAGTCCGTACAATACATTTTCTTTTCTTTTTTGGAAGAAGTTCACAACACATTCCTAGAAGGTCAAATAATAATGATGCGGCTGGAACTTTACGTGATGCTGGACTTCCGAGACCTACATTATTGACTCTTGGCAAAGTCTATATGCAGGATATCTTGAGGATGATTTGTGCAGGAACGCTTACGTGAAAAGTGAAAAATGATATGATGCATTTTGACTAACCTCCGCATCTCCCTCGTTCGAAATATGATTAATGTAACCAATAAATGAGAAACTTATCATCTTTGTTCGAATAACAGTAAAACAGATGATTTGTTTGAAGAAAAAGTATTCATGAAACACGTTAATAAAGTTGTCTACGTGTTCTTGTAGAAAATGGCAACGTGGTGAAGGTCAATAATGATAAAAGGACAATTGACAACAGATCAAAGTAGTTACCTATTCTTCAAAGAAAGTTATGGCTGGTGGATATGTGAAGGGACATGTCAATGGGCAGCCAAATAGTTGAAGAAATTCACCGACTTTGTACACCTATAAAAATATGTAATGCATGTGTGCAGTGAGGTGTGTGGACAGTGGTGCAAAGATGTGCACTAAGTGGGGCGTGTAGATGATGTGAGAGTTGAGAGAAACACTGTAATTTTTGTTTGTGTTTAATTAAAATATTCTCTATCTGTGGACGTAGAACAAATTGACCGAACCACGTTCAATTTTTGTTCCCATTTTATTTGTGAATGTGCACCGGTACCAACAATCTCCTTCCCTCCACTATCTCTCCCCCTCTTCCATGCTGGGATTCGAGAAACCCTAACCTCCATCATCTCCCTCCCTCCACCGTTCCACGACCTGAGACGACGTCATTTTCTCAGTCAATTGTTTCGTCGGTTGCTTTTTTTCACTAGGGAGGTTTCCAATCAGTGAAGAAAGTTTTGATGGGTTTTTATATGATTTCTCATTTTTTTACTCTTTACCTGAATGTTCATCATTTTTTGCTTTGATAAGTACGGCTTCTTCGATTGAAAAGTGGGATATCTGGGTTTTTTTGACTATGCGGCATTCGAGCTATTATTGGTACTGATAGGATGTAGTGATTCAGGGTTAATCTGAAGATTTCATGGTAGAATTAGCTGGTTTTCGAAGAAGAAAAACGTAGGGCTATAGGAAAACATGGGGTGATTTGATATTGCTCAAACTAGACGTGTTTATTGCTATTGTGTATTTTGATTTCAGAAATCTTATGTTTGAAAACTTTTAATTGAACTATTGAAAAATATTGTTCTTAGAAGCCGGTAGAGAGTTGAAATATTATTCCTATTAGCCACACCCTATAAAAAGATGCCAAATGATTTTAGATATTTTACTAGATATCACTTGGTGGTCATGAAGTTGCATCAAATATAGCGGCCTCGACATATTTTGCCATAATGCTTCCATCATAATAATCAAACTCTTGAGACCAAATTTTGTGCTTCAAGAACAAAATATACGGGCTTGACATTAATAAGCTTGTAAGTGGTGATCTTTGCTTTGTCAGGTTACACAATTGGGCTTGACATTGATAAGCTTGTAAGTAGTGAACTGCCTTGTTTGCCTATTTTGGTTTCTGTCATAGTGGAGATTAGTGTTCACTTATTTTTATTCTTTGTTCAAGGGCTTAAAAATGGAATTTGAGGACTGCTGTAAGTCAGAGGCCCAATTTGAATGCCTTCTCTTTGGTATGTTATTTTATACTGCAGATTTTTAAAGCTAGTCTCAATTGGCTAATGGAATGATTTTGTAACTATATGTTTGGAACTTGAAGATCTGGATGACACTTTGTGTCCTCTTACTTTGTATCATATATATTTCTCTGTGTCTGTTCATATTTTCTAGTAAAAATAATGGCAGTTAGCTCAACTTTTTAGTAGTACTATTTCATAAAAATTGAAAATTATGAAATGAGCAACTAGGACTGATTAGATTCTAGATAGAACTGATCAGATTCTATATTTTTTATGATGAATTTAAGTTAATCTTTTATAGCCAAAGTTGTCTTTATTTCAAAATTTCTCGAGTCTTGTTTTATTTTCTTGTCATATATGCCTAATTTTGATTGGGATATAGAATCATCTTGAGACCAAATTTTGATTATATTCATTAACTAAAATTAGGTTGTGAGTTGCAAAACATAGCACTTTGCTTTGCATTTTAGAAAGCCTAATCATCTTTTGGCCTGTGCACCAGTAGGCCTGTTCATCCGAGCCGGGTCGGTCCAATTTAAAATTTTATTTATTTCTTAATACTTTTGATTTTTTTTTTAAGAAATTTTAAGAAAATTTCGAATCCGGGTTTCCGATTCTCAAATCCGAAATCCGGATGAATACCCCTACACTCCAATTTGCTTTACTTTTTGGAAAGCTTAATCATATTTTTTTGTCCACTTTGCTTTTTTCCAATGGCAGGCTAAGAAGTTTGGATTGGCGTATAGAATAATCTTGAGACATAAACATTACATGAAAACAAGGGTGTTGGGTCCTGCATGTGAGTTGCAACAGCAGTCGATTGAAGGCTTGAAGCCTGCTTGGATTAGAAGACTATTTTGAGGGGATCATTTACTTTGAGACCCTGAATCCCATTCACAAAAGTGTTGTTTTGGAGAAAAAGAAAGCTGATTTGTTTTAGAGGCCAAGCTCATCATAATTTAGAATGTTGTGTATTATGAAACTATTTGAGATGTTGTGTATGATGGAACTACTTGGAATGTTGTGTAATTGGAATATTTTGGAGTGTTGTGAATTATGAAACCATTTGGAATGAAATGTTGTGTATATGGAACTACTTGGAATGTCGTGAATTGTGAAACTATTTGTAATACATATATTGCAATCGAGTTGATCTTACATATTGTTTACAATCACAAAATACATCCAAAATATACTTAATGCATGTCAAAATCATAAAGCAAAATATCCAACATGTGATTGGGCTCCGTCCCTATTATCCAGCTGTGTTCCCTCCCTATTATGTGACTAGATTCCATCCCTATTATTCAGTTGTGTTCCTTCTATCACAACATGCATCTGTGAATATAATATAACATAAGTTAATAGCTATAATATAAATTTAAAATCATGCCCATATTGAAGTATCAAGTTTAGATTAAACAAAATTGCATCATTAAGTACACTTTCTTGAGTCGCAATCACTGGTTCAGCAAACTGAGATCCACTAGAGTAAAAAATCTCGGATATGTTTCCACGCGGCTAAATAACAAAAAAAAAAGTTTAAAAGTAACCCGATTACACAAAATCTAAGGTGTGTCGAACTCGTATCAATAGTTGTATCTACCGTTAGAATTGCAACATTAGAACAAGTTTGGATTAGTGACTTGTTGGTGAGATAACCCTTGTTCATTGCATGCAACTTTTCAATCATATCCTTAGCATGTTCGTCACATGAAGCTACATTACTTGCAACGTCACCACATATTTTCATTATACATGAATATTTACTTACGTCTAGCCTCGCACCAGGTACATCATAATTACTACTTATCAAAGTGTACATTCTTTTTATGTCTTTTCTCGATCGGTCCAATATGTACTTATTGGGCAGCTTACGATCTTGATTAATTTTCAGAGTTGCAAATACATGTCTACACAATATACCTCTCGTCTCAAACAATCCGTACGAACTCTTCACATCGCACTCAACCTCATTAAAATACACAAAATGGGTAACCTCTTTAATGAAATCATCAACATGGATTTCATCTTCTACATGGTATGTTGCAATTATACCATTTTTTTGTTATAAAACTAGAAGACAACCAACAATCCCCATTACTTTTTATTTAACTTCTCTAAATTTAGAATTTGTGTACAACTCCTTAAATATCTTCTCGAATAGAGACACAATTTCGATTGGGATTTTGAAGTTGAATGATTGGAAGTCCGCCCCATTCTCATTCTCAATCTTCTTCCTCAATGCATTATCGAATTGATCAACAAACTCTTTCAAATTTGTCCTAGCATGAACAAACTTATCGAAGAAAGCATTCATACTTTCGCTTCGTTGGATTGTACTCATTCCAGCCCAGAAAAAATCTTTAAGGAATACCGATATCCAATAGGTACGCTCAGTGTATAAAGATTGCAACCATGCATTCTCTTACAAGTTGTAAGTCGTAAGTAACATGTTCCAACATTTTTCAAACTCCTCAATGGTTTGTGAGTCATACACACACTTGAGCAACTGACTTTTCAGCCCAGTTTTATATGCTTTGTGGGAACCCAACTTCTCAAGTAGTTTTTTTAGTATGTGCCATGAGCAAAATCTATGTCGTCTATTCGGAAAGACAATAGCAATGATATTTTTCATTGCTCTATCCTGATCCGTGATAATATTTTTCGGGGCACTACCATCCATACAATTTAACCAAGTCTTAAAAAACCATGTAATTGTTTCAGTATCCTCATTAGAAATCAATCTTGCTTCAAAATGATTGATTGGCCATGATGGTTTACCTCCACAAACGGTGCAAATGGCATCTTATACCTAGTTGTCAAATATATGGTGTTGAATGTGATAACATTGCCAAAATATTTGTAGGCTGCTCTACTCCATGCGTCTGCCCAAAAATAAAATTCCTTAACCTGCCTTCATCATCAAAATCCATTAGTGAAAAAAATCCATCATGCTTGCATTGCATCCTAGCAAAATACTCATGGAGGGTTCTAGCGTCACCTTTCCTAACTTGGACATGACGTGCCTTGTCAATATAATTGCGGCAGTCTTTTTCTAAGAATGACAATTTTTCATACCCACCCGCATCTTCCGCAAGAGAGGCAAAACTCTTATTCGCTCAGATCCCCACCTTATCATTTGTATCTAAGACTTTCTTTACAGACTCGCTCACTTCTCTGTTGCAACGAGATAACCTTGATTTTTGTGGACTTAGGCCATAGTTGTGCTCATTGTGTACACTCAACAATGTCAACATCCCATCAACAAACGTAGCATTTATCTTAGCCTTATATCCTATTTTTTATGTCCGATGTGGCCTGGCGACATTTGAAATTCGATTCCGTGCTTTTCCTCCACGGGCACAATCAAGTGTGACATATTGGAGAGTCCCATCCTGAAATCTCTTACTACTCTGCGTACTTACCCCGAAACTGCATTATTTCCCATATTTCTTATAATACAAAAATGATTCTTCTATGGATTTAAACACCATCCCCACGGAGGGCTCCTTAATGTCATCGCTAACCTCAGTATGTATTATATTTTGTGTCCCACACTCATCATCATCTTTGAATTCAACAATGGACGTAGACAAACTTTGAACCTCACTCGAGTTAGGTGTGGCACTCAGTATCTCTTCTACATTGCTTAAACTTGCAAATGAAAACCAACCAATGGGTTAATTGGTGAGTGAAATTGAGGCATTAGATTTTCCTACAATTTACACTCATAAAACACATCCATGTTTTAAATTGATTAAAACAATGGTAAAAATTAAGGAGACAATTAAGAGACAAACCTAGGTGGTAGGAGTTGTTGATGGATTTGCAATAGGAGGTATTATAGGATATGCATGCTCGATCGCCTTTTCTATCTATCAAGAGAATAATTATCATTTTATAATATGAAAAATCATTTTATAACAATAAAAATTATTTTATAACATTAAAAACATTCCACATATAAGTATATTGTTCATGAAAATAAACAACATATTACTAGCAAACAGTCCTATTTGTCACTCTAAAGGTTAAAAATATTTTAAAAATATTACCAACAAACAATCATATTTGCCACTTTGATTAACCTTCATGAAAATAAACTTGCATAAAAATAAGAAAAATAAACGAAAATTGCTTGGAAGTGAACCCACTTATTGAAGACTGAGTTTCGGATATGGGTTGTGGGTTTGTGATCCAAGCGTCAAAATGAGGGAGACGAAAGAGACGCGTGCGGTCTGTAATGCATTTTCTGGGTTTCAGTAAGAGTGCAACCGGTTCGGTTCAATCCCATTTTGAATAATATCTAGAAACGAACTGTAAAATCTAGAACCGAATCGGTATCATCTGTTTTCTATTTCTTAAAACTAATTTCGCACCGGTTATCCTCCAAAATCGGTAATATCAGTTTTATCGATTTTGGTCCAATTTTTCGGTTTTAAATTAATCCATATTAGTTTATTAGACTATTAATATATAAATTAGTATTATTTATAATGATTAAAATAATTATATATTAGTATTTGTTATAATAAGTTTACTTTTTTATAATTATATTATTGATAGTTATAATTAATAGTATTAGTATTAGCTCAAAAGAAATTATATTAGTATTATTATATCATTATTCTATATGTATTTATTTAATATAATAATTTATATATAGACTTAAAGTATATTACTAATAGTAATATATTATTAGTATTAGGCTATAAAATGTAAATTATAACTAATTTATATTATATACTAATGTATAATATATTATATATAATTAAAAAAAATATTTTATATTAAATATCATATTAAAAAAATAATTTAAAATTTATATTATATTAAATCAGTTCAGTTCAGTCCGATCCGATTCTAAAAAATTTAGAATCAGAGCCTACCGATTTTAACATTATGAAAATCGATTCTTAACCGGTATCTATCCAAAATCAGACCGATTTTATCGGTTTGAACCAGTCCACTCCAATTTACCAATTTTTTAATTTTATTTTACCCACTAAATTTCAAAAATGAGAGGACGAATGTGCGAAAGTGACTCATTCTATTTCTTTTCTATTTGTTTTTTTATTTAAAAAAACTTATAGTCACGTGTTACAAATCGTTCCTGTACATTTCCTACCCAAATGTTCCTGCCCCTAGCCAGGACTCTCGTATGGTACTGAATGTTTGGAATCTTTTCTTATTTATTCCAGATTCAGCGTGAGAAAACTGAAAAACATATATCTTATAGTTATAAAACCATTAAGTTTTGGAATCTTATACCGTTGTCATAACCAAATCTAAATTTATAAAATACATTACAAAATTTAATGGTTTTATAACAAGTTACAAGTTAAAAGACTGCATAGGCTAAGAAATGTGATGACGTTGGATTGGCTTTTCCAAAAACATTAAAAAAACATATATAAATAAACACCGAATAATATTAATAATACACTGGATGAGCTTTTACACTATTTCACTTAGGAAAAATGCTACTTACCCTTATATTAGGATCTCAATTAAGTCTTAATTTTTTTTTTTACATGATTTTTGTTTAAGTGTTTTTAAATAATCTTATAATTTTTTTATATTTTTAAAAAATATTTTAATATATTAAAAAAATCACAATATTATTTAAAAACACTTAAACAAAACTCTTATAAAAATAAATTAAAAAAATATTAAAATTGAGACTCAATCGAATTTCATTTATCGAAATTTCTAGCAGCACCCGTTCAGTCAGTTTGGAAGTGCTGTAGAATTTTCTACCGGGGCACGTGTCTATTTCAGATTAGGGCAGCCCCGCTCCTCTCCTCCATCTTTTATTCTTAGTCCTAATTCAAAATCCGCTTGAATACCCTTATCCAGTGCCCCTGATCCAGATTTTGATTGTAAATACTGAAGAGAAATCCTGCCGAGCAAAATAACACCCCCGCCGCATGTTAGCTTAGCTCTCACCTCCGTCCTCCATCGTCTGTCCCGCGCTTCTCCTTCCGAAACCCTTTCGGGAATCGCCACTCGCATCAATCTAGCAAATAACTAGGTGCCGCGTCACACCCAATCGCATAAGCTAAACATAATTTGGCACACACTGGATTCCCCCCTTATTTTCTTTTCTTTTGTGATTTTCATCGACTTGTGTATATTCCTTTCCCTTGACCTTCTTATTTGTTTTCTTTTATTATTTTATTATTTTTGGGCTTTCTTTCCCTCCTTTTTAAGAACAATCCCATTAATTCCCAATCTCTCTCTCTCTCTCTCTCTCTCTCTCCCCGCTTAAGCGCTTCTCTTACTGAAATCTTTTCCTTTGGCTCTCAAAACATTCGCTTTGCTAATAACACTCCAATTTATCGTTCTGTCCCGTCTGCTCCGTCATATCTCTGTATCTTCTTGCTTTTTCTTCCATCTTCTCTGAAGCGAGCTCTGGCACCGTACGGACATGGATGGAGGAGGACAGTATAACCCTCGCACAGTAGAGGAGGTTTTCAGGGACTTCAAGGGCCGTAGAGCTGGCATGATCAAAGCCCTCACCACTGGTCTCTCTCTCTCTCTCTCACTTCAATTCTTCTTGTTTTTTTTTCCTTTTCCCTTGTTTATTTTCTCCGTGTTTGATTTTTACGAATCTTTTAATTTTGCAAATTCTGTTTTGTAATGACTTTTTTTTCATGTGGTTTTGTAGATGTTGAAGAATTTTATCAGCAGTGCGATCCTGGTTAGGGTTTTTATTTTCGCTCCTTTGCACTTCTCTGAGTCTGTTTGTGGGTTCACGAGCGTGGGTTTGACATTACAATGCGTTTAAGCTTATAGTATGTCACTATGTTTACTGTAGCAAAATGATAAGTCCAATACGCTTAGGATTTTTACTGCTTGAGACAGCCCACTTGCAGTGATTTTCATCGGAAGAACCAGTCCCTTCCATCTTTGCAATCTCGGATCTTTCCTCAGAGCTTGCCCTACTCTTAAGAACCATATATGCTAATTTTGCTTTAGTTCTTACATTAATAATGTTGCAGTATTTTTCTAGTGTTTAATAAAAAGTGATCTTTTATATTGGTGACGCAGAAGTTTTCCGTGTCTACTATTGCAGGACTGGGTTTTTCAGTCCCTTAAGCATAACGTTATGAGGAATGAATTTTTGACCTTGCTAGAGTATTAATGAGTTTTTGAGCTCCTTTCAGCTTGCTAGAGTGTAGTTAGGTGTTTCTTTTTTCAAATCTCAATTCAACTTTTTCAAATTTTAAAACAACAATAATATTAAAAAATAATATACTAACAATATTTTATTCAACTTTTAACTTTCATCTGAATTCATCTCATCTTATCTTTCAATCCAAACGAGACAGTTATAGTCTTTTCCCATTCTCTCCTATTTCTGTATAAAACTTACCCTTTTGATGATGCACATTTCAAGTGAGTTAGTATTTTATTTATCAAAAAGACAACAAAGGTATTGCAGAATTAATATTTTTGGGAGTTGAGATTGTGCAGTTTTTATTTTTTTGAAGAAAAACAATTCTTTGCAAAAACTCATGGAAGTTTTCTAGATATATCTTGATATTGAAGGATGCTTGTCAAATTCTAGGTAAACTTATAAACATCTCATTCTTTGGAAAACATTATTAAATTGCAATAAAAACAATTCACACGTATACTTGCTATGTGTCTTGGCAACTTGGCAATCACAAGGATCTCAACTCCATTAATGAGGTCTTATGAGTGCTATGCAGTAGTGCTATGCAAGCTTGACATGAAGAAAGCATATGATCATGTGAATTGGGATTTTCTCATTTACATTCTTGGGAGATGTGGTTTTGGTGATAGGTGGATCTCATGGATACGACATTGTGACACTACTGCTCACTTCTCAGTGTTAGTGAACGGTACACCTGTGGGTTTTTTCAACAGTACCCGAGGGTTACATCAAGGGGATCCACTCTTTCATTCTCTTTTCGTCATTGTTATGGAAGCTCTTGGGCGGATGATAAAGGCAACGGTTGAGGGGCGTTTCATCACTGGTTTTTCTATGGGTAATGGTACTAATGGTTCCACTATGATTTCACTCCACTTATTTGCAGATGACACACTCCTCTTTTGTGAAGCAGACCAGGGCCAAATCCAAGCTTTATGCACTCTGCTAGTATGTTTTGAGGCTATTTCAGGGCTTAAGATAAATCTTGATAAATTTGAGATGGTGGCAGTGGGCGAGGTGCCTAGTATCGATAGTCTAGCTGATCTCATGGGTTGCATGGTGTCTTCTTTGCCTATGAAATACTTGGGTCTTCCGTTGGAGGCAACCTTTAAAGCTAGAGCTATTTGGTATGGAGTCATTAAGAAAGTAGAGAAAAGGCTGGCTAGATGGAAATGGATGTATCTATCGAAAGGGGGGCGGCTTACTTTGATCAAGAGCACCTTATCTAATCTCCCAACTTATTTTTTATCTTTATTCCCATTACCTGCAAGGGTGTCGAATAGGATTAAGAAATTATTTCGAGCCTTTCTTTGGGGCGGTTTGGTAGAGGAAAACAAAATTCAATCTTGTTAAGTGGAATAGAGTTTGTTCTCCTATCTCTAAAGGAGGCCTGGCAGTGCGCAATTTGAGGATCTTTAACAAAGCTCTACTGGGCAAATGGCTATGGAGATTTCACATGGAGGGGGAGTCTTTGTGGAAGGAAGTTGTTGTTTCTAGACATGGAGGTGCATGGGGGGGTTGGTGTACTAATGTTGTGAGGGGGAGGCATGGTATGGGTTTATGGAAGCATATTAGGGAGGGTTGGCAATGTTTTGAAAGCAATATCCGTTTTGTATTGGGTGATGGCACTAGAATCAAAGTTTGGCAAGATGGTTGGTGTGGTGTGCGTCCTTTTGAAAGGGTTTTTCCAACTCTCTTTAATATTGCAACGAACAAGGAGGCCTCGGTGGCGGACTTGCTTGAGATAGCCCATGGCTCCCCTTAGTGGAATATCCTTTTTATTAGGGATAACCACGATTGGGAATTGCCCATTGTTTTAGAACTTTTTAGTTTGTTACATGCTTCAAGAAACAAAACGACACAGGGTGGCAGAATACAGTAGCGGTTTATAGATAGCAAGAAATTCACAATCAAGACTTATAAAATGTTGGCCCCCCAAGATAACGTAGTTTTCCCATGGAAGAGCATTTGGCGGACTTGTGCTCCTCCAAAGTGGCTTTCTTTGTGTGGACTGTAGCTCTTGGGAATATTCTAACTGTGGATAACCTAAGAAAGAGGGGACTCATTGTGATGAATTGGTGCTATTTGTGCAAAAATCATGGAGTGTCAGTGGACCATCTTTTACTACAATGTGAGGTGTCAAGAGTATTATGAAATGGGATATTTAGTAGAGTAGACATGGCTAGGGTGATGCCGCCTAAGTTAGTGGATTTGCTTGCATGTTGGAAGAGTATCCATGGCTGTCCACAGGTGGTCATAGCATGGAAGATGATCCCATTGTGCCTTATGTGGTGTATTTGGTCAGAAAGGAATGAGAGGTGCTTTGAAGATAGAGAACGAACAATGACGGAGCTCCAAAGTTTTTTTTATGCATACTTTAATCTTATGGTTCTCAGCAATTGTACCTAATGGAAGCAATGTGCATGACTTCCTTTCCTTTACTTTAAGCATCTAGAATGTATTTAGGCCTTTTTACATTCACATCAATAAAGTTACTTGTTACTTATATAAAAAAAAAATGATATGTATGTTACTGGAAAAATAGGGGTGCACTCAAGTGAGTCAATCTCCCCGACCATGCAAGATGGTTTGCCTCTGCCTTTTAGCTCAGTACCATCCCACATTGTTCATACAACCACCTTTAAGAACATTTCCTGCATTCACATCATCTTTGTTTCTTTTCATTCTTTCCTTTCTCATAACATGAACATATTAGTAACATAGGCATATTTTGATAAAAATAAGCAACATAGGCATATTTCTTATCCTAAACATAGAGGAAGCATGCAATACCTCATTTTTCAATAACATGCAATTCACAGCATATCATATAAGACACATAAAAGAGGGCTTCCGGAAGGATATGATCCATATCATCATACAATACTCCTTAGCTTCAAAATTCAAAAAACTTCTTTGAATGAAGCTAGCAAGCATTCACACCACTTTCCACTATTTGACCTCCATAAACATCACTTCCAATCACCAAGAAATATTTGGTTTCTCCTTTTCCTCTTCAAGCTGTTTGTATTATGCTTTAGAAAGTACTTTTAGCATGTAATAATTACACTGGATGCATACTGTATTTTCCCTGGTGTGTGTGAGATAAGATTTCCTCGAGTGTTCTATTGCAGTTGATTTTTAGAACTATGCTAAATAAAAATGATCTTTTATTTTACTTGCTATATCTGCGAGTTGCTGATGTGCTGTATTTGACTAACTGGTGTACCTGTCAGAGAAGGAGAATCTTTGCCTTTATGGGTTTCCTAATGAACAGTGGGAAGTTAACTTACCTGCCGAAGAAGTACCTCCTGAGCTCCCAGAACCTGCATTAGGAATCAACTTTGCCAGAGACGGCATGCAAGAAAAGGATTGGCTGTCTCTGGTTGCTGTTCACAGTGATGCTTGGTTACTTGCAGTGTCATTCTATTTTGGGGCGAGATTTGGTTTTGATAAAACTGACAGGTATATCCTCTTTTTTAGCTATCACTTTTTACCATCCTTCCAAATACGGGAAAGTTTAGAAGTTGTATAATGTACATATTTACAAATTTTCCCTCAGTTTGTCTCCATTTTTAAGCTATGTTATTTATCAACTTCAGATGTAATATTTTAATTGTTACATGTAGCCTTTTCAAATAGGTCTGTCCTTTGTATTTCTGATTTGCTTGACTTTAAAATACGATTAAAGACTAATAAAAAACTCTGAGCTTAACAGCTTCACCAGTCCCTATGATGATAAGGACTCCTTTGGTTGTTGTAAAATTTCCTGCAATTTTTAGTGTCATCTGTCTTTGGATGCATGTTTTTGGATTATGCATTCATTACACATTTATTAAATCCCTGACTGCTGGGTGTCGGCGGGTAGTGACATGATTGTTGATTTGACAAATGCTGGTGGTGTTGAAATCGTGGTAGAGAGCAAATCAAAATGAACTATTTTGGTGATGCTTTGCAGGATCTAAGAGTTCTCTATTTTATTTATTTATTTTTTTTACACAAGAAATGCAATTTCTGACACAGGAAACGCCTCTTTACTATGATAAATGATCTGCCTACAATTTTTGAAGTTGTGACTGGAACAACAAAGAAACAGCCGAAGGAGAAGTCATCAGTTTCAAATCATAGCAGCAACAAATCCAAGTCAGGCTCAAAAGTGGTAAAAGAAAGATATACTATTTTCTTGGTCTTTATTTATCACAAGTATGATATTACCTTTTCTGTGTGACAAAGAAGTTTGTTAGCACTCAAACTAATTTTTAAATTCATCCATCCTCTGTCTAGTTGTCAGGTTTTCTAGGTGTGTCTATAAGTCTAATTGGCATATATCATGACATTGTTCATTTAAGTTGGAACATTTCAGAATTTGTATGCTAATGTTTTTGTTGTAAACGATACTTGAGAATTGGTAGGTGTAACTGACATGTTGTAACAGAATGCTTTCCTCCATATAGGAGGGCTAAAAGGAAATTGAAGAGTTTAGGAGACCTGCTCAGAGTTTGCAAGGAAACTGTGCTTAGTGGAGAACTTTCATTCTAATCCTGTTTTCTATTTGTACATATGTTGATATTTAAAATGCATAAGCCTTGGTCGGTTGCTTTTTTTAGTTGTTCTGTGAGGGACCTGACCAATTTTACAATAAAAGGAGACTTAATATTATGGTTGCATGCCATTTTAATTTTGCATTAACTTTTTCTTTGTTCAAATAATAAGAAGCCTACCCTTTAATTCAATAAATTGTATGATGACTGTGATTCAATTTTTCTACTCTGCACATGTCTATGTACCATTTTTCTAAAATATCCTTTTAAGTGATTTCTTTTTTATTTAATTTTGATCTCAAGAATATGTTAAGGCTTAGTTGAGATATTTAACAAATATTTATGTGTCTAAACATATTGACCAATCTTGAATAATAATTCAACGATTTGGTTACCTGAAATAGATTTTGTCATGTCTGTTTATTAAATACTTTATATTTTGAGTGTTGTTGCTGCTGGACGGTGGTATCTGCTTATTGAATACTTTCTATTTTGAGTGTGAATTCTTGTTTATTTTACAATCAATGGCTTAGTAATTACTTCATTGTGCTTTCATCATCTGGCCTTGAATACTATTTGTTTACATCACTTTATTTGCGTGCCTCCACTGCTGTATCTTTTCTATCAATGCCCAAAAAAAAAAAAGCAACAGCGAGGATCGGAATTGGGCAAGTTTGCAAAGGGTATGCCGGCAAAGGATGAGGATGACGTAGTGGATGAGGAAGATGAAGAAGAGCATGGGGAGACCTTGTGTGGGGCATGTGGGGAGAATTATGCTGCAGATGAGTTCTGGATATGTTGCGACATATGTGAGAAGTGGTTTCATGGCAAGTGTGTGAAGATCACCCCTGCAAGGGCTGAGCACATCAAGCAGTACAAGTGCCCCTCGTGCAGCAACAAGAGAGCACGCCCCTGATATCACAGGGAGGTGGATTGATTCTCATCCCTTGTAATTCTCTTATGTTGGACTGAGCTAACTATTTAGTTAGTCAGGTTTTTTTTTTTTTTTTTTTCCCATTTTAGTGCAGCATATGTATTCAGTAATTTGGTCTTGGGGATAATGTTATTTGGACATGTTAAATATTTGGTAGTTTGCAGATTCTGAACATGTCTTCTGTTAAATCTGAACTATGACATGTAGTTTCCACTGTGTAAGAAATCAATCCCCCTGTCAAGATGCAAAAGACTTTGATTTATCACTCATTTGTTTTGGAAGCTTATAAATGCTTTTTTGCTTCTATCTACATGCGTGAAACATGAGGGCTGCTGTGAGTGCAAGTGGCGGTTGCCATGTTTCGTTGTCTAGGATTACTATGCCATTTCTCCTTCTGGTCTCAATCTAAGCATTTTTTCTTTGGGTGCTTAGTCGTAAGTTTTCTGTTTATCGTCGAAGAGGTATTAACTTTAGAAAGAATTGCATTTTTACATAATCTGACTTACATCCATCTCCAGGGTAATGGGCATGCATGCTGGTTCTGCGGGTTTTCTTCACTTGTTATCAAGAGGAACTTCGTTGTGTTTTTGTTTTTGTTTTTTGTTTTTTGTATTTTTTTCCTGAAGCCTACGGGCTACTGTACTCTTCCCTCTCTGATTTTTCAATGATAGGAGGAAAATAGGTTATCCTAGAGATTGTACACTTATTGAATATAAAAAATGCTAGATTTATACATACAGAAATCTCACAAAATAAAACTTACAGAATGTAGTTTAATTTGATACATTAGATTTACTTTACAAAAAAAAAATGCACTTCATAAGTTAAAGGACCACATGGAGGCATGCTTGTTCATAAATCGTAAGTTTACATTTGTAGGATTTCTTATTGAGCATTGAACCTCCTGAAATAGGAGGAGAAATGCCAATAGTCTGGGTTACAGGGGTGCTGGCCGAAGATGTTAAAGCTGTCAGGTTATAAAATGAAATCATTATGATTATTTGTTGAGTTTCAGGTTTTAGTTTTACATGGATGAAGTGGATCAAAGTTTAAATAAAGCATCTTGTGCTGAGAAGTAGAAGCATTCACACGGATGACATGGATTGATTTTCAGAGATGGCATCTCTCCTGGCTAAGTGACTCTGAACTGTCTAAAAATTCCGAATCTTTATTTGTTGTGGAGAGGGAAAACAAAAACAAAAATCTCAAGTTGGGGAATTCCTATGCAGCTTCCTAGTTGTTTTAATTTTAATTACTCGATAAGATAAGCATGCATATGCCAGTTGAGACGAAATATGATTCATGAAAGTCACCATAAAGGCTTTGGTAAAAGACATTACAAGGTTAAGTTGATGTGAAGCATCTATTTTTTTGCTTAAAATCCATGGCCATGCATTTTGCCCAACTTTTTTGTTTGTATGAAATGATGCTTTCGATAATTGAAGATAAAGTTGCCACGTGGAAACCCACCAAGCAACTTAACTCGTCTCTCTCAAGTCTCAAGAAAAGAGGCCAAAAAACTGTCAACAACCTTACCCATTATGTTCATGTTCATGAGCTTGAGTATAATTGGGCCATTTTCAACCTTCAATAGGTGGGGTTGGGGGTTGGGGGGGGAGGGGGTCTCCCTTGCTGTATTGTTCTCCATCCATTTGCCATTACAAGGAAAAGAAAGAAAAAATGCTTGCCTGGATCAGGGAAGAACCAAGATTGGATGATTTGAAAGCTCATTGGACAGGACTGGCATAGCAATACAATCATGGAATCAGTGCCAACCACTATAATTTGTTTAATAAAAGTCTAGGAAAAGGGTTGAGCACTTCTGAATAAAATCATATCCATCAATCAAAAAGAAAAGGGAGACAAGGCGAGAGGAGAAAGAAAAAAAAAATCATCAAATTGCTGCAGTACAAACTTCGTTCTTCAACACACTAACCAATTCTCGTATGCAAATACTAGCTCATGCATGCATGATTACAAAAAATCACAGATTTACAAGAGAAAATTTTAAGATATAGAACCCTGTTTACAATTACAAAAGTGCATAAATTGCATCATTGCCTGCTCTCAAACACCATCCTGTTTACAATTAGCAACCGGTTCGAGTTACCTTTGATTCACAAGTACGTAGCCCTCTTGAGTAGCAAATCGCAATGAGATCAGCCGTTGCATTGAAGGTTAAACCAAACCCCTCACAAGAAAGATTCAGATTACACGCTTCACTCAACGCAGCCTGATAGTTTCATTTGGTAAGATAATGTTGGGGTTCCGTATATGTGGGTTTAATGCTGCCAATTCCTTCTATTTAGCTCCAGTACCATGAACCCGAGATGAGATGCTCCACAAGGTATCGCCAGGTTGCACCTTTGTTGTCGCTGGCATGGCCGACTTAGAAACGGACTTCGACTTCAAAAATGGATGCTTGTTGCTCTTCCCCATTCCATTAGCAAGCAACCAACGGGAACCAGATTGCTGCTGCGCCGAGGAACCCCAAAGCTTCTTTTTTCCAGGCTCTGTCTTCAGCCCTGCAACATGGACTTCAGCGATTCTAAACTGAGGAACACCCTCCTCTTCGGTAGTTTTCGCTTCTTTTATTTCATCTTTTGTCTCCTTTACTGACGACTCGTCATCTTCCTTGTCAATGTTCCTTACCATTGGAACCGTGCTGTATATTTTTGGCTTCGGTGGGAGAAACACTCTCTCGACTTGAATAAGAGCAAGCATTGGTGCACCAACCTGCTCATAATTTCGCAGTGGATCACGAAGTTGCACCATTAAAGCCACTGTGAAGTTGTTTCCCAGTAAACCACACTTTCTGCCAGAGCCTTTGCCTCGTCTTCTCTCTCCCTTCGAACCTACACGAATCGAGTCCAAAGAGTTAGCATGATGGGCTGCAAGGATTTTAGAAGTACGTTCACTGATACAATCTTCGTCCTCAATTTCACCGGAATCCAACCTCATCCATTCATCAAGACTTAAAGAGAGGCCAATTAAGCCATCAACATCATCGCCACCATCTTTTAAGTCCAACAACTGCAATCCAGCAGCTCCATCCAAACCTAATGACCCGCTGATGTTAATTCCCTTACCCTGGAGAGCTGAAATTTCCCCACTAGGCTGTGCACTGATGTTTACAGGCGCATCTTCATCTGACATACCAGATTGTATTCTCAAACCTTCCATAGAAAGTGCTTCAATTTTATGCATGGCTAAAGGAGCAAGATCTTCTAGGGAGACATATTCCGAGCCCGTTTCGTTGCCTGCCGAGCTGGAACTAAATTTATCAGACTCAAGTTCGGCTGACCTCCCTTTAACTCTCTTTTGCCCACAAAACGTGTCTTCTCCAACCACTGATTCATGCTGCAACAAAGATTGCCTGTACCAAGATGATATAACTTATAATCAGGGAAGCATTTTACCAAAGTACATCAAATAGACAGAAATAAAATGTGTCTTGACTTCCAAGCAAACAAAAATGGTCTCAACAAACCTCTCAGGTCCCTCCAAAGAGGGTGCAGCTTCCCATGCTACTTGCTGCATTGTCTTTCCAGTGATATCTTCCAAAGGCATCAACTTCTTGGCCTGCATAGAAAGCTTTTCGATTCCCACTGAGGCCAAACGCTGCAATATCTCCATTGTCTCAGAACCCATTTCTGCAGGTACAACAACTGGACTAGAAACCTGCATGATCAAATTCCCACCACTTTTAGCATTATCGAAAAGGGAGGGATCCATAGACCGTACAAATCCTCCATTTTTTGTCTGAAGAAAAGGACCTAACCCTTCACCAAGAGAAGGCAATTCAACTGGCCCTTCAGGAGGTAAATCAATTGGGCTCCCAAACCCATCAGAGCTCTTTGGTGGAGAATGTTGAAAAGCATTTTCATTTAGTCCCCACTCACGCATTAAGGCTTCTGTTTCCAGGTCTTCCAACATTTTTGCCCTAGTTTTGCTCTTCTCTGCATGACTTGGTATCTGGGGCTCCTCCTCAGCATCTTGAACCACTGTTGGAAGTTCAGATAAGTTTCCCCATACAGAGCCAGTTGGAGCATAGTGGCCACTTTCAGCTTGGCCCTCACCATCTACATTAAAATCATATAAAGAACAGCCCCCAGCAAGAGCCTCCTCCTCAAATTGTCTCAACAGACGCTCTCTCGGGGATTCAGGCTCACTCTCAGAACTCAAACCGAATGGACTATGTTCTATCCCTAGCATGTTTAGGAACTCACTCGCAATGGATTCAGAATCATCTTCCAAGCTGAGTGACTTACCTTTACCATCCAGTTCAGGCTCCATGGAATTTTCATGCTCTGGAGATTCTAATGCTGCTGTCTCCAATTCTGATGCATTATTTAGAGCTGACTCTAATTCTTTCATGAGTGCTTCTTTGGTGCCAACGTCCTCCTCTATTGTAGTACAGTCTCGTAACACAACTTCATTGTCACATCGACTAGTTTCTTCGTCCTTGGGATCAAGATCAGAGCTCTCCTTAAAAGCTACCTGTCCACCAGTGTCAATTTCGATGTCAGAACTTTCAACAGGAGTAATATCAGCAACCATTAAAATGACGTCCTCTGGCTTCTTAGACTCCTTTGATGACAATTCTATGCCCTGATCAACCACAGAAAACTCATTCTCTCCGCACTCAGTTTCAGCATTTTCTTTAGCAGAGTCAGACAAAAGATTGGAATTTGGTTTAATGGGCTCAAGATGTTCAGTAGAGGCATTAAGATGAGGCTTGTCATCTGGACATTCCGACTTGTCTTCATCAAATTTTCGATACAGAATATCAACCGAATCTGCAAGTTCTGACTTAGATATTGGAAAAACCTCATGAAGGTCTTTTATGCTCTCCACAGTATGTGATGTAGCACGAGACAGCTGGTTTCTTATGCTCGGAAGACTTTCAGCACGGTGAATTCTGCTCTGGCCATCACCTTGACCAAGCTTCATTTGTGCTTTAACCATACTCCGACTATTCTGCCTTGAAGTCAACATCTCCGTGCTTCTAGTTGCGCTGGGATTATCACCTATCACTAAATATCCAAAACTAACATTCATCAATGCACCTTTAGCCTTTCCTGCCAGTTTAAAATCTGTTGTCCACGTCCCAGAGCTCTTCTCCTCCTCTAGTTCCTCCAGCGTTAGAGGCAGTAGCCTCGTGAGATCAACCCGATGCTTCCCCAAATCAAGTTCTGGCACACCATAAACGGAAGCATAGAGCAGAAAATGCTTTGCCTCATACTTTGCGGAATGGTGTGGTCCATTCCTACTACCATAAACAGAGCATGTATGAGTCAATTTCTCTTCAAACTCTGCCGTACCTTGGAGAACCTTCACTGGACGAGTGACCACGACCCCATCCCGCCGCTTCCAATGCACGCAAAGACCAACATCATTGAAACTTGAGGGCAACCCTTCGATGGAATGAACTAAGAGAGAAAAACAACAGTTAAACCTCCGGTTTCGGATATGGGACAGGGCCTTCAATGGCCTCCAGTTCCAAATGGACTTCTTTTCTTTTCGTGAGGGGTCCTCCTCATCTGGTTTAAGCTTCGACTGGGGATCTGGTAAGTGGGTTTTTCCAGAAGACTTGGACCGAGTGTTGGCTCTAGAAATCGAACTCCTAGATGGATTTTTTTCCAGGTATAACGCTTTGCTTATAGTTTCAATCTCATTCAGCAGCTTCCTATTACCTGAATCATCACCAACCTTCTTACCAGCTTCAACTTTCGACAACATTATCTTTTTCCCCGAAAATCAAAAAAAAAAAAAATCAGACTAAAAAAAAAACTCTAAATTCAGATTAAAAAAAAAAAAAAGAAAAATCAAATTTCCAAATCTTGAAAATTCGAACGTATTAGGTAAGTCTCCGTTGGATTTGAATGCAAATCACTTAAAACGTTTTACAAGTCTACTGAACTTAACATCAATTACCGGACGGAGGTAGGTGAGAAAAAAAATTCTCCAATCAAACAGAATTCCTCCAAAACCCTAAGAATACCCGATCGAAATCATAGCTTCTCCATCTGAGAAATTCAAGCCCTGAACATTAAGAAATACACGAAAGTGGAATTTAAAAGAAAACTCAAATACACGTATAAAAGAAGGAAAAGGGAAAGAAAGCATAAAAAATCTTGACCTTGAAGAAAGATTTACGGTGTCTGAGGCGCGTTTGTCTCCCCCCCGAAATCTCTCTTTCTCGGTCTGGGAATTGCCGCTGCAATTTTCAAAGATGGTATAAAAGAATTATGTATATAATAAATAATAAGGTTATTTAAGGTTTCGGTGCCCGTATCTTTAAGTATTACCCTATTTGCCTTTCTTATGCAATATATTTTCAATCACACCCTTGTAGTTGTAGTTGTACTTGCTTATTTTGCTTTTAGTTATTCTATTATCAAGTGAAGTCACTTAAATGGTAATCCTTGATTTATAAAATTCTATTTTTAAAATTTATCTTTTAAATCAAATGATATTATGTAAGCATCTCACTATATAATTCTATTTTAAATGGAGGGTAATTTATCTAAATTTTAAATTAAAAAAAATATATAGATTTTTAATGAAGTGTTGCTACATATTATTTGATTGTAAAATAGTTGTATGATTTATGAATATATCACTTATTCTTTTTAAGCACTTTTTTCAGTTTAATTCTAAATTTCAGCTCATTCATTTTTCTGGGATGTGAATGGTGAAAGTGCAACTGAGGCTTTAGAAGACAAGAAGGAAAGCATGTGGTAAGTTTTTTCTTTTTGTATATTAAAAATAAATTGAATTCAATCTTAAAAATACCCATATTTGATCAGAGGATTGAGAGTTCAAGCAATCATGAGTCTATTTCGTTAATACTTGAAAATAAGAAAATGGTAACCATTAAAGATAAAAGAAAAAAAAAAACAGAAGAAGAAGCAGAAGTTAAAGTAGTTTCACTTTGACATGAACATGTATTTTTAAAATAATAATATTAGACTCTTAATGGGATAAGTTAAATGACAACCTTCCTGATAAATACTTGCTGTTGTTCTCTCCATTACTATTATTATTTAATGTGCTTAAAATCTTTCAACAACCAAATAAATCTTGGGGCGCAGGAAGAAATATGCATAAACTTGGTAGAAGAAAGAATAAAATGACCAAAAATGAGGCAACAATTGTGATTAAAATATATAAATAATTTGTCTTTTTGTCTTTTGTTTAAGAAGATTGCTGGTTTGGTTGCTTTCTTAGAAGAAGCATGGGAAGGGTTTTTTAGTACTTCACACTTTAAATACTTTACACTTTGCGTGGAATCATTTCTTGACCAACAACTTTGAATATATATATATATATATTTTATAATGCATTAATCCACACATCTTAAACATGTTTATGTAATTCAAATAAAAAAAATATTGAGAGAAGCATATGTACCACGGCACACAGACAAAAGTAATATATAAAAAGAAAAAAATTATTGTTATTACGAGGGGATGTGCCGATATGCCGTTGCACACTGACTGCCTCCCGGCATGTCTCAATTTAAATTATTTTGTATCCAATTTTTCATTATCTTTTAAAACTCTGTTTAGATTATTTAGATCTTTAAGAGTCCAATAAAATCATGTAAATTTCTGTCATTTTTCATTTTTTATATTTTTATTTTTACTATTTAAATTATAAATGAAGAACCAAGTATCGAATCACCATCCAAGCTATTGGATCTAGACCATATTGTTGGTATTCGGTATGACAAAAAAAAAGTATATTTAACACTTATTTTTGAGGTCTTTCAAATTGCTTTTATATTGATCAAATGAAAAAAAATTAAAATGTATACCCAAATATTACCCAAAAAACAAACAAATAGCATAAGACAAAGCAAGGAGGCTCACATCACGTGCATTTTGATGGATCAGTGCCTGAATAGGAATTATTGTTGCCTGCTGCTCTTATTTTTTTCAAATTGACGCGCCAACCTGTTGCCAGAGTCACAGCATCATTCCAATTTTTTGTTCTTGGAAATTTTATATAAATAAAATGTATATTTTTACTCCAATTTTTCTCCTATCTATTTATTTCTAAATTGGAGACTTTTATTAAAAAAGTCCTAAATATGAGTTAATTCTTGTTATTCATAACATTTTGAAAATTTTTAATTATTGAAATTTAAAAGAATGGACAGAAAGAATCTATAGTGAATAGATTTTTCCTCTAATTTTATGATCTTATCTATTCCAATCTTAATTGGAAATTCCCACTTACAAATCTTCTAAAAAAATCAGTCTACTTTTTTTTTCCCTTCAATTTGGAATATTCTTCCTATGAGAAATTAAAACTAGAAATAGATGCTTTCCTTAACGACCAAAAATGTAATTATTTAATCGCAGACATAACATTTGCTCATTTTCAGATTTGAAATTCATCTCATCTTATCTCATTTTATCATCATAATTTTTTTAAATTTAACAAAAAAGAATAATAATAATAAACAATTTAACTTTTTTAAATTTTAAAATAATAATAATATTTAAAATATTATTTTAATAATATTTTTAAAAAAATTTTAAAATGCATATCAACTCATTTCACCTCAACTCATTATAAAAAAAAAAAAAAAAAATCATACCATAGAAAAAAATGATACGTTGAAGGTAACGATGTGGGGGGTAGGTCATGGGTGCGTGTAGCCTAATGATAAGCGGTCGTAATGGATTTTGCTTCTAATGGATTTACTTCGAGGAAAAGCATCTTTCGTGAGAATAAGAAAAAAAAAAAACTGGAAGAGGAAATGAGAAAATTTCTACAACGTTCTATAATACCTTTAGAATACTATTAAAAAATAAATAAAATACCTTTACAGTACTCTGCCTTTAAGTACATGATATTGTTAAGCGACCAGAATATAAAGCAAGCAATAGAGGCCATGAATCAGTTCTAACTTTCTAAGACAAAACGTAAATAACAATGGTTCAAAGCAAATAAAACACAGGTTTAATTATAAAGCAAATCAAGCCCTAAGAAATAAGCTCCCGGCCCATCTGAAACAACCTACTAAATCTAATAAAACAAAGATAATGTTGGTCATATGAAGCCCATCAAGTCCAGCGCATCTCGCAAGCAGATTTACTGATTCAACACCAATTTGGTAGGTTTGGGTCCTGGCAAGCAAACTCTTCTCAAGTCTTCTCAGAATACTTCACTCTTATTCATTACTTTATTATTATTTTTCACATATTTTTATTATTATTCATTACTTTTTACTATTATTCAATATTCTATTATTAATAATCATTACTTTTCACTATTATTCAATATTCTATTATTACATTTTTTATTACTTTTTTACTAATATTCACAAATATTCTTAGTACTTCTCACTATCCAAACGCAATCTAGTTGACCAGCTAACAAGATTTAGCCTACACGTACCCAGATCTCCCTCTTCTTTCCACAATCTCGAAGTTTCAATTCACATACCCTCTTCTTTGGGCAAAGTGCAAACCCTAGATCCAATGTTGTGAATGAAAACTAGAAAAACAAGTAGGAGGAAAAATGAGAGGAAAAGATGGGTGAGAGAAGGGAAAGAGAAGCCTCCAAGACAATTGATGGGATGAGGGGTTTGGTTTGAGAGTTTCAAAAATTGAGAGAAGCTAATTAAGTCTAGGAAGAAAGTCGGTGTAAAGAAGATAATACACTAACTTATCACTAAAATAACACAAAGCTTATGATTAACATGTTATAATTAAATATAATCATTAATCATTGTTCAACATCTTGATATGCAATCAAACTTTATCTTATCAAAATTAATTTAATAGAAGATGAACAAACTCATTTTTAGAATTCTACATAAATAAACTTACAAATTGGTATAGTTTCATATGATATGTTAGATTTACTTTACAATAAAAAATAATTTTACAATTTAACCTATCACATAAAGTAATTTCAATTTGTAAATTCACTTTTATGAAATCTTTTTTTAGCTAAAGTATTTAATTATGTAATGTATCACAATCTATTTTCATAAGAACATCATACACACTACCTACCAGATTATATGAACTTTATCACGTTTGAAGAGCCAAGTAAAAACAGATTGTATGTTCACTGAATTGAATGGACACTAAATTACATAGACGAGACAGTTTGTAGGGTCCTCTATGTTAACCAAATAATCAGTTATACATAAAGCATCCGTCCCTAACCTGTGAGCAATGAGTTGCCTTCTCTACATATATGTTTAATAGAACAGTCTTCATATCTTTCCATGGTAGCTTGTACATCAGCTATGATTATTCCAAAATAGCTTTCATCCTTATTCATCTTCTGTTAAACAACATCTACCAAAATAGCTTTCTTTCCTGGTTTACCTGACTGCACTAATAATTTCTCATCAATTTGTTTAGTTGGTGCAGCAAACCCGTAGGTAGTTTAAACACTCTCATGAAGTATGTGGGAATAGCTTGTATCACAGATTTTAATTAATATTACCCTTCCTGCTTGAGATAAAAATTCCATTTTCTTGTTGCTCAGCTTCCCACTAACTCTATTAAGTGTTGACTGGAATTCCTGTTCTGCGATCTACCTATTATGGTTGGAAGACCAAGACAACTATCATAGAATTCTATAGTTCTCAACCATGCAATACTTGTAATTGAATCCCTTGCTGTTGATCTTGTATTCTTACTGAAAAAGAGAGTAGATTTCTCCATATTTAACCTCTGGCCCGATGCAAATTCATATTGGCTTACTAGATTGAGTAATCTGCTCCATCCCAATGATGATGCCTTATAAAACAAGGCCATCATCTAAAAAAAAAAAAAATGTGACTTGCGTGAACTTGTCCTCTACCTAAAGGAATTTCAAATATCAGTTTTTTCCTTAATTTTTTGAAGTATTTGACTTAAAACTTCAGTGCAAAGTATATATAGATAGGGTGTCAGTAAGTCACCCTAAAACCCAAAAAAGAATTGAATGGACACGAATCATGATTGGAATACGTGGGTTTTGAATTTGCTCCTTGAAGCGCGCAATATCCTTATCCATATCGAAATCTCCTCCGATATGAATGTCTACTTTTCCACTCAGTCTATCAATAATCTTGCTTCTTGTGCCATGTATATAGATAGTAATATCAGCCAGCCAGTATGAGTTAAGATATAAATTTAAAATTGATTAAGTTATTATTATTTTAAAATTAAAAAAAAAAAAACTAAACTCTTTAATCTATTTGATGTGAATATTTTAAAAAATTATAATAATTAGATGAGATAAATTAGAACAATTTTATATCCAAACGGGCTTAATTCTTGATATAATTGCAACCAGAATTTTTGGCCTTAAAATTTAACGTTTTTGCTTTTAATAGGGTGCTATATCCACTTTGACTCCTGCTATTGTTTTAAACGCGCAATATCCTTTTGTTTTGTTTTTTTTTTTTCAAACAAAATCAGCAAAATTCAAGCCCTGAGATGTGGGTTATGAATGTGCAGCGAACATCCTCTTTATTAACGCTATAAATCCTACAAGATTTTATTTTATTTTTTCAAAAACCAAACACAGAATATTCCATCATACAACAAAAGATTAGTCTATTGGATATTCTATTTGCTTTTAGATACAACAAATGTGACCTATGACATGAATTTTGCAGTTGCTAATTACATAACAAACCCCACTACAATAACTGAGAACCCAACAAGAATAATGAAGCATTAAACAAATAAAAAGGAAGGGGGAAAAAAAAAAACCCACTGCCTGCATGACAATGGCTACAGGGACACCAATGCCCCACATAACTGCACATTATCACATTAAAACATGATAATGGCTTCTTAACAAATACCCCTCATGTGTTGATATAACCGGAGGGGCAAAAATGAATTGACCTAGACGTCAAACCAATAAATCCGCCTAGGCTGATGGACTATGTACTATACACATGAACAACAATAGAAAAGAACATTATATGCACAGGTTTCGCACATCATTGCCGTGTAGATCACACGGGCAGACATGAGAACAAGAGTCGAACATCCAAAACCATGATTATGATCATTCTGCACGTGAAAGTAAAAACCCAAATCCCGAGTTTTCACGAATTAAGGGAGGAGGATCGATGTCTGCTATATCTACTTGTTGCATTGACTTGGAGATGTCATCCACAGTGAACGGGATACTACATTGAAAGTATAAAATGTAAAAAAAAAAAAAAATTGCATATATGAATTGAGAAAGAAATTGATGGAAATGGAGTGTAAAGTAAAAACAGTACCTTGAGTCATCATCTAATAGGAAGGAACTACTAACAGCATTGCTCGAGTCCTCAGTCATCATAACTCTCATGCTCGAAATAACCTGAAAGATTAAAGAAATTTTTGCATGACATTTATATCTGGCTATGAACAGACTTTTTTGTCACACGAAGACAATGACGGATTAACAAATGTCCGGTGCTAATCAAACTAGACTTACATCAGCAGACACGCTGTGTGTGCCATATTTGTCATCCCAATACATTGTGCTGATCCTGTATAATTGTTGTATGCTGAGCACCTGAAGAAGCAAACAAGAAGCAACCTTGATAAAAATAACAAAAAAGGGAAAAAATACAAATAAAAGCATACTACTGAGTAATCTAAGTGAAAAGAGGCACTAACAGGACAAAGCTCCTTTGTTATTTCATTCAAAGTCTTCTTCGGCTTTTGATGTATAACCTGAATTGTTAAGAAATTGAAAGAGAAGAGTTGGTAAGGCAATATGAAATAATGAGATGATGAGTTATTTTGCCTGAAGGCTTCTACAAATGGATCTTACTAGGAATCCAACAGCCTGCCTAATATGCTTCAGTTCATCCCAAGCTGAACCTGCATACTGTACACAAAGATTCCATGTAAGATATAAAAAAAAAATGCAGAAAATAAAGGTTACAGAATTTAAATAATTCTCACTTCCTCAGTAGCCCCGTAACACCACTGTTCTAGTTCGGCCAGACCCGCTTTTACATACTCCCCATTACTGAATGAACAACACTCACGCCGCAGAAGAAGACTGCAGCAGCAAGTAAATTTTGAGTTTTATGGGAATTACAGATATCCCATAACTGCATATATAATAAATGAAGAGTAAATGCAATAGGAGAGAGTCGAAGAGGAGAGTGATGGATGCATCTACCTGTTGAACAGCTGAACATTGATGAAAGAGAATGTCTGAGTGAACACTTTACGGACTAAGAATGGGGGCCCCTGTAAAGCCAGACCATATTAGATAATAATACTGTTCTAACAAAAACACAATTGTAGACATTTGTACTTAAAAAAAACAAAACAAAACAAATTGCAGAAATTTGTGAAACCAAAGATCTCACATAGTTTGCTTTCATCAATTGCAAAAAGTTGTTTAAGCTTTTAACAATGCTCTGCCAATGTGCAATTAAAGCTTGCTGAGCAACAGCGTTAGCTTGGGCACGTCCTTTCACTAAACTTGCCCGTGATGTCCTGGGTGCCTGCATAATATTTTACAAACATATTAAAACAAAGACATTTTTGCTCCTATCCTACTCGCCACTCCCCTTTCTTAAGTGGGATCAACACATATCAAAACAGATAATGGTACCCACAAACTTTTTTATGAATTTTCCCCTATAATGAATGCTGTGTATTGGGAATTCAAGTTACCAATAGTATATAATTACCCGACTATCAAACATCAATTGTCCAAAATCTGTCTTAAAGAGTCTAAAATGCAAGAACATTCTTTTTTGATGAATAAATGAATTCATTGATCAAAGAATGGCATAGGCCAAAGCCAATTACAAAAAACTCTTATGCCCTAACTAAGGAGCATTAGAGACAAGAAAATCATGTAGGTCCATGCCATTAAAATGCAAGAACATTCTTATAATTTTATTTTCATTAAAAAACAGAAAATTTGAAAATGGCACACCAAAATTAGTATTTGGGCTTTGGAGTCATATATATTGAAAAATAGCTTACTGAATCGGAAAAACAATTTGAATGTCTCTCAGCAAACATCAAAATTAACTGGTTAAAATAAAAGAGTTACAAGTAGAAGAATTAAGTAGCGAGCAAGCCAAAAAGGTGAGTAATGGAGAGTCAAGACCACAATAAGATGAATAGTCTTTTTCTTTTTAGTGAAACAGTAGTAATAATAAAATAGTAGAAGATGTAAGTGGTGGGGAAGCCAAAGGGGTAACTAATGGAGAATCAATAACTACAATTAGCTGAAGAGGCTGTTTTTCTTTATTGAATAAGTAATCATGAAATGGTGGATACCTTTCATCTTCAAAACTCTTTCAAAACCTAAATATCTAAATATATAGAGTAAATAAGATGAAGTGGCTCAATATGAGCAAAGCTCAGGCTCCAAAAATGATATATGTTACAGATTGTTGTGAGTGATTTTCTGTCACAAGGGTAAAAAACTGATTTTCCTTGCTGACACTCTGAGGATGCCATGAGTTTACTTTAAGCTAAACCATCACTTCTAAAAATAAAGATATAAAACCTCAACCATTGCAAGATTATTATAACAAGCAATCATTAGGCTGCTTCAATCATCTGCTTTACAGTTATAAAAAAAAGTCTGTTTTACTATCTTCAATTGCAGTTTCTTTTACAGTCTATCAGAAATAATATATATGATTGGCACTGGGTGTCTGGGACAAAGTTCAAACTAATCCCAATGGTGCACAAGCTCTTGATAAGAAGTTTCCCACTAGTGCACCTCGAGTAATTCAAGAGAAAACTTCCCTACTCTGATGGCCCCAAGAGTTTCGAACCAAAGACTTGTTTATACTGCTCGCCACAGATCACTATGCCACCCCTTGGGGTAAAAAATATATAATATATATATATATTGAAAAATAGTGATATCAATGGTAGCATAAACAACAAAGAGCTTTTAGAACTACCTGGATACATAATCCAAGTAATGGAGAGATCTCTTTCTTTAGATTGTCCCTTATCATTCCATAAATCTTCTCAAGGAAGGCAGTAAGCTGCTGCTTAAACAATAATGCTGGATACTTCGCCTCAACTTGCCGCAAGTCATCAAGTCTACCAAGCCCTCGACCACTAAGAAATGATGAGAGCCCTGCACTTTGAGGAGATGACCGTAACCCCTAGAATTCACAAGAAAAAGGAAATAAAAGAAGAAGAATAAGAATTAAAAATAACAAAAAAACCCCAGAAGAAACTACATGTACAAGGTTAAATGAATGTTTCATACTTGAGACACCCTCCCAAAAAGAGAAGCTGTTGCAGTTCTCCGCCGCTGAGGAGTCAAACTAGCTGCTCCACTTGCTTTGAGCGTGTGTTGGAGCAGAAACAATAAAGTTGATGTATTAGATAACCAATAAGCTAATACATCATTATTATCTGCGACCTTCAATACGCAAGATTCACCAGCATTAGTAACTTCAAATGATATGTCAGAAGAAAAAAGAAAATATTACTCAAAATGCAGAGGCAGATAAGAGCTAAAACTCCAAGGTAAGGTAAATTGACATGTGCATATATTTCAAAAACTATAAAACCATAACCTACCTCCAAGGCTGAAGCTATCGTTTGAATGATACGATCAAAAACACTAGTTCTTTCAACTTCAAATGACCGCCAGTGAAGAAGGCATTTGTATATGACACAAGCAGCAACTGGTTTACCCCCAGAAAATCCCAAATCTTGAGATATGCATTTAATCAGAAGGTCCTGGTTATCCTGCATCAGGAAAGCAGAGTGCAAGAAACCAGTTAAAGAAGGAAAATAAAATACCAAGCAATTTTTATGTTTGCTTTTGAGGAGCAGACTGTTTCAATTATGTCACCTGTTGCTTCTCATTAAGAGATTTCTGTGGTTTCTCCTCTGATTCAGGCCCACGTGTATTTGAGACAGCATGAGTCATATCCTGAAACAAAATACAGAATCAGAATTGACTGCTCTTCCATCCCCATGAGTTTCTTAAAGACTTAAATATTAAAAGGAATGATCTCTCACTGATGCAACCTTGGCTTCTCCATTTAGAGCATTCCCATTCTCTGGTGTTCTCTGTAAAATTCAAGAAATAACACACATTTCTATAGATTTGTATATTACATGCAAAGAAATTGTAATAAAAATGACAATCCCACTATACCTGAATAATCATAGTCCTTGGTCTTGACAAAGGTTTGCCAGTTGGTGACAAGGTCAGTGCCTGCTGTCGAAGTACTTGATTCTCGGACTCTAAATTGGATAGTTTGTCTTCTAACCTGAATCAAATGGATGTATCAACTTCACAGACATTTTAAGGTTTTAGCCAAAAAAATGTTTACGTAGAGAGAGAGAGAGAGAGAGATTTAGACCAATATGCCCCTGCATGCATACATTAACACAAACAGAGAAATGCACATTTCTAGACCAGTGGCGAGAGGATGGGAAGCCTGACTTAAAATTAATTGATAGCCAAGTTGGAGCAGAATTCCTTACAAACTAAGGAAAACTGAGAAACACGTTAATCAATGAGCAAAGTGTGAACTTGCAGTTACATCATTTCAGTGTCACCACTAGGTTGATCTCTCTATCTCTCTTCCTCCCCTCTTTCTCTCATGTTGTTTAACTAGACCGCGGGTGGACAATCAGAGGGTCACGTTAATGCAGAAGAATCAACTAAACATACTGAAAAGAAGGGTGGATTCAGACAACCAGACATGCAGCTCATTGTCTGCATCACATGGGAACAATAGTTGTCAATTGCACACAGTTCAAGTCTCACTATGTTACAAACCTCTGCACAGATTCCTGAAGCTGATCCACCTTTTGTTCTGCATCTTCAAGTTTTTTGGCCAGCTCTGCATTTCTAACCTCAGAATCTCTGCGAGCTTTCCTGGATTCCTCTGCTGTCTGCCTTTCAGATAGTAGCAAAGCCTGCATAGTGAGAAAGATTCAATTAGGTAGGAACCTCCAAAGTTCTATCAGTAAGTTTAATACACTCGATTGTGTGATGGGTAGGTGGTGAATGACATTCCATATTGCTAGGAATGGAGATGTTTAAGTTCTTTATAATAATTCCAAGGGGCTCCAATTGGAACATTCACTAATCTTTTTGGAGTATGGGCCTAGATGTGGCTCGGACCTTCCCCAGATTGTTACAAATGGTATCAGCGTCAATTCCAACCAAAAGTATAGGAGTTGAATTGTGTCATCTATGATGGACTTCGCCCGATGAGGACGTCAGGGATTTTAGGGGAGATTGTAATTCCCCGGATTGTGTGTAAGGTAGTGAATGAGATTACACATTGCTTGTAAGGGAGAAGTTCAAGTCCTTTATATATTGGGATTTCCTGTAATCTTTTGTCTTAACTCTTCATCTAGCATGCATCTAGGTTTTCATCTTGTACACTCCCTGTGTACTTGATTTTTGCCTATTTACTGGAATAAAACTTCTTATTACCTATCAAAAAAAATATAATGATTCCAAAAGGCTCCAATTATAATATTGACTACCCTTTATGGAATATGGACCTAGATGTGGCTTTGGCTTTCCTTGGAGAATTACGCTAAGTCACTTGTAATTAATCATTCTAATTGTCATAATGAGATGATGATATGAGATTTATAAATGGTGGAATGATAAGACATTTTTTGGGTTCTAAGAGTTGAATCTAAGACTAATGCAAAACCGCGATGACCCTTTTACTACCTGAACCAAATTGAATCCAAGTACGTTTGGTAAATGATATAAGATGAGAAATTCTCAAAACCTCTCACAATTTCCTTCCCAAACATAACTCAAATACAAACACTTTTCAGTTTTAAATATTCAACTTTTTCATCTAATCATTACCTAATCATTACAACCTTTACAAACATCAAAACAAAACAAAAAAATCAATACAACTTTTTCAAACTTCAAAAAAAAAAATGACATTCAAACACTTTTCTAACTTTATAATATTTTTATTCATACTTTCTCTCTCCTTTCGCAAAATCAAACATCTTAATTCAAACTATTCACTACTATTCTCAAATCATTTCACTAATATTCACAAAATTCTGAGATACTCCAAGTGTCCAATCAAGCCCTAAGACTAATGCAAATATTGCAATTCTCACTTCAATTCAAATAACTTCAAGGATGTGGTACATACAGCTTTTCAATTCATATCAAGCCAAAGAACAGAAGAAATCCACGAGTACATGCAATAATGAAGTTTCATATCACTAGCTATTATAATGTAATTCAACATGTAGCTAAATTAGAATGCAAGTCTATTGTGGCGTGTAAACTAGAAGTACAATTGAACATGAACTAGATTCAAACGATTGGAAATTGCAGTACTTCTCTGGTAAAGAGACATGTCCATAAAGATTCATTATAATCTAGCCATTCTAGTCTAGGAAGTTAATATGTATATATATCAACACCACAGCAATTAAGAATTCACGGGAGAAAACACCAATCACAAACCCAAATAACTCATGGGAGAAAACCTAATGCATACAATCATTATCACCCAAGCTAGATTGCGTACCTTTAAACTCTCCACCTCAGCATTTAAATGATCAATCTTTTCCATATCTTGGATTATAACAGGAGTCTCCTTAACGACTGGAGGAGCTTCTTCAATAGCTTTTCGAGCAGCTTCTCGTTCTTGGATAACCCTTGCATTTGCTTCTTCTACTTGATTTTGCATTGAATGCAAAGCATCCCGTAACTTTGCAATTTCCTGGACTTTTTCCTCTTCTAAATCAGTCTGTGATACAATTCAACATGTAATGAAATTAGAATGCAAGTCAATTGTGGCAGGTATAGCCTCACTAATCCACATCATAGCTTACTTGATGTTGAAGTACAATATAAAAGAAAATGAAGTTACCCTTAATCTCTTCTCCAGCTGCAATCGCCATGTAAGTTCTTCCACACGCTTTTCTAATTTGTCTTTTGCTTCTTTAAGGGCCCCAGTTTCTCTTGAAGCCTGTATGGATTTACACCAATAGTCACCTCATGAATTATTCCTCTGACACAATGTTTGTCACACTGCACCTTACTGCAGGGGATAAAAAAAAAGAGTGACGGAATATGATACCATTTTGAGCTTCCTGAGCTCTCTCCGTGCAACCCTTCGCCTCCAACCACACTGAGTAACTAGTGCGGCCTTCTGGAGATTCTTATAATAAGAATATGCTATGTGGCCACGCAAATGAGCCTGAAATCCATCCAAAAAACTCATTCATTCAATATTAAATTCTTTCACAAGTTTCAACCAAAATTAAGTGCTAAGCAGAGCTCGGTTTTGCGGCATGCATACGACACTAGCAAAGATCTCCATTTCCATATTAGAGAATATATTTAGAGAGATGTGATATATGACCTGGACAATAATTGCAGCCTTAGTTTGTCTTCTGAATCTGAATTCATTGCGGGCAGTCATTGCCCTTAACCCTGTTTGCAATGTGATTGCAGACAACCGAACTTTTAAGTAAGATTTTCTGACAATGTATCTTCGGAAATTCTTCTGCATCATCAAAGCTGCTGCTTCTCGACGTAATTGCTCATAGAGTTTCCGAGCCAATATACCTGATAATAATCAAGAACAATGGGCTTTTTATAATATGAATCTGGATTTGTAGGTCAAAAGAGGCAGCAAATAGAATACTAATATGTACAGTGCAGTCTCCTTCCTACAAATGCTATTTTAGTAACCTATTTAGAAAATAATGCCAACATGACTATGCCCAGCATATTGGTTAAAATAATGTCATAAGAACTATACAAGCTTTAACCTATAAAAACCCACATAAGCTTTTTACATCATTAAATAATTATATGCTTCTACATCCCTCTCCCTCAACTCACACATGCAACTAACCTGCACACAACACCCATGCACATGGCTTGAGCTGAAGATCTGCTCGGTTAGTTAAGTTTAAAAAGGTAAATTATGGAGGTGGTTGCTTTTTTCTTTTTCCTTTAAAAGTAGTTCTAGAGGAGGTTTTCATTGTAAAAGTGTTTTAAAAATCTAATGATTAGACATGAGGAATCATAAGAAAAGGCAAGGTATAGAGTTTTGTAAAACTTCCATACTAATCTAAATTGCAAACGAACAAAATCCAAGAAAAAACTAAACAAAAAAACCACGTGAATTCAAACTCTCAAAATAAATGGTTACCAGATGTTGGGAATCTACGTAATAAGCAGCATTGAAACATAAAAAAACTTGTAATAAGCAGCATTGAAACATAGAAAACTTGAAGATACCTCGCAAACATGACTGCAATTGAATCGCAGCTTTACGTATTTCGAGGAACTCCCTCCGTGCAATATATGTACGACTTTGTCTTTGAATGATTCTAGCTGCATTTCCAAGCACCTCTGCTCTTCTTGCATCCAACTCAGCCATCTGACCAGCTCGCAAAAAAACTTTTGTCTTGCCAATCTGCAAAGCCATGTTGAACAAAGCATGGCATTAGGAACACACAGATGGAGAAAATGCCTCGCACACATTCCTGAAATATTGATAAAGAATTAAGCATGTATAAATAAAATAGAACCATTTAGAAACCTCAATATACAATTTTATGAAATGTCAAACCCACTGCTGGTGACAACTTTAAAATGTGGAACCCACATTTATCCCTTCCAGCATCAGCATAAGGACAGGTTTTGGTTTTGTTCAACCCATGTTGGAAACCTCTGTTCGTGTAGACAAATTTTAATCCCATCTCACAAGCACAACTTCACAAGACTTCTGGAACTTTCAATGTACTTCTATAATGAAGGGTATTGATAAATAAGTAGGCATGTGTGAGAAAAATAGAACCATTTTGAAATCCCAATTACAACTCTAAAATGTGCTTAGCTTTGAAAAGACATTTACAAATCACAACAAGATTCCTAGACAATGGGCTAGGTGACTGAGGCAGCCCACCCTGAGCCAGCCCTTATTAAGGCTAGGAACACAAGGCTGACACTAACAGAAAACGAAGGATGGTCTATACATCCTTACCAACATCAGTTTAAGGACGGTTTTAGGTATTTTCAGCCCATGTTGGAACCCACTGTTGGTATAGACAAATTGTAATCCCATTTCTCCAGAAGAATTTCAAAATAGTTTTGGAACGTTCTGTACAAATTGCTGCAAGGTATCCTCTATCTGTCACTTTTTTATCTGTGATATCTGTAGGATTTTGGCAATTCACGTGAGCGAGAAAGGCAATCAGATATTAGGGACAAGATATTGGAACAAAATCAAATACTCCGGTGGGAATTGGCTCCATCTAACCCAAGTTTTAAGCTTATCTTAATCCAACCTTGTCCTGATGCATCCAAACAGGGATAAGAAGTTGTACCTATGCAGTGAATGGAGTCCTGCTCCAACCTGATCCCATTACAACCAAGTAGCAACATCAAGATAAGTTACCAAGGGGTACGTGAATTACCTGATAACCTTTCAATCCTTTTTTATCCATAATCATCTGACATGCAACTTTCTCGTCATAGCTGTTCATGAAAAAGTGATGAAAGTTATTTGAAAAGAAAACATACTGTAGCAAGTATAAACATATCTAAAGAAGGATTAAAAAGAAGTAACCTGACAGAAAGAAACACATGATGTGCCATAAGATATTCAAATTGTTAACTTGTGTGTTCCATTAGATATTCATAATTTACTCAGAATTTGGGAACTAAACAGCCATAAAATCTCGAAAAACAAAAGATCTATGCTTACTTTCCATCCAAAACTTCAGGAGCAAGAACACCAAAGCGGTTAAGAAACTCATAAAATGTTCGCCGTGTGGGATACCCAGCACAGCTGATTCTGATTGCCTCAAGAACACCCTACAACAAATCACAAAGACACATGGAATTCACTAAATGGACAGGATTAAAAAAAATGTATGCTCGGCAGGTCTCACAAAAAATAAAATAAGTATAAAAGTTTTTAAAACGAAAAAACAAAAATCAAAAAAGGTATGGTCAGATTATACTTACACCACAGCGTAATTGTTGGATAACATTCAGGTTCTCAAAGATAGCAGGCTTGAGGACATTGTTTGGCTTCACACATCTGATGTAATGAGGTTCCGTTGAACTCAAGGTCTCCATCAAAGATTGAAGTTGTAACTGCATTTTCAAGAATACTTCTCACTATTCTTAAGAAACGAGATACATCCAAAAATTCTAGTCAAGAATGAAACCTACATATTAGACACTTAAATTTGCTTGATAAGGTTATTGCATCTCTACCTATTAGGCAGCATGATCACCTTTTCAAATTACGTACTAAAAGTATATGATTGAAAGTTGAAACAAATATTTTGGCACAGCCCAGCCGCACGACCTATGTCGTGATGAAAAGGTGAGGAAGATCCAAAAGGGCCACAATAAGGAGATATATATACATATACCTTCTTCTTCTTTTTTTGATAGATACAATAATGATATATACCTAAAGTGAAAATCATTAAATATTGGCTGGGTTTCCTCTACCTGATATGTTATGAAAGGTACCATTGTAAATACCATTACATGATTCCTAATGCATCTTCTCTAGGGTGTGATGCCTGAAAATCCCAGGTGTTATGCTTAAAGTTTATTAATGCTCTAAATGGTGCTGCCCAGCATGATATATAATGTATTCCAGCCTCCACAGATGTAATCATTACCTATCAATTAACTCTTCACCCAAATATCCAAACACTTAAATTTAATAATCACTTCAACTAATTTCTTGGTTTTGAAAAATTTTGGCCGCCAAAATTAAATAGATTTTGACTTCAAACCTACTCTTCTATGTCAGCTAAGTTTCAGATGTACTATTTTGCTTATAGTTCTCTCTGAGATGCATCTGAGACTAGACTATCCAACATCAATTCTATTGACTCTTTTAGGTAATGACCCCCGAAGCAGCCATACCCAGGGCTCCCTTTCCCAATTAAGGTGAATGTTTTAACTGTGGAACAATTGTTTGGATTGGTTGACTATGCTTATTCTAGTTAATTTTGTACCATCCACTCTCTATACAGGACCTGAGTTACAAGGTTATCTTTGTAAGGCATTTGAACTTCAGAACGATAGAGTCAACCAGCACCAAATAAACCATTCACTTGATACAGTTGTCCAGGAAGAGTAGAATACCTTAAAGCGAGAGCCAATGGAAGAAAACTTGGATGACTTTGACGATTCTTCTGGAAGTGGAGGAAATAGACTTGCCACAAAAGAGCACTTTGAAGCGGTCAACAGATCCTGATGTTCAGCCACCACATAATCTTTGTTTTTATCAAGGAACAGATCAGCCAGATAATTTACCTGGAAAAAATGAAAACTTTAAGCATGCATTATATTGAAGTTAGAGAATACATAAATGGGGCATGTCTAACAGGGAAAATATATTTACCTCTCCTGCATAGTGAGAAATAGTAAAACTAGTACGAGACAGCTTAGGCTTGATAAACCGCTTATTGTTTTTGAATGTTTGGTACAACTTCTGAGCAAATGTTTCATGTGTAGATTTAGGAAACATGCTGTGCAAAGCAGTAAAACAAACATGAGTATGAAACTAAAGGAATTGAAGTATTCAAACATGGCTAGCAGTGGGTGCAGTTATCACCCTCATAATATAAAATCGGAGACCTTCATCATAAACTCATGTCAAGATAGGAATCTGGGCCCATTGAATTATGAAGCTATGAAAAAGTTAGATGCTTACCAGGCTTCATCCAGAAGTGCAATAATTCCTCCAGGTTTCTGTAAAAAGATCGATCGACTCAGTTGTAATGAAATGATATTAGAAGAACAAGATATGGTTGAAACTTGGTTATAAAGAAATGCACAGCAATGGGAAGTATGCCAAACATATAAAACTATTAAGCAAATGATGTTATTCACATAAATAGATCTAATATAAACTAACAAGCAGCAACCGACAAATACCTTCTCAATCAAATCCAAAACATCTTGGTTATCGACAAACTCTATGTAACTCCAATTGATTTCTTCTTTCGTATATTCTTCTTGTTCCATTTTGAAGACATGCTGCAAATGTTCCAATTACCACAAAACCTACAGTAAGTGAGGGTAGAAGTTTTAACCAAAATGGGGAGCATGAGAAATGCCAAGCATTACCAAACCTGATTGAAATGTTGTTGCAGTTTCTCATTTGTAAAGTTGATACAGAACTGCTCAAAGCTATTGAATATGGAAACTTGTTAATGTAAGGCTCGATTCACTGCAAATTATATTTAATTTTCCTTGCTTACCTATTTTGCTTAAAACTCTCGAACCCATAAATATCAAGGACTCCAATTAAGGATTTTGAGTTTGGATCCTGCCCAATTGAGTTGTTGATTTTGTCCACAATCCTATACAAAATGATAAAATAAAACTTGTTACAGCTCAAAAACCAAGCAAACAGGACTTAAAACATAAACTTATTTGTCCTTTTGACATGTCATATAATGCAAGGACTGTGCATATATGTGGACATGCACACATAGAGGTAACATTAAGGAAATTATATTACCAATCAAACAAACGAGAGTAGATGGTTTTAGCTAATGCATCTCTGCTACCCAATGCAGCAACAGGATCAAGAGTTCTTGTAATAACCTCTTCTGGTGTCACCATTACACGCTGAATCAGGGCGTCTTCCAAGCTCTTGGCATCACACCTACCACACAAGGTATATGACTTGAATAAACAATGACACAAATGCACTTACAAATGAAGAAAAAGATTTTAACAGGGCATACTCAAGCAGTTCGGCTGTCACATTAAGATGGAGTCTAGACTGCTTATCTTTAACAACAGAAGAGTCGATCTCTTCTCCCTTTGCAAATTCAATATTTCCAAGATGCAGAATTGCAGCTACAACCTTAAAAATTGCATCCTGAAAAGAAAATTATATTACAAATAATCTGAAGGCAATTAAACACAAACTATATCTTAGAACCAGTGCGAAGACTGACCTGCTCTTCCTCACTGATTCCAACTATATCCATAGCCCTTCTGGTGGCAAGATACTCTTCTCCATCATCTACCCCGTCCAGCTCATAACAGGTGGATTGATTTAAGTAATGGAATGCTTTAGGGTCTCCCAACTTATACTTCTCTCTATCCTAAATTAAGAAAGACAATGGCAATAGCTTGTGATTATGGGCATAAGGGGCCTTAGATGCACCCTTGAGAACATGGGAACATCTCAATGAGAAAATAGAGAATAATTACCTCAGGTGGTGCTGCACAAAGAAGGTAAAAGCAGTGGTAGTTTCTTTCAGGATTTGAAATTTGGCAAACACGAGACCTTTCGAGCAAGTAAGTTCGTACAGCAGCCCCAGATATCCTCCCACTCTTGTCAAACTGGATCTCAACAAACTTACCAAAACGACTGCATTGTGACATCAGGATAGACATAAAGATGAGCTCCACTGCACAAGTTGAACTCATACAAACAACATTCATGAACAATAACCGTATCATAGCTGAGCTAGGATAGTAAATGACATTAATGGCCAGTGGAGAATCCAGAGTTGTCTTGTCTAACTAAGTGTTCCTCTTTTATATTACCAGTGTCCTTGGGCTAGGCTTATGTGTTTTTTAATAAAATATTCGGTTACTTGTCAACATACACGAAGTTGCCAGAACTGAAGCAAACCATCAGTGAGGACAACGGAACAACAAACTGATCCCAGTCCATTTGACTAAACCACTAATGTTTTAGGGACAAAGTGGGAGGTTGATGAGAGAACACATTACTTTTTCATCTAAAGCTTCCCCAATCTCCTATTATACCAATGTTGTAACATGAGAATGCAACTCAAGAAGATTAGGACATAATTGGTTAATGAGATCTTTTAGATTTTTTATTTTTTTTTTTGGAAAAATTTTGAGATGATTTTTTATGAAGCTTTGTGGAGGTAGACAGGAAAATTTGAAAAAAACTTGAAATATGTTTTGTATTGGGAGTTGTGAAAGTGGATGGAAAGAATTGAAAAGTTGTTTAAATCTAATATTTTAAGGGGATGCTTGGAGAATGAGATGAGATAAGAATTTTGTGAATAGTAATAAAATAGTTTGTAAATAATAGTGAGATAGTTTGAGGTTTGAATTAAGTATTTATTAGGTTTTGGGAAAAGAGAGAGAAAAAGTTGAATAAAAATATTATAAAATTAAAATATTATCAAAATATAATTTTTGTAATATTTTTTTGGGGGTGGGGGTGGGGGCGCCGGGGGGGGGGGGGGGGGGTGGGTTGTTTTGAAAAGGTCAATTTTTTATTTTTATTTTTTTTGAAAATTTGGGAAAGTTGTAATGATTAGTTTGGAAAAGTTGTAATGATTAGTTGAAAGTGTTTGTATTTAAATAATGTTTAGGAAGGAAATGAGATGGGATAAGACGAGATAAAATAGGATGAGATTTATTTCCAAACATCCCCTTAGAATATATCTGTTTTGGTTTCTGTGTTTGACTTCTCACTAAAATCTAGGCAAAGGATTGGATGAAACGTTGAAATAGTAAATTTTTTTGAGATAAAAGATGCATGGTTTAAAGTTGAAATTTTAAATTTTTTTGAAATTTGACTTAACCAAACATTGCCTTAATGTTTTTATTTTTGCAATTACTCCACTCATGGGCTATTCAACTTTTTCATCATTTGCAGTTAGGCCTCTAGATCATGTATTAGAGCAGTGATTATCTTGTCAAGCCATGCTTTGTACATATACTCACCTTGAGTTGTTGTTCCTGACAGTTTTGGCATTTCCAAATGCTTCAAGAACTGGATTCGACTGTAAGAATTAATCAACCAGAAAATCCAAGTCAGGCAGCATTTCCACCCCTTAAAGACATTATCAAGAATTGAGATGGTTTTAATGAACTAGAGTTCTAAGCCAAAGAAAAGGGTATCTTAATCTTACTTCTAAAACTTGTTGTTCAACTGTCCGCCCTTCTACTCCAGATCGACCCCCAAGGTACGCAAGATATCGCATAAGCATCTTTGTTGTCTCTGTCTTACCAGCACCACTCTCTCCACTAACTAGAATTGAGTTGCTCTTTCCCTCGTTGATCATTGCCCTGGCAAATATAGTATAAAACGCAATAAAAGCATGAAAGAAAAAGTATGACATCTAAGAATATATGTCAACTACCTGTATGCAACATCTGCAACTGCGAAAACATGAGGACTTAGCTCTCCAAATGCAGCTCCTTTGTATTGTTCCATCATGTGAGTATCATATAAATGTGGCAATCTTTGGAAAGGGTTTACAGCAATCAGGATGTTTCCTGTGTATGTCTGGGAAGGTAGATAAAAAAGAGTACAATAAGACTATCTATAACATTCTTCTTTTGTTCAATTCAAAATCGACTTTACCACATGTGAACAAAAGAGGAGGTTAGGGGGAGGGGGTAGATATCTATAATATCTTACGTAAATTTCATTAAGTTCATATCGAGTTGCCAAGTTATGCAGAACTCCAGGTTCATGCAAATAAGAAAGCTTTGTCATGTCATCTACACCTCCAGGAGGAGCTTCGGTATCCTTTGGAAACACTTTTGAGATAATTGTAATAACCTGCAATTATTTTTCCCAGACAGTGAAAACTATAAAACCCTCAATCCAAATTATTAATGAATTTTTAAATTATATGGAGGCAACCTTCAAATGAAATTATAAGTAAATTTCCCTCAGAAACCATTACAGATAATCCTTTTTGACTCACAGTTTTCCCTTTTGTAGTCTGCACACGAACTTCTTCACCATTAATTTGGAAGACTTCGCCATCAATCCATGCCAGTGAGGGATCTTCAGCCCACACATGAGAACCTACAATGATGTTATCTGGTCCAGCCTACAAACAAAGCACATCATACATTTAAAGAAGATTCATTGATCTAACATAAGTAATTTTTTAAAGAAGTTAAGCAAACATAACTGTTATAAAATGCATAGGCATAACAGAAAGATTGGAATAAGTAACATGAACTGATGAAATTTGTCTTCTCTACTACATTTGACAAGAATTGTATAGACAAAAAGGTGATATGTTAAATTAGTAACCAGTCCATGTCAAACCACCCAAAAACTGGTTATACTCTGTGGAAAAACGGAAATTGATAGCAAAACGTATGAATCACAATTCAAAGTGCACATGGTGAAAACTGCTTCATATGACTAGATAAAGTTTATAGTCGATACTTCTTGAATGATATCACAAGAATATGAACATTCATGAGAGGTCCATATGAACTTAGTTATGGAAAAAGAAAAAGAAGAATGATAAAACAATTCTTTTTTGTTCTTTTAACACAACACTTGAACTGGCCAATCGAAAATAACTTCCTACTTGCCACAATGCTTCTTCAAGGTTGTGGCACATCAAATATGTGAGGCATTCAAAACAAATTAACAGCATGATTTGCAATTCCAACCACCAAAGACTCTGGAAAGAGACAAGCAACTAGCAAGACTAATTGTCATTGCCAAGCTCACGGATATAATAACACTTTGGAAGACAACAGCATTGCGTCCCCAACCTCCTTTTCCACCACTGACATAGCACTGACCATTTCTCAGCATCATACGCTACCCACCACTCCCAAGTAGGGGTGTAAACAAGTCGATTCCATGCAAGTAGTGGGTGGTCAAGCCTCATTCATTTAATTTTTTTTATTCGAAGATCAATTGAGTTTGAGCTTTTCATCAAGTTGGATTCTATATTCATTTTTTATTGGTAATCAAGAATTTTTATTCATAAAAATAGGCAAAACCCAAGTACGCAGGGAGTATACATGAAAAGTACCAAACTAGAGTTTACAACTAACAGTAAAAAGTCATGTACATTTAGAGGTTGTTTGGAATAGATGGGATGAGATGGCTTTATACGAAAGTTGAATAAAATATTATTAGAATATTATTTTTAAATATTATTATTATTATAGGGTTTGAAAATGTTGAATTAGGATTTTTTTTTAAAATTGAATTGTTTATTATATTTTACATGAAAATTTGTGCAAGTTGTAATGATGAGATGAATTGAGAGTATTTCTCAATCCAAACAACCCCTTAGTCTGTTACAAACAATAGCTCCCACCCATAAGAACAATGTTTTAAAGAAGAAAACTTTCAATTCTTCCATTGTTCTCTCACGAATTTCGAAGTTTCTATCATTTCGCTCCCACCAAATACACCAACACATACAAATAGGAACCACTTTCCAAATTGCTAAAACTTGTGGATTACCTCAAAGGCCCCTCTAGCTTGCCAGAAAATCCACCAATCTAAAAGGCATACCATGATAATCCATTTATGCAAAAAAATCATCCCATATGATCTTGGCCACCACGCAATATAAAAGCAGATGATCTATTGATTCACCATTCTTCTTCTTACACATGCAACATCAATCCAACACCATTACCCAACGTTTTCTTAAGTTATCTGTAGTGAGAATTTTGTCCGATGATGTTGTCCAAACAAAAAAAAAACTACTTTTGAATGAGCTTTCGTCTACCAAATACTCTTCCATGAGAATGTGGGCATGCCTAGACTCGTTAAAACTTTGTGAGATGATATAATAGTGAATTTACCTTTTATGGAAGAGCTCTAGATCATCTTATCTATTGTACCCACAATCATACTTATGGAATGTAGTACCACACAAAACTCTGTGATAGCCTCCAACTCCTAGTTTTGGGCTGCCCTAGTGAAATCTAGGGGTGAAAACCGACCTTGTCGGTTCGGTTTTAGGACCGAACCGACCACCTAAGACCACCCTTATACCGATCAAAACAAACCTTATAAGGGTGGTGGAACGGCCGGTTTCGGTTTAGGTTCGGTGGCAAGTTAGTTTGGGGGTTTTAGAGCTGTTGTTTCTTCAAAATTTGTGCATGTACATGGTCTTTTATCCCCACCACCCCCCCCTCTCCCAACACACACTAAGCTCTCTTTCTTCTCCTTGGATTTCTTCAACTTTGTCTCTAGGCTTGTGATGTAGTTTATTGCTTCATCTATTTGATCAGGAAGTGAGACTGCTTCCTGCATTTCATGGAATAAACTCAAGATCCATACATATACATTTACATACACATCCATAAATTCTCATGACATTCGTTCATGGACAAATTTTGTAAAAAGTAAGGATGTTTTGTTGAGATAAGTGGAAAGTTAGAGGGAGAAAGAGTGAGAGTACCTTGGAGTCAAGGTTTGGGAGGAGAGAATTGACGACGGCGCAAGAGACAGAGAGAGTGAGAGAGAAATCAAAAATGAGAAACAGAGAAAGTAAAAAGGACGAAAGTGAAAGGGGGTTCAATCAAAACTAAACCCTAAGAAGAACAATGTTGTTTCAATTTAAATGAAACGGCATCGTTTTGCATATATATAAAATTAAAAAAAAAATTATATGATCGATCGGTGTACCGGTTCAAGACATGGTCAAACGGGTACCAAATCGACCGACGTCGATTTGGACGAAATCAGTACCGCCTCCCGACTAGTTCTCGATTCCAGCATCGACAATCGGTTTCCGGCGGTTCTGGTCGGTCCGACGGTTTTTTGTACAACCTTAGCGAAATTAACATTCCATTGAAGAGGAGCCACTAGAAAAGGCCAAGAGGTCCACTATCGCTACATCCTTCGCTCGTGCAAGCTCAAATATGACATGGAAAACGTCTCGAAGGCTTTGTTCACCACACCATTTTTCATACCAAAATATGACACAAGCCATCACCCACTACAATATGTGCATGTCTCCAGAAGGTCTCACAACCCTTTCTAATGTATTTCCACAAACCCACCCCATATGAACTACATACCTCATTTGAGCACCATCCACCCCAAGCCTCTCCAACCTATGCAGCCACAACATACTTCCACAGGGCCTCCCATTTGTGTTGGTACCACCACAACCATTTACCCAATAGGGTTTGGTTGAACTTCATCAAGTTACAAATCTCAAGTCCACCCCTAGAAATTGGAATACAAACAATTGATCAATTAACCAGATGAAATTTGAACCTGTCCCCCATCCACTCCACAAGAAGTCGCATTGCAGCTTCTTAATATTGTTGGCAACCTTTGTTGGGAGTGGGAGCAAGGACAGAAACTAAATGGGTAGGTTAGAAATAGTACTTTCAATCAAAGTTAGCCCACTACCTTACTTCCAAGGTGCCAATCTGCACATCATATTTTCAATCACAACATTCCAAATCCGCTTTGATTTAAAAGAAGCGCCCAAGGGTAGAGAAGATATCTTACATCTCAAGAGAGAGGTTAGAGTCACCGCTTCAGGGACAGTTCCCACCGGTACCAATTCAGACTTTGAGAGATTAATTCTCAAATCCAATACAACTTTGAAACAAAGAAGTAGAGGCTTAGAGCCCTTAAAGATTGGATATGCCCGAGATTTGCTCCACAGAAGATGAGGGTATCATCAGCAAAAAATAGGTGAGAAATATCGATAGCACCATAATTACCATTCCCCACCAAGAAACCGTAGAGAAAACCACCTTCTATAAGGCCTACACTCATCTTACTGATAGCTTTCATGACGAATAAAAAGAGTGAGGGAGAGAGCAAACCTCTGTCTCAAACCACAAGAGGAGTCAAAGAAACCCACCGATGAACCATTCACCAAGATAGAAAAGCGGACTGTTGAGATTCAAAATTCTACCCAATTTAGTCATTTCCCTCCGAAGCCACATCTTGCAAGTAAATAAGTAAGAACTTCTGACTAACATGATCAGAGGCTTTTTCCCTGTCTAATTTGCAAAGTAACCCAGGTTCTTGAGATTTGAGTCATTCATTCAACACTTCATTTGCAATTAAGGCCAAATCTAGAATGTCTTCCTTTGACAAATGCATTTTTCGGCTTCAAAATTAACTTCTCCAAGTTAGTACTCAATCGATTCCCTAGCACACTGGAGAAAATATTGTAGACCCCACTCACAAGGCGCTAATGGGACGATAGTCTCAAACATGACATTATACAAGTATTTCAAGAGTTCCATAATAATGCTAGATTTGAAAAAAGTCTCAACGCTACCTTTTTAGTACTCATTCCCAACAATTTTGGAACAATCCCATGAACCATTAGGCCTAGAGCCTTGTCACTAGTCATACCAAGGATTACTTTGCATACATCATCTTCTTCAAAGGGCCTCTTGAACCACCCTGCACACTATTGATCTAATGCTGAAAATGTCAAACCATCTACTCTCTTCCATGTTTGTTGTTCAGATAGGAGATGTTCATAATACTATGCAATGTGATTCTTAATGACTGACTGATTAGAGGAACTGCTCCATCTACCATCAACATATCAATAGCATTGTTCCTCCAATGTGAATTAGCCACCCTATGGAAGAACTTCGTGCACATGTCTCTCTCCTTGAGCCATAATGCTCTTTATTTTTGTCTCTAAGAGATCTCTTCCATCAATATTATTCTTTCAAATCTGTGACTACCTGACTCTTACGATTTCTCTTGAATTCAGAAATAGTTCTTGCCTCCTGGAATGTCAAATCGTGTTAACAGCTCGTATTCGTATCATGTCAAGGCATGTATGTTATATTATATAGATCGACCCGAACACAACTTGTTAAACTTAACGTGTCAAAATCTCAAATTCTAATACGATCAATTAACATAACAAGTTGTCACGACACAACCCGTTTTGATCAGTTAGTGAATACTATGAAATAGGTTAACACAATACGACCCAACTCATTCTAACCCTTTTTGTAAAGGGGTTGACAGACCCGAAATTAAATCGTTTGATCTGATTAAGTTTAGCATAATTTTATTTAGATATTAAAATCACAATATCCATAAAAATATATATATATATATAACTAACTACAAGTCCAAAAGTTACAGTCCAAACAATAAAAATATCAAAATTAAATTTTTAACAATTTTACATTTAGGTATAAGGATATAATTTTAATTTTAATTTTTTTAACGGGTCATAATAGATTAGAACTAGGACTAAAAATGAATAGAGTAGCTCATGAACAGATCGAACTCGGCTCGTATATACTCGATTCGAACTCAATTCATTTAATGAATAAGATGTTTGTAAATACTAATATAGATTCGAATATTAAACAAGCAAAACTCACATAAACTCAACTTGACTCGGTTTAGTTTGGATTCTTGAACAAAACTCATATAAGCTCAGCTTGACTCCTTTGAGCTCGTTTTGAAACTCGTAATATGTTTTATATATGTATGTGCTATATATATATATATTAAATGTTAGTTATATACTATATACTTAATTATATATTATTAATTTATTTATAGTTAACCTTATTTAATATATATATATATTATGTTCTCAAAATGTGTATAAGATAATTTGTATAATAATATTCATACAACTACAACTATTGATTTATTATATTATCTATATGTATTAAATAATCTAGTTTATTACATTTATCTTGTATATTATTCTTTTAATTTATAGTTATAAGTTATTTTTAAAATATATATATATAATAAGAACTTTGAATCAAAATTATTTGGTAACAGTCAAATGATTTGAGTTTTTTTTGTCATAAAATTTAAATTTTTTTTATTTTTCAAAAAATAAGATTAGAAATTTCAAAATAAAATAAAGTTTGAGCTCGAGCTACAATCGTTTGTTTATTTTTAGTCAAGCTCAAGTCGAATTCAAACAACATTAATAGTTAACGAATCGAGTTCAAGGAAGGATATTCGAATTTTTTGCGAGTTCGAGCGAGTAAACATGTTAAACAAGCTCAAGTGAGTACCCTTGTTCGAATTTGACTCGAGATTCAAATCGTTTGCAGTCCTAGTTAGAACTGGTCAAAATAGGTTGACCTATCAACCTCTTAAACACTCATGTATTAACGGGTAATCTCGTCTTGACCCAAACCTGTTAAGAATAAATCCAAACTCACTATTATCGTATTGTGTTCATGTTGGGTTAACGGGTCGTATCCTCTGTAACTCCTCTAGCTCTAAAAGGGAGCATCTCTGTAGAATCACAGTGTCAAACACTTTTTCATTCTATTGTTTCAAATCATGTTTCAATACTTTTAAATTTCTTATCATTATGAAGCTTGGAGAACCTTGGAAATCACCAAAAGACCACATGGTCTAACCCTATCTACAAGACCATTAGATTTAAACCACATATTTTTTAATTTAAAATACCTTTTGCCCTTTTGGATGACTCCATTGTCTAAGATAATAGGGAAATGATCAAAGCATACCCTAGGTAATCTTTGTTGGGTTACATCCGGAAAATATAACTCTCATTCTGGAGTTAACACAAAATCTACCAATCTTTGACCAAGATGGGAATTCACAGATATTAGACCGAGTAAAGGTACCTCCCATTAAGGGACGTAACTAACCTTTTGCTAGGGTCATGAGATACATTAAAGTCACCCCATATACAACTTAGTAACTCCCACCAATTAAGAAGTCCCAGCAATTCTTCCCATGTTGACCTTCTTTGTAATCAATATTAGGGCAGTAGACTCCTGCAAATGCCCATTGGAAACCGTCTTCTACATTCTTAAAGGAACGAGCCACCTACAACTTTACCACCATCCTTTTATCGAACATAATTAGAACACCAACGGATGCTCCTTTAGAAGGCAAATACAACCACCCAACATGGTTGACCTCTCCCCAAACTTCGAACTAGTTTTCTCGTAATTAATTCTAATTTGGTTTCCTATAAGCAAACAGTATCACCCTACCATTGGCGAAATAGTTTCTGACTTGGAGCCGTTTGTTATTCTCATTCAGCCCCCTTAGAGCATTAGCATTGACTACATCAAAATTTCTTTCAAAATTTGATGGAAAGTACAAGTTTAATAAAAAACCAACACATCCACATCTATAACTCCACATTAGATTCATTATTAGATTCATCAAAATAATAAAATAATATACAATTTATAAAACCACAAACACATCTATAATTTATTCATTCAACAAACATATTAAAAGACAATAAAAAATTATTTTTATGAGTGAATAGTAACCCTTCAAATATGAAAAATGATACTCAAATACTGTATTTCAAAATTTGAATTAGTGGATTTTGATAAGTCTAATGTAGGATTATTTAGGTAAAACCATCAAATTTGCATTTGATGAGTCCAATGATGGGTCTAATGCCGATGCTCTTACATTCCATGATATTATTTTTGGCTTCATATAGGAAGCGTCGTTGCCTGTTGCTTGAGACAGCCCCAGCTAGAGCTCCTCTCCCCTCCATCATCGTTCATGGCCCACGTAAGCCCCTCGAATTCTCTTTCTCTTTTTTTTAGCCTAATTAAGGAATGGATCAGCTTTGAATTGTGCATATCCAGCTTCTATAGCCATGAATAAGGGACTAGATGTGCAGTCTCATTGATGTATATAGGCAAAAGAGAAAAAATAATCATTTTAAAAGGGATTTTAATGTAATTTTAAAAAAAAAAATTAAGCATAATTGTATGTGCTTGCATGAGCAGTCCCCATTTGAGGATTGTACGTAGAATACTCAACACCAAAAATTCGTCTTCAAAAGCCTCACATGTAATCCCTACACAATGCTTGATCTTCATAGATTTTTGAATTACCCAATATGACACCCTCAGATGAGTTCAAGGGAGTGGGTTCTTCCACCTCAAGAGGATCTACGCCCTCTGCATTTTCTCTCCCTTTAACCACTATCTCATCTCCCTTTGTAGACTCAAATACAACCAAAGTACCTTCCATTGTAACCTCCTCTACATTATCCACACCTCCCACACTGTCTGAGATGACAACTACATGTTTCTCGACTACATAAATGGATTCTAGCGTTGTTATAGGCACCTGCAAGATATGGAGGTCAGCCATCGGCAAAGGGGTCGCCAACGAGAGTTTCTGTGGCGTCCCATAGTGCTCCAGTCCTACTAGCGACACTACCAACCTCTCATCTATAGGACGCTGAAATAACTTAGGGTCTGTTTGGATGGTAAGATAAAATGAGATGAGCTAGAATTATTTGTAAATAGTAGTGAGATTATTAGTTTAAATGAGTTGAGATAAGATGAGATGGCTTCATCTCACCTCTGTATCCAAACAAACCCTTAATGTTCGACGCTAGGGAGATCACCTTCACCATCGTGGTGACGGGAGGCAACGCAGAAAATTCCAACGCACAAGTATGTGTCTCTCCACTGGACAGCGGTCCTCCTGGCATTGACAACCCAAGTGCGCAGCCTCCTCAGTTATCAACAACCCCACAAGCACAAGGTTTATGTTCATTAATAGTTCGTTTAATATTCGAGCAAGTTAAGGTTTATTCACGAGTTGCTTCATCTAGATAAAATAGATTAATTATATTGCTTTTTATAACTTTATAAAGTATATTGTATTTTATAACTTTATCTAAAAAATTTGACTTTTTGCCAATATCTTAAAAATTTTGTATATACATATATGAGGAATTGCATTCACAAGGATTCAAGTAACATGTTAGTATTTGGAACACTTTACATGATTTGCTCTAATCCCTTTCAATATTTTAAATGTTTTCATTATACATATAGAGATAATACTATAGAGAACAATAAATTCAAAGTTATTCGAGTTTATACAAGCTTACACGAGTCGAGCCATGCTTTGTATGAGTTATACCACGTAATAAATTGAACATTATTTTGTGTACAAGAACAGCTCATTTAATAAACGAATTTGACCCGAACTTGAGTTTAACCGAAACTCGAGTAGTATTGGTTTACAGCCCTCCAACCAATGGTTCCATTTCTTAAGTCAAAATTATTCCACCATAATGCAGAAACACTGCCATACAACCAAACGTCTTGAGCTCAAAAATTCTTACAAGGCACAGCCATCAGACCCCACTTCTCTTTAAATAAATGGTAGACTTAATCCCACTAATTGAACCAAGACCAAGCCACATCAGCTTGTACTGATCCCTCGGATGTGTAATGACCAGGTGATTACTTAGATTATTAGAAATACATAGGTTTTCTGTTGTAATTCCTCTCTATTATTTTGTGTAATCACTTTTCTGTCCCTTTATTATTCTGGTTGTACAGAAGTACATATAAATACTTTTTCATGTTGTAATTTGTACTTACGGAAATATAGTGAAAAGTCAGATATTTTCTCTTTCTCATCTCTCTGTTCTCTCGAGCCCTTGCTGTTAAACTAATAAACCGAACCCTAAATCCATGGCAGAACTTTAGTTTTGTCAAAGATCAATCTCTCTTTCCTAGGGCATGATTGAACTCAGTCAGTCACTAAACGCCAATCACCGTCAACTTTGGGCTAATAATAAGGCACATGATGTTTCCTCTAACTATACAATTAAGAATTATAAGATAATGGAGTGGGTTGTCTATTATTTTCAATGGTGCCCGCCATATACTCAAATTCCACAAAGTATGCACTAAATAAATAACTCTACAATGCAGGTGATAGAAAAAGGAGTTATTATGAGACATACATTTTGCCCAAAAAACCATTTCCAAGAAATCAAGATTTCTAGCCTTTATGCTATAATTTTCTAAGTTATACGTCATAATATAATTACAAAATAAAGAAATAATTAATTTCAAGCACAAGCTAAGATTCCAAAACATATGAAAGCCGATTCAACTCAGCCAATCAAAGAGTCAAGCCAATAGAACCAATCAGCCAAACGGGTAGAAAAGAAATAAATATAAGTATATACACATATATATATTAGGTTCTCTTTATTTGATTTGAGTTACCATAAAGATTGTAGAAATAGGCGATCACGGTCTCTAACTCATCCGAGGCGGGACCGACTGGAAAAGAACCGAACTCAGTGAGTCAGATCGGGGTGGCAGCTTTGTGAATATAAACGGCAAAGAGAGCTGAAAGAAGATGATAATTAGCAGATTACAAAGTTCTGAGAGAGGATTCTGATTTCCCTTTTCCCCTCTTCTCTAGAGCTTCTTTCTTTCTTTCTTTATTTTTCTTGGTTTCTTTCTTTATTCTCTCTCTGTCTTGAAGAAAATGAGCTGTGGATGGCTTTTATATATTACAAGACACACACGAAAAGCAAGTTTCAGCTTCTCTCCGGTCTCTCTGTTGTTTCTCTCTCTCTAAATTTTTATCTTATTTTTTGAAAAATAATTTTTAATTTTTCCCAATTTATCCGCGCGTGTCTGAAGTAAGTCAGCTGGGATCCGTCGGAGATGGAGGGCTGGATATCCTCAAAGAAAAACTATCGTCCAATTAAATTCATGGGATTTTGATTGACTTGTATACGACTTGAAGTATTGTCGACTTCATTCTGACCTGATTTTGTTTCATATTATTAACTACAAATAATTACAATAAAACCCAGGATTCAGTTTATTTTAGTATTTAGATTTTGATATAATATTGATCAAAATGTTTTTTTTTAAAGAAATATTGGTCCAAAATGTTAATGCAAGGAACAAATTAAAAATCTTTTTTTTTTCTTACCAATTTGTAATCTGAGTTATAACAAAATAAATATTGTATCAAAAACTTTTTTAAAAAAAAAACTTATTTGCAATTATGTTTATTGACACATTGATATATTATCAATTTTGTTGTATAAAGTCATTTTTATCTTTTTTTATGTATTTTATTAATTTGACTAGTTAAATTAATTATTTTATATTTAAAAAAGCGATGTAATTAATCAAATTAATAGAGTGTATAAAACATACATTAAAATGACTACATTTAGATCATATCGAATTTGATTGATGAGGGAGTTTACAAAATCTAATTTGGTTGTGTTTGGCAATTCGAGAGTATTTTAAGTATTTTCAAATATTTTATTATTATTTATTATTTTATTATTATTTGTCATTTACTTTTATTTTTATTTTTTATTTTTTATTATTATTCATTATTTTATTATTATTTTTTATTATTATTCACAATTCTTTTTAATACTTTACATTATCCAAACTTAAGTATGATGAAGTCATGACTTTCGAATAATTAAGCTTTTATTAGAAGTAAAGATAATCCATGATTAGAAAGCTTCCAATCAAATTAATTAATTTTACATATTTAAACCCCCACTAAAAATTGATAATAATCGTGTTTATAGCACCTAAAGTATATATACATAGAGGATGTAGTCTGAAATTTTTTTATTTTTAATTATTTTTTTGGTAGTTTTAAATAATTTTTAAAAATTAAAAAAAATAAAACATATTATTATTAAAAATATTTTTTTAATTATTTAGTGAAAACAAATTTAAAAAAATATTCGAGAAAAATCTATTTTACCCAAATTCAGATGAAATAGCATTATTTATATATATATACATATATATACACTACATATATATATACATACTATATATATATTTATATATTCATGGTTATATAGCGCGAGCATTGTCTACATCTTTTATGTAACAGAAATTAAATAGATAAAATTAATATTTTTTAATTATTGGACTGCGTTATAATTAATAATTTAATAGACGTTTTGAAACTTAAAATTTGAATTCAGATATTATGATGCGATCAATAATAAGAGGATTCTTTGATGACGATTATGAAGTATTTCACGTAATAAAGCTATAATTTGTGGTCACAGAATTAATTTGGGAGGGTCATGTAATTGACCTGTTCAATATTTCAAACTAAAATAGATAAAAGTGTTATAAAATTAGAATAAAAATTATTATTGTAAGAGAAAATATTTAGAACTTTTTATTTCTCAATAACTAAATTTTTCCTCTTCATTTCTTTCTCTTATCTTTCTTTCTTTCTTTACTTTTCTTCTTTCTTCTGTTTGTACAAAAATTAAACAAAAATATTCGTATTTTTAAGTATAAATTACTATGTAAGTTATTGTGTACATTGCGAAAAAATGTTAATGGTGGGGAGAGGGTGGGCATGATGGTGGGGATAGGGGTCATTCATTGCCCCCTCAATAATTCTAACACTCCTCCTTAAATGATCACCCATAAAAAATCTACCTCATTAAAACCTTGCCAATGAAAAATCCAGTAAAAAAAAAATCAATGGCGAAGAAAAAAAGTACAATATTCTTATATAACTCCAAGTATTTTAATATTGTCTCATTAAAACCTTATAGAAGAAAACACAGTGGGACAAATTCTTAGCGAAGGAAAAAGAATACAATCAGCACAAATCTTCAATACATTTACTCCCCTGAAAAGTGCATATCGATAGATTTTTGAGTCTCTGTATTCCAATGTTTTGTACAATTTTCTTGAATGTTGCAGTTGGTAATACCTTTGTGAATAAATCTGTCATATTATCACTTGATAGTATCTGTTTGACATCAATTTTACATTTCTCTTACAATTTGTGAGTATAAAAGAATTTAGGTGAAATATGTTTGGTTCTGTCACCTTTGATATATCCTCATCTGATTTGAGTGATACAAGTAGTATTATATTTATATAAAATTATTGAACTATCATTAATTATTAGAATACCACACTTTTTTGGATATGTTAGATTACTGATCTCAGTCAAATACACTCTCGACTTGTTTCATGAATTGCAATAATCTCTAAGTGATTTGAAAATATAGCATATAGTGTCTACTTAACAGATTTCTATGATATGACAGTATCTCCATAAATAAATAAATATCCAGTTTGAAATATATCTGTGTGGATCTAAAAGATAACTTGCATCTGCATACCCAATTAATTGTGGACTTGATCCACGTTGATAAACTAATCTCATATCAACCGTACCAAGAAGGTAACGAATGACATGTTTAATCTCATTCCAATGGCTTCGTGTTTGTGCAAAATTAGATCTTGCAAGCAGATTTACTGAGAATGTAATATTAGGTCGAATGTAATTTGCAAAATACATTAAAACTCCAATTGCACTGAGATATGGTAATTCAAGACCAATAATTTATTCATCGTCTTCACAATGACAGAATGGATAATTTTTCATATCAAGTGATCAAACAATCATTAGAGTACTCAGGAGATGAGTTTTGTTCATATAAAATTGCTTCAGAACTTTCTCTGTATACATGGACTGATGAATAAAAATTTCATTTGACAAGTACTCGAGCTGCAGGCCGAGACGAAGTTTGGTTTTACCAAAATCTTTCATTTCAAATTCATTCTTTAAATATGTAGCGGTTTTTGAGATCTCTTCAGGAGTTTCCATTATATTTAAATCATCAACTTAAATAGCAATAATGGCAAATCCGAATTCTGATTTCTTAATAAAAACACATGGGCATATAGAATTATTCTCAAATCCTTATTTCAATAGATATTCGCTCAGGCGATTATACCACATGCGTCCGGATTGCTTCAACCCATTTCTAGATGTACTTGTAGATGCTTCAGGCATTTTATATCGTTCAGGGATTTTCATATATATATATATATCATGGTCTGAAAATCCATATAAATATGCAGTGACCACATCCATCAACCACATTTATAATCCTTTTATAACAACCAGATTAATCAAAAATCTAAATGTGATTACATCCATAACGGGAGAATATGTTTTTTCATAATTAAGCTGGGTTTCTGTAGGAAACCTTGTGAGACAAGCGTGCTTTGTACTGCACAATTTCACTTTTCTCATTGCTTTTTCGTACAAATACCCACTTATATCCAACAAGCATTATACCCTTTAGTATTTTGACAACATGTCCAAATATTTCTCACATTGCTAGCGAATTTAATTCAGCTTCATTAACTGCTTTCCATTTTGGCCAATCATTTCTACGTCGACATTCTTCGACGGTTTTTGACTCACTTTTTTCATTACTTCTGGTAATGTCAATGGCCATTTTATATGAAAATATGTTGTCGATAGCAGTTTTATTTCTATCCAGAATTTCTCCAGTACTCATGAAATGTATTGACATCTTATTATTTTCAAGTACATATTCCTCTTCAGAGGAAAATATTTCATGAAATACCTATTTAGGAAGTCATTTTTCAGGAGATTTTGGGATAGAAGATTTAACATTTTTCTGGAGCATCAATTATATTTTTAGCCTATATTGTGGATATGCATTCTTTAGGAACACCAAATTCATTTTGTATTATTTTCTTTCGGAGAATTTTATCTTTTGCACCAATAGGTCTTCCATGTTTCAGGCGTGTCTTAGACTCTCCTATTGCTGTTTTGACAATTTGTCGTTCAAAGACTTCAATCTTTGCTGGAGCATTAACAACAGGAATATAAAATTTTACTATACATTTAGTATCAGCAAATACATCTAGTAATTGATTTGTAATATTTTATAAATAAATAATCATCTGAACTTCCAATTTACATTCATTTGTATGAGGATCAAATTGAGACAGGGTTTTATTATCGCAATTAATTACTTGTCGTACTTCAGGCACCGATTTTTCGTTACCCATTAATGAAAAAGTGGATTCGTCAAAGTGACAATCCTCAAAACGTGCTTTAAACATATCCCCTGTAAGGGGCTCAATATATCTGATAATAAATGGAGAATCAAAACCAACATATATCCCAAGTTTACGTTGAGGACCCATTTTTGTACGCTGTGGAGGTGCAATTGGAACATATACAGCACATCCAAAAGTACGAATATGAGAAATATTTGGTTGTTGACCAAATGCAAGCTGTAATGGAGAATATTTATGATATGCAAATGGTCTAATGCGAATTAATGATGCTGCATAAAGTATAGCATGTCCCCAAGTAGAAATAGGTAGTCTTGATTTCATAATGAAAGATCCAGCGATTAACTGAAGCCTTTTGATCAAAGATTCAGTTAAACCGTTTTGAGTGTGTGTATGAGTAATAGGATGTTCAACATCTATTCCTATTGACATGCAATAATCATCAAAAGTTTGAGATGAAAATTAATCTGCATTATCCAATCGAATGGTCTTAATTGGATACTCAGGAAATTGTGCTCGTAGTTTGATTATCTGAGCAAGAAGTCTAGCAAATGTAACATTTTTAGTGAAAAGCAGACAAACACGTGACCATCGACTAGATGCATCAATCAAAATTATAAAATATCTAAATGATCCACTTGATAGATAAATAGGCTCACAGATATCTCCGTGAATCCTTTATAAAAAGAATGGAGATTCAACAATAATTTTTTAGGGAGATAGTCTGATAATCAACTTACCTTGGGAAAATGCAGAGCACTGATATTCATTGGGTAAGATAATCCTTTGATTCTTTAAGAAATGCCCGTGTGGATTTTCAATAATTCGTCTCATCATTATAGATCCCGGATGTCCAAGGCAATTATGCTAAGTCATAAATATTTTGGGGTCAATGCACTTTTGGTGTACTATCACATATGATTCAATTGTTCTCATCTTTGTATAATACAATCCAGAATATAGAGCAGACAATTTTTTTAATACGAGCTTCTAGCCTGATATTGTCTTAGTAATAAGAAAATGCTCTTTACTGCATTCATTTGTCGTTTCAATATGGTAATTATTACGACGTATATTTTTAAAATTTAATAAATTTCTTCTGGATTATGAGGAAAATAAAGTATCATTAATACAAAATTTGGTATCATTAGGCAATACAATATAAATTCTTCCGGAGCCCTCAATTAAATCTGATGAATCTGATATGATATGGACATAAGTTTTGCTAAGTGTTAGATTTTGAAAATATTTCTTATTTTTAATAATTCTGTGAGTTGTAGCACTGTTAGCCAGACATACATCTTTATCATTCAATTTAGAGATAAAAAGTTCATCAATATGATCTATGATTTTATAAAATATACAAAACTTTTATTACAAATAATAAAAAAAAAAATATTAATTGGGTGAAACACTTCCATCTCTAATTAGGTGATCAATTCTACCATCAGGATCTTTAAAGAAATCACAATCATCAAGATTAGTGACATCTATATCTACTTAATTTAATAAATCATCTGATGGTTCTACTAAATTTGTCTAAAACATTTTATTATTTTCTTTAATAGATGTTTGATATAAATCAGCTAAGTGCATGGTCGTACGACAGGTACGTGACCAATGTCCAGTCATTCTACATCTATGGCACACCTTTTTATTTTTTTTTGAAGAATTATTTTGAGAATTTTTAACTCTTTCTGAGTTGTACCACTTTTGGTGATACGGTATATTATTATTATCTATTTTACTGTGGTCACTTCTGGGACCAATATTTCTATAATTTCTCCTACCACGTCCACGCCACCGATTTCTTCTAAAAGATGCATCATTCGCTTATGGGAATGATGCAAACCTATTACCATTCACTTCAGGAAATGATATTGAGCCAGTAGGGCATGACTTGTGGTTTTTTAATAAGAGTTCATTGTTTTGCTCAGCTACTAGAAGACATGATATAAGTTCATAATATTTCTTGAACTTTCTCCTCGATACTGCTGTTGCAGGAGCATATTCAATGCATGAAATGTAGTATAAGTATTTTTTAACATATCATCATCGGTGATTTTCTCACCGCATAATTTTAATATTGATCTTATTTAAAAAAATACAGAATTATACTCACTAATACTTTTATAATCTTGCAACCTCGGGTGCAACTATTCATAACAAGCTATTGAAAGAATGACAGTCTTCTGGTGTTCATACCTCTCCTTTAAACTATTTCACAAAAGATAAGAATATTTTATTGTAAGATATTCAATTTTTAATTCTTCATGAAAATAGTGTCGAAAGAAAATTATTGCTTTAGCACGGTCCTGCAAGGACGTTTGATTTCTTTCTTTAATTGTTTCACCCAGGTTCATCGCATTAAGATGGATTTCAGCATAAAAAATCCATGCTAAATAATTTTTCCTAGAAATATCAATAGCAACGAATTTCAATTTTGTAAAGTTTGTCATTTTTTACACATATAAATAATGAAATAAAAATGTGTATCTCAGAAATATATTTATAAATTTACACAGATTTTAAATAATAATCATCAATAAAATAGATCAAAAACTGCAAATAATATATTAAAAAATTTATAGAGAAATAAAATTACTAGTTTTAGAATTGGTAGAACCATCGTGCTGATAACGTATTATAAAACTAAAATAAAAACTATTATTGCAAGAGAAATATTTGGAATTTTTTATTTCTCAAGAATTTAATTTTTCCTCTTTCTTTCTCTCATATTTCTTTCTTTATTTTCTTTATTTCGTTATACTGATTGTACAAAAATTAAACAAAAATGTTCGTATTTATAAGTATAAATTATTGTACACATTAAAAAAAAAGGTTAATGGTGGAAAGAGGAAGGCATGATGGTGGGGAGGGAGGTCATTCATTCCCCTCTCAATAATTCAAACAAAAAGAACTTTTTCTCACATCTCTCAGCTCTTAGTATTCTTATAAAATGGTGTCTTTACTTGTTCTAAAAAAATGTTATTTTAGAATACGATGAAATATGATAAAATATGTTCTAAAAAAAATCATTTTTGGAATAAAAATTGTTATTTTGCTATGATTAGTTTTCACAAATTTCTTTTTTCTATTCTTCAATTAAGTTTGACTCGTTATAATACAAATCCGATATGATACGATCCAAACTTGATGTAAGTAAATCATTATAAGGTCCATTTTTATACTGAAATTCAGCAAATATTACGTCAGCACCCATTGGTTTATGGAATAAAATTTTGTTTATAAATTGAGGTTGCTGAGAATGATATTAATTTTGTGGAGTTTTCACTTGTTCAGACGCAAACTGATCTGTAACACGTAATTGACCGCATCCAAATTTGGAATGGAATTTTTAAAAAAAATGAAGGTTGAGTATAAAAGTTCAATTCAAAGATGCCACACAAAGGATGTGCAGTTTTTTAAATAATATACACCGACTATGATTATTTATAAATAAATTAAAACACTGAAAATATAAAACTTAAATTTTAAAATGAGAAATGCTTTAATCACGAAAGAGTTCTATAAAATTGAATTCACTGATAAATTTTGATATGGTATATCAGATTGTAAAATATTTTTTATTATAAAATAAATTTAATATATTATATAAAATTATCTCAATTTATAAATTTACTTATTTTCCTTAATCTCTTTATAAAATTTACAAATAGTAACAGAGATTATTAATTTGGATGGTTCGTTCTAATCAAATCAGCAACGGTCATGGATCATGTGCTTCTGGCCTCGCATAATAAAGTTTCTTTCCCTATGTTTACGATAGAGCCAGTAGGGAAGATATATGGCATTATTTAATTTTAGCTCTGGTCTGGTTTGTTATTATAAATAAGATAAGATAAAAATTAAAATTAAAATTAAAAAAAAATATTATTTTAATATTAATTTTATTTTAAAATTAAAAAAAAATTATTTTAAAATTTAATAAAAAAAATTATTTATTTTATTTTGTATAAAATTTAAAAAAATAACAATAATAAGATGAAATAAAATAAAAATATTTATAAAAACAAATCAGACAATAGTAATATTGATACTATAAGTTAGCATCTTACAATAAAATTAAAAATAACAAATTTTGCACTAAAATAATTTTATCTTGACGTACACCTAATCACTTCATTTTGTACTTCTGTTTTATAAACCTAGTACTTTTTTATTTTTCTCTAAAATATGACCAGAATCTGGCATATTTATGATATGAATATGCACCATATTAATACTACTCATTATTTTCTCAATCATCATCTTCCTATCATCTCATAGGACGGTGTTAAATGATTGGAAAGCTACTTGTGATACTTCCCTAATCATTTGATGCCGCATCATGATAGGATGATGATGAATAGCCTCTTTCATATAATAAACCAATAGGCAATCAGAAGATCAAACGAAGAAACCAAATATTTTATGGAATCAATGAAAACGTTAGTAACCATTAAGTTATAACAACACAATTTTTTTATGTGTACACCCTCCACATGCCAGTTACTTCAGGAATAGTCATAAAGCGATATGCTCTTGTCATCCGACACACTGGCAAGCCGGCCAGCTCGAACACCGCTCCCTCCTGGCGGTCGAAATGCCACTCCCCAAACCAGATCTGTATGATTACTCATAGTTTGCACAGCTGCCCTCATTGAAATATCCCAAAGCCTCACGGTGGTGTCACTAGAGCCGGTGGCAATAGCTGCCCCGTCAGGGCTTACATCCACGCTCAATACCCAGCTTGCATGACCCGACATGACTCCAACCAGGGATTTTCCTTCAGAATCATACATGTGCACACGTGTATCATCCGAGGCGGAAAAGAGTAGCCGTGGTTCAATGGGGGAGTACACCAGAGATCTCACAGGCATGAAGTGTCCTTCAAGGTGGTGTAAAAATTTTCCTCGAGCAACATCAAAAATTGAGATGGTACCATCCATTGAGCCACAAGCAAGTCGCTTCCCATCAGGACTCCAGGCAACTGATAGGACAAACTTCTTGCTGCCACTTTTATCAGAGGGCTTGGGACCTTCTGGACGAGGAATGGGTAGAGTGGCAACCAAGTCCCACGTGGCAGTGTCCCAAAGCTTGATCGACGCACTACCCCCACCAGCAACTGCTAGAGTGGAACCCTGAAAGGAAGCTACTGTGAGCATAAGTCTGCAACAAATATTCAAAACATGAACTTCCCAGATTCCACCCTTATTCATGTTTAAGTTATACGAATTTAAGTAGAAAGTGCAAAGGTCCAGTTTCAACTTTTAGCATAAGGAGTCATGTAAAGGAAAGAAACAAACTTGGTTCATCTTGTAAATACAAGGTGGCATGGCTTCCGAGTTGCTGCTTTTATCATACAGAGTTATTTCAATGAAAGAAGCAACACTTAGATCATCTTGCAAATACAAGATGGCATATCTAACGTACAAGTTGCATGTGCAAACTGCACAGGAACCAATCAAGCAGACAAAAAAGAATGGCCACATGGTTTCATGGGTACCCAATGCCCCTGACTCAGCTACCATAACAGCATGCATGTTGTTTAACATCACGTTCCCTGATTTTCTTTCTCTCTCAGCTAGTCCTGAATTTTGAACATTAACACATTATCTTCTCTCTTTTTGCTATTTGCAATTGCACAACTAGCCCATAATGGTCAAGTTTTCTAATGTACTGACATTAGCAGCCCCTATTAAAAGGAAGGAACTTAAGCTCTGTGAAGTGACAGATGATTTGCATAATTGCATGAGAGCTAGCTTTGAGTGTTGTTACGTGAAAAAAACTGATTCGAGTGAATGGGCCGGACTCTACACTCATTCTTCTAGTATCCTTGTTACTTGCATATGTACACATAAAAGAAAAATACTAGTTTTCAAAATAAAAATTATTTAGACGTGTTCTCCTTTTTTATGAATATCAAGGCATGGCATGTATTTTCTCAAAAAAATTCGTAAAGTGGAGCAACAAAACCTCTGTTTAAGGAAACCAAAATGCAAACTAGATAAAAAATATTTACATTTAGATAGAATATGTTCATCTTCTATACAAAGTACAACTTACAGACACAACATAGACAAATAGATGTTAAGCACAAAACAAGTACCATTTTTTTAATATAAATAAGCACAAGAAGTGCAACTACAGAACAAGACAAACAATTCCGACTTTTGAAGTCACTCTAAACTTCTAACTTGCCGATAGTGGAGGGCCAAGGCCAAGAATAGATTTCTAAGAAGCTGACATAGAAGATGGCGTTGCCACCGGTTGAGATTCTAATGGCATGGAGAGAAAAGGGCTCCAAACATGCAAGCCTGTTTCTAAAGTTAGAAAAGCAACGCTCAAATTCCTTACGAGCTCTTGGCAGATGCACAATAGATATTTGAAAAGCCATTATACTTGATACACACATATGATAAAAATTAGACCACGACAACAATCAACCAAGTCAATCCACGGGGCCTCTCTCATGAACTACTTGAGGTTAGCAACAAAAACTAAACCAATCACATAGCAAGTAATAAACTGACTCAAACTTAGTTCCTCAATTCCAATGAGAATGAAACATCAGAACCAAAAGCCATCGTTGTAGCAAGTAGAAGAAATTCATACACAAGCTAATTGGGGGAAGAGAGAGAGAGAAGGGAAAGAGGGACGGAGAGGGGGGGGGGGGGGGAGACTTCAGGGCTCGGAAATACGATTGCACTAAAATACGCTATTTTTCCTATGAACCTAGCCTAAGATCGATTACAAGAAAATTTAAACACATAAAAAGTCACTAAGCATTCAACTTTCATAAGCCACTAGATAGCTCTTTTTAATAACACCTCGCCGACAAAAAACCAAGACGAAAAATAAAAACGGATTTTTTTATACGTAAAATAAAATTTTATTAAAACAAGTATAGCTCAGGAGTAAACAAAAGATAACTACTAATAATTAACATTATTGAAGTTCAACACACGATTAAAAATAATTAACGAACAATTTGACTTCACAGAAACACTAACGACTTCCGGGCATATCAGAACCAAGCCCACAAACTTGAATTAGGTTCAACAGAGCCAAAAAAAAAAAAAACATAAATCGAACGTTTAACCCTTTTTTCTGTTCAACCACTTCTCATAAACCAAAAGAAAAAATAGAGATAATTATTAAGAAAATGAAAGGGATAGTTGGTCCCATTACCTGGGGATTGAAGCGCAACTGCCAGACTTCAGACGGCGGAGCTTCGAGAGTGGCAATGGTAGCATTGGTATCTACATCGAAGACCCGAACAAAGCTGTCGAGAGAGGCCGAGGCGGCGATGAGGCCAGAAGGGTGAGCCGCCACGGACGCAACGCCGAGGCAGTGGCCCGTGTTGGTGCGCTCCGGGACCAGTTCGTCGGACCTCCAGAGCTTCACAGTCTCGTCCAGAGACCCGGTGAGAAGAAGGGCACCTCTGGTATCGGTGGCCGGGACCCAAGTAGCTGCCCACACCGACTCATCGTGGGCGTTCTCGACGGATTTTAGGCCAGCCAGCTTCATTTTTTGCCAGTACGAGCACGAGCACGAGCACCAACGAACAAACCCTAGTCCACTGTTCTTGCTCTTTCCTTTTGTATTTGGCCTTCTTTATTCGCGTGCGGGGATGTGCCTCTCTATTTTTATTTTTATATTCTTTTACTGATTAATCTCTCTACTTTTGTTTATTTCTTGAAAAATAATAATAAGGGTTCACAAATCTGTTTAAATAAGTAGTATTTTTTGTAAAATAGTTTATAAAAATAATATATTTTATTAAATATCATTAATTTCAAATATTATTATGTATTTATTTGTAAAAAAATTATACCTATATCATTATTTTTAGTAGTTCAAAACTTCAAGTTATCACTTTTCTTAATTGGATTTAAAAATTGAAGGTAAAGCAATTGACAATATACGGTGAAGTTCATAAAAAAATATATATATACACTGAAGTAATTAAATATAAAAATTAATTAATTAATTAATAATGATAAATTATATAAAAAAATATATGCAACTTCTTGTGTTTTAAGTAGATTTAAATATCTTAATTCATCTCATCTTATCATTATAATTTTTTTAATTTTTACATAATATACAATAAATAATTTAATATTTTTTAAATTTTAAATTAACTTTTTAAATTTTAAAATAATAATAATATTAAAAAACAATATTTAAAAACTATTTTATTTAAACTTATATCTAAAAAATCTCCTCTCACTCTTTAAACAAGTTTTTAAAGATTTGACAATTCAATATTTGTGTTTTTAGTAGCTTGAATTTTTTAGTTTAAAGTTGTTTGCCTGCATGGTAGTATTTTTTTATTTGTATATAACAATAGTCAGACTTTATTAAAACTTGCAAACCATCAACCAAATTACAATTATCGAGTCGTTCCCTGACTTGCAAAAACTAAACAAATGCAAATAACAATTATCCTTGAGCATTTAATAAAGCCCTATTCAAAATAATTTTGGATGGGAATGCCACCATTTTAGCATCAACCATTTTAGCATTATGAGCTAATAAATGTGCAGCTTCAGTATCCTCGCTTTCCACATAAACTACCTCATAGTCCTAAAAATATTGAAGAAGACGTTGATTTTCCATAATAAGAGGTCCCTCCTTTAAAAAATTAGGTTTCTTAGATTTGATAGCTTCAGTAACATCAAAAATATAAGAGACAAAAGTCAGATAAATACCAACTAATAATCTATAGTGTTTGATATAGCTGTTGTGTGCTACATAGTATCTGTAATTTGCTAAATAAATAAATGGATCCGAAATTGAAAGAAATAAAAAGGGTACATTTTATTTATTATACTATATCAGTTAACATTTATCCGGTATTTGTCCTTAATATTGTTCCAATAACATTTAAAAAACCTCATTCCATTATCCAGCTAGAAAAATCCAAATGAAAAATCATACGCAAATCTCTCAAAATTGTCAAAACTTCAATATCTTTCCCATTAAAAAAAAAACACCAATTTATTTCAACTCAAAGCAGACAAAACATCACCTATAGCATCTCATAAAATAACCCTAATTCCAGTTGTGTATGTGCTTCGAAATAAAATCCTATCAAAATTTAACTTACTTGACCATGTGGTGGAGACTTCCACATAAGTATAGGACTGAGCTTCGACTCTGATGGAATCGGAAAGCCAAATTTTGACTTCCGGCTTCGAGTCTAACTCCAATTGGAGCTTCAGGGTCAGAGTCATAAGTTGGAGCTTAGTCGAAATTAGATTTCCTTAGATTTGGTTTGTTTTTATAAATAAGATGAGATAAAAGTTAAAAATTAAATAAAATATTATTATGATATATATTTTTTAATATTAATTTTGTTTTGAAATTTGAAAAGGTTGTCTTGAGATTTGAAAATTTTAAATTATTTATTTTATTTTATATGAAAAATTGAAAAAGTAATATTGATGATATGAGATTATTTATGAAAACATTGGTTAAATTGCAATGGTGAATGCATTGTTATGGTGATGGTTTCTTAAGAGAGAGAGAGAGAGAGAGTTGCCATATCGCATCATTAATGTTAAACAATGAATACCATGAAAAATTTATTGTACAAATTAACAAGCATGGTATAATAGCGAGCAAATCTTTTAAAAGATTAAAATTTTCTTCTTTTGTTAGATTTTTTAAAAAAATATTATTTTGCAGGTGATGGGAGCTCTATCGTATATAACCATTACTAGTCCTAATATTACCTATATTGTGCATTAGGTTTATCAATTTATGTATGCTCCTACCACAACTCATGTAGTTGATGCCAAAAGCATTATTCGGTATCTTGAAGGTACCATTGGATTTGGTTTTACTTTTGCTGGTCTTTGATTTATCTAATTATATTTTTAGATGCCAACTATGCTAATAATCCTGATGACTGTTGATTTATGACCGGTGGTTGCATTCTCTTCAGTTGCAATCTAATTTCTTGATTATCAGAGAAAAAAACTCATTATCTCGCAACCGAATATCGATTGTTGGCATTGGTTACTGCTGAACTCACTTGGATGCCATATCTTCCCAAAGACATTGGTGTCTTTCTTTCTACGCTTATGTTGTTTCGTGATAATGTTAATACTACTTATTTGCATTCCAATAGTATCTTTCATGCTCAGGCCCAGTAAGTTATAATAGACTATCACTTCTTTCAAAAACATGTTGCTTAAGGAGTTCTTCGTTTTGCTTATGTTTCAAGCTCTTGCCTAAAAGTGAAGACTTAGATTAAAGTCAAGGTAGCAAAGTGAGTTCTATTTTGAAAACTTTGTATATAAAGGGTTGTGACTTTCTTTGTGAAAGTGAAATTGTTGATCCAAGAAGCTCATTCCAGATGTGTCTTATTAAGAGGAGGTTGGTCACGAATGACCTATGTTCCTTAATCACTTATGAAGAAAGATAAAACTCTAATTCTAAATCAACATGAGGAAAGAATAAGTGCCTTATAATTTTCTTATTTTATTTTGTACACATTCCCTTATTCCAGATAGGAAGAGCTTCGAGTACTAGAATGATAAGAGAGATTGTATTTGATCTCGTTCTAACTCTCAATCTTCTTGCCAACTTGAGATTGAAATATTAGTGTAGATAATCTTGTAACTAAAGATACAATAAAAGGATGCTAGGGTCATGTCATCTAGCAATGATCGTTGGGAGTGTCTCCTGAGCAAGTGTATTTTTATTTTTTATTTTTAGTTTTTCTTATTCATATTTTTTAACATTTTAAAAAATAAATAAATAATATCAATACATACTCACTTTCTTCAAGGACTTCCTTTCCACCTGTAAGAGAAGGTACAATCCATCAACTTGATTTATGAAGACTTAATGAGTAAATAAAAAAAAAAAAATCAACAAATGGTCAAAATGAGATGATAAAACGAAAAAGGATAATAGCATTATTCATAAAATAAATTAAACTATTAGGTGTTGTATTTTATTTACGTGGCATATTGTGTCCTACGTGGCATTTTTAAGTTACACGAGGTCATTTTCATTTTGGGGAGGCACATTATAGCAAGTAAAAAAATGCTATTTGTATATAATTTGGATATTTTTTATGTATATATTGTATAAAAATATTATTTATATGTATTATGTAGTTTAATTATTCGTATTTTTAATTTTTATTTCTTTTTAATTTTATTTCTTTTTTAAAATATTTTAACTGTTGTGATATTATTATTACTGTATCAATTCAACAAAAGATGCACGAGATTGTATACCTTAACATTACTCATATAAAGTTACCATAGCTTAAAAAAAAACCCTCTCTCTACTGAGTTTTCTCTCAAGCTCTCAGTAGCTTTTGTCCCCCCATCTTATCTCAACAGTTCCTTCCCCCACCTTTCAAACCCCTAGACAACCAGTCCTCACAAATGAAGTTTATTTCTGACCATAACTTACATTCCTCCAACAACAAATTCAAACAATAAACGCGAAATCACTCATTACCCTTGACAACAAAAGGTCCAACCTTTCAAAACCCTCATTCAAAATAAAAATTTTTTTGGTGTGCATACTGTATCTTTATTTTATTCCTCCAAAAAACAGTTTAGTGTCTCCCTTTTGGTTTTTAAAAGAAGCGCTACTACTTAGTACTTTACAGAAAGCAACCACCTGTTTTGGGAGAAAAGTCTCCATCTGTCATCTTCCACATATAACCTTCGATACTCAAAGCATGTATGAGGAATCTCTTCACATGAAGCAGCTGGTGCAAAAGACAAAAGCTATGTCATGAGATGATCTCATTCTGGAACCTTCTGTGGAAAGTGCAACCAAAATAGCACAACATGTACTCGTTGGTAAGATTGTCTCCTAAAAGGATCTCAATAAAAACACATTCCATTCAACCATCAAAGCTACTTGGAATTTTGTACCCAAACTGGTCATCAAAAATTTTGGTAAAAACTCTTTTATTTTCACATTCCCTTCTAAGGAAGCAAAAGATAGAGTTTTTAATCAACATCCATTAAACTTTCGAGGATTGCATATGGTACTAAAAGAGTGGTCGTCGGGCATTAGTTTAAATGAGATTAACCTTACTTTCTCTGCATTCTGGGTGCAAATTTATGGTTGAACTCCTGAATATATGCATGAGAAAACGGCTAGGGATATGGCAAATGTAATTGGCCTTCATCTGGAAATTAACATGGAGTCCATACCCTTTGAAAATAGTGTTTTGGAATATTTATGTATACGGGTTGAGCTAAACATTGAAAATTCACTCACGGATTGTGTACTTCTTCCACGTATTCTTATGGAACTAGCAAGAGTAACTTTTAAAAATGAAAGGTTGTCCAATTTTTGCTATAGATGTGGGAGATTAGGCCATTTCCATCACGTTTGTCCCTACCATCACACTCTTGTGGATACTTTTCAATTTGGGCCATCATTGGGAGCAGATACTCAAGAGGTCAAAAAGCGCTCTCGAAATAAAGATACTGCGGCAGCTAAAGCCAATGAAGAAACTGCCATTCTTATAATAAGTCAACTTCTTCCTCTAGTTTGATGCAAGGAGTCTTAAGATCACTCTACTTTCCCTCCAAATACAAAAGGCGTTGCTGTAAATCATCCTAAAGTGAAGCACCTAGAGAAAGTCAAGGCAAAAATTGCTCCTACATCAGATGGTAGCCGACAGGAATACTGTATCGATGCCCTCTTCTCGAACCATTGCCGTGCAAACAAAGGTATCGTCATTAGTGATATCATTCATTGTTTAGAAGGAGCAGATATTGGAGGGTTTGATCCATCTCTTTTGCCATTACATGGCATTCATCAGGAGAAGAAAAATGTGATGCCAATAACCATCATGGGAGATAACTATCCCACCTGCACACCAAATCTGTCATCATCAAATCATGTCTCCCTAATATCCTACAATCAATTACCGTCCAACCACATGGCCACACAAAAACTAGAACAAAGTATCCCATAGATCTCCTACGAACACTTTAATCAGTCAACCGCTGGACTACTCTCAAGTTAACCTTCGAACCGAACATATAATAGACCTTAAGAAAGACCCAATGGGTTACATGAAGATAACAAAAACACTGATACCGGTGTAGGATTCTACTTTTCAACAGATCTTGGATCGATTTAACAAAAATAAAACTGAGTCCACTTATAACCTCTCCTACCTTATCTCACAAATAGGCTAATCATGCTTAGCCATCAACTCCTTTCAACTCATCCACAATTCCCCTCTAGCTTGCCACCAAAACCTAATTAACCTTCCTGACCCAGAATCCTCATCATCAAAAAACCAAATAATGGCTCTACCAATATCTCTAAAAACCAGCCATCACATTGAATCATTACTGAACCAAGAGCTATTGAGGAAGAGCAAAGCTCAATTAGAGGAAAGTGAAAATCAATTGTACCCCAGGAAGAAATATTGTTTTAGCTCACCGATTTTTGTTGAAAATGCAGGTAACTACTGTGGAGCAGCAATGGGTCAATTGGAGTTTCAAGAAGGACAAAAATCTGAGTCCAACAAGAAGAAGTCGAAGTCCAATAGAAGGGAAGCGCCGTTTTTTTCTTCAGTCAAGCAGTCAGTGGCTGTCAGTTATGCACCATACTAGACACAAACATTCTAGACGTCCAGTAACAATGCAAAATCTCAGAGTTTGAACATTTTTCTAATAAATCTAATGACCGAGGTGACAGAGTCTCTACTGTTACCCAAGGAGCCATGATGCTCTTATTTTGGAATTGCCCAGGCATAGCTCGGCCTCGGGCAATACAGGCTTTATAAGCTATCATTAGGGATTACAATCTTGATGTTATTGTCCTGTCAGAAACTTTATTAATTGATAAAGACACTACTGCTACTATTAATAGGTTAGGTTTTAATTCTTATGTGCATGTTCCTCCTTCCCGAAGATAGGGTGGTCTCTTGTTTTTGTATCGCTCGGGATTAGATTTTGATGTTGTGCATGTTTCTACTAATATTATGTCGATTCTTGTGTATTGGGATCTCTCTCGTGTTCCTTAGCTTTTATCTATGGTCTATTGTTCTGCACCATATGCAAAAGTCATTTCTTTTGGGATAACCTCATGAAAATCATTGACTCATTTGTTGGTTCCTCTTGTGTTATTGATAACCAAAACTCTGTCCTAAATCAAACTGAAAAGTCGGGAGGGAAATCTGTTGCTCATTCTTCTACTCCCAAAGGTCTTCATCTTTTCATGAAAAATTCGGATTTAGTGGACCTTGGGTTCAATGGCCCTCGTTACACTTGGAGTAATAATAGGCAGGGGACCAATAAAATTTTGAAGAGATTTGACAGAGTTTTAGCCAATCTTGGGTGGATAACTCTCTTTTTCGAAGCCTCCATTTTTATTCTCCCATGGGTCACCTCTTATCATGCTCATATTCTTTTCAATACTATCCGAACAACAGTATTCCCAAATCTTTCAAATTTAAGGCATTATGGGTAAGATATTTCTCCTGTCATGAATTCATTAAACAAGCTTGGAACACTCATTTTGAAGGGCCCCCTTCTTATATCCTGGTTCAAAAGCTCAAATAAACTAAGAAGGCGCTTAAGGTGTGAAATGTCCAATCTTTTAGATACATCCAAACCAATCTTAAGAAACTTTCTTTGCATCTTTTTACCTTACAATCCCAAGACAGCAATTCTACCTCCTATTCTGAAGTGAACATCCAAAATGATATCAATGAACTTCTGGCTAGAGAAGAGTTACTCTAGAAGCAAGAATCTAGAATCAACTAGTTGACTATACTTAACCTCAACACCAAATTCTTTCATGCTTCCACTATCATCAGGCATAGACGGAATTTCATTAATTGTCTTAAGTTAGGAAGAAATAATTGGTCTACTAATCCAAATGTCATTGAAAAAACTATTCTCGACCATTTCCAAAGCATCTACACCACTACCCATCCTCCTCATGCTGATATGCTGGACAATCTTTTTTCCAATAAAATTACACATATGGACAATGGGCTTCTCTGTTCAATCCCCACATTTGAAAAAATCACAAATATTGTTAATCAATTTCTTTCTTCAAAAGCTCCAGGACCAGATGATTTCACGGGCCTTTTCTATAATACTTATTGGAACATCATAAAGATGGATTTGATAGAGGCTATTCAAAACTTCATCAATGGTAAGATTCTCAAAGAATTAAACCATACTAACATTGCATTAATCCCAAAAACTGAAAACCTAAAGGAAGTGAGCTAGTTTCGTCCCATTAATCTTTCTAATGTTTACTATAAAATCATTGCAAAAATTCTAGCAAACTGTCTCAAAATTGTCCTCTCTCAAATCATCTCTTTGTATTATTCTGATTTCATTCTAGGCAAAACAATTCAAGAAAATACAATCCTTGCCCAAGAACTCTTCCATCACATGAAAAGGAAAATGGGTTCTCAAGGTCTCTATGCAATCAAGATTGATATGGCAAGCTTTTGATTCAATGGAATGATCTTTCATTCTTAACATCTTCTTGCATGCCGGTTTCCACTCTAAATGGATCAACTGGATGAAGGAGTGCATCTTACTCCATCCTTATCAATGGATCCTCTCAAGGGTTTTTCAAACCTACTCGTGGTTTAAGACAAGGAGATCATTTCTCCCTGTTTCTCTTCATTATTGGCAACAAAGTTCTTTCCAGACTCATTCTCTAACAAGAAAATCTTATCAATCTGAAAGCTATTAAAATTGCCAGGGATAGCCGACATATCTCTCACTTAATGTTTGCGGATGATTTATTCCTTTTTAGTTTAGCCTCTTCAGCCACGGCTCATACCTTCTTAAACTGTCTCAATTCTTATAGCCTTTACTCTAGCCAAACCATTAATTAGGAGAAATCTTCTCTCAATTTCAATCGTAATATCCTTTCCAGTATCAAAATAGAAATAAAAAATATTCTTCAATTCAGGAATGCTCATCCCTTAAATAAATATCTTGGTCTTCCTCTCTTTAGAGGAGAAGATTCAAAGGTGTTTTTTCAATATCTTCTAGAGCGTATCCAAAACAAGCTTCAAGGTTGGAAAGCGAAAATTCTTTCTTAAGTCGCTAGAACTATCCTCATAAGGTCGTATCCAAAACAAGCTTCAAGGTTGGAAAGTGAAAATTCTTTCTCAAGTCGCTAGAACTGTCCTCATAAGGTCGGTAGTGAGTGCCATTCCTAGCTATGCCATGTCTACCATTTCTTTCCCAAAACAAATTACGAATCACCTTAGTACTCTCTTTCATAGGTTTTAGTGGGGTATTGATGACTCTAATAAGAACAAGTTCACTCCTAAATCTTGAAAAAATATTTGTTGTCCGAAAATTATGGGAGGGCTTGGTCTCAAACAAAATGGGCCTTTTCAACTCTACACTCCTTTCCAAATATGCATGGGTTTTCATCAATGGGTCCCAAAGTCTTAGGAGTAAGGTTTTATCAAAAAAATACCTTACTGGAAAATTTTTCAATGATGTTGCCCCAAAGCCCTCTAATTCTTGGTTTTGGAAATCTCTTCTACGTATCCGTGATTTCATCAACTCTAGTTACTGTTTCCAGATAAACAATGAAGTCTCTACTAAAATCTAGTGGGATCCTTGGATCCCTACTACGTCTTCTCTTAGACCTAAACTAAATTCAGAACACCCTTTGTTCACCATACTTCGACAGTTCCTGAGCTTACGCTTAAAGAACCTAGAAGATGGAACTACATTCTCCTCAATGCCCTCTTTTCGGAAACCACTATTGGGGAAATTAAAAAAATCCCTATGTCAACCATTAATTTCCAATCCACTCATGATAGGGTAAGATGGATCCACCATTCATCTGGAAAATTTTTTGTGAAGTCGACGTACGCTGCCCTAGTCAAAGTTCAAAACCTACCTTCTGCCACGGGAGACAATGCTAATTGAAAAAATTTTTGAAAATTAAAGATGCAAGATCGTTTAAAACTTTTCCTCTGGAAAGTTTTAAATAATATCATTCCCACCAGAATGAAGCTTTATCAAATCTTGAGGTTGGATGAGGATCAAGTCAAATGTCCTTTGTGCAACATGGACCTTGAGGAGTTACAACATATTTTTCTTCATTGTCCATATTCCCAAATCTTATGGAGGAGTTCTAAATGGCCCTTAGATATTACTAAGCTTGCTTGTCAACCTATCTTTGAGTAGGCCAATCACATTCTTCAGCCGAGTGCTTACCTTTGAGTTTCGGAAGAAGAGCCTTACAACTTCCAAATCTTTGTTGTTCTTGCTATAGACTCCGCTTGGTTCACCAGAAATCGTTTCATTCATGACCAGGAAAATATCTCTCCCCACTATTTTGTTCATATGGTGTTCAAACTAGTGTTTTAAATATCGTGCCGTACCGGCCGGTAAAAAAAAAATCATATTTCGTTTCGATCGACTTTTCGGCCGTACTGACCAGTACGGTCGAAATCGACCAAACAATATCCGGTACGGCCATTACCGGCCGTATCGGATTTCGGCCTTCCCAGTTTTTTTTTTTTGTTTTATTTTGTTTTAATTTTTTACTATGTTTTAACCTCAATTTAGACTAAATTAATTACATATATATATTTATCTATATAATTTATTTATATATTAACTATTATTTTGAAATATAATTTATAATTATATTTATATATATAATTTATTTATGTATAAATTATTTCGAAACGGTACACGAAACGGTACTAGTATCGAAATATTTCATTTTAGTGACTTGACCAGTACCAGTACGGTATTCAAAACATTGGTTCAAACGCTTTTCTGATCATGTGAGTTCTTGGTTAAGCGTTCAAATTCATAAGGTAGGTATAGCTGTCAGTCATCCTATATCTATCATTCACCCAAATACTAAGATTCTATCTTTTGATGTAGCAGTTAGAAGTCACACCAACTATATAGCTTTGATGGAAAGAGACATGCAATGTAATCTTCTCTTTGTTAGGACGGATTGCATACCAGGAACTAAACTCAACGTAGAAGAAGCCTCTGTAGCCTTAGAAGCTATCAAAGGAGCTTTAAAATTACAATTTGATCATATTCTACTGGAAAGTGATTCTGAAGTGGTAATACAAGCTATCATCGTGCATTCACCCTTTCAAGACTGGATTCTTGATCACATTATCAAAGACGTCAAATATCTTCTCAAGGATTTCAAGTATTGGCAAGTAAGGAAAATTCATTGAACATACAATCGATGTGCGCATAACTTGGCGCGTTAGGCGGCCTCTGTGCAAGCTCTTAGCAACGTTCCCTCATCTAGATTCCATCTTGTCTGTTGGATTTTCACAGTGGGAAGGATCTTCTAGACCTTTTGTGTAATGTTAATAATTAGTTAATTTTAGTTTGGGTTGTTTTCTTTGTCCTTTTAGTTTAAGATTTTCTTTTTAGTGTGTTGGTTCAGTTGGGTTATAATCTTTGTAATGACGTTGCTATTGAATGTATGCTTATCATTTACTAAAAAAGAAAAAAAGAAAAAAAAATCATAGAAAGTTACTTGGAGCCTGAAGGTGAGCGAAACCCTAACCTCGGCTTAAACCCTAAATCACTTCCATCTATTGCAGAGGTCCGCGTACATTTCTCTCTTTTCATAGTTGATCACACGAACAGAGAGAAATGGTGTGGTTTCAATGCGAGGATTGCGGAGAGAACCTGAAGAAGCCGAAGCTCCCAAATCACTTCAGGATTTGCTCCGCTAGCAAGGTCTTCTTTTAGCTTTTCCTTCATTTCAAAACCCTAGTTCCTTCATCTTCTGCTTGGTTTCAGTGACAAAGTGGAAACTGGAATGTATGATATGATGCAAAGAATTTCATGACCCCATGAACGATAGATCCACGTAATCCCTAACATTTGAAACGGGACTTATGTTCTATTTTACCCCTTTTTTCTCAGGAACCAAACGAGTTTTTTCTTATTCTTGTTTGAATTGAACGTGAATTTTAATTTTAATTTTTTTTAAACTTTGGTTAATCGTGCAGCTTTCCTGCATTGATTGCGGACAAACTTTCGGGCAGCAGAGCGTTCAGGGCCACACGCAGTGTATCACTGAGGCGGTGCGTGCCTCGTTTCTTATTTGCTCTTTCTTAATAGTCAACAAACTTGGGCTCAATGCTTGTTTTTCCTTCAGATAAAAATCAATGCGTTGATTGCCTTGGTTGGAGTGAAGTAGTGGATTGAGTCAATACCAAACATGGTTTTGGCTCGAATCAAATGATAAAAAGTTTGTAAATAAATAGCTCAGAATTACTTTGGAGACGTGTGAGCATTTGGTTTCTCAATGCGTCCAAAGAAAGTCTCGGCGGTATTTAGGTGTCAGGATTTTGGGTTTGCAATGACATTCCCTACGTTCAAAATTTGTTAATTATCATGCAAAGTTAAGTACTTTAGTCTCTTATGCTATATTTGAATCAAATATATCTGAAATCCCACGTATATTGGGGCATTATCAATTATTATTATTTTGATAAGTAACAGATTATATTGATAAGAATAGGAGCGGAGGAATTTGTTTTGCTAGCTATTGTTATAATATTTTTTGTCAACTTGGTTATAGACTTTTGATGCATACTGCTATATGGCTTGAGAATATCAGTTGTTTGGCTTTGTTTTCAGGAAAAATATGGTCCAAAGGGCCAAGGGAATGCTCCGATGGCCAAGCCCACCAAGAATTCAAAGCAACAACCTGATATCGATATAAATGTTGGGTTGTCAGAGCGCCCACCTTGGTTTTGTAGGTTTGTTTATATCTTTATGACCTTATCCTGATTTGTAAGCATGACTTTTTAGCAATCAAGCTAATCTGAGGATGTGAAAATACCTTGGAGTCGCCCCTCTCAAAAATTAAAAATATGCCATTATTGCTTTGTTAGACTAAATTCTCATTTATTTGTGCACAAAATATAATGCAAAATTCTCTTTCTAATAAATAAATTTAGAGAGTACTGGGAAATAAGGAGTTTAGTTGCAGAACCCAACAGATGACTCGTGGTTACTTGTTATGATTGGATCTGAGTTATTGTTTGTTGGATGCGTTTCTTTATTTTCAGTCTCTGCAATACCAGTGCGACAAGTAAGCAAGCCCTGCTTCTCCATGCTGAAGGAAAGAAGCACAGGGCAAAAGCCCGAGCGTTCCATGCTGCAAAAGACCCACCTAAGCAGACAGAAGAATCCACTCCTGATACAAAACTTCAGGCTGGAGACACTCAAAAGAATGAATTGGTTGCCAATGGACATCCAAAGGAGCCAAAATTGCCAGATCCACCTAAAGCTGACATTGTGCATAACAACTTAAAATCAGATAAAGGAGCTGCCCCATCAAAGAAAAAGAGAAAACTTGAGGGATCTGTGAAGGATGGTTCAAAGAAAAAGACTAAGGATGATATTTTAAGCGACTTAGGTAATGGGGAAGTGATTCATGGTGAAAAAGAAGCCGCAGCGGAAATAAAGAGTCCATTGAAGAATGATAAGTTGCCAGAATCTAGCGCAGCCAAAGAAGATACCAAAGAGAAAATAAAGTGGAGGAAGTTGATCACATCAGCCTTGAAATCTGTATGTATTTTGAATAATATAGCTCTAAGATCATTTTCAGTCCATTATGATCATTTACATATTTGTACACTTCTTTTGCATGTGTATATCATTTGTCTCCGTAGCTCAACATTTTTAGTTTGCATATGTGTTAAAATTGATAGCATAGAAGAGAACCAGCTCCTCTTCTCCAGTCTTTTTTTTTTTTTTTGGGGGAGGGGGGGGGGAGGAACTTAGGTCTCGTTTGTTTTTGCTTTTTGCAGATGCAACGAGATAAATTGAGATAAAAATTAAAAAATCATAAAATATTATGGAAAAATATATTTTTAATATTATTTTTGTTTTGAGATTTGAAAAAATTGAATAGTTTATTTTATTTTATATGGAAATTTGAAAAAGTTGTAATGATTAGATGATATAAAATGAAAAGTTTTGAAACAGTGAACAAGGCCTAAGATAAAGGCATAATGCAGAGTAGTTTCTAGAGCAATGGATTATGGGATTACATTTGTGTTCTTTGTAAAGTACACTCTTAGGTTTACTGATTATCTTTTGCTGGAAAGTAGAATCCTGATGGAGTTCTGAAGATGAGGAAACTAAGGAAACTTGTTCTCAACGCTCTACAGGAATCTGGCATAACTGAAGATGAATCCAAACTCATTGATATGCTTGAGCACAAGGTCAGCCTACATCTACTGGACCTTGCTTACCATCAATTTTTTTTTATGGTATATGGTATATGGTATATGTTATGTCAATTGAACCTTCACCTGGCCGTAATGATTTAACGATTTTCTCTCTTGATGCCAGATCAATTCAAGCTCCAGATTCATTATAGAGAAGAAGTATGTCCATCTGGTGGCCAGTGATTGAACACATTTTTATGTGTAATTCCCCAATCCAGCTTTTGCAGGCATTTTCTCATTTAATGAAGAATGAAGCTGAGCCGGTGCTCCTTTTGTACGTGGCTTCCATTTTCGGTTTAAATCTTCTGCTGGATAATGTTTTCGAAAGAAACATATTGATCTCCAATTTTGTCAAAAAAACAAGCTGCCATGTAATATTATTCGATTTAAAACAATTCATTTTTTGTACTGCCTTCACGAGAGAAGAGTTGTGCTTTTGTTAGGGATTCCTAGTAAATTGTTGACTTTGCATTCTCGAATTCCCGTTGGTAGTGGTCGTTTTCTCTCTTTATGTACTTCCGTTTGATAACTTTCATACACCCGACCACTTTGGCCATACGCAATAGTTTTCCGACTTCAGTTCTTGGGTGTAACCTACCCCTATTCATATTTTCTGGATTTGTGATCTACTTACCATGTTTCAGTCTTTTAGGAAGCATTTTGACCACAACCACAGAACGAAAACTCTGGCAATTTTGATTCAAGCATCACCATTAAAAAAACTAAACCCCTAGGGGTTGGCTCAAAGTAGTAAAAGTCTAGGACTTAGGGATATGCAACTCCTAGGTCCAAGGTTCAAATTTCCTTGGGTGCAAATAATCTTTAGGGTAATCTGGGAGATTTTTTCCTTGAATTAACCGAAGTTTACTTGTAAGAAATTTCTCGCTTGTACACTCCCAAGATTAGTCGGATGTTGTTTGAACATTCAGTGCCAATAAAAAAAAATATTAAAAAACTGTAGATGAAATTTGTTAGATGGCCATCAGAACCAGTCAAACAAAAGATTTTCAGTTTCGAAACCCTATAAGAGCAAATATGTATCCTAAACTGGCTGCGCCCTGATCTTGATGGCATCTATATTTGAGGGAGCCATATCTTTCTTAATCATCACCATCAAGTTAGTAGACGAATCAGACCCATTATTGGGTTTCTTATACCTGAAGACGGTGATGAAGTGGATATGTATATGTATATGTATATGCATATATGTATGTATTTGGACCATGGACAAGAGCTTCAAATAAACTATGATAGACATTTACCAGTTTGAAATGTAAACAAATTTTCTTGGCATCTATTACATACAAATGCAGGAAATTTGTGGCGTTTGGATTTTTATCTCATCCAGTCTCAAATCTTTGGGGAGCATTCTTTGGATTATATTCTTTTAACCCCCCCGTCTCTTGAGCTGTGAGCCGAGTTATCTACATGATTCTAGTTCAATTTGTGCTGCTCACAATGTGTGAACGGAGTCGCAGTGGCTAAAAGAAAAGAACAGCTGCTATGACAAGAAAGACTAGAGTACAAGCCAATGCCTGCAATGACACAAACAAATTATGCTACTTTTAAGACACAGAAGAACCTTTTGCAATCTGCACTACATAAAACAAAAAGAAAATCAACTCAATATGTTTATTTCTTTATTTTATGAGAGAGAGAGAGAGAGAGAGAGAGAGAGATTACAGCAATTGCTGAGGCTGCTAGTCCTGCTCGCTCCCTAGGATCTCTCCTGTAGTGATTCCCAAAATAGAGAATCGTCCCATAGTACCAAAGAAGTGGAAACACAAAACCTAAAAGAAATCTTTAACAAAGACATCAAGCCATTAGATGATGAATGATGGTACTGTTGGAGGAGGAGGAAGAAGGAACTATATATACTTACGAAAACCATCCTATCCCACAGCCAAAGCATGGAAGGGGCTTGACGTAAATTCCTAATTGGGATTCTTCCATATCTCGAATGAGGCTATACTTGCCCTTTTCACGCCCCACAGCAGCGGATCCTTGCCCTACCATAATCACGAAACATTTCATAGAGAAACTTAACTTGGTATGAACATTCAACATTTAAGAGATCCCATATCTATTAGATAGCTAAAATTTTAAATACAAATCACACAAGCAACCAGATCTGACGGAATGAATACGAGTAAATGTACGTATGTCCTTATAAACCACTTAGAAGCGGATCCAGAAAAAATCCATGTCCTTAATTCATAGTTCATAATGGTATCAGTAGATTAATTAATATCAATCTGACAGTGCTGCCAAACTAAACGGGAAAAAAGATGTACCAATTGGAACATGAACAAATTAGGCAAAAGAAGAGGCACAAAGGTATGGTTAATATTCTTTTATACAGACGTAGATTGAATATAACCGCAACATTTCTCAAATTCCCTCATCTAGGGAGTGTATTTAGTCCAAGTTGGATGCATACCTTTAACCACTGAAATATATCGAGTGGATGAACTCAAAAGATCATGATGCTTATCAGAGACTGATCTCACCAACTCAGGGCCATTTCTGGTAGTCTCTGCAAGAAGTGTTGCCGATTTATAGTTAGTAAGTATTAACTGTTATATTCATTTAATTTTTAATTAACCATGTGCCTGAATGACTTGGGATGTTAAAGGTGGCAGAAGATTCATGTAGAAAGTCCGCAATATGGACAAGGTAGCGTTTCAAGTAAAAAGTGCTGGCCTTCAAACATGTTGGATAGTGAGACATGCTGGTGTATATGAGTATAATCATGATTTCTACATTGGTGAAAACATGAAGAAGAACAAGAAACAAGAAGGGACCACATATCACCACTAATCTCTTTCCAAGGCAACAAATATTAATCTGCCCAATGACATTTGAGAATGTGCAAATATAAGAAAAATAGTGATGATCAAGAGAAGTTGAGTACTTTGATCCATTGTGTGAGAGATCTATTCCACAGGTTGAAGTCCTCTGTTCTGTTGCAACTCTAACAAGAACCTGTTTTGCAAGTATGAAAGAGCATTTCAGATTGCACATCTGTTATTAAGCAAATACTCCACCATGATGCAGAGAGAACAGAGAAACATAACTGAAAAGATGGAATCTTGTAAGTAGATGGGTTGAAATGATCAAACGCTTCACCAAATATCTAGCATATTTTAGTAGTAAGTTATTGTTATATGCTACACTCATCCCACTCCCATCACACCGTTGATGGCATCAACCATTAGACTAGCTTTTATTTTATAAAACAAGTCAAGAAATGATGGATAATGTCACATTAACATGGTAGGATAAGAGTGGGATGAAAGTATAGTATGGTATATAGCATTTTTAATTAGTAGTATAAAATTTAACAATATCATAACGGAAAGCTTCATTTGTTTTTTCTTAGTTGTTCAATGTAAACTAGTGAGCCACTTCCATATCCGGTGTACATAACAGAAAACATGCTAAGATTAACAAAGAGTCCATGAATTCCAACCTGGAAGTTTTCCCATATTCGCATAACAAAGTATGTGATTAGAGCAGAAAACATGCTAAATTTTAGATAATAAAGCACAAGTAAAGCGTGTCTTTATGGCATGAACTCTTCCTTCACAATAAGAAGTGAACCATTCGTACTCGATGTGTGTCATAAGCATTTAAAGAGGGAATACCTAACAATGAGGTGTGACTTATTTTTTTTCATTTTCTGTGAATACATTAGAGAAGTACAGTTGTTTATTTATTTACAGGTTCTTAGGATTGTATCTTATAAAGGCACAGCACAAACATCATGATGCTCCAATCAACATGTAAAACATAGGGAAAATATTTAGAATAACTACCCAATTTGCAAGTGAGAGTGGGATAGTGCTTTCAAACTGCTATTAAGTTATAACTCTCATGTACTAAGTGCGAGATTGCGGTGGGAAATATAGTTTATAACTTTAGGGCTTATTGCTTATAACTTAAATAATAAACTCTATATTTTAAAAGTTGTTTACTGTTTGGTAAACATGTATATAAAGCGTTTTTAAAATTAATTACAGTATTTTTTTAAAAATATATAGTTATCCGTATGAGCTTTTTGATAAAAGTTCTAATTTAGTGCTTTTCGAATAAACTAATTTTCAGCTTTTTTAACCGACAAAATTACTTTTTATAAAATTACTAAACATGCAATTTTTTTTAAAAGTATTTTTAACTGTTTAAAAACACTTTTTAATTTCGAAATGCAACCCCAAACAAACTCTAAGGTGCCCGAACAAAACTGTATGGCGACGCGTATCTTATTACTATCTAGTGTATAATTAACAATAAAGCATATGTTGTTTTCTTCAATTATTCCTCTAGCAGTTCTTCTTTGTACCTTCAGATCCTACATTGCTGACTATAGTGGTAATGCACTAATAAGACAATGAGTCAACTTTGATCATTAGATACTGGCACCAAGACCTAGTCCTATAAATGCATACCTAAGTTTAACTGCAAGTACAGTAACTATGAAAAGAAATGGCTCCATTTGTGGGATGAAATGAATAAATGCTTGAACCAAAATATGTTATTGCTATTGGAGCATGCACAATAACAGGGATGATCAGTGCTGATTCTTGCAGTTCTTTTCAGGAAGTTGATAAGCTAATTTCTCTTGAAGACTATCCACCTAAACCGGAAGCAATTATCGATGCTATAAATAAAATAAAAAATAAAAATAAAAAAGCTAAAAATTAGCTCGAGAAATATGTCCTCAGGCTCTTAATTCATTTTTTATAATAATCTTCCTATACCAAAACTATCTAAAAACCATGTAGTTCCCTTAATATGGTGTCTATAAGTACCATATACAATCACAACAAATCCAATATCAGATCATAAACAACCCAATATCATTCAAAGATAACATAATCCAACCAAAGTTGCATAAATTGCCATTACCCATCGACCATTGAGCGATAAGTTCTCCAAAATCAACAATATATCCAAACATAATTTGCAGTACCAAAAACCCAGAAAATTATGACAGTTATTTATCAGAACAATCGAAAAATGAGAAATGGAATAACAGATCAAAACTTGCCTACGAAGAACAAGAACTGAGTAATGGAAGCTCTCTCTCTCTCTCGTTCCCGCTTCTTCCTTCAGATCAGTTATATAGAAAGAGGTGACAAAAAGATTGGACTCTTCAGTCTTCACCCAGTTTTGACATGACAAACAAAGGTATCACCTTGAGCATTTAAGAGTGGAAAGCTTACCAAAATTGACTCCCTCTTTGTCTTTAACATGAAAGAAGGTGTTCATAGTTATTAATTCTCTAGAAAATTACCAACCAAAAAAAAAAAAGAAAATTAAAAATGAAAACATTTTGAGGAGTTGTTGTTGAGCATCCGTCGTTGAGGTAGATACCTGAATCATGAAGCTTGATTGGATAAAAGCCACCAAAGACAACCATGCCCTCAATTTGACTTTTCATTTTTCTCTGAAATTCTAGGTCTTGATTGGTTGATGTTCAGTGGGTGACACAGAATTCCGGTATCCTCCTATTTCATGTTTTTATAATTGCCGACTTATTGCGGGGATGATACTTTGGACAATTATTCCATATTCAATAGTATTTCGAGAAATTCCAAAGATGTTTTGACAAAATAGAGTACATAATGTATATAAAAATAGATATGTTTTTTTTTTAAAAGATTCTTTACAAATTTTAGAGTATGTCATCGACTTGATAATAGTTATATGAAATGGATTTTATGATGTTTATATAATATTTTCTATATTGTTAATAAGATTTAAATTAAGAGGAATAGGTCAAATGGAAGCGATGATTTTTCTTTAAAATTGACAATTATTCTTTAAGAAAATGAATAGAAAGTATATGTATATATTTGTAGAGAAATTGCATTGGAAATAGATTAAAAAAAATCTCATGATAATTATTAAACCAAATTAGATGTTATCTTAATTTGATATTATCTCTATAAGCTGGAGATTCATTATCAATAATAAATGACTTATGTTATTTGCAACATTGGTGTGTTAATACATTACTTATTGTGAGATTTTAATTAATTTAAAAAAGTTAAAACTCTATTTATTAGTAACATACATATAGGCTTGCAAATAGAAATTTTGTTTGTTATAATACAAAATAATTGAAGATGGTGTAGATTGAGGATGGGCACTAAGAACATTCCCATATAGTAAGAAGATAATTTGTAAATAGTAATAAAATAGTTTGTGAATAGTGATAAAATAATGATTAGTTTGAAAAAATTATAATGATTAATTGAAAAAAATTGTAACGATTATTTTGAAAATTTTATATTTGAATTATATTTGGTAATAACATGGAATGAGTTGAAATGAGATTAGATTAGAATTTTGTGCCTCCTCTTAAGTCCAAAACATACCGTGATTCAAATCCTAACTCAGTTTTGGAAGTCAAGTCATGATTTAAAGCATGAAACACAAGACTTTTATAATTGGCTTTTGGTTGTTAACAAGAATGATTATTATTTATAATGTAAAAAGGTTTGCAAATAGTTTTGTAAACATTTTTGGGAGGAGATTTTAATAAGTTTTATAAGAGTGGCGAGATTCATTGAGAATATGTTTTACTATAAGAGATTTTTAGATGGGTTTGCAAGAAAATGAGATAAATACTTTTTGTGTGGACATGTTTTGTACTCTTGATAATGGCGTATAGCAACTTGCACCAAGAAGATACACAAGATTCGGTTGGGTAAAGGACACATTTGCAAGAGCGGAACTACCAAAGCTATCCTAAAAAATTTCAAAATTTGATAAAAATTAAATTTTGAAATGTTTTTTTATAAAATATATTGTATTGAAAATTTGTATTTAGCCCATATATATATATTATATATTGTAACTTGGCTCCCAAACCAAATTTTTTGATTTTGCCCCAACATATATGATGCTTAAGTTAGATTAGGGTTTAGGGACTCGATAATTCTATAGGAAAATGCCTGTAGGCAAACGACTCTATTTTAAAAAATTAAAAAAAAAACAAAAACCAAAAATGAAGAAAGGGATACTAGCATTTCCTTTCAATTTCAAATTTTCCCTTGAGACAATGATCTTCGTGCATCTCTCGCGACCCCTCGAAGACAAACTAGAGTCATCTACTTCCCCTTGCGTTTTCATCATCGTGCACCTTCCTCTTGAACTAGAGCTCCTCTTGCTTTCTCTTCCTTGTGAACTAAAGTTCTCCCTTATGAAGCCAAGCTTACCTCTCCCTTGAACTCCCCTTCGAACTAGAGCTCCCTCTTGCAAAGCCAAGCTTCCCTTTCCCTCGAACAAATCCAAGCTTTTCTCCCCTTGAAGTCACGAAACCCTAACCCATCCAACCACTAATTATTGTTTAACCAAGCCCTTCCCAAACCCTAACCTTTCCCCTCTTCCCCCTCTCCACTCCATCTCCTACAAAAACCATCCAAACTCTTTCGAAAATCCTAACCCATTCCTCCTTCCCTCAAGTTTCCCTCAAAGCCATTGTGCCAATATTCAAATCAAAGCCCAAATGACTTTGAGGTCAAGATTGGTGCCGTTAGCCTCTTTGATATGCTCTCTTGGAATTCTCAATATCATTGTTTTAAATACCGTATTGTTTTAAAGGCGTTAAACTGTTTTGTTTGATTTTCGTTTTTACCTTTTTTAGCTCAATCTTGGTTTTTTTTTTGGTTAGGATCTAAGTAGTTTCCCACTTCCATTTACTCATTGCTGGTACCATTTTTTTTTTTGTCAATTTAATGCTTTTTTTTCTCTTAATGAAATGTTTATGAATAACAAGTATCGTGTGCACTGAGTTAGGTCTGATTTTGAAGGTCAAAATCTTGAGTTTTCTGTCCATTTTTTAGTGTTTCTAGGTATCACTATTGGTGAGGCCAATTTGAGCGCGTGTTTGTGGAAGAAACAAGGGGTCTCTTTTCTATTGGAATGTGAGGGCTGCATAGCAGTTATGTACTGTTGTATTTATTACCTCATGTAATTTTAACATTTCTCTATTAAACTGAACTCTTTTCCTAACTCCAAATCTTATTTTCTTTAGAATTATTATTTTAACATTTCTTTGTTAATCTGCACTCTATAATTAAACTCAAAGTCTTAGTTTAATTAGATAGATTTATGCTCGATTTATTAAGCAATAGAAAAAGTTCTCAAATGATGATTTCGTAGTTTGTACCATACACGTTTAGTAAACTTTGCATTCAAATCTTAATGAATAGTACATTAATTATTATAGTAGTTTGTATTATATACATTTAGTAAACTTTGCATCTCAAATTATCCAAGTGCACTGTTTTAGTAGTTTGTATTGCTGCATTCATAAACATAAATAGTGGAAAAATTAAAGTGGGAATTTGAAGGCCCCCAAGTGCACTGTATAAGTTTCGTTTGTTATTTGGGCTTTAAATATGGGGTACTCTGTTGTTGTGAGCAGCAACTACCATATTTTGGTTGCTGCTGTGTTTTCTGCTCTATTTGCTCCAAATATTTCAGTTTCTATTTCGATTTTTAGTCCTTTTTTCCATTCTTCTTGTTAGGTTTTCGATAGCCTAAACAATAACCTTGTGATTTAGGTTCATTTTAGAATGTCAACATCATCAATATCTTCTTCATCATTTCGTAAAACTACTCAGGGTCAAGCATTATGTTTTTGTGAGGTTGAAGCCAAATTGAAATACTCAAGTACTAAAAGAAATCCATAATGATCCTTATTGTAATAATCACATCAAATGTTATCTTAATTTGATATTATCTGTATAAGCTGGAGACTCGAAATTAATAATAAATGAGTTATGTTATTTGCAACTTTGGTATGTTAATACATCACTAGTTATTGTGAGGTTTTAATTAGTTTTAAAAAGTTAAAAACTCTATTTATTAGTAACATTACAAATAGACTTGCAGATAGAAATTTGCTTGAAAATAATTGAAGATGGTGTAGATTGAGGATGGGCAGTAAGAACATTCCCATGTAGACCTATACTCAGTTTTGGAAGTCAAGTCGTGATTTAAAGCATGAAACATAAGACCTTTATAATTGGCTTTTGGTTGTTAACAAGAATGATTATTGTTTATATTTTATAATGTAAAAAAGGTTTGCAAATAGTTTTGTAAACATTTTTGGGAGGAGATTTTTATAAGTTTTATAAGGAGCATTGTTAGGAATGAAATATGAAAAAAATACAAAAAAATAAAAATAAAAACATAATTAAAAAACAAAAACAAAATAAAAACATGAATAATTAAATTAAAAAATACGTAAAAATAATATTTATATATGACATATACGCAAAAAACATACAAGTCGCATATAAATAGTATTTCTCTTTTATAAGAGCCGCGAGATTCATTGAGAATATGTTTTAGTATAAGAGATTTTTTAGATGAATTTCCAAGAAAACGTGATAAATACTTTTCTTGCGAGCGTGTTTCATATTCTTGCTAATAGCTTATAGCAAGATACGGGAGATTCGGTCTGATAAAGGACACATATGTAAGGGCGGAACTTCTAAGGGGTTTGGGGGTCTTTGCCCACCTTCTAAAAATTTTAAAATTTGAGGAAAATTATATTTTAAATTTTGAAAAGGTGTTCTTATAAAATATATTATATTAAAAATTAGTATTTAATCTCTTTTAATATATATATATATATTTTAAACTTGACTCTTCAAACCAAATTTTTTATTCCGCCGCCCCTGCACGTATGATGTTTAAGTTAGAATGGTATTTATATTGGCCGAGTGCATAATTTTTATGACTAGTTTTATGGCTTGATTTTCTTTCGTCCTTGCTGGGCTGCAGGAGATAACTACTGGGCTGAGAAGAATGAAGAAAAAGATTAAAAAATCGTCTGTCACTAATGTTATATATAATTATAAAATATATAAATATTATATAATTATTTTAAAAAATAATATAATTTACTATTAAAAAATTAAATTTTGCATATAATGTTTGCTTTTAATCATTTTTTTAAAAATAATTATATAATATTTACACATTCAACAATTATAAATATCATTTTTTATCGCATGCAATAGTGGTGCAATAGTGGTGTTATAATCACCGTTGTAGTGCACCGTTATTATAAAATATTTTTTTTTGTTTTTTAATCATTTTTTAAATATTCTAAAATATTAAAAATAAAATAAAATAAAATTCAGAATATTATTAAATAATATTTACTTAATTATTAAGTCTTAAAAAAAACGGTGCAGTGTGCACCAACTATGCATTTAGTATTTCCCTTTAATAAAACGGATCGTGTTTCATAAATGAAGTAACATTTTTCTCATTTTAATGAGAGATTAAACACATCGTTTTGAGCAAAATCTTCATTTTACTGGGTGAATATCACGGACGAGTATGATGCCGAATATTATCATTATTACTCATTGTCTATTATATCATCATAATGATAGGATTTGAATTCCTATTAATGTGTACTGGTGGTTGGAGCTTTAATTTTTGCTAGGCGGGCTTTTGGACCTTGGTTCGCAGGCCTTTGGAACGTGGGTCTAGCCCCATGTCCTTCTAGGGGATACTCTTTTTTTTTTTTTTTAATATAGGAGTGAGAAATTCAAACTTGGTTATTTCATTTGGGGAAACTGATTCTAGCACACGACCTTGCGGATACTTGCGTATATACCATTCACGTGTACAATTAAATGAAACGGTGTGTTTCAATTAACGTTAGCTCCATATTTTCAATTCCAAATCTTCCTATTTAATAAGAATCTCAGATCAAGTAAATTTATGAATGTTATCTTCTGCTTCAAGTAAACTCTAGAATTCTCTCAAATTGAGTAAATCCTGAATGTCATCTCCTGCTTTAAGTAAACCCTATAATCCTTCCTAGTGCACAAGTAGCATCTTTTTCACCCTTCATGTAAATCCTAAAATCTCATTTCCTTCTCCTTGTTTGCTTTTTATGCATCTTCTTCTCATCCTCCTTCGCCGAGTCTATTTCTAATATCTTCTTCTCATCCTCCTTCTTTTCTTTATCAGTAGCACGAAAACAAAAGAATTGGGTGACCACTTTAGTGAGTGCATTTTTCATCTCCTCTCTCAGTAGAAAATCAATTTTATTTTTAGTTTGTGTTAGATTTTCTGACATTTTAAAGGTTGAAATATCCATTTTGTGGGAATTTTAAAACAGGAATTTGGTATTTATCATCCATATGTATTTTGTTGACTTCCATTCAGTATTGCCTAAAAGATGTTCTTGCTAACATTGAAGGAAATTGTGACAGGAACAATAGCACTGCGTGTTAATTTTTTTTTTGGTATATCAATCCCTTGGGTTTCCTCTCAATGCTCTTGTTATTTAATTGCATTGGCATCTTTGTGATGAATAGTTATCTTTGTGTTTGTAATGTTGTTTGTTTATTTGGTGATCTGGGGCGAGTCTTCAAATGCACTAAAATGATCTATATTTTCCTATTATATGTTGTAATAATTTGATTATTACATTATGAATCGATATTTTCTTGCTTGATTTGATTTTTAGAAGTCTAATTTAATTTGATATTTCAAAATTTTGATGTTTTCTCTTTGGCTTTTTATTTATGAAAGTGACCATTCAAATTCTATACCAAAGAGGAAATCAATTACATATTGGACGTCTCTCTAAACCAATTTTTGCTTTCTAATTATCATTTCAGCTACTTATCATCCCCTTTGCTTGCTTGCTTCCCTCCATATTTTCTAGCTCTAGGTCTTTCATTTCAATCAACCTTTAATTTCTAAGTCCAATCAAATGTTAAAGATTGAACAAATAAAACAACTTTAATGAATTTATTTTTTAACTGCCATTTTGAATAAAGCTTATATCATTGTCATGTTTCATCTTATTGTTTGATTATAAGTTACTTCCATCTAATAAGAACATGTTATCATCTACCACGACGTCTTTTTCATCATTTGCTAAATAAACTCTAAATCAATATTTATGCTTTTGTGAGGTTGAGGCCCAAGTGAGATACGCAAATACTTCAAAAAATTGAGGACGACCTTTTTAGGTTGTCCAAAGTATAACACTGAGGTAAAACTAAATTCATGTTTAGGTAAACATTTAATGTTATTTGCATCTAATTTTTTCCAAAATATGTATTCTGACCTAGAGATTACTATATTGCAAATATTTCAAGTGGGTAGCGGATGATCAATATAGCAAGTCGGATTTTTAAGAAACTGACAGTGAATTGTTAAGAGATATTAGAGAGCTGAACAAGATACTCAATGATATCAAAAGGAGGGAGATTGATCTCCGAAAGAGAGTGACTAAAATTGAGTTGGTGTTATCCAATAGAGATGTAGAGTTTGCACATGTTGGTGCTAAATCATTTGTATCTAAGATTCTTTTTACGGACTCACTCACATATCTATTACATCGAAAGAAGCGGGATTTGATTGGACTGAGGTCATGATTATGTATAATATGGACTCTTGTCAACTCAAACTTTTCGTCAACTTTTAAGACATTAATTCTTGCCTTACATTCGATCTTTTCTGTCAGACATGGTCTAAGAACATTCGACGTCATATTACGAGGCTTCCCACCACGCGAACAACCATTGGTGGCATATCTAACCAACCCATCATCTCCCTTCTCAGTCGTTTTTGTCGTTACTCCAAACTCACATCCCTTAGCATACTACTTATAATAACTGATTACTTCCTCAAACGTATTAAAATTCATACCCAATGATGGCTCCTCAATTGTAACTAAATTCTCAAATTCATCATACCCGATGATGGCTCTTCGTTGCTTTTCTCAACTCTGGCAAAGGTAAATGGAATATCTAGTACTCTATAATCAGGTGACCACGCAGGAAGCTCTCCAAAATAGCCATATGTGTCAATGTAATTTCTGAAGGTTGGAGAAGTTGATGGTATGTCCTATCATGTGATTACACAAGTTATTCATAACAACATTCAAAAATATCAACTCGACGGTCATATAAATTGTTTAAGAATTAACATATCATTGTTGGAGTATTTGAGGTAGATGGGGTCACTGGAGATGGATGTTCTTTCCCTTTTTCCATGTTAAGAGTGTTTCTGACAAATTTGAAAACATATCATGAAATGTAACGTAACACATGATTGAACACATTTTGCACTTACAAACAAAAGCAAAGCAAACAAAAGTCAAACTTAACTATAAATGATAGAGACAAAACTATTATATAATTCATACACAACTATCTAATAAAATATTAATTATTCTAATTTATTGATTTTTTTTTTCGAATTTGATGAATTTGGATTTATAAAATAATGCTTTGTTAGAGTAGTAATTGTATCTATTTAATTTTCCTTGAACTCTTTGTAAAATTTAGAAGTACTTCTATTTTACATATTTTCAAGCATGCCGCCTTTGATTTTTTTTGTTTTGGGAGAAATTCATGCGAGGCTTTTATAGATTGCATAAGACATTACAAGATGTTTGATACAATCTGAAACAGTTTCCAAAAATATAGAATCACTACCTAAAGAAATTGTAGCTTTTCCTAGGAGATGAGCGGCTGAGCCACATGGTTAATATATATTTCCACATAACAGAAGTCCAAAATCGAAAAGATAGATTGCAAATCTAGAATATCCTGTATGAGATGACAACAAGAGCATTATAAACTTGTATAAGCTTTAATGAGATTCACAAATTTTTAGCATCTCCCTCAAAGATCACTTTGTCAAAGTCCAACTTCAAACAAAAAGCAACAGCTAAAAAGTTTATTGAGTCTCAACCACTAAAATCTTGCAATAACTAAGAAGAGATCAAAATATGCTACTTGTGCCAAAGCATTTGTTACAATAATGAGTTCTAAATGAAGAATTTTAAAATCTGCTAAAACCCTTGCATAAATGAAAATATCTAAGATGATGCGAAATGCTTGATTCCTCCTCCGACGTAAGACCTCGGAATAGAGTTTCCTCTAACGACAGCAGACCCTCCGACGATGGTAGACCCATAGGATTGACTGAAACCTCTTTCTTTGTTGCGGGCCTAAGGCTTTGAAATAGAAAACCCGAATGCGAAATGTCTTCTTCTTTCGACGGGTAGACCCTCAAACTGCTTTCGACCACTGACAATCTCTTCTCTCTCACGTGAATGGCAACCCGATTCTCTCTGTTTTCTCGTGGTTTCATAAGTTTTTTCTTTTATATTTATCTTCTTCTTTTTTTATAGCTTTCCCTCTCATTTTTAGTATTGTCTCACTTTTTTTTTTTCTTTTAAATAATAATATTTTGACTGACGTGGCTAGACGTATTTGCAAAAGGTACGTCATTGCATGTGCACCTAGCAAGACCTTTGACCTATCAACTTTAATATTTTTTTTCTAATAAAAAAGTAATCGGTGGTTGCACGACGTGTCCTGTTTGGATTCAGAAGTTAGTTGTCATCTCAATTCATTTCAATTTCATCATTATATTTTTATAATTTTTTATCCAAAACATAAATTTCTATATACTTTTTTTAAATTCTAATACACATTTTTTAAATCTCAACACATATTTTTTAAATTCTAAAATAATAATAATAATAAAAAATAAACTAAACTCATCTCAACTCATCTTACTTTCGAATCCAAACGAACCAGTCTTAACCACAAAAATTAGATTATCAGAACAGAGTTTTGTCGCCAAACATGTCCTTAATCTCGTTACTCGCTGCTGATATAATAAAACTTAAAAAAAAATTAAATTAAATTGGTGGTTGGAATGATTACTTTTCCCATTCTTTGTTGGCAGTTGGGATGGTTATCAAATAGTCGATATATTAAAATCTGGTGAATTGTTATTTCCTTACCTTATTTTGTTTTTATAATCAATAAAGGGCAGTGATATCTTCAAAATTTTACTACTTCTTGTTTATTATTTTATGTGTGTTTATTATTTTATTATTTTTTAAAGTATTTTTTTAATATCCTTAATCATTAAGAAAATTTAAAAAATATATATTTTTATTAATAATCACATATTTACTCACTAAATAAAAGATTTTTTTTTAAAAAAAATTAAAAAAATTAAAAAAATAGTAAAAGAGTTGTAAAGAAATTATAAACCTATCATTTTCCACCGAGAAAACCACTTCAAGATTTCTCAACTTTCATCATCTTGAAGCAAAGCAAACATCACTGTTGCCACATCATTTGGATAAAGTAAGTGCTTAATCAACAATATAGTAGAATTATTCAATTTTTTCTAGATGGATAATAATACAACACTAATTACTCTACAACTCATCTATAATTTTATATTAAAAGACTTTTTTTTTTTAAAAAAATATTTCAAAAAAATTATCCTAGCAACAGTCAAAGTATGTGAAAATAAATTAATTTTTAATGCTCAATTGTAGATAAATTGTGATATAGTTGTTATTCTATCATTTTCACAGCCGAATATGTACAGAACCTTGTAGAAAACTTGACACTTGAGAGCCCAAAATGTGGCAGTCTATAAGCCCGAAATGCTATTAGATAGATCGACCAGGTGTCTCTGGACTCCGGAGTCTGGAGTGCCACGTTTTATACCCAACGTACAGCACTGTATTAGGACAGACATAAAGATCTTTCATCGTCTCCTTCTTACAAGTTCGTTCTTTGGTGCCTGATTTCTGGGCAATTGAAAATGGAAGAAAATGGAGTCCGTTCGAATGGAAATGTCAGTGAAAATAGCGGCAATGATGAGAGTAATTGTGTAATAGATATATACCCTCTGAGTTGCTACTACTTTGGATCCAAAGAAGCCGCTCCCTTCAAGGACGAGACCATGGCCGATCGTGTTCAGAGAATGAAATCCAAGTACATCCGCATACTCCCTCACTCACTCTCACTGTGTTTTCTCAACTGGGTTTGTTTTGTTTTCTTTTGTTTATTGCTTTTCTAAAACTTTTTGTTTTTGTTTTTGTTCAGCTACGCTGCTCATGGGCTAAGGACTTCTGTGGAAGCTGTTATTCTGGTTAGTAACCTAGCTATATCATGATTATAAATATTATTTGTTTTTTCTGGATTGTGAATTTTCTATTAATTTCTTTCCTTTGTTTTAGTTCTGTAAATGGATTTAAATTATCGTTTTATGAAACAACCATTTTGAGTTTTATGGCGCTGGATGACTAGCCAGATTAATTTCATAGTATTTGCTTATTAATCTCAACTTCATCTGCTGATTTTGTGTTCTAGAAGTGTAATAACAAGCAACTGATTAGGTTGATATTACTAAAATCTGCTTGAAAAAAAGCTAAAAACTGCTTTAAATAAATATTAAATATTCTTGGAAGTGTTTATTAATAGAGTAAAACCTGGATTCGTTAAATACAAGAAACGCCACTTTGAGATCAGAATTGCTTTTGAAGGTTCTGTCATCTGGTCGAGGATAAAAGAAATTTACTCGTTTTTATTAGTTAGAAAGTTTTTTATTTTTATTTTTATTTTTATAAGTATATTAGTTAGAAAGGAATTGGAGAAGTAATGCGATCAGTTCTGTTATTTTCTGTTTCATTTCAATGTACAAGTAAGCAATAAAGCAAATACGGATCCAAGGCACTAGTAAGCTGCTTATTAACTATAAGAGAGGTCAAGACAGCAGAGTTTTCGTTTTTGGTTGGGACAGCCAGTGGTTAAAGCCAAGAATTTATAAACAAAAGGAAAAAAAAAAAAGACGATATCTTTTGACGTTTAGAACCTTTTGAGGCCGAACTTAAAAGTTAAAAATTTAGGACTAATTTTTTGAGTATTAACAAAGATCCACATAAATATATTTTTGAGGTTTATTGAGAGTAATTGTGGACCTTTATTTTCATAATTCTAGGGCCTGGGGATCATTTGAAATCTTTTACAGCCAAAGAATTTTTTTTGCAGTACTTTTTAGGAAGCAATGAGAAGTTTTGGTTTTCATTTGACTTTTTGGGTTTGGGGGTTCATTGTTTTTTTTTTTGGGGGGGGGGGGTGTTATCTTTGTTTCTTGCTTATAAAATCTCTCCCATACACACATGGGGATCGAGATTGTAATAGAAACATCATTGTGTCCTTTAGGCCAACATTAGAGGTCACAGTAAAGGCTACAAAATCGATTGTTTTCCTGTAAGATCTTATTGTACATATGATAGACCTCTCAATTAGACAGGTCACATGATTAATATAGTTTTTAAGGATTTTTAATCTTTATTCAACTTATTCTCTTCAGAATGGGATGGGATATGAACAATTTTTTGTGGATCCTCTTTTCTTGGTTAATAATCATTAGTATCTCTGAGGTTTCCCTTAATATACCATAGGCCTGAAAATTTGTTTTCCATTGAATAAGGAAAGTATCGTGGCATATGATATTGTGCTAAAGATTTGCGACTTTTGTTAAATCAGGTTGAGTTGTTCAAACATCCGCATTTGTTGCTGTTGCAAGTAAGAAATTCCATCTTTAAGCTTCCTGGTGGCCGCTTAAGGCCGGGTGAATCAGGTAAAATGACTGTTCATTCAACTTAATTTTGAGATGGTAAACGGTTGTTCAAATCTGGAATGGTATTCTGTGAGCTAGGATCTTTTGAATTGAATATCCAGATATTGATGGATTGAGGCGTAAGCTGTCAAAAAAACTCTCTGCCAATGGAAGTGGCGATGAGACTGCATGGCAGGTATCAAAAAGGTCTTCGAGTTTATCTCATTTATGTTGCAATATTCTCATTATTAATATTTGATATAAATAATGCATCAATCTTAGGTGGGAGAATGCCTTGGGATGTGGTGGAGGCCTGATTTTGAAACATTACAATGTCCATACCTGCCACCTAATATAACAAGGCCTAAGGTAATTCGTCTGCGTAAATCTCATCTTTCGAGCTTTGATGTCGTGGATAACTTATCCCTTATCCTCTTCTGTAGGAGTGTACCAAACTCTTTCTTGTGAGGCTACCAGTTAGTCGAAGGTTCATAGTACCAAAAACCCTAAAACTGCTTGCAGTTCCATTATGCCAGATTCATGAAAATCACAAGGTAAATGAACTATATACTTGACTAACATCGATGATGTCCTATACAGATGGAATCAGTCTATTGTAACTCTTTTTAACTCCTCCTGTATGTCTTAGTACCTGCTTGAAATAAGAATACTTTCAAATTTCAACGATTGACCTTCTTTCCACTATATCTTGATGACCTTGGCCATTGCTCCAACTAGCATGACGACCCTGTATGCTTGTAAAATTACTTGTAGAAAAATGTGATGAATTGTGGTAAATCTTCTCTGAATAACTTCATTGTTGCACTGCAGACATATGGACCTATTATATCAGGCGTGCCACAGCTGTTAGCTAAATTTTCATTCAACATCATTGAATCTTAAAATCCACGTTATACAGTAGTCTATTTTGTAAGTATACAGCAATACAGGACAAGGAAGAGGGATGTCTCAGAAAGCTTTTTAATCCGAGGAAGTGATTTTCTGGAATCTGGACAGATATTTGTATATATTATATAGTTTTCTATAGGCTATCGAAATGTGATGAATTAGTAATGTTGAGCACTGAAATACAAAATGTTATTCTTTATGTTTGGTGCACACATTTGGTTATCTGAATTTATTACCACGAGTGATGCTTTTGTGTTTTCTAGTATGGCTTGTACGAACCCTTAGGAGTTGGCTCAAGTGGTAAAGCCTTTCTTTTGGGGGTATGCTCCCCCTAGGTTCTAATGTTCAAATCTTTTTGGGTGCAAATAATCTCTAGGAGCCATCAAATTGGAGGATTTTTTCCTTGAATTATCTGAGGTGCACTTGCAGGAAACTTATTGCCAAGGGCTTGTGTACTCCTGGGATCAGTCAGGACGCCGTTCCTGGACACCCAGTACCAATTAATAAAAAAAAGGTATTGACTTGTATTTTATTGATGATTGGACCATAGCAGCAGATGCTTCTTCGGCTTCTGTAAGGCTCTCAGGAGCCTCAGGAGCCAAAAGGCTCCATCTTCGTGGCTGCAGGAGTGTTAGGCACTCAAACAATTCTGAAACTTTTTTCCGGCTTAGTTCTTGTTGCATATGCATTTTTGGTTCCCTGATTTCATTTTTTTTGACAATTGGTTTCCTGACTCCATGAAGGAAAAGAATGAGGAGAACTGTTTCCTGATGTTGATATGTCCATTGCTACCAAACATAATGTGCATATTCATTGTAGCTGTTTTTTCTTTTCAACTTCTTTCCCCTCACTCTTTCCCAACATTATGTGATTATAGAAGTGTGTGCACGAGTCATTCTACTTGCAAGCCGGTGTGGAGGCCACACCATTCGTACCGCTATTGGAGCAAAAGGTTTGATTATAAGATTCAAATTATTATATTTTTCTTGTAAATCAAATCATGTCGTGATAGTGTTGTGGAAGGTGTGTCCAAATAGATTTTGTTTTTCTTAGTGGAAGAAGTGTGCAGCATATTGCTGCTAATGAACAGTCAATATCGAAATAACATCATGAACCATCTTGGTGGATGGTTCTGAGGAGGTGCCAATGGTGATTAGAATTGACCCTGAAGCAAGGGTTAGATGTAATGGTGGACTAAACACGTCTGCTGTGACAATAGTGGTGATGGATCTTTGGAGACTAGGTTCGAGGAGTGAGATGAGATGAAAATTTTGTGAATAGTAGTAAGATAGTTTGTGAATAGTAGTGAGATAGTTTGAGTTGAGTATATTTTGGAGTTTAGAAAAGGAGGGAGAAAAAAATGAATAAAAATTATATAAAGTTAAAAAAATTGTTAAAATATAATTTTATAACATTATTTTTATTTGAAAATTTGAAAAAGTTGAATTATATATATATATATATTTTGAAAGTTTAAAAAAATTGTAATGATTAGTTGAAAATTTTTGTATTTACATTATGTTTAGAAATTATGTTTAGAAATAAGATGAGAAGATATGATATTAACAATTTTGGGGTGAAATGATATCCAAACCAGCCCTAAGATAAATGTGTATAGCAGTGTCAGAAGTTGACTGATGGTGTTAGTTGTGGTTGTTATTATCTTGATAGCATAGTCTACACACTGATATCACGATTCTTCTTTTCATTTCTTCTTCTTTTGACTCTTCTTTGCTGTCACCTTCCTTCTGAATCAAATCAGGACTTAAATTAACGTCCCAGATTTGTCCACAAGAAGTTTTTCGGTCAGCTTGTTAAGAATTGAACTATGGCTAAAAAAAAAAAAGGCTAAAAAAAAAAAAAACTGCTTGGAAAGTGTTTGGGTATTAGTGACTACTAAAGTGTTTGGATGTTAGTGGTGGAGTTATCTACCAAAAAATCTTACAAAAGTAAGTTTAAAAACCATTGTATCTTAGCTTAGAAGAGATTTAGGGGTGGTTTGGATAATGAGTTGAGATGGTTTATAAATGGTGGTGAGATAGTTGATTTAAGATGAGTTAGAAATTGTTTTGAGTTAAAATATTTATGGTGTTTTGGAAAAGGAAAGAGAAAATTGTTGAATAAAAGTATAATAAAACTAAAATATAAAATAATTTTTTAATGTTATTTTCATTTTATAATTTAAAAAAGTTAAATTGCTTATTGTGTTTTGTTTTAAAAGTTTAAAAAAATTGTAATAACAGGCAATGATTAAATAAAAAAGTTGAAGTTTTGAAATTGAAAAGCGTTTGTATTTGTGATGTTTGAATATAAGATAAGATGCGATGAGATGAGGGCTTTCATTATCCAAATTGGGTTTTAAATTCTGATATATCACATCGAGTCATCAATTTATAAATTTACTTTTTTTTAATTGGGTTTTAAATTCTGATATATCACATCGAGTCATTAATTTATAAATTTACTTTTATAAAATTTGGATGGTTTTTAGATGGAAGTAGAATTATCTAAAGATCTAAATCTGAGAAAATGCTAGGTTATAGAAGTCTAGAAGAAATAAGAGGAGACATTAAAAACCTTTAAAATCCCAAATTACTAAATTTGGGATGACATGTAGAGGAAATATTAATAGACATGACATTTAATTTTCTTTTAAGCTGAAGTTATTAAGTTTATGATCATTTAAGATAGGAATAGAAGAGGAAGTATCACAAACCTTTAAAATTTCAAATTACTTAATATTTATTTCCATGATGTCTCAACTTTCTATAAACTTAAATTACTAAATTTATGTTGGCATAGATTCTGTGACATATGGTGCCGCCTTATTAAGTTTTTTCTCTGCAAGCCTGAATCCAAAAACTCACAGCCGAGTAGTCCTTGCACTTCCTCTCGCACAAATCAGTTGAAATTCCGACTTCTCCCTTTCCCTGTTCCCTTCTTGTCATTTATGTCCCACCATCCTTCTCTTTTCTTCACCATCTTTCCTATTTTTATTTATTTATAAATAGATGCCAAAAACTTCTAGTTGGTTGTCAGTTGGCTTTATATTTCTTTTACAAGTAGTGCTGTATTTCTAAAATTTTATTTATATTTTTATTTACAAGACTCATCTTGAAAAAATTAAAATTAAATTAAAATTTTTTTTTATATAAAATTAGATTTATAAAAACTTTCCCATTTTGATGTGGTATATCAGATTATAAAATTATTTTTATTATAAAAAAATATGACAAATTATATAAAATTACGTTAATTTATGAGCTGACATTTATAAAATTCTCTCCTAGAATGTATCACTTCTCATTCACTTTAAAAGGAAGTTAAATTTATATTCACTTTTTAAAAAGAAATCATAAAAATAGAGAATAAATGAGAAATAAATAGATTGGTGGAATGAATTCTTTTGTCGTAGAGCTTATTTTTGAATATCAAATTATTTCAATATGAGTAAAAATAAACGTATTGTTATTTTTATAATTCTTTATATAACTACATTTTCAATTAATAATATTGTTTTAATAATTTATTTTATAAAAATATCTCATTTAAAAAATATTGTGAAAATAATTATATTTAAGATAATGATAACATTATGAAAAAATTTATGTGCAAGCAAGGCTGCGTGTATATCCACTTACATGAATAGTATTTTCACTGTTCATGTGAATAATAAAAATATTATTCATGTGAGTGGGTGTGCGCGCAACAATAATTTGAATATCGTACTGGTGAGCGTACTGGTCAAGGTACTGGAACGAAATATTTCGGTATCGATACCAATTCGTTTACCGTTTCGGAATAGTTTATATATAAAAAAAAATTATATATATAAAAATATATATAAATTATATTTCAAAATAATAGTCAATATATGAATAAATTATATATATAAATATATATGTAAATAATCTAGTCTAAATTAGGATAAAAAAATAAGAAGAAATGAAAAAAAAAAGTAAAATTTTGAAATTCGATATCGGCCGGTAAACATGGCCAATATGACCGAAATCTAGGCTGGTACGGAACAGACTCAATTTCTATACCGGTCACTGTTTTAATATGGTACGTACCAACTGTATCGACCGATACGGTACGAAATTCAAAACAATGACGCGCAAGCCTATTTGCACCTAATACTGCTTATTAAAAAAAGTGATTATTAGTAAAATTATATTTTTTAATTTTTTAATAATTAAATATATTTAAAAAATATTTAAAAAAATGAAAAAAAATATAAAATTTTAAATGCATTATAAATAATAAATAAATAGTAAAGAGAATGGTAATTCTATTTTTACCCTTATATTTATATATATATATATATATATATATTTTTTTTTTTTTCTGTAACAAGACAAAATGTCAAAGAACACGTGCCTCTGAACTTCTTGGCAATCATTTTCAATTACAGCCGACAAGAAAAAAGAAAAGGAAGTACGAACGAAGATCGTTTTGACTGACAGTAATTATAATTGAGTGATGAATCGGATGAAAAGGACATCGATCCATTGTATTTCAAACAAATTGGTCTAATCTTACTCATTATTCTCTAATTCAATCTATTATTTTCTTCAAATGATGTGATGTTAGCTAATTAAAAAAATTATAATTGCATACAATTTTTTTATAAGCAATATACGAACAAATCTTAATCAACAAAATTCAGATCCATTTAGCCATATAATTGTTTTAAAATATTTTTTAAAATTTCACTCAAATATATAATAACATTTTCAATTTCAATCTCAATTTCAAATATTTAACTTTTTTAAATAATAATTTTTTCCAAACTTTTCAATAATTTACAAATATAATGTTACTTTTCTAATTCTCAAAAAAGAAAAAAATATTAACAAGTTATATTCTTTTTTTTATACCAACAATTTATATTCAAATAGCTTTTAATTTTATAATATTTGTATTTAATTTTTTCTCACTTTTTCTCAAAAATTTAATACACAAATTGATGTAATATTTGTATTTAATTTCACTCAAATATTAGATTTAATGTAATATGTTAAATTCTTTTATTAATTTGTTTTTTATAATATGATTCATCATATTATAAATAGATTTTCACTCAAATATTAGATTTAATAAATAGATTTTCTCATCTAAAATTTTCATAAACCAAATATTACGCTTTAAAGATTATTATTATATTTTAGTTATAAAATTTATATGAAAAAACTTACTTTTTAATAACATGTTCAACTATTTTTTTTTTTTTAAATCTGCTCAAAATTTACATATTCAAGATTATATTTAGATCGCCAAGAACGGTGACATATAATTCGATGTAATCTGTAAACGTAGTGGTTTGTGGCCGTGGGCTGTTGTTGACTGACTTTATTGGTCAAGTCTACGGCTCATGCCTATTCAATTAACAAGCAACTTGCCAAGAAAAATAAAAGACAAAAAAGCCGTTACATCATCTTTTTAAAAAATAAAAAGTACCAAACGCCAGTTTTGTTTCTGAAATTGGGATAAAATAAGTTAAAATAAGGTGAATTAAAATAAAAAATTAAAATTAAAATAAAATATTATTAAAATATATTTTTATAATATTAATTTTTTTGAATTTAAAAAAATTATTTATTAATTTATATTAATTTATATTAATTTTTTTAAAAAAATATAATGATTAGATTAAATAAAATGAAAATAAATGTAAAACTATAAAGCCTAAAAATTATCTCTGATTTTATTCCCTTATTTTTGTCTGTTCTAGAATTTGTATATTTTTCTTAAATATTTAAGATATTTAAAAGAAAAATAAAAAAATTACAATTATACTAATATTATTATTATTTTTTTTTTTTATAAGAGAAAATATTATTCATCATCTCAACGATTACAAACATTGTTCAACCCATACAATAGACTCAATGAAATCAAGGAAGGAACTTTTTCAATTGAGTAATGTTATATATAGTTGTAGAGTTGTAAACGGCGTACAATCACTTTAGAAAAAGTTAACTTTTTTTACATAAATCTCGTATATATTCATTTTTTTTAAAGTAATTGTACGCTGCTTGTAATTCCATGACTGCATCTATTATTGAGTAAGAATACAGACATATTTAGCTAGTTTATGAGCCTGTATCCCACATGGTGAATTGTAGTTTTGAGGAAGATTGACCATTCTAAAGAAAAATTCAAAGTCATATGTAGATTCAGATTCATACATGAAAAAAAATGTAGATTAATGTACAATAAGGATCATAGGATATTATTACCAAGGATCTGTACTTATCTCTATTAAGAATAAAGTAATGCAAGATTTTCATTCATTACTTTTTTATATAATATTATTGGCGTTTCTCAGAATTTTTTTTGGTATGCTATATATGTTGCTCAGAATATAACTTTAGATTATATATTGAGATATAAAATCAAATCTGAAAGGGTGTCCAACTCACCCAGACCAGAGCCCACAAGGTTATCAGGCCCAAGGCCCGTTATCTGCACCCACCACCACGCAGCGTCCGGATTGAACTAGGGAGACTGAAACCGGGGACGGTCCGAGTCCCTGGTTATCCCGATCTCGGATGAATGAGATCAAATCGGCTTCGAGGACACGCTAAGGCCAGAACGACGGTTCACGTACTGATATGTCTCCTGGATCCACCTCACATCAAGATCACTCCCGCATTTATGAACGACAGACAACCGCCGGCCTACAGATCTCCCCTCTTAAATGCGGAGACGCTATAAATGCACATCATTAATTGCTAGATTGGCAAAAGACACGGCGGCATTTAATGACCCTTTCCAAAAGGGTCTAATTGAGCATTAAATGAAGGGATATTCAATTAATGCGATGAGACCGACCCAGTCGGATCAGTATTTTTCCCTATCGATGATGACGAACGAGTGATGTCCCGATTTCCAGCTCTTTCATCACAGGAACTCTCCTTCAAAGAGAACACCTATAAATAACACCAGACCAAAGACGAAAGATGGTACATTCTCAAATTCTCTAAAGCTAACGTTCTTATATTTTCTCCCTAAAACTAACTTGAGCGTCGGAGCGGTCTCGGACCCCGATCCCCCTTTGTTCTTGTTTTGCAGGTTATGGTCAGGTCGGGATCTGATAAACCAGACTGCAGAATACGTCCTTAACAGTGGCGCCGTCTGTGGGATCCTGTTGTCTCTGATAAACGTACTTTCTGCATGTCTACCCTACCATTGTCCCAAATGACCAAGCACGACTAGCAGCCGGACCCGTCGATGGAAGAAAGACTAGAAGTATTGGAAGAAATGGTGAGGAAGCTGAAGGAGGAGAACGCCGCCCTCCGGCAACCACGTGAAGAGGCATCGGCCCGTGGTGAAACCAATCTGGGAGAGAATGTGAGCTCCCGACTTCCTGAGGAGAGCGAGGCCTCTGAAGGAGAACGACGCCGGATGCACACCGAGCTAAAGGAGTTGGGCGATAAGTACGCTGAAATGGCAAAACTAATCAGCCCGGCAGCACGGCACCTCTCCTCACAGGGAAGCATAGGGACACCCTACAGTGCAGACGTCCTGGCCGTCCCTCTCCCATCCAAATTCAAGGTCCCACAAGTAGAACTGTATGATGGGTCTCAGGATCCCGTGGAACACCTAGAAGCCTTTAAAGCACATGTCAGCCTACATGGCTATCCTGGCGAAGTAGCATGCCGAGCATTCCCTCTCACCCTGAAGGGGATGGCTAGGACATGATTCGGAACCATTCCTCCGGGATCAGTCAGTAGCTTCGAGACGTTAGCCCGACTCTTCATCACCCAATTCATGGCCAGTAGGAAACGGAGGCACCCCGCGGCGTACCTATTGACCGTTAAGCAAGGAGAGAAGGAGAGCCTGAAAGGGTACCTGACCCGGTTCAACGAAGAAAGAATGACCACCGACAACCAGGACGAAAAGATCACCCTAGCGGCCCTCCTGGGCGGCATATGGCCCAGGAGCCCTTTCATGGTGGAGATAGCCCGCAAAACTCCCACCACCCTGAACGGGTTCATGGATCAGGCTGACGGATTCATCAACGCCGAAGATACGCTCGAAGCCCTAGTAGCCCCACGACGAGGAGAGCTCCGACAGCATGACCGGAAAACAACCAATGCCGGGGAAAGTTCCAGCCGGCATCGAGGGGGTAGGAAGTTCCTAGATGAAACGAGGAGAAGAGACTCCCCACGGGAACACAGACTGTCGTCATGGCCTCAATCCAGCTTGGCGGTGGAAGATCAGAACCGATCTGAATCGAGGCGAGAGTCCATTAGAAGAAGAAGGGGGATATGTATTGCGAGTATCACAAGTCTAAGGGCCACAACACTTAAGACTGCCAGGTTTTGAAGAATAGACAAAGGGATGAACAGATGAACGATCGAAGAGATAGAACCCGGTCAAGGACCCCTCGTCGGGAACGAGAGTCAAGCAGACACCGAGGCGAACCCGTATCTAGCCATCCACCAGGCGAGATCAGAACCCGGTCAAAGGGCACATGCGCGAAGGGCCAGATATGGGGAAGTTTACTCACTGGGACGAGCACCGAGACAGGGCAACCTGGGTCCCAAAGGAGAATCAATAGTCTTTAACGAGCAGGATGGAAAGGGGATCGCCTTTCCGCACGATGACGCATTGGTGATATCAGCATTGGTAGCCAATTTCACGGTTAAAAGGATACTGGTTGACAACGGGAGTTCAGCCGACATCTTGTTCTGGGAGGCCTTCATGCAGATGGGAATCGACCCCCGTCAACTTCAGCCCATCCAAGCCCCCCTTAAAGGATTTACGGGTGAAGCAATACACCCCGAAGGCCTGATAACGCTCCCAGTCTTGATGGGTTCCGCGCCCAGGACCATGTCCATCATGACCGAATTCCTGGTAGTGAAAGCTCCATCCTCCTACAACGCCATCCTAGGGAGGCCAACCTTAAATAACTTGAGGGCAGTCACTTCTACCTACTACCTCAAAATGAAGTTTCTGACCGACAGAGGAATAGGTGAAGTCAGAGGAGAGCAAGTCACCTCCAGGGAATGCTACGCCCGGGAATTGAAACACAAGGTCAATTCCGTGGCTACGATCTCCCTGGAGGGCGAGCATACCGAGTTTCCGCCTGCGCCTCCCCGAGCGGTTTGGGACGATGAAGTCAGGGACGAAGCGACACTGCGTCAAGCGGAACCCAACGAGCCTCTGGAATTGATTCCGGTCGATGGCGACAACCCGGATCGGACAGTCGAGTCGGAACCATAATGGATCCAAGAATACATACAGAGCTCAAGGCTCTCCTCATTGAGCACAAAGACGTATTCGCCTGGATGCATGCTGATATGCCCGAGATCGACAGGTCCGTAATAGAACACCGGCTGTGTGTCAACCCGACAGCCCGGACAGTTAGGCAAAAAAGAAGAAGCTTCTGTGCTGAGAAATATGCCGCCATTGCAGAAGAAGTGGACAGGCTCCTGGCCGTTGGGTTCATCCGAGAAGCTCACTACCCGGAATGGCTGTCTAACGTAGTATTGGTAAAGAAGACCAGCGGGAAATGGCGTATGTGCGTTGACTTCACCGATTTGAACAAGGCCTGCCCTAAAGATAGCTTCCCCCTGCCGCGCATCGACCTCATTGTAGATTCAACTGCTGGGCACTCTCTCCTCAGCTTCATGGACGCCTACTCGGGTTATAATCAGATCAAAATGAGCACGGACGATGAGGAAAAAACGGCGTTCATTACAGATCGCGGACTCTATTGCTACACCGCCATGCCTTTTGGACTCAAGAACGCGGGGGCTACTTATCAACGGTTAGTCAATCGTATGTTTAAAAACCAAATCGGGAGAAATATGGAAGTTTACGTCGATGACCTCCTAGTCAAGAGCCGTTCCCCTAACGACCACGTGGCGGACCTAAGAGAGGCCTTCTCTGTTCTGCGGCATTATCAGATGAAGCTCAACCCCGCCAAGTGCACCTTTGGGGTCGAATCCGGGAAGTTCTTAGGGTACATGGTCTCTGAACGGGGAATTGAAGCCAACCCCGAGAAAATACAGGCTATCCTCGGAATGGCGTCCCCGAGGAACCTGAATGAAGTTCAACGGTTGGCTGGTCGAATTGCCGCTCTTAGCCAATTCATAGCAAGGTCAACCGATCGATGCCTTCTCTTTTTCCAAGTCCTCCAGAAAGCACACGAGTGGGACACATCGTGCGAGCAGGCATTCGAACAACTCAAAAACTATCTGACGTGTCCCCGGTTACTCAGTCAGACGGCTCCTAGAGAAACCCTTGTGGCTTATTTGGCGGTCTCACCTCATGCAACATCTGCAGTTCTAGTAAGAGAAACCGATCAGGGTCAGAAACCTGTATACTACGTTAGCAGGGCCCTTTAGGGAGCAGAAGCCAGGTACCCCCGTACAGAAATGATGGTATTCGCCTTACTGACGGCTGCGCGTCGGCTGCGTCCTTACTTCCAAGCCCACACCATAAGAGTAATGACTGATCAGCCCCTCGGAACTATTCTCCAGAAGCCTGATACGTCCGGACGATTAGCCAAATGGGCGATCGAGCTGAGCGAGTTTGATCTAACGTTCTAGCCCAGGACAGCGATGAAAGCACAAACACTGACGGATTTTGTAGCAGAGTACACTGGGTTTCCAGAAGAGATCCCCAGTGAACCTCGGGGGCAGGCATGGCAGCTGTACGTTGACGGGTCCTCATGCCGAGCCGGGGGTGGAGCAGGTGTACACATCGTCACCGACCAGGGCGTCCAGCACAACTATGGTATAGGCCTAACTTTCAAGGTAACCAACAATGAAGCAGAATACGAGGCCCTCATAGCCGGAATGACAATTGCTAGGGTCCTTGGGGCAACAGAGCTGGAGGCCCGAACTGATTCTCAAATAGTGTTTCATCAAGTACTTGGCCAATACATCACCAAGAGCGAAAAATTGAAAAAATATCTGGAGCTAGTATGCATCGAGAGAGATCAATTCAGATACTTCCGTTTGTTGCGGATCCCAAGGGAAGAAAATCATATAGCAGATCGGCTGGCAAAAATAGCATCAGGAAAAGATGAACACCCGCCCCCAGAAAACACAGAGATCAGAACGGTAGATACTCCCTCCACGGGCAGCGAAGTCAGAGTAGTGGCTATTGCAGATCCCGACTGGGCAACCGATATCACATCATACCTCCGGACAGGCACATTACCTCCTGACCCAGGCCAGGCCCGCAAGATAAAGAGTAGATCAGCCAGATTCACGCTAATTGACGGATCGCTGTACAGAAAGGGTTTCTCCGAACCACTGCTCAGGTGTGTGACGAAAGAAGAAGGACAATATATATTGGCCGAAATCCATGAAGGAATCTGCAGGGCTCACACGGGGTCTAAAACATTAGCCGCCCGCACCACCCGCGCAGGGTATTACTGGCCGTGTTTGTTCCAGGAAGCAAAAGAGTTCGTTAAAAGGTGTCCGAAGTGTCAAGAGTATAGCCCAGTGTTACATTCCCCATCGGAGGAACTCACTTCAATAACATCCCCCTGGCCCTTTGATCAATGGGGACTAGATCTTATAGGACCATTCCCTGTAGGGAGGGATGGAACTAAATTCATTATAGTGGCAGTGGATTATTTCACGAAGTGGGTAGAAGCCGAAGCCCTCGCCAGCATCACTTCTCAAGCCATCACAAAATTCTTATGGAAATCAATTGTCTGCCGGTTCGGGATACCTCAGAGCTTTATATCAGACAACGGAAAGCAGTTCGATTGCAGTCATTACCGAGAATGGTGCTCCGAATTGAAAATCAAAGTGAAGTACTCTTCTCCCGGCCACTCGCAGGCTAACGGGCAAGCCGAGGCAACCAACAAAACCATCCTCAATGCGCTGAAGAAAAGACTCGGAATGCACAAAGGGGCCTGGGCCGATGAGATGCCAGGAGTCCTATGGGCATATCGCACAACAGTCCGAACCCCCACGGGCGAGACACCGTTTGCCCTAACATATGGCTGCGAGGCTGTAATTCCAGTCGAAGTCGGGATGCCTACGCTACGAATCCAGCACTATGACGTTGTTACTAATGATGCCAAGATGATGGAACGCCTAGACTCCTTAGAAGAACACAGGGAAGAGGCCGGTATCCGACTTGCCAACAACAAGCGCAAGACAGAACAATACTTCAACAAAAGAGTAAAGCCACGCAGCTTCAAAGTCGGAGACTTAGTGCTAAGACAGACGGGCATTACGACTCCAGCACAAGGAAAACTGGGACCAAAATGGGAAGGGCCTTACATAGTGACGGTAACAAACAGGCCCGGATCTTACCGACTCAAAGACAGTTCTGGAACCGACCTGCCCCACCCCTGGAATAGTGAGAGGCTTAAGAGGTACTATGTGTAACATTTACTAATGTAATTTGCTTCTACTGATGTAAGTTACTTCTTTAAATTATAAAAAGCCCGATGTTATTCATATCTAACGCATTATAAGGTTCTCAACAAACATTAGGAATCCCGCGGGGTCGGTCTACCCACCCACGCGATGTATCCGCCTCGGAATCCCGCGGGGTCGGTCTACCCACCCACGCGATGTATCCGCCTCGGAATCCCGCGGGGTCGGTCTACCCACCCACGCGATGTAAACACTCTCGGAATCCCGCGGGGTCAGTCTACCCACCCACGCGATGTATCCGCCTCGGAATCCCGCGGGGTCGGTCTACCCACCCACGCGATGTATCCGTCTCGGAATCCCGCGGGGTCGGTCTACCCACCCACGCGAAGTAAACACTCTCGAAATCCCGCGGGGTCGGTCTACCCACCCACGCGATGTATCCGCCTCGGAATCCCGCGGGGTCGGTCTACCCACCCACGCGAAGTAAACACTCTCGGAATCCCGCGAGGTCGGTCTACCCACCCACGCGAAGCAATTCACAACTCCTAAACCCCGATCTTAAGTACATCGACCCAGTACGCTCGGAAAATTTTTTTTTCTTAAGTTTACACTTAACCAAAAAATTTCGCGGGGTAAAGACAGAACGAACAAAGCATCTGAATGGTAAAGACAGAACGAACAAAGCATCTAAAGAAAGATTAAATTTGAATGTCATATATAGTCGATCATACAAACCCGCTCGAATCGAACTCGAACGTCATGTTCAATTACCAACAAAAAAAAAACAAAAAACAAAAAAACAAAAAAACAAACAAAAAACAACTTGTACACCGACCAGGTTAAGCCTCAGGAGGGGGAGGAGGAGGATTCAGGTCGTCAAAGGGAGGGTAGCCACGCTTCCCGATCTTCTTGACGAATCTCTTCGCAGCCCGGTCTGGACGAAGAGACTTCGCACTTATCTTCCGAGGATCGAGCTGAGGGTCCACCAGAAGCTGGGCTCCTATTCGGCGGAGGCCCTCGGCATAACCGTGCCCCCAGGCGGAGTTACGAATCGCCACCACTCGAGATATCTGCTGCTCGAAATCAGCAATCCTCGAATGAGCCTCTTCTAAGGCATGGCGAGCCCCCACCAGCTCGGACTCTCGGGCAGCCCGGATTTCCTCAGACTGCGCCAGCTCCGCTCCCAAAGCCTCTCGGGCGCGCTCCGAACTGGCCAATTCCTCCTCCCGAGCAACCCGAGCCTGCTCGGAAATTGCTAGCTCTTCTTCCCGCAGTAAAAGAATCTGGGAAGAAGCAGCTAGTTCTGCCGTCCGAGCAGTTAGCTCAGACTGAAGGAGGATCTTGTCCTGCTCAGTGGCCGATCTCGCGTCTACAAGGCGGGCGTTCCTCCGATGGGTTGTCGCCAGCGATTCCCGGGTCGCCTCCAATTCGGCCCGAAGAGAGGAGTTGGCCTTCTCCAGCCTGCTTTTGTCCGCCCCCAACTCCTCGACCGTCTTGATGAGCCCCCCGTAGGTTTCCTGTGACAGCTCGAGCTGGTCCCGCGTCTGCTGCAACTTGTACAGCCCAAACTTGCAGACAGTTCCGAGCTCACTGTTGAATTCGGCGAGTTCGGCCAACTCGGAACCCACAGCCCGAGATATCTCTTTGGCGACCTGAACATCAGGAAAAGAACTTAGCAACTCAAAAAAAAAAAAAAAAAGACTATGCAAAATTCGACAAAGTCTATCGGCCAAACCTGAGTCAGTAGAGGCTCCAGCATCGAGGCCACTCGGTCGGAAGCATCTGCCTTGGCTTGTTCAAATCGAGAGGGCCGCTCTGAACTAGCTTCACCGGCTTGATATCCTTCTTCCGGATCCGACTCGAAGAGCCGACCGAGCACCGCGACCCCACTTCGAAATCGAAAAGGGGATGGGGGTCGGGGAGGAACTTCCGAGTCCGGGGATGGGCGCACATCCTCGAAGTGAACCCCCGAAGTCGACCTTCTCTCGAAAATCGGGGGTGGGCGTTCAGGAGACTCATCGGGCTCAACGGCAGGTCGACCGCCCTCGTCTTAGGCCCCCACATGGCTCCCTTCCGCGGGAATGTCAGACCCGCTCGACCTCTCGGGGATGGCCTCGTCCCGGTTTTCTTCGTCCGGAGCCCCTTGCTGACCGAGTCCCTCACGGACGCCCTCGGAGTCGGCCTCCTCGCCAAATACTTCATCTTCCCCCTCAGAAGCATCCGAGTGACGCTCGAAAGATGAAGGGGGGGTGGGCAATTGATTCGCCCTAGCGACTTGCTCCTCCGACTCCTGGCGGAAGACTTGCGCGAAAGGCATGGCCCCCGGAGTCAAGTCGGCAGCACGATCCAAAGCCTCCTGGAAGGCACGATCTATCTCCTCTCCGTCTGAGGAGTCGACCCCGGCCAGATCAGTCGCTTCGATCTGGGCTTCCATGACCATCCTCCCGGCCTCAGCCCTTGTTCCCTCGGTCTGCAGGAACCGAAGCCCGTCTGAGGACGACGATGAGGAAGCCGGCTCGGGACACTGAACGGGTGAGTCTGTGGGGGCAACACGCCCGTCCGGATCCTCGGTCCGTGGATCCTTCCCCTTCTTCTGCTTCTTGGGACGAGCACCACGGCTCGGAGTGGCTTCGCCGGCCCGACTCTTAGTGCGCCTCTCTTTTTCTACCTCCCGATCAGAGGCCCGCTTGCGAGAGGAGGTAGGAGGCTCTTCCGGAACGTTGAAGAAGCTTTGACTCTCGGCGTAGGACCGGTCTGGTCGGGTCAGAAACTCCTCAATGTTCTCCTCGGTGAGGAGATTGTTGGACCATAGCCGGTCGGGGTCCTCTGCCCCCCAAGAGAGGACCGCCTTCACCCTCTCAGCCTCTTGGGCCGAGAGAGTAATCTCCATATGTGTCTGGGAGGGCAGGAAGACCCAATCTTTCTGAACGGGGAAATCACTCCCCTCTACCTCCGGAAATTCCCACTCCCTGCCCGAGACAAAGAAGAACCTTTTGTGATAGTCTCGGGCATTCGAATGTCTCTCCTCCATTTGAATCAGCCTACACTTCGGCTTTATCTTGAAGCCAGCAACGTTCCCGTCCCGATGGAGGAGCCGGTACAGCGAAAAGAACTTCCGAGCAGTCAAGTCGGGGTAGGGATAGTTCTTCTCAGACAGAACGATCCGAAACGCCACGCAAGTGGCCAACAAGATACGCCACCCGTTCGGCAAGAGTTGGGCAGGGGCCAAAAGAAATGTAGGACTTCCCGAACGGGCCGGATGAAGGGGAGGCGGAATCGAAAACATAAGCGAGAAGAGCACGACCTTCAATGCCTTCCCATCGCGTTCACAGGCCCTAACTCCATCCCCCGGGGCCTCCAAGGTGTGCCGCCAAGAAACGCAATGTTTCTTCCTGAGCGTGTCCACATCGGAGGACTGCATTGAGGACATCCAACCATTGCCGGCGAAGAAAGGGCATGGGTCAGAAGAAGCCATGGGGGCAAGTACAAAGAAAAGCAACGAAAGAACGGAGAAAGCAACGAAAGAACAGGGAAAACAGCAAAGAACAAAAGCAAGAAAGAGGGGCAACAGAATGACAGGGAAGCAAACGACAGAGCAAGGACAGTGAGAAGACCCCTGGGTAATTTATACCCAGAAGCCAAAAGTTAAGCGAACGGGAAACGAAGCGACGCCGGAACCGTCACCTCAGACATGACTCTTGGGAACGGAAGGCACGCCCTAAACTGACCAATCAAAGGTAAGAAGCGTGCGCCGAAATGACAAGTCAGTTAATGATGGTCACGCGCGTGCGTATCACCATTTAATCGCGGATCACTGACGGTTCGGGAATCGGAGCGACGGCACAATTAAATTTTGAACTGCATTAAATACCTGACACGGAATATGACAAGTCACGATTCAGCATTAATTGATCAGAATTCAAATCGTCCCTCTGAAGTCCGGTCGGTAAACGAAACGACATACCAACAGGAACCACCCGAATACATCCAACCCCGTATTTCCGCTCGGAAGGACAATTACAAGAACACTGCCCAGTATTGAAGGACAGTGCAAACAAAGAAAAGGAAGACCCTAGCTCTAAAACGTTTGGAATTTCCATCGAAATACCTTCGATAAAAACTCGCGGGGTACTGAAAGGGTGTCCAACTCACCCAGACCAGAGCCCACAAGGTTATCAGGCCCAAGGCCCGTTATCTGCACCCACCACCACGCAGCGTCCGGATTGAACTAGGGAGACTGAAACCGGGGACGGTCCGAGTCCCTGGTTATCCCGATCTCGGATGAATGAGATCAAATCGGCTTCGAGGACACGCTAAGGCCAGAACGACGGTTCACGTACTGATATGTCTCCTGGATCCACCTCACATCAAGATCACTCCCGCATTTATGAACGACAGACAACCGCCGGCCTACAGATCTCCCCTCTTAAATGCGGAGACGCTATAAATGCACATAATTAATTGCTAGATTGGCAAAAGACACAGCGGCATTTAATGACCCTTTCCAAAAGGGTCTAATTGAGCATTAAATGAAGGGATATTCAATTAATGCGATGAGACCGACCCAGTCGGATCAGTATTTTTCCCTATCGATGATGACGAACGAGTGATGTCCCGATTTCCAGCTCTTTCATCACAGGAACTCTCCTTCAAAGAGAACACCTATAAATAACACCAGACCAAAGACGAAAGATGGTACATTCTCAAATTCTCTAAAGCTAACGTTCTTATATTTTCTCCCTAAAACTAACTTGAGCGTCGGAGCGGTCTTAGACCCCGATCCCCCTTTGTTCTTGTTTTGCAGGTTATGGTCAGGTCGGGATCTGATAAACCAGACTGCAGAATACGTCCTTAACAAAATCATACAAAATATATCGTTTCATATTTAAAATAATATATATATATATATATATACAAGATATTCTAATTTATAGTCCGGATTATGTTTATTCTAAAACAATTTGACTAATGGTGAAAAGATTGACTCTCGTGGGACTTGGTAAGATCATAAATTCAATTATTATTAACATAGCGATTAAAAAAAAAAGAAAAAAAGAAAAGAGGCTAATGCCCATTATCTTGACCACCATTTTGAGGGCCTAAATATCGGATGTTGCTATGATTTTACAACAATAAGATATATACTGTTCTGTAATAATTTCTTTTGTTATCACAAGTTTAGAATTAACCCTTCCATTATAATTTCGTATTTCGTCCCCTCTACTTAACCAAATAAAAAAAAAGAAACACGTATTACTCTCTAAAATTGACACGTGTTAAAGTTTTTTTTTTCTTAAAAAGGTATACCACTTATTTTTATTTGATTTGATTTTTGATTTGTATTCTTTTTAATGTAATTGAGTTTTTTTTTTACTAATAATTTATATACTATATATTTAGTAAAAGCAAAAAAAAATATGTGTAGTGTGTGATGTGAGGATGAAGAGTTTTTCAACTTATTACTTACAAGATCAGCTTTGTTATTCATTATCTCTATATACTACATATTATATATAATTTTAATTTTTTTTTATTAAATATGTAATATATAAATAATAAATAGAAGAATTTTAGTTTAGGAAGAAAAAAGAATTAAAAGAACTAAAATAAATATGATTAGTAAGTGTGAAAACGATGAATGGCAAAAACAAGTAGATAGGAGAAAGTAAGTATGAAAGTCAAATCGCATGGCTTTGTGAATTTTTAGCGCGGGTAAACGGAAAGGAAAAAGTAAACGAAAGCCAAGCACCATCATCTCCTTACTTCCTTCTTCTCTGCGTTAATGGCGACTTACATGTCTTTACCAACCAGCCAATACTTCTAGTGTCACAATTACGACTAATACTAGTCCAACCCAACCCTATGTTTAATTGTCTATTTATTCGCTGCCCTTTCCTGTCCGAAACCCTAGAGCGATATACTTGAGAGAGAGAGGGAGGCGAGGCTTCGAATAGAAAATCAAAATCAGAATGAAGAAGGGAGGCTTAATTCCTAACCTCAAGCTCACTCTCCCTCCTCCCGATGAGGTCTCCTTCTCCAAGTTCCTGTAACTCTCTTTCTCTCGCTCTCGATGATTTTTTATTTGTTTTACTTTTCGTTGTTTCTCTTTTGGCTAATTGTAGTCATGGATCCCTGGTAGGACTCAAAGCGGTACGTTTATGGATGGCGATCTGCTCGTGAACAGGGACGGGGTTCGGATTGTCTCTCAAACCGAAGTCGAAGCTGTACGATTAACATTTCAATTTCTGTTTCTGAAATTATTGTTGGTCTTGGCTCAATGTCATGGGTTCTGCGGGTTTTTTTTTTTTTTTATCTTTTCGTTGCATTTGATTGCTGAAATACGATTCCTGCTTTTCTGCTATCTAGGGATTTTGCATTTTAGCTTCTCCTTGATCAAATTGAGCATCAGACTTTATATGTCTCCCTCAGTCTGGCTGCTGAGAAAACGGAGAGAGAAAAAAGATTAGAAATTTTGGATCTTATTTTTGCTGTTGCGCTGCTATTTGAACCACACAAAAAAAAAAAAAAAAAAAAAATCTCCTCAATTAGTTACGCATTTTATTTTATTTATTATAGTTGATGGCTTTTGGCTCATGAGTCCCGGGAAATTGGCATTGTTCCAAGAATCTTGTTGTGTTCATCTCCGGACTGCTTTTGGAGAATGAACCCAACTTGCTCATTAGAAGTTGTTATTTTGGATGGTCAAAACCTGCTTAAAGTACTATTATCCTACTCGAATCTCCCATTAGATTAACTCATAAGGGCTTTGTTATGAAAGGTTGATAATTTGATTGTTCGTGGGTCACTCTAATGTGCATAAAGTTACAAAGTTTCCTTTTTAAGTATTCAGTCCAGAGGGATGAAACACAATTAATCATGGCTAACCACTGAATGTTCTTACTAATTGGACCAGTTGATTATAGTTAGCAAAATGATATTCGCCAACTTAATCTCATTCATTGGTTCTCAGCTATTGTATTAAATGGGGACAATGCTCATGACTTTCTTTCTTTAATTCCTCACTCTTAGAATGTATCTAGGTGTTCTTTTGTATACTTCCTGTGTACATGGGTAATGCCTATTTCTTCCTATTAATAATATTCATCTCTTACTTATCAAAAAAAAAAAAAAAACTTAATCTCATTCATTGAAATCTTATCAGAAAATCTCAAATTTTGCAAATTAGGGAATTTAATATATGTCATGGCTTGAGTAATTTGCTGCATGAGTTATTTTGTTCATTCGTTTGATGTGTATGCCTTTGTGTTCAGCCACCCCCAATCAAGCCATCGGATGACCAGTTGAATTTAGCAGACCTAGACTCCATTAAAGTCATAGGAAAAGGAAATGGTGGGATTGTGCAATTGGTGCAACACAAATGGACCGGCCAATTTTTTGCATTAAAGGTATTGTAGAATTTAACGCCCATCATCCATTTGGTTCATGCATCATTCACTCTCTACATGTCTAGTTAAATCATCTTCTCATGGGCTTCAAAGAAATCAGTGCTCTTATCATCATAAACTAACACTTTTCTTAGTTTTTGAGTAAAGAATAGATTAGAAAGTTCTTGAAATTCTTTTCTATTCGAGTCATAAACTCACTTTTCATGTTTTTTCATTATCCATCCTCTGTTTTTCCAGTCAAAATATCTTCATTTGCAAGTATTGCTGTTTTTTATTTTAGAAAAACATTTTTGTTTACCCAGAAAGGGATGCTTAAAAGGTTTCTAACCCTTGAATTCATATTTCAATGTCAAGTGAGATCAAGAACTATTACTAAGCCTCTTTATATTTCAACCATTTGATTGGTTCCACTTGGGTTGCTTTTTAAAATATCATTACTGCACGACTATTTCATCAAAAGGGGAACAATTTGATTGTTCTTATAGTCCATTAAAAGAGTTGTTTTGTTCTTCATCTCAATCTTAACAGGTTCTCTAGGTTTGAATTCATGTATGTAGTATCTGCCAAAAGTAGCTATGGCTCTGTTAGTCATTCTTTTCAACATATGTCTCAAATTTTACACTTCTTTTTGTTCGTAAGTGGTTCTTTGAGTCACCTCCCTGTCAACCAGCCTGAAAGGCTACATCCATGTGGTTCATTTTTGTTTTGCTACTATGCCTTTACAGATTTTTAAGCCAAACAACACTAGACCTGATGCCAAACATTTGTGTGTTTTCTATCATTTAGAAATCTCCTCCTCACTTTCTCATTACTTCTTCTGTATGTATTCAGGTTATTCAAATGAATATTGAGGAGTCCCATCGCAAGCAAATTGCTCAGGAATTGAAAATTAATCAGTCAGCACAATGTCGATATGTTGTTGTCTGTTACCAGTCTTTCTATGATAATGGTACCATTTCAATCATCTTAGAGTACATGGATGGTGGATCTCTATTAGATATTCTGAAAAAGGTCAAAACAATTCCGGAGCCTTATCTTGCTGCCATCTGTAAACAGGTGGGGAAATTGAAAATTGTCGGCTTGTTTGGAAATTTATCTACTATTAATATCAATCAGAACATGTTATTCTTATCTTACCAGTCTTTTTTTTCCTAATTTTTGTAGGTGCTTAAGGGTTTGCTGTATCTTCATCACGAAAAACATGTTATCCATAGGGACTTAAAACCTTCCAATTTGTTGATAAATCATAGAGGGGAAGTCAAGATTACTGACTTTGGTGTGAGTGCAATTCTGGCAAGCACTTCTGGGCAGGCAAATACATTTGTTGGAACGTACAACTATATGTCTGTAAGTGAATCATAGAAAAATCATTTCTTATTTTTCTCCATCTAGCTTCTAGGAAGCATCCCTATGATGCAATGTTTATGTGCCCTATGGGTTTTACCGGTTGTTTATGTATTCTGAAGCCAGAGAGAATTATTGGAGGCAGATATGGCTACAAAAGTGACATTTGGAGTTTGGGATTAGTATTGCTTGAGTGTGCAACAGGTCATTTCCCATATTCACCACCAGAGCAGGGTGAAGGATGGGTCAACTTTTATGAGCTCATGGAAGCTGTAGTTGAGAAATCACCACCTTCTGCACCTTCTGATCAATTTTCTCCACAATTCTGCTCATTTATTTCTGCATGGTAAAGATAAAAACTTGTTTTATTAGCTAATTTTTGAAACTCTTAAGGGACTTCATTATGATCCATTGTTTGTGAGAAGAAAAGAACACATAAGGCCGTTGTACATTTTTCACTTTTTTTTTTGTTGGTTCAAGTCAAACTTAAAGGAAATTGTATCTTCCCTAACATTTGTTTTTCATTCCCAGCTATTTCTGCCCTTCCCTAAAATGATGGAAAGATTAATCAACTGAGAAGCTTTCTTTGGATTTTCTATGTTCCAAGTGATTATTGTATTGCATGTTAGTCAACTGGCTTAGATATTTGACATTTGGTTGTTTTATTTTATGCTTGATGTTTGCAACTTCTGATCTCACGAGATTATATCCCTATTCAGTGTACAGAAGGAACAAGAAGCTAGACAGTCAGCAGATCAACTTATGGTATGCATGAGCCCTGTTTATTTTACATATTTATATTCAATATAAAACTATTAAAGTAGGATGTGCTTAGTTATATTATTAATCTGATGGTATTTTTATTTTTGTGAAACCCAGACTCATCCTTTCATTGCCATGTATGAAGACTTAGACATTGATCTCTCGTCTTACTTCACAAGTGCAGGATCTCCACTTGCAACCTTCTAAAACATCTGGTATGTCCATAGTTTGATTTTGAATGCGGAAATTGAAAGTGCAATGTCTTGAGTTTGTGTGTTAAGATTATATGGGGGTATTGTTATTTTGATTGTGTTGGCAATTATTGATAAAAATGTGTGTGCTGTTATCTCATTAGTTGTTGGAATTTGTTGCTTTCTGTTGAGGAATAAATTGCTTATCGTGATGAAATATATTTGGTATTCCATATTTTCTTCCCCCTCGCTCCCGTTTCCTGCTTAAGAATTTCAAACTCTTGAATCATTGTTTTCAGAATTGATAATTCTTGCAATTAGGTTTCTTGGTTTTTGAACCAACAAGAATATATTTTGGGCAAATTATCCCCCAATAATTTGAGGGTTGTTTCGAATCAAACCCCATATTTTTTTACTTTATAATTAAGCCCTGAACTTTCAGTGAAGTTACAATGTTTCTCATTCATCCATATCTCTTAAACAATGACAAAAGGAGGTCACACTAACTGGCCATAGTTGCATCTGATGATAGAGAGACCTATGCAATGATACTGTTTTTTAAATAAGGCCAAAAAAGAGTTCAACAAAGAAAATCCTGCAAGCTTGAAAAGAGTTCAGCTTGACCTCTTTCAATAAAGAAAATCAGCCCAGCAAATATTAGGGCTGGGAAATGTCCTTCCTCAGACATTGTGAGAAAAGCCAGCAAAGCTGGCTGCAGCTAATGCCATGAATGCAGCATACAGATGGAACCATGTATTGGATGATTAAAACTTTCTGGGGTTGGGTTGCAATGAGAGCTTAAAAAAAACTTTTTTATTGTAGATATTGTTACAAGAGCTTTACATGGAAGTAGAATTTTTTTATCTAGATGTACTAATAATCACCATCATGTAATTTGGATATTTGCACAGATTGTGTGGGCTTTATAATTTCTGAGGCTTATGTTTCTTGGCCGAACCCTTTATTTATGAAGACAGACCCAGTAACTGCAGGCATTCAATGAAAATGCTTGGCCTGATTCACGTGTTCTTGGTTTGTCCCAATTTATTGGATATGGACGAATGGGAAACATGGCGATTTTCCTTAAGGTTGACAACTATAAGTTCTTTTAATAAGTAAGCAAGAATCACACCTGCCAGTTAAATTTTAAAACATATGTAATTTAAAACATCCTTCAAACTGGGGAGATTATGTAACTTACCCTATTTTATATAAGTCCAATAGAGAGCAATCTGTTGATTGGATCTGGTTACTTATAGACACATAATTGTTGTATCTAAAAACTACGATCAGTGTTTATTAATTATGCCTGAGTGCATTGGATGTGAGCCCTATATCATTCACTGAGACATCTTCTAATACCATTTATGCATTTCTATAATACCGATACATTGTATTTTCAAGTTCTCCATATTGCGTGTCACACCTTTTAGTAAAGTAAAATGATTTAGATAAACCACACTCAGCACACTCTATCTCACATGTTACCGTTCATATACCAGACTCAGCACACTCTATCTCACATGTTACTGTTCATATGAACGGTAACATGTGAGATAGAGTGTGCTGAGTGTGGTTTATCTCTAGCATAACTCTTTAGTAAATGCTTTGCCTATCAAAAGCAGGAGATGATGAGATAGTTAGCATAATAATGTGCATAGGCACCTGCTTACTTACTTCAGAGTTACCTTGAATTTTCATAATTTGGAGTTTGGCAGCCGGTACGTTTAGTGACAAATATAGTTACATATGATCTGAGACTAACATTTATAATTATTTACTTTTGGTAGGGTCCAATCTGAAAACGTACTATCCTATAGAAACTGGGAGTTGGAGGAAAACAGCTTGCCAAAAGTTTTGAAGACCTTATGAGTGGTTTCTAGAGGTTTTATTATGATTGCAACTGAGTGCAGTGTACTTGATTGAATCTATGGAAGAATGATTGTACTAAATTCACCTGAAAACGATTCATATAGTTTTCTGTATAGAGGTGCAGAATCATCAGCTTGTGTTTTGAATATTGTGATTTTATTATTTTCTAGAAGCCGTCTTTCATGCATGTGCATTCGTAAGAAAGATTACTAAAGAAAATGCTTTAACCCCAGGTGTAGCGGAGGAAGAGGGGGAAACTGCCGAAACACATCTTAATAATGTCCATTTTTTTTCTTTCTCAGAAAGTGGTGGACTTTAGTCTTAACTCCATGTTTCATTTCAGCGGCCTAGTTAAAAAGTGGAAGGTCGAGAGTGCGGTGCATGGGACCGGAGTCTACTTTGTAGAGGTGGGTCCAAAAGGCCCAGGTTCCTGACATCAAAAAGAAAAAAAAATCGAAGGGCTGAACCATGTTATACTGATTAGAATTTATGTTCTATAATATACCAATATATCTAAAAAATTATAGTGGATTATGGGTGAGGTTGTTCTTGTTGGGTTTTGCTTTTAAACTTCCTTTGAGCTTTCAAGTCTATTACTATCACGGTAATGTTGTCTTTGCTTCCCTTTTGAAGAGCAAGCCTCGAGAGGCACTCCGCTGCAGCTTGAGCTGCAGGATCGGCACCATCTCCACCTCGTTTTGCAGGTAGGGCATTAGCATGCTTCCTGTGCCACGCAAGGATCCGCTTTCGAGCAACATCACAGACTTCCTCATTTGTCATGACATCCCATAATCCATCACTAGCCAAAATAAGGCACTCATCTTCCCTGGTGCGGGGAATGAGCATCACTTCCGGATCCGGAATAATCCATGGTTTCAAGTATCCATCACCTGTGGACCATAGAGAAATTTGGAATTGAGGTACCATCACCTTCAAAATCAAAGTAGCATAGCTCATTCTTTACATAAAGCATTAGAAGGTGGATGGGTTGGAAATTCATTTGACTCAAATCAAATGTATTGAAACTAAACATAACCAAGCATCTTTGAAATTAGCCTAGGAGTCCTTGTCCTTGTGAGATAATCCTACATGGGAAGAAATAAACTGATCAATGTTAAGGCATCACCGAGATGTCATAATATACAGTAGATACCACTTCATAACAATGTCAATGTGTCTATTTATGAACTCGGTATAATAACAAGAAAACGATGAGACGTTATTTGTTTTATTTCTGTAACAAATAATACTTCGTTCAACTTTGCAAAAACAGGGTGTATATTGATTATTGTGTATACAAGAGGGTCGTCATATACATGTCCATGCTTATTTATATACACAAAGCTTGAAACATGCCAACAAGATGAAAGGATTGGTGAGTCATACCGATAGACCTAGACGTCGCAAGGACACCGAAAACACGGAAGCCAAACCATTGTATGACCTTGCCTCCTGCAGTTTCTATCCTTGCATGTTCATCTTCTCTATTTGGCTGAAAGCAACATTAAGGTAAATCAAGATCAATCATTCCGGGAATGCCAGCCCCATTTTTTTTTTTTTTAATCTCCAAACCCAAAACTAAAAGAAATGCCTTACTTTGTGATCTACTGACAATGGAATAGGTGATTTTCCACGACACAACACAGCTCTTGAATCCCCACAGTTTGCAACTATCAGGTGAGTTGCACATATAATGGCAACCACGGCAGTAGAACCAACAGTTTCGGGGATAATAGGTTTTGGAGTAACCTCAAAGGCCTCAGTGTTGCTTCCATTATTCCCTTGAGGAACTCCCCCAACCTCAGCATCAACTTTGAGAAAACAATTGAATATGGCTTTCTTCCACAGATCCTCCCAACTATTCCCAATACTTCCATCGCACAAGCTCTTTTCTGTACTTTCTATCTCATCAACCAAGGCCAAATGGAGACGTTCATGGCAATAGTTTGCAACCTATTCGAATAAAGCATTCAACGAAATCACTCAGACACAAACAAACATACTTGTCTAATCTGTACAGGAATTAGAAGAAAAGTAGCATGAAGCATACCTGAGAGCCACCATGCCCATCATAGACGCCAAAGAAATGGGCATTTGAATTGCACAAACGACCATTCATGCCATCAGAAACATGGTCATCTGACAGCATTCGAGGAGGAACTTGCGAAAATCGGGGAACAACCGACACAGCATCTTCCATCTCCGGCCTCCTCCCACATATGGTTGTGAAGCCCCAAAAGGGTAGACAATTCTGTTCAAAACTATTTTGGCAACTTGTTCCACATGTCTTCTTTACCTTACCATAAAGATCCAAAACCATTGCAAAAGGATCTTGTGCATGCTCCAACTCAACATCTGATTCTTTCAATTTGAACTTGTCTGTATTAGATGGTGAGCCTTTCTCAAAAGTTACCTCCGAGGCCAAGACTTCCTCATCACAAATACAAATATTGCTAGAATTAACAGCAAATGGATCACCACTTAATCGCATGCAGTCATTGCTGTCTCCTCCCCTGTTTTCTTCATTTCTACATGAAATTGACCCATAAGGTGGATTTGGCTGAGTTTCAGGTTTTAATAACATGGGGGTTGTGTTTGCAAGAAGATTGAGCTCATTGATTTTCATGTGGGTTTTTATTGCTCACTCATTACAGATCTTATTTCCTGTCCTAAATGGAACGGGAACAGGCTTAGATATTTTGTTCCTATCCGTCCCTTTCGCCTTGCCTTTTAGCAATTAAACTTGACTTTCCAAACCCTCGAGAATCACATAAACTACTTTTTCTCCATCTACTTCGGTTCTCTTTTCATGTGGGTCGCACTCAAGAAAAAAAAAAACATATGATGGTTTCAGAGATATTTAGATTGACTTTAATAGGAAAGAATCACTACTCAATAAAAAAGAAAAATGACCAGAATTTACCATTATCAGTGATAGTTATAACCTAGACCTTTGTGCAAAGCTCAAACAAATTTAAGGGAGCTAAGTAAGAAGCAGTCAAAGGATTCAAACTCCCATTAACAATGACTAAAAGCTTTTTTTCTACCACTTTAACATACCCTTTGATCCATAAGGAAAAACGTGAATTAAACAACCCAGAAAAATATGAAGAAAAAAAAATGTTCAGTATCTAACAAACACAATTAAGAAAGAGAAACAGAGACAGAGAATCCCATAAAAATAGAGGTCCAAATAAATGGGTTCCTTGGATTTAGGGCAATCGATTTAAGTTTCCCTATGCTTAGTTAATTTCATGGTTGGACAAAGCCATGCATATTCAATGAATCTGAGCGGACATAGTAAAGCAAAATCAAGTCACATCCTACTGTTTCTTATCATAAAACACTCTCAAAGAACTTCTTGAAAAAAAAAAAAAGTGATTCTGGAGCATTGGCAATACTAGCTTTCTGACTGCTGACTGACAAGAAAACAGGGCAAGGCAAGAAGATAATAAAAATGTAATATTTTAGATTTGCTTACCGTTCCAAAATATACTGAATGAAAGGGAGAGGAGAAAGAAGTGGCCAAAGAGAACCACCTTATATAGAGCATATGAATGCACTGAATGGGGAAGACAAAGAGACCAAATAATGCTATTCAAACAAAAAAGAAAAATAAAAAGAAGAATAGATAAGCTTAATATGAGGAGTGAGAAATTGATAATACATTACACAATTTTTTTCACAAAATTTTTAAATTGTATTTAAAATAGAGAACTTTTTTTTTTTATAAATAATAAAATTATTTTACAAAATATCATATATTTAAAATATAATAGTAAGAAAATTGTGAATTTATCATATTTTAAAATTTAATCAAATGCAATAGTGCTATATACAACCACCGAATGCGGAACCATGCGAAACCGGCTGACGTGGCTGGATTTTTCTAATTAAAAAAAAACACGGATAAATGCAAAACAAACAAAATAGAGGGAAAGCTGAACGCAGGCTTCTTTCGCATGCCAAACTCAACGCAGGCCATTTCTTCGCACGCCACTTCATCGACGTCGACTTTTTTCGCACGCCAAGCTGAACGCACGCCTGTGAGGGAGGTTGCCGTCGTGTGGCTGGACCGGTCCGGTCGCTGTGGTCACATATTCCACTGCACTATCGCGGTCGACGTCGTAGGTTTGGACAGAGACAAGTTTGCCGCTTCCCTTGTCATTCGGTTGTTCAAGATGTGATTTTTTTTCTTTATTTCTTTTCAGTTTTTCTCATTCTTTACTCATTGATGCAGATTATTCAAGTTTCAGTTTCAAAAATTTTGTTTTTCATATCAGATGAACTGCGGAATGATATCAGAGGTACGGGCGATAATGATTTAAGTGGATGATTTAGTGTGTCTACGGTGGATGATTTAGTGTGTCTATGATGGATGATTTAAGACTCACATTAGTGGTAGATTGTCTCCACAAACTGCATGTGTTCATTTCTCTATTTGACTTACAATAGAATTATTTTGTAAGAACCGTTTATGTAGGCTAAGATCAGAGGTTTATGTTATGTTGGGACTTAGAATAATACAAGGTTTATGTTATGTTGGGACTTGGAATAATACAATGTGTAAGACTTTGGATGTATGTATATACCCAAAAAACCAACGAAAATATGGATGTAGGTAACAACATATCACCAGCATTCATATATTAGAAAGATCTGCAGGGTGTTACTAATACTTCAAAATTGGCGAAGTTCTTTTCCTTCAAGCTGTCAACGGTTTCCTTTAGGCTATGTATTCAATACCCAAGATTCTTTTCCTTCAAAACATGGCTTATCATCTGCACCTACTTTGAAAGTTTTTAGAAAAACAAAGATAACATGGAAATGTTTATGTAAAAAAACTACAACAAACAATGTGAATTAAATTCTTACAATGTGGATTTTCAATAATATTTGTGTAAATTAAATTCTTACAATGTCATCTTAACTAATAAATTTTGTAATACAACATCTCTCTCTCAGGGTCCTCTCTCTCTCTCTCTCTCTCTCTCTCTCTATGTATGTATTTTGTTTTTCTGGCTTATTATTACTAGGATTTGACTGGAGTTCATATCTAATTTCAGGGAAACATATGGTTGTATCCCACACGATATCATCAAGAAGCAAACCTGATCTCTAGCTAACACCACTCGCCATCATTAACAAATGCTCTTCCAATATCCTCATTAGGTATGTAATTAATATCTAATGCTACGTTTATCACAAAATAAGGTTTAGAATATTTTACAACAAAAAATATTTTACAGGTTATTATATTATATCATATTAAGCTTAAAGTTACAATTTTCAGATCTATTGTTGATGCTAGTTTTGTTTTCTGGACAAAAAAAAAAAAATCAAAAGATGTTTGTGTTGAAGTTGAATAATTTTTTGAAGTTTTTATATTTTCCTCTTCATGGTTGTGACCCGATTTATTACAATGCATTTGTCTCCTCCTCAGGATGGAAAACGAGAAAGAGCACCTATCTATGTCAAGACCATTTAGCTCAAATTCTCCATCCGTAGTATGTTAGATCATTTAATAAGTTGGTTGTTTATAAGGACAATTTATTTTTATTATTTTTATTTTTTTGTAGAATGCTAGTTACCCAATACAATTTATTTTTTTGTAGAATGCTAGCAATTTTTTTGGTACAGAGGAAGAGAGACCCGATGGTAGAGTAAATGGCACGTTTTATATGTACCATCCAATTGAAGAAAGTAATTACAGGATTCTTGGTACAGAGGATACTACACCTGAAATTGGGAAAACTGAAGCACCATGTACATCCTCTCCAATTGCAGGAAGCAATACGGATGTAGAAGATGCAGAGGAAACTGAGTATGGTAGTGCCAGAATAACTGAAAATGTGCAAATGGATAATGCTGATGAGCCAAGGTCGGGGATGAAGTTTAATTCCGTAGAAAATTCAATGAATTGTTATAAGGAGTACGGTAAGAAATGCGGGTTTGGGGTGATGACAAAAAGGAGTAAGAGAGGAGATGATCAGACCATTAGATATGTCACCCTTGCTTGTGCCCGTGGTGGGAAGGCCCGAAATAGGATTTTGAATGTCACCAACCCACGCCCAACAGGAAAGACGGAATGTAAGGCGAAGATTAATGCCTTGAAAGGAGCTAATGGAAAGTTTAAACTGACTACAATTCATAATATCGACAACCACGACCTTAGTCCAAAGAAATCTCAATTTTTTCGATATAATAGATAGGTGAGTGAAGCAATAAAAAGAGTTTTAGATACAAATGACATTATTGGCATACGACAAAATAAGAGTTACCAATCTTTTGTGGTTGGCGCGGGTGGATATAAGAAAGTCGGGTTTACAGAAAAAGATCATAATTATATCAACAAGGCACGACATCTACGATGGGTGCAGGTACGCTTCAGGATTATTTTTTACGGATGCAATACAAGAATCCGGGTTTTTTTGCATTGATGAACTTAGATGATGACGGGAGGTTGAAAAATTTATTCTGGGCAGACCCCCGTAGTAGAGCAGCCTACCAATATTTCAGTGATGTGGTCACATTCGACACCACATACCTGACGAACCGATATGGGATGCCCTTCGCACCATTTGTTGGTGTGAATCACCATGGGCAGTCAATTTTATTGGGGGCAGGTTTGATTTCTAGTGAGGATACTGACACATTCGTGTGACTGTTCAGAACCTGGTTGAATTGTATAGATGGTGTAGTGCCGAAGGCTATTATCACTGACCAAGACAGGGTAATGAAAAATGCCATTGCAATTGTATTCCCAAAAAACGGACATAGATTTTGCCTATAGCATATCATGAAGAAAGTCCCTGAAAAGCTTAGCTCCTATGAGTCCTACAAAACTGGAATGAAAACTGTACTGGCGAAATGTGTGTACGACACCCACTCTCCATCAGAGTTTGAGACATGTTGGGATCAAAATTTGTATACAAATACTAAGTTTAGGGAAGTTCAGCTGCAACTTACTGGCATTATATACTTGGACCCAGTTTTGTTTAAGGTGGATGGTACAAGAAAGACCTATACGGTAGAGGATGAAGTTCAGTACGAAGAGTTCACTAAACCGGTGATACATTATGTGGAATTTATTGAGGAAGATACAGCTGCCAAGTGTTCTTGTGGTTTATGGGGAACGAGGGGGATGGTGTGCCGGCACATATTTGCTGTTTTCAAATGTAATGACGTGAAATCGTTGCCAGATTGGTACATTTTAGATCGATGGAGAAAGGATATTAAAAGAAGATACACATTAATTCAAGCAGTTGTGATAGCTCGGATCAACAAGAAGATGGTAACAGATATTCATGTTTATTGAATGCATGTTATAATATGATTACTAATGCAACTTCAAAAAAAAGAGTACACTGAGGATGCATTGGGTAAGTTAAGCACAATGACTGATTTGTATTTAGCCAACCAAGAACTCCCATTGGTGACCCAAGCGAGTATCAACGTTGCAGTTCGGCAACTGCTACTACCCCAGCAGATAGCTCAATGCTAGGGGTGTAAATGGTCCGATTCGGTCCGAAAAATTTGTGAACCGATTCCATTCGGTCTAAGAATTCTCTCACCATGGATCGGACCGAACTCCTATTCGGTCCATACCGATCCGGTCCAATTCGATCCGGTCCAATTCGGTCTAAGGGCGGTCCGGTCCAGTCCAGAGGTATCTCATATGAATACCCATATGATTTAATGGGTTAAATTTAATTTAAAATTCTGCAATAATCGAATATTTTTTTGGCCTAAATTTAATTATTTTCAGTCTAATTTACGTATTTATCACATATTTAAGCCATAAAATATTAAAAAAACTTATTCTTAGTATATTATAAGAGTATATATTAAGTTTGTTAATATTATAAGAGTATATATTATATATTAAATATGTTAGTAAATTATAACTAATAATACTATTACATTAGTATATTATATATTTATATATTAGAAATTAATGATAAATTAGTAATAATATATTAAATAATAATAATGCAGTTATTACTTATAAGTTATTATTAATACACTATATAAATATACTATAATTTATATTTTTATACTACAACTAATCAACTACTATAAATTATAATATGTTAATATTATAAGAGTATATATTATATATTAATATGTTATTATATTAATCTATATTAATATTAAGATTAAAATTTATATACTATTATTTTTATATACATATATTAAAAAAAAAACCTTAGGGGTTCGGTTCGGTCCGGTCCAGTCAAGGGGGAGAAATCCCTTGGACCGGGACCAGATCGGAATCATCCAATCCATACATTTTTTGGACCGGACTGGATTGAACTCCAACCGATCTGGTCCAGTCCACAAGTCCAGTTCGGTCTTTTTACAGCCCTATTCAAGGCAAGTATGCAGTCCACAAGTTGTGCGAGAAAAAGGCAGACCCCCATCTCTGAGGAGAGCATCCACGTTGGAAACAAAAATGTGAAAAGTTTAGGAGACCCAGAAGAAAGCACAGGGAAAGGGGCAACGCAAACATGTTCAAAATTTTAAAATTATTCTGATTATTTTCCATTTTATAAATGTTAACAATCAAATTTATTATTTGAATCTCAGCGAGATGGAGAAGATGTACCAATTGTGGATAATTCTATTATTTTATTTGGCCAGCCCCAAGAGACAATGATTCAAAGTCAAGTAAGTGTAAGTTGATCGGTTATTTTCACATTATAATTGTCATGTTCTTTTCATTATTTTCACTTGGTTCCTGTCATTATTTTTCATAGTTTCAACTGCGTTTGGATGGATCATAACCACTATATGTTGATTTGGAAGGATCACAAGCAATTTACTTGATATATTACAACTAATGCATAATGATTTGGAAGGATCACAAGTAATGCAGTGAGGGGATAGTCTTGGTATGTTCTTCTAATATATATGTATATATATATATATAAACTTATCTTAAAAATTCTAATATAGACAAATTTATATCTGGATGAAAAATTCATATTACTCTATTCTGATTATTTTCCAGTTTGGAAGATGTTTTGGTATCGCTGTGATTGTGTTGGCTAAGAAAAAAATAGGTACGTTTATTAGTAGTAAATGATAACATTCTATTGAGCACTTGTAAGTCACCTAGTTAACTTGCTTATGCATTGATTGTGAGCATTTATTAATTATGGACTCAACGCCTTGCTTGTGTAGGAAAAGAGAGGAAGTCTGCAACAAACTTGGTAGCTTTGTGGGCTACATCCTGCAGAGCATTGGGAATGTTGTGCCTTCAAATGTTACGAGGAATAGTGAAAAAAGATTTATAGTAACGGGTTTTGGTTCGGAGATTTGATTCTTGTTTTGGAAAAGAGATTTCACTTGTAACATTTCCTTTGTTTTTTTGAGCCACATTTTCTCGGTATAGACATGCCTATGATATTTTTTTATATAACACATCTTAAATTTTTATATATATTTTTTATATAGACATCCTAGAACAGTCGGGTAGTTATGATGCACCTTTGTTTACCTATTTGATAAGTGTATCAAATAGGTAAATCGGCACATGTTTACTTGATTTGTAGTCCGTTGCAGGTTTGTTAATACTGTTATGATGCAGGTTTTGTATGAGCATATTGGGTACCAGCTAATTGTTTGTTAATACTCGGATGGATGTTAAAACAGAGTTAATTTTTTTTTTTTTTTCTCATTTGAGCACTCTTTAGTTGGAGGTGTTGAAGATGGATCAAGATTTTCTGCAATTACTGACCGACAAACTTGTTACAATTTTGTAAGAGAGATATAGCATGTGGATCCTACTATATTTACCATTGAGGTCTATATTGTCCATGGCAGTATTGTGTCATCCAGGTTTATAGAATAACTTTAGAAACTACCATTCTAAACGAAATAAAGGATCATAGTATACAATCCCTTTTAAAGCATTCTCATTAGTTGATTGTTTGTTAATACTCGGTATAGACGCAAATGACATTGTTTGTTTGTTAATACAGTCAGCAACAATTCATGGCTCTTAGAAAATTACAGGCAAATCCTGATTTGCAGTCCGCAAACAATTCACAGCTCTTCACCCCAATAAATCCTGCATATTTAGGCCTCACCTATGCCCATCGCCACACTAAACAAAACAAATAAAATTACTACTACGATGTCCACACACGTTCTGCAGCCTCTTTCATATGTTTGGTCAACTTCGCATATGCATAATTACATAGTAAAAGATTAATGAAGGAGATGCAATCTTTTGCAATTCTTTTACAACTCAGGTTAAATGGAGGGATTTTTTTTTGTTTGTAAAACAATGATACTCTCTTCCAACTCTGTTTTATGAAAATGCTTTACATTTATGATAGAATTGTAAAGTTTATGAACGTCTTCGTCATTTTCCAACGTAAATTCAAGCTAGAAAAGATATTGATAAAATTACTGAAGTACATTGAAGGCAATAATAACTCAACTGTCTTGTCCTCAAAAACAAAATAATAATAATTCATATTTCCTTGGGAAATTTTGCCCCTAGATCAAGACAAGCACCACCAAAGCCTGGTCAACAGGTCAACAGGCCAACGCCCCCACACATACAAGTCACTACTAACCAAAACTGAAACCATTTATATGAAGCTCGAAATGGATTCAGTAGGAGGCAGACTTAGAGCAATGCATTAGATCCTCCAAGAACCATCTTCCAGCACCACTGGAAAATGAGAAGCAAATCAAATAAAGTATCAAGCATTAACAGAAGAGAGCACCAGTTTGGAAGAGATGCTTTATGGAAAAATGTGATTGAAGCAAAACGTGGGAATATATGGGTTAGTTGGTGTTCAAATGAAGTAAAATGAGCTTATGTGATGGTTTATGAAAGTCTATTTGCATGGGCTCAGGAAGTTTGTTAACCATGTCAAATTCAAGTTGGGGTGATCGATCAAGAACTCTTTTTTGGCATGACCATTGGTGCGGAGAGTTTACACTCAAGCATGAATTTCCTTCTCTATTTCAGATTGCTAGGCTTCAAGATGTATCTGCAGCTGATTCCATCACTTTTTTTGAATAATAGCATTCAGTGGAATGTTGACTTCGTGAGAAATGTTAATGATTGGGAAGTCACTGCAATTTCTGAATTCCTCAGCAGATTATATGAGTTGAAGATGGTCCAAGGAAGAGCAGACAGTTTGTCGTGGATTCATGAAAAAAAATCCAGATTTTCTATTCATTCATATTACAAAGCATTATCATGCCAAGGAGTTTGTGATTACCCCTGGAAAAGTATTTGGAAAGTTAAAGTGCTGAACAAGGTTGCTTTCTTCTGCTGGCTTGTGTCTCATGATAAAATTTTAACTACAGAAATTTAAGAAAGCATGGATTTTGCATTGCTAATTGGTGTTCTATGTGCAAAAATGATGGTGAATCTGTTGATCACTTGTTTCTCCATTGTGAGGTGGCTACTAACCTGTGGATTGTCATCTTTGGAAGGACGGGCATTTCTTGGGTGAGGCCAAAATGGATTGTTAATCTATTAGCTTGCTGGACATATATTGGGCAGAGTTTACCTTTTGCAGCTATTTGGAGAATGAAACCTTTGTGCTTGATGTGGTGCCTTTGGCTTGAAAGGAATGAGAGATGTTTTGAAGACAAAGAACGATTGATAGAAGAAATTAGGGATTTTTTTCTTCAAAACTCTTTGTTTTTGGGCTAAAGCCATTGTAACGACTAATGATATGTGGGGAATTTTTCTAGGTTTCTTTCTTTCTCTTTAGTTGTTGTATGTAGGTATTTTCTCTTGTATAGTCCCTGTGTACTTGGGCTATGCTTATTTATAGTAATAAAACTCTTATTAACTACCAAAAAATAGAGCGCACCAGAATATATGCTTTTTGAGTTTAATCTGAATCAACAAAACAGTTTCTGGCAAGGCACAACAGCCAACAATACATAAGGCAAGCCTTAAGAATGAACCAATTGTTTGGCTGGACTTTTCACTCTCTCTCCATGACTTTTCAACTTCCCATCTCCGGTGCTTCTCACCGGAGTTAACTCTCCTTTCTCCTTTTGCCCAGCTTTCTTCCTCCTTTCCTTTTCGTTACTTTCTTTTCTCTTCTTTCTTTTCTGCTTCATCTGTTCTTTCTTTCTTGGTTTCTTCTTCCTTTCGGGATTTGCTACTGCTTTCGATGGAACTCTCTGCATGGATTGAAGCTAAGCAGTTTGTGATAAGAAGAAAGGGGGACAATACTTTCTGCTTTGTAGAGAGATGTAGGAAATTTACCAAGGCTTTATATGTCAGTAGGGATGTGGTTGTATGGTTGGCAAAGGCTGTGGAAGATTGTTTCAAGGTCTCGAGTAACAGGGTTCCCTACCAAACAAAAAGAAATGGCAGCAGGGTGTTCTTGGTACAACAGTCAAAACTCACATGGCAGGTTCTTGAAACTTACAGAGTTAGGCTCGGATTTAGGTAAGGGAATCATTGTAATTCCTGAAGGCAAGAAAGGTAATGGTTAGATCAGTTTCGTTCGATTGTTAAGAAACTTTGTGGGTTCAAGCTCCTCTGTTTTTATTCCTGAAAACAGAGCAGGTCCTTCGAATGGAGTTTATAGAAACAATGACCTCCCTACTCTCAAGCCTAAGGTGGTTGCCCTGAACGCCATTCCCCTTCAGCCTCCTCCGGCGAAACTGAGCTGGACGTTGAAGGGTAATGTCAGTTGGCCTTCCCAAAGTTGCAGTCGAAGGGGGAAGTCGAAGGAACTTTGTGGCACATTAAAGCTGAATTACAGGGATGTAGGCCAGATTGGAAACGTTAATGAAATTTGTTGATACGGGGCTGGGTCTCGTTTCTGGCCCAGGCCCTGGTAGCAACTCACTGGAAGCTCCCCCCTTTCAGCAGGCCTTCTAGTGGTTCTGATCTTCCCAGCAGGCCTTCAAGTGGCCCATTCTTGACGCCCACGAAGAAACCCACCACTCAACCCGCGAAGCCTTCACTCAGAGGTTGTTCTCCTTTGCCTAAGTCCCAGCCCATAGCGAACTCTAAACAGGTCGGCTTCAAGCCCACTCTGTCGATGATGCCGATGACAGTTCCACCTCCACAGAAATCGACAACAGTGATAGGCGAACCTTCCAGGTGCATTCTGACAGTGCCCAACGGTCCGATATCCTCAATATCTGATTCCATCCCCAACGCGATGAAGTTATCCTCCCTTCTCTGTCCTACGGCGATGTCAGTGGAAGTCCCTCCTACACAGAAATTTCCGACGGTGATTTCCGAGCCCCTTGGGGATTGTTCTATGGTGGATCAGCCATTAGAAAAGTCGGATGACCCTGCTAGGGTCGAGGATCTCTCTGACTCCGAAGGTTCTGAGGATTCTTTGGAGTCGAACCTATTTTTTCTCACAAATTTGGGTTCTCTGATTTAGTTAAGTGTAGAAGATCAGGCCCTGGGTGAGGATTTTTTGGGTACCGATAATTCTGTTTCTATTGTCCCTTGTTCACAGTTGGTTTTGGGTGGTAATGAAGTCTTGGATGAGGAAGTTGAACCTGACTTTAGCCCTCTTCGCACTATTAATCCTGGTTTTGATTGGTCTAAGAGTTCTCCAGACTGGGTGATTAGGAAAGTGGATGAAATAAGGGACATTGTGGGAATTTCCTGTGATGGCTTTGAGGAGCAGATGTGAGCCTTGTTCACTGCCATTGTGTATGCTAATGACCCTCTAATGACCAGATTAGAGTAAAAAAAAAAAAGAGGGAACTGAAAAGGCTCGAATGTTCCATTAATTATGGGTCTAGGAAAGGGACCTCCTCCCCTAGTAAAAATGGGAAGGAGAGGTTTGTAAGTGTTTCCCAATGAAGCCCAAGATCCTTTCTTGGAATGTTAGGGGGCTCAATGATTTTAGAAATCGTCTACGTGTTAAAAATATGTTACGACAGTAGAAGGCTGACACCATTGGTTTCCAAGAGACTAAATTAAAGGTAGTGAATCTCTCAATTATTCATAATCTTTGGAGATGTAATTATGTTGGTTGGATTGACCTTGTTTCTTATGGAGCTTTGGGAGGGATAATTGTGAGGTAGGATAGGAGGGTGGTTAAGTTAGTTGAGCACTTCGTGGGGGAGTATTTAGTGGCTTGTCATTTCAGGAATGTTGATGATAATGTTGAATGGGCTTTTGTCAGTGTCTATGGTCTGAACTCTGATTCTTGCAGAGGCCTTTTGTGGTATGAAATGGTGGCAATTTGTAGTTGGTGGGACATCCCTTTGTGTTTTGGAGGGGATTTTAATATTACTAGATTTCCGTTTGAGAGAGGTGGTTCCTCTACTTCCTCTATTTCCAAAGCCATGTTTGATTTCTCAGAGCTCATTTCTGATTTAAATTTGATTGATTTGCCTATGGCGGGAGGCAATTCACATGGTCTAATGGGCGCTTTCACTCTCGCATTGACAGATTCCTGGTTTCTGCCTCTTGGGAATCGCTTATTCCTAATGTTAGCTCTTTAAGGTTACAGCGTATCAATTCTGATCATTTTCCCATTTTGTTGAATTGTGGGGATTTTCTCAGGGGAAGAAGTTACTTTAAATTTGAAAATATGTAGTTGAAGAATGAAAGTTTTGTTGAGAAAGTTAAAAGCTGGTAGGATTCCTACCATTTTTCTGGAACCCCCAGCTTTATCTTGGCTGGAAAATTTAGAGAGCTCAAAAAAGATTTGAAGAAATGGAATAAAGAGACTTTTGGCATGGTGCATAATAATAAGAAGACCCTTTTGGATCAGCTGAATGCTTTAGAGGCTTTGGAGTTGTTGAGTCCTTTGTCTTTGGAGGATTTGGAAAAGAAAAAAGTCATTATGGGTGACATTGAAAAATTATCCCTCATGGAGAAAATTTTTTGGAGACAAAATCGGGAATTATTTGGCTAAAAGAAAGTGATAAATGCACGAAATTTTTTCATAAGATGACCAATTCTAATTGTCAGAATAATGCCATTGAAGTTCTTCACATTGGTGAGAATGTGGTTTAGAATAAGGAAGAGATTGAAGATCATATCGTGGACTACTATGAGAAGCTTTTTCAAGAAGACTTTGCTTGGAGGCCTAAGTTAGACGGGCTCCATTTTGATTCTATCGATCACTTTTCAGCTTGTTAGCTTGAAAGACCTTTTGAAGAAGAGAAAGTTCTTAATGTGGTTAGGGGTATATCTAAGGACAAGGCTCCGGGATCCGAAGGATTTTCAATGGCTTCTTTTTCAAACTTGTTGGGACATTGTGAAGCATGATGTCATGAAGTTTTTGCTGAATTTCATTCCTTCATGAGGTTTGAAAAGAGTTTCAACACTACTTTTATTGCTCTTATTCCTAAGAAAGTTGGTGCTGCTGAAATTAAAGACTTTCGTCCAAGTAGCTTGGTCAATGGGATGTATAAGTATTTTTTCCAAGGTACTCGCCACTCGCCTTAGTGTGGTTATGAGTAAGATCATCTCCACTTCACAGAATGATTTTGTTCGGGGCCGTCAGATTCTTGATTCTATCCTTATTGCTCATGAGTGCTTAGATAGTAGACTCAAGTCAGACCAAGCTAGAATTTTAGTGAAATTAGACATAGAAGAAGCTTTCGATCATGTTAGTTGGGACTTCCTTCTTCATTTACTTGTGAGAATGGGCTTTGGAGATATAAAACCGAGAGTAATGCCCTTTGGAAAAATCCAGTGGATGTTAAACATGGAAGGATGTGGGGGAAGTAGTGCACAAATGAAGTTAGAGGGGCCTTCAAAGTGAGTTTATGGAAGTCTATCCGCAAGGAATGGAGTGATTTTGCATCGCATATTGTCTTTAAGGTGGGACATGGGAACAAGATTTCCTTTTGGCATGATATTTGGTGTGAGGATTCCCCCCTCAAAGTTACATTCCCTAATCTTTTGACGTTGCAAAGTATAAGGAGGCCTCAATTGCTGATTCTTATTTCCTTTCCAACGATTTGTTATGTTGGAATGTGCAATTTTCTAGAGATATACAAGATTGGGGAGAAATTGAAATTTCAGATTTTTTGGCAAGATTGTATTCAAAGAAGATTGATCACAGCAGGGAGGATATGTTGCTTTGGTCTCACTCTAACAATTCCAGATTTTCTATGCGTTCCTATTACAAGGCTCTAATCAATCATGGGCTTGAAGGCCACCCGTGGCAAAGTATTTGGAAAGCTAAGGTTCTTAGTAGAGTTTCCATGGGGAAAATTCTGACCATTGATAATTTGAGGAAGAGAGGTATCTAGGTGGTCGATTGGTGTTTTATGTGCAAAAAAAATGGTAAATCCATCGATCATCTTTTTCTCCATTGTGAAGTGGCAACTATGCTTTGGAATGTAATCTCTGCTAAGGCTGGTTTTTTCTGGGCTATTCCCATGCAAGTGCTGGATCTTTTGTCAACCTGGCCACTCATTGTGAGGATTGACATTAGTGCCACTGCCATGAAGATGATTCACTTGTGTTTATTTTGGTGCTTATGGATCAAAAGGAATAGAAGATGTTTTGATAATTGTGAACGTTCTTTTGAGGAAATTAGGAAAATTTTCCTAAGCACTCTTAGTTTTTGGGTGAAAATTCTTGTAAGAACTGGAGATGATTGTACTGTTCTGTTCTAGCTTTTCAATTCTAGCTTGTAACTACGTGTTCCCATTTGTATACTCATTGTGTACTTGGGCAATGCTTTTTTATTTTGGAATAAAATTTCTCTTATTACTTATCAAAAAGAATGGGCTTTGGTGAAAAGTGGTGCTCTTGGATCCGGCATTGTATTTCGATGGCCAGATTTTCTATTTTGGTGAATGGATTTACCGGTCAGTTTCTTTAATAGCACCCTTGGTTTAAGACAAGGAGATGCCTTATCCCCTTTTTTCTTTGTTATTGTAATGGATGCCTTGAGTCATACGACCAATGCGGCTGTCTCCGGTGGTTATATGTCGGGTTTTAAGGTTGGCAATGATTCTAGTGATTGCATTACTGTTTCGCATTTGCTTTTTGTGGATGATACTCTTATTTTTAGCAATCCTAATCACAAGCATCTAAAAGCTTTAAGAGCTTTGTTGGTGTGTTTTGAGGCTGTCTCTGGCCTTAGAATCAACTTCACCAAGTCTGAAATTGTGCCTGTGGGTTCTTTCAACAACCCTCTCGAGCTTGCCAACATTTTGGGATGTCAAGTTTCTTCTTTACCCATTAAATATCTCGGACTTCCTTTGGGAGCCTACCACAAAGCTCTTTCTATTTGGGATGGGGTGATTGAGAAGATTGAAAAAAGACTTGCTGGTTGGAAGAAGATCTATCTTTCGAAAGGAGGCAAAATCACCTTGATTAAAAGCACTCTGCCTAGCCTTCCCTCTTATTTTCTTGCTCTTTTTCCCCTTCCAGCAGGGGTTGCAAAAGAGAATTGAAAAAATCTAGAGAAACTTTTTATGGGATGGTTTTGGGGAAGAAAAAATTTTCATTTGGTGAGTTGAAACAAAGTTTGTGCCCCGGTTTCTTGTGGTGGCTTGGGCATCAGAAATCTAAGACTTTTCAATAAGGCGCTTCTTGTGGTGCCCCGGTTTCTTATTTATTAAGCTGTAGTCAAAGGTAGCATGATCTCACATCTTTTATTTGCAGATGACACTCTTATTTTGCGAAGCGGACCATGGCCAAATCCAAGCCTTACGTGCCCTATTAGCATGCTTCGAAGCCGCTTCGGGTCTCAAGATCAACCTTGATAAATTTGAGATGGTGGCGGTGGGGGTGGTGCCGCACATTGTTAGCCTTGCAGCTCTTTTGGGATGCAAAGTGTCTTCTCTACCTATGAAATATTTGGGACTCCCATTGGGTGCCTCTTTCAAAGCTAGAGCAATTTGGGATGGGGTCGTTGAGAAGGTAGAGAAGAGGTTGGCGGGGTGGAAACGATTGTATTTATCGAAGGGGGGGCGGGTCACCTTGATTAAGAGCACTCTATCGAACCTTCCGACTTATTTTCTATCTTTATTCCCTTTGCTAGCGGGGGTGGCAAATAGAATAGAGAAACTCTTTCGGTTGTTTTTATGGGGCGGCTTGGGAGAGCAAACTAAATTTCACCTTGTAAATTGGAATAAAGTTTGCTCCCCAATTTTCAGTGGTGGTTTGGGGGTACACAATTTGAAGACTTTCAACAACGCGCTACTAGGAAAATGGTTATGGAGATACCATAAGGAGGGGGAGGCATTATGGAAGGAAGTTGTTGATTCTAGACATGGAGGCGCATGGGGGGTTGGTGCACCAATGTGGTAAGGGAGAGACATGGTATAGGCTTATGGAAGTATATTAAGGGGGGCTGGTAGTGCTTTGTCAACCATACCCGCTTTGAGATTGGAGAGGGTACCAGGGTTAGTTTCTGGAAAGATATTTGGTGTGGATTTAGTTCTTTGGAGCAAGCTTTTCCAGCACTTTACAATATAGCGGCTAACAAGGAGGCCTCAGTTGCGGACATGATGTCTCTTGTGCGTGGCACCCCTCAGTGGAACATCCTTTTTACTAGGACAATCACGACTGGGAGTTGCCACTCATTTCAGATTTTTTCAGCTTGCTTCATTCCACAGGTAATAGAACAATGCAGGGGAACAAGCTCCAGTGGTGGTCCATAGCAAGCAAAAAATTCTCAGTAAAGTCTTATTATGCAATCCTGGCCTCTCAAGGACAAGTAGCTTTTCCGTGGAAAAATATTTGGCAATCCGGTGCACCCTCCAAAGTTGTTTTTTTTGTGTGGACTGCTGCTCTTGGAAAAATTCTAACCACAGACAACTTGAGGAAGAGGGGTATTATCGTAATGGATTTATGTTGTTTATGTAAAGATCACAGTGAATCAGTGGACCACCTATTGTGCATCATGAGGTGACGCGGTCTTTGTGGAATGCGGCTTTCAGTCGAGTGCATGTTGCATGAGTTATGCCAGCTAAGGTAGTTGATTTGCTTGCTAGCTGGAAGGGAATCAAAGGTTGTCCACAGATGAAAGTTACATGGAAGATGACTCCATTGTGTATCATGTGGTGCATTTGATCGGAAAGGAACGAGCGTTGTTTCGAAGACAGAGAGCGAACAATCAAAGAGCTCCAGGATTTTTTCTATATACTCTCTTTTTATGATTCTCAGCCTTTGTACCTTATGGAAGTAACGTGCATGATTTCTTGTCTTTTTCGAACTCTTAGATTGAAACTAGGCAATGCTTCTTTGTATATCTCCCGTGTACTTGGGCAATGCCTATTTATTTTCTCTATAATAAAATGCTTATTACTTATCAAAAAAAAAATAAGGCGCTTCTTGGGAAGTGACTTTGGAGGTATGTCTTTGAGAGAGATGCTCTATAGAGGAGGATAGTTGACACCAAATATGGTAGAATGCGAGGGAATTGGTGTTCAAACGAAGCTAAAGGGGCTTTTGGGATGAGCCTTTGGAAATCCATTCGAATGGGTTGGGGGGATTTTGTCAAAAATATTAAATATAAAGTGGGGAATGAAAGCAACACTTTTTTTTGGCATGATGTATGGTGCGGGGATTCAGCTCTCAAATTTAGTTATCCTAACCTTTTTCGGATAGCAAGAAATAAAAGGGCGGTTGTGGCTGAATCGGTTCAGATTCTAAATAATTTGATTCATTGGAAAGTGGAATTTAATAGGGATTTATAGGATTGGAAACTTTGCAAAGTTTCTGATTTTTTGTTAAGCTTTATGAGGTGAATCTTGAATTTTCTAAGGAGGATAAGCTACTGTGGGTTCATGATTCCAAATCCACTTTTTCAGTAAAATCTTATTACAAAGTATTGAACTGTAAGAGCGATAATGTTTTTCCCTGGCAATGCATCTGGAAACCAAAAGCCCCTAGTAAAGCTGCCTTTCTTTGCTGGTTGGTCTGTCTTAAGAAAGTTTCAACTATTGATAATTTGAGGAAAAGGGGGCTGCCTTTTATTGACTGGTGCTTCATGTGTAAAAAAGCTGGGGAATCAGTTTGCCATCTATTTTTGCATTGTGAAGTGGCGACTACCATGTGGAATGAAATCTTCAATAGGGCTGGTTTTGCATGGGTCATGCCTTTGCTTGTGGTGGACTTCTTGGAAAGCTGGAACAACTCCCTTGTTCGCAGAGGTTTTGCTGATTCTTGGAGAGTTGTCCCCTTGTGTTTGTTTTGGTGTTTATGGTCTGAAAGAAATGGAAGATGTTCTGATAATTGTAAATGTTCTTTGGGAAATTTTAGGGTCTTTTTCTATAGTACTCTCAACTTTTGGGTGCAAAATCTTGTATGGGATGTGAATTCTTGTAATGCCTTGTCTTTTCCTTTTCTAGCTTTTAACTAGGTATTTGCCCTTGTACATTTCCTGTGTACTTGGTTTTGCCTATTTACTTGAATAAAACTCTTATTACCTCTATAAAAAAAAAAAAAAAGAATGAACCAATCATCAATTTGAGCATGGATAATTTCAAGTGATGAGCCTCAATACTTCTAAATCCAATTCCCCGTGCCCTAGGAACAATCTAAACTAGTTGCCTTAAAGCATGGCAATAATGCTTTCATTGAAACACAGATCAAACTTCAGAATGAATCAAAAACATGATTGGAGTTGACTGAAGGCCAGGGCTTAGAGACATACCTCAGCTATATAACAGTGCTTGTGATAAGGGACGGCGACCTAATCAGGTGAAAAACAAATCCAGCCAAGAAACTACAAGTTGGATAACTAATTCCTGAAAAAGGTCCTCACCAATCATCATGAACTTGATAGAATCCCTGAGTCAAAACTATTACAATGACATATGTTACTTCCTGCCACTGGGCATGACCTACACATAAGAAACAATAATAAAAAAAAACATAGCTTATGAACAATCCAAATCTACAGCATAAAACTTTTAAAGAAGAAAAGAACAAAGATAGAAAAATGTTACCATCAGCTTGCAAACCAGAACCCTGAGAAATACATCAAGAGTAATACAAAGTAGGACAGAAACATGGTGAGGAGAAAAAAAAACTGAGACGCCATTTTTTGTTTGTTTTGATGAAAACTCAGGCACGATTATCATCAGGTTGTTAATGAATTCTACTTTCTCAAGGAAAGAATCTCTGATGCACAAAAAGCTAGAATGAGATTACTGCATTTACCACAACTTCAGCTGTAGCAGATGACAATGAAATATCCATAAGGACTCATAATAGAAAGGTATGAAAAGAAGGAAATACCTCAAAATACGAGTAATTCACCCAGGAGTAAATGGAACAAAAAGCTGATTTTATTAGAAATATAAAATGTATGTACAATAAAAGAGGCATTGCTCTCTCATTTGTGACAGCTACAGCCAGAGTCCACTGTTTGCTAAGAGATAATTTTTAGGACATACTAACTTGTACCTTGAACAAAAATTTACAGTCTGAAGTCACCAACTTAATACAGGAGCAAAATCCAAAACATCCGAAACGTTCACTCGAAAATCAACTTGTGCAAGAGTCTAGGAAAGAATTTATATAACCTACTTGTGAACCCGATAGCCAAATGACTACTTCATGTGACGGGTCATTTCTTGACAACAGCGACTTTGTTTCGTGTGTCAATGGTATAATGAACAAGACTATACAAAGAAAGCAACTTCAAACCATCATATTTAAGTCTGAAAGGTCATCCATCGGAATTTCAAGACCCATGAAGTCATGATCTTGCAAACCCTCATCATCAATGTTCAACCAAGAACCCAGATCCTGGCCCTGCTCATCAAGATCATCAGGCCCACCCAGTACATCTAGATTCGATAAATCAAGAGACTCATGGTCATCAATTACATCCAAGCCAAACCCATCTTTCTCCTTGACATTGCTACTTGCAGTAATTTCATTTGACTTTGACACAGAAGGTAATGCTGGTTTGGATTGCTCTGGTATCTTGCTGACAAGGCCATTTACAGAAACAGATAGCTGAGTCATTTTCTGCTTAGGCTTTGTTTTAGATTTCCTTTCCCCCTTGGTATTGGATAAAGCTCGACCAATTTTAGTAGTACCATTTCTAGATGACATCTCTCTGCTGTGTGCCTTTCCATCTCTGTCCCTTTCACTTCTCTTTCCTTTGGCACTGCTCAATAGAGAACTGCCAATGCCTGACGGGATACTTGAAGTAACAATAGTACCACCAACATCATCAAGCAGCAATTCCCTCTTCTTCACCCTGTTTGACCACGCATCTTCTTTACCAGTGGCTTGTTCAGACAAGTGATTTACAGGCAAAAGCACATCCACAGAGTTAATATCATGGTTATCTGCATTCTGAACAAATTGTGAAGGGCTTTGCTGCGAACCCATTGAACCTGCAGAAAAAAATAAAAACAATCCACAACTGAATCATGCCACAGACCACAAAACAAAAGGGACAGAAGAAATATGCAGACTGCAAAGACCCAAACACTTTGCCCATGAGATCAAGGTGGACATGAAACATACATGTTTAAAGATGCATTGAATATTAGGCAGACTGTTGCTGTTTTGCCCTTGAACACCAAAGGAAATACCAGAAAACCTACCTTCAAGACAACGGATGGAGGCATATGGTTTGGTTGGTTCACCCTCTGTGCTAGTATCTGCTGGTCTGGCACCATTAAGATTGGAAGAGCCAGAAAGAAATATATCCTTAAATAAGGGCTCACTAAAGCAGCTCTTTCCGGTATTCTCAAATTTATGACAACGTTCCAATGTCCGTTTAACAAATGCTAATGCAGCCTGCTTGGCCATTTTGTTGCTGTAACTCTTCCCACCAGTGCCATGAGGACCCCGATAAGTCTATAAAACAGAATCGTTATTAAATTTAACCTACCATGTATGCAATTGAACCTTCTGAAACAGAACTACAGCAGCATTTCACCATTGATTATCTAAGGCATGATAATCAGATCAGGCAACGATTATTTTTTTAAAAAGAACAAGAAAGATATCCTCAATTAGAAATGCTAAAAAGGACAAGAAAGATATCCTCAATTAGAAATGCTAAAAAGGTTACACGAGAAAGCAAACAGCAATTCTGAAAAATAACCAATAATGCCCACTACATTGTCAAAATTCTCTGACAAAAAATACACAAATGTTGAAAAGCGAAAACTTTCAATTGTGAAAAGCTCTTTGACCTTAATAGTATAAAGAATCTTAGACCGATATCCCTCAAATCTACTCAAGATCAAAACCCAAAAAATTAAGAACCCCCATCCAAAATATCTTTCGTCGACAACTGCAAAGGGAAGTTGAAGCCCACTCCATTTCATGCCGCCTACATCGATAAGGAAGACAAACTGGTTTCTTTTGAGTACCCCAATCTAATTCCTATATATTTAAACCTTTCAAATTTATAATATACTCCAGATCTTAGAAATGTTTCTATTGTATTGATGTGTGCATATAAGCGACAAAGCAAATGAAAAATATTTCATGGAGAATTAGATGATAGTGATATCATTGAAGCAGATCTTTGAGAACGTGTCTACGATTATGGACTATAAAAGGAAAGCTGATCCAACACGAACTAGACTGACACCTAACTTAGCAGGTCGTGCTAGGATTGACTCCTTTATAAACTGACACAAACCTGGATGACCCAACACAAATTGCCATCAGTTATCTTATAACGAAGATCTTCCGTTTTTTTTTTTTTTTGTGGGGGGGGGGGGGGGTTTCAGTTGCTAGTATACACAAGCTACAGCCTACACCTCTACCCAAGGGCCTGGAACCTAAATTGCAAACAATATGTCTGCTTCAAGATGGCTGCACTATACCATTAGGCAGACATTTTTGCATTAAAGAGAACAGCTTAAAGGTTTCTTGAGACATAAAATATATTGCATTTCCTTTTCCCATCCTTTTTTCTCCATATGAACAGTACAATTTCGTCGTTACAAAGAAAAACATTTGTCAACAACATTGTTGCGCTAAAGAAGGAAAAATGGAGAAAACCTTCCAGCAGTGGATGTATTACTCCAGGATATACTCGAAAAAAATATAAAAATACTATCCCAGGAATTGCAGTGATATGGACCCGAAGTAGGGGTGTACATAAACCGACAGGACAGGCCGTCGCCGACTGGAACTGTCTGCCGGAGTTAGGAACCAGACAGAACAGGTGGAGAATTGGCCAGCAGGTGGTAGGAAATATAAGAAACCGACGTCGACCGGTTTAGTCCTAGTCTGAACCAGGTTTAAACTGCCGAACCGACCAATATAATATATATATATTTTTATATATATCATAGGTAAAATGATGCCGTTTCACTTAAGTGATTTAAACGGCATCATTTTACACCAAGGGTATAGAAAAAAATATACAAGCGAAATGACACCGTTTGGTTTAATACACCAAACGGCGTCGTTTAGCTCTAGGGTTTGATAACCCCTCCTCTCCCCTCTCCTCTCCTCCCCTCCTTCATCCAAATGGGTCTCTTTCTTTCTTCTCTCTCCCCTCTCACCCGCAGTGCTGTGCCGCATCCCTCCCCTCCCCTCCTCCTTCACACCACTCAGAGTTTGGCCTGGCCTTCATCTTTCCGAGATCTCTCATCAGACTCATCCTTGGCCGGTTCCTCACAGTTTCACCTCTCCGAGATCTCTGCTCTCTGAAACGTCTGTATGGCACCAAGCTCTTTGTCATTCAACTTCATGCCAAGCTCTCTCAATTCTCCTCTCATCTCCCCTGATCACCTCTCCTCCTAATTTTTTGTTATGAATTTGTGATTTTGTTGTGAATTTTGATTGATTTGGTTTGAATTTGTGATGTGAATATGAGGATGGGTTAGCAACCGATGGATCAACCGTGGAACCGATTGGCACTGGCCATGAAGAAACCACCGGTTCTCTCTGTCCCTGCTGGCCGGTTTCGATTGGCACAACCCCCTCAAAAAACTATAGGTGTGGTTTCGGTTTTGGAGCAAAACCACACCGATAGTGTTAGTTTTCAGCCCTAACCTGAAGGTTTGAAACACTCAAAACTGTTGCTGTCTAATTTGTTCTGTATAGTCCAACCTTAAGGTTTAAATATCTCAATCCTTGCTTTCCGGGGCCACCAACATAATAATAATTTCTTTTTTATAGGTAAATCTGTTTTATTCATTTAAAGTAGGCAAAGCCCAAGTACACAAGGAGACATAGGCCCCCGTTTGGAAGATGAGATGAGATGATTTTCGATAAAAGTTGAAAGTTGAATAAAATATTATTAGAGCATAATTTTTTTTAATATTATTATTGTTCTGAGATTTGAAAATTTTGAATTGTTTATTGTATTTTATGAAAGAATTTAAGAAAATTGTAATGATGACATGAGATCCACTTTGCAATAAAGCCTTTTTCTTGTCCCTTTTATTCTTCTCATTGTAATACTTTAGCACTTGATTATGCCAGAAAAGTCGTTATATCAATTTTTGCAAACAAGAAAAATGCAATAACAAAGAAAAGATGAAAGGAGGAAATGATCACTAAGAAGATTACCATAGACTTTTCACAGGCCATTCCAACAAGTTTGTCAAGGGCACGTTCTTCAAACTCCCTACACGAGAATACATTGTTTTTATTTGCACCGTGATGGACAAAAGCACAAGTCAAAGAAAGCAAGAAAATTTATCGAAAAATAAAGAATAGAATTGTTACTTCTCTTGGTGGTCTTTTATGGTTGAGGCAGACTTCAACAGTCTTTCTAGTATGCCTTTCTTCTTCGAAATCTAATGAATTAACAAATAAATTCATAGGATGAATGTCTTGAGAATACAATTTAGGTCATTGCAAGATGAAATGTTCAACTACAGACAATTTCATGGTACAAGCAACATGAATATTCTTCATTTCAAACTACAAATATCAGTTGAACTTTATAAATTATCAAAAGGCATTGCCTACTATATGAGGCATACAAATTAGAGATTTCTTCCTGTAAGTACATTCCCAACTCTAAAACTTGTCCAATAGGCATACACCCACTAAAATGATTAATGAATATACGATGTTAACCTCAAGAGGATGGGAAGTTCAAAATGAACACAACACAAAAAATTAAGGGCTTTTGCAATGGTATCAAATACCTGTCCTTGGTACTTCTCCTCTAATATGCTGATTTCATCACCGATTCCTACATCCTCCATCAGTGCCATGTCATGCTGAATGATAAAGAACATGTGATCAACAAAACCATTGACAGCCCCTAAAAACAAAGCTAAAAGAGCATGACGTAAAACATTCCAGCATCTCCAGAAAAGAGAAATGTGATCCATATTAAAAAAGGCTAAAGTACGTACTCAATCTCTGGATTTTATACTATTATCATTTTGCTCCTCGTGTTCTCAATTTTAGCATTTTGGTCCCCATGTTTGTAATTCTTTTTCAGACCTTTTATCAGATTTTGTTTACTCTTAACAGAAATCTGACGAATGCCAAGTGTTTACATATGCCATACCATATGGCTAGAAAATGTTAAATTTTGTAAAAAATATAATCTATGCTTTTTTACTTCTTAAAAAATGATTTTATGTTTTCGAATGGCTTATCATTTTGTAGCACATTTGGCATGCCACATTAGATTTCCATTAGAAATTCTACTAAAAATTCGATGGCGTCTAAATTGAGAAAAAAAAATTATTAACCCCAGGATCAAATCATTTAAAACATTAGTAAAAAGATGAGTGTAAAACTCAGGGACTAATTATGTACTTAACCTAAAACTACCTACCATATGAGGAAACAAAAGAAATGCAAATTCCATGCAATAATTCTATTATTAGTAACTTACCACAGGTTCTGGAAAAATACCAATACTTCGAACCTCCAGGAGAAGTTTTTCATTTATCTGCATATTATCATACTGAGTTTCTGAGCAGGCCATGCTAGGCATCATCAACTGGTCCGAATGTAAGCCGTTTGCGGAATGATCAACACTTGAGTGCATCCCTGCATTTATGGTGCCCATTATGTTGCTTTCATGTTCATCAGGCTCTACCTTCCCAGTTATTGTATAGCCACTAGAAGCAGTAGACCCAACAAACTGAAAGCCAAGTAACGACTGGTCATTCAAACTATTTGATTCCAATTCTCCATCGAGCTCAAACTCAGTACCATATTCATCATATTTCACGTCTTCATGTCCACTGGTACAATCCTCCTCTGAAATTAGAGCTGCTATGAGTCTCTGACATAAGGGAATAATACTATGATCCCCTGTACCTGGTACTAAATGTTCTGCAAGCAGTTCGGTGCACCTAGTAAGCCCCATATCTATCTCATGTTCAATCAACCCATGTCCATTAGGAACGGGACTGCAACCAACAACATTGGAATGGAGTGGAGTTGGCGTGGTAGCAGAATCAAGATTTCCCTAACAGATAAAAACAAATCAGAAAATTATGATAGTTGATAACCATGAGAAGTTTTACCTCAGATAAAAGTAACAATCCTAAGCCTTGAACCCTATCATCAAAATATTCATAACCTGATTCTGCTGACTAAAAAATGCAGTGTTGACTATAAAATCCTTAAAAGACAATCGTCCATATATAGCAAATTCCCAAAGGAGCAGCATTGTAACACATTTACAACGCTGCACCTTATCCATAGCACATTAAAATCATCATCCTTTGCAACAAGATTTTCATCTCATATAATCTATAGGATATGGAAAGGTGGTCCATTACTTGTTTCTTTAAGAAAGACATGTCTGCGTCGGATATGAAACCAAAAAATGGCTCCATCTGCTTCCAAAAAGTGCTGGCAAAGGCACGAGCTGCAGTAACAACAAATAAATTAACCCAACTACATGAATTTTGAGCATAAGATGGATGCAAAATCTTATTCAGAACTTACCATGATTAGTAACAGCATTTGCAGCAGCCAATAGTTCTTCATGCCCATCATCCGACCCAACTAAAGAAGGAAAAAACCAAAAGTGGTTAGCGTAGAAAAAAGAAAAAAGTAACCACAGAAAACAAAGGGTTCATAGATATTTTCTCAGGAAATCAACTACCGAGAAAATCTGCTGCTGTATTAGTAGCTGTATGCTTTTGACGTGCATAGGCCTTCCGGTCTGAAAGTTTCCTCGTTGGTGGACGACCCGCCTTGCTGAGCAAAAAGATTCCATGAAACTATTAGATTGTGATAAAAATGGCCCAGCATTATTAGAATAGGAAAAAACAGAAAACATATCGAAGATGAAAATGTTTGACCTTTCGCTCTTGTCAAAACCAAGCCTTGCACTCCTGAGCTGTTTTGCAGTTCCCACATTACCAACCTTCTCAACTGTCATTGGCATGAGAGACCTTGTTGAAGTAAAACCTCGCCCAGTCCTCCCTTGCCTCCGAACACCATCTACAAGGTCTTCCCCATTAACTGGCTTATTCTTTCTAGATGACAGGACCAGAGTGGACACCTTTTGTACATTCTGTCCGCCTTTCTCATCTATCTCATCAGACTTTCTGCACTTATCTCGGGATTTAGTTTCCACAGCCCCTGACTCCTCACTTTCAGATAAGGTGGCAGAAGACAGAGGATCGCTTCTTAGTTTCACTTGCTGAGGAGAACTGCCAGGCAAGCGTCTGACAAATCCCAACCCAATGTCATTACCCGAGACATCAGGTCCAGCATCCAGAGCAGGAATTTCACCATTGCTCGGAACAATTGGAACGGCAAGATTTGTACGTCTTGCCGTTCGGGAAATCTTCTGTGGCCTCTGGCTGGCCCCTTGGGCACCAGGTGGGGATGAAGACCGTGCTGATGCCATGCGTTTTCGATTATTGGATCCAACAGCAGCAGGTGGCTTGTTTGAACAATTAGAAAGCTCCCAATCGTTAGGAACAGTTGCCTTATGTACAACAGGTGACAACTTGGGTGCAGCACCTGAACTGGATCTTGGAGCCCGAATAGATGCATTCATTTTTGTGTTTGAGTTAGGACTGGCTGAATTCAAATCATCACGAACATTTGTCCTAAGCATTGAACAAGCAGAGATTGAAAATAATTATGACTTAAATGCAAAATAATTGACAGAACGAAAAGGAGTCAGAGAAGGGGGCTTTCTATGGAAAACTAAAGACTCACTGAACAAAAAATTCTGGAACAAGTCTTCGAAAAAGAGAAAACAAAAAAATTAGCATATGAAACACTTGCAACTATACCATAAGACAAAATTGCCCAAAAAAACTCAAGAAAATAAGGATGCTATACATACTTATTGACGGCTCTAAGGTTCAACCTTTCCTTATCTGACCCAATAGGACGATCTCTTCTTTCATTTGTAAGGGAACCATAGTCAGGGTCAGTCCTAGGGATGGAAGAACGCATGCCCAAGCCAGTCTGTTGTAAGATAGCATCCGATTTTCCAACTCCAACGGCTCCATTCAGCACTCCTGGCCTATATAAAGGCAAATGTTGATATCACCTCTTAGATAACAAACTACAAATGATAATCGCCAAATTTAAATTAATCTGAACTATAAAGGTTTGAATTAATGTCCAAATAAAAGACACTTGAAGAATAGACCCTAACATCTAAGTTCCCCTGATGGTAAGTTTTATTCTCCGTTTTAGGTAAACTTGTTCCCCTCTATACCATGAAGCAAAAGCCTCAAGGAAAGTACTATTTCATTTGCCATAATTCAAATTACGAGCTTTAATTCTATTCAAAACTCCCAGAAAGTTAACCAATCACCATTGCCAAGCCAAAAGGTCACAACATCCTAATGGAGATTTTATTAGGACAATCCTTAACATCAAGTTGTTTGGCAGTTGAGCATTACATTAATATGGTGTACTATACCCACAACCTTGGGTCTTGCGGTGGTCACTGCACAGAGAAGAAGATGAAGAACAAGCCGAGGAGAAAATACTGCCAGAAGAATGAGATGAGGTATGGCAGCTGGAGGGGAAAAAATGAGTTGGGGATAAAAAATAAAAAATAAAAAAATAAAATATATAAAAAAATAAAAGGTTTTAGGTATATAGGTAGTTGGGCAGGTGGGTAAAATCCGGACAGGTTAAAACCCAACGCACCCCCTGGAAGACTTTTTTTTTTTGGGTTTAAGGCTATCCGCTCACCCGTTAGCCCTGGGGGCCAGGTAGACTGAACTGGTGGGCCAGATTACAGGAGCCCGCCACCCTGGACTAAGTGCAAGAGTAGTGAGAGATGATATCTCTTATATCAGTCTGAGGCGGCGACTGCTCTTTGGAACACTATCTTTGGATTGATTGGGTTATGCGAAATAGAGTGGTGGATATTTTGGCATGTTGAAGAACAAAGCTTGCTGCCTATTTGGGGGTATTATGGAAGTTAATCTCATTGCACTTATGGAGCAAAAGGGGAGAAGACAGTGACAGAAGTCAAGGATCGTTTCATTATAACATTATACCAATGGATGACTGCTCAATGCTGTTTATTGGTTTCTAGGTGTCAGGATTTCTTTTATTTTTCTCTATTTCTGTTTAGGCGTTTATCATCTATACTCCCTGTGTAAATTAATAACACTGTATAATCAATAAAATATATACTATTAACAAAACCAATTTGAAATAGTGTAATGTATTTCCTTAAAAGTTTATTCTTAAGTCCTTGTGATACAGCTCAAAACAGAGATTCCTAACATGTTTGGGAAGGGGGTTTTACAAAGTTTTCTGAGTTTCTTCCTAGGAAGGAAAAAAAGAAGCTACAAAGAAATGGAAGCTAAACAAACCAGCACTGCCAATTGGATACTTTTAGCATATTACGCAAAGGGTTCAAAAAGTCAATATGGGCAGACACATGAATTAATAAGAAGTCATACCTGAAGCCATGGGAATCATTACTTAACCTAGACCGGGCATCAGCAACAGGCCTCTGTTGCATTCCCTGTTTAGCTTCTCGGAAGCCATCAATTGGTTTAGTTGACATTGTATTTGGAGAAACATCTGGCTTTATTCCTGAACGCTTTTTCTTCATTTTTGACTTTTCCCAACCATCACCACCAATAGGCAATGTTCGATCCTCTGCCTGAACAGCAGCACCATTTGCAAGCCTTAGCGTCTCCCTGTCCCTATCTGTAGCTCCAGATGGCCTGACAAGAGCATTACTCTGCACATCCATCTATGCTTATTAGAATCTGTTAGTCATATCTTGGAAGAATATAAAACCATATTGCGTACTTGGGCTTTGCCTATTCTTTCAATAATATCGTTTACATTTCAAAAAAAAGAATATAAATCTAGGCACGTTAAAAAAAAAAATTGGTTCACCAAATAAAAAATATATAAAGCAAGAAAATCCAACGCGAAACAGTACATAAAATAAGAACAGGAACAGTATAAGCAAGTGCACAAAAAACCTAGGGAAAGAAGGAAAAAAGATAAACAAGCACACGGACAAAGTTGTGCAATCACATAAAAATATATATTTTTTATAAGCAACAATCATATATAGATATGAACTTGAAAACTATGAGTAGACAAGGGATCCTTAAAGCTTTTTTTAATAGGTGAACAGGAGTTTTATTAATATTGTAATATGCATAGCCCAAGTACATAGGAGATATGAATGAGTAACACCTAACTAGGATTTACAGCCAAAATAAGAAATCACAGACAATTAGTCCATTAAAATATATCACCACTGCCCAAAGAAGCTACCTCTGTTAAAACTGGAGTGAATAAAAATATATAAATAGCAAAAAGTACCAAATTTTCTTATCAATCTGCAGAAGAAGAAAAAAGTCCAAACTAAGCAACAATTGTCAAACGTAGAATTAACTGAAAGAGGGATTTCATGTTATATGGAAGTAATGCATGTGTATAAAGGTATAAACTAATAACCATACTGGCATATTGTGATCGTGAAAAGGCAAAAAAGCAACAGAAAAGGTAAAAAAATCCCGTCAACCAATATGACAACTAAACTAGTAGCTGCAAGCTAATTACGCGAGATGTGTATATTACTTACTCTCACATCCACCAAAGAAGTTCGAGTACGCTTGTTTGGGACAGCATTTTTAGTTCGTTCTTCTGCTTTTTGTTGCTCAAGCTCCAAACCACTGGGGGCAGCATGACTCTGATTTCCAATCTTAGCTACACTTGGCCCCAGGACTGAACGATCACTTGATAACACACTAGATCGGTCACTAAAAAAACCTTCTGATCTGGATCTCTTCTTTGATGGTACAGTTGGGAAAATTTTGTTGAATACAGATAGTGATTCGTTGAAAATTTTCACACGTTCCCTGTTAAATGTAACATTTTTTTAACTAGTCACAATACCAATCTCAATTTCAAAATATATAAAGAAGTACCTCGCCCTGACAGAACTTTCACGAAGACCAGCCTTTACACGTTTGACTTCTTCTGGTATCGGAGATGATAGCAGCTTGCCTTTTGAAGAACCAGATGAAGAATCATCCGGTGAAATGCTAAGTGCAAGACTCACATGACGTTTGAAGTCCACTTGCCGACTAGACTTATGGTCTGCAGCCAGCACCTTTGGATCAAAACGTACGCACTGGAAGAAGTTCACAACATCACCTTGTGTTACTGAAGAACTGCTTCTCGACATGTTCGGGAGGGAAGATAGAATAGGATTGTCCATGCTCTCCCGAAAGCTAACCGATCTGTCCAATGTAGCAGCTATGTGGGATCCACGCTGCGCACTGGTGTAAAATGGTCTATCCGGGCTACCAGAAGGTATATCAAACTTGCTAGATGTTGCCATTGCATTAGTTTCCAAACATCCTCTATGTTACAAGCCCAGAAAACAGAGTGGTGCATGACAAAATTGTGGTAGTAATGCACATAAAGGCCTAATTTATGGTACTTTTTTCGATGACTGCCTGATGAAAACACTGCCCCCTGCAATGAAGAAACCAAATACAAATCCAAATTACATGATACGCGCAGCCTTCACATATTAAGTACCTTAGGTATGTCTGATTTCCAAAAAAAATCAGATCTTTATTTTTAAAAAATAAATAAAAATGAACTCCAATCGATCATCTTTTAAACACCAAAAAACTAGCTATTTCTAAATAAAAATATAATTATTGCCTAAGTTTCTTTTTGGGAAGTGATAAACTGCTTAGAAGTAGCTGTTAGTCACGTGAAATCAATCAAGACATCATTTCCAGTACAATTTTAAGTTTGTACAAAACTAAATAATGACAAGTTAAACAATAACAATAACCATTTGCCAAAGTGTATGTGAAAAAAGCACAAAAACCAAGGCTGTGTTTGGTTTAACAAACATTTTAAAAAAATCATTTTTTTTTTAAAATCAAACCAGTTGCAAACATCCCTTTTCTTATTCAACTTTTTATCCAAATATTATCTAAACACAAATATCAATACAAATTCTACCAGCTCCAACTAAAAAAAATCTTAAAAATTTATATTCAAATAGCTCTTAAACTCCACCAATTCACTTTCACAGGCTTCAATAAAACACTCTATTTAAAATATATATATATATATATATATATATATATATAAGTCTCAAGATTTCTCTCTCCTTTTCCAAAACCCAATCTCAAAAAAAAAAATATATATTCTCAAATTTTCAAAAAATATTTCATATCCAACCATGGCCCAAGACTTTCACTAAAAAAAAAAAAACACAAATTTTTTTTTCCAAACTTTTCTTTTTCAATTGTACTAATCTTACACAAACCCCAATCCAAAACACATCCCAACAAATTTTTTTTTGATAGGTACATCCCAACAAATTTTTATCCAAGTAATTCTCCTACCTATCTACTGTCTCAAAATTCAATATAAAACTCATCTGATTTTTTTTTTCCCAAGTATTCTAAAAAATTACAAAAATTTTCACTCACCAAATAAAATGCTTGAAACACAGAAATAATTTGTACTGACAAGCATATGTGAGGTCCAAGTGAAACATCAATATTTCATTGCAAGATATGTTTAAGCATGCACGTGTTCAGGTACCTAAAAAGTGTCTTTGTGAATAAAAAAGACTAAATATAACAACATATCATAAACCACGGAACCCCTACAACGTATGTATTCACCCAGTTTTACACTTTCATGTTTGATTGAAAGAGAAATTATATTTGCAAGCTGATATGGAGGACACACCCTCCACAAAATTGACATGGCAAGATTTGATTTGTTTGATTTGAATTTTAAACTTCTCTTGCAAATCAAAATCTTGCCATATCAGCAGTGCAGAGGATGTGTCATCCAACTAACTTGCAAGTATAAAGACTTTAGTCCAAAACACAAGGGACTAGAATAACCTCCGTAGAAATATGGCCTCTTCATATATATATGATCATCTTGTGTAAAGGCACCTTTGACGTGACACAATCATTTACTTGGGCTTTGCCTAGATATGTCCTGTCTCTTGTAGATAGGTCCTGTCTAGAAGTTAATTACCACCTTCGACCTAGATAGGTCCCTTTCATATATATAGAAGTTAATTAGCACCTTCGAACTAGAACATCATCTTGTGTACTTGGGCTTTGCCCGTTTTAATAATATAATCGTTTACTTATAAAAGATATATATATGATCAATTTTGTCCTGTCTATTAAAGTGGATGGATGAAAGCTTCCCACATAAAGGAATACACACACAGAGAGATAACGATAGATTTTTTTTTTTTTTTATAAGTACAGAGATAACGATAGATAAAGAGATTGTTAATGGATGCCCCAAATATTAATAAAAATAATAGCAAAAACCAACAATCATCTTCTTAGGATTCAACTGATTGCTAGAAAGGATGCTTTCATAAAGAAATGCATCTAAAACTTTAAAAAAAAAAAAACACCATTTAAACTGCAATGTATTACTTCATATTCCCTTGGTGCTACCGCTAGCTTCTAACAATTCATATCTTCAACATTTTCTTGAATTTCTACTGGTTTGTCCCTCTTTTCAGTTCACCCTTTTAATAGCATGTCATTCCCTTATGCCTTCTGTGGTGCTTATGGGCTGAAGAAATGAAAGGTGTTTTGATAATTGTGAACGTACTCTAGAGGAGTTAAGGGACTTTTATTATAATACTTTCAGATTTTGGGTTTCAAATCTTGTAAGGGATGGGAATGAATGTTCTGACTTGTTTTAATTTCCCAGCTTTAGCTTGTAAATAGGTGTCTCTCATTTGTATACTCCCTATGTACTTGGGCTATGCCTATTTACTTGGACTAAAATATCTCTTATTACCCATCAAATATATATATATATATATATTATACATGCATCCCAAACCAATTCAAAATTGACTCGTAATATAATTATCTACCAAATTTATGCATAAAGGATCAGAATTTTTTTTTTTTCTGTAAGTAAAGATGTAATAATATCGATAGGTGTAACCAAGTGCATTGGGTGAATACAAGAGAAAACTTTTTTTTTTTTGATAAGTAGGTGAATACAAGAGAAAACACCTAGCCCATAATAGAGAGTCCCTAATGAACATCACCCAAAAGGGAGAAATTAGAAACCCATCCAATATACACTAAGCCCTATTGGGACAAAACATAAAGGATCAGAATGTTAATGCTCCAGTCATTCAGCAATTTCAGAGTCTCACAACCTTGTTTGAAGATTGTCATTCAAAGCAAATAAATTTATCCTTGACTAGGAAAAGCACAAAAGTTTTCCATACTTATGATGCACTTAAAAAACTTAAGCAAATACCCCTACTAAAATTGCATTTGCAGCTACAGAACATACACCCTAGAATTACAACAACTAGAATACTTTGTGTTGTTTATGTAGAAAAATATATGCTATGTCCAAAAACATGCAATTATTATAATATTAGTTCCAAGACGGAACGGAATCAACAACCTCAACTCAAAACTTGAACTGTTAATAATGACATTGCTAATTGACAACCCCACCTTTCCCAGCAAGGATGGCATGGATAGTTCAAGAAAAACAAACAATTGTGCAGTTGATTAATGCCAGCAATATATATATATATATATATATATATATATAAATTCATGCCCTGTACTCTTCTCACCTAATCACATCTCCTTAAATATATTGGATATAAACCAAGTTAAACTAAAAATAAATAAAAACCAAAAACCAAAATTGCCAAATGGCCAAAAGAAAGAAAGAAAGAGATACACAATTGTCAACTCCAAAACAATAGCTGCAGTTTTTTACTAGCACAACACATAACGTATGGTAAAAGTATCCAGAACTGGCATGGTTGATCATACTACTTTAATTTAAGAAAAAGATGCCACAACTACATAATTAACTTCAAAGCTGACCTTGCAAGATCTGTGGGAAAATAATTTACGTAAATAGCAGTAAGTGTAACACTTCTGTTAATGGTCTTTTCCCAATTTAAAAATAAAATTCCCTCTTTTTTTTGAGCGACTATTTCCCTCAAGTTCACTTCCTCGGTTAAATTACACAACATTCAAATTGAACCCAATGACAGCACAACAAAATATTTGCCGATTTCTCTCGCTATTTGATTTTCTAAGTTCCTCCATTCCCTACGATCATGCTAATAGATTTTCAGAAAGAAAATTAAATATTTTCTCGTGAACTTTGGTTACTCTAAGTTAGAAAGAACTGTTTCTTCTCAATTATTCGATTTCTTTCTCTCAATCTCAGTTCATTAAATAGAAGCGAAAAACAAAATAATCCAGAAACCAAAACGAATCGCAAACAGAAAAAGGAATCCCTAGAAGTTGAATCAACAGAAAACTCCAGAATAAGAAGCTGTATGCTACCCTGAATTACCCAAATAAATCCGAATAAAAAAAGAAGAAACCCTAGAAGTTAAATCAGCATATATTAAAACACAGAAATATGTATATACCTTTCCAATTTTGCTATAAGTGAAGATGCTTTTTCTCGAGCTGTGATGATTCTGAGATTGGGGATTCAAAAACTAGTTCCTAGTTGGATTTTTTTAGGTTTGAATGAGTTGGAGTTCGAAATCGAAGGTTCGTACAAAGCTATGGAGGACGAAGCACCCTGTGTTTTGATCAGCAATGAATCGGGCTATAGGGAAAGTACGCTTATGCCCATGGTTTGTTTCTCTGGGGCTTATAGAGAAGGCAACTGAAGTAGAGGTAATATAGGAAGAAAAGATTTGAGCCGGCTTAATCCAGCTCCAAGTCTACATATGATTATCTAATTTCGTTATCTTTAGTAAGAAGAGAGTGCATTAATTGATATTCATAGATTTTAAGTAACTTGGCAAGTAAGCTATTTAATATATGATATGCCTGTTTGTATAATTAAAGATGCTAAAACTTGAAATGTAGGAAAAAATTATTTAGGTCGGCATATAAATCTTACAAAAAAACTTATATGTTGGGATAGTTTAATATAATGTCATTTTTTCTATACGGTTGGATTGTACAAAGGCTTTTTACAACCTCTCAATAAAATAAAGATACATTATGTATTTTATCAAATTGAAAATAGACTCAGGTACACATGTTCCAACCCTAATTTTCTCTTAGATTTCTAAGTTTCCATCGCTCCAAATTTTTGTCGCTTCATTTTTTCGACGTGTGCAATTTGCCCATCTCTGTCACTCCAAATTTTTAGCATGTGCAGTTCGTCAGTCTCTGTCGCTCCACCTCACCGGCATGTGCAGTTCCTATCTCTGTCGCCCCCCATCCAATCGCATTTTCAAATCATCTCATTTTCATCGTGTCTTCAAATCGCAAGTGACCAGATTTCCATTTGTTATGTATTTCGTGATTTGTCTTAGATCTTGTGAGCAATTGAATGGAGATTAGCTTAAGTAGGCAACAAAAGGATAGAGTCTATTGCCCTATCCATATTCATGAACCAAAATGATGACCTTCGGGAATCTCAATGAACTGCTCATTTACATCTTTCAATAACCAGATTCATGAACCAAGGATAGGGTCCATTGGGAGAAAACCCGTCTGTTAAATCCTCATCGCCGTCTAGGGAGTTTGGAGGAGGAGGAGAAGGTCATCGCAGAGAAAAGTTTTACTTGCATCAATCATCAATGTCGACTCCAAGGGACTACGAGCCCCAGCTTTTACCTTTGTTTCCATTGAGTTCACCAAGAGTTTTAGGATCTTCTTTCTAATCAAAAGAGATCTTGTAAAAGGATACTATTACAATTTGAAAGGAGACGTCTTGATTTTAATTGTACAATTTTATCCATCTTCCTCATAGCTAAAATGATAAAGGTCTTTTTTTTCTCTTTTGATCTTTTTGGTATTTTCATGGTAATATTATCACTAAGGAGTCATCAAAGATTCGATAGATTTTGCTTAGGTCAATTGTCTTTTTGAGTTTCTTTCCTTCTGCTCTCGATGGATGAGTTTCCAAAAATTTTATGAGAAAATTACATACATGTTGTTTGATTAATTGGAAAAATAAAAGTAAGAATAGAATCCATTGCCATGTCCATCAAAAATGAAAGATCTAGATAAATAAAGAAATAAGCAGGAGAAAGGGAGAGATGGGTAGGACGTCGCGTTGGAGACGGAGAATAAATTCGAAGGGGGGGAGAGAATGGGAGAAATGAATTTCGGCAAGGGGGTCCATGTAGTGCTGGTCTCTAATTATTGTAGTGGGAAGACTAGGTGGCAAGAAATAATTGGGGGCTGTAATATTGGGGAGTGTAGCCGAATTGGCCGAATGTTTTCTCTTTAATATAAGAGCAATTATATATTTCAAATCGAGGTGTAAAACACAACAACCATATAATTTAAATAGTAATATATTATATGGTTGAAATTTTAAAATGTATCTTTAAGATAATCATGCCATATAAGCATTTTACCACTTGGGCAAAATTAATTTTTTCGCTGCTTGGCCCGGCCTATTGCAAGTTATCACTGGGACAAAATCAACTTCTCCTTTTTTTCTATTTTTTATTTATATTCTTTTATCATTTTAAAATATTTTTAAAAAATATTAATTCACTAATAGTCGTTTTCTTAACAATTATGTAAAAAACAAGTTTTAAAAAAATTAAAATACATGCGATATCAAAATAAGGTGTTAAGATAGCATTTTTTTTTTTTTTTAACTGTAATTTACACACTGACTTGAGAATAGAAAGTTTCAACACATGTTTGAGATTGTAGTGGAAAATAGAACTTATAACTGTAGAACTTATCACTTATAACTTAAATAATAAATTCTATAATTCAAAAGTTGTTTACTGTTGGGTAAACATATATCTAAAATGCTTTTAAAATTAGTTACAGTAATTTTTTTTAAATATACAGTTATTCACAGGAATGTTTTGATAAAAACTCTAATTTAGTGCTTTTTTAAAAAGTAAAGCAAACTTTCAGCTTTTTTAAATGATTAAAACATTTTTTATAAAATTATCAAACATGTCATTTTTTTAAAAGTATTTCTTACTGCTTAAAAGTACTTTTTAAACTTTGAAATGCAACTCCAAACAAGCTCTTAGTGTAATATATTAGATCTATTTTGCAATGAAAAGAACTTACTTTACTATCTAATGGATTATATTAAATTTTCTTATATAAGATTTGTGTATAAACCAAAGATTTTAAGGGTATGTTTTGAAATAGATCTCATCTCATCTTTTTTTTTTTATTTTAAATATAACTGAAATATACATATTTTTAAACTAATCGTTATAATTTTTTGAAACTAATCATTACAACTTTCTTTAAAAAAAAAAATAGTTGTGTTGTATAGCAAATGAATCATTATAATTTTTTTAAATTTTCATACAAAATATCATAAAAAATTCTTTTTTTTTTAATTCTAAAATAATAATTATATTAAAAATAATATTTTAATAATATTTTATTCAACTTATAACTTTAATCTAAAATCATTTCATTTCATCTCATTATCCAAAGAGTGATTCTACATAGAAACCACTATAGCAGTGCACTCAATACGTGGCTCCTTATGATATTTCTTTATTTAAATAAAAAAATCTATACATAAGTTTATATACCACATGCTATATGATTTTTTTTTCTTTTATAAAATATTTAGTACATAAATTGTCGAATCCAATGTTTCAATGTTCGTATTTACGTGTAGATTTTGATGATAACAAATAAATTCAAGTCTCAAGTTCAAATTATCTACGCAATGCAGCGAAGCGTACATCAAGCATAAAAAAACAAGTCTACAAATGAAACTCATAGATTATTCTTGCACATCTCTTGATAAAAATTCGAAATTGGATTAAGACTAAAAAATTAACATTTTCTCATAAAAGCATTAAATTGCATTTTTTTATACATAACATAAGCATGATATATGCATGACATTATTACAAGTTTTAAATTGAAAATTTATATTTTATATGTGCATGACATATGCAATGATTTCATTAAAAGTTTTATTTTCAAAAATTATATTTTACATGTGCATGACATATGTAATGACTTCATTCAAAAATTTGAATTTTGAAAATTGAATGACATACGCAATGACTTCATCAAACTTTGAATTTTGAATTTGGAAGATGATTGAATGTGATCCATTTGCCTATAAATAGCTCACTTGAGTTTTACAAAATCACAACAACAAGAGTTTACACATCTATTGCTAAGTTTTGCATCATTCTGTCAAAACTCTCATACTCTCTTTTCTAAAGTCTTGAATCTTAATTCTTGTTCTGTTTTAGAGAGATATAGGTTGCGCTGTATTGTTTCTATCTCACTCATTGAGGAGTGTACTCTGATAGTCTACCCACTATCAACTCTTGTATCAGTAAAATGGTACGTATAACCCTTGTGTGTGTAGAATGTGTTCTACACAGAGAATAGTTGAATCACTAAGTGTGAGGTGATTGCAAGTGTAGAAAGTGTTCTACATGGATTTTTTGTAGCGGTGCTGCTCAAAGGTGTAATAGGTTTCTATCTCCACCTAAAGGAGATTGAATAGCAAATTTGGGATCCTCAAGGGGTAGATTGAGGCGAGGACGTAGGCAGTTGGGCTGAACCTAGTAAAAATACTGAGTTTGCTGCTTCTTACCCTACTCTTTACAATTCTTGCTACTTTATATTCTGTTTATATTTTATATCATATAGTTGGTTTACAATTGTTAATTTTTTTTATATAATCCAATTTACCTCCCCTCTCGTGTTAGTCATTTGGGCAACAATTGGTATCAGAGCAATGGCTCTGTTATAAGATTAACTATCTGTTGAGTTAAGATCATATGGCAAACATTGCAGTTACTTTCGCTGAAAGTCAATCTAGTAGTCGATCTCCACTATTTTGTGAAGATAATTATACTTTCTGGAAAGTTAAAATGAGAATATTTTTTCAGTCTTAAGGTCGAGAAATCTGGAAATGTATTGTAAATGGGCCTTATATTCCAACAAAAACTGTTGATGGAGTAAAGGTCAACAAAGGAAAAGGAAGAGTTTGATCGCGAAGATGGTAAACTTTATACTGTGAATGTAATGACTATGAATTTTCTATATAATGCTCTCAATGGTAATGAATTTAACAGAATAATGACTTGCAGGACAACAAAGGAAATTTGGGACAACTTGGAAGTAACCTTTGAAGGAATTTCGCAAGTCAAATAATCAAAAATTTATATTTTTACGCATGAATATGAAATGTTCAAAATGAATGATAATGAATCTATTTCTTCTATGTATACTCGTTTTACTAATATTATAAATAGTTTGACATCTTTTGGTAAAGTTTATTCCAGCTTGGAGATAGTAAGGAAAATTCTCAACTCCTTGCCAAAACGTTGAGAATAAAAAATAACGGCGATTATTGAAACTAGAGATCTTAAAAAACTCAAAGTAAATGAACTCATCGAGTCACTTATTTCCCATGAGTACACATTGAAAAAAGGAGAAGAAGAAGGAAAGCAAAAGAAGAGTTTGGCACTCAAAGCCGTTCCTCATGAAAGTGAAAGCGATGAAGATAAAGAAAACGATGACGAAGAGATTACAATGATCACAAGAAGATTTAAGAGATTCTTGAAAAATAAAGCTCCTCCAATGAAACTTTTCAAAAAATCTTCCAACAAAGATACAGGTAAAAATGATTCATTAATTTGTATAAATGTAAAAAGCCAAAACATATCAAGATAGATTGTCCCATGTTAAAGAAAGATCGATACAAAGGCAAGAAAACGATGAAAGCTACATAGGATGATAATTCAAATAGTTTAGACAGCGACGCAAGTAATGAAAAATCTGCAAATCTTTGTTTTATAGCTAAAGATGATCTTGAAGTAACAAATTTTGAAAATCCCTCTTATGAAGAATTGCAAAATGCTTTGGAAGAGATATATGAGGAATTTGAAAAATTGGGTATTAAGTATACTGCTTTGAAAAAGAAAAATTCTTCTTTAACAAATGAAATTGATGTTTTAAGAAAAGAAAATATAGTTTCAAAAGATGAAAATGATTAACTAAAAAAGAAAGTAGCTGATTTAGAAAACGTTGTTGAAAATTTCACAAATGGAAAAAGAAATTTCGAAAAACTTCTTGATAATCAAAGATGTGTTTTTGATAAAGTAGGCTTGGGATACATGCCAAAAGAAAAACTCAAACCCTATAAAAATTTCTTTAATAAACCCATTAAATCAAAACAAGATTTTCAAAATTCTTTTCCTAAAAATAGATTTGTCAAAAAAAGATATTATTACAATCACTCAAGTTCTTCAAGTATGTTACATGTTATTTGTAATTTTTGCAATAGAAATGATCATAACTATCATACTTGTTCTATTAAAAGAAAACATACAATGACTATCAGGGCCATATGGGTACCAAAGAATATTGTTTCTTCTAATACTAATAAATAAAGGACCCAAAAAACATGGGTACCAAGAAAAATTATTTTAATTATTTTTGTAGGTATGCATGAAGTCTTCCGTAGGTAAAATAAGATAGTTTTTAGATAGCGGATGCTCAAGACACATGACAGGAGATAAAACTAAATTCATTGATCTCACTCCTAAAGAAGAACGACGCATGACATTTGGAGACAATTCAAAATGGAAGATCGTGGGAATAGGTAAAGTTGGTAATAAATCTTCTCTTATAATTGAAGATATTCTACTTGTTGAAAGTTTAAAACATAATCTTTTAAGTATAAGTCAATTATGTGATAAAAGATTTACAGTTACCTTAAAAAAGGATAAGTGCATTATTTTGAATAATCATAATTGCAATATTTGTTTTATTGCTCTTAGAAACAATAATGTTTATATAATTGAATTTGAAGAAATTGCCTCACAAGATACTATTTGTTTATCAACTCAACATGAAAATAGTTGGTTATGATATAGAAGATTAGATCATGTAAATATGGAACTTATTTCTAAACTTTCAAAAAATGATCTTGTGAGAGGTTTGCCAAAAATGAACTTTCTTAAAGACAAAATCTGTGATACATGCTAGTTTGGTAAACAAACAAAAACTTCTTTCAAAACCAAGAAACATATTTCCACTACTAGACCTTTACAACTAATACACATGAACCTTTTTGGACCAAATAGGGTTGCAAGTCTGGGAGGAAAATATTATGCATTTGTTATTGTTGATGATTTCTCTAGATATACTTGGGTCATCTTTCTCGCTCATAAATATGAGGTATATAATGTATTTACCAAGTTATGCAAGAGAATTCAAAATGAAAAAGGCTATACTATCTCAAACATCCGAAGCGATAAGAGAAAAGAGTTTGTTAATAAATATATTGAATCTTTTTGTGATGAAAATGGTTTTTTGCACGATTTCTCTGCTCCTCAAACTCCTCAACAAAATGGAGTACTAGAGAGGAAGAATAGATCTCTTCAAGAAATGGCAAGAACAATGCTTAATGAGAATAATTTACCTAGTTATTTTTGGGCTGAAGCGGTAAGTACTGCATGTTATGTTATAAATAGAGTTATGTTAAGGTCTAAATTAGATAAAACCCCTTATGAGCTTTGGAATGAGAAGAAACCCAACATTAGTTACTTTCATGTATTTGGATGCAAATGTTTTATTCTTAATGATAGGGATAATTTAGAAAAGTTTTGATGCAAAATCTGATGAATGTATCTTTCTTGGGTATGCTACAAATAGTAAAGTTTATAGAGTATTCAATAAAAGAGTTTTGACTGTACAAGAATCTATGAATGTAGTATTTGATGAATCTAACCCTCTACTCTCCAAGAAGTCTATTGATAAAAAAACAGAAAGTACAAATAGCATAAATAGTCTCAATCTCAACAAAGAGAATACAATGGAAGAAGTCCAACGTAGAGATATAAGAAAAGATCATCAAGTCTTAGTACAAGATGCAACTTAAACAATGGAAACATGTGAAAGATCATCCAGTAGAACAAATTCTTGGAGAACTTTCATGAGGTGTAAGTACTCAATCATCTCTTAGAAATATTTGCAATCACATTGCTTTTCTATCTAAAATTGAACCCAAAAATATTGATGAAGCACTTATTGAATAATCATGGATTCTAGCTATGCAAGAAGAGTTAAATCAATTTGAAAGAAATGATATTTGGACACTTGTTCCTAGACCCAGAAATTACACTGTTATTGGAACAAAATGGGTTTTTAGAAATAAGAAAGATGGGTCTGGACTCATCACTAGAAACAAGACTCGACTTGTAGCCCAATGTTTCAATCAAGAAGAAGGAATCGATTATGATGAAACGTATGCACCTGTCGCAAGATTAGAAGCTATTCGAATGTTACTTGCATATTCATGTTATTCATGTTATAAAAATTTCAAACTTTTTCAAATGGATGTTAAAAGTGTTTTCTTAAATGGTTTTATAAATGAAGAGATATATGTTGAGCAACCTCCAGGTTTTGAAAATCATATTTCTCCTAATCATGTTTTCAAGTTCACAAAAATTTTATATGGACTCAAACAAGCTCCTAAAGCTTGGTATGAAAGGCTAAGTGGTTTTTTGATTGAAAAAAGTTTTTCAAAAGGAAAGATCGATACAACTCTTTTCATCAAATATGAATAGGATGATGTTCTTCTAGTTTAAATTTATGTTGATGATATAATATTTTGTGCTACTAATGAAAATATGTGCTAAGATTTTGCTAAGAGTATGCAGGAAGAATTTGAAATGAGCATGATGGGAGAACTTAATTTCTTTCCTGGATTGCAAATCAAGTAAGAAAAAAATGGAATATTCATTAATCAGTCAAAATATATCAAAGAGTTACTCAAAAAGTTTGAGATGGAATGTGCAAAGGTAATTGGAACACCAATGAGTCGAACTACCAAACTTGATAAAGATGAAAGTGGTAAGCCATTTGACTCAAAGGTATATTGAGGTATGATTGATAGTTTATTATATTTGACAGCTAGTAGACCTGATATTATGTTCAATGTATGTTTATGTGCACGTTTTCAATCATCTCCAAAACAATCTCATTTGATTGCAATCAATTAGATATCTTGCCGGTACCATTGACCTAGGGTTATGGTATTCTAAACACACTTCTTTCGATCTTATTAGTTATTCAGATGCGGATTATGCTGGTTGCAAAGTTGATCAAAAAAGTATTAGTGGCACATGTCATTTTTTAGGTCATGCACTTGTTTCATGGTTTAGTAAAAAGTAAAATTCTGTTGCATTATCTACTACTGAGACAGAGTATGTTGCTGTAGGTAGTTGTTATGCTCAAGTTTTTTATATGAAACAACAACTTGAGGATTCTAAACTTATGTACAATCATATTCCTATTAAATGTGATAATACTAGTGCTATAAATCTTTCAAAGAATCCAATACAACATTCTAGGACCAAATATATTGAAATTAGATATCATTTTCTTAAAAATCATGTGCAGAAAGGTGATATTGTACTAGAATTCACAAGCACACACGATCAATTGGCAGACATTTTTACAAAACGCCTACCAGAAGATAAACTATGCATGATTAGAAGAGAAATAGGAATGATGCATGCTATGAATATCTGCTAGATTAGATACTTTTATTCCATTATCTCAAATGACCTACAGAAACTTAAGACGTTTAACCTCATCATTCAAATGCTTTTGCTCCTTATAAGTCATCATGTCATCCTTGTCTAAAGGATTAGACAATCGAAATGAAGAGGCAAGTAAGGATTTTAAATCCTTATTCTGTTGTTTTAACTCTATTATTTTTTGTTTGACTCATAAAGAAGTTGTTGAAGTACAGAGACCATTTCGCTAAGTTTCTCGATTTCGCGATTTTTAGACTGCGACCGAGCGAAAAAAGTAACAATGGAAGATGAATATTGAGCCCGAGACCCACAAGCTCATAAATGGCGTCATGATCTGATTTCTTAGCCAAATCAGTCTCTTATTGCTTCATCGCACCTACGACAGATGCAAAAATAGATTGATCACGAGAAGCACTGAAAGAAATTTGATGAGCTATTGAAATTTTGTAGAGTGAGAATGAAGATGAACTATAGAGATGAGAAGAAAATTTGATGCGAATTAGATAAAACTAAGGATTGCTTTTATAAAGACAAAAATAAATACAAGATAAACTGTCATCTCTTCAAATCTTACTTAGTCAAATTTACAAGATATGCCGGATGCATATTGTCAAAAGTTATCGAGCTAAGCCAGCGAGATTAATTACAATTATCCCTATTTCTCTTGTGAAACGCTGTCATTATCTACTGATGTTGACTCAGTGCTTGAACTCTCACTCGTTCTGATTCCTCTATTCGAAGTTTCAAAACACGAGCTAATTCTGTCAAATATTTATTTTCTTGCTTTAACCTCTTATTCTTTCTACCTTTATTTGCAAGCTTTGATGTAGAACAGATATTTGATTGTTAAGTCGATCAACTTCATTTGCTCTCGCTAGTAATCTCCGAGACATGGTCGTAACAGAGGCAGCATATTGAGCACTGAGAGTTCTTGATGCTGCAACAATCTCAGAATCAGTCCTATCATAAAGTGCATCTCTACTTCTATCATGGTATTGACATATCAGGAGATAAAATGACTAGTTGAGACGGTTCTTGATTCAAATCCGGAAGATTACCAGAAGAAATTTTCTCCGCCATTCTGTCGTTTTGGATAAACAGATATTTGATCAATGAGCAATGTGAGATTTTTCTTGTGAGTATTTGATGGGTAAAAAGGGTATTTTAAACAGCAACTCGAAAGCTTTCAAATCTTTATAAAATCTCGTTGCTCAACAATATCAAGCAGATTTGAATCTCCTTCCGCACCGAATTGCCAGAGTTAGGCCTCCAGCTTTTACAGTTTTTGTCGGACATGGGAGTTAGGTATCAACATTTGTAGATTTTGTCGAACACAGGTGGCTCTGATTATTCAACACTCTACAATTTCTACTAAACGCACCATTTTATTTGGTTATTGATTATTACGGAAAGAAATCTTATTGAAGCCAATTACAGTTCCTTTTTAATGATGCCAAAAGAGGGAGAAGTCTTATATTAGTATTATACTACCCTGTTATATGCTAGAAACATGTTTATATTTTTCTTGAAAAACTAACGCATATTTTCAGGGGGAGTTTAAGTATTACTGCAGGTCACAAATTTCTACTAAGTATTTGTCATCATCAAAAAGGGGGAGATTATTGAATCAAAGGTTTCAAGGTTCGTATCTACGTGTAGATTTTGATGATAACAAATAAATTCAAGTCTCAAGTTCAAATTATCTACGCAATGGAGCGAAACGCACATCAAGCATAAAAGAACAAGTCTACAAATGAAACTCATAGATTATTCTTGTACATTTCTTGATAAAAATTCGAAATTAGATTCAGACTTAAAAATTAACCTTTTCTCATAAAGTATTAAATTACATTTTTTTATGCATGACATAAGCATGATATATGCATGACATCATTAAAAGCTTTAAATTGGAAAATTATATTTTACATGTGCATGACATATGCAATGATCTCATTAAAAGTTTTATTTTCAAAAATTATATTTTACATGTGCATGACATATGCAATGACTTCATTCAAAAATTTGAATTTTGAAAATTGAATGACATATGCAATGACTTCATCAAAATTTAAATTTTGAATTTGGAAGATGATTGAGTGTGATCCATTTGCCTATAAATAGCTCACTTGAGTTTTGCAAAATCACAACAACAAGGGCTTACATATCTATTGCTAAATTTTGCATCATTTTTTCAAAACTCTCATTTTCTCTTTTCTAAAATTTTGAATCTTAATTCTTATTCTTTTTTAGAGAGATATAGGTTGCACTATATTGTTTCTATCTCACTCATTAAGAAGTGTACTCTGATAGTCTATCCATTATCAGCTCTTGTATCAGTAAAAGAGTGCGTATAGAAGGTGTTTTACATAGGGAATAATTGAATAACCAAGTGTGAGGTGATTACAAGTATAGAGGGTGTTCTATACAGATTCTTTGTAGCGGTGCTGCTCAAAGGTGTAATAGGTTTCTATCTCCACCTAAAAGAGATTGAATAGTGAATTTGGGATCTTCAAAGGGTAGCTTGAGGTGATGACGTAGGCAGTGTGACTGAACCTCGTAAAAATACTAAGTTTGCTTCTTCGTACCCTACTCTTTACAATTCTTGCTGCTTTATATGCTGTTTATATTTTATATCGTATAGTTGGTTTACAATTGTTAATTTTTTTTATATAACTCAATTCGCCCCCTCTCTTGTGATAGTCATTTGGATAACATAAATAATGAGTAGAGAATTCAATTAGTTTTAAAAGAATAAATTCAGAAAGGATTTGTAAAAAATAAAAATAAAAATTGTATGATGTGTGGTATATGAGCTTATGTGTAGAAAAGATTTTTTTAAAAACCAAAATGCAGGTCTTAATTCAATTTGAAATGGTTTCGGAGAGTCTTCATAGTCCTAAGTTTTGAATTCTGTTTCGGTGACTGTTCCGGTGTACCGTTTCGGGATTAATTATATATTATAATATATATATATATATATATATATATATAAAAACTAACAACTAATAGAATAAAGACATATATATGTAAGTGTGTATCATGTATATGTGTACATATTAGAAGAATTAAAAATTTATAAAATGATTATAAGTTGAAAAAATACAAATTTGAGTTAAGATACAAAAATAAATAAATAGATAAAATATTAAAAAATAATGATATTTAAAAAAAGACGTATTTAAAATTACAAAGTATATAAATATATTTTATATTCTAGAATTAATTAAATACCATCTACATTTAAATTTTTTTTAAAAAAATATCATTAAAACACAAAAAAAATTACAAAAATAATCTAAATCGGAATAGGAATCGAAACGGCCGGAATTTAACCGAAATGACCGGAACGGGCCGGAATTTAGACCGGAACGGAACAATGAAGTATAGTGCACCGGTTGAGGCACTGGAACGGAACATTCCGGCCAGAACGGAACGAAATTCAAAACTATGCTTCATACAGTTCAAATTCAACCTGCAAAAGAGCACTCCTCCCTCGACAGCAACCCTTGTAGCGTCCTCTATCCAGTCGGCGACGTCTCTCTCGTCAAAGTGACCTAGCGACTCTCCTCCATTTGTCCAATGCCGCCACTCCCCGCGAGCTCATTGAATGAAGCAAATCAATTTTCATTCCGTGAAACCCACCCTCTTTCCTCGCCACGACCCGCGTCAGCTTCATATTCCCAGCTCCACCTCTTGACGGCATCTCTCTGTTCACGGCCACCTCGCGGCGCTCTTACGTCTGCCCAGCACTACCATTCCCGACGACAAGTTCGACGAACCAAACCAGCGACAAGTTCCAATAACTTTGTTTCGCCAAATGGTTTGCTCAGCTTCGTAGGTAAATATTGTAACATTTTTCCTTCCATAATGTTCTTCATGTGTACTGAGAGATGTGATTTTTATATTTTTTTAGATTAGTATTGTGGCTTAGGGCAGGGAAAAAATCAATATTCTTTGTCTTTGAATAGCTATTTTTAAAACCAGCTAGCATTCATATTCGATTCTTCATTCTTCAAGCTATGTTAAGTTATCCTTGATGTTGTGGCATAGTTTGTGAGGAATAAGCATTGCAAGCTCTACCCTCCTTGTTTCATTCTTGAAGATTCTATTTTGTATGAACCTTGATGTTGTCGTATAGTTTGTGGGGAATAAGCATTTTTGAACCTTCTTGAGAGGTTGTGGTGTATTTTTTAGAGTCCAGTCATCCATGACAAGGTTTTCCAATACTAACTATCAGATCATGATTTTGGTAAGTGACAAAGGTACCCAATGGATTTTGGTTTCATGGATTTACCCTCTACCTAATTCTTTATATGTGGAGGAAGTACACTTTAGATTACAAATCATTGATAAGTTCAGAAAGTGCATTCAAATTGATGTTTTAGATGGAGACGTCCTTGTTGTAGGATCTTTAGAAATTCAACGTATTAGACTACATGCCTTCAATTTCTGCTTTTGTATTCAAGATTTCCTAGCACTTTTCCCTTTTCATTGTTGGTTGAATCTGTTATGTACTTTTATACTAGAGTAACACCTTTGTTTTTGCCTTAAGAAAATCTTCACCTTTCTTATCAAAAAACAAGTTTATCAAGGACAATCAATCTAAAACATTAAAGGTGCTTTTATATAACAAGAGGCAGGGCCAAATCTGGGGGTCGAGAGGGATTCCAATTCATTTAAATTCACATTTGGGACATAGCACGATGGAGAAATTCTAGACTTTCTTTTTTAATACTCTTTCTTTATACAACTTCTATAGATTTTAATGGGCTAAAGTTTTCATGATTTTCATTACCTATCAAACCAAAGTTTTTCATGATTTTCTTGTGTCTTTTTCACTTTCTAGATATATGTTTTTCTTCTATTCATTCTGTGTACTTGGATTACCCCTTTTACATTTTAAATAAATCTTTTATTTCTTTTGAAAGAGATACCCAGGGACTTTAAGGATGGTTAGGTATGAAAAAGAATGATAGTGGAAGGAACATCACATTTTGACCCACAAAGCTTAACTTGTTCATTAAGTTTTGATAGTTACATGAAAGCCTTTGTATAAATTATTGCAAATCCTATACCAAGAAAGAAGAATTACTTAACCAAATGGAAACTAGTAGAGTAAGATTTAAAAATAGCACTCTTGTAATTGTAGAGTGAGCCACCATCGGGGCAAGAAATAGCAGTAAAAGAATTTGTTATCTTCGAATTTATTGGTGAATTCTCTGATACTTTCACTTTTACCTATTCCATGGTCATCTAAATCATAGGCTAATGCAGCTCTAAGGTAGGAGCTCATGGGGTGATGATTGGGCATACTGTGTACAATATGTATATGTTATACATATCTTGAGAATTTTCTTGGTTTGGTCATTGATAGAAAGTTTTAGAAGTTGGTTTCATTTATATGATTTATGTAGTTTTAAGCAGTAATCGAAGTTGGTTTCATTTATATGATTTCAATAGTTTTAAGCAGTAACCGTTCGTATGTTAATTTTAGTTCAACTGTGACGGGTAAGGAAGGACTCCATTTGATAGTTGCAGAAGCTTGATAAAGAATGAATAATTCTAGTTCAATAGAGACAGGCAAGGAAGGACTCCATTTGAATCCAAGCTTTAGTTCTATGGCCACTGCATATTTGAATCAATCAAGAGCTGCTCTCCAAACTTAAAATGACTGGAAAATGCTTCATAGATTTCCTTGGAAAGGGAGCCATTTCAAAGTAATAGATTGCACCTAAATATATCTACAGATTGACCATTCAATATCCAAAGATCGACTACAACATTTAGATCCAGATTGACTACCTTCATAGGAACTGAAAATATATGAAAATACATTACCCTTGAGTCGTCGGACTGAGATGGGGGAAATCACATGGAGGACTGAGGTGCTCGCGTGTGACCATGCTTGGTGCTCTCCGTGTTGTGCTACCTATGTTTTGAGGATTTCTTTGGGAGAAATCATGGTGAAAACTTATGTGCATTGGGCTCGGAGTTGAGGGGGGATGGGACAACTAAAGGAAAGGGAGAGAGTGCTTCATTCTTGGGCTTGAGGGTGGGGGGAATAAAAGGTTTTGGTAGAAAACAACTGAATGAAGGTTTCAAGGGGTGAGGTCTTTCGTTGAGGTTTGGGTGGGATTGGGGTTGGGGCCGGGGGGTAGAATAATTTTATTTGCACTCCACATAGGTGGACTGTAATGCAATCCATTAATAAAATGTTGCATTTCATTCTTCTTAAGAAATGCTACATCCCTACCCTAATGACATCATTTTCAATTCCCTAGCCCTCGTCCCTCCAAATCCCTAGCCATTGTCCCCCCAAACAAACGAGGGTTCACTTTCAGCCCCTCATCATTTCACGTATCTCCCAGTGATTTTTCATTGTTGACGTCGTCGTCCCAATTGAGCAAACCCTAATCGGTGATGCCCATCGCTTGACATCGTCGTAGCCCCAGTCGAGCAAACCCCAGTCTCGTTTTGGAGCAAAACAAGTTGAGCAAATGTCGTTGTACCCACATCGCCATCTCTCAAGAGATTTTCCATTGTTGGTGACAAGAGAGCTCAAGCTAGGTTCTGTTGGTTGGTATTTTTGTTGATGCCGAGTACCCAGTCAATGAAGGACTTTTTTTTTGTTGTTGGTGTTTTTATTGGTGCCGAGTACCCAGTCAAGTAATCCATTGTTGGTATTTTTGTTGTAATGTATTGTATTATGGCCGACGATTTTAGTTGAAGCTCAAATCAGATTGTTTTTTTTTTAATGCACAACAAGTGCTCGAGTGTATTTCTAGGAGAAGCTTGTTAGATTATTTTGCTCAAATATATTGTTTTATATGTATATTTACTTCTATACAAAGAAAATCAATGAGAATTACACAAAAAAATTTCTCATCTCTTGTGTTTTTCTACAACTTTAATTTTTTGTTTGGAGTACTAAGAAGTTTACATTGCATATAACCCTCTCTTACATATGTGGATCGAGAAAGCACACTTCAACTGTATTATAAGATAATCAATAGAGATTTGAAAAGAACATTCATAAGTCCATCTGTGAGGAGGATGGGATGCTAAAATGATTTATTTTCTAGTTCTTAAACACTCTCCACGAGATGCCAACAGAGACATATATAAATAAACATTTAGATATCAGAACCCATGATCACTGAGTCCTCTATTACAACCCCATCTCCAATTCTTTTCTTCATACCAGCGACTGTACCTTTGATCTTGCACCTCTACTATTAGAAAGGTTAGAAATATATTAGAAACAGTAATTTAAAGCACAGTTAAGAAAAGAATAAATACATGGTATACATATATTATAACTTATTTGCCTGTTCTATGTATATGTATACAAGAAGTTTTGATTTAATTTGGGGTCTTGAGCACGTAGTCTTGAGCGGCACTGAGTCGAGGTCTTGAGCACGTAGTCTTGAGCAGCACTGTAGATTGAGCGGGAAGTGAGATGATTGTTTTGACTTGGGGGTATTTTGATTTAAGGGTATTTTAGTCAAGTTATTGATAAAATGAGGAACTTTTTGTCTATTCCTAGAGTGGACTACAAAGGATTCCTAAAATCAGACTGTATCTAGCACCACCCGGGTGTTGGGGGGGGGGGGGATAATGGAACTACCCAAACCGATTTAGTGGTGTTTGCCCAACCGGTCTACACGTCATACTTGTCATGGATGTACCGAAATAATGACTGCTAAATAGATTTTTTCTTATCCAAATAGGGCCTGAAATTTTTCTTCGTTGCGAGTGATCTCAACCCTTTGCATTTGTAATATATTGCATGTATTCAAGTGAGGCAATGAAGCCCTCTTGATCTGATTTGCCATGGGATGGATTTTGAGTTATGGCTTTCCAAGATTTTCTATCTATATCATATTTCTTGTATTTGTGGCTAGGATTATAAATAAGCAAACTTATTCGATAAGAGCTCGAGATCAGTTCGATCATACTCAAATTCAGCTTGATTTATCAAATGAACCATTCATAAATACAAAATTATAATTAATTATTAAACGATATAATTGGTATAAAATTTGACTCAACTTATATAAGCTTGCATAAACTACAAAAACTTCATATTTATAATTATTAATTGTATTATCTCTATATTTATAATGAGTGCATTTTTCAAAATTAAATAGATTGGAGAAATTGATGTTCCTAATACCATACATGTTACTCAAATTTAAGGGCGAAATTAAAATTTAGTGTTTGGAAAGCGATTGATAAAGTATGTAATATTGTGAGTATAAGTATTATATACTTTTTGTACATAACTATATAAAAAATAATAATTACACGTCATAAAATTATATACAAAAAATACATGTATATAAATCATCTTATAAGATAATTTTTCTTAGGATTTCACCTAATTTGCAAGAGATTATTACAAAAAGAAAAAAAAATGGGGGGACAATTTATTTATTTTAATAAATTAGGAGGAAAATTTTAATTATATAAAAAAAATTATATATATTTGTATACTATAAATATATATATATATATTTTTTTAATTTGTTGCCGCCCCCCAGGCCCCAACCTTCTATTTATGTCTGCCCCTGCTCAAATCATTATAATTAATATAACCATTGGTATATATACATATATATATATATATATATATATATAGACTTTACATAGATATTGGCAAAAAACTAAAACTTTTTTGTCAAACTTTGTAGATAAAATTATAAAATATAATATAATATGTCTATCATATAAAAATGAAGCAACTAGTAAACAAGTTCAAATATTAAATAAGCTATATATAAACATAATTTCTAGCTCGATGAAAAGGTCAAACTTGACTCCTATTCGAATAAAAAGTTAAACAAACTCACTTTTCACTCAAACTCAATTCGTTTATCTTATTTGTGGCGTATGACTAGAAGTGTGGTCCTTTGAGAATTCTAAAATGCATCTAAATACACGAAAGTCAATTTCTGGGACACTAAGTAGTAATTGAGAAAACTGAAAAATCATGGACTAGAGCATAGAGGCTAATGATATAAAATGGCAAAGGCATTTTATGCCATATTGGATACTTCTATTATGAGTACTGCTAGAAACAATCATCTCGCATCCTCACCGACATGGATAATATTACAAAAAAAAAAAAGCCAGAAACACAGTGGATGAAACTCGGAGTTTAATATTTCACATTTTACATATGAAAAGCCATTGGAAAAGACAACTAAGAAGAAGAGAAGAAAGGAACAAGCAAACAGAACCTTTCGTATTTGAGATGCTATAACATTTCGCATTTGCACTGAAAAGAAGTAGTAGAAAAAAATCAAATAGTAGCATAAAGGAAGAAGAAACATTTGGTTGGGCATTTCGAGAAGAAACTTTGCAACCTGGTTTGAGCGAGGGCATTTCAACAGAAAGGAAGAAGTCGTTTGAGAAGAAAAAATGCAGAATTTCATTTCAACTGAAACAAAAGAGTTCATCTAAGAAGAAAAACACCCAAATCTATTTCGACGGAAAGAAAGAAGACCAACGTGCTCACGCTTTTTTTTTTCTTCTTCTCTTACTTGCTGGAAAGTCACTGGATTTTCTCTGATTCCTTGAACCATCTGCAAAAAACTGTTGCTTTTCTCCCTAAAAATCTTTGCAAAGATGGGAGGGAGAGGATAGAACGTAGAGAAAATGGAAGAAAATGGAAGAGAAAGGAAAATGAGAGATGAAGAGAAAAATGAAAACGACGCCATTTTCTGCCATGTAGGACACGAAGCCGCGGCGAGGTTATTACCTCAGGAGCATATAGAGTTTTCCTTCTATTTTAGGGAGTGATTGTCTTTTACAATACAATAGGGTGTAATGAGAGATTCAAATTTGATTTGGATAGCGAGATGAGATGATCTATAAATAATAGTGAAATATTTTGTGAATAGTAGTAAAATTATTTAACTTGAAATGTTTTATGGATTTTGAGAAAAGAGAGAGAATGTTGAATAAAAATATTATAGAGTTAAAATATTTTTAGAATATTATTTTTTAATATTACTTTTTGTTTTAAGACTTGAAAAGCTGAATTGCTTATTACTTTTTGTTTGAAATTAAAAAATAGTGTAATAATTAGATAATGATTAGATGAAAAGGTTTAAAAATTGAAATTAAAAAGTGTTTATGTTTGTGGTGTTTGGATATTGAAGTGAGATGTGATTAAATGAGATGAGAAGATACATGCTTTTACTATCCAAACTAAGTTAGTTACACAGATGAGATGAGATTTTTGTTTATAGTAATGGGATATCTTTTTTTTTTATAACTAGAAAAATACTCTCATTAATAAACAAAATGCATTACACGTTACTATCCACCTAGATTATATCAGAAATAAAGTCTGGGTGGAGTGAAACCACATGGATATATCTCGAACATTCCATGCATTCCTCGCTAGCTTGTGAGCTGCTGAGTTTCCTAGGTGTCCAATATGACGCACCTCGCAGCTACCAAATCTAGAAAGGAGTTGTTTAGTCTCCTATACTAGATTGTCCATCATCGGCTATGAATTCTCTTCATCGTTTAACTGGTTTATCGTCAAGAGAGAGTCACTTTCCAAAATGAAATCGGGAATAGACATTGGTAGACAGAATTGAAGGCCCCTCATCATTGCTATTAGATCTATCTTGGAAGAATTATTATTGACTGCTAATTCCTTGTTACTGGCTGCCATGATCACTGACCCCAAACCGTCTCTGAAAATCACTCCCACATTTGCACTATGTTGGTCAATGAAGGTGGCCCCATCGATGTTCAGTTTCAATTTTCCTGAAGGAGGTTTGCACTAGTTTAGCTTCAACTGCACTGCCGATGTTCTCATTCTAGTTCTTATTTGAAAATTCTTTAATAGAGGTCATGCATAATCAACTGAGTGCTTCAGGTGGGACACTGTCCTTCATGAATCTGTTGGTTTCGTCAATACCGAAAGCTCCACGTGACCATCCCAAAGAGTTTGTCGTCCTCTAATTGACCCCATTTGAGGATGTATCGGGCTGTGTCTAAGAACGAACACCCTGAGTTTAAATGGTGACTACCCCTAGGCCCCAAGACTTGCAACGTTGGTATGCTGGACCAGGCTTGGAGAATTTGGGGACAGAAGACCAGGGCGTGAGCTGTATCCTCTATGCAAGTGTGACATAGAGGGCATTCGTCATCAGTTAGCACCATTCTCTCCTTAAAGTTTTTTCTCGTTGGTAAAGCCTCCTTACAGGTACGCCACAAAAAGATCTTGGTGCGTTGCGGGATGTGCATCCTTCAAATATTTTACCAAACCTTCTTAAGGTCTCCTGTCGTAGAGCTTTCTCCCTTGTTTTCACTTTGCACCTTAGATCGGCTGAACCTGTAGGCTGATTTCACTGAGTATCTCCCATCCTTTGACTCTTCCCCAGACCAGCTTGTCCCTCTGAGCCCTAGGAGTTAGACGTATTTTTAGAATGTCAGCCACTTGTTGACAGCCAAACAAATCCCAAACCTTGGTCAGATCCATCACCTGGTTATCGGATCTATGAGATCACTAACTCTATTGGGCTTTGTTGGAGGTTCATAACTCGCTAGTCTTGCCCCTGTAATCCAATAGTTAGTGTGTAAGTTGGTACAACACCTATCCCCTACCCTCCATATGCATCGTTCCTTCTAGAATTTTATGGCTTCCCATATGCCACGCCATGCATAGGATGGGGTGTTTCCCGTCGAGGCTTGAAAAAAGTGTTTTTTAGGGAAATAACAGGCTCTATAGATCTGAGCTAGTAATGTGTTGGGTTCAGTCAGCATGCGCCAACCATGTTTGGCTACGAGAGCCATGTTAAAGACATGGAGATCCTTGAAACCAAGTTCACCATCCGCCTTGGGAGCAATCATTTTTGCCCAACTAAACCAATGAGTTTTCATGGCTTTGCCTTTGGCCCCTCACCAAAATCTTTCCATAAGATGTTATAGTTTATTGCATAGCAAAACCGGGAGCTGGAAACAACTCATCGAAAATGTAGAAATCGCTTAGGCCACGACCTTCATTAGTATGTTCTTTTCTCCTTGTGAAAGAAGTTTATCCTTCTAACTATGTAACTTGGACAACACCTTTCTTTTAATATTCGAGAAGACCACATGTTTGGTGTGACAAAAAACTGACGGAAGCCCTAAGTAGCGGTCGTGGTTGTCTGTATGTTGGATGCCCCAAAAGTTTTGAATAGCTTGTTACTGAGCATTATCCACATTTTAGCTAAATAATAAGCCTTTGACTTGAGGCTCTTTCATACAACTCCAACAATTGTTGGATGGATGGGCATTCCTATATAGTAGCCTTCTCAAAGAGTATGCTATCATCGGTGAAGAGAAGTTGGTTGATGAGTAGAGTTCTGCGGCATACTTAGACACCTGAAATGGCTTTGGACAAAGCAACTTGGTTGAGTTAAGAGATAAAGCTTTCGATGCACATGAGAAAAAGATAAAGTGACAAGGGATCACCTTACCTTAATTCTCTTAATGGAGAAATGTGACTTATGGCAGAATAGGATACCATTTTAATGCATCGCAGAACCAACCTCACCCATTTTTCATGAAACCCCAAGCGAAGCATTACTATTTCTAGGTAGAGATGTAACTGGTCTGGTTTTAAACCAAATTTAGAACCAAACCGGATGTACCGATTTTGTATTTTCAAAAATCGATTACAGACCGATTACCTCCACAAACCGCTACTTCTGATTTTACCGATTCCGGTCGGTCCAATTTTTCGATTTTAATATACGATATTATATATTATATAATACATATAATATAATATATAATAATATATAGATAATATATTGTAGTATATTATAATATACTACAATATAGTGATATTATATTATATTATATAATATAATATAATACTTTAAGAAATTAAATGTATATATATTATAATATATTATAGTGATATAGTATTAGTATAATTATTAATACAATAGATTATAGTGATATAAGAATTTAGAATTTAATATTATATTAATTGGTAATTTATTATATAATACAAAACCATTGTATGTATAATTATATAATATATAGAAAAATTGTATACTATAATAAATTAAATGTATATATATATTATATATATATATATATGAATTGAACCAGTTCGGTTTGGTTTTAAGAAAAGGAAAATCGAAATCGGACCGATTTTGATCGATTTTGAGAAAAATAAAAATGGTATCGAACTGAACCAAACTCGGTACAAACCAAATCCACTGGTCCGGTCCAGTCCGATTTACCAGTTCATCAATTTTTTCTTTCACTCCTATTTTCAGGATTGACCACTCGACACGGTTGTATGCCTTACTCATATCAAGTTGAGAGACATGAACCTCGTCCTCCCACTTCGCTTTCTCTTCAGGAAATGAACCACTTCAAGGATATTGTTCATAATAAGTTTACTCGAAACGAAAGCGCTTTGGTAGTCAGAGATAATGTCAGGGAGAACTATCTTCAGACGGTTAGCTAGCACTTTAGCCATCAATTTATAAGTCACATTACAAAGACTTATAGGATGATAATTTGCCACTTTAACAGGGTTATTCTTCTTTGGAATCAAAGTGATCTGTGTATGGTTTAGTGATTGTGGAAACATACTAGTATGAAGAGCTTTTAGTGCTGTTGAGGTGACAGCTTTGCCCACTATCTTCCAATAAGTTTGGTAGAAAATTGAGGCCACGAGCTTGGGGCCTTGGATAAGTTCATTTGCATCAAAGCTTGGTGGACCTTCTGCGCTGTGAAGTCCCTGAGCAATGATTGATTCATCTCCTCTGTGATTCAATCACTCAGGCCTGCCATGCACCCCTCCCTTTCTCCCCTCGTCTCTTGATTCTCAGCTATGGAAAAGATATCATGGAAATAGTCAACAATAACCTAGTTTCGCTGAGCTTGTTGCTTCCACTCCCCATTCTCATGATTCTCAGCTATGGCAAAGATATCATGGAAAAGGTAAAGTGACAAGGGATCACCTTGCCTTAAACCTCTTAATGGAGAAATGTGACTTGTGGTGGAATAGGATACCATTTTAATGCATCGCATAACCAACCTCACCCATTTTTCATGAAACCCCAAGCAAAGCATTACCATTCTATATAGGGATGTAACTGGTCCGGTTTTAAACCAAATTTAGAACCAAACCGGATATACCGATTTTGTATTTTCAAAAATCGATTACAGACCGATTACCTCCATAAACCGCTACCTCTGATATTATCGATTTCGATCGGTCCGATTTTTAGATTTTAATACACGATATTATATATTATATAATATATATAATATATATAATACTATATAGATAATATATTGTAGTATATTATAATATACTACAATATAGTGATATAGTATTATATTATATAATATAATATAATACTATAAGAAATTAAATGTATATATATTATAATATATTATAGTGACATATTATAATTTTATTATACTATAGTGATATATTATAATATATTATAGTGATATAGTATTAGTATAATTATTAATACAATAGATTATAGTGATATAAGAATTTAAAATTTAATATTATACTAATTGGTAATTTATTATATAATACAACACCATTGTATGTATAATTATATAATATATAGAAAAATTATATACAATATAATAAATTAAATGTAATATATATATGAATTGAACCAGTCCGGTTTGGTTTTAAGAAAAGGAAAATCGAAATCAGACCGATTTTGATCGATTTTGAGAAAAATAAAAATGGTATCGAACCGAAAAAAACTCGGTACAAACCAAATCCACTGGTTTAGTCCGGTCCAGTCCGGTTTACCAGTTCATCGGTTTTTTCTTTCATCCCTATTTCCAAGAATGACCACTCAACACGGTCGTATGCCTTACTCATATCGAGTTGAGAGACATGAACCTCGTCCTCCCGCTTCGCTTTTTCTTCAGGAAATGGACCACTTCAAGGATATTGTTCATAATAAGTTTACTCGAAACGAAAGCGCTTTGGTAGTCAGAGATAATGTCAAGGAGAACTATCTTCAAACGGTTAGCTAGCACTTTGGCCATCAATTTATAAGTCACGTTACAAAGACTTATAGGACGGTAATCTGCCACTCTAACAGGTTTATTCTTCTTTGGAATCAAAGTGATCTATGTATGGTTTAGTGATCATGGAAACATACCAGTTTGAAGAGCTTTTAGTGTTGTCGAGGTGACAGCTTTGCCCACTATCTTCCAATAAGTTTGGTAGAAAATTGAGGCCACCAGCTTAGGGCCTTGGATGAGTTCATTTGCATCAAAGCTTGGTGGACCTCCTGCGCTGTGAAGTCCCTGAGCAATGATTGATTCATCGCCTCTGTGATTCGATCACTCAGGCCTGTCATGCAACCCTCCCTTGCTCCCCTCGTCTCTTGATTCTCAGTTGTGGCAAAGATATCATGGAAATAGTCAACAATAACCTAGTTTCGCTGAGCTTGTTGCTTCCACTCCTCATTCTCATGATTCTCAGCTGTGGCAAAGATATCATGGAAATAGTCAACAATAACCTAGTTTCGTTGAGCTTGTTGCTTCAACTCCCAATTCTCATGATTCTCAGCTGTGGCAAAGATATCATGGAAAAGGTAAAGTGACAAGGGATCACCTTGCCTTAATCCTCTTAATGGAGAAATGTGACTTGTGATGGAATAGGATACCGTTTTAATGCATCGCATAACCAACCTCACCCATTTTTCATGAAACCCCAAGCAAAGCATTACCATTTCTAGATAAGGATGTAACCGGACCGGTTTTAAACCAAATTTAGAACCAAACCGGATGTACCGATTTTGTATTTTCAAAAATTGATTACAGACCGATTACCTTCATAAACCGCTACTTCTGATTTTACCGATTCCTGTCAGTCCAATTTTTCGATTTTAATATACGATATTATATATTATATAATAAATATAATATAATATATAATAATATATAGATCATATATTATAGTATATTATAATATACTACAATATAGTGATATAGTATTATATTATATAATATTACATAATACTATAAGAAATTAAATGTATATATATTATAATATATATAGTGATATAATTATGATATATTATAGTGACATATTCTAATTTTATTATACTGTAGTGATATATTATAATATATTATAATATATTATAGTGATATAGTATTAGTATAATTACTAATACAAAAAATTATAGTGATATAAGATTTTAAAATTTAATATTATATTAATTGGTAATTTATTATATAATACAAAACCATTGTATGTATAATTATATAATATATAGAAAAATTATATACAATATAATAAATTAAATGTAATATATATATGAATTGAACCAGTCCGGTTTGGTTTTAAGAAAAGGAAAATCAAAATCGAACCGATTTTGATCAATTTTGAGAAAATTAAAAATGGTATCGAATCGAACAAAACTTGGTACAAACCAAATCCATTGGTTTAGTCCGGTCTACCAGTTCATCGGTTTTTTCTTTCACCCCTATTTCCAGGAATGACCAGTCAACACGGTCATATGCCTTACTCATATCAAGTTGAGAGACATGAACCTCGTCCTCCCGCTTCGCTTTTTCTTCAGGAAATGGACCACTTCAAGGATATTGTTCATAATAAGTTTACTCGAAACGAAAGCGCTTTGGTAGTCAGAGATAATGTCAAGGAGAACTATCTTCAAACGGTTAGCTAGCACTTTGGCCATCAATTTATAAGTCACGTTACAAAGACTTATAGGACGGTAATCTGCCTTTCTAACAGGTTTATTCTTCTTTGGAATCAAAGTGATCTATGTATGGTTTAGTGATCATGGAAACATACCAGTTTGAAGAGCTTTTAGTGTTGTCGAGGTGACAGCTTTGCCCACTATCTTCCAATAAGTTTGGTAGAAATTTGAGGCCACCAGCTTGGGGCCTGGGATGAGTTCATTTGCATCAAAGCTTGGTGGACCTCCTGCGCTGTGAAGTCCCTGAGCAATGATTGATTCATCTCCTCTGTGATTCGATCACTCAGGCCTGTCATGCACCCCTCCCTTGCTCCCCTCGTCTCTTGATTCTCAGCTGTGGCAAAGATATCATGGAAATAGTCAACAATAACCTAGTTTCGCTGAGCTTGTTGCTTCCACTCCCCATTCTCATTCATCACCCCCATTATGTGATTTTTTTTCTTGGCGCTATGAGGCTTTGTGATGAAAGAAATGAGTATTATGATCGCCTTCTCATAGCCATAGGGATCTTGAGCGTTGCCTCCACATGGTCTCCTTTCTAGCCAACCACTCTTGCAACTCAACTCAAGCCTTCTTATGTTCCTTAAGTTTGTTACCATTTGGATCCACCTGTCGCAAATAAGCAACCTACTCTCTAGCTCTTTTGATCTGTGCATGGACATTCCCAAACACGTCTCTATTCCAGATGGATAGCTATTTCTCGCAGCTTTTAATTCTTTTCATCACCTGGTCGAAGTCTGGATTTGCATTTATATCCCGCCATACATCTTGAATTATCTTTTCACAATCCCTTGTCTTGATCCACATTGCTTCAAATCTAAACAAGATACCCTTTCTCTTCTCCTGTCTATGATGTCCAGACAAATGAAGGCATATCGATATGTGATCTGAGTGGCTTGCGGTACCATGAATCAAAGCAACGTTTGGGAATTTATGGGTCCATCTCAATTTAGCTAAACCGCGGTCCAACCTCTCACTAATGCTATTAGGCGCTTCACGTCTATTCTACTAGGTAAAATGTGCTCCCACGTATCCAATATCACGTAAGTTACAATCACTAATTGCTTCGTTGAAGACCTTGAGTTGTCATTCAGGTCTCTCGCATCCCCCCGATATTTCATTCCTACTCAACAGTTCGTTGAAGTCACCTAGTACAAGCCACGGTATTTCTTTTCCCCCGGCTGCCTAAGACTGCAACAAACACCTTGTTTCTTCACTTTTTGCTGTATCGGGGTTTCTATAAATTCTTGTAAATAGCCATTTGTCGTCTCCCTCACCAGTTGTAGCAAACACACTGATATGAGCCTTTGAATAGCTTAGCACCAAGACTTCTTGTTCGTTTTGCCATAGTAGTACAAGCCAAAGTTTTGAATACCGTACTGGTGAGCGTACCGGTCAAGACACTGGAACGAAATATTTCAGTACCGATACCGTTTCGGGATAGTCTACATTAAAATATATATATATACATATATAAATTATATTTTAAAATAATAGTCAATACATGAATAATTATATATATAAATATAATTAGTCTAGTATAAATTAAAGTAAAAAATAGCAAAAAAATAAAAAATAAAAAATAAAAAAATAAAAAAATGAAAGGTCGAAATTGAAAAATCCAATACGGTCGGTACCAGCCGAAATGTTGACTAGTACGAAGCTGGTACCAGCCGAAATATTGCCCGAAATGGCCGGTACAATATGGTATAGCCGGTATTTTAGCCAAAACAGTATGCCTCTAAAATATATACCGGAAAACCGGCCGGTACGACATGTTTCGGCCGTACCAGCTGGTACGGTACGAGATTTAAAACTGTGGTACAAGCCTTCCGTTTCGCCCCTCACAGTCAACCACGAGACAATTATCAAACCACACTCTAGACTTTAATTGTTGCATCTTCTTAGCTACTAACTTGGTCTCTTGTAGAAAGACTAAGGCCAGAACTTCCTTCCTGATTAAATCACGGAAGGCTCTAACTTCTTGGGGATTCTCAAACTCTCGGGAGTTCCAACTTAGGAGACTCATGGCTACCAACGGGGTCGTTGAACAACCTCTGCCGATAGCTCTGGTACTGCTTGTTGCATGTTGTATTTAAAAACTCTTTGTTTCTTCATTTGTTTATGCATGTCTCTTCCCTCGGTCTTACGTCACAAACCCCTTTGAAGTTGGGCTGGTTCTATTACTGCTTCCAAAATGGGCTTCATTTCTGTAAGTTGGGTTTACTTTTTATTCTGGGCCTGGGTACTGGTTTGGGCCCCCATTTGGGTTACTGGACAGTCCACCAGTTGGTCCTCTTTGTTCACAGCCCGAGATAGAAAAATCTGATTGCTCAGATTTGCATGGGACTTGCCCCTAGTTTCGGATCCACAGAAGGAAGTTGCGTTGGTTTCTAATTATCCATCCCATCGCCCCCCATTGACTTGTATTCCGCTTTGTTGAGCTAGGATAGTACCTCTTGGGTGAGTCCCCAGACACTGCCCTTTGCCTCCACAATGTTACATGATACCGTCTAAGTCTCTGACAAGTTTGGGGATGGTCTTGCTACGGGATAGAGGTTTTTTTTTTTTTTAAATGGTTGTTTTCTCGCCTCTGGGCTTTGTGAGCTCTCTTCTCCCACCTTCCTTATTTTTGAATGGCCGTACTCTAATTCATCACTTTTCCAAATTCGGTGTCCCAATGGCTGGGATTACTGTTTGCCATAGACGGTACCAACTCGAAGCCACTGCCCGAATGGTAGTTTTTCTTCCTCTCCCTCTTCGCCCCTTGCTGACTAGATATTGCATTCTCTGTGACCATGGTCTAATAAGCCACATGCATAGCAAAAATTTGGTAACCTCTCGTATGAGAAGTGGATCCAATGGGTTTTATATACACCGAGATTCATTTTTTCCCATGCATCAACGATTTTGTAATATCGAGCCTTATACGATCTCTGAGATATTCACCCCCGGCTCCATGCCTTTCCTCAACATCGATCTTCTCTATCTCCCCCAATGAAGCACCAATCCTACTTCCTATTGTAGCATTCATGGCATTGAAAGGGAGGTTGTGTAGCCGTACCCAGAATGAGGCTTGCTGAATCTTGACTTGATGGAGCCTTAGCTCCCCTTCAATCTCCTTCATCAGGATCAAATTCTTATCGAAGGACCATGGTCCCTCATCTTGAACCCTCTCCTTATCTCGTATATCCTCAAACTCCACAAAGATGTATGAAGGTCCCATATTCTTGAAAGTAATGCCCCGAACTAGACGCCACACCTTCCGCATAGTTTATTTGAAAGCCTCTCTATTATAGTGGCGATCTATTAATAGGGAGATTAGCAAACATTGCGCCCCTCGCACCACCGTCTCTACCAACAACCTTTCATCCACCTGCATCTTCTCATTCCCTCTTTCTGACAATAATAACCTATCGCATATATCCTAAAGCTTATCTTTCGTTGTCATGATTCCATAAGATAACCTTGAAACGCAAGGGGGATTGTTTCTGCATGGTAGCCCTTAGTAGAAGGAAACGAAAACCTCGCACCTAGATGGAGACCCTCATGAGAGAGGGAGAAAAGTAATAGTAATGGGATATTTGAGTTAAGATGAGATGAAATGATTTGTAAAAATCTGTGTATTTGGATAGTAAAATGAGATGCGATGATTTGAACCTTTTAGAGATTTGATAAAGTGATGGTTTCCACTAATGATTGAATTTTTTTTTTAATTATTGAATAATAGTTATGTATGTATGAAAAATTAAATAATATCTATTATTAGTTATATTACCCATAAACATATTTAAATCCCCAAAAATTATTTTTTGTACTTGCCAAAATTTCTTGGGTGGGCTAAAAATATCAGTTTCTTTATTAAAAGATCTTATTCTATTCATGACCTATTTATTATTTTATGTACTGGGAAATTCGAAATATTTCCTTGTAATTATATATTAGACAATTCAATATGTGCTTCTTTTAAATTCTAATGGCTAAATTCTCATTGGATTTGGCTTTTAGCTAATCCAATGAGAGTGCTCTTAAAATAAAATTAATTATTGTAATAGATAATTATATATAAATATCAGCTACTTATTTTTTTTCCTGAATTTATATTAGAATAAATATGCTAAAATATTAGATTAAATATGCACAATGGGGATGCGAAAAGATAATGGGGATCGAGAAGGGAATAAATTTTCAAGGTAGGGGTATAAGCCGGTTAGTCCGGATCGAAAAACCGAACAAACCGAGTGGTTTGGTCTAGATTGAAAAATAGGTCGGTCGGTCTCGATTTGTAAGGTAGGGATTGAGTGCTTTTCAGTCCAGTCCGACAGTGGGGTTTTCCTTACCCAGATCGGACCGAACAAGCTGAATTCAAATATATATATATATATTATTTATATAATACTTGTATAAATAATTATAGAATTTTCATCTAACCTACCACCATTACTAATACAAAATTTTAAATATGGTATTAACAAATTATTATTATATCAATTAACTAATTGTATTGTAATTATATAAGTTAATAATATAATTTTTATCTAATTTATTATCATTGACCATATAATTTTTTTATTGAGTTGGTTATGTAATCCACATTAATAATTCACTTAATTTTTAAATTATTATTTTAAATAAATTTTATTAATTTATTTATAAAAAAATAAAAAGAAAAAAATATATCAATCGGATTGACCGAACTGGAACAATAGCTACCGATTCAATCTGATCTATAGAGATGTTTGGTCTGGACCAATCGATTTTCACCCCTAGAACTTCAAGGTGTGAATGAAAAGAGAAAAAAACGAGAGAGAGGGAAGATGTGCAGCAGAATAGTGGGTTGTTTATCTTGTTATATCAATCTACAATGTAAACATACATAGAGATGAACTAAAATTTGTTGCTTGGGCATTTGGATACATAGATAAAATAAGTTGTACAACTCAAATAAGATGGTTTGTGTCTTATCTGTGTATTCAAACTGGGCCTAAAAATTTGTATTATCTTATCTATTCCTATCATTTTTGTCCAAGGATGGAAATACCCTGTCTTTTCCAAATATTAGACTTTATTCTAAAAATATTTTGAGCTATTTTTATTAAAAAATGTTATGCTTGATCAAATACTAGAATTGTCAGTAAACATTTTTATTTTTATTAAATAATTATTATATCTAAATACTAGAATGGCTCTAAAAGGTATTAATATTCTAGAATCAAAGGTTTGATAGAATAGATTTTCTAACCTTGCAAAGATTCTTATTAACTCATGAAAATATCTTATATACTCTAGCAACTCACGTCACCAAAAGTTATAGATGATGATCCTTTGATGAAGATAAAATTGGGATGAAGACAATATTTGGGTAAGACCTTTGATCTTGCATAATATAACAGATAACATCTCTCTTTGAACTTCAATAGACTGCAAAAGTAATGATATATGCTCTAAAAAAATGTATGTTCCAAAGTCTGATATACACATGATGCAATTGTTGTTGGAAAAGTACAACAAAACTCTCAATAGATGAAAATGAGATTGTATGGTCATTATGTACTATAAATAGAGTTAGATTACAAAGAAACTCTAACATATTATTGTCAGTAAACATTTTTATTTTTATTAAATAATTATTATATCTAAATACTAGAATGGCTCTAAAAGGTATTAATATTCTAGAATCAAAGGTTTGATAGAATAGATTTTCTAACCTTGCAAAGATTCTTATTAACTCATGAAAATATCTTATATACTCTAGCAACTCACGTCACCAAAAGTTATAGATGATGATCCTTTGATGAAGATAAAATTGGGATGAAGACAATATTTGGGTAAGACCTTTGATCTTGCATAATATAACAGATAACATCTCTCTTTGAACTTCATAGACTGCAAAAGTAATGATATATGCTCTAAAAAAATGTATGTTCCAAAGTCTGATATACACATGATGCAATTGTTGTTGGAAAAGTACAACAAAACTCTCAATAGATGAAAATGAGATTGTATGGTCATTATGTACTATAAATAGAGTTAGATTACAAAGAAACTCTAACATATTATAGTCCTTTATTTGTTTCGACTTAGGCAAGTTGCCAGTCGGGCAAAGGTCGCCACACCCCCGGGGCCTCTTAGGTGCATTGTAGCTTTTTTTTCCCTTTTTCTTTTCTATTTTTAAAAATTGTATCTTTTAGTACTAAAATAATTTCTTAATTTTTAGATAACATCTGGCAAATACTGATTGACCATGACATGGCATTCTGACGAATCTATATCAGTATTTTAACGGAGAGATTGATTTGATGAAAGTTAAAAGTTTGGAGAGTATAATGTTCAAAATTAAAATTAAGGGAGTAATTGATCCAACACTATAAATTAATTCAAAATTAAAGATAAACATATTGATGAGACGTATTATTATATTTAATATACATTGGAAAAAAAGATGATACTTATAGACCCGTTTGGTTTACAAAATGTACTCAATATACTCTATTTTAAATTTATTTTATCATCTAAATACACAAACTTTAACACATTTCATACTAAAATTCTTGGAAGACAATGTTACCGTATCGTTACTGTAGCTACAGTAACATAGACACAAACATCTCTCTCTCTCTCCAGTTCGGCGACAACATAAATTTTTTTTTTCTCTTTTCCAGCGGATGCGCGCGTGAGGAGACTATTTCTGTGGTGGGTCCTAGCATTTTAACATCTTTCTATAATTTATCTAAACTTATCTTACTATCCAAACACATTTTAAAATCATTTTGATAAGTCCCACAAAATTCACTCAATCATCTCAACTAACTACCATTCAAAGACAATTCAGCTCAACTCAACATTCTTCGACATCTAAACACAGCCATAATCTTGAGTGCGCAAACGCCGTGCAAACATTTTGAAAAAAAGTAAATAAGTACAAAATCTATATAAAAAGAACTAATTTTTTAATATTAAATTTTACTCTTTTTGAAAATAACTACATGGCATATACATACTCTACGTAACATTACTGGAAAACCATATAGATGTAAAGGACCACTCATGATGCGCACCATAATAAAACTGGGTAAGATCTAAACCGGTATGGTGTAAGTCGATGATGAGGTATATCAAGCAAAACCTCAAAAATAAGGGTTGCAAATGGAGTACTTGATCAAAGATAGTGTATGTCTACACATGGATTATGTATTCGACTTAACGCATTTCTCGTATTTTTATCGGCCGAACACTTCTCATTAACCAGTAACCATTAGTTTTCCAGACAAGAAAAACTGATAATTGTCAACGAAACAAACAAGTTTATAAGGTCAAATGTCAAAATGGCAAATATTGCCAACAGATCGTACATAAGACATAATATCAACATAATATTTCTTCAATATTTATAAGTGGAGAACTTATTTTTTAATCATCAGTAGATAACAACTTAATTTCATGTGCTCCCCAAAGCCCTAGGCTGTCCAAACTCAATACAATAACAGCTATCAGAAGATTTATCTTCAGTACAGCCATAAAGCTTTAGGCTTCCTAGAATATTATGAAGACATAACAGGACCCAGGAAAAAGAAGAAGAAGAAGAAGAAAAAGAAAGAGTAGCAAAAGGCCAGCGACTGCCTCAAGAGAAGGCATATTTAGTTTGCCAACCTGGGCAGTCAGGACCTCACCATGATAATGATTCCTACTCGAATAAAAAAAACTTTGAATTATAGCAACTAATACTATTGCTACTAACCAACCCATCTGAGGGCATTCCCGAAGTTCTTCAAAATACTGTACAATTACAAGTTCGGGAAAATTATGCCAGCTAACTTCGTTCATAAAGGAGATTTGGGCAAAACCTGACCGAAAAATAAGCAGGTATACCCACCTTCATAACAGGGATCTCGTCCATTTTTCTGTCGGTAGCCTCTTCACTGTGATATGGTGTCCTCTGATGACACGAGCATCTCTGTTTCTGTGTCATCGGCAGAGTAATCCACTGCAGAATCACCTAGCAATGAACATTATCGTTAAAACCCTTCGACTTGAGGTAAAAAAAGGCACAGTTGACAATGCCTGTACTAGAATGTGATCTATTACTGTGGATAGAACCGGGGGAAGATATAATTGGGGACGTGCTCCTCCTTAAACCTGTCATTGTAGGATAGATTGAAAAGGGTCATTATAGAGCCATAATGGAGAGCTAATACACAAGCAGGTCTGTCAATTACGCAGTTGGGATTGTTATATATAACGAAGCGAATACAAGTTGAAATAACATTTGCACTTGCGCTTTTGTTGAAGTAAAGGAAAGGGAATATCATTTGAAAAACTGCGTATAGAACTTGAGCAAGATGGGTTTGTGAGTTAATTGAAAAAACCTTCACGATACAAGCATGCCTCATTCTTAAGCAATCCTTACAAAGCACTCTCCAAACATCCATGTTAATTCACCATGAGTTCAACTCATAAGGTTAAGGAATGCTTGGTAAAGGTATTAGCCTACACCTTGCATATGAGCTATGTGTGGAGTCTAAGCAGGACAATATTTTACAACTAGTGAACTAACCCTTGCAAGAAATGCAACATCAAGAATAAGTAGCAATGCATTATCGCCATATTTTGTGGTTTATAGCAGCATCCTTTATCAAGAAATATACAAGGAAAATGAAAAATCAGAGAAACTTGAACTCAAGCAGAAAGAATTTCCCATACCACCAGAATTATGCAATCCTTTGACAGCATCAAAATTCTTGTACGTATAGCCAACAAAACTGAGATCTTTAGGAGTCAAAAGCATCTGCCAACCAAGTCATGGGACAATAATAAGTTGCCAGAAGTTATTAAATAAAAGTTGCAATAAGAACATGAAACAGCATTAAATCAGATCATAGTCAAGTCAGTTTGATCATATATCTTTTGCAGATACTGGCCAAAAATTTTGAAAAATCTCTTTGCAAGCCTATTATTTGACACACCCAACACACCACTGAAGTGGGTCCCACAAGTCACAATGATGAAACAGTGTTGGTGTTTTAACTTTTTTATAACCATAATGGATCCCTCAACAAGTGGTGTGTTGACACACCAGCTTACAACCCACCAACGGTAAATCAATCAGATTTAACTCAAAAATTAATTAAATCTGCAAAAGCAGTCATTGCAGATGAAAAGTGAGAATCCCTCACCTTCTCACTAGGAAAGTGAGTAAGATTAAAATTGTTAAAGAGCTATTTTAGGATAAAATGATATCTGTTTTTCATATGTGATATTTTAGGAATGTAAATATTTGAAAAGACTTATCTTGTTCGCCGAGAAAAGATGCAACACGATTGTACAATTTCTTCTAGATAATGAAAGGAAACTCTAAGGAGAGGGTATTCAAACCAATTTGACATAATTGGTCTACACCATTTAAACCCTGACTAAGGAGAGGGTGTCAGAGCAGAGATCCTGAGTTCAAACCCTGACTCTTCACTCTACACCATTTAATTAAATGTTCCACTCGTTGGACCTACTAATTGAGGAAAATTTTGCCCACAAGTGAAAGGAAGTGTTAAGATATAAAATAATAACATTGACCTTCTTCCATTAGCTTAAGTTTTTTGGACAAATGGTGATTTCCATACGAGAAGCCTTTGACAAATATGTGATTACTTTTTCTCACATTTCCACCGAATATCAAACTGTAGACATCTTCACTAAAGCTCTTTCTCAGCATCAGCATCAGTTCTTTATTGACAACTTGATGCTTCTTAATCTACTAGCATCAATTTGAGGGGGGATGTTATGGAGCTATTTTAGAATAAGATGATATCTGTTTTTCATATGCAATATTTTAGGAATGTAAATATTTGAAAAGACTTATCTTGTACACCGAGAAAAGAGGACAACATGATTGTCCAATTTCTTCTAGATAATGAAAGGCCCTAAGGACCCGTTTGTTTTGGGAGATGAAACCAAAACTTCTAAACTAATCTCAAACTCATAATTACACTTTTTCAAATCCCCATATAAAATATAATAAAAAATTTAACTTTTTCAAATTCCAAAACTACTTTTTTAAATTCCCATACAAAACTAATATTAAAAAAATATATTACAATAATATTTTATTATTTTTTTAACTTTTATCTCATCTCATCTCATCTCATCTCATCTCATCTCATCTCTGAAAACAAAAAGGTCTAAGGAGAGAGTGTATTCAGACCAATTTGACAAAATCCCCACCAAAAGACCAAAGTAAATTCCACCAACCACATAAACCCGAAATTTCATCCCATAAGATAATCCTTTTACCATCCACATTAGGATTGTACACTCCAGCAAACTCTCATTCAAATGCATCCTCTATACTCTTGAAATGACGTGCCACCAAGAATCCCCCCACATAATAATCCAACTCCACCACCCTTCTATTCCGCATTAATAAGATGTCTCCCGAAGCCCTTTTGACACTAACTTAACCCATCCCACACTATTACAATTCCACAAACTATGAACAATAGCTTGATTCACTTTTTTCAACTTTGTTTCTTGAATGCATATAACATTCACCCTCCATTTTCTAAATCAGTTTTTCACCCGGAGACGCTTACAAAAATTATTAAGTCCCCTTATGTTCCATGAAATAATCTTAGGATTCCTTTATAAATTGTCACAGCCCTGTCCTTTCGTTTCTAAAAACACTTCCTCCCTTCCCATTATAGTTGAACGAGCACGACAACCTCTATAGTTCTACAACCTCTACAGTTCTCTCTCCTTTTTTAAGGAATCTAGCCAATGAAGGTTGGCCAGCCTCAATAGCAATCAAGAGAGCTCTAAACTGTTCCTCAAAACCATCACAAGATACACCCACATAATCCTTTATCTCATCCACCTTTCACATCACCCAATCAAAAGTTTTTTTATTCCACTCTATACCATGGAATATAGAGCATAAAGGTTCAGGAGAAAACTCCTCTTCAGATCCACTTGAAACTCCAATTTCACCATCCTCATTCTCTGCACTCCTGCTAAGAACCATTTGCATCTCTAAAATATTATTCTGAGAACAAATGGCCCCATTCTTCAAAATTCCAGACACATTTTTGACCTGGTTTCTCATCCCCTCATTCCCATCTTCCCCTTCCACCATCATTGCCCCTTCCTCTCTTACTTCTCCACCCTTGCTCAATTGAGGACAAATCTTCTTTACCATCCCTCTCACTCAGTGCATCCTGATCACTACCTGAATATGGCTTGCAAAAAGACTCCTAAATCCATCCCGAGCCTTTTCTTCCACCTCTCCTCTCCAATCCTCGATCAAACTTGTGTTCCCCAAGCGCTATGAAATGTCTTTCCTTCGCCTATCGTATGTATCGGCTTGGCTTCATCCAAAACCAAGGAAGCATTCTGGCATACACGTGCGTGTATTCGTAGCGCGTCATGAGCACCAGGGTGGTTGAGCAACTCAAGCGAACTGCCCTACCTTACTACAACAAAGGGGTAGCAGGGACAACGTTGTAAAGTTGACCTCGTTCAGTCGGATGAATGGAGGACCGACCAACCCGGGTTTTCATGAGTGTTGGCGGGTCCTGGAGTGCCTGTCAAGGAGCATATACCCCGGGATGATCATCAACACCTGCACATAGCACTAGAGAATCAGCCGCCCTAGAAGATGCATTTGCCAAAAAGACTGACTCTGTCACCAAAGAACTTCCCGACGTCGAGGACCCCCAGAACTCACCTCCTCCTTGACACTTTTTGTAAAGAAGAATCTAGAAAAAGAGTCAATCTAAAGCTTCCTTGCATACTGCCACAAACCAGACTTGTAGATCTCCTTTGAGATGACGTTGCCACCATACCATTACTTGCCAAAAGCACCCTGAAGGATTGCCTCCCTCCGTCACTCCCATTCTGTGAAGACAAATGACCCATCGGCGCTGACGAGCAACTGGGTTGAGTTTCCTTTCCCTTATTGGGCTAGAAAGTCATGGTAACAACCTTGCCGCCTTGCCGTTCCTCGTCGGAAAGCACCCTGAATGATTGCCTCTCATCGTCACTCCTTTCTATGAAGACAAACGACCCATCGGCCTAGGAGCAACTGGGCTGAGCTTCCTTCTCCTCTAATGGGCCAAAAAGTCTTGATAACCCCCTCTATTCCTTGGGCCTCCAAACAATAGAACGGGTAACTAGGCCTCTAACCAGACACTTCTTTTGCCTTCTTCACTCGACCCAAGCTTCTCCTACGATTGTTTCTCATTTAATTCAAGCCCCCCGAATCTTTTGGCCCAAGCCCATCATAAGATCCAACCCTCCATCAACCTTGTTCAGCATAAAATCAATCTTTTCCTTCCATCCAATTAATTCAAATCGTAAATGCCAAAGATACCCTTCCACTTCTCCAATTTTTTCCAACACCTCATAATTCCTCCCAATTACTTCACCAGAGTTATTTCGCAGGACTTCTGTCCCACCCTGCTTCCAACTTCCAATAACGTTACCTCCTTCTTACTCTTAGCACCACCAAGCATTGCCTCCTTTTCTCTTGAATATGAACACCTTAGCTTCTGATCCATCACTAAGATAACAACTTACCAAAAAAGGAACACAACCAGACCAAGGTAGGGAAGAAACACACAGGAAGATCAAGAAACATTCCCAGCAGAAACCACTAGAAATGGGAACTGGAAAGTCATCGCGAGAGAAGAGAGAATAACTCCAGTTTCAAATAGTTATCATAACTCAAAACACATACACTCTTTTTTGTTTTTGATAAGTAAACAAAACTTTATTACTAAACGAATAGGCCTAGCCCAGTATTTACAAGAAAGCAGCCCTAGTTAAAATGGCAGAAGAGATACAAGGAAATCATGAAAGACCATGCCATTGAAATCAATAGCAATGGCCCAATTACAAAATGTGCTATAGAATACAACCAGCAATTCCTCTAAAGATCTCTCATTGTCTTCAAATGTCCGTGCATTCCACTCCTGCCAGTGGCCACAGTTAGCCACTCTTAAACCCATTTACATTAATAGTTATTACTTTCCAATGCATTGTCACGAACAATTGACCTATCTAATTTCATAAAATATAAAACTGCATCCCTAATTTACATGTGTTATGAAAAATGCTGTTGGAATGGGTAGAGAAAAGATACTTGTTGGGTTAAGTTCTATCTCTCCATGCCATCAACTTCCTGATTCTCTCTTCATTTTTTTTTTTTTTTTTGACAAGGAAATGGTTAAATTATATTAATACGAATAGGCATAGCCCAAGTACACGGAGAACTCCCTGATTAACTTATTAATTTACTAATTCCAAACTCACACCTCACTCCCCTTCCTCAATATTTTAATGGCAAACCATCACCGGCTGAACAGCACTTTGGCTGTTGTTAGCTTCATTAACTTAATAAAGAAATACTTAACAAGCAAACAACAATGATAAGTGAAGTACTTTGTGCCAATTAGTTTGTTCTTTTGTGCAGAAAGATTGCATACCTTCCGCATGAGTCCAGATCCGGTTCTTGCTTGTGTAGGAGGATCTACCTATTCCACAATTAGTTTTTGTCAGGGCTATGGTACAAGAAAGGCCTGATAGTGAATGTAAGCAAAGATCTAGTAAAACATTTTTTAGAAAGAAACAGAGAAGAAAGCAATCAATCAGATGATATAAGAAAAGGATGACAAATCAGTCTTTTATGTTTACATAATTGCTCAAGTAAAATCTAGCGGTAAGACCTCAAGTGTAACACCCGTATAACATTGCAGATATGCCAGGTAATCAACCAATCATTTTTTATGGTTGATGTGGCAGGTAACAAATTTGCAAGAGCAGCCCAGAATAAAATACATAAAAACTTCTTATCAGAATAAAATGCTTCATCATCTCAGTAGCTGACTAAAGAATCCCAGCCATACCCAAAAGATATAACCAAAATTCAAAACTTCTTGAAAATAAAGCATAAATCCTAGCATACAGAGAAAAACACATGCTTAATACAAACAGAAGCTTTGTTAAGAGGGACATCTTTTCTTTTTATAGGTAAAAGGAATATTATTAACAGAAATTTGTCGAGAGAGAGATCTTGACATCATACACCAACACATTTTTATACATCAACTCCAAGTGTCTCAATGGAAACATAAAATAAAAGATTCTTTCTTTTATTTTTCAAGGATTAAAAAAAATTATCTAAGGCAACATGTAAATAGAAAACAAAAAAAAAATATTCAATCGATAGTCAAACACAACTGCACAACCATGGCCTTTTACCAATAATCAAGGGTGGTAACACCTTACCTCGTCAAATTTCATAAAATTTTGTGTATCAAGTTCCCCATTGACCTCTGGCTTAAATGCTGCCTCCATTCCATAGAGTTTGTCCCACACAACATCTTTGAACCAGGGATGACTCTGATAAAAGGTACTATTAATAACAATTCTTAGTTGGAAGAATACTAGAATGGAAGATTTTAATTCGGTCATTCAAAGAGAAAACAAAAAAAGTATACTTTAATTTGGTTCAGCCCTCCAGTGCCAAGCCTATGTTCAACATCACACAGCAATCTACAGATTAAATCCTTTGCTTCAGGTGTCAATCTAGCCTCCTCTGGAAACTTTAAATGATGTTTCCAATGCACAATCTATAATCCATGAATCAATATGTCAATCAATGAACTCATAACATATTAATTAACTTTCCAATCACGCTAACTTTGAACTATAAGTAACAAAAAAAGAACAATGTGTTACAAACTTTAGCAGAATATAGATGTTCTGCCAAAATTACAAAGGACTAGGAGAAGGACAAAATGACCACAAAAACCAAATAAGGAAAACGTCAGATGAATGACTTCCTTGAGTAACTATTTGATTCACATTAAAGAAAATGCTTACCAGAACTTCACCCTTTCCTTACTAATTAATGCAATTCTTTTTTAAGTCTAAAAATCGCCTTATATCCTACTACAATGGTTAAGTTGAAAGATTTACAAGCACCTTCTGTTGTCACTGGATCTTCAAGGGGTAATGTTGCTTCCCCAGATACTTAACGTACTTACTATACATATTACTTTACATCTAACAAGAAAACAACCTAAAAGCACATTCTCCTTAGCTGTTTAACGCTCTGCCAATAATGTGTTGTGGTGTCATACAATAAGCCTTCAAATCCCACCTACACCGAGAAGTTTGAGATGAAGAAAGGACACCTCACAAGTTGTAGCCCATATTCGGTAGAGAAAGAAAGATGGGGCGGGGGGCTAGAAATAACTTCTAACTAACCAAGAAAATTCACCTAAATCCATCTCAAGGTTAGGCACTTGAATATCACAAGAAAAAATGCTCACGGAAAGAATTATTTCCTTAACACTTCTTGATGCCCCAATCTAACAATTGAAGTCTTGGGAAATTCATTGTCTGTGAAAACTGTTAGGTAGGTTGAGTCTACAGGTTACATGATGCCTTTTTGCTTGATCTAATCTTCATCTAAACTCATTATGAAATTAAAATGGCTTCATGATAGCCATGATAAAATGTGATTGGTCTAGCCAACCTTTGAGGAAGGCCACAAGAAGGCTTACAACAGACCTAGAAACCGATTTTTTTTTAGCATAGGGAGAGAGTTAACCCTGCCTTTGGACTGAAAGGTACAAAAGAGCAGCAGGGAAAGAGGAAAAAGAAAGAAAGAAAATTGAAAAATGATGAGGGTACGTCATCATGAAAATAAGATAACCTAAAAGCTAATTATATATAATATGTTTCAACTAAAAAACTAAAATCGAACAAATGCAGATTAACCTTTCTGCAAGTTGTTACTGGGTCATCAGAATAAAATGGGGGATAGCCAACGAGCATCTCATACATTATTGCACCAAGTGACCACCTGCAACCAGGCAACAGGATAAGAACTCATTAAAAAGGTTAAACGTAGAAGGAAAACAATTTACTGGAGATAAAAAGAATATATTTATATGTGTTCCTTGTCAATTGGTCTGAATGCCCTTTTCATAGGGTTTCCTTTCATTATATAGAAGAGAATGTACATCAAAGTAGCCATATTTGCCGGCGTACAAGATAACTATAATACATATTTACAGCCTAATTATCTGCTATTTACAATCTAACTATAACAGGAAACATCTATAAAATATCACAAATCAAATATTAAATAAGATATCATCTTATCCTAAATTATCTTCACAACATCCCCCCTCAAATTGATGCTGATAGATCAAGAAGCATCAATTTGTCAATCAAAAACTGATGTCGATGCCGAGAAAGAGCTTTAGTGAAGATGTCTGTAGTTTGATATCCGGTAGATATGTGAGGAAGAGTAATCAAATGTTTGTCGAAGGCTTCTCGTATGGAATGACAATCGACTTCAATATGTTTCGTACGCTCATGAAAAACCGGATTAGCAGCGATGTAAATAGCACTTGTATTATCAGCATGAAGAGGAGTAGAATGAAACTGAGGAAAACCAAGTTCTCCTCATAACCCACAAAGCCATGTGATCTCAAAGCAAACGGAAGACATAGCACGATACTCAAATTCAGTGGAGGACTTGAAAATTCTGTCTTACTTCTTACTCTTCCAAGAAATGAGTACATTGTCTAAGAACATGCACCATCCCATCCAATAACAAAATGACGAGTATCTGCACATCCAGCCCAATCAGCATCACTATATTCCACCAACTATAAGGAATATTCCTTAGGAAAGAACAACCCACGTGAAGATGTGCCTTTTAGATATCGGATAATACGGCGGACGGCAGCTAGATGAAGATGTTGGGGGATAAATTGACTGACCTGCTGCACAACAAAAGAAATGTTAGGGCGAGTAATCGTAGTTCAAACTCTCAACGAGCTGCCGATACAATGATGGATCTGAAAGAAGCTCGTCTTCTTCACGATAAAGCTTGAGATATACCTCTAATGGGGTAAGAACAGAGTTACCCAATTGGAGACCAGCCAATGAAATTACTTCCTGTGTGTATTTGTGCTAATGTAACAATGTACCAAATGGAGTAATTTGGACCTCAAGACCAAGAAAGTACTGCAAATGACGAATATCTTTCATATGAAAAGAGGCCTTAAGATGCTTTTGTAATTGCTGAATTAATTCAATATCAGAGCCAGTAATCACAATGTCATCAACATATACCAAGAGCAACACAATTCCTGCAAAAGTCTTGCGAAAAAAAAGAGAGGAATCAAATTGACTCTGAGCAAACTGAAAGGCAAGCCAAGTAGAGCAAAATTTATCAAACCATGCACATGGAGCTTGTTTCAGTCCGTACAATGACCGGCGTAGTCGTAAAACCTCTAAGGAAGGTGTAGTAAACATGCCGGGAGGTGGAGATATATAGATTTCTTCCTTTAGGTCTCTATGTAGAAAAGCATTCTTCACATCCATCTACCTGAGAGATCACCCCTGTAAAGCAGCAAGTGCTAAGATAATCCCAATAGTAGTCATCTTGGCAACGGAGGCAAATGTTTCATTATAATCAATGTCATACTCTTGGCGATTCCCAAGAGCCACAAGACGAGCCTTATATATGTCGAGTGAGCTATCAGAACGACACTTAACTAAGTACACCAATTTACAGCCAATCGGTTTGACACCAGAAGGACAAGTCACAATATCCCAAGTGTGATTGTCTTGAAGAGCTTGGATATCTTCTTGCATGGCCTGCTGCCAACATGCTTGGGAAGCTGCCTAGACATAAGAGTGAGGAATAGAAACAGTATCAAGAGTTGCAGTAAGCGAGGTAGGAGGAAAACCATACTTATCAAGTGCATGTGTAACTCGGGTAGAGTGCCTAGGCACCGCAAAATCAGGTGGCGGATCGGTGTCTGGAATGAGCGTTTGAGATGGTGGAAGACGTCGATAATACACCAGACCTAGTTTAAACCGTTCAATAGAGGAAGACCCATCATCAAAAGCTAGAAGAAGAGCAGCAGGGGGATCGGAAATAACCTAAGACTGAAAGAAATATTAATTTTCAATGAAAATCACATTCCAAAAAATCCGAAATTTATTTGCATAAGTATCATAACAAACAAATCATTTCGAAGTAGGGCTATATCCCATAAGGCACACGTGACAAACTGGGTAGTAAGCTTGTGACGATAAACAGGTGGTAGATGAACAAAACAAACACACCCAAAAGTATAAAGGGATTGAACTCATGAGATATGCCAAATAAACGAAAATAGGAAGAATCATAATTTAGAATAGCAGTAGAAAAAGCTTTTGTCCAAAACTTAGACAGTACAGACGAATCGATCAACAAAGTACGAACGACATCTAAGAGATAACGATTCTTACGCTTGGCAACTCCATTTTATTAAGGAGTATAAGCACAAGAACGCTAGGAGATGAACCCCTTTTTCTAAAGATACGTCTAAAATGAATGAGACATGTACTCTCCACCTGAGTCGGAGGGTAAGATTTCGATACAAGTACTGAACTGTGTCTCGACAAGCGCAACAAGGTCTTGAAAGATAGAAAACACGTCAGCTTTATAATGGAGAAAATATATCCAAGTAAATCGACTAAAATCATTGATAAACGTCACCAAATAACAATACTGACCATGAGAAACAACAGGACTTACACCCCAAACATCAGTATGCACAATCTCAAAGCAATTAGAAGCACGACTACCATGCACAAGAAAATGTAAAGTTTTACTTTTACCAAGACGACAAATAACACAATCAAAAGAAATAGGATAAGTAAATAAATCTTTATTGCCCAAAAAACCATGTTTCATAAGATGAGTCAAGATAACAGAATTGGGATAACCCAATTTCTTATGCCAGACTTCATTATTATTGGCAGTAGTCATACATGCAAGAGAAATAACATTAGGAATGAAAAACTATAAAGGAAATAGACGTCCCACTTAGGCCCCTTCGCGATCACCGTCCCTGACACCTGATCCTGCTTAAGACAAACCACCACGAGAAAAATGAACATCACAATTATGATCTACCAATTGTCCAACAGAAATCAAATTGGTAGATAATCCAGGAGAGACAAAAACATTTCGGAATGAAGAACCCAAATGACCAACAGCAATAATAGGAAGAGTACTGCCATCAGCAATCTGAATATTTTGCGTGCCTCCATACTTACGAACATCATGAAGACCAATCATACTACCAGTCATATGATTAGAAGCACCCGAATCAACAATCCAAGAAGTGGAGTTAGTACCCGTACCTTGCAAGCCTAAAGCCGTAAAAGTAGACACAATCATCTGTTGGTCCATGGCAGGTGTGAGAACATATGAATCAGAGCTTACAATGGGGGGCGCAAAAGAAGACGAGGCTAAACAGCAGCTTGAAAAGCTTGGGATTGGCGATTCTGAGGCTGCACCCGACAGTCTTTGATGATATTTCCCTCTTTCTTGCAGTAGTTGCAAACTTTCTTAGGACAATTGCAAGCAATATGACCGAACTCCTTGCAACTGTAACATTGCAACTTGTTCTTCCCTCTCCCTTGTGCTGCATAGGCTACATTCAAAGGTTCAAAAACAACATTTTCAGAAGTCATGCCCATCTGAGTGGATAACCGTTGTTCTTCACGCAATAAATCTCCCAAACAAATATCCAAAGAAGGAACTGGATTACAGTTCAATAAACCGGTGCGAACAGACTCAAATTCAGGTCAAAGCTTCATCAAAAACTAATCGTGTTGACTCTCAGCATGAACTGCTTGAAGATCCATGAGTGCCATGGTGGGAACCTTAGCATGAACAAAGCAGAATATTCGCTCCAAAGGTTAATAAAACCAAAATAAATTGCTCAATAGTCAAATTACCTTGATTGAGATTGTTAATTTCCAACTCCAATTGAAATTTCCGAACACTGTGATCTTGGTAATAAATACAACGCAGGTAGTCCTACATAGCCTAAGCCATAGTAAAACGCTGAAAATTAATGACAAGATAGGGCTCTAGTGTTCCCAATAGCCAGGAGATCACTTGAGCATCCTTGACCTCCCATTGGGCACATTCTTTTTCATCACTAGGAACTCGAACAAAATTATCAATATGGTTTGATAATGCTTTTCCTTTCAAAAACATTTTAAATTGAAATTCTCACGTAGGAAAATTCTTTCCAGTAAAGCAAACAATAGTATTTTCCATAGACATGATGAAAGTCACAAACAAAATAGTAAGAAATCCAACCAAATAAGATCAACAAGCCACGGCAAAAAACCTGTTTGTTTGCTATTGAATATCCAGGCTGCCAAAAACCACTTGAGGCCCACAAGGAGTAAGCCCACAACAATAAGGCCCAAGTAACGCAAGGATACCTGCTGGCTGCTACCCACAGTGCCCAACACACGCCGAAACCACACCAAACTCAACAGAGTGAAGGAGATGTCCCCATCACAGAGATTGCCGACCACCTCACAACCATCACAGAAAAGCCGAGAACCACCATAGAAGGCTCCGACGACCACAGACACACCAGAATAAGAAGCCCACAACCAGAAGCAGGACTCCCAATGCCAACAGAGCTCCGACAGCCAACAAAATGCAAACCGATAAGGGGACTCAACATGGAGAGCTTCGATTATCCTCCAGGAACCAGAAAATGTGCGAAAAATAGAGATAAAAAAAATCTCCCGCCGACAACGCACAAGTTCTCCCTAATAACGATGGAAATCGCACACAGAGATTAAGATCACAGAGACTGAAAACAGAGGAGGGGCTCTGGTACCATGTCAATTGGTCTAAATGCCTTTTCCATAGGGTTTCCTTTCATTATATAGAAGAGAATGTACATCAAAGTTGCCATATTTGCCGGCATACAAGATAAATATAATCCATATTTACAGCCTAATTATCTGCTATTTGCAATCTAGCTATAACAGGAAACATCCTTAAAATATCGCAAATCAAATATTAAATAAGATATCATCTTATCCTAAATTATCTCCATAACATTCCTTGGGTGCGTGTTTTCTGCCATAACAACCTGCACTGTGTGTGTGTAATATGTGTGTAAGCAAGCATAAGAATGAAGAACATAAATTATACTTCCAGTTGGATGATCAACTTTTCAGTTGTGATTAGCTTTATCCCATTCTTTGCTGACGGTGCAAGAAAATTGGAGAATAAAGTCCAATAACATTTTGGACTTGTTCATAATTAAGGTACAAAATGCAAATGAGAGCCCAAGCACCCAAATTAATTCAGAATACTCTCAAACTTGATCCCCCGTGCCTTAGTTTTTTATAGTGCTTTTGCATAAATCAAACTAGATTGCCTCAAATGCAAAATTTTCACAGATCACGCCCATTTTGGCTTTTCACTGTTTTGAAAACCTATCCTTATTTTTGGAATTTTGAAACATTAACTGCCTATTTATAAGACAGATGTATAACTCTGTGCATCTTATGGACAAACAGTCCAATTCTGACTGGATCTATTTTTGCTACTTAGAACAGTTTTACACTATCAAAGCACAGAGTTCGTCCTACCATTTTTCAGCTACTAATGCAATGCAATAGCACAGCATTGTATTCACTCCATAACACGAGAACGAACTTCAGTGCAAAGGGATACACAACAATCAATTGTATGAACTTCAAGAAGGTGCATCAATTTATAAATCACAAACCAGTCACACTCCACACCATAGCCTTTTTTTAGCAGTACTTCAGGAGCAATATAATCTGGCGTACCAACTGTTGAAAATGCCTGCAATTGAAACAACATACATAAGAACACATGAAAGTGAAGACATTTAAGAACATTAGACTTTAGAATCAACAGAATACAATTACATAAACAGAAAACATGTCCCGCAATTTAGATCTTCAATAAATTAGTAATAAGTCTAATAAGCAAGATGATAACAATATGCCCGTGTGTTAAAGCACTGAATATAACCAATACAAAGGCGATGTTTGGTTAGTGTGATTGTTTTAAGAATTTTTGAGAAGTTTTGAGATTGTTTTATTGGGTTTTGTGAAAGTGGGTGGTAAAAAAAATGCTTACATAAAAAATTTTGTATTGGGTTTTGTGAAAGTTTATCTGTAGGGTTCGACAATTTGTTTGGATAAATTTTTGTGAGCTGTTTTTTGTGATTTTTTTTTTTTTTTTTTTTGAGAAATAGAAACTTTGTTGAGATTTAAAGATATTTGGACTGAAGTGGAAAAAATTTTGAAAAAAATTTAAAAACATTTGAAAAAATAGCAAACTAAACGCAGCCAAGGCCTCCCAAAGTCAATATGTTTCTTACCCCACCCCTATTGTTTCTCTTAATCAAAAATACTTTAATGGACCATTATATGTCATGTTATTCTTATTCTGTCAACTAATGTATCTAAAACAATATATATTAACTCATTAAATCAAAATTGGAAACATGTTTTCCCAACATATTCAGGTATGTTCCTAACTAGGTGTAATCACATGTATACTTCATGTGTACTTGGGCTATGACTATTTCTATATCAATAAAATATATTATTACTTATGAAAAAAAAGAAACATATTCAGGTATGATACATAGTTAAATGCCAATATGTAAGACATTCAAAAGGGGCACAATCCTTACCAATTTCCTCCTGTTCATCTGCCAGTGCTGAAGTTGTTCGAGAGGGCTTTTCCAACGCCTCCCAGTTTTACTATCTGGAAAGCATCCATCAATATCCATTGTATCATTCAAATTCTCATCATCCAGGACTTCATTTTCATTTATGGATGATAAATGAGAGCAGTCAAGAGGCTTGCAAAGGCCAAAATCAGAGAGCTTCATGTGACCATTTTTATCCAACAGGAGATTGTCAGGTTTTATATCTCTGTAATCATAGTTCCAAATTCAAAAATAAATCACAGCTAAACCAAGTTTAAAATATAATGCAGTTCAATATTCCCGTGTCCTAGGTAAAAGTTTCACAACAGGAGAATAAAAACCTGTGGATGTAGTTATGTTTATGGATAGACTCTATAGCTAGAACACTTTGAGCAATATAGAATCTAGCAACAGTTTCGGTCAAAGTTTCTTCTCTTATGAGCAAAGTCATCATGTCACCACCAGGAAGATATTCCATGATTAGATACAAGTATTCAGCATCTTGAAAGGAATAATAGAGTTTCACAATGAAATGACTGGCAACTTCCGCAAGCAAGTTTCTTTCAGCTCTAACATGTTCAACCTACATTGTAAATAGACAATCCATAAGTGTAGACAGATTTGTGGAAATTAGAAGTGAAGATAATTTGTAGGTACTACAGAAATACATAAAAAATAAAAAATAAAATAAATATAACAAGAACAAAATAATCATACTTGTTGCATAAGAAGCCACGAAGTGTTAATTATGCTGCTGCCTGGAATTGAATGGTGACATGGATGTCTCTCTTGTATACATCACATGTACTTAGCTTGCACGTTTTGTGCTTTATAATGAAGTTTTGTTACTTATATAAATAGATAAATAAAATGTATCACCGTTCAACCAAAATAAAAGTATGCACCTCTTCACAGCGTAAAAGCAGCATAAGAACAAGGAGTGCTTGAAAGATCAGCTACCACCTTTATTTATTTGCTTGTTTTGATAAGTAACAGAAAATTTTATTATTAGAAAGTGCAAAAGGCATAGCCCAAGTACACGAGAAATGCAAGAGGAACACATAAAGCTACCGCCTTAAAAATTCATGAACCACTAAACATAAAGCATAGGAGTACATCTGTTTGTTGACGTGGAGAAAGAGGAAGCAACGACTCATAAATCCTAGTTAAGTATGGTGGAAGTAGCAAAAAGAACATATAAAGCTACCGAAATTCATGAACCACTAAACATAAAACATACGAAAACATCCATTTGTTGACGATGAGCAAGAGGAAGCAATCACTCATTAATCCTAGTTCTGAAGTATGGCGGAAGTAGCAAACACCCCCCCCCCCTCCCCGCCAAAAATAAAGAATGAAAAAACAGACCCTTCACCAGGTCACTTTGTTTGCCAGCCCTTCACCGTATGCCATTTGGAGAGACTGACTATGTCTAAGATCACCAATAATTAGAATGGCTGATATCTTCCGGCTATAAGAGGACCAAAATTTTATACAAGGCATAAAGAAAGGGCATACCAGTAGAGGAGATACAGAACCACAAAATTCATCGAGGAAATTTATGTCTAAGCATAACATGCACATCATAAGGTTTTTTTTATTAGTTAACATGCACACCATAATTACATATGTATGTACATACGTATACATATAACTATATATATTTTAAATTTATATTTTTGTACATATAGTATTGCTTGTGCCAAAGAGGCCTCTGTCAAATAGCGTTTACACTTGTAATGGATCTCATCAGTTGAAGGTCCCATTTATCAGGGGATGCATGACAGGTAGACAAATCTTTTCATGCCATTTTTTTATATGTTAATTCAACTAGACTAAGACAGGGCGGTGTTGACAAGATTTGGAGGGGTCCTTCAAAATGAGGGTCTTTGGAGTCAACTTGTACAACAAAAACTATTATCCCCCAAGATAGCATCTTTCCTTAGAAGAGTGTATAGAAAACTAAGGCCTCTCAGAGTGACTTTTTTTGTTTGGATGGTTGCATTATGGGACTTTTTTTTTTAATTATTGGTAAACAAGAGTTTTTTTTTTTTTTTTATCTTTCTCTATATGGAAGATATGATGGAAAATCAAAGTAGCAAATCAGTGTATGATGTCAAATTTGGCCAAAGTACCTCAATTGAAATGTTTCCTTCTCATTAAAATAAAATAAAAGTTCTAGGGTTACAAAACTTATCCATCTATGTACAAGTTTAAATTTAAATACAAGATAAACTTAGAAAACATATCCTATTTAAAGACTGCCACATTGTAATAAAGAAAACCCTAGTTTCCTTTGATACCCTCCCTCAAATTGATGCTAGTGAGTCGACTAGCAACAATTTGCTAACTAAGTATTGATGCCGTTGTGGAGTCAAAACTTTGGTGAAGATATCAGCTACTAGGTGTTCAATGGGCACAAGAGGAAGAATGATAGCTTTAGACTCATAAGCATTTCAGACATAGTGACAATTAACTCGATGTGCTTCGTACGTTCATGAAAAACTGGGTTTGCTACAATTTGAATGGCACTTGTATTATCTCCATGAGAGGCGTGGGATGTGTTTGTGCAAACCTGAGTTCTGAAAGAATACCACACAACCACATAATTTCTGAATATACAACAAACATTACCCGATATTCAGCCTCTGTAGATGATTTAGATACACAATCTTACTTCTTACACTTCCAAGAGATAAGAAAATCTCCAAGAAAGACACATCATCCAGTAGTAGAACATCGAGAGTCCAGACAACCAGCCCCATCCACATCACTGTAGGCATTCAAGTGAAGAGAAGAACTCTTAAGAGATAACAGTCCACGATTAGGAGTCCTAAGTAGATAGCGAATAATTCAACGAACCGCTACAAAATGGAGATGTTAGGGAGAATCCATAAACTTGATAACAATGTGGACTATATAGAAAATATCAGGGCGCGTGTTGGTAAGATAAATCAAGCTACCAACCAACTTACGGTATAAGGTGGGATCCGGAAGAAATTCGCCTTTGTCTTTTCTATACTTAATATTCCACCTCCTGAGGAATATCAACTGGAGTAGTATCTTTCAATCTCCCTAATTGAATTTTTTTTTTTTTTTATAAGTAATAACCTTTGTTGATTGAATGCAACTAGGCAAAACCCAAGTACATATGAAGTATACATAAGTGAGACCTAATTACACTCTAGCAAGCTGAAAAGTATTCAAAAACTCATTAACATTCCCTCTCTTGAGCACAATGACAGAAAACCATTGAACCAAAGATAATACATAAAAGTCCCAGATTTCTCCCATGGTCCTCTCCTTGTTGTTGAAGCATCTCTCGTTCCATTCCATCCAAAGACACCACAGTAGACACAAAAGAATCATCTTCCATGTCGCAGCCAAATGTTTGCACTGATGATGTCGTTTCCAGCAAGCAAACATATAGAAAATCCTTCAGCTCAAGTCTTGAATATACTTGTGTTGATTGAGAAATAAACCATGTGGCTGACACCTAACTTCCAACCCTAGAAAGTAGGTAAGGTCCCTAAGATCCTTCATGTAAAACACATTATGAAGATGTTGCTGAAGTTTTTGAATCAATGATTCATCTAAACCAAAAATGATAATATCATCTACATATACGAACAAAAATACTACTCCAGCATCGCCCTTGTGCAAAAATAGGAAAGCGTTGTACTTACTTTGCCCAAAAGAAAATCCTTGCAAAATATTACAAAATTTCTCAAACCAAACTCGAGGAGCTTGTTTAAGACCATATAAAGACTTCTTCAATTTACACACAGCCGTAGGAAATGAACTAGGCATACCAAATGGGAGTCTCATGTAGATATATTCCTTTAGATAGCCATGCAAGAAAGCATTCTTGACATCCATCTGACATAATTGTCAAGATTTAGAAGCAGCAATAACAAGTAACAGGCGAACAATAGTCATCTTGGCAACCGAAACAAATGTCTCATCATAATTTATGTCATACTCTTGGTGATTCCCCAAAGCAACCAATCTAGTTTTGTATCGTTCTAGTGAACCATCAGAACGAAGATTGATGGAGTATACCCATTTACTACCAATTGGCTTGATCGAAAGAGTACATTGTTCCACATCCCATGTCTGACTATCCGTAGGTACATCTAATTCTATTTGCAATGCTTGCTTCCAGCACTCATGTTCCATAGTTTGCTTGTAAGAAGAGAGGATAGCAATGGAAGATAATGTAGCAGTCATAAAAGTAGGGGAAGAAAAGCCATACTAATTTGGTGGGTGAGAAACACAAGTAGATTTCCGAAGAACAGGAGCAACAAGAGCTATGGTGGATTTCGGATCAGGTGACGGAGGAGGAGAATCTTGAGAAACCATAGAAAAGTCGGCCAAAGGGATGCGATGACATCGAGTGTAGACGAGACCAGGTTTAAACCGAGCCACTAGAGCGAAAGAGGTATCAGGATTTAGCATAGGTAAGGACTCGGACTCATCATGAATAATTGAAAAATTAGGTGAAATAAGACCGGCATGAAAGAGAGAAAATTACTACTTCTCAAAAAACAAAACATTCCCGAAAATTCGAATTCTTCGAGTATTAGAATCATAACAAAGAAAATCCTTTTTGAGTTGAACTATAGCCAAGAAAAGCACACTTAACAGATTGAACAGTCAATTTATGTCTTTCATGTGGTGGAAGATGAATGAAACACACACAATCAAAGATATGCAAATCAGAATAGTTAGGTGCGACCAAATAATATGGAATAGGGAGAAATATTATGTAAAACTGATGTGGGCAATCGATTTATTAAATGGACAGCGGTAGCTAATGCTTCACACCAAAAACGAGATGGAACTAATAAATCAAGAAGAAAAGCCCAAACCATATCAAGTAAATGTCGATTCTTACGCTCAACTACCACATTTTCTTGTGGAGTAGATGGGCAAGAATGTTGAGAAAGAATACATTTTTCTTGAAAAAAATTCTGAAATTCATGAGACATATATTCACCATCAAAATCAGATCATAAGACCTTGATAGATGAAGAAAATTGTGTCAAAATGAGTGCAACAAAGGCCTTGAAAATAAAAAATACTTCACTTTTATTATGAAGAAAATGGATCCAGGTGAATCTACCACAATCGTCAATAAAAGTAACAAAGTACTTATAGTGAGCATGTGATATAACAGGATATATACCCCAAACATCACTATGAATTATGTCACATCCGAGAGGCATGAGAACCATGTTGTGAAAATGGTAACACTTAGCTTTTGGCAAATTTGCTAGTGGTACAATCAAAAGAACTCATCTCTAGTGAATCAAGATTTTTATTATCAATGGCACCAGATTTAAACAAAATTTGGAGTATGTTAGGATTTGGATGGCCTAAACGGCGATGACAATCCTTAGCACTCCAAACTTTGACAGCATTACAAGAAATGGAAGGACTAGACTCAAGAAAAGCGGAATTAGGATTTAGTGGAAATAGTCGACCCTTCTTAGGACATTTCGCGATCATCCTCCCGGACACTCGATCTTGTACAACACAACCAGAAGATGAAAAAAAGACATTACAATTAGTATCAACGGTCCAACGGAAAGTAAACTGGAGGAAAAGTTAGGAGAAACCAAAACATTTTTAATGATAGGGGACACATCACCCACAGCAGAAATTGGTAGTGAACTACAATTTGCCGTGTGTATTTTGAGAGGACCATCATAAGATTGAAAATTATGTAACAAACTAGAAATATTAGTCATATGGTTGGAGGCACCAGAATCTGAGCCAAGAATTTGGGGATGACTTTTGTTTAGCTGAGATGCCTAAAGCAAAAATAGCAAAAATAATCATTTGTTGTACCATATCAAGATTGAGAGTAGTCGGACTGGAACCGGCAGGTACTGAAGCATGAGTGGCGGCAGCAGGAACAATAGAAAAAGATGCACTCGAGACGTTAACTGAAGTGGAATACGTACACTCTTGTTTCAAGGAGATCGGATTGGACAATTCTTGATAATATGACCAGATCTTTTGCAATAATTACAAAATTTCTTCGAACAATGGGTGACAATGTGACCAAAGCCTTGACAACTATAGCATTGAGTAGTGTTATAGTCTCAGTCCATAAATTTGAGAGACTCGGATGAGGAGTCCATACCAAATAAATGAGATCCTTAGCAAAGAAAATGTTCTGTGCCGAGAGCAAATAAGTATGACCCACGTGAAACTATTCTAGAAACGACAGCCACAACCAGACCTTACGGCCCAGACCAAAATAAGACGAGAAGAAAAGAAACCCACGACTAAAAAAACACAACAGAAAGCCCCAAACCAAGTTGCAAGCAGGGGTCGCCGAATACCCCCAAGGCCAAGTCGCAAGAGGCTTGCGATGTCAACAATGACGCCGAGAACCACAAAGACCAACAATCAGTGTCGAAAACAAGCTAGGGACCATAAACAACCAATCTAGGTCCCCGAACTACTGAACCTAACCAAGAAACACCACATAAGGTGCTGATGCCCACAGAAAAGACCACAGATCCAACAGAAACCAAGTCAGATATGCCGAGAGTTTCAGTAGGCATTGACCCACGAACAGGATGCTCCAAAAAAAGCCAACGAAAGCTCTCTGAAAAACAGAGAGAGCTGATAAGGAGAAAAAAATCAGCCCTAGAGAAAATTAACGAAATGATCGAGACCTACAGAACACAAGGTCGAAATCGAGAAGCCAAGAATGCCGAAAATGCCAGGGAAGTGCACAAAGACTACCCACCACTGAGATGCACGGGGAACTCACAGAGCCCTCGTCGAAATTAAAGCTAGACCATAAACAGAGGCACCGAAATTGAGACGAACCGACAATCAAAGAGAATAGAAACCAAGTGAGATGTCGCATAACCAAGAAAGACCCACAAGCCCAAGAAAAAAAAAATTCAAGGAAGTGCGTTGATTAGGAACCTTCTCTGATACCATGTCAAATTTGGTCAAAGTACCTCAATTGAGGTGTTTCCTTCTCATTAAAATAAAATAAAAGTTTTAGGGTTACAAAACTTATCTATCTAAATATGTACAAGTTTAAATTTAAATACAAAATAAACTTAGAAAGCATATCCTATTTAAAGACTGCCACATGCTAATAAAAAGAACCCTAGTTTCCTTTGATATTTGTGTTGCATGAGCTGAAAAAGTGGGGAATCCATTAATCATCACTTATTGCATTGTGAGATAGCTCGGGCTCTATGGAATTATATCCATAGCCTGCTAGGGGTAGCTTGGGTCATAACTTGACGGGCAGTAGACCTCCTTATGTGCTGGAAAGGATGGTATGGCATCCATCCTTGTGAATTTCTATGGAAATCAATTTCTGCATGCTTATAATCATGTGTTTAGAGAGATATTATCAATATTTTAAAGATTGCAAAGCAATCAATGGTAGAACTTAACGCTTCCTTCTTCAAAACTTTACTCTCGAGCAGTAGCTCATAATTGTATCTTGCATCTAGTTTTCAAGATTTCTTCACTTCAATTTTCATTTTCTCCTCGTGTTCCTCTTGTATAATGTAATGAATTGGTGTCACACTCAATTTATTTCTTTAAAACAAAATTGTAATTCAAACGCAATATGTCTCAAGCCACAGACACATGTAATGCAACTACATCACACAAATCAGGTAAATCATCATTTTCTCAAAGATGAGATGTGGCAACCTAGAAATTGTTTGCAACCAAGGATTTGAACCTTAGACTTGGGGTGGCATATGCCCAAGTCCAAAGCCCTTATCTTGAGCCACCTACTAGTGGTAGGATAGTATAGAGATTATAAAATGAACGTTTAAGATCACTTTCTAAAATAAGTTAAAATAACTTGTAATAATATCATATTCACCTGTCCCCTGCTAACCATTTCGGACTTCTTCAGCTTTTTCATGGCATAAATGTTGCCTGATTTCTTCTCTCGACACAATCTAACCTGTAAAATAGTAACATATAAGCATCCAATATTGAACAGAGTCACTAATACAAAACCATCAAGGACAAATTAATCAAATAACTAAAATATTCAAACCAAATTGATCTAAGGCAGCTAAAATGCACTAAGGAATGTGAAATTCATTCTTCCTTAATAGGGTTACCTCTTGTATACCCTCTTGTGTACTTGGGCTATCCCTATTCCTATTAATACAACCGTTTACTTATAAAAAATAAAAATAAAAAGGAATATGTAATTTATTTAGGAGGGTTGGGAGTTTTTTTTTTTATAAGTAATAATATTATAAATATCAAAAGGAATAACAAAGTATACTAGACGTATACAAGAAACCCATCCCCAAAAAACCCGTGAAAAACTACCCCCACTACATCAAGCCCGAGTAAGAATGGACCACGCCTCCCAACCAACCCCATGAAAAAACTACCCCCACTACATCAAGCCCGAGTAAGAATGAACCACACCTCCCAACCAATCCAGTGAAAAACTAACCCCAATAAATCAAGCCCTCCCTTTAAACTTCCCTCGACTTGAGCTACCGCCCAGAACTTCGCAGTTGATTCCCCAGGAAAGACGCTCCAACTCCCTTCTTTGCTTAAACTTTAATTTGGACTCACGCAAGTGACTCGCCACAATCTCAGCGATTAGTGCGTTGAACTGGTCTTCACATCCTCCATGTGAGATTCCCACAATATGCTGAATCTCATGAACCTTTGGCAAAATCCAGTCCAATAGGGATCCAACTATGTTGTTTCTTTCCTGATCAAGCTTCTGAGTGGATTTTGCCAAAGGTTCCTTTGGTAGCTCTACCATCGGAGCACCTAGGGAACCTGCCTGGCCTACATGGATCTCATCCCCACGAGAGATATCATCTAATCCCAACCGATCACCGCCCTTAAGGGTGGGCTCCTCATCCTCCTTCAGCACTGTATCTGCTGACAATACCTCATTAGAAACCATATTAGAAAAAGGTTGGATATCCCAGCAAATCGGCACCCCACGCACACCTCCTGGGCTTGTCGGCATTTTTAGTCTATCCCCCTTCGGAGACGACAACAGAAAACCCAATCCACATTCCGCTACAATAATCTGCCCTTCCTTCACTAGCGCACAGACATTAGCAGTCTGCTCAACCACCGTCGACATGGTCTGTAACTCCCCTGTCACCTCTGGCACGCTGAAAGCATGCCTTGCACTGCTGTCATTCGGTAAACAATCTCCCCAACCAGCTGCCGGTTCGGGTTAGGAGGACCCAGACCCAGGCCCTAAGCCAATCGTAAAATTGTCCTCCTTTAGGGCCACGTGCATGGGCTGTGGATGCTTAAAGGGCTTTAGCCTGTCCACTCTCCTCCAGACCAAGCCTCTCTTGCGCCCAACCTGAATGGGCTTTAGGCCCCTAGTCTCTTTCTTGAACCCAGGCATGCGGCCTCTCGTATTTCCCCTCAACGGTAACTTTCGTTCACCTTGCCTTCCTTAAACAGACCAACAAAACTTACCAATTTGTCATGTCCCTCTGTAGCATCCTTAATTGCCCCTGCAAGTCTTCGAGCACTTTACGTCCCACGAATCCTGCTTTGCCGCTGCTTCTCTGACAAGTGAGAGGCTCGATGCTTTGTTGACTAAGGGATGCCTCGACTTGACCCAGCGGTCCCAAGGCCTTCATTTCTCTAAGCATGGTCCGCCAAAACAACCTCCTGATATGAACGTCAGGCAACCCCTTTTCCTACGCACACCTGCATATCGACAACCCCTGATTTCCCCTCCGGCAATTCTGTCTGACTGCAAGTCGGGAAGATACCACTGTTATTGTCCTTCGAGACAGCTCCCAGCAACAATTTCTTTATTTTCCTCCAACCCCATCCCCCTTCTCCTTCTAGGAAGCACAGAAAAGATCGTCTCCCTCCCTGGTTAAATTTGGACAGGGCTACGAAGCGACCCCGTCGATTCCAACAACGCAGAGCAATAAAACTCAGATAACCCTCCCTATTAGCCAAATAGACATCCGACTGTTTCCCTACTCTTAGACTTTCCTCCAAGACCCCCACAAGCCACAGGACCGATGAAGGGCCCAGAACAATAGCCTGTTCGAATTTCCCTCTCCTCTCGATGACGCGAAGCAGATAGCCATCCTTAATAAATGCGAAGAGCTTGGATTCTATAGCTACTTCCACCGTTATAACCATCGGAGTACCACAATTAGGAATTGCAGCTCACCACAGGTCGAGAAACAAACGGGAACCAGTAGAGGAACGCATGTGTACGCCAGTCGGCGTTGAAAGACCCTTGCTAAGGCTGCCGGTCTTGTCTGTGTCGGTGTAAGAGACGGCGACGCAGAGCTGATGTCGAAAGAAGAATACACTACAAATCCTAGAGAGATCTAGCTAAAATAACAGGTCACCGGAGATTTTATCATTGCCGGACGACCCTCGGTGAAGTCGCCGGGTACCGCTGACCTTATCTGTGCCGGTGGTGTTAGGTCACTCGCCGGTTTGGGGTGGGTGACGTCGATGTCTCCAGTATGGGTTTTGAAGAGAGAGAGAGAGAGAGAGAGTAATCTACAAAACTGTACTTGGGCATTGCCTAGTTTCATTCTATTCAATAAAGATTATTACTTATCAAAAAAAAAATGAAATATCCATGATACTTTGCCATAGATCATCATTCACTTCATTCAAAGATTAGTTAGTGTGCTATGAGGTGACTACTTCAAACTGGTTGGTTTGGCTTGAGTCACACTCAAAAGAATAACATACATATTTTATTCTTGTATAGGGCTAGTTGGTAGCATACAAATTATGATGGTGGAATTTTTATTATTATTTTTATTAGTTAGGATGGTGCGGAAAAAGTTCCTACTTAGTTTTTTTTTTAATTGTTAAAATATACAAGATAAGATACAAATAGTATACAAATAATCCCTACTTTTATACTTGTGAAAATAGAAAATAGTCCCTACTAGTCTCATATGGTGTATTTGGAGGGAAATGAACAATAAAAATTTTGAGAATTTGTGAACGGATGTGGGAGGAGCTCAAACATTTCTTCTTCAACGCTTTTTGTTTGGATAGCTTCAAAAGAACCCTAAACACTAAAGGGCTTATTTTCATGATTTCCTTGTATCTTTTTCCTCTTTTTTACATGGGTGTATTTCTTGCATACTTCTCATGTATTTGGATTGTACCGTTTGCGAATTTTAATGAAGTCTTATGACTTGTCAAAAAAAAAGTTGGATTACCCACCTTTTGTTTCGCACAAACCCACTTGCCTTCACCTTGACCTTTTTTGAAATCCCCTATCGGCATCTACAAGGTAACAACCACCACCAGCAGAGTCAAAGCTAGGAACTGAATCTAAGAGGGGTCACATGCATTTCTCCTTTGTTGTACTTTTTTTCTTTGTTTTTGAGAAAGGGAAAGAAAAAACGGGGAGGGGGGGTGTCTCAATTAGTTTCATCCCTGACCACCAATACCTCCTTTGATCCATCGATACCTATTGCCACCGTGCACTCGTTCCATACCCCTTCCAATTGTCCAGCAGCACAACACCACGTCTTTCTAAGTACCAATATGTAACTATCATGGTCAACATGGCTAGTGATGATTGGTCATCTCGCCTTCACTTTTGCCACAATTTCCTACTTTCATCAGTGCTATCACTACCACCAAGACTGCATTACCAACAACACTGCCCCCATTGTCATCACCATCATCACTGCCTCAACCTCCACCTTTGCTTTCTTTGAATCTTCCCTTAATAGTTATATCAATAGACAAGAGAAGTGGCTTTGCCTTTGGCAGTATATCTCGACGCTCACTAAAAGCCCAGAAGTAATCAGACTAGGCTATGAATCATGAGAGGGTGAACCTTTGGAAGATGTTTGGTATGAAGCAAAGAAGCCCATTAGAACCTCTAAGGTCTTACCTTTGGTCTACCCATAAATAGAAAAAAAAAAAAAAAAGAGATTGCTTCTTCAACAGCTCAAGAGTCCTAAGACTAGGGATCTTTTGTCTCCACTTTTGTTTGTCATGGTTACAAGTGCTTAGCATAATGATCTCGACTTTGGTGACCCCAATAGGGGTATTCTTAACATTTCTCACCTATTGTTTGCAGATGATACATTGATTTTTTTTGTGAGGCAAAACATAACCAGATGTGGGCATTACGAGCTCTCTTACTTTATTTTGAAGCGACATCTAGCCTAAACGTGAACTTGGACAAATCAAAGTGGTGCCAGTTGGTAATGTTTGCAATATCCGACAGTTGGCTAACATTCTTGGATGTAAGGTTTCCTCTATTCCCATGAATTACCTTGGTCTGCCATTGGGGGCAGCATCACGGGCTAATCCGATTTGGGATAATGATTGAGAAGATTGCACGTAGATTAGCTGGTTGGAATAGATTGTACTTATCAAAAGGTGGTCGGATAATCAAAAGCACCATGTCCAATTTACCAACGTACTTTCTATCTCTATTTCGCATTCTGGTAAGTGTAGCAACTCAGATTGAAAAATTGCATCATGATTTCCTTTAGAGTGGTATGGACTATGAGGGATAAATTCAAATTCCACCTAGTCAAGTGGGATAAGGTATGCTCTTCCATTTCTTTTGGTGGGTTGGAAATTACAAAAATGAGGATCTTTAATCGAACTTTACTTGGGCAATGGTTGTGGAGATACACTCTAGAACTGAAAAACTCTATGGAAGTCGGTGATAGACCTTAAATATGGAGGTGTGTGGGGGATTTGGAGCAATAGAAAGGTGAGTGGGGCTTATGGAGTGTGAGTTTGGAAGCATATCAGACTAGGGTGGGGTTTTCTACTCATCACACTAGACTTTTGCTAGGAGATGGTTCTAGAATTAAACTTTGGAGTGACCTATGGTGTGGGGATTACACCCTTAAGGATTTATTCCCTTAGTTTTAGGATTGCATGAGAAAAAGAAGTTACAGTAGCTGATGTAATGGCACTATCTTGGGATCAAGTCCAATGGAACGTGAACTTTAGTAGGGCTGCCCAAGATTGGAAAATTTGTAGCTTTGAGGATTTTTTTCGTCTTTTATACTCCATGAGACCGAACATTCAAGGAGTTAACAGGTTGGGGTGGATACCAACAAGTTAATAGGTTGTGGTGGATACTAACAGGTAAAGGCATGTTCTCGGTTCTTTCTTCTTATAAGTATCTCACACAATCGCAAAACAATCAATTCCCATGGAAGAAGATTTGGCAAAATAAAATGCCTCCTAAAGAGGCATTTTTTGTTTGGTCAGTTTTCTTGGGTAAGATTTTGACGATGGACAACTTACGAAAACAGGGAGTGATCATAGTAGATTGGTGCTGCATGTGTAAGAAAAGTGGTGAGATTGTGGATCATCTTTCTACTGCATTGCAAGGTTGCTAGAGAGCTGCGGGATGATGTGCTTTGCAGGTTAGAGATAGCTTGGGTCATGCTTGCCATAGTAGTTGAGTTCTTGGCCAGTTAGACAAATATAAGAGGAGCCCCCCAAACCACAGTTGTGTGGACAATGGTGCCTATTTGCATCTTGTGGTGCATATGGAAGGAACGAAATGACCAGACGTTTGAAGACAAAGAATGCACCATAACGGAACTTAGATCACTTTTTGTCAGAACATTATTATTTCATGACTTTCTTGTGTACTTGGGCTAAGCCTAATATTATTAAGACAATCGTTTACTTATCCAAAAAAGAAAAGAGAGAGAAAGGAATTCCTTTGCTCCAACCTTACAAATTAGTACCTTTAACACTTCAATTCCTTGTGGGATTGATTAATGGAAAACTATAATTACTCCAAATATGAATGAATCCTAACACTATACACAAGTCTGATAAGCTTATAGACACTTAAGAATATTAAAATGATAGGAAAAAAATAGAATCTTCAAAACAAAGCTCGTATGCAACTTAAAATATGCATGTTCTCTTACCTCTCCAAAGGCCCCTCTCCCAATGATGGTCAAAAGGTCAAAGTCATCAACACAAATCTTGTGTCTTTTAAGACGAATATATTCAGTCTCTTTGCGCTCCAAATCCTTCAGTAGATTGATTTGTTCCTCCTCTGATACATCTGAAGATGCCAACTTCCTTTCCAGCACTGAGCGCCTGCGAATGAAAAATTAGAATCGGAAAAATGCCAACATTAATCACTGAACCAGAACCTCATCCTATAAAATTAAGAGTTTTCTTAAAGAATGAAAACTGAGCATGAAAAAAGCATGGGAAAGCACTCTTCTCAATCCAATAGAATTTGTAGATGTACTCTTGCCTTAAGTGGCTGAAACCTGTGGAAAAGTTTCTTATTGCAACAAAATCAAAACTTCTGTCATCACATCATTAATAAGGGTAGGGTTAAAGATTAAAGACTGTTTCCAAGATTCAAATAGCCTTTTCCACCCTGCCAAATGAAAGAAATCACTATCAAACAGCTTGTCAGTCACAAACACTTCTATAGTACCCACAGGAGCGTAGGCATGATAGAAATGATGGTTCCCTAAGTTTTTATGAGCTTGAGGCCTGACTTTGAGAATCTTAGATCTAGGAATAATAACATGATTTGCCATGCAATGCAAGTGCACAAGTATGAAGCAAGAACGCCAAAGCAGCCAACAAATAAAGTGCTTAGCATGCCTGAGAGACAATTTGGAAATGAGACATGGGGGTCATGCATCATGGAAAAAGATGCAAGAATGAGCCTTTTCTTCAAAGTGCAAGGAATCATGTAGCATCCATATTCTGCCTTTAGATGTTCTACAGGCCAAGGTGTGTTTCATATATTGTAAGAATAAAGACGTCAATTAGATGGGCCTCATTTGTTTTCGTAGATGAAATAATATGAGTTGAGTTGAAGTTAAAGTTAAAGTTAAAGTTATAATTTGAATAAAATATTGTTAGAATATATTTTTTTAATATTATTTTTATTTTGAGATTTGAAAAGGTTGAATTGTTTATTTTATTTTATATAAAATTTTGAAAAAATTTGTAATGATTAGATAAGATGAGCTGAGAGGAGTTATGAAAACAAACGAAACATAATCACTACTTATAAAAACTATAAAGTATATTCTCTTTTAACTTATTTGGAAAGTCAATTAGCATCCAAATTCCTAGTTTTTTTAAGCTATATAGCCTTCAGCTTTCATGTTGAAGGGGACAACCACTTTCATTGGCTCATACTGATATTCTAAAATGGCTCACCCGATGATATCAGGTTCTTTATATGGAATTCTCAGAAAGCAACAAAACCAAATAGCCTCGTAGTCTAGTGGTATTTTTCCTCTTATTTAGAACAATTTTAAGGCTCAACCTACCGTGGGTGCTGGAGCTATGGAAACAGGGGATTCTAGCTATTAAACATAAGTGTGTGTGGGTTTGTGTAGATTGTTATAAAATCCAACTTTAGTGATGCAATTAGCAAAATTAATGTTATCCACAACTCCCCCCCAACCTTTTTTTTTTCTTTTCCTACCATAAAATGATGATTCTGGTCCTTCAGATAATGCACTTTACTCCACCCCATAAAAGTTACACCGCATTAATCCATTAACTCCTTATGAACCCATTTTCCGTTTACCAATCAAACTCTTAACTTTTTTCCGAAAACACCAATCAAGCTCTAATTGTCCTCCTCTATTCCATTTATTAACGCGAAGCTTAGAGCATGCGTTAATAATTATACCGTCAAAAACGCATAATAATTAAACTCGTTTATTTCTTTAACTTTTAGGAGCACAAGAATACCATTTTTCGAATCAACAAAATTTGGTCAGCAAATATCCAGCTCCGTTTCTGGCCGAAAACGAAATGGGAGATCTTAGAGTTGAGAGGAAAAACTAAATAAAATAAAAAGTGTACCTCTCCTTGCGATCTTGGATGTGCCTCATCTGCGCTTTGTAATGGCTCTCGATGTACTGCTTGGCCGCAGCCACCCTCTCCATGGTTAAGCTGGACCCCACTGCCCCCTCGTCCTCCGCCATGGGCCTCACCTCGTCCCCTTCCTCCTCTCCATCCACCTCTGGATGATTCTCCATAACCCTTCTCTCTCCCTCTCTCTCTCTCTCTCTCTTCTCAATATTTTGTAGGGGGAAGGGTGTGTCTGTGTGTGTGAATTTTGATGATGGTGACAACGAAGCAAGAACCTGGGGACCTCAAAAATTACAGGCAATAACTCTACTTCCTTCAACGTCTATTTTGTCTATCTTACACGTGGGACTCGGTGATTGGTCCCTTCCAGGGGCTCCGACAGCTGGACTTGGAGACCAACACCTGGGATTAACGTTGACGACCATTTCTGGCAGCTCCATCAACGGTCATAAATCGTCGATGTTTCCGAGATTAAGCCCCGTTTGAATTTGAATTTGGCGACGAGTAATTTTCGCCTTACTTTATTTTAAATTTATTATTAAATTTTTAAAATTTTTATATAAAATATAATTTTTTTAAATTTTAATTTAATTATTTTAATTTTAAAATAATAATAATATTTATTTCATTTTTAAAATTTATATTAATTTATTTTAACTCATCTTTAAATCTAAAAAATGACTTAAAAAAATTAAAATTGAGACAGATCGACCGGTATGTACGACTCTATCCGTAGCAACTTCTGTGTTTCGCCGCAATAACATATTTGTGTGAAGCAAACGTCATCCATGATATCAGATCAAATTGTATTTATCTTAATTTTTCCAGAGAATCAATTGATGTGAAATATGATTATATTTTATTGAGAATTATTATAATTATAAAGAAATGGTATAAAAATAATTTTATAAATTAATATAATTTTATTTAATTGTTAGATTTATTTTACAATAAAAATAATTTTATAATTTAACGAACTATATAAATCTACATTAATTTATAAGATTATTTTTATATTATTTATTTATAGTTAAAATATTTTTTTATTTTATTTATATTATATATATTTATTCATATGACTCATTATAGACCTCAAAAAACTTATTAACTCATTTTATCTCATATAATTATTATATATTTTTAAATTTCTATATAAAATAAATTAAATAATTTAATTTTTTCAAATTCTAAAATAAAAATAATATTTAAAAATATATATTTTAATAAAATTTTATTCAAGTTTTAATTTTGATCTCATTTTATCTCATTTATAAAAATAAACAAGATCTAAATAAATTTATAATAAAACTATTTAAATAAATTAAAAAAATTGCTCAAAATACAATACATTACACACTTGAATCTCGAATCCTTAGATTTCTAAGTTTTAAATATAATAGTAATTTTATTAGAAACCAAAAAATATATTTTTTAAATTACAAAAGAAAAAGGTTCACCCTTGATGGGTTGCCCCATGGTGACCATTGGTTTTATTTTTTTATTTTTAGTTTTTAATATTTATTACTTTTAGAATTTAAGAAGTTTAGAGTGTTCCTCATTTAGGTTTTTGTAAAATCGATGTTGTAATTTTTTATGCTTTAAATGAATTTTTTGGATTTTTTTTTAGATGCCATGTCAACGTGTCTAACCATTTACTAGTAAATCTCCGCGACCAAATTGATCGATCTTATCATAAGAATCATTTTTTATATCTAACACAAAAGATTATGATTAACTTTCTAAAAAAAACTTTAAGAACCTATAAACAAATCCAGACCTAATAAACTCATTTAAAAAATAATTAAATTAATTAAAATTTTAAAATCAAAACAAACAAAAAAAAACTTAAAAATCACTCAAATAAAAAAAATTAAAAAAAATTAATGACTTATGTCTTATTTGGTTTCTTATATTAAATGAGATGAGAGAAAATTAAAAATTAAATAAAATATTATTAACATATTATTTGTTAATTGTGCAAATTTAGATTACTTTTTATGTACCCATGTATATTAGCAGCCCAAAAAGTAGGCCGAATCCTTTCGGCTCAAGATTGGATACCCTACGTGTCTCACGAAGAGGTAAACAAATTTGATGGGGATAAGACAGTGACAACCCCCATCCCTCTTTTTATTGGGCCTCAAGAATTTTGGTGGAAATCAGATTTTTAAGGGATAGTTGGCCGATTCTTGATCAAAGTTTGTCCCATATCCTTTTGTTTCTACACTGATAAGCTTCGATACCCGATAATTAATGTCATCTTCTGGCTTGTATTCAAGAATTGGGTTTGTAGTTTCAAAGGTTGAGACAGATTTCACACAGCCAATTCTATTTTGAGAGATCAGCATTGATACTGAAGTAAAACAGCCTTTCCCAATGATGTCTTTGGTATCAATAATTGTCATAAGGGCCAGGGGTAAGAGAATCGAACAATCACTTACCCAACTCCATTATTAGTACGCCAGGAAAGGTATCGATCAAAGTCAAAGATCCAGCATTTAAAACTGAGAGCTTTCTCAGCTCAAGAACCAAAACTATGGGCCAAATCCAGACTACCCCAGTGGGATAAAATGAGAAAAGAAAAAATGCCATGAATCAAAGTCAAACATGTCTTAAGAAACGCGTTGACAATACCCACAAGAAAAAGAAAAAGTAGGACACAGACCGGGATAAAATTAAAACATCCCAAAAATGAAGTTTAATCAACAATTCTGTCAACCTAGTCCTACTCAAAGAGGGGCCTGCATACCTCTGATGTGGTCCTGTGGAGACTGAGATACTTCTATGCGAATAATAAAGTAACCCAATAACTAGGAGCTGGTTCAAGAGAAGGATATTGCTGTGTTTAAGAAAAAACCTATGGATCTATAGATATATATATATATATAAAGATATATACTAGTAGAGAATAACATGCAAAGCATGTTTGACTAAAAGAAAATAAATTAATAATATATATCAACTATACAAGCTAAGCTTATACCCCATTTTGGAGTTTAGAAATTGTAAGAATTAATATCTAATAATATAATTTAAAACCTTAAACATTTTCTATAAGAAAAAGTCATTGTAAAATAAAATCTGAACTCACATATTTATTTAATAAACCACACTTAACATATTATAGTATTTTTCTTTATGAATAATATTACATATAATCATGAGGTATATAAAAATTGCATAATGATTACTCAATTCATATTGTATAAATATTTATTCTTTCCTGAATACTAAAACCAAACTCAATATGCCAATATTTCAGCAGATCGAAGAGAGGATACAAGTCTAGAATATCCTTTCAAAAATAACTTAAAACACAAACGTAAACACTAAGGCCATTAACTCCAAGTACAATCTGTCAATAACACTAAGGCCATTAACGTAATTTAAATCAAGTATTAATGAAATGTAATTTAACTCAAAAAAGGTAGCCACGTATTTTTATTGGTTTCCAGAACTCTCAAAACACAAATGTATCAACCATGGGGAGGTAACGCACCGAAAAAGAGAGTGCTTGAACATTCACCATGGATCCGACGGCAGGGATAAGATAGTTTTGAGCGGAGTTGGATGGCCAGAGGGAGGTGCGAGCAACGGTGGAGAGCTGAGAGAGAGAAAGAGAGAATAATGTGAGGGTGAGTCCGAGAGTGGTGCGAAACGAGAAGAGAGGAGGAGATGGAGCATGGCGTGCTGAGCTTACCGAGAGGTGGTCATGGCGGACCTAGAACAGCTTAGAGTGCCTAACGACGTTGTCTATGGTGGTTGAGGAGTGGTCCAAAATTGTGGTCGACGTGCAGGAAAACATTCATCTCTTTCAGGTGGCTGAAAACAGAGGCTTGCGACTTGATATACGAGGAGCTAGTGCACGATAGGGGCTGACTCGTGGTGGCTTTGTTACTCATGGGGGAAAAATATTTTGTTTTATTGCAAGACCGTGGGGTTTCGTCGAGGAGATTGCTAGGTGGTAGTGGTGGAGATTTACATCCATAGCGGCTAACGTGGTTGTTCTGTTTTCAAGTCACTCAAACAGAGGTGTTGCTATGAACTTGGGTGGTGGCGATAAGAGCTGCTTGCGGTGGTGATTCAGGGCGAACCAAGGTGCTGACCAGGCTAAGATGTTTCCGTCGTGCATGAAGGACTCAGCATTGGGTGATCCTCGTGGTTGGTTGTGACTTTTTTTTTTCTCTCAGGGTTGGCTGTGACTTACCGATGTAGAGGTGGTTGCTAGGGATGAGAAATGTAGTATATGAAGAAATTGCAGTAGCCACAGTGCGAAGAACCAACATGTCAAAAGGCAGAGGGAAAAATCTGTGAGACTGATTTCGGTTAGATAGGGAGAATTTTGATATGGAAGCCCTTACGCCACGAAATCACTCGTCCGTCCGTCTTCCCCAAGTGATGAAAACAAGGAAAACATACGAAGAATCAAAAGACGTAGAAATCTTCATCTTCAAGGCCTCACTCCCAAAATCCAGAGACGTAGAACTCTTCGTCTCTAATCTCCTTTACTTCTCAGCCCGACTCAGATATTAATGGGGCGTAAATTGCTCAATTCGAAGCGACGGTTACCTAATACCTCTTTAAAAGAGTTCGGATTCCAAGTTTCCAACACTGCTTTAATTTATTGAATGATCTTAACTCGAGAGGAAGACAAAGTGATTTAGGGATTCTAAAAAGAAAAGTCGCAAGATGTAGACAGACGAATTTAATGGACATTTTAACCTACGAATTATTAACGGAAATCGTTAAAACAAGAAATTTCGTTTGATAGATTCTTTATATATATAGAAGATATTATAAGGGGCCAAACATATCAGCATACAAAGATAGACCCAATTCTTATTGTGCAAACATGGCTGTAACAAGCCATAGCAAAAAGAATGACAAAAATCACAGAACAAACAAACTCTAAAATCTATGAATCAAAAGTGTAACGAGTGCCTGCCTGGCCACGGTGCAACAGATCATGGGCAATCCGATCCCTAGCTTGAACTGAACTCACAGAACTCAAACTATTGTCACAGATCATTTCATCATCAAAAAGCTCAAAACTCAGTTCCGGACCCACCTCTTCATTTCTCATCTCACAAATATTGTGCAATACACAGCAAGCCCCAAGAACCACTGGCAATTCTTGGAGTTTCACCTCTGCTCTCTTCTGCAAACAAGACCATCTCCCTTTCAACCTCGCGAATGCCTCCTTTGCAACCCTCTGAACATCCCCCACCTTCTCGTTGAATGCATGCTGACACCATGTGAGGTTCTGGTGCGTATAAGGAACCAAAACCCAGTCCGTGAGAGGATGCCCAGAATTCCCAACAATCCAAACATCCTTCAACAGCCCCATCTGCGCCCTCTGGCTCAGCGCAGACTTCTCCAACACCTGGTCATCGGGCATCGAACCAGGCCAACCAATGCAAACATCGGTGAATACTCCTTTAGGATCGACAACGCCTTGAACTGTTATAGAGTAGGAAGTCTTCTGGTTTCTCTCCGTGTGCCGCTTGTTGAAGTAAGCAGCCACGTTAACCTTCGGGGCGATGATTGGAGCATGGGTCGTGTACATAGAACCACCAATGTTTGGTATCCCTGAAATCAATTGAAACTCATCCTTAATCGTCCTCAATCTGTTCTCGTCTGGCCATTGAAGGAACTTTGGCATCAGAACACTACGAATAGCCGCGCAAACCTCGAGAACGAGCTTGTGACAAGTGGATATACCCAACCCGAATCGCTTCGACACGACTCGAAGAGGCTCGCCGGTGGCCAGTCTCCATATACACACAGCAACGCGTTGGCGAACCGGAATTGCTTCTCGAAGCATCGTGTTCTTCTTCGTAACAACGGCTTCGAGCTCGTCGCAGATCATGTTGAACGTGGCCTTGCTCATCCGAAACGCGCGGCGGAATTCCTCTTCGGGAAAATCAGGGTGGTTGTGCTGGTCCCACCAGTCCTTGGACCGGTCCTTAACCCACAGCCGGCGATGGTGCTGCTGGCCACCAGCTCCAGTCGCCGAAGCATCCTGCGGCAGAGGATTACTGGGCCCGGCATTGTCCGCTGCAACATCGGTAGCGGCTGAAACAGGGGACCGGCGGGCCCGCTTGGTCCGAGAGGAATCCAGTTGGTCCAAATCAGGGTAAATATTTTCGAGCTGAGAATAGAAATCATTCACAGCTCGAGTCTTTTCCTCGTTGTCGGCCTCGAAGAGGGCCTCATCTTCCTGAGCATCCAAAACCCACCATTGTTCTTGATCTTGCTTCTCCTCCTCACCTAACAATACTAGCGAACTCATTAGCATATCCTTTAACGCGCTCTCCTTCGTTTCTTCCTTATTGCCCCCACCAATTTCTTTCCGTCTCCGCTTTATCGAGTTTTTGTTCACATTGAAATTATCCGTCTCTTGGAACAAACTGTAGAGGTATGAATGATCTTCTTGATTAAGAAATGGGAAAGAACTAATTTCCATTACTGATACAGGGATATCAAGGTGTTCGACGAAAGGTGTGAATGAAAATGTGAACACTAGAGACTTGAAATCTGAGAAGAAAAGGGTGGAACGAAAGTATATATACAGACACAACCGCGCAAGGAAGCGTGTGCGCGTGTGTGAACACGCGGTGTGTGGTGCTTTGACGCTGACTTGACCTTTTTCAGCTGCGGATTAAATAATAAAGGATTGACATGTGGAAGGGCCTTACGCGGTTGGAACCTCCAAGCGGCTGCGGGGAAGGGTACGTTGGGAACATTTTGTGATAAGAAACACGTTGGGAAAAGAAGTACAGAAGGTTGTGGTGAAGCTTCCCTCCTTGACGCCTTGTGAGGGTCAAAGGTGAGGAATAGAGCCGAAAAGAGTAAAACATATTTTTAAAATTTTATCTTTTCGAAAACATGTCAAATAAGGAAAGGGAGATGCTATTCCTTTTTTTGAAAAGCCTTTCTATTGGATCCCATTTTGGAAATTTATATTTATTTTATATAATTTTTTTAACCCATTTTGGAAATTTATATTTATTTTATATAATTTTTTTAACATTTTAAAATATTTTTTAAAAATAGAAAAAAATCATAATATTATTTAAAAACACCTACTTTAAAATTATGTAAAAAAAATTCTCAAAACGAGATCCAATCGAATAACTTTTTAAAGGAATGAGTAACACTTTCCAATAAGAAAAACACTACCTTTTGGAACATGAAGGAAGTTAAATTCATTTGAGTTAAAAGTTTAAATTTAAGTCTAGTGTCCCCCTCTTCTATATGATTCGGCTACATTAGGGAATTCGGCTACATTAGGGAGGTTTGCAGCCATCCAATAGAATACAAACATATCACATATTTTACCAAATGAAAAGTAAGCTCGATTGCATAGAATTAGATAGATTAACACGCAGCATACAGCTCTTTCTATCTCGTGTTCAGCAACGAAGAAGTCGTCCTTGTTCACGAACAAAACCCAACAAACACCCCCCCAATTCAGCACTGAAACCCACCTCGTGTTACACCAGAATAGTACTAAAGAGGTTTTAAGGACTATTTTTAGAAAAATAAATCAAGAAAAATTTACCGTCGTCGAGGAGGACGATGAAATCCAATTCATCAATTAAAATAATTTGCCCAAAACATCAAGTAGGAAAAGAACAAAATTCATCATTGACCATCACTAGTAATCACAAAAGTGAAGAAGAAAAGAATTTGCAAATAGCCCAATTCATACATCCCCATAACCCAGTTGAAAAATCAACCAATAGAAATATCATGCATTTAATTAATCAGCAACCAATTAGAATTAGCACAAAGCCCACACAACAAAAGTGGAAGCAAGAAATAGATCGAATGTTATTATACATGAAATTTGGTGAGAGAGGATCAATTGGAATGGATGTGGTAATAATAATCGTATTACAACGGTGGAGGAAGCTACAGTCATTGGAGTCATCGTCAGAAACACCCACCCCGTCATCAAAACCGAGCTAACTTTTCATTTCTATTATTTTTCCCTAATTCTTTATTGGTAAACAAGAAGAGGAAAAGATAAAGAAAAAATTATTGTGTAATATATCTCTTAAAATTGTATAGGATTTTGCGAGCTTGAAGGAATTGGCAGATTTATCAAATATATATGTCTTCATATTTGGAACCCCAACATGAAGGGAATAAGGGAAAGGTGCTCACGACGCGAAAGGGGGAAGCGAAGGGAAGGGAGAGATCCAGACTTGTCAAAACAAAGGAGGATAGTCTGTTTATTCGAAACAAGGGGAATCGTTCGAAGCAAGTGGGGGGATGGTCTGTTTTTATGTGGTGATGGACTACAATAATACAAGTGGAAGACCTACGTAATACGAAATAACTAGAGGAGTACATTTAAGAGGAGTCCAAATCGACCGCATTGAAGATTTTCTCTTTAAGTATAATCTAATATTTAATAAACATTATTCAATCCGATATTTTTTTATATGTGAGGTTTATAATTTTTTTTTAATTTAAAATTTCTTTGTATGCAAAATTTAAATTTTTTTTAAGTTCTTATTTTATAAATATATTAAAATTTATTTTAACATTTAAATATATTTAAACTCATATAAAATAAACTATACAAAACTTATTCTACTATCTCAACGCACTACCATTTATAAAAAACTCAATTTATCTAAACTTAACTCAACATCCAAATAAAATCTAAATCTACCCAAGTTTTGTCCTAACAATAGGTTCTAACAGATATTTTTATTTATTTATTTAATGATTTAAATAAATATTTTTTAATAATATTTTTAATTTTTAAATTTTAAAATATTTAAGGGTACAGAAAAATTGTTCGAAGAAAATCAAAAAATAAAAATAAAATATTCAAATGGCCTTTTCAGGAGAATTTGTTGGGTTAAAGGTGTAGGCTGTGCCACGGCTCGTCAAATAAATATTATACGTCTTTTTGTTTTTTAACTTTCAATTTTCTTATTGACATTGGCTATCTGAGAACAAAATCTTAATTAATCCTAAAAGTGCACACGTATTTGAAAATGAGTGTTCTGTCAGTGCACTTGAGATAATTTAAGGAAAATTTCCCTACACATGGTCTTTAAAACTTATTTGCACTTAAGAGTATCTGAAGCTAAATTTAAAAGTATCTGAAGCTAAATTTAAAAGGAGCAGATCACCGACCGAGAGTATTCGAAGCCTAACCGTTTGGTACTTTGGTTGTTGGAGTCAGTTGAGAACAATTCGGTTGAATCCAATTTTAAGTTAAATTTAATATTTAAATATCTAATTTTTAAATTATTAGACGCATCTCAATTCAAAATCTCTTAACACTTGAAACTCACAATATTTTTTAATTCAATATTTCTTTATACACGGAATTTATAATCTTTTTCATAAATACATTTAAACTCATATTTACATCCACACACATTTTGCTTATTTTAGATGAATTTCACAAAAATCATTTTATTATCTCAATTTATTATTATTTATAAAGAACTTAACTCAATTTATCTCAACTCAACATCCAAACACAATTTTAAATTCTTAAAATTTGGATAGAGATTTTACAATATTTTGATTCACATAGATAAGTTATTTGCTTTATGAACTCAGAAGTTCAGAACCTTATCTTGAAAACTTTACCCCAATTTTTTGGACTACTAATATATTTTGATCATTTATTAGGGCCATTCATGACAGCAGTTATGATAGTATATTGATGTAATCTTTAACATTTTGAATAAAAATTGTTTATTTTTTCTAATCAAACTAAATGGAATTGGAAGTGGTATTATAATGAGGTACGAGATTTATAACTAATATTAATATAAGAGTGTTTTCCCAAAAAAAAAAATATATATATATATATATATAATATAAATGGGACATTTATTGATATTATTGCGATAAAAATATATAGACAATCCCGGAAAGTGCACCCAAGCATCAGGCTTTCGAGATTTTTTTTTTTTATTTTTAAAGCTAGGCGATTGAGACTTTGGAAGTCTTCCAACAGTTAGTTCAATATTTGGTTATGCTGGAGTGTTGAGAAGTGTTATGAATAATAATAAATAAATAAATAAATATTTAATAGTAGTAAAATATAATTAAAATATAAATAAAAAATAATAATAAATTAACTAATAAATAATAGTATAGAATATTGATAGATATTGAGAAATTTTAGTTTGACAAACCTAAGCTTATTCTAATTGATTTACAACATCATACTTTCAATATTTTGAACGCAAGATTACATTTACATGATCATTTCCATCTTGACAAATATTTTAGACATAAAAAAATTATATAAAAATAAATTTGATGTAGTTTGATGTGATATATTATATTACAAAATTATTAGTATTATAAAATAAATATAATAAATATCATGAGACCATTCATAAGTGATGCGTTCACACACCAATTTTCAAGAAGATAACTCATATCTTAGTAGTGTGAACTAAAGGGTAAAACTCGAGCAGGTGAGATTTTCACCCACAACTTGTTCGAATGGTCTAAATTATAATGCCCTATTTGGTTACGCGCTTGAGTTGAGGTGAGATATTTTGAATAATAGTAAAAAAAAAATTAGATGAGATAAATGTGATAATTTGTAAAGGAAAAAAAATGTATGTTTGGATGGTGAAATGATATAGCTTTGACTTTTTGAAATTTGATGATAGATGAGTCTTACTTGACTTTTTGATAAGATAAGATAAGATGTATTGAATGAAATAGAGATACATTGAAAATGAATTTTTGACATTTGGATGTCCAAAATCACAAAACCCACAAATCAAGATGAGAGAGTTTTATGATTTTATCTCATCTTAATAATCAAAGAAAAATTATATTTACAATTCTGAGTGAATGATTATATTGCATTCTTATGAATAAATTAGAAAAAATATATTATTTATAAAAAAATATTATAATAATTTTAAAACTTTTTAAAATTAAATTTGTATTATGATTTTCAAAATAAAGATTATATATAACATTACTGATAATATATGTGTGTGTGTGTGTTTTGGAGTATGTGATTGACACCAAGTCTATCTCTAATATATAAATAAATATTTCAATTATAAAAAAATCTCATAAAATAAATCTCACAAATGGCTTTATATGATTTATTAGATTGTGAAGTTAATTGTATTGTAAAGTAGATTTAATGGATTATATAAAATTATGTTAATTTGTTAAATTAATTTTGTAGAATTTCTATGTAACTATATCAGTCCTCTAATATATAATAATAATTTCACAAAATATATATATATATATATATATAATAATAGTTAAACGATACTCTGTAGCAATACAAGCATGTCGTTAATGCATAAGCCATAATTATATTACTTATTCTGGGGTCTTTTTTATATATTTATATGTGTGTGTATATAATATATTATATAATATTTAATGTAGTTGTCAATTTGAAAGGCGTGCATTAACCGCAGGACTACTACGAGTCTACGAACATACAAACAAAAAGAAACACGTAGTGTGAACAACGTGCATCATATCAAATTATGAGTAACAGTCAACCTTTAGACCTCCGAGTCTAGTACTTGGAAAATGATAGTATGATTTTTAAATGTTCTCTTCAAATATGTTTATCCGTGTATTTTAATTTTTTTAATTGTTAAGAATTAATAAATATACCCTAATATTGTTCATCACAATAATAGATTAGAATTGAAGGATAATGCTAGTGTGTACATCAAATATGAGTGTGCATATTTGGTGGACACATTTGAGAATTATACTATTATTTTTCATATTTAAAAATAAATATTAAAGAGATGGCTATTTTATAATTTTTTATATACCTTTTAAATGAACATTATTTTTATTAAAATAATAATATTCTTCCAATTTTATTTTTCTAAATATTGTTAGCTTAAAACAAATATTTATAAATGAGTAGTACTACGGAGTAGACTACGTTTTTACACATCGGCTAATATGTATAGATAGAAATATTAAATTAGGTTTAAGAATTTTTTTGTCTTTTCAAAATTTTGTCGGATTTTTTTTAATCTTTTTACATAACAGTATGAATGGTGTGTTAAAATTGCAGGCTAAATAATAGATTTTTTGTTTATAAATAATTATTAAAAAATTGTCTTTATATTTCTCATAATCAATTAATATGCTCATTGGTTTGAGTTTTGATTCGTTGAAAGTTGACCTAGCTTCCATTGTCAACAAGAGAAGCCCCCATCAACTATTAAATGTTAACAACCTTAAAATAAAATAAAATAAAAAACATTAATGTCAAAAGCTTCAAGGAGACTTCAGCCCCAAAAAGTCTAGTCAGTATTGGAAAACCTCCTCATCTTCAAACGGTTATGTTGTGACCATACATTCATTTTCTTCCAATTTCTGTGCTTCCAAATCTTTAGTTTTCAATCTACCAATTCTCATATTTTTTTTATTTTTTTTATTATTTGTTAATATCTTTTGTATCTACCATTATTATTTATTAGAAGTCTCTCCATCTGATTTTGAAATCAGTGTGAATCCAATTGTGTTGACGCGTGGCCCCACATCTAACCATCTATGGTCGTATATGACTCGATTTTACTCTACTATCAACGCACTTTCTACCATATTTTCTCTCTTAGTAGTGTTATTTAAAAATAATTACATCATATATTATTTATGTGACATAATTTTATTTATAAGATTTAAAATTTAAAATTTATCTTTAAAATTAAATTATACTACATGAATAGTGTGTGATGTAAAGGTTTCAAATAAAATCAGTTCTTTCTCTTTTAAACATGCTTTTGCTTTACTTTTAGTATTTGTTTTAATGTTAAATACTAAAATAGTTAGTGTGGTTTGGCGGCTTGGCCTCTAAACAGATTATTCCTCGACTTTTAAAATTAGAAATTTTCATTCTTGAATTTGCAACTTCGATTACTTTAATCCTTTCAGCACGTACCCATCATTCTCTCTCATGGAATCCACGTCATCGACAATAGAGAAACCCACCACATGTCAACATAAAAAATTAAATAAAATTGAAGGTTAAAAAACTAACATAAACAAATGTTAAGTTAAAAAAATAAAAAATAAGATCAAGAAAGAGATCTATTACAGACAATGTAATGATAGCATTTGTGATTTTGCATCCTATGATGACAAGGAAAAAGCATAAAATAGAGAGTTTGACGTTGAAATTAAATATGTTAAAAGCGTATGATAAGATAGTATGGAGTTTTATAAACGACGTTATAAGGAAGTTAGGTTTTGAGGAGGATTGGATAAGGTTGGTAATGGAGTGTGGGAGGTCTATGTTGTTTTTTGTTAATATTAATGGAAGGCTTGGGAACAATTTTAAACCATATAAAGTGAAATTCTTTTTTTACTCTTGTATGGTCAAATATATTTAACAATTTTCACTATTAAATTTGTTAGATATCAATCGTGTGAATATTCATAAATATACAATAAATAAATTATCAAGTATAACACACCGATTGGTTACGAAGGAAAACCTTTTAAAAAACTCTTCAAAAGTAAAACCCTACAGGGCAACCGAATCCAGGAAAGTCATTTTTATTGATTGAAAATCAGTTTAATTACAAAACTTTTGTCAATTGACTCCCTTACTTGACCAGACAAACGACCCATTTATCCCTACTGCAGTAGCAGCCAGAACCTCTAACAATCTTCAATCTATGCCTTTCCTACTGGAACCTCTAGTGGTTGATCACGCATACCAATCAACGATTTTCTCAAACCTTGAGCAAGATTACACTCGCAAGTGTATAAAAATCACAAGGAAAATTCTTCACTAATTTTCCTCTCAAATGACTCTCAAATATGTCTAAAATTAGCTCTGGCCGAAATCACTTCCTAGGGTTACCATATGACTTGATTTAAATAGACAATCCAAAAGTGCTGCTGAAACGCGTCTACTGACAGGTCATCCTTCATCAGAATCCGTCTGCTGACAGGTTGCTAATAGACTTCCGGATTTACTGCTGCAATTTGAATTTCGAATTTGCCTTCTGATTTTATCATTCTAGATTTCGAAATTCAACTCTCCAACCTCTTTAACAGACTCCTAGACACCTAAATGAATTCAAAATACTATGGATAAATCTCATAATTTAAATTACATTCATTCAAAAATCAAAACTTATCCTATTTGAATTCAAATTCAACAATTCAAAATTACAGCTTTATAGATAAGATAAAATTTTATCGTATTTGAATTCAAATACGATAACACTAATCCAAGCCAATAAAATTTACATTAACAATCTCCCACTTTGGCTGATTGGTGACAAAACATTTTTTATGAATGTATGTTTCATGTCCTGCTCGGGCTTTCTACCCCTTCATCAATGTTTCTCCCCCTTAGTATGTGCTGCTGCTTCCCCTCACTCCTCACTTGTCTCCCATTTTTTGTCATCAATTTAGCCAAATTAATATCATGTATAAGCTGAAAGTATAGCCTCACTTGAGGAATCAGGTGAGGGAAAATTTTACTTTTTCCTTAGTTCTCATCTGAGCACTCATAACCAAAATGTTAAAAAAAAATAAACGCAAGTTAGTTTTATAGGAGAACCTGAGTATCAAGCTTGCATTGAAATGAAAAAAATTCTAAAAATTAACCATATGGTTCGGTATCCAGCAATATTATCTCAACTTGTCATAAACATATATGCATCGATTAACTCAATCAACCCAACATTCAAGTCCGTACTTCTCATCCAATACCAATACAAAAATCGAAACTCATATTTCTTAATGATAGAATCCGAACCTTAGAATGGAAAAATCAAGATTAAAGTTAAAGTGACTTACCTGGATGCCAAGAGGTGGAAGATACTTCTTGAGCGTAGTCCAAAATCACGCAAAAACTGTGTGAGATTTTATTGAACTTGGGACTTAGGATAGAATGAAAAGTGAAGTCTTAGAGCACCAAATAGTCTTGCATGCGATATGGGTACCAGAGAGTCTAACACACTAGGAATGGGCAACTAAGGTTGCCGTGAGTAACTTTAAGTGACTAAACACTTGGTCACGTGTTGTGACCTTGCCGAGACCTTTCTTTGTGTCCCACCGAGACTTAGCCACAAAATAGAACAATTAGATCACTCCCACATAAACCTCAAGAAGTCCTAAGCATTGATTCTCAAAGAATGCCTCATATGCACTTGTAAAACCAAAAACTTGACCAATTTTATTTTATTTTATTTTTTTTTCATGTTGGTCAGAAAATAAATTTCCAAAAAAATGTTTATATGCAGATTTCTTTTTTTAAAAAAAACAAAACAAAAAACAATGGCAATGAGGCAAATAACATAAAGAGATGCATTTAGGTTTAATCAAAATGCTATTCACCAAATAAATTCAAGACGATACATTCTCTTGATTGGAACACCCACAATAGATTTTCACTCCTTATAAAATCATCAAAGTCAAGGTTCATGTGAGTGTGTGAGTGAGTAACTTATGAAAGGTAACAACTTTTTCTTGATGATTTTATTCCTTAATTTTTTTTCATGAATTTTTTTTTATCATAATTTTTAATAGGAATATTCTTTTAAAAGATGCTCCCAAGAGATTGTCACTCACTTTAAGGTAAACTTTATGCTAGGACCTAGATACATAAGTGTCTCCTCCAAACACTATACTTGCATAGCTCCTTTTTTGTTCATTTTTATTACTCATCTTTTTCCACAATGATAGGAGCAATGATTTTTTCTATAAGAACTTCTAATGTTAGATCCGTATGGGGTGTGAGTTTTTTTCCACATTGAATTTCACACCGACTTTTTCTATATAGATCAATAAGTGGTGTTTGGCAAGGGGAGACATTTTTTATACTTGTACTAGATTCAACTAGTATTAGTCAATTTAAAGTTTGGACTCTCTCTATGATGAGCATCTCAATACACTTATTCAGCTCCCCCTTTTTTTTAATCAAACAAAAGTGCATTCACACAAGTTTCTCACAATGCATTAAGAGTGAACATTTACTATGATGACTCATAGGGTTAGGATGCACGATGTGGGATGCACAACACAAGAATAGTGCATGAGTGCAAGGAGTTATAAAGTGAGTATCAACATGTTCAAAGTTTTCAACACACCATTAAACATGCACTCTACATCATTTGGCCGAAAAACACATTTAAAAAAAAATAAAAAGTAGGAAACCAAAACAAAATAAACCAACAAAAAAAAAATCAATTTAAAAAAAATATATATAAATAAAACGAAACACAATAAAAATGCATGTCCTATACTAACGATATGCAAGAAATACAAGAACATGCATGTGATCCTATAAACTAACGTGGCACGACATCCTTTTTGACCACCCATTTTACCTTGAGATTTGACTTGTCCTTTTCATTCTTTTGAATACACAGCCTAACCAATTCACCAAGCTCACGACTTACAAAATTAATTTGTTGGACCATCTCATCAACTTGATTTTGTAGGCTTTTTCCACTCATTTTTGAATTTTTTCCAATTTTGATTTTCTGCCCTTGAGACACATTAAAACAATATGGTCTTATATGCCCAACAATTCCACAATTATAACAAGTAGGAGTAAACTTACCTTCATACCTGCCTTTTTTCATCATGGTCGATAGAGAATTTTTGTGCAAATTTCTTTAGTCGTCAGCCTTCGGCATGGGAGGATTGTTGTGGTTTTTCTTTTGACTTTCCTTTACAAACATAATACTTTTGGAGCTCGATGCAGCGGATAAGGGTATTTGTTTTTCTTTTCCTTTAGAAACCACATATCCTAATCTCATCTTATTACTGCTTGGTTTTTGAAACCTCAACATTTCATTTAATTTTTAGGTTGCTGAATTTTGTTCACACTCTTGAAAATTTTTTTAATTTTTGTTTTATTTCAACCTTTTGATTTTTTAGTCTCAATACCTCAACCTCAGAAATTTTTACAGGCTCAATCAAATTATTTTTCTCATTTTCTATAGCTGTAAGGTTTTTGTACAACTTTTTGTTGAATTTTTTAAACTTGACTACCTCTTCACACACTTCATTGTAAGCATCTTGAACACTAAGTTCTTGGTCGGCATCAACAAGAGTAATGTCCAAATCACTAGTAGCACAACTACTTTCAGATTTTATTAGTGAATTTTCAGCCAAATCATTCACAATAATAGAAAAGGCTATAAAAGATTTTTCATTATCCGAAGATGAGTTTTCACTTTCAGAATTCGAAGTATCACTAGAGGACACATTTGATGTTTTTCCTTTATTTCTCTTGAAGTTAGGACACTCAATTCTAATATGACCAAAGCCTAAGCATTCATAACATTTTACCTTCTTATTTTTCTCAACTTTTTCTTTATTCTAATTTTCTAATTCATTTTTCTTTACTGGAAATTCTTTTGCTCTCTTTTGTTTTTCATTAGTCTTTTTCTTAAACATAAACTTTTTGAATTTTCTAATAATAAGAGCTATATCCTCGTCATTTAAACTCTCCTCACCATAATTATCATCATGCTTTTCTTTCACAGTTTTTAAAGCAATAGATTTACCTTTTCTTGTTTGGGGAATAGATGATTCATACGTTTGTAAGGACCCGACTAGCTCTTCAACTTTAATTGTATCCAAGTTTTTGCTTTCCTCAATGGCTGTGACTTTAGGTCGAAATCTCTCAGGTAGAAACCTCAAGATTTTTTTCACGACTCTTGAGTCTTCAACCTTCTCTCCAAAATCAAACCTGGAATTCACAAGATCATTTAGTTTGGTATAAAAATAATTAAAGTATTCATTTTCAAGCATTTTAATTTCTTCAAATTTAGATGCTAGCAATTGTAATTTAGAATTTTTCACAGTTATTGTTCCTTCATGTGTGACTTTCAATATGTCCCATGCCTCTTTCGCTATCTCACACATGGAGATCCTTTTGAATTCTTCTTGAGATACCGTCATGAAGATGACATTCAACTCTTTGCTATTGAAATTGCTATTATTTAACTCATCTTTCGACCAAGTATCAATACTGGTGTCGGGTTTTTTCCACTATTTTTCAATGGCGTGCCATACTTGTTCATCCAATGACTTTAAGAATGCTCTCATACGTACTTTCCAATAAGCATAGTTCTCACCATCAAATTCCGGTGGAACATACAATAATGCCATCTCTACTAGGGGAACGAATCACACTCGGATGAGTGAACCTGCTCTGATGCTAATTAAAATTCCATTTTTACCCCTGTATGGCCAAATATATCTAACAATTTTCACTATTAAATTTATAAGATATCAATCGTGTGAATATTCATAAATATGCAATAAATAAATTATCAAGCATAATACACCGATTGGTTACGAAGGGAAACCTTTTAAAAAACTCTTCAAAAGTAAAACCCTACTGGGCAACCAAACCCAGGAAAGTCATTTTTATTGATTGAAAATTAGTTTACAAGTAAGCTATTCAATTACAAAACCTTTGTCAATTGACTCCCTTACTTGACCGAATAAACGACCCGTTTATCCCTACTGCAGTAGCAGCCAGAACTTCTGACGATCTTCAATCTATACCTTTCCTACTAGAACCTCCAGTGGTTGATCACGTATAGCAATCAACGACCTTCTCAAACCTTGAGCAAGATCATACTCGCAAGTGTATAAAAATCACAAGGAAAATTCTTCACTAATTTTCCTCTCAAATGGCTCTCAAATATGTCTAAAATCAATTCTGGCTGAAATCACTTCCTAGGGTTACCATATGACTTGATTTAAATAGACAATCCAAAAGTGCTGCTGAAACGCGTCTGCTGACAGGTCATCTTTCATCAGAATCCGTCTGCTGACAGGTTGCTAACAGACTTCCAGATTTACTGCTGCAATTTGAATTTCGAATTTGCCTTCTGATTTTATCATTCCAGATTTCGAAATTCAACTCTCCAGCCTCTTTAACAGACTCCTAGACACCTAAATGAATTCAAAATACTATGGATAAATCCCAAAATTTAAATTACATTCATTCAAAAATCAAAACTTATCATATTTTAATTCAAATTCAACAATTCAAAATTACAGTTTTAGAGATAAGATAAAATTTTATCCTATTTGAATTCAAATACGCCAAAACTAATCCAAGCCAATAAAATTCATATTAACATAAAGGATTGAGATAAGGTAATCCATTATCATCGTACCTCTTTATTCTATGTGCAAAAGGTTCAAGTACTCTATTGTGCAAAACTGAGCAGCATGACAGGATGAGTGGGGTGGCTGCTATGAAGGAGGTACAAAAATTAGTCATTTGTTGTTTGCATATGACTGTGTTATATTTAATAAGGTTAATATTGAAAATTGAAAGGTTATTCAAGAGGTACTAGAAATTTATGAAAAGGCTTCTTCACTAGGCAGAAGACTTTTATTTTATTTAGTGCCAACACTAAGAGGGACATAAAATAGAGATTTTGAAAGAAGCTAGGACAGTGTTATGTGGGCATTATGGCAAGTACTTAGGGCTCCAACAATGGTAGGTAGAACCAAAGTTCAGACTTTCAAGGTGATTAAAAAGAGGATATGGAGGAAAATGCACAGTTGGAAGAATTCTTTTCTATCTATTGCTGGAAATTTTTTTTAATAAAAATTGTTTTGCAATCTCTCCTAACATACACAATGAATGTGTTTATGCAAGTGTCAAGAGATCAATGCTTTGCTGTCGAAATTCTAGTGGAATAACAGGTTTGATGAGAAGGCTATTCATTGGAGGAGGTGATCTAAAATGGGAGATAGTAAAGTGGACGGTGGGATGGGGTTTAGAGACATTGAGATTTTCAATAGAGCTTTGTTGGCAAAGCAGGATTGGAAGTTGCTGTAGGATAAAAACTCTCTTGTTGCAAGTGTGTTTAAAGAAAAGTATTTTAGTAAAGCTCAGTTTATAGAAGCCAAAATTGGATGTAATCCATCATAAATGTGGAGGAGCTTGATGTCAGCACAAAATATAGTTGAAGAATGGATGATATGGAAGGTGGGGAATGGAGAGCAGGTAGCTATTTGGCATGATAAGTGGTTACCTCAGTTTTCCCCTTTCAGAATCTGCTCACCTATAAGAGGGCTGGATGAAAATGCAAAGGTGAAGGAGTTAATTCTTGAAGGGATTCATTGCTAGAATGAAAGGCTAATTGAAGAAATTTTTTATTAAGGCTGAAGTTACTCATATTTGCAGTATTCCATTGAGTATGAGAGAGGGGTGAGGAGAGAGCTGTCTGATGCTATACTAAAGTTGGGAGGTACACGATTAGAAGTGCATATTATGTTGAGAAAAATAGAATTGAGGCAGATGTGGAAGAGTGTTCAAAAAGGCAGTTTATAAAGCAACTGTGGAAAATGGTGTGGAAAATGAACTTCCCAAGAAAGATTAAACAATTTCTTTGGAAGGCTTTGACTTGACTACAAGATTAAACTTATTTAGAAGGAAGGTGGTGAGGGATGCAACATGTCCTATCTGTAATAAGGTTGATGAATCAAATCAGCTTGTTTTGTGGTCTTGTTCAGCTGCCAGTTGCGTGTGGGCCGAGAGTTCAAGTGGATTGTAGAAATGGTCCTGTGAGGAAGTGGAATTTGTTCATATGTAGCAGAAGTTGATGATGGTTTTTTTATCATAAGAAGTTGGAGATGCAAGCTGTTATGTTTGCAGGTATATAGTTTAGAAGAAATATGGTAGTTTTTTAAGACAAATTTGACTATCCTGGTATAATGATTAAGGAAAGCTACAATGATGATAGAAATGTTTCAGGAAGCTGAAGGATGTTTGAGTGGGCAGAGGAAGGATTTTGGTACAAGTACAATACATACAAAGTGGTTGCCCCCAATAAACATGTTACAAAAATAAACTATGTTCTCTATCTGTGCTGGCAAGATGCTTTGTGGGAGAAGTTGAAGTTGTTGAAGCAAAAGGTTTGTGGATATCTATGGAGACAACTGCTGTGTTGAACTTGCAGAGGGTCATTTTTTAAGGAGATGCTCAGAAGGTGTTTAAAGTTGTGATGAGCAAGGAAGCATACAATGGGTGGATGGAGTAGCAGGTGATAGACATAAAAGAGGCGTTGTCACATAGGCCTAATTGGTCTTTTTAATCAACAAGGCTTAGTCTTTTTAAGTTGAATGAAATCAGTGTTTTGATGTTTTTTAAAAAGAAAAAAAAAATCAAAAGAATTTGGATGGTAGATCAAGGGTGGCACTTCCTTCAGTCAAGAAGGGAGGTGTAGAGGCCAAATCAATAGCCCAAAATTTAGTTTTAAGATAAAATACAAAATCAAGCTAAGAGATAACATTAAGAAAAAATGAGACCATATACTCGGACTTCTAAAAAGAAAGGGACCAGACATTATTATTATAATGTAACTTTTTAATATCATTTTTATTTTAAGATTTTTAAAAATTTGAATTATTTTTTTATTTCTTGTGTTTTGATTGAAAGTTTGGAAAAATTGTAATAGTTAAGTAATGATTAAGTGGAAATTTAAAATTGAAAAGTATTTACATTTGTGGTATTTGGATGAGATTAGATGAAATGATTTTACATTCTAAACAAGACCCTACACTACCTTTTAATTAAATATCATTCTGCATCTTGATGATTTTAAAATATTTACACAATTGAGAGAGAGAGAGAGAGAGAGAGAGAGAGAGATTAGAGTAGTTATTAGGTGCTCTAAATTTGGGATCCGATTGAATATAGATATGAGATGAAATCATCTAATCTTATCTTAATTCATTTTAATTAATAGTTTCATTACTATTTACAAATTATTTTAACTCATTTTATCTCATCTCATTATTTAAATGGATTCGAAAAATACTTTATACTCCCATTTTTGTATAGGATGTCACATTAATTATAATTGTTATTTGTATAAATAATTTTAATTACATAACGGGTAGTGATCGGAGAGAAGAAGTATCGCGCCATTAGTACTCCATAAATACTTTATAATTTTTCAAAAAATGGAGGTCCTATAATATTGATTGTTGTTTGTCTAATAGTTTGGGTAGTATTAAATAAACAATAAATTCTGTAAAACTCATAATTGCATGCATGTCTCTCTTCTAATTCAAATACTTAAACTTAACAACTTCAAAAATATTATTAAGATGAGAAATGATAATATAAATTTTAAATAGATAAATTTTACGAAAGTTTTTGTAAAATAATAGACCACATTTTAAAAATATATAAAAAATTTATTTTTTATTAGTATTTTTTTTTTTATAAAATAAACTTGTATGAAATAAAACTTGTAGATAACATTAATCTTTCCGACTAAGTATCAAGCATGTATTAGAGATTATCAAAAAAGTTTTTGGTGATGCCCCTCAACTCATCATTTTCAAATTTTCACATAGTTTCTCGAATTTTATTACATTTTAAAGAATTGCCCAAGAGAGAAGTAGTGGCTCTCAATTTTAGTGTTTAGATAATGAGTTATTTAATGCCAAGAAACAAATTATTTATTTAATATATTTGGATGAAAAATGTGAGCCAGGAACGGAGTGGTTAACAACAGACCCAGATGAGTTCCTGCTCTTCCATGGCTTCCCTTCTCAGTCCACGTCCTACGGCATCTTTCCTACACAAGGTAGTTTGATCATATATCGCTGTTTGAAAGTCTCTAGGCACAACAATTTCAACCTCAAATCTGATTGATTTAGTTTTTATTTTTTATTTTTTATTATTATTAAAATAAAGTGCGCTTGGGGAGCGATTGTATAACCCTTCAAATTATGGCATCAAGAATGTTAAGGATGCGTGTTGTGGCAGTGGCAGTGGCAGTGGGGCTAACGGGGGAATGAATTGTGGAGGAAGAATGGAACAGATCCATACAAATTATGCAGTAATCCAAACGAGTTTGTGTGGTTGAGGTGGCCATACAACTGAAAGTGCTAGCCGCCAGTTAGCAGAGCTGATATGGAGTGGGGCACAAAGCGTCTCAGGGCCATACGATCTGAAGCATCTATTCCAACACGCACAATAGCTTTCTTATGTTGTTTTTGGATTTTTTTTTTTTTTTTTTGAAGTAAGAAAAATTTTATTCATCGAATGAACTTGCTTTTAGATATTAAAGTTGTTGATAAAAGTTAACCACTTTTTCTCAATTAATAGTCACTCGTTTTGAGAAGTTTGAAATAAAACACTATGGTCAGACCCAGATGAGTTGCTGCAATGGAGGATTTGTGTTTTATGTTGAGGTGTAGTCTAAGGTTGTGTTGGTATTACTGGAGTTTACATGATTGAACTATGCCTTTGGCTTAAGGTTCTTGGTGGGGATATTGATAGGAATGGTTAGCAGCTATTTAAGATCGTTGCACCTCTTGTGTTTGCTGTTCATATTTCCAGTTAGTCATATCAATTTTTTTTTTATTGTCCTGATATGATCCTGATGATTTTGAGGACTCTCTCCATCTTTTATTGCAGGTGAATCGTGTGAGTTCGATTACATCTACAATCACACAACCCAAAGCTCATCTGACTTTTGTGAAAAATGAAAGATTGCACCGGGTTAGTTTCATGACAAATGCTAAGATGGCTGTTGAAGGGGAAGTGCTGGAGAAAGAGTCAGTCAGTGTCGATGGCAAAGGTGGCAATTCTTGTCATTTTCTACTTAAATAGATTTAGTTGGATCTTTTGTGCTTGATGTTCCTAGTTCATTCAAAGTGGAATAAAAATTGTGAGAGAGTGTATCAGCTCGGTTCAGTTATTGCATGGTTGGAATCTAATAACATTCTGGTATTGGAAGTTACAAATAAATTCAAATTTAAGGTGATAGAAAGCATTGGAAAATAATAAGAAAGGTGCTCAAAAGCATGCACGTGCTTGCAGTAAAATTTTCTCTAGATAGTTAGATTAACCCATTTTCAATCAATATCTCCTTACACATTAGGAATTCCATCATCTATAGCAAAATGGGCAGTGACGTATATGTCCTGCCTCCCCTTCCCTAACAGATACGTTGGCACAGAGAGAGAGAGAGAGAGAGAGAGAGAGAGTATAATGTGAAAAAAAAGGTTAAGCTGTTGGCTATGTAAATCATGATCTACTTTAATATTACACATGTTTTTCCCTTATTTGATATTATGTTCGATGCTTTTAATCTTTTGGCTGCTATTGATGCTATTGATGTAGATTATGGAGTTGTAAGTGTCCACCATGTTGGAATTCTGTGTGAAAACCTTGAGAGGTCACTCGATTTCTATCAGAATGTTCTTGGTATGTTACTTTTCCATGCTAATGTTTAATTGACATTTTTTTATACAGAAGAACATAAGTTTAAGAACAGCTTTTCTTTCCTTTTCTTTTTGGATGGTAAAAAAATAGGTCTTGAAATAAATGAGGCAAGGCCAGATGATAAGCTCCCTTATAGAGGTGCTTGGTTGTGGGTGGGTTCTGAGATGATTCATTTGATGGAGCTTCCCAATCCAGACCCCTTAACTGGACGACCTCAACATGGTGGCCGGGATCGTCATACTTGTATTGCTATTAGAGATGTGTCTAAGCTAAAAACAATCCTTGATAAAGCTGGTAAGTTTTACTTTTCTTCAATCGGTCAGTCTGTCCCTGTAAAAACGTTGCCTATATACAGGGTTGTGTAGGTAGAGTTTCTTTTGACCTTTCCACCTGGTTGTATTGGAAATTATATTGAAGCCAAAAGTAGAGTTAAAAAGACGGGGCTGAAACGCAACCCCACGCAGCTGAGCCATTTCAGAAGGGATGGATTCCTAAAGAACAAAAGACAAAGCTCGGTCACAGCCTTCCTTGGCTAACAGATCAGCACAGAAGTTCCTCCGTCTGTGAGTGTTGGAGATTAAGGCAAAGTCCTGCAATTAGATATTACAGATCTCTATTTATTAGTATGTCCCGGAGGGGTGAGTTTGGACTGTTTGGCATCCAGTTCAACATATACTTTTCGTCAAAATCCAATGCCAATGAAAGACCATCCCTCAAACTCCATAGTTTAGTTTCTTTGCTTCTTGTGACTCCAATGTTATGGGAGAAACCGTGAACTCATTTCCCATCGCGATATTAGAGTTCCCCTGGCTCCTGCCCCATTTAGGTTTCTCTTTGATACCAATTTATGTTAAGTTTGAAGGTATTTAGTTGTGCTGGAGTAATCTATTAGGAAGGTTTATGTTCTCGTACAAGGAGGAAAGGCCATGATAATTCAAGGCCTTTGGTTTCTATTTACTCATCAAAACAAATGTTCAAGGCTGGCTGAAAATAAAGAGTTGGCTGAAGGACATAGGATTCCAAAACCAATTTCTTGTTTCTTATTCAAGGAAGCTAGCATTCCGTAGGAAAGAAAATACCATAGGGAACAAAGTGAATGTGCTATTGGACTTCTTAAAGGCAGCTGTCTTTGAGCCATTGTTCAAATTACATCAGTAGGAAACTAGGAAGAGTCTATAATACTGTAAATCGTTGTTTCAAAAGGATGGGTGAAATTACACTCATGAATAATGTGAATTGTGTTTTGGAATGACTAAGCCCAAGAGAGGCAAGAGTCCTGGATGATAATTAATCAGAAAGCAACAGATTTCTGGTGGTATGTTACGATATTGCTTGCATAACCAAATAAAAGCTTGTGATATTCAGAAGAGCATCACAGTCAAAATCCAAGCCCAGTTAAAAAGTTTTCAAATGGCAGTTTCTTACTTAAGGACTAGGTGTGTCTTATTCGCAATATTTTGCAGGTATTCCCTACACACTTAGCCGCTCCGGGAGGCCAGCAATTTTTACACGAGATCCGGACGCAAATGCTTTAGAATTTACTCAAGTGGATGTCTGAAACATTTGAACATCTGGCGTGTAAACTTACTTACAGTGTTGGTATCAATGAAAACCGCTTTTGAATGGAGCATTAGTCTGTATTCTCTTGGTGGCCCAGGAATACCCATATTATGCTTTATGTAATCTATGATGCACAGCAACTACATGTACAGGTATTCAAAAAATAAATGTATCCCTCAACCGTGGTTTCTATTCTAAGCCCTCGGTCTACAATTTGCTAGAAATGGGAGTGATTTTATGAGCTAAACCTGCATGTTTGGCAGGAAACAGACACAAAATTGTTGATAAGTACGTTTGTCAGAATATACGAATATATTTCTGAGGGGTCCATAAATTATCTTGCGATTTGAATCAGAAACTATGAATAGAAGCTAAATGGTACGCCGAAAAGAGTACATGCTATGGGAGACATCACAGGTCACACTAACAGTAACAGCTGAAACAAAACACCTGAAATACATAAAATTAACTCATTGCGAGGGAATACTTCAACAATACGGCAGTCTGATCTGAGGCCTGTGAAGTACGGATTAGTTAGGAAAGCATCTTTGGATTGAATAGATTCTACGTAGGTTATGCCTATTTCATTCCTATCAATAAAATTTCTCTCTTACTCGTAAAAAAATGATGTGTCGCATGATTATGTCATTAACAACTAGAATTTATATAAACAATTTTAATAGCATTGATATTTTATAATAAGATGACAGCACCGCACCATCTACTCTAAAACTACATAAGCAATTTTCCAATATCAAAAGTTCAAGAACAATCCATGAACTCCTGTTATTCATATATACATTAAAAAAGTACGCATCACAGTACTTATTTAAAAGGGGCAATTTTTTATGGCATCGAAAGAAATGAACCTTAACAGAGTGATATTAGATACAGTTCTAAGATATTCAAGCTTCGCGCACTCCTTTGAAATTTTTTTGTTCGGTAGATCTCAAATTTACCAATTTTTTTTTTAAAGGGAGTCCGCAAGACTTCACACCCTAAGTCATTTCTCAACCTAGATCACATTAGGCATGTGAAAATGTCACACGTGATCTCCACTCCTGGATGGCAGAACGTAGCGTGTGGTTTGGTGTTATAGTAAAATGCTGAAGTCTGTGTCTTGTCACAGGGGATACATTATGTTTCTTGAGCCATGCCTCAATTGCTTCGTGCTCATAAGTAAAACCATCGGCAGCAATGTGTGGGTCATCCATGATTTCCTGCATGGAGGAAAGCAATATTTGAGATGCCCGCTCAGATATGAGAGAACCAAATCCATCAAGTAGATTGCAATCTATTTTACCTGTAGGATTGGGCAGAAGTAGTGCTTTGGCGCATAAATATTCTCTCTTTCTATTCTCAAACTAGCTTTTGCAACTTCACTCACTCTTTTGAGGACCGGCAGTACTTCGGTGTCAAGATCTGGTCTATCCCTGCATCTGAGTTGCGAACACCTCAGTGCAATTTTAACTAATTCCTCTGTTTCAGCCAATGGCCAATCTCTGACTGACTTATCTAGGATGTCAGCAAGGGAGCCGTTTGTAATGGCATTTTCAACAATCGACGGTAGGCCACATGGTTGGTGGCCTGTTAATAACTGGAAGGTTATGACTGCAAAAGCATATAAATCTGACTTGGGTCGGATGGTGCCAGTTCTAAAATATTCTGGGTCCATGTAGCAGAGTGTACCAGCGAGGATTGATTCTCTGTACTCCGTGATGTCGTCAGGCACGACATCATGAATAAGTTTAGCAAGCCCAACATCTGCAATTTTGCTCACATTATTTCGGTCTAACAAGATATTACCCGGTTTCAGATCTCGATGGACAATTGGATCTGGCTTTGAGTTATGTAAGAATGCAAGTCCACAAGCTACTTCAAAAAGTATCTGGAACCGAATGAACCAAGGAAGCGGTGCTTTCCCATTTCGATGGACAATATATTCCTCCAAGCTTCCATTTTCTAAGTATTCATAGACCAGGCAACCACTCTCAGGACAGGCTCCAAGCAACAAAACCACGTTGGGATGGCGCAGCTGGCTTAGAACTTCAATCTAAGAAAAGTTGGAGAGAACAGAAGGAAACAGATTCTTAAAAATTGCAGCAAGAAACCATAGATTCAGGAAACTCAGCACCAAAGTAATTTGCAAACAAACATTTATTAGAAAAAGGCTTAAAAAGAATGGGAAAGGCAGGGTTACCAAATTCAACTAGAGTTTTACAACGAAACAGGAAGTTATTCGAGACGATTTGAGTGGAGGAATTGGTGGTAGGAAACCATGTAAAAAATAAGGGGCCCGATAGAATACTGAAGAAAAAAAAAAAAAAAAAAACCCTACATTCTCTACAGGAAAGTTTGCTAGTAAAGTGTTCAAAGGGAGACCAAACCCATTTCTACCAGACTGTCATTTTACAATATGTTTGACTGAGGGGAGAGGGGACCAAAAGGACAAGCACGGAGATAAAAGGGAGGGAAGTGACCTACCAAAAGAAAAGCAAAGAGAGAGAAGTGAAGGGAGATAAGGGATTCCCCCTTGCTCCCAGCCCACCATTTCGTCTCCCTCCCAAATGCAAGAGAGAACATAGAGAAAGACCATGTTGAAATAATAACTGTTAGCGGGCCCACAACACAATTGGGTTTCTCTTTGATTTCCTCTAGAGTCTAGACAAACAGTAAAAATCATACTGTACTGGCCGGTATGGCCAAAATAGTCCGTACCAGTACAGAGAAGTCTCATGTTTAGTACTAGAAGAAATTTTGGCCCGTACAAGCCGAAATTTGGCACGGGCCAAAATACAAATATCGGCCAGTACATTAAATTGCTGAGTGGTTGATCTGTTAATAGTTCAATACTACTTTTCTCGAGCCCACCTTGCTTAGCTTAGTACGACAAGTGTTCTGAGCGTGTTGTGTTCTAAAGCTTCAATCCTAGCATGTTTTACTCAAATAACACGTTTATTTTATTCATGTTATTCTTTTTTTATTGTTAAATTGTCATGGGTGAGGCAAGTCAACTTTGTTTTTTTTTTTTTTGACAAAAGTTCTATTCAAGAACATCCCAACAACACAAATTATTAAAAAAAGGTGATTATCTAGATAAGTCTTTTATCATTATATAAATTGGAATATAATTTAAATTGGACCAATAATTATATAAAATTGGAAATTTATATATATGATTTATTCATATATAAACCATTTATAAACAGTATCTGAAACGGTACTGGTACCGAAATATCTCATTCTAGTGCCTCGACTAAAACAGTCACCGCAACGGTATTCAAAACATTGGCCTAAACCCTAAATCCCGATTAGTGAGTTTTCAAGCATTTCTAAAACAAATTCAAGAACTTCAAAAAAGGACCCCTGATAGAAGACAGAAGGAGAGATAAGCTGAGTCCAGAGATATTAGTGTGACTGGTTTTTTTTTTTTTTATAAAGTATTTTTGTGACTGAAAAATGGAACAGACTTAAGCTAAAATACCTCTTTGAGAAACTCCTCTTTCTTGCTAGTTGCATCATGACTTAGAACCTTCACAGCTACTGGAGTGTGATCAAGACTGCACTTGTAAACTTTTCCATACCCACCTTCACCGATAACATTACTCTCAGAGAAGAATTCGGTTGCTGCCTCTATTTCATCCCTAGTATACCTTCTGTACCTCAAGTCTCCAGAGAATAGTACATCAACAATTGTCTGTTTCCCTAAGGAAGCCTCGAGGGCATTCAGTTCAGCTATCTTCCTTTCATTAGCCTCTTTAGCAAGCACCTTTTTTGCCTCCTGAACCTCCTTTATAGTTTCCAAATACTTGGCTTTATCTTCAGCAGCAATATTTCTAAGAGCTTCTTCTCTTTCTAGACCAGCATTCACCCTTCTAGCCTCTTCAAGACATTCAGAAGAAAGTAACTCGACCTACAAATTGAGGAACTGATGGTAAGAAGGGTCCATGGTATCTGAGATTGCCATAAGTTTTTTCTCTCTCAGCCAACCAAAATAACGCATCTTTTCAAGACGATATTTATCGTTACACCATAAATCTGAAATTTTGCGAACATAATGCAAAAGCTTTGGATGCAAATAAAATTAATTTGGTTTTGAAATATATTACACACCTAGTTAAAACCTACAAGAAATCCTAAATTACTGATTTTCATTTATTTTGTTTATTTCCTGAAAGGTAGGAAGTACAAAGAAATTTAGTTCAAGACTTCAACCTTATGCCTACAAATCTTTGGAACATCTTGGGATGATAAACCTCGAACATGCTATTATTTTCCAGTATCATGTTACCAAGAGATCAAAGCTCTTACATTGTTTTGAGCATGAACCAGCTCTTCACAGGCTCGTTTGTACAAGGCAACAGTATTCTGAATTTCTACTCGCAGTTGTTCTACTTCAGCTTGCACATCTGACTACACAGAAGTATTCAGATCATAATTGCATGCCAAAAAAAAAAGAAAAAAAGTATAGATTTAAAAGTTTCTTAAAAATTAATCTTACCTGCTCAGATATTGCAGAGGAGAAGGAATTGCAGTGCTCGATAGTTTCAATGTCGCCTACAAAGTTGCAATGATTCCTTTCCTCTAAACTGGCATTTGCAGAAGAATCCGCATTTGCAGAAGAATCCATATTTGTTAATGATTGAGAATTTAGGTAACTAAGCTGTGATATTGATGATGCACCGAAGCTTTTTTGAACCTCGGGTTCTACATGGGAAGAATGAAGCCCAGATATATGTCCAGCATTGTCGCTGGAAACTTCACCATAATCTCTTTCAGCATACATCGCATTATTAGAATTGGTCTCTGAGACTGTAAGAGGAAGGGATTAGAAAAATTAACAACATGAGAAATTGTTTCCTGAAATATCATGTACTTCCAACTTACCACCGGCGGATGAGGAACCAGCTGGTTTTGCAAGTATATTGTATCTAGATACAATATAAATATCGCAACTGCCAGCAACACCTCTCATCACAGTGGTTGGTACTCCTGGTCCCTTTAGCTTCCTTAAAGAAATTGTGATAAATCAGCAACAGCACCAAAAACGAAGAATATGAAACAAAACTCACTGTCCCCACCACCCAACCCCAAAAGGAAGGGGAAAAAAGAGCCAAAACTGTTAGATGAGTTGAGGGAATTACACTTACAAGCATCACAATCTTTTTTATTGGTAAAAGTAAGACATAATGAATCAATGGAATATGCATGGCCCAAGTACACAAGCATAAAAAATTACTGTAAATACATCCAAATAAGGGCTTCATCACATTATTTTGAACAAATATGTAGTACTTGGATGTCATTAGATTATCTATTTATGTAGCCAAAAATTTCAAATAAACTTGTCCTACAAAATACAAGCTTATAAACTCCCATGATTAAAAACCTCCAGCTATGTTACCATGAAATCCTACAAGCAGAGAAGCAGCATAAAATGCTAGAGCAGCATCTAGGTTCTAGGATATGCAAGATCAAACATAAGATAACCATACAGAGAAAAAAGCAGTCATGACAACAAAGTTTTGATACAGGTGTCTTCTCTTGTGCAGTACAAGTGTTCTTAGATTGAACATAACTGGTGTCCTCAACAAAGTTCATACATCTTGTGCCAAATGGTCAAAAACAACACTGTCTTGATGATTGTATACCAGAAATGGACATATTTCTAACCGCATAGATTATTAGCATATAGCAAAAGCATGATACTTAAAGTAAGAATGATCTCATACCTCATAACAAAATCTAAGGAGCAAGAGCCCAATACTAAACTCTTAATTTTTGACTCAGATATATATCTAAGAAGTGCCATTGCAGGATCATTATCCTCCAGAAGCAAAGTTTCCACCTAAAAAAGTTATCAGAGTAACATTCATAACTCATCACAAAGCTCAACACGAACAAGTTAACCTAGCTTGACAGAGACAACAATCTCACTTTTCTTGTCTTGCATAGTTCCTGAAACGGGATAAAGATTTCTTCAAACTGTAGTTTCACATCCTCCATGTACATCTCCACCACATTTTCAGCCAGTGCTTCCACAGGAATACGCTCTCCTGCTGTATTTCAAAAAAAAAAACCAACCCGCCTGTCATAACATTCAAGTAACTCACCCGCACAACTAATCGGCTATCCAAATTAATGTCCAATCCTAACACAATTATTACTTTATTATGAGTAGGATAAAATTTTATTAATGATGAGAAGGACTTTTATCCCGTACACAAGAAGCATACATGAATCACTCAACAAACAAAAGGGAAAGGCGCTATAAAATCTTGAAAATTAGATACCTACAAAAAAATCTTGAAAATTAGATGTGGAAAAAGGAGCACCATAATGGGCCTTTGTCCAATGATACAAGTTGAAACAAACGACTTCAACTCCTACAACTTTTCAAAATCCTCAAAACAACGCTGGTTCCTTTTCCTCCATAGACACCAAAATACACAAACTTGTGAAGAGGTAAGCATTGATGGTTACCAAACTGCCCTTTCCAGCATGTTAGAAGCTCCAACACCTGGGAAGTCATCACCCAATTAAATCCCAAAGAGAACGAAGATTATGCTCCATAGGATGTTGGCACTGTCGCAATGTAAAAGAGTTTTCCAAGGTAAAAAATTTCCCTAGTGCCGCTGCCCACGTGAAGTGAAGAAAACCAATCTGGGAGGAGCCCTTTTTCTCCAAATAAGCAACCACGGGAAATGAGACTCAAGTGATCATGTAATACATTAAAGTATCACTTCAATTCAAGTATGAGTACAACCTCCAACCCGTCCCACGAACGTTGTACTTATTTACCATGTTCTTTTACTGTGGGGGTTTAGTTAATTTCCAAATAGTGTGTAACGCCGTAGCGGTATCTTGGAAAGTTGACCTCAATAGTCTGTAATAGTATCTTGGAAAGTCTACCTCATGCATAAATAAATCAATCAAGGATAATTGGCACGATTCAGTGAAAACACATGAAAATATGCTCCCGTTTCCAGGAGTTTTACGTGTATTGGAATCCATATTTCGAGTAATAATAACCAAAAGAAATAGATAACATGAAATCAACATCAATACATTTTCAAAGTTAACCCAGATAAATCAACCGAGAGCCAGCACTCAATCGAACTGCACAAAAGAAATTTGACAGTCAACGAGACGATATAAGAAAAAGCCGAGTACTCTTAGAGCAGAAATTGCTAGAAGTAAAGACACCAAGTCTTCATTTTTTCCAACACTTTCTCGGCAAACAAACAGGAAAGGGGGAAACAAATTAAAGAAACGTACACGGAGTCGGGATTGCAGTTATTTTGGGCATAACATGGACTAAGACGAAGCGATCTGCTTTGGGCATGAGATTCTTAACGGCCCACCGAACAGCTCGTCTGCTTCCCCTGCCTCTTCCTCGGCCGGAGCCACCGTTCACTGCAACTGCCACTGACGTCATCGCCGCCGGAGATGCAAAACAATAGGGAGCGCTGAAAAAATAGAGTTATTTACATAAAATCTAGCCTTGTTTGTTTTGGGATTAGATCGAAAAGTTAAATTATATTATTATATTTTTTTTAAATAAATAAAAAATTCAGTTTTTTAAAATTCTCGTATCACTTTTTTAATATTTTCATATAAATTACATTACCAAATCTCTAAAAATAAATAGAATCAAAATTTTGCACGGCTCTTGGATTTTTATACAAAAGTTAATAAAATTATTCGTTCGTGAAATGGGATGCCATTCCTGTCATTATCATAAGATATCACTACCTTTTTTTAATTAAAAAAAATATTATTCATATTTTTAAATTAATTTTATAATTCAAAAAATTAAATGACGACCAGACCACTATTTTTTTTTATGAACCTGAAAAATAATGATACAATATTAGTATATTTAATCATCCTTTTGTACTATCATTCTCTCACTATTTTATAATATGATATTAAATAATATATAAAAATATTATTTAATATCATATCAAAAGACGTTCATTCAATAAGTAAATCAAAATTTATAATTTTTAGTTAATAAAGTGAAACATAAAATTTAAGTTTGAATTTAGAATCTTGATACCATGTATAATTATTATTTATCTAACAAATTTAAGCAAATAAAAAGATATAGATTTATATTTTTAATAAAAATCACATCAAAAATTAACAAACTAAGAGAAGGAATGATAGAAAATAAATAACCTATTAACAGGTGGTTTGGATTTCAAAATAAGTTTTACTATTCACAATTCATTTCAATTAATTTTAACTCTGTTATTTACAACGCATCTCATCTTCTAATGCAAACCACCTTTAAAAGGACTTAGACGGAATATTTTGTTTTAGTTGCAAATGGGTTTTTTTTTCAAAACATATAATAAAATCAACAAGCTATTGAAAGAGCCAATGACCAAAAAATATATATATATATATACTCTAAAGCTTATTTTAGAAATAAGACTATTATGAAAAGCACGTTTTTTTTTACAGTCACCAAAACAGTCTCGGCTCCCCTCTCCTCCCTCTATTCCTTCCCATTTCCCTTCCCCTTCCCCTTCCCCTTCCCTCATTTTATTGATTTGAGTTTTGTTTGTTTTGATTTTGTTTTAAGGCACAAGGTGGAGATTTAGCACAGAGATCCAGTTTATCTCCATGCATGAATTCTTCTAATTTTTTACTCTGAAACTCTTTCATCTCTCTTTATTTTTTCTAGTGAAACGATGATTGGGAGATACATTTCACAAACAGAGGAAAGATTTGAAGGGGGCGAAGAAAAATGAAGACTTTGGAATCAATCAAGAACACAGAAATGAAGAGACCAGAGAAGATTCTTGATCGGATTCAAGAATGATAGTGTAACATGACGGCCACTCGTGTGCGAAATGAAGAGAATCAGTCTTCGGTTTGGACTCCTCTAGCGCCGCGTACAACCGTGTTTTGTGTTTTAGTTTTATATCATTGCTCCATATTCGTTTGTATTGTAGTTTGTGTTATAAAATAATAAAAGAAAAATATTATTATTTTTGTTGTTTCACTCCTCTTTTGGAGGATTGGGTATTGGTTCAATTTTCTCTTTTGGAGAATAGTGGTGTCAATTTCCTCTCCTTCAGAGGTTAGATAATATCCGTCACAATGAAATTTGGGTGCGAAGAAACCCCAATAACTGAGTAGTTTGGCTTCTAATTCAAGTTTATTTAGATTTGATCAAGTCACAACTGTAACCTCGATTTATTATAATGAAATAATATATATCCTATATAAAAAAAAGAAAAGAAAAGAAATAAGACTACTAAAATAAAAAAACATTGTCAATAATTATTGTGCTTTATCTCGATTGAGAATTGTTCTTTGTCTAATTTTTTAAAAAATAGACATTTGTGTTATGATTAAATTTAAACCTTGGCTCTTGTTGGTGTCGTATTTCGTAGTTTGAGTTATTCGGCGATGGCCCAAATAATTTGAACCTGCAAAACGGATGGATAGACATGGGTGATTGGGGGTCTGAGACCACTCCAATGATAAAGTTAATCAATGAAAAATATAATAAATAATGAAAAGATAAAAAATAGCAAGAGTTTAGAAGGAGTAATCGTGATTCTGATGCATGTCGAGCTATTTATAAGATTTTCGAGTCGTACTTATATGCAAATGATGATTAGAGTGTCTTATCCGCTTGCACAGTCGTCATTTGATTAGTGTGTTAAGGTAGGTTGTTTAGTCTTAAACAATGCCGCTAAAAGGGTCAGGGAGGTGAACGTCCCATCCAGACCACACTGATCCCACGCTTTCTGTTGCCATGAGATTGGAATTTTTCGACTAGCATTTAATGTAACATAATTATACTTTCTTTAACATTTAATGCAGTGTAACACTCAGACATGATTTTAACCTATTTAACATTTAATATGATGAGGCGTTTGACATGGTTGTGACCTGTTAAGTATTTAATGCGATATCAAGCACCATTTTCATCTCCTTATTTCGAGATAACTTTTTTATTCGTGGGTACCAGATCCAACCAGGTCATGTACCCAATCCGTATGAGTAGAGTCCAAACAGATCCTACCTTCGGCCTGAGACTTTTTGAAAACACCCCCTCCTCCTCCTCCTCATCATCTGATAGGGGTTTTGCCAGGATCATTATAGGAATATTATCTATTTTTAAAAATTAAATTAAATTATCAAATAATTATTCAAAAAAAAAACAAAAAGAAGTAAAAAACTTGGTAAGAGGGGAAGGTCCCCTCGAAGCTAATCGTCAGGCTTGGCTACCGCTTGGTGGTCTTTGCTCTGGTCATTCCATGTGATGGCTGAGTTCAGGCAATCATTTTTTATTTTATTTTTTTGAGATGAGTTCAGGCAATCATTGGATGACAAGATGGTAACCTCATGTTGGTATAATATTATCTTTATTTTATTTTAAATTAAAAATAATATTTTTCATATGAATAGTAATAAAAACTACTTCATATAAGATGATATAAAAATAAATCATTACATGCATAAAAATAAATTCATAAAATAATATAATTTTATGTGATTTGTTGATCTATAATTTTTATGATAATAACTTCATAATCTGATCACATACTTACTTAAACCATATTATTATGTATTAATTATATAATCTCTTTATATTTAAAATATTTCTGATCTTTTCATTATATAACATGATGAGTGGTTTCTAATATTTCAATAGGACAAGGCACATGGAGTTTCTAATGGAGACAATTGTTTCAAAATTCATGATAAGAAATTGAATTACTCTATTTCTGAAAAGAAAACTCGATGATCAAATCTTCACTTAAGACAAAGTACGTACAAGCTGGAAGGGTTATTAACTAATTGACTAAACTTTTTCTGAAATATTTGATTAAATAACAAATTAATAAAAGATAGATAGAGACGTTGGGAATGATAATTATTAATGGAGTAAAGAATCTTGGTAAGAATAATTATGAGAAGAAAAATGATCAATATTAGATATAACGGGAAGTATTCAAGTAGAATTGAAATGATTGCATATTTTGATTGAGTAAAGCAAGCACATGTTGGGTGTATATATTCAAGATCATGTTCATCAAATCTTTAATCTATTGCCCAATCCTGACTTTAGTAAGATTCAGTAACAGCTCATACCCATTTTCCTTTTATTAGATATGTACTTGAGTTGTATCTTACGCATTGATTGCTTAGAGTTCAATCTAATATATATATATATATATATATAGAAATTATAAATTAATGTGATTTGATATATAATAAGTTAAATGTATAATATTAAATTATTAAATCATGTCAGTCTATAAAACATATTTTTATAAAATATTTTTATAAATCCAACACTTGGTTTGTATTTGGTTATTAGACTTAATTCATGAATTTATTTTAAACTAATTATTGATGAGATTTACTAATTTTTAAATTTATTTTTTTTTAAATTGAATTTATCTCGACTTACTTCAAATATTTCAACTAAAAAAAAGCTAAACTAATCTCAATTTAAAAAAATTAAATTCATTTTAATAAAATTCATAAAATACTAGTATTTATAAGTCAACTCGTCTCAACATTAATCAAATGTTAGTTATTGTTAAACTTACCCCCAGTTTGCAGGGTGTAGTGCTTTAACTATGGCTTATTTTTAGCCATCTGGGCATTGGCACGAAGTCAATTATATCGAAATCCGTCATTACTATTAATATATATATATATATTTATTTATTTGAGAGAATCATTATTATATTATACAATATACAATTGAAAGCTTTGATTATTGATGTCTGCTCCTTTCCCATTTACTAAAATAAGACCCATCTATCTACCAAATTGGTGGTAACAAGAATCTAATAATGTAAGGTAAATTTTACTCATGATCAGGATGGGAAAAAATTTCAACTTTCTTTTTCCCAATTCACGACGGATTGCCAAACAACAACAATAATAATAATAATAATAATAACATGAATGATGATGATGGACGTACAAATAAAAATAACAGTGATGATAAAATGATAGAATAATATCAAATACAATTTTAAGTGTACGAAACGAGTATCTTTATTTTAAAAAACAAAATTTATTATAGTTTTTATTATTATTTATATAAATCTCAAATTTATTTATTTATTTTTTAAAATAATACAAAAAGATTCATTTTGAATACATAAATACTTTCATCTTATCTCATATCATTATTGTAAATTTTACAAATTTCTAAATAAAATCTAAAAAATAAATCATTTTTTAATTTATAAAATAATAATAATATTAAAAATAAGGGAGTGCTACTCACCCCGTTCAAAACCATCCCGATGGTTTCCCATTTTGCTTTTTTTTTTTTAAACATTTTTTACATGATTTTTAAATAAATGTTTTTAAATAATTTTGTGATTTTTTTATATTTTTAAAAAATATTTTAAGATGTTAAAAAAATCATATAAAAAAATATTTATAATATCTTAAAAAAAAAATTTCTCAATAAAATCATATTTTTTTATATGATTTTTTTAACATCTTAAAACATTTTTGAAAAATATAAAAAAATAAAAGATTTGAATATCTGACTTTTATTGAAGTAAGAATAAAAAAAAATATATCTATCTTTCATCTACACTATTGATCATTAACCAAATCTTATTTTGATTATGCTTTTTTACACTCTCTCTTCTCAACATTTTTCAAATTAAATGAGACTTTGGCTTGCGTGACAATTTGTTTTGGCTGAGAAATGATATTTTCCAACATAGTCAGTTCTTATAGTAATTTATTTGGAAAACTTTACTAGTTGGATTGGAAAAATAAAAATTTAATATATAATAAGAAATTTGATATGAGTTTTTTTTATATGAATTTAATTAGACGTTTGTGTATATTGGCATTAAATGATCATTAAAAATGCAAGTTTTCAAATAATTAATTAATTAGATTTTGATCAGTAGTTAATATATAATTGGTAGAATGGTAAAGAAAATAATTAATTTATTATTATTATAATATAATTTATTATATTATATTAATATTATTTTATTTTATTTTATTATAATATAATGAATAAATAGACAATGATATAATATAATCATATTAGTTAAAATAAGAATTTAACCATGCCTATTCTATTGAGAATGCCATAGACTTCTAAATACATATATTAAAAGGAATATAATTTATACATAACATTTTTCACAATATATTTTATAATTATGTATTAAATGAGGAATAATATTGTAAAATACTATATAAAAATCCTATATTTTATAAAAATATAAAAATATTATTATAAAATTACGTAAAATTATTTGCATATAATATTATTTTATCTTATAATATTATTGTAAAATGTATTATAAAACGGATAGTGATAAGCTTACAATATTCATACTATTATTTAACTATTTTTAATGTATTTAAGATTTTTATTTTTATTTTTATTTTGAATATCTTTAATTATTAAATAAATTAAAAAAATATATAATTTTATTACTAATTAATTTCTTAATTATTAAGTAAAAATATTTTTAAAAAATTAAAAAAAGTAAGAAACCTATCATTATCTTTGTAAAAATATATTGAATGTATGACGGTATCAATACTCAAATCAAAATAATAAGTAAAGAGGGGTAGATTAGTTAGGTAATATGGTCATAATCATTGCGGTATTTGATTAGAATGAAGAGAATCATTGTGACTTGACGCTGTGTAATCATATCAGGTCATGGAGGTGTTGGGTTTCCTACTTCCTTGCTCATTTCTTAGCTCCTGCAATCCCCCCCACCATTTAATTTTTATTTTTTTTTTCAGTTTCTTTCTATCTAAGCCACTCAAATTTGCCTCTTTCATGGAATATTCTTTGACATAATATAATATATAATTATTTATTTACATAAAAAATAATAAAAATAATAATAGTGAGGGAGGGAGGCAGGCAGGCAGGCGCCGCACTCCCACCCTCAACCCCACTAATCTCTAGGGGAGTGGCATTCTTCTTTATCATCGGCATTTGTGTCTCTTTTTCAACTTTACTAATATACCAACTATCTTTTTTTTATTAATTTAAAAAAAAAATATATATAAAAATAAGTTTTAGGGTAGTGCTACCCCACCCAACAGCCAGTTTTTTTTCGAATATTTTTCAATTATATTAAATATTTAAAAAATAAAATCACAAATTTATTAAAAAACCATTTTATTAACCATTAAATAAAAATAAAATAAAAAATAAAAAATCCTATTAACAAATTTTATCGATAAATTTTATAAATAGAAGTAGTGTTTTTCTAAATTTTAAGTAGTTACTAACAATTGTTTTTTTTTTTTTTTTTATATAGCTTTACTAATTATTGTTAGCATGTCGAGATAGTAAGATTAAAAATTAATAATAAAAAATTATTAGATCTATATAGAAACCTTATAAAAAAAAAAATTATGAATTGAGTTGGTTTAATATAATTTGCACATTGTAAAGTTTATTTTTTAATAAAATAATTTTTGTAAGCTTCTTATGCATACAAAGTTAAGATCAAAGAAAATGTTTTTGTTAATTTGTTATCTTAGAAAATTATTAAAATATCTAAATCAAAACAAAAATAAGTATTTCCATTTATTTAAGTCATTGATACAAGAAATCATCCATGGTAGATGTGTTGAAGCTAAGTAACGTTATACTGAAGGAAAAGCCAGCGCTCTTTCCTGTTCTTTACACGCCAGGTTATCCTGCGACGTCAACATTCCTTTCTCCACCAACTTTTGTTTGTTTTGTTTGATTTTAATCTCTTTTTCCTTTTTAATCTTTCCTCGATATTTAAACCGTCACCTCTGTCTCCGCACTGCAACTGAAAGCCTGACCCTTTAGACATCTCTCTTACTGCAGTTGAGACTGGGAGTGGAGGCCTCTTTTCTCGGAAATGGATTCATTCGCTTATGCAGAGAGTAGGAGACGTTGCATCGTCTTACTTTATCTGTTTCTTGGTGTTTTTCTTACAAAGATCAGATTTTGCTTTTGCGCTAAGGTTAATTACGTTATAATCTCGAATGGATATTCAGAAAAACGCTTTTCAACTCCCCCATTCTTTTTTATAGCAAAGATGCTTGGGTGGTTTTTTTTTTTTTTTTTTTAATTTTTAATTTTATTTATGATTTTGGGTTGGTTTCCAGGTTTATGTAGCCTATATGGGAAGCAAAACTGGCGGAAACCCAAACGAGATTCTGAGTCTGGACCATCAAATGCTTGCATCTGTTCATGGAGGAAGGTAATTAGGTGTTTCTGTACATGCTTCTCCGGCCAGTCTTTTGCGTTACTGGGTTTGTCACTTTTTGCATGATTATCATATATATGTTTGAGAATATTATTGTATGTCTACTAAGGTTGTTGGTTGTGGAACAGCATCGAGCTAGCACAGGCATCTCATGTTTACAGTTACAGACATGGTTTCAGAGGCTTTGCTGCCAAGTTGACGGAAGACCAAGCTTTCCAGATTTCCAGTGAGCATCTTTCTTTTCAAAGTCCCTTTGTTTTCTTGTCAAGAATCAAGGACTAATTTCAGTGTGAATGACATATTTTGAAACAGAGATGCCAGAAGTGGTTTCGGTGTTTCCCAATTTGAAAAGAAGGCTACACACCACTCATTCGTGGGATTTCATGGGTCTTCTGGGTGAAGAAACCATGGAGATTCCTGGGTACTCCACCAAAAACCAAGTCAACGTTGTTGTTGGTTTCATTGATACTGGTCGGAACTCTTTGACATCCTTTATATTCTTACTTTTAATTTGTTCCTGTTGAAGAACATTTCGTTCCTCCTTTCCTATAATAATATATCTACCACTTCGGAGTACACTAGGGACAATTAGTTTCCCATATAAGATTGAGAACCCTTTATTTGAATCTCTCTTTTTCAATACCTAAGCAGTTGCAGAAGCAGGTATATATGATTAAACGCTCTATAGGTCAGATAAAAGCCTGTTGAAGATCAAAGTGCTTGCTGTTTAATACGATTGAATTATCAGGAAATGTTAATTATTCAATTTATCTTCCTTTTTCTGGTTCTTTAACTTATTTAGAACTTAAGAATAATAGGGCGTTTGTTTCTTCAATAAAGATGCAATCTTCATTACATCCTATTTGTTTACTTGGATGCCCCGTTCTACCACTGCCATTATACATCTTATTCTCCATGCACATTTTGCCCGTATTTTGACGCACTCTGTATGTTTGAATGCTTTTGAGCCTCAAGTTTGATTGGGCCCATTTTAATGCACTTTGTCCATTCAAGGAGGGGGAAAAAACTGGAGGTCTTAATTTTGACTGCTGTCTGAAGCAGGAATCTGGCCTGAATCCCCAAGTTTTAGTGATGAAGACATGCCTCCAGTGCCTTCCAGATGGAAAGGGAAATGCCAATCTGGAGAGGCATTCAATGCTTCATCTTGCAACAGGTTTTACCTTACTTAATATTAAACTCATGTTATGAACATAAAAGAAGAGGGTCCTCAGGATTGCTTAAAATTTAATGGCACAGGAAAGTGATTGGAGCTAGGTACTATATGAGTGGCTTCTTAGCAGAAGAAGATTCAGAAAACAAAATGTCATTTAGATCTCCGAGGGACAGCTCTGGTCATGGAAGCCACACAGCCTCAACTGCTGCCGGTCGTTATGTCGAAAATATGAATTATAAGGGGCTGGCAGCTGGAGGAGCTAGAGGTGGTGCACCAATGACCCGGATTGCAGTATACAAGACGTGTTGGGATTCCGGTTGCTATGATGTGGACTTACTGGCTGCCTTTGATGATGCAATCAGAGATGGGGTTCACATCTTGTCTCTGTCTTTGGGTCCTGCTTCTCCCCAGGGTGAATATTTCAATGATGCTATTTCTTTGGGGTCATTCCATGCCACCGCTCATGGAATTTTGGTAGTTTCTTCAGTTGGAAATGAAGGAAACCAAGGCTCTGCAACAAATCTTGCCCCATGGATGCTGACTGTTGCTGCTAGTTCAACGGATAGAGATTTTTCTTCCAATATCATGCTAGGAGATGGTACCAATTTCACGGTAATGCTGTTTTTGTCGTTCTAATGAGAGGTTTTTTTAATAATAGGAAGGCTCATAAATTGTCAGTTGCTGTATAGGGCGAAAGTCTCAGTCTCTTTGAAATGAATGCCTCCGCGAGGATCATTTCTGCCTCCCAAGCCTATGCTGGATATTTCACTCCTTATCAATCCAGGTGAAGCAAAAGGTACTTGGTAGTCAGTTTAATTTTCACATCAACACCAAGGAAAAGTTTGAATTATTTTTCTTTTCTTGTCCTTCTTCTTCCTCAGTTACTGTTTAGAGAGTTCCTTGAATAGCACCAAGGCCAGAGGGAAGGTCCTGGTCTGTCGACATGCAGAGAGTTCAATGGAGTCAAAGCTGGAAAAGAGTGTGGTAGTGAAAGAAGCTGGTGGAGTTGGCATGATATTGGTTGATGAAGCAGATAAGGATGTTGCCATCCCATTTGTGATACCTGCAGCTATTGTTGGGAGGGAGAAAGTGGATCAGATCCTCTCTTACATTAAAAGCACACGGTTTGTTTATTATCTACTCAGGATGGAAAGGCGAGTGCGTTTAAATTATTATTTTTGTGATACAGGCCATTCTGTCATGAACAGGAAACCAGTGTCTAGGATTTTCCATGCAAAGACTACATTGGGGTCTCAACCAGCACCCCGTGTTGCAGCATTTTCTTCAAAAGGTCCCAATGCCTTAACCCCAGAGATTTTGAAGGTAAAACTTCTTTCTAGAGATTCTTTTGGGGATGCTGGATTTTGCAACTGTATGTTCCATTCTTTTTCATACCTCTTCTTCTTCGGTCATCTACACTACATTCTTAAGACCTGCTGACTGCTGATTGTTCTCCTTGTAGCCTGATGTCACAGCTCCTGGATTGAACATCCTTGCAGCCTGGTCTCCAGCAATTGAAAAACTGCGATTCAACATTCTTTCCGGTACTTCAATGGCTTGCCCACATGTAACAGGAATTGCTACCTTGATCAAAGCTGTTTATCCTTCATGGTCTCCATCTGCTATTAAATCAGCCATCATGACAACTGGTAACATATATTTTAATTTTTCCTTATGATTTGTTATAGATTCTTAAATAGCCTAAAGCAGTTGAATGAATTCCCAGTTCTCTAGAATGATGTGAAACACAGATAGATTCATTTGTCCTGTTTGGACATAAAAAAAACTTTTCTTTTTCTCAACCTTCTTTTGATAATAGATTTGTCGAATCCACCTAAATTGATGACGCTATGAAGGACTCAAGTATTTCCCAATATTGGTGTCCATTTGCTCTGTTTTAAAATCCAATCAAAGACAATTTTCCTGCAAGTTGATAAAAGAAAAATATATTTTCATTTAGCAGTTTGCAATAAATGAAGTCTATTAACCTTAAATCACTGTCAACAAGTTTCCACATAGAATCTGATTACTTAAGGAAAATGCAGCTACTATTTTGGATAAGAACGGCAAACCACTCATAGTGGATCCGGAAGGAAGAAGGGGTAATGCATTTGATTATGGCTCTGGGTTTGTGAACCCAACGAGAGTCCTTGATCCGGGACTCATCTATGATGCAAAACCAAGAGACTACATATCGTTTCTTTGTTCAATTGGTTATGACAAGAGGTCATTGCATCTGGTTACAAGAGACAACAGTACATGTCATGGGGCCTTCAGAACAACATCTTCCCTGAACTATCCTTCTATCACGGTGCCTAATCTCAAGGACACCTTCTCGGTAACTCGAACAGTAACCAATGTTGGGAAGCCAAAAAGTATATATAATGCTTTAGTTTCTTCTCCCATGGGAATCAATGTCACTGTCGTGCCAAAGCAATTAATCTTTGACCGGTTCGGCCAGAAGATCATGTTTACCGTGAAATTCAAGGTGGCCGCTCCATCAAAGGGATATGTTTTTGGGTTGTTGTCATGGAGGAACAGAGACTTACTGGTTAGTAGCCCTCTGGTTGTCCGGGTTGCACCTTCAGACTCGGGGTTGATGAGATAACAGCAGTTGAAAGGGTTAGAGGTTAGGAGCTTTGAAATGAAAGTGAAGATCATCTATATTCATTGCTCAGAACAGAAAAGAAGAAGAAAATCGATATTCATTATAGCCTAGAATGAAAGGCCTGGAGATGGTTGGTTTATGGACTTTCCGGTAACTAAACAAGCGACATGCCAGCATATGAATCAAGATATGTATTTTATTTTTGTCATATCCACGCAATATGTATCTGGTGGTGCCATGGCTCCACTTTTGCTTATCAAATGTAAATCTCGATGGACCTTGATGGCATCAACTGTTATCATTTTGAGCATAAAGTCTCGTGGGTTCCTCTTTGTGACAAATAAATATTTTATGAGCCAAAGTTACTTATTAAAAAACATATATTTATATTTCAAAGTTGATAGGAAAAGCAGCCAGAGGAAGGGTTAGGCTAAGACTGGCTATCTTTATACATCAGCCATGTATAGGTGTGTAACTACTTCGGTTTGATCCGATTTCAAAACTTTCAATTCTGGAACTCTGTTGAAGTGAATCGATACTGGATTGATTCACCACCAAAATGGAAACTTCCGACTTTTCTGGTTTCGGGCTGGTCTCCTTTATCAAATAAACAAAATCATACTCTAATAAAACTTTAACAAGATATCCATCCAAAGTAAGTTTATATTAATAACTTAATATTAATGTTCCTATTTAAGATTACAAAATTTCAGGTTTTATTAAGTTTATGTTATAAAATATAAATTATGTTATATCAAAATTCAAATGTTATATTAAAAATTATAAGATCAAATTTATGTTATATGATAATTCGAATGTTTATTTTATGTAATAAGAATAATAGACATGAATAATAAAGTTAAAATTTCATGTTATATTAATTAGTAATTAGCATATAAAACATAATATGATATAAAAAACCGAACCAATATCTAACTAGTTTTAATTATCAAGAACAGGAACCAGACGAACACACATAATCGGTCTTATCGGCTGACCGGTTCTTATTTTTTTATTTTTTTTTTAACAACCCAAAGACTCATTGCACCCATGGAAAAAATTGTTGGCTTTCAATTTTATTCTACCTTTAAACTTGTCTATAACCAGATTTTTAATTGTTTTAACGTGAGTTTCTTTTATGCCTAATTTTATTTAATTACATAAAAGAGAAAATAAGATGAAATGTTAAATTTGAATTACATAATGTTCTTCACCTTCTAAATTTTAATTTTATTTTCAATTACTTTAAATTTATGATAATATGATACAAAAATAGTATATGGCGTAAAGGCCTTCATTTTTTATTCTGAACCCAAAGAGAGAAATAGTAATCAGTCAGTGGTCCGTCAACTTTGGTGGGATCTCATATTCTGATGAATTAAAGACAACAGAGAATTTGGAACTTAAGAAAGGGGTCAACTCTCGACCTACTCTTTCAACTTTGAACATTACAACTAATAAAAGTAGAGTATCACGGAATTGTTATCAATATAAAGGGATTAGGCCAAAGGTATGTACAACATCTACGACTTCAACTCTGAAGGATCAAGTAGGCCTTCTAACACAACAAGCTGGTCCAACAGCACAAGCTTCTCATCTTCAAGGGTCTTGACATCGTCTTCAATCTCTCTCAGCTCTCCCCCCAGTGCAAAGCTCTCTTCTTCAAGCAACAAATACTTCCTTCTCAGTGCTCGGTAATCACCTCCAGATGTAGAAGAATCAGGCAATGAATCAGAGTTGGATCTCTCCGGTTGCTGGGACAATGGTGAAACCTCATTCTTCAAGTTTCTCTTAGAGGTTTTCGGCCCTGTTTTCAGTGACAAAGACCCCTGTCCCCCATGAACCTCTTTGACATCATTTCCTTGTAAATGGAACAAAGAAGTCTTTTGGGTTGAGATTTTCTTTTTCCGTATCTTCGGATTTAAGTTTTCCTCAGATGATAGCATCCTTGGATCTTGCATTTCCAACCAACTGCTGCACACTGTTCACAACCACGAAAGCACTAAAACTGGTTACCTAAAGAGACATAGAAGTAAATTTGGAAGATATTCCGGATAATCTCGTGGATTTTGTCTACAAATACTGCCCTTGTTTAGATGGTTGGTGAGAGAGGAGAGAATTTATGGGTAGTTTAAATACGTATTTACATACTGTGTCAATGAAAGATGCATACAGCTTGAGCACACTAGAACAAATTAATTCTTCTTTTTTTTTTTCTACTTTTTTAAAATACACCTACGAGCGTTAACTAAGATGGCAACTCTTCTCCCTAAGAAAATGTAGGAGGATGAGGTTGTGGTTCAAATAACTCCATTCTACATGCAAGAAGTTTTCTTTTTTGGTAATTTGCTGTAAACATACTTCAGATCACCCTCCACCGCACATGCACATGCACATGCCCATGCCCATGCCCAAAAAATGATTTTGTGGAACCAAATTGGAAAAGAGAAATATAGTGACAATTATCTGGATGTGAACAGAAAAAATAAAAAAACGATATAATAAATCAATCCTACAGATTTGAGTAGCTTGCAACCAACTTTCAAAAGTAACAAGAAGAAAGCATAGAACCTCTAGGGTGTGGGGGTATGCTACCTCCCAAGTCTAAGGTTCAAATACTCTTGAGTGCAAACAATCTCTAGGGGCCATCGGCTAGAGGATTTACACTATGACCCAAGGTGCACTTGCAAGAAAACTTCTTGTCAAGGGTCTTTGAAGGACTGTGCACCTCCGAGATTAGTTAGACTGATGTTCCTAGACACCCGGTTCCAATAAAAAAAAAACAAGAAGAAAGCATGGATAACATGATCAATATATCTTCCTCCTCCTCACAGTGCGCTGGCACTTTTATCATAAGACTCCAGTGAGATTTTCAGTTCATCTTCCAAAACAGGGCAACAACTATATCCTCAACTATAACAATAACAATTCTTCTAGGTACAGTTGGGACACGTAATTGCTAAGGAATCGGTTGGCCATGTCAGCTGATATATATATATATATATATATTAAAAAGAAAAACCAAAACAAACTGAAAAAAGAAGGAAGAGTTTAGAAGAGCGTCGTTGTCTTCCTGTGGGTCTAGAAGAACTGCAGTACCTCATGGAAGTCACTCCCTCCCTTGGGTTTTTTTCTACAATTATTATTTATGAGAAACAATGGAAGACAGATGAGAAAGGATGAAAAAGGGGCCCCAGATTTCATTGTATTGCAAAATCGAAGAAGATCTACCAGAATGAAGAGAAAGAATATATTTTTTATGAAACAATGGTGCTATTTTGTATGCAGCTGCGCTCATCCTAACCTTTCTATGTCCAAAACTAAGTCCCACATCAATGAGAAGCAAGAAATCAGAGAATGGGGGATTTCAGTCCAAGGATTCTATGCACAGTCATGTAAAGGAGGGAGAGCTTCGAGGGAGGGACGTGGGAAGGAGAAGATGCGAAGATGAAGGGAGGGAGAGCTTCGTGCCAAGGACACTGTTTGCAGTACGAATGGAGGGAGCTGGGGGAAAAAGTGATCCTCAGGGAGGCTCTGGTCTTTGAACTTCGAAGGGAGAAAGTGATTATGAGAGAATGTGCAAGGGCAAAGGGAGGGAGCTGGGGGAGAAAGTGACCAAAATGAACTGTTTTCTCCTTTGACCAAAATGAGTCGTTCCGTTTTCCACCTAGGCAATGCTTCCCCTGCGGTTACGCATGCTGCTTGCATTCAGCTTTTTCCTAACAATAATTATATGCAAGCATGACAATCCGCAAAGTGATTCAAAAGAATAAATGCACGTACAAAAGAATCCCTGTAATTTAGATAGCTCCCCCATATAGTTTTTTTTGATAGGTAATCAAAAAGATTTCATTAATAGAAAAAGGCTAAGCCCAGGTATATCGGAGGTATACTTGAGAAAACTTAGCTAGTGTTACAAAGAAGAAAAAAGTTCATGGATACTAAGTCCGTTACAAGCGATAGATCCCGCCCAAGAAAGCAAATTCCTATAGAAGAGAAGTTTTAGTTTCTCCAAAGTTCTCTCACAATCTTCGAAGTTCCTTGCATTTCTCTCTCTCCATATACACCAACACATACAAATAGAAACCATACGCCATATAGTTACCACCTGTGAGTTGCCTCGGAGATCTCTCCAACTTGCTAGAAAATCCCCCAAGTGAAGAGACATGACCCATGATAAGCCAAGTCTTGTGAAAAACTCATCCCACAACTTCTTGGCCACCTCGCAGTGGAAAAGTAAATGATCTACTGATTCCCGTGTTTCTTGCACATACAACACCGATCTATCACAACTATACGGCGTTTCCTCAAGTTGTCTATAGTAAGGATCTTATCCAGGGTTGCTGTCCACACAAAAAAAACCGCTATCGATGGCACCTTCGTCTGCCAAATACTCTTCCAGGAGAATCTTGGTAATCCGGGAGTAGAAGGGGCTTGATAGTAAGAACTAACCGAAAAAATATCTTTCTTGGAGTGTCTCCATTGCAACTTATCGCCTGTGCTACCAAGGATGTTGAATGAGTATAATGACACTAAAAACTCCAAAATATTTTCTATCTCTAATCTTGAGCATCCCTCACAAACTCAATATTCCATTGAGGGGTGCCATTTGAAATGACCACAAGCTCTGCAATCGATGCATCCTTTTCTCTTGCGATGTCAAAGATAATAGGGAATGAGTCTTTGTGGCTAGTATGCCTCCACACTAATTGTCATGCCAAAATCTGATCTGTGAGCCATCCCCTACTACAAGATATTCTTGATCTCTGAAAGATTCTCATTGTTTCCTAATGAACTTCCACAAACCCACCCCATGTATGCCTTGGACCTCATTCGAACACCAACCACCCCAAGACACTCCATATTTTGAATCTATTACCGACTTCTAAAGTGCCTCCCCTTCATTTTGGTACCTCCACAACCATTTACCTAAGAGAGTTTGATTGAATTTCACCAAGTGACGAATCCCCAAGCCTCCCCCAGATATTGGTGTGCACACAGTTGGCCAATTGACCAAATGATATGTGAACTCCTCCCCCATTCCACTCCACAAGAAGTCTCTTTGTAGCTTCTCAATGCGATTGGCTACTTTTGTGGGAAGCGGGAAGCGGGAAGAGAGAGAGATAATAGGTGGGGAGGTTTGAGAGGGTGCTTTTAATCAGCACCAGCTTTCCCCCTTTAGATAAATATAACCTCTTCCAAGTGGCCAATCTACGCTCTACCTTTTCAATTACCCCATTCCAAATCCTTTCGGATTTAAAGAAGGCTCCCAATGGTAGACCAAGGTAGATGAGGGGTAAATAAGATACCTGACAACCCAAGAAGGTAGCCAAAAACTCTGCATCTTGAACGACCCCCACTGGCACTAATATAGACTTCAAAAGATTGACTCTCAGACTTGATGCAACTTCGAAGCAAAGTAGAAGCCCCATCAAGACTTGAATGTGTCCGGGGTGTGCACCACAAAAGAAATCCCATCAGCAACTAAAAGATGGGAAATGAAAATGGCTCCATTCCCAACCAGAAAGCCATGAAGAAATCCCACATCCACTAGTCTCTCAATCATTTTGCTTAGAGCTTCCATAATAAATAGAAAGAGAAGCGGAGATAAGGAGATAAAGGGTCTCCCTGTCTCAAACCACGAGAGGAATTGAAGAAACCTCGTGGCGATCCATTTACCGAGATAGAGAACCGAACTGAAGAGATACAGAATTCTACCAATTTCAGCCATTTGTTTCCCAAACCACATCTTGAAAGAAGATCTAGCAAGAATCGCTAGTTAACATAGTCATCTCGCCCAGAGTACTCTTGAATTCTGACGCCATGATATTTCCTCCAACAGAGTAACTCTTTCAAGTTCCACAAATACCTGATGCTTGCGAGTTGTCTCTGTTTCCGTAAGAGTTCTAGCTTCCTCTTTGCCCTCCATTGCCTAAAGCTCCTCTACAAGAGAGCGTCTCTGTTGGTATATGTTGCCGAAGACTTGTTCGTTCCATTGCTTCAAATTTTGCTTTAAAGCTTTCAGTTTCTTTGCCATAATGTAGCTAGGATGACCTTTAAAGTTATATGAGGTCCACCAAGCTCTAACTCTGTCAACAAAACCATCAGATTTAAGCCATATATTTTCAAATTTAAAATACCTTCTACCACCTTGGATCCCTCCGCTGTCTAGAATGATAGGGAAGTGGTCAAAACATAAGCAGGGTAATCTTCTTTGCACTACATCCGGATAGTATGATCCCACTCAGGGAATAGCAGGAATCTATCAATCCGTGACCAAGAAGGGCGGTCACGATTGTTAGACCACGTGAAGGTACCTCCCATTAAAGGGATGTCCATAAGTTCCTGTTCTGCAATGAAATCAGAAAACTCTCTCACAGGCCTAAAGATATGAGAGACACCCGACCTTTCACTTGGGAAACGAGTTATATTGAAGTCACCCCCAATACAACTGGGTAGCTCCCACCAGGTAAGAAAACCAGCCAACTCATCCTACAAAAGTCTTCTGTCTAGATCCAGATTAGGTCCATAGACACCAGCGAAAGCCCACTTAAAGCCATCTACCAAGTTCACAAAAGAACATGCAACAGTAAAATCACCCACACACTCCTCCACTCTTTCAACCACCCTTGTGTCAAACATTATTAAGATGCCCCCAGAGGCGCCTCTTGCTGGGAGGTAAGACCACCCAACATGTTGTCCTCTCCATAGACTACGAACTAGTTGGGTATTTATAGATTCTAGCTTGGTTTCCTGTAAACAAATAACATCTCCCTTCCATTGTCTAAGGAGATTTCTCACTTGGAGCCGCTTGTTAAAGTCATGCACCCCCCTCACATTCCATGAAATAATTTTTGGCTTCATTGACCAACTGTCTTGCCCCTTCCTTTAACTCGCTCCCGAATAGAGCTCTTATCTCCCCCCATCATTATTCATGTCCCAAGTGAGTCTCTTCAATTCACGATCCTTCTTCTTTGCCGAGTGAATGGACTGTTCAGATTTGGATAAATCATGAGCAACCTCAGCAGCTGTGAGGAGCGCCAAGAATTTAGCTTCAAATCCCGTGTAGGAAATACCAATAATATTTTTTATTCTCCATGTTGTCTGGATAACCCAACTAGATTCCTTAAGGTTGCGAGAGTCAAGAGGAGTGGGATTTTCGAACTCAAATAAAACCAGTGCCCCTTCCCCACATTCGGTCTCACTACCCAGTCTAGAAGTTGAAACAAGGAGCATATCGGAAAACCTAGAGGCTACTGGCGTTATAGTGCCCTCTCCAGAGACCACCTGCGTCGCCGTTAAAGTGGGATCGCTCTGAAAAAGGGTTGTCGGCACTTCCATCTGCTCATTGATAAGTTCCGGCGTTTCTGGAAGCGAGCGACTAGCACTAGAGTCTTCGTCGGTGTTGTCTGTTCGGTCACCGGTGAGTCAATCCGGCACATTCCGGCAATTTCTGGACTCTTTGCTCTTTCCGGCACTAACGGCGCATCGGTCTCTTCAATCACCTCCCCTGCGACGACGCCGACAGAGTATCTACCACCGGAGAACTCCGGCCCACCGTCGACGTATTTTAGTCCGGTTGCTAAGTCTCCGGAGGCCCATCGTTGCGAACCCCGATCTCTTTCACGAAACTAGGCCCAGCTGCGAAATTAGGATGCTGCATCTCCTTCGATTTGGGCTCGAGCCCAAAGCCCTCAACATAACCATCCCGGCCCGATATAATTTTCTTCCCCTTCCCCAAGCTATCAGATTGGTCTCTCATCTCCTCTAGGCCCAGACCCAGGCCCATTTCTGTTACAATTAAGTCCTCAATGCACCGTTTCAGCTAGACTAAAATGCAATTCGCAAAATCCAACTGACGTTCCATCTCGACGATTACCCCCAAGATTCTTTCCTTATTAAGGCCAGCAATACTGATCTCTTCTTCTCCAAGAACGACAGAGCATGTCTTTTTGCTCTGTTCAGAGCCTCCCAAACTTGCAGGCTTCCTTCAAGCGCCGTTTGCCTGCTTCAGAGCTTCCTTGTATGACCTAAATGACCACGCCGGCGGTTCCGGCACCTGCACCTACTCCATTGGAGAAGTTGTTCCTCTGTTTCTCATATGTGAAACTCCCGAAACAGATACTGCCACTATCTCCATTAAAGTTTCATGGAAATTTCTCCAACCTACACCTAATCTCCCTTCCGGAATCATTATAGTGCCCCGTCGCCTTTAAGGGCTAAACTCCAAGCGGGAGAAGAACCTCCCAAACAAGTTATGCCGCCTCTGCAACACCAACACAAAAGTTCCTCTTCTGCACGACTTGAGAAAATCTGGGGCACCCACAGAAGCAATGCCCTCCTTCACCATGGCAGTCAGCCATGCTAGAGCTTTAGGATCAATGAACACATGTTTCACCAGACCAGGGCCACTTTCTATGATCTTCCACCCCTTATCTCTCTCCCTCTTAAACTCGAAACACTTATGATCAATAATCACATTCCCTAGTCGACCCCATCGCTAACCACCTAAATGAGTCAATGGAAAAGCTGGACTAAACCACTAATCTCACCAAACGCAAACTTGGTTCTCTTCGTGTATGTCTCAGCTCTGCAGGCTGAGATAATGCTACCTGAAATTATTAAAAAAACAATTTTGATAGCTCCCCCATATATTAACACAGCTCCTTAATCCAAGTGCAGCCCTGAAGTCACCTAGACACCATTGTATAGCCTGGTCCACCATATTTGGGTTCTCATTTTGATCCAAAATTTGAGTATAACTTGCTATAATTGTTTTTGGTAAGTGTTGGATCAGTTTCAACAATGATCCTTGCACAGGCCTTTGATATCTACTGGTTATAAATAGAACAATACATATGTCTTTACCCCCTTTTTTTCACGTTGACCAATCTAGAAACCAAAGACCTTGATCCATGTCCTCAATGTATTTATAGAATACAAAATCTAACCTCTTCTAAGAGAAGTCACTCAGCACCAAACCTACAAAAATAGTTCTTTTACAATTCACAGAATACTAAAAATCCAGTTCTGCTCAACATTTTTCAATGGTTTGTTACTCAGCAATATCTAGTGAGTTTTGAACCCAAAATTGCAAATATCTGACCAACTCGATTCCATCTCCAAAAGGAAGAAACTCACTCCGTACCTTTTTGACTCCGCCAAAACAGAGTGGAAGTCTCGGCGTGCTAGGTGGACGGTTCAATAGAAGTTTTTACTTTTTATTTATCTTTTTCCCTACCACAAACCAATTTCCAGAAATTAACATAACTAACATTCAAATAAAGTCAACTAAAAAATCGAGAAATTCAAGTATACAAAGGAAACGCCTCCCTTCTGGCCGCTTCTGTATATACAAACAATAGAAACTACATCCACTATGAATCCCAAAATCAACACAATTCCTGTGAAATTCAACCAGGATGAAAAGCCCCAAACAAAAACCAGCTCTAAATCACGGACCCAAGTCATAATAATCTACCAAAAATTACAGAAAATAATAATCGCAAAGAAATCCACTCTGACCATATGAACACAGAACCTAAGTTGCTGATCTTAGAAGGCCTGATTTCAGACAAAACCAAAAAATAAACACAGAGAGAGAGAGAGTACCTGAATGAGGGCGAGACACCGAATTGGTGGCGGAGAAACGGCTGTAAAAAGGCAGCTGCAAGAAGAGGCAGGGGGAACTGAGGAAGGGGCAAAAACCCTAACAATATTGTCACTGACCGAGTATCGTATCGCCGGGGGCTGGAATGTGGTAAATGTAATTGGCTGAAACTAACTGGCTTGGAAACTTTATGACACGGACAATCTCCATCAATCGGGCGGTTTGATATCAAAATGATAAAATCTAATTTTATAAAAATATTATAGATAATTTAATTTTTTTTAATATTAAAATAATTTTTTTTTAACTTTTAATTTTTACCCCAACTCATTTAATTTCAACTTAATATCCAAACCTCTCTTAAAATTGAATTTAAATTTTAAAATGATCTTAAATAATCTTAAATGATCTAAGTTGATTTATAAATAAAAATATTTTATGGATCTTATAGAAAAATATTTGAATGTAAAAAAATTGAGATTTGCGTTTAAATATATGATGTATGTTGTGATGAATTTAATTTTTTTTATAAAAACTTGAAAAAGTAATTAATTTCATCAATAATTGATTTGAAATTAGTAAAATTTGTTTCAATAACCAAATACACCAATCTTTCTTTAATTTTATTTCACAACTATTATTGTTCCAAAATATTCCAATAAAAAGAAAACAATAATGCTGAAGTGCATAAACAACGCATAAATGCTTTAAAGAAAATGAAATTTATTATTAAACGAAACACTATTTCTTTCACGACTGCAAATACTATTTTTTAAAAGAAAAATTACAGTATACTCTTTTACTCCTTAGAAAGACCATAAAATTATTTCTTAAAGTTATTAAAATATGAAATAATTATAATAAATTTTTAAAAATAAATACCACTAAAAGGTATTTTTTTTTAAAACACCTTTAACAAGTAAAAGATCTTAATATAAAAAACAAGAAAATATTTTTTTAAAAACGATGTGTTCTTATCTTAATTTTTAATTTCTTATCTGTGACATCTTTTTATTGTGAACGTATAATTAGTCATTTTAATATTTTTCTTGACTTTTTCTTTAATTTCTTAGGCTTTTTTACTTTTATGAATATGTTTCTATAGATTATTTCTATTTCTATTTTCATGTTTTCAAAATTCTTTATTTTTTTTATTTATATCTTCTTTATCAAAGGTAATTAGTTCTTTTTTTATGACGATGGATCATTGAAATTTTTGGTAATGAGAGTTATTGAAATTTTTAATAATTAGTCTAAGGGATGATTAATAATTAAACGGTGGTAGTGTGAGAGGGTTTGTGTATATTTTCCATGTTGTACATCTCGGCATGCATGCTTGCATTATTGTCTCGGAGAAAGGATGCTTCCACGTGACAAATATATCTTTAAAGTTCATTTATATATAAAAAATAATAAATAAAGAATAAATAACATGCAAGAATATAAACAGTGATCACTGGAGTAAAGTGCATCAAAAACAAAAAATACTTAAAATACTAACAAGTTATCAATTGAAAATACTGATTTCGTCACAAATAAATTTATTGATTGCAATTAATTAATCACAAATACATTTTTTTCTTATAATAAATGAGTGTTCTATATAGAAAACATTTAAAATTACTAAGAGAAAACACAAGAAAGCATGAGAAGAGAAAGGCTCAGCTTAAGTTTTAAGGTTATGTTTGAATGTTGAGAGTATTTAAGGCCCCGTTTGTATTTGAAGATGAGCTCAACTCATCTTCATTTCATCATTATATTTTTATAATTTTTTATATAAAACAAAAATTTCTATACACCTTTTTTAAATCCCAACACACTTTTTTCAAATTCTAAAATAATAATAATATTAAAAAATAAACTAAACTCATCTCAATTCATCTCATCTCTGAATCCAAGTAGGGCCTTAAGAGTGTTTGTGAATAGTAGTAAAAAATAAGTAAAAAATAATAATAAAACATTGAATAATAATAAAAAAAATAATAAATAGTAATAAAAATAGGTAAAAAATAATAAAAAATATTTAAAAAACTTTAAAAATTTTTAGCTTCCAAACCTAGTCTAAAGCTCTTAAGGGTTCTTGTAAATAAGGTACTGCCTTTCAACAAAGTTAAGCCCTCCTTACACAGGCAAAGAGCGGCTTACTAGTACAATAATTCTTGGGCTGAACACTATTTTTGACTTTTTTAACTATTTATTTGATCAGAGATCAAAAGCTACTGGAAAGTATTAGCCCATCAACTCTTTCTCTGTATTCCACATTCTATTTAAAATTGTCCAATCTTCTATGCATCGATTCTTCTGATTTTGATACATCATTTACTATTTCAAAAGAAATGGTAGTTTGAATAGTAATTGTGAGTAAGAAGTGAGATTTGATTATAAGTTTTAGTAAGTTAACAAATAACTTAAACCGACAGTTTAAAAATGCATGCATGCAAATAGTACAAATATGAACGGACAAACAACATAACATGAGCTAAGTACATGACTTGAACTAACATGAAATGAAATAAACTGGTGTGAAACGAAGATGATATAAAGTTGAACGTGAAATTAAACATGAATTGAACTTGAACTGAACGTAAATTAAACTAAGATTGAACATGAACTGAACTGACATTAAAATAACATAAACATGAATGTGAAATACATATTTTAAAAAACTCATGTAATTGAAATTATGCATTTTGATTAAGAAAATGAGAGCATTCAGATAGCTCCTACACATTCACCATGAGTATCCTTTTTATATATGATAGATTATACTCTTTCACTATAACATCAAGAAGCGTAAATGCCTTGAATATAGTACCAGTCAGATAATAAATTAACTGAATTAATATGGCATGGAATTAAACACGAACTTAAAATTTAAAAATTAATTTGACTGCAGTGACAATGATATTTTTTAGACACATTCTGTATTTAAGACCTAACATGATATGAAGCGAAAGGACATGTCACTTGACATGACGTAGCATGAGATGAATGACCTAACAATATATGAAAAAGATAACTAGCTAAGGGATAGGACATAACAATTGATAAATGTTTCAATACATGACATAAAATGAAATCGATATACATTTCGTGATATGGTATAGCATGTAATAGATAAACATTTTACGATATGACATAACATGATGTAATATATATTTGTTAAACACTACTTGTCAGAATATATTATATAACGAATAACTATTTTTTGACAAAATATATTATGTGACAAATAATTATTTTATGATATAATATAATGTATAACAGATAAACATATAGTGTGGCATAACATGACATATATAATAACATAGGTATATAACTAATAGGTCTCTTACCAACATACATACACAATAATCTAACAATAAGTTAGAAACTAACCTACAATGATGTTCACATTACGGAGAAAATGCATGAAACACGAAAAATTGTAAATAGAGATTTCTAATCGTCAGAATCTTCATAATTACTAACAACTTAGAAAACCAAAAACACTGCCTCAAAGTGAAATTATCATTTTATCACATATATATGGAAAATGATCATTTTATCCCTAATAATTTTACATCCTAACTCCAAAATTTACATTCTACATTCTAAATCCAAATATCTAAATAAAAAAGTTTAAATATATCACAACCATATATAACAAACTCATCAAGGCCAAAACACACATAGGCTAAAACTTTTGATTTTTATTGCAATTTTATCAAACCCCATTCCTCATGCTTAAACCAAAATATTACAACATAGAAAAAATCATATCGTATGTCCAAATGCCATACTAAAACAACCACGAAATACACTTCACAAAATCACAAATCTTTTCAATGAAAATTTCCAAGCTTCTTAACTGAAAATACAACCATTGATTCTCAAGGTTTTGCCTCTTTTAAAGCATCTTTAAGATCTCCAAAAGTTCAAATAATTTCTTCTAATATGTTCATCACACACTACTAAAAACTAACATGCTTTGAATCATCAAGAAAAAAAAATCATAAAATACAAAATCCATCACCAAATTTTCTGACATTTCAACACCATTACCAAAAACCAATTGCCTTAAGGTTTGGTTTTGATCAACTACTTTAATCCGAAACATAACATGACAACACTCACAAACCAACAACATCACATGGTTAAAAATCATGACCTAGAGTAGATCCAAGCTGTATTAAACTGATCAAGAACACGTAGCCATATTTGCATAAAAACAACCTGCATATACCTGAAACTGCATTTATATAAGTTAATCATGGCAATCTTTTCAATATATAGCGACGACGACTGGTATAAATCAAGTAATTCTGCAGCAACTGTTCTTTCCGATGGACCACCTGATCAAAGCGTCACACACGCAGTTGCCTACCTTGCAGTGGACTGTAGATGCAGCGGCTAAAGTAACTCGTGTCCTTGAGGCCGGATTCATAACGATGTTTTTCGCTAAAGCAACAGTAAACATGACGAACATATAATATACATATATATATATATATATATATATAACAGTACTGGTTTATGAGATATCAGAAGCATGTAAGTTGGCTGTTAAATATATATAACAGTAGGTACTTATCATCAGATGATCATGGGTATATAGCTGGAATCAATATTTCAAGGGAAACAAAAAGTGCAATAATATTATAGGCTGGGGGTGCATGGGGCAAGTAGCTTGCAGAACTCATGATCTATATCAGAATTGACTTTCATGTCAGTATATATGATGCATGCTCTAAACGTCTTTCAAGTGCAAAAGTGCGTTGATGTATATCAGTACTGATCTGAAGCTTGAGAGAGAGAGAGAGAGAGAGAGAGAGTATAATAATATAATAATAGTTTGATGTGCTTTCTGCCCTGGATAGGATTACAGATCGTTCTCTGTCTGGTACTCATTTGAACAAATAGATCGATATGCTCATGTCAATATATATGCATATGATTACATAATAATACCTTACAAGGAAGTAGTATAGACAAACATGAGAGAAATGAAAAGTATATACTTATCTCATGTAGCTATTTTGAATTAATTGAAAGATTAACATGAAATCTAATTAATATATCAATATACGACGTCGTATTATATGATATATATTTCTAGAAGTTGCTGCAGTGAGAGATAGATCAGATCAGATGGGATCAGATGGAGGGGGAGAACGGTGGGTGACAGAGAAAGTAAGCACGCAGAGGTTTATCACGCGTGGAGGTCCATGCACGAAAAACACCTTAGTGCTCACTCTCTTCTGTCACCTTCTCATACAAACCCCTTTACTAATCTTAACGTAAGAAGAAGCCTGCTTCCTAATTTCCATGATCTTGCCCAGATCCTTAAGCATGCAGTAGCCTACAATCACTAATATAATGATCGCATAGAAAGACAGAAAACTTCATTTAGTTGTGCTTGTGCATGTGAAAAGACATGATTTCTGTGACTTAATTTATAGAAGGGGGAGGAAAGAGAAATGGAGATCAAGTTCATGGTGGAATATCTGCGGTTTAAACCCGGCCAGATCACCTCATTTCAAGCATAGATTACAAAAGACGAACACACTACAAAAAAAAAAAAAAATTTGATATTTTAATTATATTTAAAATAATTATTTATGATAAAAATATTATTTTTATCACAAATAACCTTTTTAATTATAATTAAAATATCATAAATGCCTATTTATATTTTGTTCGTTAACAATTTATTAACATTTGGCGCCCTACTAGCATTGGCTCTTAATTATTTGTACGTCTCCATCGGCCTGCTTTTACTAGTTTAATAATTGGAGTAATATTGCTAGATATAATTATGAATTTTGGAATGCGTGACACATTTTTTTTTATATATAACATTAATTCTATGCTACAAATTAATATCATTCTTAATAATTAATAGCACTTCGCATATTTAACGTTTGCAGGCCGGTGCAGCCAATTAATTAGTACAAATATTATATATACAATCTGATCAAGTAATTAATATATGTAATTACATATTTATGGTTATGATTTTTTTCTTGGTATAATATTATTGAAGACATTTAATTAATTTATATAAACACAGAATTATTAATATATATTAAAATTGCATCTATATATACTTTGTGGGCACTGTACTCATGTATAGAGAAAATCTATATATATATATATACACAACCTCTCATACACAGTACCACATATTTCTCTATTTTTCTTATTTTTTATTTTTATAAATATTTGATATATGAATAATGAATGTATAGAAAATTTTAATTAGTTTAAGAAGAATAAATTAAAAAAAATTAAAAAATTATGTGTATGGGAGGCTGTGTAGCATGACTCTTCATGTATATTCTATCATGTATATGAATAATGAATGTATAGAAAATTTTAATTAGTTTAAGAAGAATAAATTAAAAAAAATTAAAAAATTATGTGTATGGGAGGCTGTGTAGCATGACTCTTCATGTATATTCTATCATGTGTCTCATAATCGAAAAAAAAAATCTTTAAATTTCTGGTAGCTATACCTAGTAGTAGCAATTAATTATTACTAGTTCTTCCTTGGAAGATCAGGACAAGCATAGCAAAAAAAGAAAAGCGTTTAAAAGATGCGCACGCGCACGCATGCACAAGGAGCCCCCATGGAATAAGCTTTGAGAATTAAAAAGCGTGATGAGTGCCTTGAACAAGAATGAGACGTGGGAATTAACTTCTTTAATAATGTACTAGTAAATTATATATTACTGAAATAATTCAGTAACTTTGTCAAAGAAAAAATTGTTGACTTCTTCCAAGTAGCTAGTTACTGGTCCCCAAATTAAACTTTATATAAAAGTGGGACACTGGGGGAAAAAAAATATGTATGTGAATTAGCCAAATCGACATGTAATCTGATGCAAAGACAAGTGGTCCATGTATTTGGATTCCTATACTCATGATCAATTTAATATTAATATAAGCAAATTGATCAACAATTCATCATGATCCATCAACATCCCTCTAGAATGAGAATTTTAAACCATTAATTTCATGAGTGAGATGCTAATTATATATACTAAAACATTAAGCAATATAAATGTAATTACAACATCATTAATGGGTTTGTTCTCTTTGAAACTCAAGTCCTATAATACATTACAAGAAAACTGCTTATAATTTGCAAACAGTTAAGTCTAACGAAATGATTATTTATAGTTAAAATTAATCACAAATAATTTTTTTATCGCAATTAATTGACTACAAAAATTCATTTTTCTTGTAGTCATATTTTGATTGATCAACGATGGCTGTCTTTTTAGAAGAAGATCAATAATATTTATTAACAGAAAGAACATTATTTAGTTTTCTCTTTGCAGTATTGGCTCATCCAATGTGAGTTTACCAGGTCGAAGCTCTGACATTAATATAAAAGAAACACATGACCAGGAATTTCCTCTCGCTTTAGGGATTGTCCAATGTTCGTGTTTCTCAAAACCTAAGCAGCAATATTATAGTAAATGATATGTTCTCATAAGATCAAATTAATGAGCATATAATATATATGGTATATATCTATATATGCTTTCTGCTATATATATAATAACAAAAAGAATAATTAAACGGTACCAAGAACCATTGAAATTGCTAATTAATTACACTGATGATAATTATAACATTCCTAGCTAGGTTAATAGGTTATATGGTTATAACATTCGATCACGTCATGCCTAGGTTAATAGGTTATAACATTCGATATCCTTTGTATTGAGTTCGTCAAATCTTGTTTGTATTTTTGTGAGATTTGATGCTCGCGCGCAACTTTTATTAATTGAATGGATCGCTTTGAGGTAATAATTGAAAGTCTAAAGAGCATTAAAAAAAATGTCAGATTCGTAATCGACCTAAAAGCTAATAATCAAGAAAGCGTACGTCATTAGATCATTGAGTGGAACGATCGAGCTGGGTATAACGTACGCGGTGTGCCAAATTCTTCTTAGTAATTCTCTAAGTTTATTTCAACTGAATTTTCTTCGTTGAGAAGTTATACTTTATAAACACCCTGTAAACTGGTTAATTTGAGATTTCTTCCATTTAAGTGATCATCTAAATCATCACTATCTGGGGAAGATTGATGCACATCATGCCCACCTCCCAGCTAACATGTATTATATATATATCTATATATATATATATAAATATATATATATAGGGTTGGTATGAACTCAGTTACTCAACATTGGACTTGTTCGTCATTATGAGCTTCTACATGTACTTATAGCCATTATATATGATATTGCATGCGTTTTGACAATTAATATTATAGTTTTGTAATTGTATAAAAATTAAGTTCTAATTATATTTATACTTTTATGATATATATGACAATTGATAAATCCAGTTATATATTAAAATAAATTAATATATTGTCTTAGTAAATTGTTATATAATATTATATATATATATATATAGGTACGTAACAAATGATAAGAGACGTTTTCATGACTAACTGATCTTATGGGAAGTAGAAAAAGGATCTAATGCATTAGCCTAATTCAAATGTGAAAGATGTACTTCACCCATTAGCCAGCTTGTAAATATAGGGCGCTGTAATAGCCTCCAAAGTCCCAACATCATGTACATGTAGTTACTGATCGTTCGTTTTTGGAGAAGATGATTCCGAAACCCCATAATGCTTTTGTCAATGAGAGAAAATTTCTTTCTACGGTGAGAATTTTCAGATCTTGGTGTGTGACAGTACTCTAGCGTTGATTTGTTTAACAGCTCTCGGGAGTTAATTAATTGAGACGTGGGATGATCTGTTGTCTAATTTGTTTTGTTATTTTTATGGATCGGCTGGTCTTAGCAGAATATTGGAGGCTGCTATTGGTGGTGGATTTCTGTCAAATTGAATAATGATTCTGTCAATTTTCCTTTATCTACTTTTTACAGATGATATGTATTTTTTTTTTTTTCTGTGATATATGAAACATGCATGGACATGTTCAATCATTGAGAGATCTCTTACTTTGATCTCTTACATGGACATGATCATGTAAGGGATCATGTAATATGCATGCATACTCATTCAAGCATATTATAGAGTTATCTTTAAAAGATTTATTTCATACGTTCTAATTCATTCAATGAGAAAATAGGCTAAATTCTACAAGATCAAACCTATGAGACTTAAGGAATGATGGGAGGCCGAAATGATTTAAAATTATTGTTGCGCATAAACAATACTATATATCCAGAATCACACAAAACGATATTTAAGTGGTTTAGCAATTTGTCTACGTCCAATGATGCCAAATTTACTATAATTTTTAAGATTTATAAAACACTTAAGAAACTTTCATGTACACTCTCAAATTTGCACACACACCACTTCTCACACCACCGTTGCACCCTCTAATACACATCAGGTTTCTCCTTTTATAGGAGAAACTTTGCAACTGGTTTGTGTAGTTGGTGTAGCCAAGGTTGAAAAACCTCTGCATTGAAGTGGGTGGTGCAGCCATTGTTGAGGGGGATGGTAGGTATGGACGGTGTAGCAATGGTGGATTGCAGCCAAGCTTAGTTTTCACACTTTGGTGGCTTCCTTCAACAATTATAATAATGTCCTATTCAAAATAATGTTTATCCTTTTTTCCTATATACGTGCGTCCTCCCATAAAGAGGGACTGATAATAATTAATTGCTACGGACAAATATAGACAAGAAATTTAAATCATTTTTGTACAGTCACCACAAAGTACATTTTTTTTGTATTAATTTCGTGTTTATATAAAATGTCTTCACTATTATACAAAAAATTAAAATCGAAGTAAATATTAACTTGGTGATCATGTAGCTTATATATATATATATATATATATATATATATATACTATTAATTACTTTGGATATATAGCAGCACTGCCGCAAACTTTGTGACACGAAAACATTCGTTTGATATGCAAAGCTAGCTAATGATCTGCATTGAACTATAGTAAAAGCTGGATGGAGACGCGCGTAGTACAAGTAATTACTTTATGCTTGAGAGATATTCCACCATGAATTTGATCTTCAATAATTCTCTAATTTCCTCCCCTGCCTAGCTTGATCTATAAATTAAGTCACAGATCAAATCATGTCTTTACATCATACACAACTAATATAAATGAAGGTGGTTTCTCATGTCGTTCTATGTGATTATAATGATTCTAGGCTACTGCACGCTTAAGGATCTCATGCATTGGCAAGGTGGAAATTAGGAAGAAGGCTTCTTCTTATGTACTTATGATTAGTAAAGGGGTTTGTATGAGAAGGTGACAGAAGAGAGTGAGCACTCAAGGTGTTTTTCGTGCATGGACCTCCACGCATGAACCTCGGCGTGCTTACTCTCTATCTGTCACCCACCGTCCTCCCCCTGATCTCCCATCTGATCTCTCTTTCTCTCTCACAAGACCCAATTATTTATATTTTATACATGATTCCATGAACATCAAAGCCCTTTAATTTGCACTTAAAAGTTGTAGTGCATCATCCTGAAATGAAAGTTCTAGCTCTAGAGATTAAGCTACTTGCCCCACATGATGACCCAGCATATTGGACTTTTTGATTCCCTTGAAATATCCGGTCAGCTGGCCATGATCTGAGCAAGTACTGGTATATATATATATATTTACACCCAACTCAGACAAGTTTTTCATTTCTCATAAAGTACTTTGTGGACATCATGACTCGACTCCATTCACACTAAATTGGTGATCATTCACACTAAAAAATGGCTATAAATTATATATCCATTTATATACTTATAAACGTGATCTGACGATCATTTCAACAGGAACGACCGATATATATATATATAAAGTTCAGCAGCAACTGTTTTAATTTTCCGATCGCCTCAAAGCGTCGCTCCTTTACCTACCATGCATGCATGCAGCAGCTAATTAAAGTACTGGACTTATTATATATAGCATTTTCCGATCGCCTCAAAGCGTCGCTGAATCCTTTATATGCATGCATGCGCAGCATGAACTATTTTCTTTGTGATTGTAGCACTTCTAGCTTAATAATTAGTAATAATAATCTGGATGTTTTGGTAATTAGCAAGATAATCCATTACTAGTATAGCCAAAGATGGTACATCCATCGTTAGGACAGCATCGCTGCATCAGTGGTAACTTTTGTGTTGAGGGAAATTAAGAATGATGTTCCTGCATGCTGCTGCGCCATAATATGTGGGTCAAAAATCAATATTAGTTTTTGTCAAAAATCAAGACCACTACATGCGTGTTTGATTTGATAGGACAGTTTGGACTATGATTTTTTTTCTTTTGATCTTTTTTTCCCCTCTCATGAGTGCTTTCAAACTAGGCTTTTTTCTGCATCAGATCATTAGACTGAAATGCATGGGTTATTATTTACGAAGAAAGTTACATTTTGGACAGATTTCAAAGTACAAAATAAGACAAGTACTATTTTGTCTGAGCATTTATGCAGGGTGCTTGCTGAAAACGAGGTTTACAATGTTGTTGGAGAAAGACATTCAATTTACGTGTTTCAACAGGGAATTAAAATGATAAGGGGGGTTTTGGTGTCCCCCTTCCCCTCCTTCTCCCTCTTAAGAAAATAATATTGGTTAATAATATTGTAATTTAAAAAAAAAAAATTTTAAGAGTTTTTAAAAAATAATATAAAAATAATTAGAAAAGCCTAAGAAAAAAAATACACTAAGTGAGTACAAGAAATAGGCCCTCCATTGAACTCCCTACATCTCTCATTTCAGCAGAAATTGCAGTCTATGAAAAAAAAGAAAAATGATAAAGTTACCATTATTTGAGTCTTGTTGGCCGTGTCCACCACTATTTTTTTTTAAAACTTAATGGTTAAAAAAATATTATTTAATATTATTTAACTTTTTTTTTCTTTTCTAAAAAATGTTTAAGAACATTTAAACAACTGAAGAAAAAAAAAAAAACAAAAACAAAACAAAAACACCTAACGATACACATAACGGAGGCCGTAATTTAGCAGCCCCCGTCGAAAAAGATTAAACATTGCATGTGGGAGTCGTCCACGGCGATGGGTCCCCGAACTTTAAAGTGATCCCATTAATGGGGGAAAAGACTATATTTGAATTGGCCATGACTAGATCATATGTAATCTAATGCAAAGGCAAGTGGTCCAGGCATGTATATAGTTGGATTCCTATACTCATGATCAATTAAAATATATAAGCAAATTGATCAATAATTCATCATCCATCGTCCCTTCAGAATGAGAATAATTTAAAACCAAATATTCATGCATGCATGCTAATGCTGGAATATTAAGTATAAATACAACATCATTAGGTTTAATTTGTCCTCTTTGAAACTCAAGGCGCCCTAGAATATTTATTTGATCAACTATGGCTGTCCTTCTAGAGGAAGAATGATAACAGAAAGTGCATTTAGTTTTCTCTTTGCTTTGGATCATGATCCAATAGGAGTTTGCCAGAGTCGAAGCTAGCTCTGATATTAATATAAACGAAACAGATGAAGCATTTCCTAGCTAGCTAGTCTCACTTTAAGGATTGTCCAAAGTCATGTATCCTGCACAAAAGATTACCATGGCGTCAGAAAGGAGTATATTATATACAGGTGGAGATTAAATATTAGATCACGTCATGCTTAGGTTATAACATTTGATCCTTTCATGTATTGAGATTTCGTTAAGTACGATCTTGTCAGAAAAATAGATATTTGTAATATTTTAATTGTAACTATAAAGATTATTTGTGATGAAAATAGCCTGTTTTGATCGCAAATAGTTATCCTGCTTATAATTAAAGTATTACAAATACCTATTTTTTTTTAGTGTATTTGTATTTTTGTTAGATTTGATGCTCGATCCTTTAGCACAATTACTTTTATAATTTGGACGGATCGGTTTGAGGATATTGAAAATCTAAAGAGCAATATTCACTAGTATATAAGCTATAAATTAAAAAGTCTCAGATTCGTAATCGTAAAAGTAATTAATAATCAAGAACGTCATTAGATTGATGAGTTGAACGAGCTGCTGGCCGTTACCTACGTGCATGCCAAATTGATCTTCTTAATAATTGATCTGTACGTAAGTTCATTTCATGATCTAAATCATGTACGATACATATTAAAATGTCATCTTGTGAAGAAAAGTATCAAAACTTCATATGCGATTTAGAGCATGAAGGGAAAATGAAGACGATCGACAATTACCACAGACTGATCATCAAGTACATCAACGGACTCAAACTTCATATATATATATATATATATATATATGCCATTTAGTTGTTGGGAAGACGACAACAACAATATACTCAAACCAGAAAATTAAGCAAATATATACATATATGCAATCTTTTCTGTTTTAATTGGATCATTGCATCTCAAGAGTTAAATCCAGAAAATAATCATCCTGAAAACAATTAGGAGATTGAGTCTGAAGAGGTAGAAGCTATACCGAACCCAGGTAAATAAACAAAAATTCCTAAAAATGCAATCATTTCCAAAATTTGCATAAGAAATCTCTCAAAAAACATACTAAGATGCTCGTAACTCCCATATTTGATCCCCCTAAAAACCTTAAAACAACTCAAGAGTCGCGTAATAGAGAGATTGAGAGAGAAGGGCTAAAAGCATATACCTAATCCTTTTTAGATTATGTTGATAAATAAATTTTATATTGCCTGTAAATAAGGTTTTGTGCATGTTTATAAGTAATATGCAAATATCTCTTGTTAAATCGATTTTATAAAATAAGTTAGGTTCATGAACTTTATCATGGTATCAGAACTTGCTACATGACGAATGGAGACCCACATTACTTATCTCATGACAAAGATCAGGAAAAATTACTAGCCTGCACATGAGAAATAGTGTTGAGAAATAAATCTCACATTGCCTATAGATAAGGTTTTGGGTATACTTATAAGTAATGTGTAAACCTCTTTTATTGAATTGATTTTATAAGATGAGTTAAGTCCATAAATTTTATCAAAATAGAACCAAATAAGCAATAAATTCTTTTTGGAATGCTTATACTACTTGTTTGGAAAAAGTTTCTATTCCGAAATTTCGATTTCATCTCGAACACATTTCATTCCCAAACATCACTCAAATATAAATATTCTCAAATTAATCATTATAATTTTTTTAAACTAATCATTAGGACTGTTCAACCGGATCCGGATCCGGATATCCTGCCGTAACCGAATCCGGATCTGGATCTTAAAAACCGGGCGGTTATCCGCCCGGATTAAATCCGGTTACAATCCGGATAAATAACCGGATCATATCCGGATACCCGGTTTTAAAACCAGATAACCGGATTTTTTTCTTTCTCTCTTAAAATCCGGGTATCCGAATTAACTTTTTTTTTTTAAATAAGAGTTAAAACTAAAAAAAAAATTTGGGAAAAATTATAATACCATTTTTTCCCTGACTATCCCTTTCTTTTCTTTTTGGTATAGTTTAGAAAATGCCTCAAAACTTTAGTCCATAGATTATAAAAATTAATTAGAAAATGTAGATAAACCATAGATCATGATCATCAGGAGAATGTAAGCCCACACAAATTAATTAGAAAATGTAAATAAACCATAGATCATGATCATCAGGAGAATGTAAGCCCGCACATAGTGAATAAGTCTGCTAACAAGGGATTTGATAAATCAACAAGGGATTTTCTTTTCTCTTCCTTTCATGAATATATTAAAAACTAGGGAAAAAGTAAAGCTAAAACGACACCAAAAAGTATTATATCCTCCTCCTTTAGCTTCCTCTTCTTCCTCTGCCACCTCTATTTCTTCATCACTGATGATGACCTTTTTACCAGCTTCGGGATCTCAATAATCTGCACAAATAATGGATATCTGTAATCCTCATAGAAAGAAACTTTACGAGAGATCAAATTGACTCTGAACCATATAATTGTCTAAAATATTAATTATGTCACTTTTGACTATACAGTAATCAAGTGAAAGATTCCAAGTTAAAAAGAGAGAACTGGCACATGGTATCAATATTAGTGTAGCTGGGAAAGGAAAAGACCCAGTAAATGTTACATAAATTGGATCAAAACCTTGAATGGCTAACTGGGTAAATCATGTGTAAATTGTGTAAACTATATATTTAAGATGTTTGAATTTAAAGTATTCAGAAAATTAAGATGAGTAGGATTTTTTTAGGTATACAAGCTTTGTGTGGATAACTTAAGAAATTAGATGCTATTGTGAAAAAACTCAACTCAATTCAATATTTAAAAGAAATCTTACTATCCAAACATAGCCTAAATCTATTTATACTATAATAGTAAAAGTTAAAAAAATATAATAAGTTCTCATTATTAAATATAATAAAAAATAATAGTTTGTGAGTTATATTTCGTATTGTGAAGTTGAAAAATTATTGTTAACAAATAAAATATTGAAAATCTAACTGAACATTATAAACACTTACGAGTTAACTTCCTTAAGAAACATGGTCACATGCATTTCACCTTCAATGGGTGAGGTGAGATGTTTCTCTAACCTTAAATATATGAGTAATTTAATATAGGAATATGATGAAGCATCAACAGATAGGATCATAGTAACAAGATCGTATTATTAAAGTTGGAGGTATAATATATTTTAGAGCTTTCCCTTTTTTAAAATCTAGTTTTTAGTTATTTCAATCCGTGGTTGACAAGAAAAATCAAAGGTTTTAATCTGAAAATACAGGGGATAAAGCAGAAAATAAAGAGAGAGACAAACGAAGTACCAGGTAGGAAATTAAACAGCTTGTTGAAAACAGGAAAGATGATCAGAAATTAGGAGAGAAAAAAAAAAGATAAAAAAAAAAGGAAGGTAGCATACCTTGGGCAGGGTAAGCATATGGGTACTTAGGGTTAGGGCCGTTCATCACTGCTAACACACACACAGAGACAAAACCTTTTACTCTGAAGCACAAAGAGATCAAACAAATGGACAATCAAACTGTGAGAAATCTCAGCTATATTCTGGGTTTTATATCAATCAGTGTTCATTGAACATCACAGCAACACAATTCAGTATTTGAACATTACATGAGAAGAACACATAAAGTCACAAATTACTAAACATCACAGCAATACAGTCGTGGAAGAACATTCATAAAAGCATCACAGGGACAACACAACTCAATATTTGAACATCCCAACAAAATAACATATAAATCACATATTAATAAACAACGAGCAACTCAAGCACGGGAGGATATTCACATAGGCATCATATGGGCAGAACAAGGACATCACCGAATGTCAAGAAAATTAAAAAAAAAAAAAAAAACTCATCAAAGAGTCCAAGTAACAGAGGGATAACAATACACATGCTCTAAAAATCACATCACATTATGTCAAAAAATTCAAAACCCTAGCATTTGAGTTCGAGATCATGGTTAGACCAAAATAGGGTGATCTATTTGGCCATATGGGTAAATAATAGATTATCCAAACCGATATGTAGAAATATAATTATGCGAATTAAGAAGCAATCCTTTACAAAATGAGAGAGAGAGAGAGAGAGAGAGTAACATACATTCGATTTCAAAGACTCGCAATCGGCGACTTAGGGTTTTGAGAGAGGAGATCGAGAGTTGAGATCGACAGAGATCGAGAGAGTTGAGAGGCTGGTTTCGAGAGAGTTGAGAGGCACTTAGGGTTTTGAGAGAGGAGATCGAGAGTTGAGATCGACAGAGGAGATCGAGAGTAATGAGATCGAGATCGACAGAGGAGATTGAGAGAGTTGAGACTTGAGAGGCTGGTTTCGAGACAAAGGAGACTGGGTTTAGGAGAAACGAAAGGGTTCGGAGGTTTTGTTGGATCCGGTTACGGATAACCGGATTTTAATCCGGATCCGTAAGTGGATCTGGTCGGATATTAAAATTTAAATATCCGCCCGAATTTAACCCGGGTGGATATCCGCCCTATTAACCGGTTTTTCGGTTTAATAACCGGATCCGGAAAAATTCCGGATCCGGATGAACAGTCCTACTAATCATTATAACTTTTCTAAGTTTTTAAGCAAAAAATGAAAAATAATTTAAAACCTTTACAAATTCTCAAATAAAAATAATATTAAAAAATAATATTATAATAATATTTTACCTTTATAATATTTTTTATTCAACATTTTTTATTCTCAAACAAAATTCTATAAAATATTAACTCAAACTATCTTACGATTATAATTTACAAAATTTCCATCTCATTATCTCATGACTCCCCAAACTTGTTCGAGCGCCATATGCAGTCTATTCTCTGGAGTTTACTAGCGGTGATGAGATCTGCTCTGTAGGCTCAACGGGATTAGATGGTGCCAAACGGCAGGAGCTAAAATGAAATCGGGAACAAAGCTTCGCAGTGGGGAATTAAAAGTAATTTAGATGAGGGAAAGGAACGAATTAAAGATCTTTTACACGTGAACGGTTCGCGCTCGACAAAGACTCAAATGTACTACCAAGATCATTATAGCAATTAACTGGGAAATGAAAATGAAATTTTAACATCTATTGGAGGCCCTTTTTCAATAAATATTTTCATATTTTACATCAGATGTGTGTTTACCTCAAGAATATTAATGCAATATATATTATATATAAATATAAATCGTCCAGTTGTAAAGCATGCAAATATCACATAATCAATTATTATTTTAAAAAAAGTGTTCTTTATTAAATATTAGCTTTTTATATGAATTTTGTATTTACTTTTTTTATTTTTTTAAAAAAAATTGTATAGTATTTATACATTCTAATATTTATAATACTCTATAATTGTAAATGTGTGTTTTACATAAAAAAAATATTCTAATCACATAAAGGTTATATAAAAATAATTTTACAAAAACTAACATATTTTGATATAATTTATTAGATTATAAAATTATTTTTATTATAAAACAAATCTAATAAATTAGATGAAATTTCGTCAATTTAAAAGATTAATTTTATATAATTATTTTGTAAATGTACCAATACTCTTCACATCATCGCATCATCTATTGAGGATGCTCTTTGAATGACATCTGTTCTCTGAACTTCATAACAAATTGAATCTCGCGAAAGACATTTTATTACGATAACTTGAGTCATAAACTCGGCACGGTTCGCCGTTGTTTAAAGTCAACGTCGCCTTTTCCCTATAAACGGCACCGTTTACAAGTTCGTATTTTTTATTTTTTCCATTCTACGACCTAGCTGGTACAGAGGGAGTGCACCGGAGCTTAGAAGCGTCAAGGACTCGATAGTTTCAGAGAGTTGAAACAAAACTAACCAGTACATGAGCACAATGTGTGGAGACGCGACGAACTGGGACGAAGATGCGTACAGGGAAAGCATATTGAAGGAGAGGGAGATCCGAACCCGAACCGTTTTCCGGACTGTTTGGGCTCCCTCCCAAAACCCCAATCCTGACGCCATTGTCGTAGCCTCAAGTGACGGTTCGCTCGCCTCCTACTCTATCTCTTCCTGCATTTCCAAACTCGTGAGTCTTTGTTTTTTTGCTGTATTTTACTTCGATCAAATTCATATTGAATTAATTGAAGAGATATTTTTCTTTATATTTTTCTTTATTTTTTTTTGGAGGTTGCAGCAATATGGTTTTAACAATACGAGGTCGCAACAGTAAGTATGCATGGGTACACATACTTAAATGGCTAAAGTTTTCAATCTCGGCTTACATGTGATTGGAATTTCTGTAGCTTCTTAGTGGCTCAGCCTCAGTCCTTTCTGCAAGGACATGATGGACCTGCATATGATATCAAATTCTATGGCCATGGTGAAGATACCTTGTTGCTAAGGTATTTGTGTGATCATCCTATTTGATACTGGCTATGACCAAAATAAAATGGTAATAATGTGGCGTTTCCGCAAGCTGCGTTGCATTACCACGTTATTTAGATAAGGGCTGATGTGCATCAAAGTGGCATAGTGAACTCATTTGAATTATTCTTGGCACTATCTATACAAGGTCCTCTAGCGCTGCTTTTTGGGAGAATATTAAATATTACTAGAAATCTTTTAGCATTGCTGTTCTTACGGTTGCCTTAAAATTTTGCGACTTTTCCTTAATGCTTGTGTATTATATTTCGGTTTTTTTTTTAATAACTATGTTCCCGCATAGGAAATACAGATACAAAAAAAAAAGTATCAATATTCTTTGAACATGCTATACAATTGGGCTGATTCATTGAACTGAGCTTTGAACTGTTTAACCCCTGACTGGTTGAGCTTGTATTAAGTTTGAACATCATTCAGGTCTCTTGTTCATTTTGTATTTGGAAGGTCTTAGTGGCCTTGAGCTCAAACACTATCTCCATTGGGTTTGCTGGATGGCTTCGCCCAACATCCATATAAGACATAAGTCTTAGATGTCCAATCCTATTAGTGGCCATAGGTTTCGGAAAGCTTATTTATCTTCTCATCAACCTAATTACCCCATTTCCCTTTCTGCTGTTTGTTTCTTTACATGTGTATTGCAAAGAAAATCTATGCTTCAGCAGTACGACGCTTGCGTGTAACTTGCAAGTAGAGAACATAATACACAAATACAAACATACACACAGAGACATGTTAGTTGTTGCATGAAGTTGATCTAAATGAAAACCAAGTATTGACATGATGTAAAAAATTCTTTCTACGTGCTTCGTTCCCTGTAGTTGTGGTGATGATGGTCGGATTCGAGGGTGGAGGTGGAAGGACTTTACAAGCTCAGATGTGCCCATTCCTTTGCAAGGTACTCAACATGAAAGTCTGTTTCTGGTCTTCAAAAGGGCATACCATGTAACTTATAAAAAAAAGGGCATACCATGTAAAGCATCAGATTGGTATTGTACCCATTTTGGCATGTGTAAATGCTGTTGTCATTTTCATGGTCTTACTTGGTCCACCCAAAAAATAGACTGATGAGAGTTTCTTGTCGGTGATTGAAATATCATTTACTTTATGTGTTGTATTTTGGAAAGACTTTTATACAGTTTGTCTTGGCTGACGGAAAAGGTCATAAATTTCTGCCCCTTTAGAAGTATCATGTGCATTTAACAGAGTATTTGAAACCATTTATCTTTAGGACTTTCACCATATCTATGTGAAGGGATTGTGAAAAGTATAATCTGTTAGGTTGCTTCAAGTTGGCATCTTCTTCTTAGAAGAGTCCGTGGAATTGAAAAGAATATGCAAATATTGTAAGCATCTTGCTGACCACTGGATTAAAATATGATTTATGTTAACTACCTTAAACTTTTGTATTGTCTTCCAATATTAGCATTGTATTATATATGATGCCTGCTTTTTGCTGAAATTAATTTACATGCTGTTGTTTTTTGCTTCAAAATCTAAGATTTTATAGTTTTTAAGTGTTGTTTCTTTTGCTTATCAAAATGAATAGAGTTTATGGATAGATTTTATTCTCTCTCACGGCAGGGAATCATGTGAAGCCATTCCTTGACCTGGCGAATCCTCAACATAAGTAAGATATCTATACATATGTCTATTTCCATTCTTTCTGTTCTACCATACAACTTATTTCATTTGTTTTTCAACCCATGAATGTTGCTGGTCTTATTTTTGTCTCCTAGAGGTCCTTGGGGTGCTCTTTCTCCAATCCCTGAAAATAATTCCATTGATGTTAATATGCAGGTCTGTTATCTCTTTGTTCTTCTGTTATATATAACCTTCTTCTTATTAATTTTCTTGGCAATATATTCTATCTATTTAGAAGGAGTTTCTTCTACTGTAGGGAGGGTCTATTTTTTCAGCTTCCGGTGATTCTTGTGCATATTGCTGGGATGTGGTACGTATTTGTTCAAGGTGAATATATTAATTGTCTTAGGGACTTTCCTCGTAGAAACATATAAGGAGTTTATACCCTTGTAGATGATTTACAGTTCTCTTTATTTTTTCCTAGCTTCTCTTGATTTCTGCATGATTGTAATCGGTATTTTTCAGGAAACTGGTAAAATCAAGACAGTTTTTAACGGACATTCGGATTACTTGCATTGTATAGTAGCCCGAAACACTGCCAATCAGGTGAATTCCTTTCTTTTTCTTCATGACAATCATTAATTATCGATATCGGTATGAATGCTCCTTTGGTAATGTTTTAATACTTGTATTTCTTGGTTAGCATCATACTTCTTAGGAAAACAAACAACACCTGTAAGAAACAGAAAAGGGAGCAAACTAGTCCAAATGGAATAATGTAAAAGTTTTTTTTTTGATAAGTAAAAGAATAACATAAAAGTACAAGAAAGAGAGGGGGCAGGACTCCGGGATTTTTCTTTAAAGAAGTGAAAGTTGATGAAGAATCTAAGAATTTTTTGGAATTATATCTGGCCTAAATCTATAATGCATCTTTTCATAAGCCACTTATCACAAGATGGTTTTTTGGGGAATTATATTCTTAGTGTCTTACTAGATAGTTTGACATAATACTAGGCTTGATACAAAGGAAGTGTTCTCTAACTGTGGTTGAAAATATTTGTATGAACATTTGGTTTTCGGATCCTGGCCAAAGTTGACAGATAGTTGTGACCAATTGTTCACAGTTTTATGTGCCAATCATATTTTTCAGTCTAGTAAAAGTGAACTCCCTTTTTTTTTTTTTTGATAAGTACTAAAAGTGAATTCCTGGAAATAATTCTTTTATTTCTATCTGACTGTTTCCCTGGCGTTTAACCTATTCAAATCAGTGATTTTTTACTAACTTCCTTTTTAACTTATTTACTAGAGGTTACTATAAGTAATTGTCAGCACAACCAACACTAATACATCACAAAGGAACACACACTGCTTTGACGGTAAGGAGCACACCATGGAGGAGCAGTAGAATTTTTTTACCCATACCTTATTGTTGTGGTTTTCAGCGATTGTACTAAGGGGGAACAATGTTCATGATTTCTTGTCTTTAATTTCTAGATCCTAGAATGTATTTAGGTGCTCTTTAGTATACTTCTATGTACAAGGGCTTGGCCTATTTCATTCATATCAATAAAATTTATCTCTTACTTATAAAAAAAATTACATCACAATGCTGTTGAAGTAATATACGTACTGCTGGATTTCTCTACTATTTGTTCTTATCACGATTTTCTTAATGTTTTGCAGGTTATAACTGGTTCAGAGGATGGGACTGCACGAATCTGGGGTAAAACCAAATATATTAATATTCATTAATTAAAACTAGGCAGAATTTACTCAGAACATGATTGTCGTTTTAAATTTCTTGTAGTTTAAGTAATATTTTGCTCTACAATTATTTTTCTTGATAAGTAATAATCTTTATTAAATAGAATGAAACTAGGCAATGCCCAAGTATACAGGAAGTATACAAAGTGAGACACTTAATTACATTCTAGTAAGCTGGAAAGAAGATAAAAACTCATGAACATTCCCACCCTTTAATACAATAGCAGAAAACCACTGTAAAAGAGAGAATACAAATAAATTCCAAATTTCCCCCACTGCACGCTCCTTGTTGTTAAAGTACCTATCATTCCTTTCCGACCATAGACACCATATTAAGCACAAAAGTATCATCCACCACACTGCTGCCAGTTGAGTGCTATTATGAGACCTTTTCCAGCATGCTAGTAGATCCACCATGCTCTTAGGCATTACCCAACTCAGCCCAGCTCTACTAAGGATATCAGTCCATAATTCCCCAGCCACTGCACAATGTAAAAGCAAATGATCTATCGATTCCTCACTCCTTCTACACATATAGCACCACTCCATGACAACCATACATCGCTTCTTAGATTATCAACCATCAAAATCTTCCCAAGTGCAGCTGTCCAAGTAAAGAAAGCGACTTTAGACAGTACTAAGACCTTCCAGATGCTCTTCCACGGAAAGAATGTGGGCTGTTGGACAGTCAAAACCTTGTACAAAGATTTAACAGTAAACTTTTTTCTCTTCGTGTGAATCCACGACGTATGGTCACCCCCATTGCCTCCTAACTTTGCTGAATACAAAAAGCTATAAAAATCTGCCAGCTCATCAAGTTCCCAATCCTGAGCATTTCTAGTAAAAGTGACATTCCAAGATACCGTCCCATTTGCACGACATAGCACATCAGATGCTCTGCAATTATTTTTATGAATATTAATTATTATTTTTATGAATATGAATATTCTCTGCACATCACATGTTAATTATTGTTACGATGTTGGTGTGGTTAGAAGTGATTATGCTAGTTACTTCTTTATGTGGCATTTCCCAGATTGCAAAAGTGGAAAGTGTATTCAAGTAATTGATCCAGCAGAAAATACAAAGTTGAAAGGTTTCTTCTCAAGCATTAGTTGCATTGCTCTTGATGGAAGTGAGAGCTGGTTGGTAAGATTTTATGTGATAAGGATGTAATTACGTACTGCTTTTCTTTTATTTTCTTTTGTTCTTTGTATCTCCACATCATTGTGAGTACTTTGATTTTTGAATTTTGTTCAAGACTCATATTTTAGGATATTTCTCATAAAGTATCATCGATAGATGATCTTCCTTAAATCTTGCATTCAGGTCCAAGGAAGTCCATCATGAGTTTATAATAAATTATGGTGATCTATATAACTTTATGATACTCAACATTTGGTGGTGAGAAACTGTGTGATTTTATGGCCTATATTGTTTTTCCTACTCAACTTGCAATTTAATTTTCCTGAAAGAAAGTAAAGTTTTGTGAAATTCTCATTTTAACTGCATAATGTGTGATGTGTTGATACTGCTCATATTATAAGGTTGCGCATGAATTATTGCAAACTTGATGAAACAAAGGTGAATTTTGTATAAAGAGGTATCATTTAGAATCAAGAATAATTCCCTCCCCTGGGGAAAAAAAATATAATTGTCTCACTATGGTTTGCTAATGCTATGACCTAACTAAGCCACCTTTACCTCCATAGGCTTGTGGCAGTGGTCGGAGTTTATCCATTTGGAATCTTCCTGCTTCTGAGTGCGTTTCAAGGATTTCAACTCGCGCTTCTGTGCAGGATGTATTATTTGAAGACAATCAAGTAAGTGGATCTTTTTTGTGATTTAAAATTAGTTGTAAACCCTAGGAGTTGACTCAAGTGGTAAGGGCCATTGTCTTGAAGGTATGCCCTGCAAACAATTTCTAGTAGATGATGATTTACCTGATCCAGGGTTTGACTGGGTAAAAGACATGTTGCCTCTGCACGGTCTCCTGGTTTCTCATCATAAAAAAATGATGGTGTTCCCTGCTAAAAGTGATTGACTAAAATTGAACGCTCTTGTTATGTCATTTCAAGGTCCTTTATCTTATCAAAGCAGCTTTTGATTAGTATTTTTCTATAACTGATTGGTCTTAGAACATAGGGTTGCTTAAGTGAAGGTGAGGATTTCTGTTTCATAAGGGAATCAATTTATTCTAAACAGCTGCAAAGCCAGGAACTTTCCCTTCTCTTTTTGGGGTGGGTGTTAATCTGGCGTTGTAGTTTCCATAAACTTGTTGATGAATCTTCTCCACCCAAATAGGTAAGGTGAATTGCCAGAAATTTGGCAAATTCAAGAAATTTTCTGTTATGCATTATTGATTGTGTGATAATGGATGAGTGCTTGTCAAAATAAGAATAATAATAATGAGTGGCAATTGCTTTTTCTTAGTTGATCTGTTGATTTCTGTTTTTATTTATTTATTTATATATTTATTTTTTATATTGAGGTGTTGCTAGGGCTGTAAATGAACAAAGCTATTCATGAGCCACCCAAGCTCAATTCGTTTAAACTCAATTTGAGTTTAAATGAATTTGAGTTCAGTTCGCTTAATAAATGAATTAAAGTTGAACAAATATCTAGACTCCTTTATTAAATGAGCCAAACTCATGAAATCTGCCTGATTGATTTGATTTGTGAATGTGCTGCTGCTTTAGCACTAAACCTTTTAGTTGCCCCTATGTGTTAACCTTCATCACATATGCTGGGAATGAACTGTCACTTAACTTTTCACCTTTAAATATTTTTCTTCTGTTTCTCCTATTAGTGATGTTATTGATCTTATTAAGAAGTAATGACACAGATTTTAGCTGTTGGAGCAGAACCTCTCCTCAGTCGTTTTGCCATAAATGGGGCAGTTCTTTCACAAATACAATGTGCTCCTCTGTCGGCATTTTCTGTCTCCATACATCCATCTGGGGTATGCCTGATTTAATTTCTTCTTTTCTTTATGCTTACAGGTATCTTTTCTTTTAACTTCTTTAATTTCTGTGATTATTAACGAATGATATAGAATTTGGTCCTTGTCTTCTTTTTATGGGCATTGTGCATTAGAAGGAAGGTACTTCTCATGTATACTTCTACTTGTGTTCTTGGGATATGCCCTTTTCTATCATTAATAAAACTGATTGATTACCTATCAAAATTTACCTCTGGAGTAGATACAGCTTGTATCCTTGCTCCTGATAAAAATGTGGCTTAATCTAAACCACCAGAGTTTCGTCCTTGCAAAATGATACTTAGTTCAGCCATGCCAAATGTCCCTAAAACTATCCCATTGTCTTTTCACGATGTACTTTGGCCATCTGGCACTGTAGCCAATCATATTCGTGGGGAATAGGTTTTAGTTAACTCGAGTCTTTTGACCATGTGAGATTGGCGGTGAGAGTTGTTCGGCTGTTTTCGGGATTGAATCTCATGCCTTCGTAATATTTTGCTCTATCACAATAGCAAATTTCCGCCTTTAGTGGCGTATTCCTACTTGGTTAGATGGAACTAAACAAACCAAAATGATAATGGTTTTCCGAATTTCTGATTCATATTTGCAAGTGTTTAATGTTTCCTTGGACTTGTTAATGTTTGGTCAACCCAAGAGAAAAAACTATGCTCACATCCGAATATGTATGACTCCTTATACGTTAATGCTCAACCTAATTCTCGTGATGTCAAACCCACTGGCTACAGGTTACAGCAGTTGGAGGTTATGGAGGTCTTGTAGATGCTATCTCTGAGTTTGGAAGCCACCTTTGCACATTTCGCTGCAAATGTGTATAAAAAGAGCTTATTAATCCGGCTCTGTTCAAATTGCATGCTTGAAAATCGTAGGATTTAGAGGTCAGCAAGCATCCATGTTACACTACTTTTGAGTTTTTGTAAGGATATGGGTTCAATTCTGCCATAAAAATGTGATACGTTTGGTCTGTCTTACCCGAGTGTATGCTGTTTTAGAGGCACGTGAATTGGTGAAACTGGTGTAAGATTGTTTTTTTAACATTTTCGAAATATTCAATTTTAAGTTTCAGGTATTCTAGGTCTTGTAGATGTTGTTGTGTGTAGTATAGAGAATAGAGATAATAAAATGAAAATGATTTATTAGTATGTTTATTAACATACGAAAAACTACTTTTTAGTGTAAAAGTTTGCTGCGTCGAGTATAAAAAAAATAGAGAAGTGCTACATTCAAAGAGATCGTATAAAAATAAATTTATAAATTGACGTGATATAATAGATTTATTTTATAATAAAAATAATTTTACAATCTAGAATATTGCATCATATTAGTTTGTAGGTTTGTTTTTGTAAAATCTCTGTGGCTAAAACATTTCTCATGATAAGTGGTATGCTTCTATATCGACCAATAAGTGGTAAATGCTAAAAGTTATCGTTGTATGCGTATCGCCTATTGGCATACTAAAAATTAATGTTGAAGTCCACCACATGATCACATCAGTTATGATGATAAAAATTTACATATTTTATTTTATTTTTATTTTTATAATTGTTCTAGAACGTTTCAAATTATGATGATATCTTTTTTATTAGCATATTAATGGGACTCGGATAGTAAGTGTTTGGATTATTATTAAAATAGATTAGGCTTTGTTTCAATTTAGGATTCAAATTATCTCAATTCATTTCATCTATTTTTTTTAAATGCATAAATAATATATAATAAATAATTTAATTTTTTAAATCACAAAACATAAAGGAAAATGCTAAATGTACCTAAGAAAAACTAAAAAATAAAAATACTTCTCCACATGTCAGCTACTGATAAGTTGAAAACCATGAAATGTGAAATTCAAAATTTGAATTAAAAAAAAAACTAATAAAATAAATGTTAGAAGTAAAAGTAAAAGAATAAGTAAAAATGTAAGTATATATAGTAGCATTACTCAAACAAAAAATAATATTATAATAATTATTTATTCAATTTAAAATTTTTATTTCAACTTATTTTATCTCAACTCATTATTTAAATTTTAAAAAATCGAAAAAAGAAAAAAAAAATTTATTTTTCTCAACGTGATGCAGTCAGATCTAGGCTTTGACTTGTTCCAATTTGCACCAATGGGCCTAATATCCGTACATGTTCTCACACTAGTTGGGCTTGCATCCATATGATCTCCAACCTGCGTTCGGTCCGAAGTTACAAACCAAAGCAGGGGCAAATCCGGAAACAGAAAAAACAAATAAGCTTCCAATTCCAAGGGCAGTCACTCATAAATCTTCCCGGCCACACTGACTCTCGCTCTCGCTTTCGCTTTCGCTTTCGCACTTCACTTTCTAAAGAATTCATTTTTATCGCTGTCGTTCCTCGACTCCGCGGCTTAGATCCGAGGAGTTTGGGAAACCCTAAATCCTTCGCAAAACAAATCTCTCTTCGACTTTCGCTTTTCACAGATCAACAGGTCTCTCTCTCTCTCTCTCTCTCTCTCTCTCTCTCTCTCTCTCTCTCTCTCCTGCTTTTCTTCTTTATCCGTCTTTTTTATCAGAATCTCAAAATTATGTGACAACCATATCTTTCCTGGATGTTTTAGGTCAAATATATTTTTGCTATTCGATCTGTTATCTATGATGTATATTGCGGTTTTGGTTATTCGATCTGTACGTGTTGCTGGAATCTGCGTGTGGTTTTTTTTTTTTTGGATTTGATGAATTTTAGAAGCCCCTAATCTGTACGAAGATCTTTTTTTATTTCTGTAAGAAAATTAACTCATTGAGTTATGGCTAGTATTTTAATCTTGAGGCTCTAGCCGTAATAGTTTTGGTTTTGATGTCCTAATGGCTGCCGAGAAAGTTGAAGAGAATAAAAATTTTATTTTTATTCGTAAAAATAGAATTTCTTCTTCGAGTATGTTACCTAAAAGTTTTCGATGAGAATATTTTTTATTAATCTAATTTGTGTGTTTAGGTTATTTTATTGAAGACCTTGAATCCAAGGTATGCTAATCTGTATATATAAATAATAGTAATTCAAGTATATTACTTTTTATGTATATTATGCAACCAACCAGAGCAGGAACTTCATTGCATTAACTCTTAGAAAATTAATTTGTTCCACTATGGCTCTTAGCTAATGCTGTTAATCCTATGCTATTTTTTACTTTTTATTATGGTGTTAGGACACTTTTTTTTAACTTGAGTCATAAATGACTATTCTAAAATGTGAAGTGCTGTGCTTTTAAAGGTATATTCTCGCGAGTCTTTAGGTGGATTGATATCATGGAGATGACTTTTTCTATTCACAGTTTTGGTTTATCATGTTTGAAAGGGCAGAGAAAAAATGCAAAGAAAGTAATTGGTGAACACTAGAAACCTGAAATTTTAAGCATTGCCGAATTACTTTGTATACTGTTTTTGAATTCTGATGTATATGATTTAGTAGTAAATGACAGACTTACGAAGTTTCAAGTTGCTGGGCTCTGTCTGTCTGTCTGTCTCCTTTTCACGTGAGCACACCCAAATCTGCAGATTTAATATCTCTGATTTGAATGCTTACATATATCTATATGGGTTCTTACATATATAAAAAAAAGGATCTATATGGATTGGTGGTGATTTTTTTCTATTGACTATTGTTGTACCTTCTGCAGTCATGGCAGGCTTGGCAGAGGGGTCGCAATTTGATGCTCGTCAGTTCGATACCAAAATGAATGAGCTGTAAGAATTTATCCCATCTCCTATGCTTCTTCAAATTACATGTTGGTTTATAGGAGTACCGATAAAAAAAAAATGTTGGTTTATCTGAGGAAGTTTATATATTTCCCTCCAACTTTTTTTTGTGTATATTTTCCTTCAACTTTATCGTGATTCGTGCAGGATTGCATTTAGATGCTAATTTCTTCTGTTTTATTTTATTTATTGATGGCTGCAGACTTTCAGCTGATGGACAGGATTTCTTTACATCCTATGATGAGGTTTATGAAAGTTTTGATGCTATGGGACTGCAAGAGAATCTTCTGAGGGGCATTTATGCTTATGGTAGATCTCATCATGCTTTTGTAGCTCTTTTTCTTCTCGTATTTTAAGTTATGTGATAATGCATCATCGAGCTTTTCTTTTGATAGCTGTTGATAATGTCGGTCTTGCCAGTTGAATTTGTCATCTTATATTACTTACCAATTTGAATTCCTCTTCTCTATCTCCACTGCAATGATTCAAGAGCCGATGTGTTTCTATTGTTGGTCTGTATGTGTACTTATGAGTGGTTGACAGATTATGCAAGTTTTTTGAGTATGTGCTTCTAAAGTTTTCTATGCATATTTTCTTTTGAAAGGTAGCATTGTATCTGTCTTTCTAACCTTGCTCGCTGTTTTTTTTTTTTTTTTTTTTGCACTTGCAAGTTTGTGGTAAAGGCTTAAGTTGAATATTTTCTTGTCTAGGTTTTGAAAAACCCTCAGCTATTCAGCAAAGGGGAATTGTACCCTTCTGCAAGGGTCTAGATGTTATTCAACAGGCTCAATCTGGGACTGGGAAGACTGCAACTTTCTGCTCTGGTATTCTTCAACAACTCGATTATAGCATGATGGAGTGCCAGGCTTTGGTTCTGGCTCCAACTAGAGAACTTGCCCAACAGATTGAGAAGGTTATGCGTGCACTTGGAGATTATCTTGGTGTGAGGGTACATGCTTGTGTTGGTGGAACAAGCGTTCGTGAAGACCAGCGCATTCTGTCCAGTGGGGTTCACGTTGTTGTCGGCACTCCTGGACGTGTGTTTGATATGCTGCGAAGACAGTCACTTCGTCCTGATTACATAAAGATGTTTGTATTGGATGAGGCAGATGAAATGCTTTCCCGGGGTTTCAAGGATCAGGTCCTTTATCACTCAATGCTCTTTATGATCCAAAATATGTTTTTTTTTTAATTATGAAGTTCTTTTTTGGCAGTTGATTTTTATCAACCAAGAGGCATATAACCCATTTAAATAATCAATTTAATTTGATACATAAGTACATATATGAGGGTATGGCTGTATCTTTTACTAGGACTTAAACCTTTTTTGAAAACTTCTTCAATGTTATTTAGTTGTTCTAAAATTTATTGTTCTTGTTATCAGATCTATGATATTTTCCAGCTTCTGCCATCAAAGATTCAGGTTGGGGTATTTTCTGCCACAATGCCACCTGAGGCCCTTGAGATTACTAGGAAGTTCATGAACAAACCTGTAAGAATTCTTGTGAAGCGTGATGAGCTTACCCTGGAGGGTATAAAGCAGTTTTATGTCAATGTTGATAAGGAGGAATGGAAACTTGAGACCCTCTGTGACCTTTATGAAACTCTGGCCATCACCCAGAGTGTCATTTTTGTGAACACCAGGCGCAAGGTTGATTGGCTGACTGACAAGATGCGGAGCCGTGACCACACAGTCTCTGCCACCCATGGAGATATGGACCAGAACACCAGAGACATTATCATGCGCGAATTTCGTTCTGGATCGTCTCGCGTCCTTATAACCACTGATCTTTTGGCACGTGGTATTGATGTCCAGCAAGTCTCCCTTGTAATAAATTATGATCTCCCTACACAGCCAGAGAACTATCTCCATCGTATCGGACGTAGCGGACGGTTTGGGAGGAAGGGTGTTGCCATCAACTTCGTAACAAAGGATGACGAAAGGATGCTGTTTGACATACAGAAGTTTTATAATGTCGTAGTTGAGGAGCTGCCATCGAATGTTGCCGATCTCCTCTAATGAGATTTTGCCTATTTAGTAGAGAATCGGATTCTCTCTTTTGATTACCAGTATTGATGTGTTTTCTTTCTTTTCCTTTTTCTTTCATTTCCTTTCCAGTGTCATGTCTTATAGGGTTGGTGTCTTTATTTCCAGAGTTTTTGAGCTTTGTGACTGTTCCCTAAGTGGTACCTGCATATGGTAGAATCCTTCATTGCTTGATTTAGCATGATGGCTGTATGTGTTTTTATTATAAAGCCAGTTCAATTTTGTCATTAAAGCTTTCTGAGGTTTATCTGTGTCTTTCAGCTCTACACCTTTCATATTGATGTGGTTCTGTTCTGCTCTGACTTGGTCTCTTGACCTAACCACTGCTATCCCTACTTTTTTTATTTCCCAATTTTTCAGGCATTTTGCTTTGTTTTAAGGGTAATGCTATATACAGTCGTGGAGTTGCAAACGGCATACAGTCACTTTAGAAAAAAAGTTAATTTTTTTTACGTGGGTCCCATATACATTCACTTTTTTTTAAAACGACTGCACGCTGCTTGCAACTCCATGACTGCATCTATCATTCCTCTTGTTTCAATATGACACGGCTTCCCTCTGTCATAAAGATACTGACTGCAAATGGATGACGGCACAGATGCACGACGAGATCGAGACTCAATATTCTCTCTCCTAGTCAATCCGTTTCAGCCGGTGCCGAGCACCATTCTCTATCGCCGGTGCGACGTCAGTTTGGCACTAAAATAATGCCGAACTCATCGATTTTCACCCCTAATTGGTATTGATGTTTAACCGATGAAGTGAATTGATGCAACGAAAATGCTTTTTTATTTTTAATAATTTTTTACACAATTTTAAATATTTTAAAAAATAATAAAAAATATTAATTCAATAATATTTACTTCCTTAATTATTAGAAGAAATTAAAAAATTAAATGTTTTAACGATCTAACTAACATTTATATGTGACAAACAAAAAATAATTATAAAAAAAAAAAAAACTCTGTTCTAGTAGTACTCGGTAATTTGACGTCACGCAAATCGCAATGGCTTTCTCTACTCCCTTTAAAAGTAGCATCCCAAATCCCAATGGTGGGACAAATTCCATGGAATTTATTTGGGGGGAAACGCATGCATGTTGACCTCATAGTCAACGAATCATTGTTTCGGTACGTGTGATGAAAACGGATATTTCTTAAATCATAAATTCATTAAATAAATGCGGTTTCCTATCTGTAATTAAGATAGTACTAAATGCCAAATTTCATGAATTATGCTCAATCAGTCCATCTTTGACCACTCTTCTTTGATCTTTCTCCTACTTCTAGACCGACCACCTTTATGCCTTCGTTATTAAGTAAGCCTTACCTTATCATAAAACAATAATTATCATCATGTGATATTATCCCTAAATACGCCGTTATTAATTATATGACTTATAAATCAATAAACAAGAATTAATTATCTATTTATTTGTATAGAACGTTTTGGATGGTCTCTAATCTCTTTACTTATAGAATAAGAAGTTAGCACCAAATATCTTGTATTCAAATTTATTAAATGAATAAATAAATAAATAAATTACTCTTGTGTAATTTATATCACGTATAATTGAAGAAAAATCATACACGTATAATCATTTTCATCACTCTTTACAGAATTCTGTGTTAAATTATAAGTATTTTTTATAAAAATAACTTACAAAAATATCTTAAATTTAAAAATTAAAATAAGAGTTGTGTAAAATAATCATAAAAACGATTGTAAAGGTGATCATTGTTATTACACAGGGGGATTAGGGGTATTGATTGGGAATTTGATTTGTGAGTACGCCGACCTGAGAGAGCTTTTGTCATTTGACGCGACCCCACCGCAGTTTCCTGTCTCCTACAGATACATCATCTTCGTCCTCTCTCCCTTTCTTTTTATTATTTCTTTATTTTATTTTATTTTATTTTATTAATTTACTAATACAGAAGAGAAAGGCCCCTCAACTCCACCACATATCTCGTTCCAATTTCCCACTTCTCTCTCTCAATTCCCTTTCATCTCCTCTCTTTGTCTCTATCTCCTAAGATTCCATCTCTGTAATTGTTGTTCGTGATTTCTACGGTGCAACAAATACGGTGTTATACGACGCCATACGGCTGTTGCAATGGCGATTTCGGATGTGCTTGAAAGCACGGGCACCACTGCCGCTACCACCACCTCTATCCCTCATACCGGCTCTGATCTTCGGAAACGTCCTGCCGCTACCCCCGCCGTTGCCAGAGAAGTTTCCGATTGTACTTCCAAGACGAAGGATTCCGAGTCCGATGTCTCGACCAGAGAATCCGTCACACACTCCGGCAGTGGAGATTCGTTCTTAGGGAAGAGCTCCGAGAACGACAGGAATCACACTGGAGCTGCAATTGAGTCGGAAAATGGTATGACTACTGTAAGCGACGCAGGTGAGAAGATTCCAAACGGTCAGGATCGGGGAACGGATTTCACTGCGGTGAAACTCTCGTATCGGCCATCTGCTCCTGCTCATCGGAGAATAAAGGAGAGCCCTCTTAGCTCCGACTTAATCTTCAAACAGGTAAGGTCCAGCTTCTTTATCTACTCTTTACTTAGAAAGCATATTGTTGATCAGATATTAGACTGCCTGGGTTAAAGTCAGTAATTTTTTTTTTTCTTTTCAACTCTGAGGCGAGTAAATTATAATATGACCAGAGCTGTGTTTGGAATAAACAGTTTTCTTTCATCGAATTTGGTCCGTGTTTTTTGGTAATTGCGGCGTGAATGTAAATCACTCTCTTAGTCGGTAATTGATTTATTTTAACTGAAACTGCCTATTTAAATTTCTATTATGCGGTGGTTTGATTTTCATGTGGTGGAGTCACGACTCACGCTAGGCAATGTTAGATCGATACAAAATTAGCTTAAGGATGTAAGCTGAAGAGATGCCGTTTCTCAAGGAGCTGTTAACAATAAGTTTTGTTTAGATCATGTCGTATTAAAACTTTGTGATGCAATGCTAATTCTATTGTTTTAATTTTCGTGCAGAGTCACGCGGGGCTCTTTAATCTCTGTATAGTAGTTCTTGTTGCTGTAAACAGCCGACTAATCATTGAGAATCTTATGAAGGTTAGTGTTTCTCCGAATTTAGGGAACCTTAACTGAATGGTGGTTGCATCGTTAACTTGTGCATGAGCATGCCCCCGTATTCACTTCTTAATCATACAAAGATCTGTTTTCACCCCCCATGCCGTTTTAGGGCCCATAATCTTGATGGCTACTTTTTACTGTCTTTGCAGTACGGTTGGTTAATTAGGACTGGCTTTTGGTTTAGTTCGAGATCATTGAGAGACTGGCCCCTTCTTATGTGTTGGTAATGATTCCTTTACTTTTGTTTCATTTCTAGTCTGACATTGGATTAATTATTTCACGTTTCGTTTGGGTTTGATCTGGTCCATTGAGCATCTGACCCAGAATGCATCGTTCATTATGCTTCTAATGCAGTCTTACCCTCCCGATATTCCCACTTGCTGCCTTTACAGTGGAAAAATTAGTGGAACCGAAGTATATTTCTGAGCCTGTAAGTTATTCAAGTTTCAGAGCTGAAAATCAACAGCCTTTCTTACTTTACAATGAAAATTAATGGTGGCCTTGAGATCTTTTTGCCATTTGGATAGTTGGGGTTGAATCTCATATAGTGCCAGTTGCAGAGTTGGTATTTGAAATCCTTCCAAGAGAACAACAAGTTGAACTACCGGTATCCTCAAAAGTTGACTTTTACTCCATAACTGCAGGTTGCTGTTTTACTACATGTAATAATTACAACAGCTTCAGTTTGCTACCCAGTTTTTGTCATACTGAAGTATGTTTTTTTCCCTTTTCATGTTTCATGTTATCTAATATTTCATTTAGATTTTGGTATTTACTTATTAGTCTTGTAATTCCCTTTTGGAAAGTATGACTGTTTATCCGTTTGTACACTGCTGAAGAATAATACTCACGTTTTTATATATAGATACTCAACTTTTTGGTACTTAGAATTAACGTTTAGAAAAAACACACTTACTACCTCCAAATTGTCACTCCCAGTTGGTAGCATCCAGACTACCCCTTCTGACACTGACATTACTACAGGGGTGACACTTGGGGGTGCACAGAGTATCTTTTATTTTCTTTATTCAAGAAATTGTACGTGTAAAATATTCTCCTCGGTCACTTCATTGACAAGGATACCTGTCGTTGTGGAGGAAGAACTTAATATTCCACCATATCAGAAAAAGGATTACATTCCCCTTTATATAGACGATAATACTCATATAATTTCTAGTAAAATTTACAACTTACCTAGAATAGAATTAAATCGTATCTAAAACAGAAAGCAATAAACACGGAAACTTCAATCTAAGGATTTGGTAACAGGCTACAGAATCCCTAAAATCGTGGAACCAAAACCATGATCTGTTAGCTGTAGATTTCCTCAATCTCAGACCCTAACAACGTAGACAGATCATCAAACTAATTAAATCTTCTAGTAATTCTACACTCCCCCTCAAGCTGGACGGTAAATATTTATTAACCCCAGTTTGGAACTCAGATCATCAAAATTCTTCTTCGGCAGAGCCTTGGTAAGAATGTCGGCTGTTTGAAGACACATGGGCACGTACAACATCTTGATTATTCCTTCCTCTATCTTCTCCTTTATGAAATGTCGATTAGTCTCCACGTGTTTTGTTCTATCATGATGTACTGGGTTCTTGGCAATGCTGATTGTTGACTGATTGTCACAGAACATCTTCATAGGTTCTTCACCTGAAATTCTTAATTCCTTTAGCAACCTTCTTAGCCATATTCCTTCACAAATGCCATGCGCCCTTGCCCTGAGTTCAGCTTCTGCACTGCTCCTTGACACCATTGATTGCTTCTTACTACGCCATGTAACTAGGTTACCCCACACATATGTACATTACCCTGAAATTGATCTTCGGTCTTGGTTCTTCTCAAAAAATAATCCTTTACTAGGTGTTAGTTTCAGGTATCTTAGGATTCTGTACACTGCCTCCATGTGTTCTTCATTTGGATTATTCATGAATTGACTTACCATGCTGATAGAAAAACCAATATCTGGTCGGGTGTGAGACAAGTATATAAGTTTACCAACTAGTCTTTGATATCTGCCTTTATCCACTGGTGCACAATTTTCCTTAACTCCTAGTTTGGTTGTTGAATCCATAAGAGTATCTGTCGGCTTAAATCCGAGTATCCCAGTCTCTTTTAAGAGATCCAGGACATATTTTCTTTGGGAGACAAAAATTCTCCTTCTTGACCTTGCGATTTCTATGCCTAGGAAGTATTTGAGATTCCCAAGGTCCTTGATTTCAAATTCTATAGCTAGAAGACCTTTGATAGTATTGATTTCCTCCTCATAATCTCCTGTTAGAATTATGTCATCCACGTATACAATGAGGACAGCAAGTTTTCCTGCAGGAGAGTATTTAATAAATAGAGTATGATCCGTTTGACATTGAGAATAGCCATGCCTCTTAACTACCTCTGTGAATCTCTCAAACCAGGCCCTCGGGGATTGCTTGAGCCCATATAGAGATCTTTTAAGTTTACAAACTTTGTTGTGTGTAGTTGGTGTCTCAAATCCTAGAGGAATTTCCATGTAAACCTTTTCAGCTAGGTCTCCATTTAGGAAAGCATTCTTGACATCTAGTTGGTGAAAAGGCCAATCAAGGTTTGTAGCCAAAGATAGTAGAACTCGAATTGTGTTTAACTTGGCTACAGGGGCAAATGTCTCCTCATAGTCGATTTCATATGATTGAGTGAATCCCTTTGCAACCAGCCGTGCCTTGAATCGATTAATACTCCCATCTTCATTATATTTGACTGTAAATATCCATTTGCAACCTACTGGGTGTTTTCCAGTTGGTAATTCTGAGATTTCCCATGTTCCATTCTTTTCAAGTGCATGTATTTCTTCATACACGGCAGATTTCTACTCAGGTGAGCTAAGAGCTTCTTGTATGTTATTGGGAACTGGGATGTTGTCGAGGTTGGCAACAAATGATTTGAACTTCGATGACAGTCCTTCATATGACACAAATGTGTATATAGGGTGTTTTGTGCATGATCTTACACATTTTCTCACAGCAATAGGATAATCACTATCATCATTAGTTAACTCACTATGTGAAGTCTCGGGATTAGAGTTACCTGATGAATTTTCACTTGATCTAGGACTTGGATAAGACTCTTGGGTTTGCTCAAAAGATGCTTGTTGTTCCATCTCCTCTTGGTTCCTTCTCATCCGTGAGTAGGTAATCAACTCATCATTCTTTGTTGATTGAATAGTGTCCAGATTTTGAGTTGGATTAGTAGGAACAGGCGGATTGTTGGTATGATTTTGAGAAGGAGCTTCTAGGAAAAGATGTTGATGGGGAATAGATTCAGTAGGGGGAATGGATTTTGGATTTAGTGCTGGGCGAAATTGGTCAAAATTAGGAGAAAAATGAGATGATTATTCAATATCCTAAAGCTGGTATTCCTGGGTAAAATTAGTCTCCCCCTGAATATCAGATTTGGGGTAATAAGGCTGTTGCTCAAAAAAGGTGACACCCATGGAGTGATAATACTATTTAGTGACCGGTGAATAGCACTTATATCCCTTTTGAGTTGGAGAATACCCAAGAAAAATACACTTAAGGGCTCTAGGATCAAGTTTATCCCTGTGCTGTTGATGGACATGAACAAAAGTTATGCACCCGAAAACTTTGAAGGGAATAGTGGAGATGAGACGAGTATTGGGAAAAGATTGAAATAGGATTTGACAGGGAGTTTGGAAGTTGATAATACGCGATGGCATCCTGTTAATGAGATATGCCATAGTGAGGATGGCTTCACCCCAAAATAATTTTGGTATATGTGTAGAGAACATGAGAGAGCGGGCAACATCTAGAAGATGCCGGTTTTTTCTTTTGGCAATTCCATTTTGCTGAGTGTTGACACAGGAACTTTGGTGAACTATACCATTACTCAAGAGATAATCATTAAGGATGGATTTGAAATATTCTTTGGCATTGTAAGTTTTCAGAATCTGAATTTTTGCTTGGAATTGAGTTTGGATCATGGTGTTGAAGTTTTTGAAAATCTGACCTGCCTCTGATTTTTCTTTCATGAGGAATACCCAAATAAGTCTAGTGTGATCATCTATAAAGGAAATAAACCAGCGAGAACCAGTAACATTCTTGATTCTAGATGGACCCTATACATCATTATGAATCATTGAAAAATGGTGGGATGCTTTGTAGGATCGGTTGGGATAAGAGTTGCGAACGTGTTTAGAAAATTGACAAATCTCACACTGAAACTCATTTGGATTTTTATTATGGAATAGTGAAGGAAACAACTTCTCAAGATACAAGAAATTTGGATGTCCTAACCTATAGTGCCACAACATAATTGCACTATCATTATTAGAATAGCTAACAGAAAAAGAACTAGGACTATTGGACACTGAACAATTAGATTGGTGAGTTGCTCCTTGAGGGTGATCATTAACCTTGAGAAGATAGAGCCCCGAACACATCTTAGCACTGCCAATCGTCTTCCCCGAGTCCAAGACCTGAAATTCACATAGATTTGAGCCAAATTTAGTAACACAGTTGAGATCCCAAGTGAGTTTACTAATGGACGGTAAATTGCAATTCAAATTTGGCACAAGGAGAACTGAGTCAAGTGTGCTTTTCTCTGAAACTCTAACAGAACTTGTACCAGCCGCTTTTGAGAGTGAACCATCGGCTATCCTGACAGTTAAATATTTATACAAGGACTGTAAGTAGAAAATAGTTTCTCATCTCCAGTCATATGATCTAATGCTCCTGAGTCTATAATTCATGGACTTAGCTTCTCCTTTTTAACATTGAGAGCGCTTAAGAAATTACCTTTTTGTGCCAAGGAACCGGTACCAACGACAGTGGGGGCAGGGGCAAGCAATGATTGGCTGAACATATTCTGTAATACTTCTAGTTGTTCCTTGTTGAAGGGAGTGGGTTCGGGTGATGGTTTTTCATCCACCAAGATGAGATTTCCCCATCCTTCTTTGTCGTTGGCAAACCGGGAAGGCTTCCAATCTACAGGTTTGCCATGGATTTTCCAGCAGGTGTCTTTGGTGTGACCAGGACGTTGGCAATGATCACACCATGACCGCCCTTTCTTTGGTTTGTTGTCACTGTTGTTGTATGAATTTCCTCTAACCGCAAGGGCTGAGCTCTTAGGATTTGTAGCAGAGTCTTGAGAGCCCATTATTATCTTCTTTCGACTCTCCTCTCTATGAACTTCTGAAAATGCTTCCCGGATATTCAGCAGTGGTTTGGATCCTAAGATTCTCCCTCGTACTTCATCGAGATTCTTATTTAATCCAATTAGAAATTTGTTTATGCTTTTCCATTCAATAATCTATCTATACCTACTTACATTTTCAGGACAGCTCCAATTGTGCTCCTTGAACAAGTCCAGCTGTTGCCAGTAGCGGTTGAGTGTATTGAAGTATTGAGTCACCGTTAAATCTCCTTGGTGGAAGTCATGGAGAACACTCTCCACTTCGAACAATTCAGATGTATTCCCATTGTTAGAATACGTTTCCTTGGCAGCTTCCCAAATCTCCTTTGTTGTTCCGTAAAGAAGAAAGTTTTCTCCAATGTCATTTGTCATGGAATTCATGAGCCATGACATGACCATGTTATTTTCAGAATTCTAGATTTTGAACTTCTCATCGTTCTTGTTTGGTTTGGCAACAACTCCGTTGAGATAATCGTCCTTTCCTTTTTCGTATATAAACATCATTACGGAATGGGACCATTGAAGATAGTTGTTCCCATTCAGTTTGTGTCCTGTAATGGGCATGAGGTTACTATCTGCACCATTGTTGCCGGAAGCCATGGCTTCCTGATTGGAGGTGATTTGGGAAACGGAAGCAGTTGAGTCAAGTCTTTCGTATTTGGTCATATGAGGGAATTAGGGTTCAGAGAATGCTCTGATACCATGTCGTTGTGGAGGAAGAACTTAACATTCCACCATATCAGAAAAAGGATTAAATTCCACTTTATATAGACGATAATACTCATCTAATTTCTAGGGATATTTACAACTTACCTAGAATAGAATTAAATCCTATCTAAAACAGAAAGCAATAAACATGGAAACTTCAATCTAAGGATTTGGTAATAGGCTACCAGAATCCCTAAAATCGTGGAACCAAAACCATGATCTGTTAGCTGTAGATTTCATCAATCTCAGACCCTAACAACATAGACAGATCATCAAACTAATTTAAATCTTTCAATAATTCTACAATAGATTTTGAAGTTTCTTAATTCATTTATGACTTGAACCGTGCAGGTGTGACTCTGCTGTTTTATCTGGCGTTGTGTTGATGCTCTTTGCTTGCATTGTATGGCTAAAATTGGTATCTTATGCGCACACAAACTATGATATGAGAGCACTTACCAAGGTAAAGGATATTCCCTTGAAATGCTTATGCTTAATAGATAATTAGTACAGACAAAAGTTTCCTACTAGAAAAATATATGATTGAACAAAGGGGACAAAAATCATGTTAATCTTTATGCCTAAATGAAATTCATTTAGGTTTCTTCCTGACATGTGATGTGAAGAAAATTTCATGCTATACATATTTTTTTTTGTAACTTGGTAATTGAGAAAAATTGGTCTGAAGCTATGCGAGTGTCACCACAACAATCACTGGTTCCTTTAGTTTAATAACAGGTTAATTACATTTTCCTCTCATGAACTACCACTTTTTCTCGCTTAAATTATCCAATTCGTTAAAAAAAATCATCATTATTAATGGAAATATGTATTAAAAAAAATACCCGTAACATTAAAACTGAGGCCCTGTTTGGCAACACAGCATATCTCAAATATTCTCAGATTTTTTCAGATATTTCCTTCCTAAGCTTACTGAAACGTAAAACCCTTTTCAATTTCAAATCTTCAATTTTTTCATACAATTATTATCTAATCATTACAACTTTCCCAAACTCCCAAACATAACACAAAAAACAATACTACTTTTACAAATTTCAAAATAAAAATAATATTAGAAAGTAATATTCAAACAATTTTTTAATTTTACAATATTTTTATTCAAAACTTATAAAAATATGTATTTTATTCAATTCAATATCTTAGAATATGTATTTTTAATTTTCACACTCCTTTCCCAAAACCTAATAAAACATCTTACCTTAAACTATTCACAGATATGCTATAAGATATTCTAAGTATCCAAACAGGCCCCCAAGTCTTTTAACACTAAATCACCGTTAAAGTTAACAGTGATTTTTAATGGGCAGTTTTAGGGTTTGAGTTTTGCCATGTCAAAGTTACTAAATGCATGTGAGAATGGGATGGTAGTTCATGAGGGGAAAAGGTGAGTAACAATTTATTAACTCATTATCACACTTTATAAAGACTCAAAGAACATTATGAGTGTTTTTCATTAGAACAAAAAACGATACCACTCCATTCTTACTAGTCACTATACATCCCGTTTGTTAAAAGAACCATCATTGATGTGGATGGAAATGTGTATAAAATGACTAAAATATATATATTTGTAAGAAGACAAAAATACCCTTAACATTATAACTAAACTCTTTTTATAGAAATATTTATAAAATACTTAAATTGAAGTTAAGGGTGATTTTTTAGGGATAACTTTAGGATTCAAGTTCTATAAGTGCAAGTCAGAATGGGGTGGTAGTTCATGAAATGAAAATGCAAGCAACCCTTTATAAATACGTCATCGCAACTTTGTCAAATGTACATTATGAGTGTTCTTCATTAGAATAAAAATCAAGTTGGTGTTCCTTCCTCCCTTCATTTTTTTCTGTAGTTCCTTCCTCCCGTCATTTTTTTCTGCAATGGATGTTTAATCTCTGCGAAATCTTTGTGATGGGTAATGTATGAATGTTTTCTTCTTTTATTCACTGAATCCTGTTTTAATGTTAGGAGGGTGTCCTGCCCAGTTCTCTGAATCCGGATTATCCTCACAATGTTAGCTTTAAGAGTTTAACTTACTTCATGGTTGCCCCAACCTTATGTTACCAGGTAATTGCACTCAATGCTAGCTGTTGCATTCATCATGGTATTACCAATGCTCAGCTTGATCCATTTTAGCACATCTCTTTCATGATATATACTTTCCTTCTAACTTTCTGGAGGCAGTACAAATCATTTTCTTTTGATGTTCAAATTATCATACGAGTTATATGGGTATGGATGTCTTTGAGCGTCTGGGTATCATGCATTGTTTGATCTGTTTGGCATTCTGCAAATCTTAAGATGCTGCCACACATTGGATTTTTTATTTTTATTTTTAAATGCTTGCTGGTTGTGGGTTGACACACTTTTGGTGTTCACTGCTTCATCTCATGGTGTCTTCTTGAAATCACACTTTCGCATGTTTGTGAGCTGAAAAGGCTGCATTTGTGTGCAGATCTTGACTTAAGTAAATTTATGTGTAGTTTTGATGGCACATCTTATTTGATTCCATTTTTTCCCTATAATGGTTAGGATTCTATTTAAGTGATCTTCTATGTGACAGACCCTACAACTCAAGTATTGTATTGTGAATTTGAGCTTTCTGGAATCTGACAGTCAAATGATCAAATCATTAAAAAGAATCCAATTAAATTTGAATTGTTGTATGGACATCTTTTGGGGAGGTTATGTAAGTTATCTGAGGTTTGGTTAACTAGAGACTTTGACTGAAAGATAAACCATTTTGAAATTGGTTATCAAATTTTTTAACCCAGACCGATCAGCAATCAAGTTTGTGTGTTGGTCTGGGCCAATTCTCAGGTTTAGCATAGAGTTCTAGGCTAGCAAATATTCACAGTATTTCACCTTCTATAATTGTGTATAGTCAAGTAATTTGCAATTGTACGAAATTTTCTAGTTCTAACGCATGTCTTTGTTTTTCTGAGTGTGTGAAGTTCTCATAAATTTGATTTGGTGTTTTTTTACCTTCATATTAATGTATTTTCATTGTAGCCATGCTATCCTCGTACGCCAAGCATTCGAAAGGGTTGGGTACTTCGTCAACTTTTGAAGTTGATAATATTTACAGGAGTCATGGGATTCATAACAGAACAAGTAAGTTGCTCTTTGTAATTGAAAAGACTATATTTCCTTGTTCGTTAGAACATACCGTGGAGATATTCTGACTTGAATTTGTTCGTATAATGCTGCAGTATATAAATCCTATTGTCAAGAATTCACAGCACCCCTTGAAAGGGAACCTTTTATATGCCATAGAGAGGGTTTTGAAGCTGTCAGTGCCAAATTTATACGTGTGGTTTTGCATGTTCTACTGCTTCTTTCACCTCTGGTGTGTCTACTCTCCTTTTTTCCAAAGGCATATATTTCTTATGACCTTTTGAAAGCTTCTCCCAGTAATTATGAATATTTCCACTTGACCTTATGGTTTAGCTATGTGATAAAGACTGAGTAGTTGTATAAAATTTATAGTATTTTGAGGTGATCTCTCTGGATAATTTCTCTTTTTTATTTTTGTTTCTATATTTTTGCTGAAAACTTGCTCAGCAACTTGTTAGGCTTCTTGCTGTAGCAGTATGTATATAATAGATTGAGTTTCTGTAATTCAGGGGCCGGTCTCCAACCATTCTAATTAATTGGATAATTCTGGACTTTCAGCTCTTTTTTGCATAGAAATTAGTTTTTTTTAAGTAATTTGCTTTTTTGGAGGAAATATGCCTTCTTTCGCTCCCTCTTTTATATGTCTTATTTCAAAATCAAGACAAGATTTACACATTCGAAGCTTTTTACTTCTGAGAATCATGTTATTTTGAGATATCAAATGCTTAGGCAAGGGCTACATTTTTTTAGGTTAAATATACTGGCTGAACTTCTTAAATTTGGTGATCGTGAGTTTTACAAAGATTGGTGGAATGCTAAAACGGTTGAAGAGGTAGGTCTTGTATCTTGCAATATGTTGCCCTTGGGGTCATTTTTTCAATATACTATGCTGACAACATTGTGTTTGTTGCATAAATCTTGGGGTTCTGTGGCTGTCATCAGTATTGGAGAATGTGGAATATGGTGAGTTTCTTTTCTCAAAATTTAGATTTTTGTGTGATTAGTTTCTTAGGTAGGTTATCATGTTTTTCTTTATTGGGCTCTTCTTTCTATTCTACTATGTCCACTCCAATAGGCTTTAGATCTTGAGTTCTATACCAAGTCATGATGCTCTTTTTTAGGGTGGTATGGTATTGACTTGAAGGAAAGAAACTGAACTAATACTTGGGTTCATGTTACATATTCTATGATAGACAAAAAGATTGTAACGTTTGGATGATGTAAAAATGGTGAAACATAAGTTTAGTACATTCATGGGAGGAACTATTTGCAAGTGGTTTTGTATTTTCTGTTTCATTATTCGTTGGCTGAGGTTATGACACTGGCTTCCTAATGTACAAGCATGCTAAAGAAAAGGAACTGTATTACTGATCATTTTTGTTTTCATTTCAGCCTGTTCATAAATGGATGGTTCGCCATATCTATTTTCCATGCCTACGGAATGGGATATCGAAGGTAATCCCAATCTCACCAAAGATTGTAACCCGTGGTAGATTAATGCATCTTTTTTGCCACCTTGTTGGGTTTAATGTATGTCATCCTTGTAAATACTTTTTATCGCATTATATATGATAGTAGCTCTGTTAAGTGCCCATGCTAAGGAGATGCACAGTTTCACTTCTAGTTACCACAATGCATTCCATCAGATGTGGTTGATCAAATTATCTGTTCCCCCACATTATTCTAGTTATTTCTTTCAAGGAAGTCTTAGATACATCCTTTAATGTGAATTAGCCTTCATTGTTGATCTTCTTTCTTTTAACATTAACATCTGCTATAAACCCACGGGGTTGGCTCAATTGCTAAGGGCCTAAGTCCTAGCAGTATGCCTCCCTCCAAGTATTCAAACCCTTGGATGCAAACAATTTATAGGGGCTGCGTTTGTTGAAAAGCCAATGATTTACCCGAGTCATGTGATGAGTAAGCATTACACAGGTCTGGGGTTTAACTTGGTTAAAGGCATGTTGCGCTTGCACGGTCTTTAGGATTCCTCATTAAAAAAAAAAAACATTAGCATCTCTTTATATTCACATAATTAAATTATAAGGATTTGTTAATGCTTAAAAAGAATTAAGAACGTTTATATTCCAACCTCAGTTATTCTCAACATCAATAGAGATAGTGACCTTGGAATGAAATTATGAAAATCATTGGCTTCATTGGCAATATGTTTATAGCCAAAGCTTTAATAACATTCTTCAGGTTAATTTAGTTGGCCCGGTACCACCTTTAATGACAATAATCTTGTTCTCATATTTGTTTGTAATTCAGGGAGTGGCTAGTCTAATCGCCTTCCTTGTGTCCGCTGTATTCCATGAGGTAACTTTGCCTTTTGTTTTCCTTTGTTCCTAGTTTGTGTTTCCAATGACAATTCTATCTTTCAGCCCCTTGTGGTATTAGAAGCTGATCGGAATATGTTCTTTATTCTTTATATATTACAATTTACCACAGTTGTCAGTTAGTATATTCAAGGGATAATTAGGGTTTTGTTCCTGTCTTTGAATTTATATTTTTTTGGGCATTGTAAGAACAAACTTTTCCTTAAAGTACATGCACACCCACAAGTCTTTGGTGTAAATTTATGTTTTCTGGAGTTTCTCATTCATGGAAAAAAGGAAGAGGGAGGGGAAGGTTGGAGCTGTACATGACATTGTGACTCATTGGCTTGGCATAAATTTGAAGTAGGTCATACCATAATTGCATCAAAAACCATAATAGGCTCTTGCATGCCAAACCAAGAGAGCTGCTTTCATCCAGTAAATATGTAATCAGAAATTTTGCTGTGTCCAATAACCATCTGGTAGTAATACATATCCTGACATTGACCATAATCTTCAGGGGAGCACTTATCCTATATTTTTTGTTTGGTTTGTCAGATTTATTTTAGTGTATTTATTAAAAAAAAAAAACAAGTTTTGAGAAAGGAATAGATCAACGTTAAAAATAGTGGCATTGAATGAGAGAGAAGGATGGAATGATGTTGCATTGTCACAATATGACCATTCACATATAGAAATTGTGGTAGCCAATCTGTTGGAGCTAGAATGTGCCTCAGGGTGATCTGCCACAAGAACCACAACTTCAAAGTCATTTGAATGTGACTTTCCATGTTGGCTTTGCCCATCCATATACGTTCACGCTCTCTCTCTTCATGGTGAAAGAAGCCTTTTATAAAAAAAGTAATCAAAATTTACAGTTATACTGTTATACCTATAAAAAAGAGAAGTTATGCTTATATGTCTGCCTCAATTTAAATCCTTAAATGATTTGTTGTTTCATAAATGTAGTGTTTCAAGCATGTCACTTGTGTGGAACTTAATTTTGTTTTATTCCCCTGCAGTTGTGCATTGCTGTTCCATGCCATATGTTCAAGCTGTGGGCTTTTATTGGCATTATGCTTCAGGTGAATTTTTATGACCTTTTTCCACAGAACTATCCTATACCTGAAAAAAGAAGACTATTGATTGCAGTTCTCATAGTTAGGTTTACTTATAATGATAATAATAATAATAATAATAATAATAAAAGGTTTTCATAGTTAGGCATGTGCTATTTATTACAGCAAAGATTATATCTGGACATGAGGTTAATGATAATTGTCGTTCCTTCTCAATAGGTTCCCTTGGTTCTGATCACTAATTACCTGCAAAATAAGTTCAGAAACTCAATGGTACGTATCAGTTTTCATGAATAAATAATTTTATTCAACCTTATGCAGCACCGAATTTCTTATGCAATTCAAATTGGTTTACTATATTAATATTTCCCTAGTTTGTGCTAATCTTTTATACCAGGTGGGAAATATGATCTTCTGGTTCATTTTCTGTATTTTGGGTCAACCCATGTGTCTGCTTCTATACTACCATGACTTGATGAACCGAAAAGGGCTGACTGAATAAACTATCAACTGACCCTTTCACTCTGGAAGTAAGGTTGCCGTAGATATGGTGCTTCCATTGTTTTCCCAAGGGTAACATGATTAATCATGCAGCATCCCGCTGATCCGGGTTTTATTTTGTTCATTCATTTCTGCTTCCATGCCGGGGCCATTTCGACATGTGCCATATAATTCTTCCTTCTGAATGAAGTCCTTATAAATTGAATTGGTCTAGGTGCAATTTTGATACTCAATTTCTCTAGCATTTATTAGTGCCTCAATTGTAGTACCGACTTAATTTGTTCACAATATAAATGATTCAGATTGGAAACTTTGATAGTGTTCAGGTTTATGCCTTCTGTCTTCTCTATTTTTTGTACTTCTAGAAATGCCTAAACATGAAACCTAGATAATTGGAAAGTCTAGGTTTTAACTGCTTGAACATTTAAGATTTGATCATTAGATTGTTGAAAAATAGGACCTGGCAATATCATAATGGTTGGATCTTAAAGAAGGGGGCAAATTTATAGGATGTGGTAAATTTATTTTGGGGTTTATTTTTTTGGGAATAATGAACCTATTGAGATCAAAATATCATGTAAAAAAGAAAATAATGAAATACAAATTAAAGTTTGCATTAATTATTGGAGAATCACAATCCACTGACTACTACTTGTTTGATCATTTTGATTTCTTTTTCCATAGCCCTCGAGTGCGTTATATACCGACTGTTGGTATTTTTTTTAAGAAAAATGCTAGTATGTCACCAACTTTAACACCTCATATATTTTAATTTTTAAAATTTTTCTTTTTACTCAATGATTAAAAGTCTGTTTGAGATTGCGTTTCAAGACTTAAAAAATGCTTTTAAACAGTTAAAAATATTTTTTTTAAAAATGATATGTTTGGTTACTAGTATTTTAATCAGTTAAAAAAGCATCAAATTGGAAATTTTATTAAAAAATTCTTGCAGATAATTATATATTTTTTAAAAACTATCGTAAATAACTCTAAAAGTGCTTTAAACATATAGATGTCAAATAGTAAATAATTTTTTAGTAGTAAAGTTTATTATATTAAGTTTTAAGTTATAAGTTTTAAGTTAAAAGTAATATTTTTCATCGCAATTTCAAATATGCACTAAAAAAATGATTATTAGTATATTGATATTTTTTATATTTTTTAAAAATATTTTAATATGATAAAAAATAAATAAAAGAAAAGAAAAAATTTTACTTAAGAGTCGAAATGAACAAGACAGAAAAGTCGATGATTCTTTCAGAAGAAGCCTAAACTAACTTCTAATCAACTTTGTTTAATACCACAAAAACTTTTTGTTGAACCCAAGGTTTCAAGTCTCGTATCTACGTATAGATTTTGATGATAACAAATAAATTCAATATTCAAACTCAAGTTGTCTACGCATGAAGAGAGTTAAACACATCAAGAAATCAAGTATGAGAAAAAAAAAAGAACAAATCTACAAATGAAACTCATAGAATAATTTTGTACATCTCTTAAAATTTGAAATTGGATTAAGGTTAAAAATTAATATTTTCTCATAAAATATCCAATTGCATTTTTTACATTTGCATAACTTTATTAAAATATTTAATTTCGATTTTTTTTTTCACATATGCATAAAAATTTGAATTTGTAAGATGGTTGATTGTCATCTTTAACATGTGCATGTGTTGTTTGAAAATCTTGAAAGGTGGTTGTGTGTTTTTTTTTAGAAATGCAAAAGATAGATGATTTTTTTTGAAAATCTTGAAAGGTGGTTATGTGTTTTTTTGATATATGCAAAAAGAAGATGATTTGGTTTGAAAAATAAATCATATTCATTTTGTCATGTATGAAAAGTAAAAAATTAGATTTGATTTTTTTGAAAAATGAATGGAGTTGTCTTTGACATAAACAAAAATGAGATTTTTTATTTGAATTTTTTGAAAAGTGAATAATGCTCTAATTTGACATGTGAACCTTTTCAAATTTGAATATGAAGACTTATTTATCTATAAATAGCTTATTTGAGTTTTACAAAAATCACAATAAGAATTTACACATCAATGCTAAGTTTTGCACCATTCTTTTAAAGTCTTCATTCTTTTTTGTCTAAGTTTTGTGCCTTAATCCTTGTTCATTTTGAGAGAGATATAAGTTGCGCTGTATTATTCTTATTTCATTTATTGAGGAGTGTACTCTGATAATCTACCCACTATCAGCTCTTGTATTTGTAAAAAGATGTGTATAACCCTTGTATGTGTAGAAGATGTTCTACACAGAAAATAGTTGAATCACTAAGTGTGAGGTGATTGCAAGTGTAGAGGGTGTTCTACACGGATTTTTTATAGCGGTGTTGCTCAAAGGTGTAATAGGTTTCTATCTCCACCTGAAGGAGATTGAATAGTGAATTTGGGATCCTCAAGGGGTAGCTTGAGGCGAGGACGTAAGCAATGAGGCTGAACCTCGTTAAAATACTGAGTTTGCTTCTTCTTGCCCTTACTTTTTATATTTCCTACTTCTTCGTATGTTATTTATATTTTATATTATGTATTTGTTTTATAAGTGTTAATTTTTTTAATATAATCTAATTCACCCCCTTCTTGTATTAGTCATCTGGATAACACTTTCACTTTAACCAAATTATATTATACAAATATTCTCTCTTTTTTTTTTAACTTTTTGATACTCTAGTTATCACCCTATACATACTTTTAAATTACAAAATTTGAAACGACTTGAAAGTTTGATAAAAACTTAATATTCCGAGTAACCACGGGCTCAGTCTAACCCAATTACAAAATTTAGGTCATAATTCACATGTATATGATCTTAAATTGATTTAACACGACTCGAATTCAACTCAAGATATGTGTACAGAAACTTTTTTTTGTTACAATTTCATGAACCCAACACGAAAGTAGTATGTTAGACTGGAAAGATCTAATCCATTCAATTAAATTGCAAGACTAAAATTGACTTAAATGGGAGTCTTATTTGAAACCAATTAGAAAATAAGGAAAATCTTATATATCATATTGCTATCTTTATTTTTATTTATTATATAAAGAAAATTTCTTATTTAATAATAATAATAAATATTAAGTAAAATAATATTATATCATAAAATTAAAAAAAGAAACTACTATTGCAAGAGAGAAATATATAAGAAACTCTTTTGAAACTCTCTGAAACTTTTTTTTCTCTCTATATTTTCTTATGAATTTCATAACAACTGAAGCCCATATTTATAGGCATTGAAATTACTATGCAAGTTACTATACAAATCACCATGCAATATTTAAAATAATAGTGGTGGGGTCATTCACATATTTTGGTGGTGGGATAGGGGGCAACAGCCGTCCCTCCACTCTCATTCGTTTCATTACACTCCTCCTTGAATGACCACCCATAAAAAATCTGCCTCGTTAAAACTTTGCCAAAGAAAAACCCAGTGGAAAGAAAAACTAATGGCAAAGAAAAAATAGTACAGTCTTCTTATGTATCTACAAGTGTTTTAAGAATGCCTCATTAAAATCTTGCAAAGATAAACCCAGTGGGACAAAACCATAGCGAAGGAAAAAGAGTACAATCAGCATAAGTTTTCAGGACATTTACTCCCCCTGAAAAGTGCATGATAATAGATCTTTAAGATTTCGCATTCCAATGTTATGCACAATCTTTGTAAATGTCGCAGTTGGTAATGTCTTTGTAAATAAATCCGCCAGATTATCACTAGATCGTATCTGCTTGACATCAATTTCACATTTCTCTTGAAGTTCATGAGTATAAAAGAATTTAGGTGAAATATGTTTGGTTTTGTCACCTTTGATATATCCTCATTTGATTTGAGTGATACAAGTAGTATTATCTTCATATAAAATTGTTGGACTATTATTGATCATGGGAAGTCCACACTTTTCTTAGATATGTTGAATTACTGATCTCAAATACACTTTCGACTTGCATCATGAATAGCAATGATCTCTGAGTGATTTGAAGAAGTAGCAGATAGTGTCTACTTAACAGATCTCCATGATATGGCAGTATCTCCATAAGTAAATAAATATCCAGTTTGAGATCTACCTCTGTGTTCTAACAGACAACCTGCATCTGCATACCCAATTAATTGTGGACTTGATCCACATTGATAAAATAATCACATATCAACCGTACCATAAAGGTAACGAAGGTCATGTTTAATGTCATTCCAATACCTTCGAGTTAGTGCAGAACTATATCTTGCAAGCAGATTAACTGAGAATGTAATATCTGGTCGAGTACGATTTGCAAGATACATCAAAGTTCTAATTGCACTGAGATATGGTACTTCAGGACCAAGAATTTCTTCATCGTTATCACAAGGACGAAATTGATCATTCTTCACGTCAAATGTTCGAATAATCATTGGAGTACTTAGGGGATAAGTTTTGTCCATATAAAAATGCTTCAGGACGTTCTTAATATACATGGACTGATGAATAAAAATTTCATTTCGCAAGTGTTCGAGCTACAGGCCGAGACAAAGTTTTATTTTGCCAAGATCTTTTATTTCAAATTCATTCTTTAAATATGTAGAGGTTCTTGAGATCTCTTTAGGAGTTTCCACAATATTTAAATCATCAACATAAACCGCAATAATAACAAATCCGGATTCTGATTTTTTAATAAAAACACATGGGCATGTAGGATTATTCTCAAATCATTCTTTCAATAGATATTCGCTTAAGCGATTATACCACATGTGTCTGGATTGCTTCAACTTATATAAAGATCTTTGTAGTCTGATAGTGTACATATTTTTATATGTACTTGTAGATGCTTCAAGCATTTTATATCCTTTAAAAATTTTCATATATATCATGGTCGAAAGATCTGTATAAATATGCAGTGACCACATCCATCAACTGCATTTCTAATCCTTTTGTAATAACCAGACTAATCGAAAATTTAAATGTGATTGCATCCATAACAGGAGAATATGTTTTTTCATAATCAATCATGAGTTTCTGCAGAAAACCTTGTGCGACAAGTCGTGCTTTATACCGCACAATTTCATTTTTCTCATTACGTTTTCATACAAATACCCACTTATATCTAATAGGTATTACACCCTTTGGTGTTTGGACAACATGTCCAAATATTTCTCGCTTTACTAGCGAATTTAATTCAGCTTTAATGGCTGCGTTCTATTTTGGCCAATCATTTCTACGTCGACATTCTTCGACGGTTTTTGGCTCATTTTCTTCATTACTTCTGGTAATGTCAATGGCCATTTTATATGAAAATATGTTGTCGACAACAATTTTATTTATATCCAAAATTTCTCCAGTATTCATGAAATGTATTGAGATCTCATTATTTTCAAGTATCTGTTTCTCTTCAGGGGAAAACATTTCATGAAACACCTCTTCAGGAAGTCCTTTTTCAGGAGATTTATACTCTTCAAGAATTTCCTCTTCAGGAGGTTCTAGAATAGAAAATTAGAGCTCTTTAGGAGCACAAATTATATTTGTAGCCTATATTGTGGATACGTGTTCTTCAGAAACACCAAATTCATTTTGTATTATTTTCTTTCTGAAAATTTTGTCTTTTGCACCAATAGGTCTTCCACGCTTCAGGCATGTTTTAGATTCACCTATTGCTGTTTTGACAATTTGTCCTTTAGGGACTTCAATCCTTGTTGGAGCATTAACAGTAAGAATATAATATTTTACTACACCTTTAGTGTTAGTAAATACATCCGGTAATTGATTTGCAACATTTTGTAAATGAATAATCATTTGAACTTCCAGTTTACATTCATTTATAGGAGGATCAAATTGAGACAGGGTCTTATTATCCCAAGTAATATCTTGTCGTACTTCAGGTACCGATTTTTCTTTACTTATTAATGAAAAAGTAGATTTGTCAAAGTGACAATGCTCAAAACGTGTTTTAAATATATCCCCAGTAAGGGGTTCAAGGTATCTAATAATAGACAGATAATCAAAACTAACATATATCCCAAGTCTACGTTGAGAGTTCATTTTTGTACGTTATGGAGGTGCAATTGGAACATATACAGCACATCCAAAAGTATGAAGATGAAAAATATTTGGTTGTTGACCAAATGCAAGCTGTAATGGAGAATGTTTATGATATGTAGATGGTCTAATGCAAATTAAAGATGTTGCATAAAGTTAGGGGTGTCAAAACGTATTAACGGGTCGTGTTCGTGTCGTGTCAAGGCGTGTACATAATGCTTAAATGGTCAACACGAACACGACCCGTTAAGGATTTCGTGTCAAAAACTTCAACCCTAACACGACCTGTTAAGATAACGGGTTGACATGACACAACTCGTTAAGATCTGTTAAGACTTTTGACACTATGTGACACGACATAACACGACACGATACAACACGATCTAACCCATTTCAACCCGCAAACCCGTTAGTGACCCGTTTGAGTTTAACCTAATTGATTTTATACAAATATTAAAACTTAAATAATAGTTATAAAACATAAAAAGTAATTACAAATTATAATATTAAAATTACAATTCAATAAATAGTATACTATAAAATATGATAAACACACAAATATGATCAACACATTGTAAAATATTAAAACTATAATCCAAACATTATATAAATTGGTTAACTCGTTAATGACTTTTTAATAAGTACTTAAATGGAATAATTAAGTGTCTAAGAGTATAAAACTAATTTTAAATTATGAGTTTTTGAAGTTTAGCTCAAGGGTATAAAAGTAAATTCAAATTTCTTAACGTGTCTTAACGGGTCTTAACGGGTCATAACGGGTTTTGACCCGTTATGACCCGTTATCAAATCGTGTCTTAACGGGTTGACACGATTTGACCCGAAACCCGTTAAGGCTAAACACTAACCCGCTTTTATCATGTCGTGTTCGTTTCGTGTTAACGTGTCGTGTCATATATTGTCACCCCTACATGAAGTATAGCATGTCCCCAAGCAGAAACAAGTAGTCTTGATTTCATAAGTAAAGGTCTAGCAATTAGTTGAAGCCTTTTGATCAAAAATTCAGCTAAACCATTTTTTGTGTGTGTATGGGTAACAGGATGTTCAACATCTATTCCTATTGACATGCAATAATCATCAAAAGTTTGAAATTAAAATTCACCTGCATTATCCAATTGAATGATCTTAATTGGATACTCAGAAAATTGTGCTCGTAATTTGATTATCTGAGTAAGAAGTTTAGCAAATGCAACATTTCTAGTGGAAAACAGACAAATATGTGACTATCGACTAGATGTATCAATCAAAACCATAAAGTATCTAAATAGTCCACTTGATGGATGAATAGGCCCACATATATCTCCGTGAATCCTTTGTAAAAATGATGGAGATTCAACAATGACTTTTGAGGGAGATGGTCTGATAATCAATTTACCTTGAGAACATGCAGAGCACGGAGATTCATTGGGTAGAAATATCTTTTGATTATTTAATGGATGCCCATGTGAATTTTCAATAATTCGTCTCATCATTATAGATCCCGGATGTCCAAGGCGATCATGCCAAGTTATAAATATTTTAGGGTCAATGCACTTCTGGTGCATTACCATATATGATTCAATTATTCTCATCTTTGTATAATACAATCCAGAATATAGAGCAGACAGTTTTTCTAATACGAGCTTCTAGCCCGATATTATTTTAGTAATGAGAAGATGCTCTTTACTGCATTCATTGGTCGTTTCAATATGGTAACTATTAGGCAATACAATATAAGCTCTTCCGGAGCCCTCAATTAAATCTGATGAACCTGATATGGTATAGATATAAGCTTTACTTAGTGTTAGATTTTTAAAATATTTCTTTTCTTTGAGAATTGTGTGAGTTGTAGCACTGTCAGCCAGACATATATCTTTATCATTCAATTCAGAAATAAAAAACTCATCAATGTGATCCATGATTCTACAAAAATATACAAAACTTTTATTACAGATAATAGAAAGAAAATACATTAATTAAGTGGAACACTTCCATCTCCAATTAAGTGGCCAATTCTACCTTTAGGATGATTAAAGAAATCAGAGACATCAAGATTTGTAACATCTACATCTAGTGAATGTAGAAAATCATCTGATGGTTTTACTAAATTTGTTTCATGCATTTTATTCTTTCCTTTAATAGATACTTGATATAAATCAGCTAAGTGTCTGGCCGTACGACAAGTACGTGACCAATGTCCAGTCATTCCACATCTATGACACACCTCTTCATTTCTTTTTGAAGAATTATTTTGTGGGCTTTTACCCATTTCTGAGTTGTACCACTTATGGTGATACTGTATCTTATTATCTCTTTTAATGTTGTCACTTCTGGAACCAATATTTCTATAATTTCTCTTACCACATCCACACCATCGATTTCTTATAAAGGATGCACCATTCACTTCTAGGAATGATGCAAATCTATTACCATTCACTTCAAGGAATGATATTGAGCTAGTAGGACGTAACTTGTGATTTTTTAATAAGAGCTCATTGTTCTGCTCAGCTACTAGAAGACATGATATAAGTTCAAAATATTTTTTGAACTTTCTCTCTCAATACTGCTGCTGCAGGAGCACATTCGAGGCATGAAATGTAGTATAAGTCTTCTCTAACATATCATCATCGGTGATTTTCTCACCGCATAATTTTAGTACTGAACTTATTTTAAAAAGTGCGGAATTAGACTCACTAACACTTTTATAATCTTGCAACCTTAGGTGCAACCATTCAAAACGAGTTTTTGGGAGGATGACAGTCTTCTGATGTTCATACATCTCCCTTAAACTGTTCCACAAAATATAGAGATATTTTATTGTAAGATATTCAGTTTTTAATTTTTCGTGAAGATGGTGATGAAGGAAAATCATTACTTTAGCACAGTCCTGCAGGGACGTTTGATTTCCTTCTTTAATTGTTTCACTCAGGTTCATCGCATCAAGATGGATTTCAGTATCCAGGATAAATAATTTTTTCCAGATATGTCAAGAGCAACAAATTTCAATTTTGTAAGATTTGTCATTTTCTACACATATAAATAATGAAATAAATATGTGTATTTCAGAAAATATATTTATAAATTCACACAGATTTTAAATAATAATTATCAATAAAATATATCAAAGACTGCAAATAATATATTGAAAAACTTACAAAAAAAATAAAATCACTAGCTTCAGAATTGGTAGAACCGTCGTGCTGATAACGTGTTATAAAACTAAAGAAAGAAACTACTATTGTAAAAGAGAAATATATAAGAAACTCTTTTGAAACTCTCTAAAACTTTCTTCTCTCTCTATATTTTCTTATGAATTTCATAACAACTGAAATCTATATTTATAGGCCTTGAAATTACTATGCAAGTCACTATACAAGTCACTATGCAAGTCACTATGCAAGATTTAAAATAATAGTGGTGGGATCATTCACATAATTTTGGTGATGGGACAGGGGGCGGCAGCCGTCCCTCCACTCTCCTTCGTTTCATTACATATTATAGTTTATAGCAGTAATACGAAAACTAATATCTTATGTTTCAGAAAGGTCAAAGGTGGGTCTTCCATTAGACTTTTTGTTTGATCACGTGCTTATCACGAGGCACATATTATCTGGTTATATTTGGCAAGCGAGAAATTTTTAAATATTCTTAAAATATTTTTTTATTATTTATTAATTTATTATAAATTTAATATGTAAGGGGTTGGAACTCTCTTGACCCTCGTTGCTAGGTCCTACACGGCTCATGCTTGCACACTGTCTTGCAACTAATTTGGACTCGATGTTACAACGCAAATCACGATTTGGGGAAGCTTGGGTGTTCGGCAATGGTGTGTGGCTTGGGAGCTTGCTCGGCTACTCAAGTCCAACCTTGAGTTGCTCACCTTCTAGGATGGACAACCCCTCTTGCACATTCCGACCTTGGGTCTTTTACCTTTGGATGGTAGCCGACCCTTTCAAGAACCAATCCGTTCTCTTCCTCAACCCCCAAATTTCAACAAGATCAACAAAATATTGTGCAAGAAAAGTAAACAACGTCGAGGACCTCAGTGGTCCTCCCAACAAATTCACAAAGGTTCAAGTCAACGCGTTGTTTACTTCGTGGAGAAGTGAAAACTTCTCAAATATCACCAAGCAAGAGTCTCTTGGTTGAGACTCTCAATGAAAGCACCAGTTTAGGAGTGATAGGGACCTCGGTCTTGTCCTGATCACCTAAGGGTTCCTCCTTGCAAGGTTTGTTCCCTCCAATGATCGAGTTAGACTCCAATACTTGGTAAGGGTAATATGGATGAGGGAAATGGTTAAGTGAGGCTAAGATTTAGTGAAGCTAGAAGTGAATGAGAGGTTAATTGGCTAGGTTTGGTGGAAAGTGGTGCACGGCAAGGGTGATTGTGGGGTGTTCGGCTAGGTTACTTGTGTTTAGGTTAGATAGTGTTTGATTAGGGAATGTGGTGGCCAAATATGGCTTAAGGCATGCTAGGGTTTTCGGCCAAGTCAATTAGGGTTAGGAATCTAGGATTTTGAGTGGTTTTGAATAAGTCCTAAAAAATTGAAGTATGGCTTATAGCTAAGTGAGGTGGACAGCAAGGCTAGGGCTTGTGTGGCCGAAAGTGTGCATAATGATGGGGTTGGATTTGATTGGTTCACTTCTTCAATTGATGACCAATCAAATAAGAGAATGATGTGGCAATTTAATGAGGTGGCAATTTAATGAGGTGGCAAGTGAAGTTTCGGCTAGGACAAATGGATGTTGGCCGAATGAGATAAAGTAGGAGAATTGGTTTGATTTGAATTTGAATTAATTTGAATTCAAATTGAATTGAGTGGCCGGTCATGCAAGGGCTAGGGGGCACGAAATTGGCTTGTTTTGGATGAGGGATGAGGTGGATTTAAGTGAGAAAATATAGGAGATAAGGTGATGGGTGGCCGGCTAGGGTAAATGGCAAGATGAGAAAGTGTTTTGGCTATGGTTTCATTGCCTATGGCCGAATTCTTCAAAGGTTTTGTGGACTTGTTGCCGTGGGCTTCTTGGGACAAAGGAAACACAAAAATGATCAATTGCACAATCAAATAAAGATTGAACAAAGACCATAGAAGAACATGCAACACCCTTCAAGGCACCAAGGAGTTCGGCAATGCTCTTCTTCTCCAACACCTTCACACTTCCTTCAATCAACAACACTTACACTCAACTCTCTTGAGCAATCCGAATCTCCCAATGGAGGAGGGTTTCGAATTCCTCTAGGAAACACACACACAAGTTCTCAAATCCACAAGTGGTGTGGATTTGGCCTCACAAACACAAAACTCACACAACAATCAATCAAACACTCAATAACATAAATTCAACCAACAAGAACACACTCAACACTGAAACACTCTTTATGAATAACCTCAAAATTTTTATAAATAAACTGAAAACAAACAAAGGATAGATGTGGATCACCGATTCACGAATTGCACGGATGATCCTCTTCCAAAGGGATTCACGAATTGCACCTTAGGGAAGTCCAAGTGCTAAGCATCGAATCCAAACCACAAGAGATGTGGCCGGCCTAACTCTTTCTAATGAGCAAAGTTCTAAAAGTCAAATGTCCAAAAATTGTGAAAATGAAATCTAGAAAATCTATTTAAAGTGTCCTACAACTTGGAAACCCCCATTAGGTCCCTTATTAAAAATAACTAATTACTAAAATTACCAATGCAATAAAATAATAAAATAACATAAAAATAAATGTAGGAGGCACCTAATGCATTGTGTGGCCGTGTGATGCTATCTCCACAGTCAGGCTTGTCTCGTGCTCTCTCGCTGCATGGCGTCTGGTGGTGCGCGGGCCATGGCTCTGTGCAGGGCCAACTGATGGTGCTCATGGCAATATATCATGCATGGTCCTGGTGGTAGGCACAAGGTCAATCCACATCGATCTGATGCTGCCTAATCAAGGTACTCGGGCTGTGGTCCTACATGGCCTGGGCTGGGTACCGGGGTGGTGTGCATGCATTGTCCAAGCTGACGGTCTGGGCACAGGCTGCATGGCGTGGGCTGATGCCGCACGCTGGATGGCATGCATGGTGTGCATGCCACTGGCCTGCTCTACAAGGCGCGAGCTGGCGCCACGCGCCGGATGGCATGCATAGTGTGCATGCCACTAGCCTGCTCTGCAAGGCGTGGGTTGGTGCCGCGCGCTGGATGTCGTGCCTATGAAAACACGCCACTAACATCGCTGAGTGGGGCTATGGTGCGCAGTGTTGCGCACATGGTGGGGCGCAGATGCACACGCACGTGTGCGCGCAGGTGAATGCGATGTGGGGGGCACCTATGCACACATCGGGCTGTGCGCATGCACTGTGCATGGCCAGTAGCCTCGCTGGGCACCTGCTGCGTGTCAAGGCCTAAGCCAAGGCATGCCTGTAGACTAGTCAGGAAACTGTCCTAGCCCTCCAAGGCCTGAGTCAGGGCCTGATCCTGGGCATCTCCTCTAGGGGTTCTGACAGGTCGTCGGGGTTCGCTGTCGCAAGGATAGGGTCGCTGGCTCCTTATGGTCCCGATGGGCTGGGCAATGTTGCCTACCGCCATGGACGACAGCGGGAGCTGGACTGAGGTCGAATTCCCTTAAAAATTCATCTTTATTTTAATTTTTTATTATATTTTTTATTATTTTTTTTTAATTTTTTATTGTATTTTTTATTATATTTTTTAAATTATATTTTTTATTATATTTTTATTATATTTTTATATAAATTATAAAAATTTAAAAATATTTAGAAGGTAAGCTACAAAGACGCACCCATGCGTCACCCTAAAATAAATAAAAGAGAAAAATTTGTTACAAGCGTATGGTGTAAACGTTGTATGGTCGGCATGCCTTTTAATAAAAAAGTAACAATTATACCCCCATTAATTTTTCCTCCTTTTTGTAATTTTTATTTATTTATTATTTTTATGTATGGTTCGATTATATCCGGTTGCACGTCTCGACTGTGTTTAGCAAAACTCTAAATAAAATGATAAGGAATGTTCCTGCTCAAATAAATAAATAAAAAGCCTTCACTTTCCATTACATGCGCTTTCTTTCATTCATCGCTATCATCACCACCGACGCTGACAGAATCGTAGTCAGCGCCTCCTACCGAGTCCATCGCAAAAATAGGCTGATGTTCCGAACTTACATTCTCTGAAGACCTAAGTTTTCAAAAGGTTTTCAGAGAGAGAAGAAAAACAGATCCATTTCCATTGGGGAAACCAAAACCATGGAAGATTTCAGATCCAAATCGGTTGCAGATGGAAGGATGCAGATGGAGAGCTACGGTAGTAGTGGTGGTGGTGGTGGTGGGGTGGGACCCACAGCATCTGAGTTCAATAGTATTGAAGATCTGAGGTGCTACAGTGCTTCATACGCAACCTCGGCGCAAACCAACCAAACCCAGGTCGGAAATGATGCCAATTTCAAGAAGGGAAAATCCACAAATGGGTCGGTCTCAAAGAGCTGGAGTTTCGGCGATCCGGAGTTGCAGAGGAAGAAGAGGGTCGCTAGCTATAAGGTATATACGGTGGAAGGGAAGGTCAAAGGGTCGCTGAGAAAGACCTTTAGGTGGCTTAAGGACAGGTACTCCAGGGTTTTGGAGGGTTGGTAGTAAGAAATTTCTTTTGTCGGTTTTGGGTGCTTGTCTTGTCTTGTTTTCTATTTCGAAGGCTGTTCAATTCGACTTGGTCTACTGTGTATGTCTTTGAGTTTGAATGGCATGTTGGGTATTTATAGGTATGAGGTTTTATGGCTTCGAAATGTTGGGACTTTGCCGTTTTCGGTGAATAATGCTGGGTATGGTTTGTATATTATGCAATTTATTTATACCAATTTGGAAGCCTTCTGATTTGTGTATGTTTCTATGTGTTGGGATTGATATGCAAAAGGGAATCAATATAAGCAATGTGAAAGTAAAAGCCTGTGTTTTAGTCCTTCAATTGACCATAAGAAATTTCTTCGGATTCTGAGTAAGTTAGGTGCTCCTAATAATTCCTGCTGTCGACTTGCAAGATTTTTGGACTATGTATGCTTTCTTTGTCTTTACTTTGTATTGAATCGTCCAATTTGGTCAAATAATTAGAGAAAATTTCGATTTTGTTGTCAATACTAATTACTGATTGCTACAGATGTAGCATTAATTAGATATGCTTTGCCACGGTTTTTGGAGGTGGAGGAGCTGTTATCTTAACTAATGGAGGGGCTTTAGTCATCTTAACTAATGAAGGAGCTTTTGGATTATGCTTTTATTTCATTAGAGATGTTCTGGATTGCCCTGATTTATTTTGGTCTTAAATAGACATCCTCGTACCCAATTACATGTGTACACTTATCTTCAGTCCTTTTTTTGACAGAGTGATAGGGCAACTTCTTCATTTCAAAGATAACGGGTGGTTTGGATTATAAGAAGATGAGTTATGAATAATAATAAAATGAGTGGTTGAGATGAGTTGAAGTTTGAAATTAATGGTTGAGATGAGTTGAAAGTACGAAATGAATTGTAAATAGTAAAACTGAGTTTTGAATACAAACCACCTTTAATCTCAACTTAAATATCCAAATTATCACCAATGAGTTTATTGTTTTTAAGCGGATTAAAATGAGTTAAATTGAATTATAAATACTAATATTTTGTGAGTCTTATTGAGATAGGTTTAACTGTTTTAGGATGACATGGATTTGATTTTTTTAGGTTGAAATGTAAGAAATAAATTGAGATGAATTTAATATTTTTATTAAAAATTCAAAAAGTAGTTGGTCCCACCGTTGAGATATTTTCTAATTGCTTGCCCGAAATTACAAGGTCTAATGCATAGAGTAAGCACAAAATGCTCATGTGGAGTCCACATTGTCTGAAAATCACACCGACAATATTAAATGGTGTAAAACCTAATGCTCATAAAACAATAAACCATTACTCAAATACTAAACTTTTTTGTAAGTAAATTCTAACATTGCTCTAATTTTATTCACAAACGTTAGTAAAACACAAAATACTTTTCAATTTTGACTTTTGACTTTTTTATATAATCATTATTTAAACACAAAAATCACTACAATTTTTATAAATTTCAAATATAAAATAATACTATAAATTATATTCAAACAAAATTTCAACTTTATAATATTTTTATTTAATTTTTTCTCTCTCCTTTCTCAATCCAATAAAAGATCTTCACTTAAATCATTTTATTATTATTCACAAAATTATTTTTATGGGCAGCTATGAAAATGGAAAGACTATTCACTCTTGTCAGAAAAAAACTACTTAATGCACGAAGGATTATTCATGCTAGAAAGACTACAATAATTGCAATTATGGAGAGTGAGGAATGACAAAATAATAAAAGAATTACAAATCACAAATGTTGAGCAACTCAAAGGATATATAGTATTATATACATATATCTCCATCAAAATAAATAAAAAATAAAAAAACAATAACAAAAAATAGCTATTTGAAAAAGGAATAATAAAAGGTTCAAAATTGAATCGGGAAAACACAGGAAAGGCTCAAAATTAAAGTAATTGTGCTCAGCATAACGTGTATAAAAAAATTGGAAAAAAAAAAAGACCCCAAGAAGAAGAAAGAACCTAAAGAGGAATATGAACACATCGGCCAATCATCTCCAACAAGCTGGAGAAACATTGCAAGACATCATAAATCAAGACTTCATCAGGGATTAAAAGTAGAATAGTTGCTAGCCGGAATAGAAAATGAACATAAGCCTGAGCTTTTATATAGACAGCCGTGCCTGGGGTAAAGTTCAGATGAACCTCTACTTTTGACAACGGATTCAACGTCTCTGCTTTAAGCTGGCATCCATGCCCAGAATCCCCCCGCGTTTCAAGTCCCAACAACTCAACTCCAACCTCCATCACAACTCAACTTCCAGCAAACCTATTCCTACTGCAGAGCATAAAAGCATTAGCATACTAGAAATTCGTGCTTTACAAGAGTGCACCAAGATAAGCACTCATCAATTGTCTAACTGCAGGGTCCCAATGCCCCTGAGGGCACCTTCATAGTTCCTTGAGGTATTTCTCCCAGTCGGTGTTCGCCTGGGATCTGTAGGTCCAACTGGTAAATTCCTTTGCCCACCTGAAATTCTGTGCGCTGCTCCAGGGCTCGCCTCGGTAGTACGACTGGGATCTGACTCACTCTCAACAAATGCATCACGGCTGCTAGAAACAGCAGCTCGTCTTGATGATCCACTTGGCAATCCCAAATTATTGGAGTTTAATAACTGCATGGTCCAACAACAAAATAATGTGCATTAGTTTCTTCAAGATAGAACGTGACAAAAGGAGCAGGACAACTTTACAAGGAAAATCATGCTATACATCAATTCCATGCCTATCTCTGAAGTGGGAAGCGCCAACCAAACAAGGGAAGATGGTAAGATGTCAGTAAGCTTAATGCAACAATTTAGGAAAATTAAGCAACTGCCACACTACTGCAAGGGACAACTCAACAGCAACCTATTATGTAATTCAGAGAACCAAAGAAAAAAAGGGGGTTGGGGGGTAGAAAGGTTTATTCCTTTTTGCTTAGTTTTAAAAGGTCTCACTGAACATAAATAGCAATAGGGAACTATCCAAGTTAGATAAGTTATCAGATGAAAATCAAAGAAGTTCATGAAACCTAGAAGAAACAAAAAATAAAAAACACTCTTGACTTAAACACAATATACATTCCGATTAACTCACCACAGCATTGTTCGAAATAGCAGAATCATTAACAAGTGGACTTCTCTGCCTTGTAAAAGTTCCAGAATTAAAAGCAGGTACTGAAATTCTCCTTCGTGAAGAATCCATTGGAGACAAACCAGCTGCTCGCCCATCCTCCCCACCTGTAACAAAATAAGAGAAGCAAGCACCATAAACACCAAGCTTATGTTCAAGACTTATGCAGCTGTTCTTCCAGTTTGGGCGAATATGACCAGATGTCAGAAAGTTGGTATTATAAAAAGGGACAGGAGGAAAGTAATAGGAGTTGAAAATGATTAAAAGAAGCCAGATATATCCTTATAAAAAGTATGCAAATGATAGGAAGTGAGAATCTATCAACATGATCCCCACTTAAGGAACTATACAAGAGAATGAGGTTATTAATACCTATGTATTCATTGAAAAAATAAAAAATAGTATCAACGTAAGAAGAAATACTAGGAAAATACCTGTCTGTCTATCAGCATTGGCAATGGCAGTGGGCATTCCAGCACTAGTTCCAGCACCAGCACCCTAACAAAAGCATGGTATTACAAGATGCATTTAATGCTGATGAAAAGACAAGAATACTAATAACTTACAATGGCACGGACTGAGGGAGTGGCCAGCTGTGATTGCTGATACTTCAAAATGGTCCAATCGAATACATAATCAAACTGGAAGCCTGTACAGAATCAAAGAGAGTAACGAATAGCTAAAATACCGATGCTATTCCGACAACTTTCAGACAAGTTATCTGATGCCGGCTTTCACCATGCAAAAATGAATGTGAGAAGTCAAAGGAAATGTGCTTTAAAAAAAAAAAAATCACTAACCTTCACGGATAAAAAGGTCACGAAATATTCTTTTCAGATAAGCATAATCTGGTTTGTCATCAAATCGTAAGGAGCGACAATAGTGGAAGTATGATGCAAATTCTGTTGGAAACCCCCGACACAAGGCCTGAAAGAAGCATCAGGTACAACATTTACAACTTGCAGAAGCTGGACATATAGAATAGGCTGCCACTATTTACAAACAACAAACCTCAATTGAGGTCGAAACTTTCTTTTCACTAATTTTGTCATACTTCTGTTTCTTAGTTCCTGCTTTCAGTCCCTGCCAAGGAAGACTAAAGGAAAAAGAGCAATAAGTAATTTATTGCAGAAATCAATGCAAGAATCAAAGGAACAAGGACCAACAATCACCTTCCTCTCAAAAAGTACATAAGGACATATCCAAGGGATTCTAAATCATCCCTCCGGCTTTGTTCTATCAAAACATCAGGAAACAAAGAACCATTATAAGAAAATCCAGAAGGGGCTTTTAACTGGAAAGGCCACTCATAGAAAGAGAACCAAGTGCAAAATGATAAGGGAAAGCATACCTATACCAAGGTGAGTGTTCATACTTGCATATCTAGCAGTTCCAGTCAAATTCTTGTTCTCTCTGCAGTATCAATGAAATGCACAATAAACATTTGGTTTGCCATAATTACCATGTGACAAGGGATTGGCCATGTTCATACATGTTAGCACAGGTAGCCATGATCCCCCTAAAAAGAAGTTAATTGAAACCTTAGCCCTTGTTTGTTTTTACAATTTATCTTAATTCATCTCATCTCATCTAATCATTACAATTTTCTCAAATTTTCACACAAAATAAAATAAACAATTCAACTTTTTCAAATCCCAAAACAAAAATAATATTAAAAAATATATTCTAACAATATTTTATTCAACTTTCATCTCAACTCATCTCATCTAAAAAAAACAAACAAAGCCTTAGTCTCCGGCAATCTGCCACTCCTATTAACCCAAAAACCCAACAAAGGACTTATTTAAGGTGCTTCCGAGCACACCTCAGAGTTAAAAGAACCCATGATCTTTCCATCAAGTGTTCTCTTCAGATATCTCGAAAATAGACCTGTAGACCTTGCTTATATCCTTCAAAACCTATTGCTAAGAAGAGGACTTTTTGTTATTTCCTTGCTGCAACACTTGAAAGTTAAGTTTTAAGATGTTATTCCAAGATTGAAGTCCAAAGTGCTAGCATTACTTGAGCCATCTTTCCTATTCTCTAGACACACCAAACAGCCAACATCAAACCAGAGGAAAGAGCGCTAGAGGCTGCAAGTGAAAACCTCTAAACCAAGCAAAGGTGCGTTTTCAGGCGAAATTGCATCAAAATTGGAGCTTTCATCCACTTGGACACCTAAAACAACCAAAAGAAGGTGCAAGAACTCAATCCATACAATCAAAATTCAAGTGGACATATTGTGCCACTTAGCTCTTCCCTTAGTACATAGCTTATTACCTCAGGTTGCAAAGAAAGTGTTGCCATTTTACAACTCAAGGAGGTGAGTAAGCATCTGTTGATGTTGAAGCTAAAATGTTATGTTTTCTATTTTTAAGTTATATGCCATATTGTTAACCTTCTCAAGTAAACCCCATTGTTTTTTTTTTTTTTGATAAGTAAACAATTGTCTTAATAGAATAGGCAAAGCCCAAGTATACAAGTTGGTATACAAGAGACAGGACCTATCTAGGTCGAATGTGGTAAGTACAAACCAAGAAAATCATGAAAATGAAGGCCATTGAAATCTATAGCTATTGTCCATAGCATGAAAGTTACAACCTGCAAATGCTTTAATGTGATATATGTGCTATGCATATCTCTAGGCTATGAAAGCTGAGAGGAATCTCATGATTTGAAAAAGTCATGAAAAGACTCCGGCTATGAAAGTTATGAGAAACTAAAGAAATGAAAGAGTGACGAATAAATGCATTACAAGTTTTGAAATTTGGCCATTGAGAACGTGACGGTACCAAAGCTAGAGGGGTGGATGTGCAGGTCACTGAGAAGTAGTCGTCTAAAAGATGTTTTGCATCTAATATAAGAAGTAATTTCCCTAGTGGCCCATAAGAGGTGGAACTGGTAAGGTCTCTTTTTCTATGGACAACGGCACTACGTAAGATTTTGACGGACGACAATTTAAGAAAACATGGGATGATAGTCATTGAGTGGTGATCTTTGTGCAAGAAAAATGGGGGGTCGATCGATCATATTTTTCTGCATTGTGAAATGTCAAGAAATTTATGGGATGGTATCATTGGAAGGGCAGGGCTGAATTGGGTAATGCCCAAAGGCGTGGCAGATCTCCTAGCTTGGTGGAAACGACATCATCAGTGCAATCAAATGGCTGCGACGTGGAGGATGATTCCTTTGTATCTACTGTAGTGTCTTTGGATGGAAAGAAATGATAGATGCTTCAACAACAAGGAGAGAACCATGGGGGAAATTTAAGACTTTTTTGCATCTTCTTTGGTTCAATGGTTTTCTGCTAATGTACGAAAGGGAGGGGATGTTCATGAGTTTTTAACTTCTTTTCAACTCAATAGAATGTAACTAGGTTTATCTTTTGTATACTCCATGTGTACTTGAGCTTTGCCTAGTTGTGTTCAATCAAGAAAGATTATTACTTATTAAAAAAAAAAGAAAAGGTGGAACCGGTACACGACCTAGGCACACAAGGGTTAATTTGTTGACCATTATATGAGGCTAAAAATAAATGTTGTTTTTTCCAACATTGTCCATGTGATGTTAAAGCTACTTTCAAAAAAATTTGAAAGGAAAACTTCTTTAACGATAATGTAATGAATGATATGCTACTTACATTGAATCATTTTTGCTTTTATGTTTTATAATCTCCCAGGTAATAATAGTGACGAGTCTACAAGCCAAAGTAGAGGAGATGTTGAATAGTGAAGGATTGAAACTTTGGTTTTGTCTGGCATTATCATTTTTGCTTAAGATTAAATATATTTGATTTGTTGAATTTTATTCTTTTTGAGGTTTTAATATTTACAGAACTCTTATTACTTGGTGCTGTAGAAAGTACTGTATTACTCCTAACCTTATTGAGAAGGAGTATTACATTCTATGCTCAAGTTTGTTTCCACAAGAGTGTAAGTACTCTCTTCCTTTGGACAGCCTCTAGAGACCTTAACGGACTTAATTTTCATGACTTCCTATTTTTCCCTCCTTCAAAATGAGTGTATGTTATAGTATACTTCCTATGTATTTTGATTGCGTGTTTAAATAAGTCATATTACTTATTGAGAAAGTGAGATGTAGATTAACAAGTTGAAAGAGGATGATGTATTTACTAAAAAGTGCACAAAAGTACTCTCTCAAGTTCACCCACTTATTTTATGTCTCTATTTCCCCTCCTTGCAAGTGTAGACAACTGTAGAGATTGGAACTAAATCAAGAAACTACACCAAAGGAGCACATAAAAGCTTTGAATGACGAAAACCTACACACACGTTGTTAAGAGTTAAAATATCCCTCTTAAAGACATAGCAAACCAAACACAATTATTCCTCTCACCTGTAAGGAATGTGTTGATGGGTTGAACTGTCTCTATATTTCTTTGCCAGACCAAAATCAATGATGTACACCTGCATGATTTGAGTATTAATTACAATTCAAAAGCAATATACTGAAAGAAATATATAGATATAATATGAAATTTTGAACACAAACCTGATTTGCACGCCTTCCCAAGCCCATTAGAAAGTTGTCAGGCTTGATATCTCGATGCAGAAATGATTTAGAATGAACAAATTCAACACGATTAATCTGAAGTAACCAGAACAAAAAAAAAAAGGAACAGATAGATTAGTTTTGGGCAAGTATATAACTAGTCAAACATTATGCATGTCTCTATGGAATCTACCATTTGATCTGCAAGCATAAGAACTGTCTTCAAAGAAAGCTTCCTACTGCAGAAGTTAAAAAGATCTTCAAGACTGGGTCCAAGCAAATCCATCACCAAAACATTATAGTCTCCCTCCACTCCAAACCATCTCACATTTGGAATTCCAGCTGCCAAAACCAAAATTGAGTTTTAATGAGAATTCAATATCAGATGCACCACAAAATGAAAACTAAAACATGAAAAACAATTCCAATGACAAACGAATACAAATGACCAATTGACAGATAAAGTAAGTCTTATTACTTCCTCCCTGTAGGATTCTGTATAACTTTGATTCATATAGCAGCTGAGGATGCTTTGTCTTGACATTTTCCTGGATGTAAGAAACAAATCAGCATCTTATGAACCAAAAATGATCCAATGCCATTGAAGTAGCAAACATAAGGATAGACATATGTTTGAGTATGATGAAGGCATATATTCATGATTGAGCATGATGAAGGCATACATTCATGTTTTAACTCGTGATCCACAGTTAAAAGTATCTTATCAGATGATATAACAATATCAGTTACCTTTTCTCACTCTGTCAAATAAAACATAAAATTAACTACAATAATTCAGCTCTCCAAGATAGATGATCACCCAGGTCGCTCAACCTCTCTCACTAGATCTTTTTTGGGAAGAACTTGACCGTGTAAATTCAATAAGAAAACAATGAGTAGATGGAAATGTCTCTTTTTATGGACGCTGAATAACGTCAAAATCCCAAAATCTGGTGGGTTGGGCATACCAACCAAGTAATACTAAGAATTTAAACCCTGCATCTCAAAAGCAAGACGTTCAGTGTTCAACGCCCATTTTTATACTTTAATGCCCTTACTCCTCGCCAGGAATATGGGCCCCAAGGGGTGAGGCTGTGGAAAAATTCAGGAGTGGGACTTTTTTCCAGTCATGCAGCCATGCTAGATTGGAGGTGGGTGACGGCACCATGGTTAGATTCTATCATGACTTATGGTGTGAAAACAAGGCCCTTAAAAAAGCTTCTCTAGAGGTGTATAGTATCGTGTGTGTTTGGGAGGCAACAGTAGCTGATCTATTGGAGTTCACCAATGGCTCAACTCAGTGAAATGTAGCCTTTTTAAAGTGGCTCAAGACAGAGGGTAATGCCTTCGCAGTGTCTTTCAATCTTTTGTACTCTACTAGATTACATCATAAAAGAGACGATAAGACTCTGTGGGGGCACCATCCAAGAAAGGGAATTCCATACTTGATATTTCTAGAAGGTTCTAGTATCTCAAGTTAGTAGCTCCTTTCCCTGCTGGGGTATTGGGCGATCTAAAATGCCTCCAAGAGTAGAATGTTTTTGCTTAGACAGCCTCCTTAAGGAAGATCCTAACCATGGGTAACCTAAGGAAACATCATATCAGTCTGACAAATTGTTGAACATACAAAAGGAGTGGGAAATCCATAAACCAGATTTTACTCAATTATGAGACGTCAAGTGCCTTGGAATGACCATTTTGGGTATCATTGGATTGAAGAATTATACCCAAAAGGAAAGCATACATTTGTTCTAATTAGACGATATGTGGCAGCCCACAAGTTACAGCAGTGTACAAAATGATCCCTATCAATCTTGTGTCGCACCTTTAGCAGGAACTGAATGATAGAAATTTTAAGGATCTCAAACCAACAATTGAAGGGCACAAATTTGTTCCTTCGGGCAGCCTCTATAGGTTTTATTGGGCAAGTTTTCATAATTTCTATATCTTTCCGTTTCTAGTCAGTTGTTCCTCTTGTATATGTTGTGTACTTGGACTAATAAAATCTTGAGTTAGCTATAAAAAAAAATAACAAACCTTTCAGGGAGATTATTTATATAATTATGACCCCTCGAGAGTTGCATTTTATACCTGGACATCCTCATTAGACAAGATTCTCACCTTTGATACCCTCCAAAAAGAACACATGGTACCATCGGAAAAAGAAAAGATACATTTTTTTATATAAATAAAAAAATAAAAAGAAAAGATACATTGTAATGGTTGATTGGTGCTACATGTGCAAGAAGAGTGGCGAGTCTATGAATCATCTTTTATTCCATTGTGATATTGCTAGTGATCTGTGAGGTGACGTTTTCAGATGAGTTGATTTGGGCATGAGACTCTTGTATATGTTGTGTACTTGGACTAATAAAATCTCAAGTTAGCTATAAAAAAGATAACAAACCTTTCGTGGAGATTATTTATAGGATTATGACCCCTTAAGAGTTGCATTTTATACCTGGACATCTTCATTAGACAAGATTCTCACCTTTGATACCCTCCAAAAAGAACACATTGTACTATTGGAAAAAGAAAAGATACATCTTTTTATATAAGTAAAAAACGAAAAAGAAAAGATACATTGTAACGGTTGATTGGTGCTACATGTGCAAGAAGAGTGGCGAGTCTATGAATCATCTTTTATTCCATTGTGAGATTACTAGTGATCTGTGAGGTGACGTTTTCAGATGAGTTGATTTGGGTTGTCTCATTCCCAAAAAAAACAGACATTTTTCATTCTTGAAGAAGGCTTGGTGGCAGACACCATATCATAGTAGTGTGGAAAAGGCTTGAATGGTTTATTTGGAGGAAACTGAATGATAAAGCTCTGAGGAGCATGAACAGGCACTGGAGGAGTTAAAAACCTTATCACTCATTTCTTTAGGACAGATTATATAGAATTATAACAGGCATAACTTTAATGATTTTCTTGTATTTTTTGCACCTTCTAGATTTGTACTTCTTGCATACTTCACGCTGCATCTTATAAAAAGATAGTAATCCCAACTTCCATTTTTTCCTCAAACAGAAAAAAAACGAGTGAAAGATGTGGTTATGATTTCGAAAGAAACGGAGACCTACAGAATCTATCCCATAACACTCTCCGAAGGTAGCGGAAATAAAAAGAAAAACTTGTATACCGCAGAAATTAACTTCAGCATCCCCATCATAGAAACAAAATGGAAAAATTGTATCAAAATGAAATATGATAAAAGCAACAAATTGCACAATTCATGAATTTCTATAGGCGAAATCAGGCGTGCAATACTCACAAGTTTAATCGCAACGTCTTCGTTAGTCTGAATATTGGTACCTGCACCACAAATTCAATAACCGATTACAAACTGAAACACCAAACTATCCCCCAACAAACCAAAAAAAAAAAGAAACAGAAAACAACAAACAGACCGAGATAGATCTCCCCGAACGAGCCGCTACCGATCTTTCGGCCCAGCCGAAACCTGTTCCCAACGCGATGCTCCATTTACACAAGGAAATTTTTCGAAACCCTAGCTAACTTTATAAAATCAAATCTTATATGAAAAAACGATAACGCCGAGAAAGCACAAGACTCTGCACCGAAAGGATACAAAAATTCAATGGTAAACGCCGACAAAAGCTCAAAAACTAAGCGAGGGGGAAATTGATTCTAGGGGGTTAGGTTAAAGGAAGTTTCGATAACAGAAATGGCAGGAAAAAGGTGAGAGACAAATGTGTTGAACGATTTTCTTTCTCTGGCATCGTGGTGGTAATATTAGACTTGATCCAATCCGAAGCAATAGACTTTGGAACAACCACAATCTCTCCCCCCCTCCCTCTCTCTCTCTCTCTCTCTCTCTCTGAGATGCTTCGTTTCTTTCTAATTTTCTTTTTATTTCTTTTTTCCTGTTTTGGAAAAATGCTTGTCCACGCGTGTTCCATACGCGTGGTAAAACTTTTACCGGATGAATGTAGGGACGGTGAAAAGTTCTTTCGCCGAGGTCGGGTCCGGTGTCACGTGACTATCCCCCCAACCGAAGTCACTGTCACGTGATATTAAATAAAAGCATTCTTTTTTTTCTTTTTAACAACCAGAAAACTATTTCCATCCAAAAAGTCATTACATAGCAACTTGATCAAATTAAAGAGAATCATCAATAAAATTTGGGACATTTCTCCATCACATTTGAATAACACTAACATTCAAAATATATCTACCTAAAGTGTGTGCCACTCCTTTTCCATAATATTGACATACTTAATACAAACTTTTTGAAACAATTCATTAAATTTTTTATTTCCTAAAACAAATGGCCATTAGATGAGAAAGTGGCACACCCAGATTTCAAAGCATGTAATATAAGCAAACAATCAGATTCAACGACAAGTTTTGGTATCTCATAAGAATACATACCTGCAATCCACGTAGAATAAAGAATAAATCCATAGTTGTTAGTTCATCTATTACCCTCTCTAATATAGTTGTTGCCATCACCCCTCTCTCGCTAAAACCACGAAGAATCAAACCAATTCCTAACTTTTGTAAGTTGAAAAATACAACTACATCAACATTAAGTTTTGACAATCTCTCATGTGGAGATTGCCATTGACAAACTTTTTTCACATCATGAACATTTGAAGAGCTGAATGTATTAAAAGAATAATACAAAGACAAAGCATGATTAACAGTCATTCTTAGACTCAATACTTCATTAACCGTAATCATTTTGTTTTGCCTATACAACAAATCCCAATATATCACAAAGAAAAGAGCAAAATCAGCTTCACTCCCTAATTGCGTAATAGCTTTCACATTATTCATAAAGCATCTATCAAGATGAAGTAACATAGCCAATGAAGAAAATTGCTGCCAAAGCACTTAGATTGCAAGGCAAAAAAGAAGGGAATGAACATTACCTTCTTTCACCTCTTGGCAAAAACAACAACCCCTTTCAATAGTTATTTTTCTTGCTCTAAGATTCATACATGTTGGCAAGGTATCCTTGCAAAATTTCCATGCAAAAGTCTTGATTTTTCGGAAAACTTTCATCTTCCACAATTGTTTCCACATCTCGTATCTAATCTGAACACTCCCTTATATTATTCAAAATTATCTCTTGTATAATCCGATAAGCACTTTTAATATTGAAATTCTCATTGGACTCGTTGGACCAGATCCATTTATCCCAATAGGGTGTAAAAAATAGCATTATCTTCATAATTTCCTCAGGTACTATTGGTTTGAAGATAGATCGGACTAAGTCAGTCTTTCATGTTCTAGTCTTTTGACAAATAAGAGTATCATTCGTGGTATTTTCCTGAGAAACAGACAACAAGTTTTTCCTTTCTAGAAAAAGATTTTTGTGATTAGGGACCCAATAATCTGTCCAAATCTAGATGGACTCCCTAGTTCCTACCCTTCAACGGCATCCTTCAAGCAAAAAGATTCTTGGTTGCTTGGCAGGTTCACCCGGCATCCCTACCTAGTCTCACATCAAACAAGTGGATTGACATGCTTTTTTTAAGCAAAAATTGAAGTAATGCTAAGTACAAGTTCAAATATATAAGTCTTGTACGAGTTTTTTATAATTATGTGGGTTGCATTAAAAAAAAAACAAAATTTTCATATTTTTCTATGATGGGATCTTCTTTTTTATAAAAAGTTTCTGCAAGACTTGTGCATTTGAGACTTATAAATTATCATTTTTTAAAAAATAAATGAGTCGGACTGCTCGTGCACTCCAAAATATTATTGTATTAAAATATATTTAAGGATTTGTTTGGATTGAGAAATATTCTCAATTCATTTTTATGAGTTTTACAAGTTTTTATATAAAATATAATAAATCATTCAAATCTTCAAATAATAATATTAAAAAATAATATTTTATTCAATTTTTAATTTTCATCTAAAACCACATCATTTCATCTCACTAATCAAATAACCTCTAAATTACAAAAACACCTCTCATTTCAACTTTCGACAAAATGCAAAATTATTTTTTTGAAATGAACTAAAAAAATTCCCCACCCTCCTCTCTTCAATCCCTGTCCAACTGAGTAACTTTTGTCGTGTCCTCCACTATCAACAATACCATCACTACACCTGATTAGCTCTCAAAGAACACCTCAATAAAAAATGCTAAGGACGTGCCAAGCCAAAAATCATGAGAATAATTTTTTTTATACACGTATAATGTTTCTATTTGTAGTGATAAAATCTATTACAAAAGAATATTCTACTTTACCATTATAAATAGCAGCCATGTATCGAATACAATTCGAATGAAGAAGAATATTCAATTCCATCAAATATCTTTCTGTTTTCTTTGTTTTATTATGGTATCTAGAGCTTTTCTAGGACTCACGTCCATTGTCTCAGGTTTTTAGTCCAACTTCCAAAGCTTGCTTCCATGGCTGAAATTCCTACAGAACTAATCTATTCCCCTCCCATTTCTAATGCAATTTCTAATGTCCTTCTTCCATCTCCCTTCAACTTGATTACTATCAAATTAACAAATGAAAATTATCTTCTACTAAAGGCACAAGTCATACCCTACCTCATAGGACACAACTTATTTGGGTATGTTGATGGGACTATTGTTCCTCCTAATTGCTCGATAAAAGTTCTAGCTTGGCAACTCTATTTTCCTAGCTTGGTAACAACAAAACCAAGCCATCATGAGTGTCCTCATTTCACCTCTATCTAAAATCTTGATTGCACATGTTCTAGAGGCATCATCTTCTCGCGAAATATGGGATGTCCTTAAAAAATTATTTGCTGCAAAATTGCAAGCTTGCATCATGCAAATGTAGTTGCAACTCACTACCCTAAAAAAAGGTTTGGACTCTATAGCGGAATACTATAGACGTGCCAAGATTCTCCAAGACTCTTTAGATATGGCTAGTAAAACTCTATCATCATCTGAGTTCATTACTTTCCTTTTGGTTGGTTTAAGCACAAACTATGACTCAGTAGTTACTTTCATTATACTGATGTCAATCCTCTCACTCAAGCTCAAGTCTATAGTCATCTCCTTACTCATGAGTGCAGATTAACCCATCAGAGCACTGGTCTTACGGCTTCTCCTGAATTCTCTAATAATACTACTCAGAAACAACACAACAATAATTCCTCTCGAGGTCGTGGTTTCTCTCGGGGGAGGGGAAGTTTCAAAGGCCGTGGTGGTCGTGATTTTCCCCCCTCTTCAACTTTCTTTAAACCCAACCAACCCACTTGTCAAGTGTGTCATAAGCAAGGCCACACAGCTAACCCATGCTACCATAAGTTTGATTTCAGGTTTTAATCCTCACCTTCACCATCCCTTTCAGCAAATTTCACCTAAAGAGACATTATCATCTACCTCGCTCATACTTGCTGACACTAATTGGTATCCTGATTTCACTGCAACACATCATTTTACACATAAATTTTTTAAAATTTCTCTTAATCCATTTGAGTACAAAAGTGATGAACAAGTGCATGTAAATGACATCAATTCTCTTCTAATCCACCAAGTTGGCAACCCCACCATCTCTTCCACTCATAGCAATTTTCTCTTCTCCAAACTTTATCATGTTTCTTCAATTTATAAGAATTTGGTTTCAGTTACAAGATTTTGTAAAAATGATTATGTTTATTTATAATTTCACTCTTCATTTTTCTGTGTGAATGATTCCTGAACCCAAGAACTTTTTCTCCAAGGCCCTACTAAAGTTGGCATGTACAAGTAGTTTCCACAAACATCTCTATTTCCTCAAGCTTGTATTGGTGAACGTGTTTCTTTATTCCAGTGGCACATTCGGCTAGGTCATCCCTCCATGAAACTAGTTGATAAAATAATTTCACAAGTGCTTCTTCCTATGAAGTCATTTTCCTCCTCGAGTTTATTCTCATCATGTTTCAGGGCAAAATTACATCAACTTCCATATAACCGATCCTTTTCTAGATCATTTGTTCCACTTCACCTTTTATTTATAGATTTATGAGGTCCTACACTGATGCTATCTCATGGTGGTTTTATATATTATCTTTCTTTAGTTAATGACTACAGTAGGTTTACCTATATTTTTTCATTAAAATGTAAACTCGATGTAATCATAGTTTTTCTATCTTTCAAGCATCATGTAAAAACTCTTTAATACAAAAAATATGTGCAATACAATCAGATTGGGATGGAGGATTTAGATCTCTTAATCATGTGTTACAATCTTTTGGTATATCTTATTGCATTTCTTGTCCATATGCTCACTTACAAAATGGTTCCATTAAAAGAACACATTAGCATATTGTGAAAACCAGTCTTGCACTTCTTGCTCGTTCTTCTTTACCTCACTCTTATTGGTTTGGTGCATTTGTCACTGATGTCTTCTTAATTAACTGGTTACCAACACCTACATTGCATAATAAATCACCCTTTGAGATTCTATTTTATCAAAAATCAAATTACTTGTTTTTAAAGACTTTCGGTTGTCAATGTTGGTCTAACCTTAGGCCATATAATAATTACAAAATGAGTTTTAGGTCACTCCCATGTGTATTCCTCAGATATAATTCTTCTCATCGTGGGTATATATACTACCATGTACCTACGGCTAGAATGATATCTCAAGGGATGTCTTATTTGATGAAAATAAATTGTCATTTTTTGTTTCTCATTCAACTCCTTCTCCAAGCTCTCCATCTCGCCCTAACCCATCAAATGCTAACTTACCCTTCTTGTCATAACCAACATTCTATATGGCCCAACTCACCTACTAGACCTAACCTTACTCATTCTCCAACCCAAACTCTGCCAATGGCCCACGATCTCACCCTCCAGTAACCTTACCTGAATCCACTTCCTCACCAAGTTCTTCCATTAGCACATTTAGGGCTCCTTCATAATCGACCTCTCCATAATTATCTTCTCCCATCGACATTTCTTACCCCTCTGGGAACCCTACCACATCCATTCATCCCAAGCAAAACCTGTTCCAAAGCCAACAAAGTGTGCCCCAAAATAAGGATCGATGACACCATTTGCTAGCCATTGCCTTGCGCCCATGCCACTTCCACTACTATTCTAGAAGAATCCACCTATGTTTCTCAAGCTCCAAATGTCTAGAATGAAGGCGACGATGCAGGTTGAATTCGACGCTCTTATGTCCACCAATACCTGGGCAGCTTGAATCTGACACTCTTATGTCCACCAATACCTGGTCCTTGGTTTATTCTGTATCAAATCAAAACAGAGTTGGCTCTCATTGGATTTTCAAGACCAAGCACCTGTCTAATGGATCCATCGAATGTAGAAAGGGAAGGCTGGTAGCCAAGGGCTACAGTCAAATTGAAAGCTTGGACTACAACGAAACGTTTAGTCCCATAATCAAGCCAACTTCAATCAGGTTAGTTCTTTCCATCGTTGTTTCTTCTGGTTGGTCAATTCACCAGTTGGACGTTCAAAATGTATTTTTGCATAAGGCTCTTGATGAACATGTCTTTATGACTCAACCACCTGGGTTTGCAGTTTGTACACCTTCAATTTCTCAATCATGTGTGCAAGCTCAATCAAGATCTCTATGGCCTTAAACAGGCCCCACGCGCTTGGTATGCGAGGTTCAGCTCTTAGCTCCTAGAGTTGGGTTTTGTTGTTTCAAAATCAGACACCTCTCAATTTATATATCGATATCAATCTGTGGTTATATATTTCCTAGTCTATGTAGACGATATAGTGCTTACTGGCTCCAATTTGAGTGTTATGGCTCAACTTATCCTTGTTTTAAGCATTGCTTTTTCCCTTGAGAATTTGAGGGATTTACATTATTTGTTGGGTCTTGAATGTCGGCGTGATAAAACTGGACTCATGATTTTTCAAAGGAAATATATCTTAGATTTGCTAAAAAGACAAATATAATGAACTGTAAGCCAATTAGCAGCCCTATGTCTCCTTTCACAAAATGATCTGCTTTTGACTCTACCTCTGTGGAAGATCCCACTCTATATTAGAGTGTGTAGTGGGCAATATACAATACTTGCTATTCACAAGACTAGACCTTGCATTCTCTGTCAATCATGTTTGTAAATTTATGCATGCTCCCTGTTTGTCACATTGCCAGTGTTAAGTGTACTCTATGCTACTTAAAGCATACTCTCCATTATGGTTTATTTTTTCAACCATCTTCAACTCCTTTTCTGGCTGCATACACTGATGTCGACTGGGTAGGGTGCCTATATGACAGAAATTCGATTGGTGGCTATTGTGTATTTTATGAGAAAAACTTGGTGTCATGAAACTCAAGAAAACAAACTACTATTGCCAGATCAAGTACGGAGGTAGAATATAAGGCTCTTGCTCATGCCATTTATGACTTACTATGGTTACAATTTCTCTCATATGAATTAAGAATTTTCTTATCCAAACTGCCTATTCTTTACTGTGATAATTTAGGAGTAACCTATCTATCCAAGAATCTTGGCATGTATTCTACAGCAAAACATGTAGATATTGATTATCAATTTGTACAGGACCGAATTAAAGCCACAGCTCCAAGTCTCATTTCTTTCAATCAAGGACTAGCTTGCGGATATATTTACAAAGCCATTATCCATTTTCAGATATTCAACTCTCAGATCAAGTCTCAATGCTCTTCCAGACATGCTTGGCTCGCAGGGGCGTATTAACAATACCATCATCACACTTGATCAACTCTTAAAGGGCACCTCATCAGAAAATGGTGAGGACGTGCCAAGCCAGAAATCACAAGAATAATTTTTTGTTATACACGTGTAATGTTTCCATTTGTAGTAATGAAATTTGTTACAAAAGAATATATGCTTTATCATTATAAATAGTAGCCATGTATCGAATACAATTCGAATGAAGAAGAATATTCAATTCCATTATATATCTTTCTGTTTTCTCTATTTTATTATCCACCATTGTCGACTTCTTTGTGCATCAACTTTGACCACTCTCATTATTGTAATATCCATCTACTACGAGCTCCGTCCACCGACATTGACTCAATTTTCTCCTCCATCACCATTGGGGAACTATTATGTGCAAGCCTGATTTGGCAGATAATAATGAAGGTTTGTTGAGCTTCTCCTTTCTCTTTTTATTTGTTCTCTTTTGCAAGACTGCATTTTGAGTTTGATAAAATAATCTCCCTTGATATATTTTGAAATGACTTGAGTTTACAAAAAAATAAAAATAAAAATAAAAATAAAGTTCTAGATTGATGCAAAGTAAATTTCATCCAAAAAAATGAATTCTTTCAGATGTGCAATTTGGGGAAGCTGTATGGGATATCTAGAGAATAATTACTGTACTTTTGTTTTGTATGGCGTCAAGTTCATCTTCTGATCATCCACCATTGTCGTCTTCTAATCATCCACCATTGTCGACCATGTACCAAGTAAGGAACAATCCCTGCGTTTAGAAGGAAGAGCAACATCTAGGCAAGATTAAGTTTTGACAAGTGCATCCATTTGTGTTCTAGAATGTAAAATAAAACGCAAGTTAAAATGCATATTATAAATATTGATACACGACCTAACCTGTAAATATTGATTGAATGAAGATTCTTGCAAAATTTTAGGAGTTCTCTTTCTAACATTCTATATGGCTTTGATGAAAAAAGAAATTAACTTGTTTAAGAAGTTAACATTCTATGTATCTGGCTTTGATTTCTAACAATTTATCCAAATTCTGGTCCATTCTTGAATGTTTATTTATTTATTTTTATAAAGAATAGATTCAGTCTTGATGTACAACTCGATGAAAAAATAGGATGAGCACATTTGCAAGGCCTACCAACACTATTACAAGGCACTCATATGAGTTTTGTAACTTGAGCTGTGTAACTCGATGTATTCATGGCGGGTTCGATGTATTTTTGTAACTCGATATATTTTGTAATCTTTTCGAGTAAACCTTTGCAAGAGAAAGGAACTCATATAATTTTTGTAATTTTATGATTTATATAAATGAGTAGCTAGTGTGGATAATGACTTGAGTGGTTTTGTAACTCATTTTAGGTGTATGAATTGGTAATTTGGCATTACAACTGGTATAAGTTTTGATTTCAAATTAGATTGGTCATTGTATTATGTATATAGTAGAAAATTCGAGGCTAGGTTTCTCTACCCTGCTGTTAAGGCCTTTTGTTGTCATAATATTCTGCATTTATTCAATTAATTACAAAGGAAAGATGGATTTTAATTTTTTTATAATTTACTTAACATCATTTTTTTTTTTGGTTGTTAACTGTTAAGAGAAGGGTGAGATTATTAACTGTTAAGGGCTGCTACATATTTATTGCCCAGTCATTTCATGGCACTTATATTAACACTTAGATATTTTAATGCTATAAAATCTCCGTGCTTACTGCTAATGAAGTTGTGAAGGCCAGCTATACTTTTTTCTGCTCCCAGAAGTAATTTCCTGCCCAACAAACAAAGCTGTTCACGGGGATAAAATACAAGATGTAATTGCTATATATTATGTATCACTAATTTGTATGTATCCCACTAGATAGATATATGAGCATCCACAAAAACTTCATCTTTCTCTATTTTATACTTCTAATTCATTTATCGCATACTTCTTAAATGGGATTGGCAGTGTTATATATATGCTGATGTAAGCCACGTGCATGATAGAATATGTTATTTAATTAGCATGCAGAAAGACAACGATTTGTTATAAGCTCTATTCTTTGAGCTTCAAATGCAATATACAATTATATATATGGAAATTGTATATTGAAATTGCTAGAGCATTTAATGTTGGAGTACATTTAATTAGCATTTTATTGTAAGATACTAGATGAACCAGATGTAGCAGATGAAGTGGTCCAATTTGTGTAATTGCCAAAACGAGAACTAAATGCTTCCAAATTTGTGGTGAATGTTAATTTACCACAAATACCGACTATGGAAATGCATCTAGAAAAGTAGCTTGGTACCTTATACAGCTTGTCTGTAAAAAATTTAGCCACAAGAAGTCGATGTAGCTAAATGCTTAACCCCAAATGACTGCATTTTGGAGCTTTATCCAAGAGCTTGATCATGACAGTTGTATATTTGACATGGTTAGTATTTATGGAGAATAAATTATATTGCTCTCCAAGAACCCACATTTAAGATAAAGATTGCAGTCGAAATTTAACAATCCACACGAACTCATGTCATGGCAAATTGTTAATTACCTCAAACCACTTATTGGAATATTGTAACAAAAAATTTGTTGTGACCATTAGTGTTGTGGGAACAAACATTTTTCCAGAACAAGATATCATGGCAAATGGTTAATTACCTCAAACCAATATTGTAACATCAATATTGTTGTGGTCATAAGAGTAGCGCGAACAAACTTTTTCCTAGGACACCATATCATGGCGAATAGTTAATGATTGCTAATCATATCGTGGGTAAAAGATAATATCCACCAGAAATTAAAGATTTGATAGAGTTTTTAATATGAAGTTAGAATGCATTAATCAAGAATGCCTTCATGGCAATAAGGGGTCATTTGCTGTCGAAACTTTAACTCGTGACAAAAAGTAGCATTTGTCACGAGTTTTATGTCATGAACATCACACGGACGAAATTGGTGATAATTAATCTATGGTTGAGAAACAGGTACTTTTAGCTACAAAAATTCTTAGCTAAAACTTAAAAAAATTCTTAGCTAAAACTTAAAAGTCTTGTAGTGTGGTCTAAATTGTATTAGTATATGCTGCCATCATTTTCCTTATCTTCAATTTGCCATTTTTTTCTTTATATTTTGGGAGTATATATTGAAAACATAAATTCAAAGACATTGTTGAAAATATGATAACACGTCTTCATTCAACAGCAAATAAATATTACAAGTTTGCAGTATACTCGTTATTTTATTAGGTCTAGCAAACAAAGTATTCTCAGATATTTTTGAATATTTTATTATTATTTATTATTTAATTATATTTTTATTTTTTATTACTAATTTTCACTTTTTATTATTATTTAATATTCTATTATTATTTTTTTATTACCTTTTCACTATTATTCACAACTCTTATTAACATTTCTCACTAACCAAGTGTACACCTGACTTAATTTGTTTTCACAAACAATCTCATCTCATTATTACTACTTTTCTAAATTTCTATATAAAATAAAATAAACACTTCAATTTTTTTAAATCTAAAAACAAATTTTTTAAATTCTAAAATAAAATTAATAAAAAAATATTATAACAACATTTTATTTAATTTTTAACTTTCATTTTATCTTATTTCAGAAAACAAACCAAGCCTAGACGATAGCCAATCACAAGACATCTCAATTTTACTTAATGAAACGATGCGTTCCATATTTAATCGGCATGCGCAATTGGCATATGCTTTCAGAATCTTATATTGGCAAGGAGTCTCCTGACCGAAACTGCCTAGAATTATTCTTTTCAAATGGCCATTCCCTGCCAATTTATTTACACAGTAATGTTAGACATCGTTGATGCGAAAATCTCGAATAATCCTTAAAAAAATAAAGTTCAATATTTTTATTTGTACATAAATCTTATATTTATCTAATATTTAAAAAAAAAAAAAAAGTGTACGTGAAATTTCCAGTTAAAACTGTATATTCTTTAACATATGCTTTAATTTTTGTTGTAAACATATATACAATAGTATATGAAAGTTGCGGATGTTCAAATCTCTACCAAACAGCTCAACTCATTATAAGAAAAAGGGACAAAAATAATCGATTCGTTGTATTTAAAATAATTATTTTTATTAAAAATAATTTTTACAATAGTTTTTTTCTATTTTCAAGATAAAATCTGAGGTCATAAAATTCCTATTTTTTTTTAGCGACCCGCTCATATGTCGTAGCTCGAAATTCTCAACAAAGAAAGTATAAAAAGCGAGAGCCAATTTTTTTTTTTTTTTTAAGTTTAATTTGTAGGTACAAGGCAGTGCTTTTAAGCTAAGAAAAAGGGATGCATATAATATATTATTAAGGATTAAAGAAGGAAGTGCGGCACTTGCATTTCCATCCTTCAGGTTCATAATTGGCATAATGAAGTCCTACATGATCAGTGGTTGCGGGCATCTGTATGGGATAACAAGGAATGCAGCCTTCACATTTATGCAGACAGTTTGGTGGTCTTGACCCCACCCTACTCAGCCTCCTGTATTTCTCTTCTTCCCCATTAAGTTCTCCTTCATTAATGCTTTCCAGTCCCTAGAGAGAGACAGATCAAAAAGAAACCCAGATCAAACAAGGAGACATCCGGCCAAAAAATCATCACAACTTATGATCTATATATAATATATATAGAGAGAGAGAGAGAGACCTGTTTTGAGGCATAGGCAGGTTGAAGGGAGTGAGGAGTTTGGCCTGTTAGATCAAGCATAGGAGATATATATAATAAGCATTATAGCATGCAAGGTTAAGAGTTAACATAATTTATAAAAGAAAAGGTTTTAGTACAAAAGAAGAGAGAAGCATAAAAGGTTATAAGGACATTTATTTTTTTCTCCTTCCCTATAGTAAGAAAGTTGTAGTCTTGAAAAGGAAAGGAAAAGGGCCGGGTTTTGGGAGAACTAAGGTGGAAATCAAAGCAATAAATGGTTTGTGGAGAGGATGAGAGTTATGAAGACAAGTGTGGATGGATATTATATAGCTAACCGCTAACCGTGTTGAAGAAGAGCAGCATGGTGTGATTCCAAAGCCAAAGGCCTGATTGTTGTCACCAAAATACTACACATTAGGAAACAGCATATTGTTTTCTTCATCTCTTTTCTTATAATGATATAATCCCCACCCAACTGATGATGGCTGCGATCTTCTCTTCTATGAGAGAGAGAGAGAGAGAGAGAGAGAGAGTCCCTTCAACACACTGATGCCAAACAAGGGTGTTGAAATAGAAGAGTGGTGGAAGAGAAGACAAGAAACAAGCTTCCCAAGGTAAGGCAAATGCCAGAGACCAGAATTAGACAGAAACAAGCGCTTCACTCTCACTGCCTCATTCTCCCTTCTTGTCAACGGGAGGAATGCAAAGTACTTTTTTGTCTTTTATTTTTTTTATTATAATATATATTTTTAATATAAATTATTTAAATTATTTTATATAAAAATTTAAAAAAATATATAATAATAAATTTAAAATAAAATAAAATAAAATAAAATAAAATGAGAAGGTATGATTTTAAAAAACAAACTAAATCTAAAATTATATGAGTCGTTCTACGTTTACATACGCAGAATTTTGACTTGGATTTTATCCGTGTAAAAAAGATTATTTGTTTTTTTATTTTTTTATTTATCTATTTTTTTTTTTTATTTTTAAATATTTAAAAAAATTAAGAAAATCAAAATAACATATTAAAATATATTCTTAATTATTAAATTAAAAAAAATTAAAAATCTTAAAATTACAGTCGAAATTTTCAGTCGAAAAATCTCGTAATTTCTCAAATCATATACTAAAAAAATAAACTGAAAGTTGAGATCCAAACTTTTACTAAAAAATGTCACACTCTCTGACTCATTGGGATATGGGATTTCTGTCTCTAGAGTAGTTGGACTATATTAATGCTGTGCACAGAGGCCCCAGGTACAGAGTGTAGAGGCTATCTGCAGTTGGATTGCTTTTTCATTCATTTGGTTTGTGACTTGTCCACCTGATTCGGAGGAGGTACAGGCTGTGTGTCACCTTAAAAACAGCTTATTAACCCAAAATTATAGGGAATAATTTGGTAATAAGAATGTTTCTCTTTTTCTGGCATATCTAATTTAAGCTTAAAAAAGTGATTTGTTTGTTAAAAGGAAAGTTGTACACATGAACTCTAGGGTTTGTTTTTTCCTTTTCTGGGTGTGTTTTTTTATGATGACGTTTGATTGACAGATTTGATTATTCGCTGCATCTGCATGATTGATGGTGATCAGAATTCAGCTTTATCTCCATCGTAAGCAATTGATATTATTATTATTTTTTAAGTAATTGATATATATATTACATATATATATATATATATACTAAATAGAAATAATGTATAAAGTAATTTTTTGATTTAAAAAATTAATTTCTAACATAATTTTGATGAATAATAATAATTAAATAGATAATAAATAGTTTATTATTCTTTAGATTATATTATAATGTTTTCTTCTTCTTTTTTCTGTCTGGGATTTGTAAATGTATATTTATTGTATTATATATTTATTATATTTTTTTAGTTATGTAATTATTTTTAAGAATTTATATGATTTTTATGAAGAAAAAAATTTATATCATGATTTTGGATTATGTTTGTATTTGAAACATAAAATTTTAATCTTAAATATATAAATTTATTTGATCATATATTTTAATTAAATATCAAATATATATAATATATTCATTATATTTTTTGACTATTTATTTTATATTATTATGTTTTTTGTTTTTTTCCAATACTCTATTTGGGCAAGAAGGAGCTTAGAGAAATTTCTTGACATACTACCCAGAGCTCTAAAGAATATAATTTTTATAACATAAAATAAATTTTATAACATTGATTAAATATTGACAATAAAAAATGCTTTATTTAAAAAACTATAAAATAATAAATTTCATGTTAATTTGTACAATATAATACATAAGAATCTTAAGATGTTTGTCACCTTAATTCAAAATATAAAATCGAGAGAAATAATCAACACGAAATTATCAATCAACTCTTTAATCTATTATTTTATAAAATAAAAATTGATCTAATAATTACTTAATAATGAAAAAAATCACACAAACACAATAACATGAAAATATGATACCAATTAAAGTAGTATATATGTATAGCAAAACTCGTATATTAAGTTGTAAATCTTAAATTGTTTGTCGTAAATTGCACAAATTAAGAAATAAATAACAGAAAAGAGAATAATTATTTTGAAGAAATTATAAAATAGAAAAACATTACCAATAAAAGAATGAAGATGGAAATAAAACAGAGATTATTACATGTCATCAATTAAAAGAGAAGATCAAATTTCAAAAAATAAATAATAACAATATAGATCAATACCTTCAACTAAAAGAGAAGATCAAATTCCAAAAAAAAATAATAATTAATAATATAGATCAATACCTTCAACCAAAGTAAATCTGAGTAACTTCTAACAGTACCAAGATATTGAAATCTAAGAAAAAATGGAGGGAGTTATGTATAATAAATAAATCAATTGATTAATTCAATGATTATTCACAACAACAAAAAAGATAGATTAAGAAAATAAAATATAAAAAGTTAAATAATAATTTGAAAGAGTTTATTTAAAAAATAATAATAAACAGATCAAACTGATTAAGAAATTCTGAATTGATTATTCTTTTATCACAAATAATTAACATTGTGAGAAACAAATTATTCACATACAAATCGTTCACAAAAATCAATTAATATTGTGATTAATATGTGTTTGTAAATAAACAGATTATAACAGTTTATAATTAACAATTAAATTATTTATAAATTATTCAAAGATTAGCAAATTTATCATAAGTAATTGTTAAATGGCATTTATTAAAAAAGAAGAAATAGAAATGACGAAACTTTTTTTGAAGAGATTAGAACATAGAAGATTATACCAAAAATAATGAAAGAAGATGAAATTAAAACTGAGATTAGTAAATGTCAAAAATTAAAAAATAAGATGAAATAACACAAAAAAATTCATTTAAAAAATAAGTACATGTCATAAATTAAAAGAAAACATTAGATTCCACAGAAATTAGTTAATTTCTTGTAATGCATATTAAAAACAGTAGATGATGTAAAAAAAAAAATTAACAGTGTGAAAAAATAGAATATTATAAGAAATTATAAAACAGATTAGTACATTTCAATACCTTCAATGCAAGTAAATTTGATTAGCTTCAAACAACATCAAGATGACAAGATTAAATCAATCTGAAGCAAAAATAGAAATAATTAGAAAATATAGATTATATCATAAATTAGAAAACAGGAAATAGGAAAAAAATTATATGTAATATATTTCAGAAGAAAATAACTTCCACATCAAATTATTCTATTTATTCTAATGCGTATTGAAAATAGAAGATGAAACAAAACAAAATTAACAAAAACTAAAACCAGAAAATCATATCTACAAAAATTTAAAAGATTAACAGACATGAATACCTGCAACTCATTTATATTTGAGTAGTTTCCAAAAGGAGCGAGATTAATAAAATCTGGATCAAAAATAGAAGGGATTTTGGATTTTGAACAAAAATTGAAGCACAAATAGATGAAGTTATGTATTTTGGAATTTAGAACTAAGGTGGACGAGAATGACGGGCTTTAAGAATTCTCACCGTTTCTTTTTGATTTTTCTACTTTTTTTCTTATGTTCTCTCAAAAATTAATGGCACCTCTTCTACTATTTGTTTTTTGTTTTTTCAAAAAAATTTGAGTGCTTGTTTAATGGGAATTTGTCAATTTAATGAAGAGTTAAATGTGAAGTTTAATGGACTTAATGGACGTGAACTGAAGAGATATGCGGAATGAATTTAATTTGAAAATGCTTTGTGTTGTGTATCAAAAATGTTGAAGAAAATGATGGGACAATTTGTATTAGGCGCGTTAACTTTATTTAATAAAATTGGATTAAGATGGATGCGTCATCATGTTGATTAAATTTGGTGTGTCATCATGTTGATTAAATTTGGATTGACACGTAATGTTATTAATGATGCAAAATTTTATTAAATGTCGATTTTTCTCAAGTCGGTAATATAAAACTTGATGCATCCAAGAATTTAAGGACATGAGTTAATGATTAATTAATTCGGTTATTATTGTCGGACGAAATTTAAGATTAATCAAAAGCATGAATTGATAGAATAAATGGAATAAATAACATACATTATATTATATGATGTTTAAAACGATATTTCTTATTAAATGCAGTATTAATTTTAACAAAAATATATAGAAATTGTTAACTTTAATAGAAAAATAATAACTTTTGTTAAAATAAAATTTTCTGTTAAATAACCATTTTATATATATAAAGATATATATATTTTAAAGAAGTAGTTGAACGAGTCCTTTTAAGAGCACTGATATTAGTATTAGATTAGTTAATTTTTTTTTTAAAAAAATATAAGTTTTGAATTTGAAAAAACTTTTGAAGATATAATTTATTTTTGAAGAAGAAAGATACTTTTATTTCTTTTATGTATTTTTTTTTTTTGCTACAATTGATTAAATATGATGACAATTTTTTGGATTGTGTGTAAAACTTGTACTTTTTGAAGAAAATTTTTTGCTAATCTAATGCCAATACTCTAACCAGAATTACCAATTGGATCTGTAATTTTTATTTATTTATTTATTTTAATACTTTAAAATTTAAAATATTTAGAAAATCATTATAAAACACATATTTAATAAGAAGTGTAAATAGTCCGCTCCAATCCAATCTGATCCGAAAAAAATGTGGACCGATTCTATTCGCTCTAAAGATTTTCTCACCATGGACCAAACCGAACAGGATTCAGTTCATATCGGTCCAGTCCAATTCGGTCTAGGGGCGGTCTGGTCCAATTCGGTCCAAAGGTACCCCATATGATTTGATGGGCTAAATTTGATCTAAAATCTTGTAATAATTGAATATATTTTTTTGACCTAATTTTATAAATTATTAAATATATACTAGTACTATTTTCATAAAAAAAATAATTATCTTTGCCAATTGTCAATTTTTAATCTCATCTAAATATTAAACAAAATATATAGTTATAACTTATAGTTTATAAACTTAATACTTATACTATAAATTATAATTAATATTCTATATTATATATAGTCCATAGGTTGATTAGTTAATTTAATTCTCATAAGTCATATCAATTAATCAATGATATTAATGATTGTTGATCATACTTCATATACAGTTAAAAATAATATTAATAATTAATATTTATAATTGCAATATGTAATCATAAGAAGAATAATTATTAATTAATTAATAGTGATTTAGTGATATATCATAAGTTAGTTAACTATAACTAATAATATTATTACATAATTTATATTAGTATATTATAAATTTATATGTTAGTGAATAATAATAAATTAGTAATAATATATTAAATAATAATAATACACTTATTACTTATAAGTTATTACTAATACTCTATATAGATATATTATAATTTATACTTTTATACTACTATTATTATAAATGATAATATGTTAATATTATAAGAGTATATATTATATATTAATATGTTATACTACTACTTTATATACTATTACTTATATATACATATATATATAAATAAAAAAATATGTGTGTATTCGGTTCAGTTCGGTCCAAGCGGTCTAGTTCGATCTTTTTATAGTCCTGTCTTTAATCATTAAATTAAATAAAAAATCTAAAATAAAATCTAAAATCACAGTCAAAATTCTCAACTTGTAACTTTAGGCCTAATTTACTTATCAGAGATATTTATTTTTATCTCATTTTATTTTATTTAATTATTATATATATTTTGAATCTTAATACAAAATAATATAAATAATTGAATTTTTTCAAATTCTAATATAAAATTATATTAAAAATATATTATAACAATATTTTATTTAACTTTTCACTTTAATTTTAACTTATTTCATTTTATCTCAATTTAATCTCTAAAACAAACCACATCTTAATATTTCTGTTATTGAACATCAGAACATGATAAAGAGAATCCAAAGATCAAATAAGAACATATCTGAATAGTTTTGTCAGTTACCAAGTTGGTATATAAATATAAAATTTGTTATAATTATTAAAAATATTAAATATCACTATTTATGTGTGCATATATATGCTTGCAAATAGAATATTTTTCGGTTGAGATATGTACTTTTATTTCCATCAATCTGTCTTTTTACAAGAAAAATCAATGAAACACCATCCCAGTCTACAGGAGCCAAGATTGGGAGGATAAACTACCTTTTTGGCCCACCTAAACCATGTAAAAAAAGAAACAATGAACTACATGGATAAATAAATAAAACTACACATTATGTATGAAGGAAAAAAAATTAGAGGTGGCCGCTTAGTCTCCTCATTTGCTTGAATTGTTAGCACTAGAAGTTCTCTTGGGAGCCAAAAATGTGTAAGTTACGCATACTTTTTTCGAAAAATATGAGATCCATCGTTAAAAATTATTATTATTATTTTTTATATAGATCTCAAATTTATTCATCTTTTAAAAGAAGTATGCGGAACTTATACACCCTATAACTATAACTGAATCTGACATTACTCTTGCCCATTTCTTCCCCTTTGGTGAATTGGCTTAGTTGGCTGCAGGAATACGGGTTCTGGGACTTGGGAGTCCCATGCATGCAATAGGGGACAACCTCATCTTTGAACTGGGCCGTGGAGAAGGAATTGGGCCGTAGTTACAAAACGGCCCAGAAGGCACCTTTGGCGATAGGTTAACTTGTTCCAATGCTTTGAATTGTAGATCTGTAGGGTAATCCCGGACGCACCCAATGCGAGGCCCAGCCCCGGTAGCCCACTTGATAGGTGAGGGCTTGGGCGAGCAAAACACTGTCGGCTGTGTGCCTAATGCATTGGCAACATTAGCATTCTTATTTTCTGGTCGATGAGTTGTGATTGTGATGTCCTTCGTCGAGATTGTATTTGAATCGTTGGATCGCATAGATTTAGCATAACCCAAAATTGGTTCTGGGTTTGACTCTTCACCCTTATATGAGAATCTGTCGTCATCAATGGCACACCTCTGCAAATGAAGATCATAATCAGTTATTTCGTACCAATTATGTGTTTGATAAGGGTGAAAATACATGTATATATCTATATAATAATAATAATACTTTAGTCACAAATGAATTATTTAAAAGTAAACTCACAAACTAATATATCTTGATGTGGTATGTCAGTTTGTAGGTTTACTTTGTATAATATTTTTGTGTATGTAGCAGTTCTTATATATATCTATATATATGTATATATGTATGTATGTATATGTGTATATCTATATGTAGTACCTTCACATGTGTAAGGTCAACATGGTTCTCCTCAAGGAAGGTAATGAATTCTCTGAAGTTCTCTTCTGTAGGGAGATAGTGACCACTATATGGCCAAATAGCCTAAAAAAATAGTTTTCAAAGTCAAGCTATTAGAATATAACATATCAACCATTGAAGATAATGAAATTTCAGGATATTGAATAACAACAATATTCCTGATCTATATGCAATATGCATGCATGAAAATGTACCTCAAGAACCCCATCGTGGGCAACTAATCTTCCGGCTGCTGTTGTGGCACCCCCGGCGAGGAAGCTCGAATGTTGAAACGTGCCTTTCTTCTTCTGACCCACATACAAAGCTCTTGTTGTGCTGAGAACGAAAATCCACTTGGAGCCTTCCACAGTTTCCAGGTGAAGTCCACTCTGTCTATACAGAAGCTTCCCATTTTCAACTATTACTTCATATGTTTCCCTTTCTTTCTGATATGCCAACATCAAAATTAACAACATATGCAAGCATACATCAGATACATGTTTTGTTTGATCTGACATGTCTATGTATACAACAGGAATTTGTGTATATATATATATATATATATATATAGATTAGAGAAATAAGATTACAGGATTTTTGGACAGAAATATTACTTACAGGTCCAAGATACTTGATGCATTGGCGTTGCATAACATTCCTGGCACATTTCTCGAGATTTATTTCTTTGCCATCTCCAACATCCAACCTTCATTTCAGAAAGCATAAGTTAATTGATAGATTGATCCCATGTGCTCCGTTTTGAAGCCGAGAAAAACACGACAGCAAAATGATGAAAATCTTGTTATTCTATAGTTTCTTTTCTATGGGATTGTATGCAAGCAACTGAAATATGTTGAAATCACAAAGCAAAAAAGAAAGAAGAAATTCTGAAAGAAATACGTACCAAAAGAAGAAAGGCTGAGTGCTCTCGCTTGCATACCAGATATCATAGTACAACTGGAGATTGTGTCCATACCGATGGCGTGGGTCAATCTGTAGAAAAAAACAATGTCATGGGGCGAGTTCAAAGTCAATTTTTACAACAATAAATAATAATGTACCTAAATTTCAATGAAACTTTTCAATCTTTATTTGCTTGATATATCATCAAGAAAAAACTAATATCATAACCACAGAATTGGATTATGAATTTTGGTAAAAAGCATCTAAAAATGTTAGAGAACTAACAGCTTCAAGCCAGTGTTGCTGGGCTAGTTTTTGAGCCTTCTCATCTTTGGACAATCCCTTTCCCACCTATATACATACAATCATTATTTCTAATTAATATATATATATAGGGAAAAAGAGAATGCATAAAAATAAAAAGGCAAAGTTGAAGCTTGAAATTCTATTGGCTTATATTGTTATGTACCTTGGCTGCTCTAGTTCGTGCCCTTGCCCACCTTGAAACAGCAGTTTCTTGTTTCTCAACATTGAAGAATGACACAGAGCTCTGCTTCAGAACGGCAAAGTCCAATGCTTTCCACCTACATTATGTCAAATGACCAATTTATCTAACCACTCACTCAAAATTCAGGTAAATAAAAATGATGAGTGCTCTAGTCACAAAAATGGATAATTTTCAAATTAACGTGAATTTATATGATATGTTAGATTTAATTACTAAAATAATTTGACAAACTACACGAGATTAGTTTTATCTAATCACTTGAGTATTTCTCAATAAAAATAGATAAAATGCTTGGATAAATTCTAAGAGACTAACCATAACTCCTCCGCCACCACTACACAATCTGCAAGGTTTCTTCGGGTTCGGTAACTCTTATAGACTTTTTGGAGCTTAACCGCAGCAGCATCAAGCTCACTTACGGGTCTAGGCGAAGAAAACACCGTTGTTTCAGGCAGAGAAAGTGTGGGAATTGGTTTATGTTTCAATTCATTGAAATAATTAAGACCATCTGAATCTATGTCGTGCTGAACTAGATCCTTGAATGAAAGAATATATTCAAGCACAACATTTTCCGGTTTGCAACCGCTCAAGCGGCTTAAATTATTGGTTTTCTTCTTCATGTTACAACCATTTGACAGGGTCATAGTTTCTGAATCGGTTTTCTTAAAGCTGTCTGTTCTCAATGTCCCCCCTCCACCTTTGGAAGTCACACTGATATTGTAGGCCAAACCCATCGATTCTCAGACACCAAGTAACTCAAGTTGTGGGAAAGCAAGTGAGAATCTGCACAAATTATCAAGAAACTCAAGACATGCAAAAAGTCCAGATAAAAAACAGAGAGAGCAAAATAGGCGAAAACAGGGATGAAGATCCACCATAGAAAGATTAAACCTACCTGCTATTAGGTATCAAAGATGGGTTCTTTTTGTGTTCGTTCTTAGCAAAAGTATAAACCAAGATAACTGACTGGTTCTTACTCTGCCTGGTGGATATACATATATATATATATATATACCTTGCGAGGAAGCAAAATATCCACGACCTTCAAATACGCGTCAAAAAATAGAAAAAGATGCATAAACTTGTGGATTTGGGTGTATGATTGATTCAACGAATCAAACAGTTTTTTCTTTGTTCAACACCACGAGTGATTTGATGAATTCAAAGATTGATATTCTGAGTACCCTAGGAGGACGGGCTGGGAACGTTTATACAGAACAAAAAGAGCGCGTTCCCATCTCCCCGTCCCACTTGTACGGACCATTCCATGATTCTTATTCAACGTATGTACGTACGAGTAATGCCACGTATAATTGTAAGTGAAAAGATATTTACATAATTATTTTTCTATAACCTATGTATAAAAAATATATATATAATAATAATATCACCTCTCTATAGTTATGGAGACGGTCAAAGAAAGTATGCTTTGCAGTCTTTCCATGAAAAAATACTGATTTGCTTTAAAATCTCCATAGCTCGGTTTCCGTGTGTATGAGTGTATCTCAACGGCCAACAAACTTTGATGTAATGGCTTCTGTCATGCATTAATGCACACGCTGGTGTCTCTCTCAACTTATTTTAATGCACCTTATGTTGCTTATACTTTTGCCGCTTTGCTTTGGTTTTCTCATCTCCTTTGTCCTTTGTGGACTTTTCCATTCTGCAGAAACGCATGCAGTTACTATAATGCCCATTTCCACTTTTGCACAGACCACAGTGAATCATTAATAATTTAATAACATCGTTTATATCAAAATTTTCTTTTAAAATTTGATTAAAAAAAATATAAATTTGATAAAAAATTAACAAATATGTTTATAATTTATTCATCCAATAAATATATTAAAAATCAATATAAAATTATTTTAATAGATAAATAGTAGACCTTCATATTTAAAAGATGAAATAAAGTTATTGTAACTCAAAGTTTCTCGTGATTTAATTTGATAGATACAATACAAAAATATTTTAAATAAATACATCAAATTTGTATTTATAATACAAATTTGTATTTATATTAATTTTTGATAGAACCAATATCAATACTCTAAATTTAGAAATGTTTAGGCAAAGAGCAATTTTTAAAAAAATTATAAATTGATGTGATTGAGCAATTTAAAAAAAAATTATAAATTGATGTGATTTGATGTAATATAATAAATTGTCAAGTTAATTTTATAATAAAATAAATTAAATATATCACATAAAATTTCGTCAATTTATAAATTTATTTTTATAAAATTTATTTGTGATTGTAACAATTCTCTTAAGTAATTAATTAGTAAGAATAATTGGATGTTTTGGTAATTAGTAGGATAATCCATTATTATAGCCAAAGACAGTACATCCATAATTAGGACAGCATCAGTGGTAACTTGTGTTGAGGGAAATTAAGGATGTTCCATGCATCTGCATAATATGTGGGTCAAAAATCAATATTAGTTTTTGTCAAAAATCAAGACCACTACATGCGTGCATGCGTGTTTGATTTGATAGGACAGTTTGGACTACGATTTTTTTTCTTTTGATCTTTTTTCCCTCTCGTGAGTGCTTTCAAACTAGGCTTTTATCTATGGGTGATTCTTTGTAAAAGTTCAATTTTGGACAGGTTTCGAAGTACAAAATAAGGCAAGTAGTATTTTGTCTGAGCATTTATGCAGGGTGGTCGCTGAAAACGAGGTTAACAATGTTGTTGGAGAAAGACATTCAATTTACGTGTTTCAAGTTTCAACAGATATTGCAGTCTATGAAAAGGATTAAACCTTGTGGGAGTCGTCCACGTGATTGACGAAAAGCCTGAATGAACAAATCTTGACGCGTGCATGGAGGGAACAATCTGGCTAAGAACATTTCTGGGCAACTTACAGTGTTTGTGGAAAGAGTCATGGTGATCACTGATCAGGATCTGTTTTGTCATTTGGGGAAAAGAGATGGACTTCACGGAACTTCTAGGATCAAAAAAAGGAGTGTGGGCATTCAAGTAAATTCAGCTCTATGTTCATTTATCTTCAGTGTCCCCAGTTCCCGCTACAGCTGTCATGGTAGTTTGACCTGTTGGCAGTAATGACGTGTCAATTTTGGGAGCAACGTACAGTTGCTGGACAATTGCAAATGCCGCCGGTGGTCATGACCGCTAGTGTAATTTTTTTTTAATGTATTTAAATATTTATAAAAAAATATAAAAAAATATTAATATATTAATAATTATTTTTTAATCATTAAATAAAATTAAAAATTAAAAACAAAATAAAATGTAGGAAATAGAAAAAAAAACTGTCAAATTTGGTGACCATTCTAATATTACACATTACAAATTGCAATGGACCATGTTTAATTATTTTTGTTATGAGTTTAATTATTTGAACAGTGGAGACCCACTATCAAGTATTTATTTGTAATAGAAATAATATTTATAGTCATAAAATATATAAATATTACATATTTTTTATTAAAAAATAATAAATATGTAAAAAAAATTAATTTTTTAATAATAAACTTTATTTCCTTAAAAGGTGGAAGTAGACAATGTAGAGGTGCATAATGTTTAGATTTAAATTGAACGAAGGAGTTAATAGAAAATGTGTGCATTGGTGGACGAAGTTTGTGGCGGCACGTGAGAGGACCTAAAAGAAGTTTTTTTTTTTTTTTTTTAAGAGAACCTAAAAGAGGTTAAAACCGTAAAAGCATTGTGTTCCGTGGATTAATGGACATTTAGAAATTTGTTAGTCAAAGGACATATATCATATGAGACAAAAGGAAGGACCAGAAAAACAAAAACAAAAACAAATGGCGTCATCGAAGATCTGCGAAGGCGATTTCCTAGTGACGGTGATATTGATTAGTATGATCAAGTAAAATTTGTTGGTAAAACACGTCATTACAAGAAATAAAGAAAATGATAGATATTTAATTACTTTTACAATCATTTATGTATTTATATTTTAAATAAGGAGTATAATTGATAAAAATATTATTACTTTTTATAAATATTCTTGTTATAAAATATAATTATAAAAATATTGTAAAAAAGATTATGCATGTATCATTTTAAAAAATAAAGGTACTAACTCATAGTTAGTTATTTAAGTTTTTTAGAGAGAAATATTCATCAATCATTTATTAAATTTTTTTTTTTTTACATCCATGATCAGATACATGCAAAAATGTCCTCATATCAATTATTACCTCATAAATCATTAGTGCATTTAAAACTCGACAAATACACTATTTTCTGACAATTGCTGGCAATTGCTGACAATTCTAATTAGCCACCTCATACTTTCATGTTCAATATATTTTTTAATAAATAAATACCCTATTTATTTTTATAACCCCTAATTCAATTCGTTTAACATGAGTTCTAATATGCCTTTGAACTTCACCTTGAATTTGATTAATATATGCCGTGACAGATTTCATTAAAAAGAAAACACGAAAAATAATATATGTCGTTGACCCCTCCCTAAAAAAACATGTATTTTTGCAGCCAGTATTAATTGTAAGTGTAATTAAGTTAACAATTAGAATTCGGGATTGGATCATGCTCTTAGCATATTTTCAAACCATCAAATATTATATTATATGTTTCTCTCAAAATAAAATATATCATTATATGTCCCATCAAAAAATAATAAAGACACCGCTATTTAAGTTCTGCTTTTTTTTTTTTTTTGATTTAATGATTAAAAAAATATTATTTAATAATATTTTATATATATATATATATTAAAAAATATTTACAAGTATTAAAAAATGATATAGAAAAATAAAAACAGCCTAATGAAACCCGGGTCCTAAATATTTGAGAGGTGCTGTAGCAGTCCCACATCCCATCACATGCGACGGAATTTAATGGGGGGAGTGATGATAGAGCCACAAATGCGGTCCCGAATGGGATCCACTTAGGCTAAAAGTTTGTGAGTACTTTTATATAATTTTTTAATCTTGATGCATCATTTTTTAATTTTTTAATTTTTTAATTTTTAATTTTTAATTTTTTCTTTTTAAATTTATTTAATTTATTTATTCATTATTTATATATCAAATATTAGATAAAAAAATAAAACAAAATAAAGTATGATATGTGGAAGTTGTGTGAATAATAGGAGATTATATAATTTTTTTCAAAGTTTTCTTTATTATTTAGGTTTTTTTATCAGTTTTTGTTTTTATCATTTTTAAATATTTAAAAAAAATTAAAATTAAAAATATTATTTTAAAGTACATTTTCAACCATTTAGTAAAAAAAAAATTAAAACCAGATTTAAAATTTTCAGTCGAGAAATCCGTATGTGACTTTAACATTACTGATTTAATGGGACATTATAAACTATTTGATCAGTTATAATCTGTTTGACACGAAATATTTATATTTTCTTGTTGTTGGTCGTAGATATTTTTAGACTTTTATTCCTTTTGTTCTTGTAGAATTTTTTTTATTTGTTTTTCTTGGTCGGATATGTGTAGGAATTTCAAAGTTTGACAAATTCATGCCGACAAACTTGCTTAAGGGGTTGCAGCATTCAGCAATGTCCAGTCCCTGGAGTTAGTTACAAGTTGGATAGGCTGGAGACCGATATTTATTAGTTAATGTTTTATATAAGACAAATGTTTTTTTAAAAGACGTTATTATTTATTTATTTAATAATTAAAGAAGTAATTATTACTAAATCTATGATTTTTCTAGTATTTAAAAAATTAAAATAATATTCTAAAAAAATAACAATCAAGCTAATTCAGTTCACCACATCTCATTATTATTATTATTATTATTATTATACAATGGAGGTGAGGAGTTCAAATTTGGATTTTTCATTTGGAAAATTAGGTTGTATGCCATTAGGTCATTAGGTTTTTGGCTATTTCATCTTATCTAATTATTATAATTTATTTAAATTTTTATATTAAATAAAATAAATAATTATAACTTTTTCAAATTTTAAAATAAAAATAATATTAAAAATAATATTTTAATAATATTTTATTTAATTTTTAACTTTTATCTCAATCCAATTCAACTCAATTCAAAAAAATAAACCAGTTCTTGTGATGATTCGTTACAAGCTCCTGTATTTTATTATTTAAACTTCTACATGAAATTAATTATAAAATATGGATGAGGATTTTAGTTTTTCTCGACCTCATGATATTATGTTCTGTCATTTATAAATTAATTATTATTATACCCACGTGCGTCTTTTAACTCTCTGATATTAAAAAAAAAAAACACCTTATATTTGAGAACCAAATTTCTCATTATTATAATCTGTGATGTGATGAGTGTATAAATCAAAAAGATCAAAAAGAAGAAATTACTGTAAACCTAATGTTGGGAGTCTTTGCAACGACTTTTGTATATTGTCTTGTATTATTATAATTTTTATATGAGAAAAGTTGGATCGATTCCTTTGAAAAAAAGTAGTTTACGGACTCATTTTGAATTTAAGACTGCCAAAATTTTGTCGGAAGTCGCTATGAGTTGCCGTCGTTGGAATAAACTTGCTGGAGCCCGCCAATCTCGATGGAGTGGGCGGTGTCGGCCACCGCCGCCTCCTGCAGCTTCGTTCGGCTGAAGGCCGAGTCTCACTAAAATCCATCTTTATTTTATTCTTTTATTATGTTTTTTTATTATGTTTTTATTTTTTTATTGTATTTTTTATTGTGTTTATTTTATTTTATTGTGTTTATTATATTTTTTATTGTGTTTATTATATTTTATTTTTATTGTGTTTATCGTCAAAAAACAGTCCAAAATAATTAAACTGCTTTTGACACTGAGGACAGCCCGACGGATCCCTAACTTCACTCTTTTTATATTATAGAAATAATTTTATCTCATATTATTATTATTATAATTTTAAAAATTCTTATACTAAGTATAATAAACAATTTTAAATTTCAAAATAATATAGTACTAAAAATAATAATTAAATTTTTAATTTTTATTTAGAATTATTTCAATTTATCCCACTGTTTAAACCGGCCTAATTTAAAGGGGTGGAGCGCAACTTAGCATCACCTTGTTTTGAAAACAACTTATTACGTCGGGCATTGTAAAAATAGGTCTAAAAATAATGAAAAAAGAGAAGTAAAGAAAATATTTAAAAATAAAGATAAACTAAGGTTAATGGTTATAAAGAAAGGGCGGAAAAATGTAATATTTGAATCCATATTTTAAAAGAATTAATAAATGAGAAATGATACACACACAACATATTTCATAATATTTATACAACACAAATTATAAAATAAATGTATTTTTATAAATTACCTTATAAAATTAATATTACTTTACAAAAATATCATTACTTTACAATATATATTGTGTAATATGTTATGTAAATTATTGTGAATTTTAGCATTTTCCTTAATGAATTGTATAATTCTGAGTCAAACTAAAACCATTATAAAGAAAAAGAACAATCATCACATTAATGACAATATCCATCAATCATTTATTAGATTAGTTTTTCTTTTTTAAATTTTGTACATTTTTTAAGAATTACTATTTAAAAGTTAAATAAAAAATATTTTTATTCATTTCTCTTCACTTTTTTCTTCTTGTTTTTAAATAAATATAACCGAAATTTTTTGATATATATGCAAACTTGTATTTTTTTTTAAAAAAAAAAACCCATTGCTAATGCTATAACAGTTGTAGTCAAAATAAAAAAGAATTAACTTTTAACTATTTTATTTCTATAAATTTTTATATTTGATTAGTTATTCTTTTATTATATAATACTAAAATATTATAATAATAATTCAATTTTGGTCATTCACATCAAATCCTCACATTAAATTATCTATTTGTTCATTATATAAAAATAAGTAATTAATAATCAAAAAAATTAAATTTTTGTAATTATTAAATATTTTTATTTTATCTGTATTTCACCATTGTACATATTATATATTAATTAATAATCATATTATAATAAAAGTATAGGTTAAAAAATTAATTAGTAAGCATATTTTATTTAAATTAAATTACTAATTAATAATTAATAAATTTAAAAAACTATTTAATAAAAAAATATACATTTTCATGAATAGACATTTGCTCTATGTATAGTAATTGTCAAAGAAATTAAAAAAATAGTCATTTACATTAATAAGAGAGAAACAATTAATAAAATAGATATTTGCTCTATGTAAGATGGAAATAAACTTGATAGTACCGTAGCTAAAGTCCAAATCTTTTAGACTTTAGCTAATCTGACGTGACTTTATTTTAAGGCTTATTAGCTAAATATAAGATAGATTTGACGTTTAGCTAATCTAATGAGAATTCTAATACGAATCAGCTACAGTTTATTGTTCTTATTCACCATCTCCTTCACATTTGCCACGATTCTTGATGCGGCAGTGTAGCAAATAGATGTATTCTTATATTTATTTTTTAGTTTTAAGTCGCTTAGATTCATTGGCTTTACCAATTCTTTTACAAAACCAGTGCGCTCTGTTGCAGCCGCGATGTGAGGAGCTATCCTTCTGTCTCGTTATGGAATATGTAGTGGCTTCTAGATATTTAATAATTTATCAAATACATCCTCAACAGGTAAGCAATCACCTTTTAGGACAGATTGATAGAGACAAACACAAGTGTTGAGGAAATAATCTTCTTGTCCCTGTATTTATTTTTCGTACATAAGTAATCACAATATTTAGTTTGTTGATATGTCAATACTGTAAATATACTAATTGATGCACAATCCAGGCACGAGGTAGTGAAATTTTGATTTGATACAAACAATTTTTTCCTTTCTTGTGGTTGATTCAATTTTACATACTCTTTTACATTTTTGAAATGTTGATAAGTTTTTTGGAGATAACATAAGAGTGGACATTATACTATTAAATCTGGTTGTCATTTTGGATTGGAGATGAGCACAAATTCTCACCAGGTTGAAAGAATACGGTCCAGAAGGTGTTCAACCTATTGGGGTTGTCTTATATCGTTTGTGGAAGGGACTGGTGGTCAGTTTATAAGTGTGATAGAAAGTCTTACCTTTTGAGTTAGCTTTTGAGGTTGAGAGAGGCCCAAGACCATCCAATAATGGTATTAGAACTCGGGTTTACCAACAGTTTTTTACCTAATAGCCTGCAGAAGAAATGAATTGTCGCTCCTTTAACCCAGAACTCGATGTGTGAGGGGGAGATTGTTGGGGTTGTCCCACATCGATTTTGGAAGGGGCTGTTGATCAGTTTATAAGTGTGAGGAAAAGTTTCACCTTTTGAACTAGTCTTTAAGGCTGAAAAAGGCCCAAGACCACCTAACACTGGTATCAAAGCAGGGTTATAATCGTTTAATACTTTATGTTGAATAATGAAAGCTAATTTGAGTAGAATAGTTACTTTGAATGATTCTAATTATCATATTTGGAAAGGGAAAATGGAAGATCTTTTATTTGTGAAGCAATTTCATTTACCGGTATTTGCTTATGAGAAGTTTGAAAATAAATTTGATGAAGAGTGGACTTTGCAACATCAACAAATCTGTGGATACATTAGGTAATGGGTAGATCAAAATGGTTTGAACCACATTAGTAGGAAGACACATGCACGTACACTCTGGAATAAAGTTGAACAGTTATATGCTCGTAACACCAAAAATAATAAAATATATTTGATCAAACATTTGATGACTTTAAGATATTAAGATAGAATTATGTTGACAAATCACTTGAATATATTCAAAGGAATAAATAATCAGTTGGCTGGAATGAGTATCAAGTTGACGATGAAGTACAAAGATTGTGTTTACTTGGTATATTGCCAGACTCTCAGGAGACATTTAAAATGTCATTATCTAACTCAGCCCCAAATAGTGTAATCAGTATGGATCTACTAAAAATCTGTGTTTTGAATGAAGAGATGAGAAGAAAATCACAAGATTCTTCTTCACAGTCAGATGCCTTGGTTATAGAAAAGAGGAAGATGAGTAAAAGCAAGGGTCTGAAGAATATAAATAAGGGCAGAATCAAGTCAAACAAATTTGCTAATATTTAGTGCTATCATTGTAGTATGAAATGTCATATTAATAAATACTGTAGAAAGTTGAAAAGGGAATACAAGGAGAAAGTGAATGAGAAAAAGAATGACAATGAAAAGAATGATGATTAAGTTGCTACCACTACTACCGGGGATTTATTCATTGTTTATATTGATAATAATGTTGAATGATTGATAGTGGTGCCACCATTCATACTACACTCTGAAAAGATTTTTTTATAAACTATATATCCAGTGACTTTGGTACAATAAAGATGGATAATGATGGCTTGACTAAAATTATTAGTAGTGGAGATGTGTGCTTGGAAACGAATAAAGTCATTGTTCTTGTTCTTAGATATGTAAAGCACATTTTTTATATTCATTGGAATTTGATTTCTACAAGTAAACTTAATAATTAAGGGTATTGTGATACCTTTTATAATGGGCAATGGAAGCTGATAAGGAGTGCTAACTCCTATGGTTATAACTCAAGGAAAGAAGGTTTCAACCTTGTACATGCTATAAACAAGGGTCTTTAATAGCATCGTTAATATTATAAAGAATGAGGATATAGTACAAATTTACAATTGTGGCATAAGAGACTTGCCCACCTGAGTGAGAAAGGTTTGGCAATATTGGCTAAAAAGAACTTTTTGTCCAGAATGAAGAATGCACATTTGAAAAAGTGTATTCACTGTTTTTCAGGGAAGCAGAATAGAGTTTCCTTCAAAATTTCTCATCTTTCAAGAAAATCAAGGATACTTGATCATGTGCATTCAAATGTGTATGGTCCTATGAATACAAGAACACTTGGCGGCTCCTTGTATTTTGTGACTTTTATAGATAATCATTCAAAAACATCATGGGGTCTATCATTTAAAAACAGAAGATCAAGTATTAGAAATGTTTAAACAGTTTCAGGCATTAGTTGAGATATAGACTAGAAAGAAGCTGAAGTGCATCCGAACTGATAGTAGATGAGAGTATTCAGACCCATTTGATGACTATTGTAGACAACAATGTATTCAACATCAAAAGATACCTCTAAAGACTCATCAATTGAATGGTCTAGCTGAAAGGATGAATAGAATACTGATTGAGAGAGTGAGATATTTGCTTTCATAGGCACAATTGCCCAGATCTTTTTAGGGTAAGGTTTTGAGTACTATTGTATATGTTCTTAATCTTACACCATGTGTTCCTTTTCAGTTTGATGTACCAAACAGAGTTTGGACTGGTAAGGATATTATTTATGATCACTTACATGTTTTTAGATGTAAAGCATTTGTGCATATACCCAAGGATGAGAGATTTAAGCTCGATGTGAAAACCTGACAATGCATCTTTCTAGGTTTTAGTCTGAATGAGTTTGGATATAAATTGTGTGATCCAGTTGATAAGAAACTATTAAGAATTCGAGACATTGTATTTATTGAAGATCAAACCATACAAGATATTTAGAAGACACCTAAAGCAGTGTTTCGAGCCAATGATAGTTTAGTTAACTTGGATCTGGTGCCATTATTAGATTTGTCAGCACAGGTTGAATATGCTATTTAAGATGACTAATAGAGTTAAGTGATGCAGATGCTCCCTTAACAAAATGAGTCCGTGGATTAGTTGCCAGAACTAGAGATGCTACCAGATATTCCACTTAAGAGGTTTGTCTAAACTGACATCCTTCCATTTGGTATTCTACAGATGAGTATGTGTTAATGACTGGCAGATAAGAGCCCGAGTATTATGCAGAAGTAATGAAAGATGAACATAAAGTAGAGTAGGTTGATGCCATGCAAGAAAAGATGCAGTCATTGTATGACAATCACACTTTTGAATTAATAAAGTTTCCTAAAGGCAAAATAGATTTGAAGAACAAGTAAGTTTATAAATTGAAGCAAGATTAACACACTTATAGGCCGCGATACAAAACTAGAATTGTTATTAAGGGATTCAGTCAATGAAAAGGTGTCGACTTTAATGATATCTCTCCAGTTGTGAAAATGTCCTTTATCTGTGTGGTTTTTGGCTTAGCAGCTAGCCTAAACTTAGAAATTGAGTAGATAGATATGATATTGTCTTTGTACATGGTGATTTAGAGGAAGAGATTTATATGGAGTAACTAGATTTAGGATGACTGACAAAGAAAATTGTGTGTATCAACTAAAAAAAAGAGTATGGTCTAAAACAGGTCTAGACAATGGTATAAAAAATTCGAGTCAGTTATGGAAGAGTAAGACTACAAGAAAACCACCTCTGACCATTGTGTATTTGTGTAAAAATTTTGTGATAATGACTTCATAATATTACTACTTTATGTTAGTGATATGTTGATGCTGGTAGGAATTCTTCAAGAATTGAAAATTTGAAGAAGCAATTAAGTCAATCATTTAACATGAAGGACTTGGGGCCAGCAAAGCAAATTATTAGTATTCGAATTCATCGAAATAGAAAATATAAGAAATTGTGGATATCACAAGAGCGATATATTGAAAAAGTAATTGAAATATTCAATATGAATAAAGCTAAGATAATTAATTCTCATCTTGCTACTCATTTTAAATTAAGTACGAAACAAAGCCCTTCCACAAATAAAGATAAGGGCGATATGGAAAGAGTCTCATATGCCTAAGTAGTGGATAGTTTAATGTATGCAATGGTATACACGAAGTCAAATATAGCTAATGTAATTGGTGCAGTTAGTTGTTTTCTCTCAATTTCAGGAAAAGAGCAATGGAATGCAATTAAGTGGATTTTGAGATACCTTAGATGCACTTCACAATGTGTTTGCATTTTGGAAATGATAAGCGTATGCTTGATGGGTTTACAGATGCTGATATGGTTGGTGACATTGATTTTAAAGAGTCTAGTTCAGGGTACTTGATTACTTATTTAGGGGAAGCTGGCAATCCAAACTATAGAAATGTGTTACTTTGTCTACCATAGAAGTTAAGTATATTGCCATAATTGAAACCAGCAAATAGTTGCTACAAATGAAGAAATTATTAAAAGAATTGGTCCAGGTTCAAGATAAGTATACTCTTTGCTGTGATAGTCAAAGTGTCATCCATCTCAGAAAGAACTCAACTTTTCATTTAAGATCAAAACATATTGATGTGAGGTATCACTGGATGCGTAATGCATTGGAGATGAAGTTGTTATAGATTGAGAAAATCCAAATTGATGAAAATGGGTCAGATATGATGATAAAGCCACTGCTTATGCAAAAACTCGAAGTATGTAGAGCAAAAACAGATTTGGTGAGTCATCCCTCATAGTCGGGAAGAGAGAGATTTGTTGTGCTAGTTCCCTCTTATTTGGAGGACGACCCATATGGGATCATTAAGCTCACATGAAAAGAGGGTTTATGCCCAACTTTATTAAGGTCTTAAGTCTTAGTGTTGCCTCTATGTTGGTAGAGAGTGAAAAGAGAAAAAAAAAAGGTGTGAAAGATTGGAGAGAGGATGAGACACCTAAAGAGCTCGCCCAATTTTAACCGAATGCTCCGATTAGAGTCATATGTCATCCAACAAATTGAAATTTTTCAGGCACGTTCACAACTCAAGGTCTACAATCTGAGCAGTGGAGATTGGATTTGAAGCAGTATTTTTGGTATTTGAGGTCATGAATAGTAACGCATTTTTAGTGAGGTCTCTCCTAATTATATTGTTGGTAGCCAAAAAAGTGTTTTTCTTAAGATTATTCTTAATCGCATGCCTCTAGTTCTGTCTAGAGAGAATATTTGTATACACAATATTGTTGATAGTGAAAGTTTTGACTAGATTAGGTCCCGTAATTTTTTCCTTTAAATTAAAGAGTTTTCTACATAAAAAATCTTAGCTCTATGTGTGTGTATGATTTTGTTTTATATTATTCTCTATTCAATTTTTTTTAATAGGTTCACATAAAATAAGAGATAATTTCTTTTGATATTTAAATTTCTCCCAACAAAGTGGTATACAACCTATTGGAAAACATCGGGCATTTATCTGTAACTTTCAAGGTTAAACTTAAGTTTTGCATGGAGGGACAGTAAAAATAACCTTTAAAAAAAAACAATAAAAATAGCCTTCTAACAAAATTAAACTTAGGTCTCGCTTGGATTCGGAGATGAAATGAGTTGAGATGATTTTATTTTAGTTTTTAATATTATTATTATTTTGGGATTTGAAAAATGTGTGTTGGGATTTGAAAAATGTGTATTGGGATTTGAAAAATGTAAATAGGAATTTATGTTTTATATAAAAAATTATAAAAATATAATGATGAAATGAAAATGAGTTAAAATGAATTGAGATGAGTTGAGCTCATCTTCGAATACAAACGGGACCTTAATACAGCAGGATGTATTGCCTCTGGATAGTCTGGAATTTGTCATATTCAAATTGAAGGTCAACTTCGTACTTTGCGTCTGTACTCCAAGGTAACCCAGATATGGAATTCTCGACATGGTCAATTATTTTCTTTCTTACCTTATGCTACTTTTTTTTTTTTTTTGGAGAAATTATCTTATGCTACTTGCTTTGATGAGTTAGCGTGAATTCCCATAGATGATGAGATGTCTTTGTAAGTTTCATCTTTTCTCACTATTGGGAATTAGGGTTTGTGGAAATTGAATTCAAAATTTGTTTTGAGACACTCCCCTTTCTAAAAAAAAAATAAAAAAATTGTTTGAGACACCAACTGACTCTATAGAAGCCTGTGTTGATAATTGTCTTTTGAGAAATATTATCAGTACATAATTTGTATATCTTTTACGTATATATTATAAAAAATATTATTTTTACATATCTTTTAATTTAATTATTTATATTTTATATTTATATTTTTCTCTTATTATATATATATATATTTTTATATATACATTTTAATATTTTAGCTAACGAATTTTACAAAAGATACACGAAACCTTGTATTCCTAACATATTGCTCTTATCTTTTAGCTCAACAACATGTCAAACATATTGATGATACGAATCCGTGGTGGCATTCATATCCTAATTTCATTTCTAATAGGGTGCTTTTAGATTCTAATTTCATTTCTATTTGTCGTCTATTTAGATTTGGAATGGACCCACAAAACTTTCAAATTAATTTAATTTATTTTATTCGACTTTTCGAATCCGTTTAAATTCAGAAATAAGATGAGATAAGTTATGAATAGTAATAAAATGAGTGATTGAGATAAATTGAAATTTAAAATGAGTGGTTGAGATGAGTTGAAAGTACAAAATGAGTTATGAATAGTATAACCTAATTTGTAAAACAAACCGAGCCTTCATCTTCTTTTGCTTTGTAATATTCTACTTTCTAGAACCCAAACCCATTAAGAAGAAGAGAGTCCGCAGGCCCTCATTGATGTGAAAAATAAAACAGAAAATACAAAATCAATTGCAATAACAACGAAATTAAAAATACAAAACTTGGATCTTGATTTCATACTGCCACAAAGCTCGTCTCCATTCTACTTCAATCCTGTTTTCCTTCTATTTATTTTTTGCTACTCCGTCCAAATCGAATTTTGCTAAAAAGGTGCTGAATTGTTTCGGTATTGTATCGCTAACTTCTTGTGACGATGGATTTGCATTTCGAATGATTTTTTTCTCATTAGATTTTGGGGTAAAATGTTTTCTGCATATGTAATAGCTTTTCCACAAAAGACTTATTGAGTTAATTTGTTTGCAGATAATCTATTCAGACGGATTTTGACAATAAATATTGTACATTGGCTGTATGAAATGTTTGGGATAAAATTAGGTTTTATTTGTGGATTAAAAATATTTTCATCTACAAAGATTCTTACTGGTGTGTTAAAGTTTAAGACTGCAGATCAAGAATGTGATTCATTTTAAAATTTATAGACAGGAGAGAGAGAGAGAGAGAGAGAGAAGACCTATACCCATTTGTTCCTTTCTCTTTTATCAAGTTTATGAATTTTTCATGGAAAATACTTTTGGGCCACTTACTATGCCCCGTTCTTTGTTTTTATTTTAATGTTTTATTTTTTGTTTTATTTAATAATTAAAGAAATATTATTTAATAATATTATGATTTTTTTTTCTTTTTTTAAAAATATTTAAACATATTTAAAAAAATGATGTAAAAAAAATAAAAATACAAAAATATTAAATTAACACTAATGGGATAATGCACACGTGCGGTGGAGAAAATTAAAATGTGCTGCTGAATAGATTTATTATAAAAAAAAAAAAAAAAACAGGGGTACGGGTTTAGCAACTGCCGCAAACATTTTGCTACGATCTCTTCTAATTTTAGATTTCTACACTTTACCCTCCTTCACGATATTTAGCTCACTTGTAAGGAATGTTAAGATATATTATAAATCTAATAATCCATCACTTCTTATAAGTTTAAAGTATTGAATCAAGTGGTAATTTAATAATATATTTATATAATAACTTTAGGTTTATACACACATTTTAGCCTAGAAAATGTACACATTGTCCAGATTTTAACACGTTTGATTTGTTTTATAATAAAAGAAATTTACAATATGGTGAATTACATTAATGTCGGTTTATTTTTAGATATGAGATGACATAAGATAAAAGTTAAAAAAAAAATAATGTTATAATAAATTTTTTAATATTAATTTTATTTTGAAATTTGAAAAAATTATTTTATAATTTAAAAAGATTGACTTATTTATTTTATTTTATATAAAAATTTTTAAAAAATATAATAATAAAATTGAAATCAGATCAAATAATTTGTAAAAACAAACTAGGCATAAATGTCACGTAGTCTATAAACTCTATTGAATAAGATTTATATGAAACAAATACTTTTTGTAATTTAAACGACAACGTTTCTTGGGATAGAGCTGAAATACCTTGTCATTCACGTTCTAAAATTAGTTTATGGCTATTTTGATTCTTTGTTAAGTGATGCTAGTGTGCGAGTCTGCGACTAGTTTAAATTCTATATTTTATTTTGTTGTTCTTTTCTTTTTCATATTTTTAAAAATAAAAAATTTATTAATATAATAAAAATCAATTTTTTTTAACTATTTTACAAGGAAAAATCTAGTTGAATCCTAATGCTTTTATATATTATTATAAAATAAAATTTAGTTGCAAGCGATTTTACACGTTAATATACGTTTTCATTTAATGTGGTTGATCAAAATAATTTTTTAGTTTTTTACATAATTTTTAAGTAAGTATTTTTATGTAATTTTTTACATTATTTTTTTAATATTTTAAAATATTATTTAAAAAAATTTCACAATATTATTTATAAATATTTACTTAAAAATCATTTAAAAAATAAAAAATAAAAAAAATAAAGTCCCCATCGAGATTCCAAAATAGGGACTCGTAGCACTTTCCTGTATAAAATAATTAAATATACGACAAAATGGAATGAGAAACTCATGAAATAGCATTTTCCATCCATCTTTGTTGCGCATCCGAGCAGCCTCGCACTTTTGCGTAGGCCGAATATTTTCTTCGTTACGCCAACCCACCTTTCTCTTCAAAATATATACCTTCCCCATTGTTTAGCGTATACTCGAACCACCTGTTCAAACTTCTAAGCAAAACTTTAAAACCATCATATCCTTAGTCCTTCCAAATCTCAACCTCTCTGTGCCCACAAACTCTGATGGCGGAATCCAGACCAGACCCGATGACACAGTACTCTCCGTTAGGTACGATTTTTTCATTCCCACATTGTTCCTGATACCCTTATAGTAAAGGAAAATGCCATTTTTCAAATGATTACAGGTCATTAGAGTTGTCCATTTTCTTTCGTTTGGAAAGGAACAGTTTTTCTTTTCGTAGTTTTCTAGTACTGGGTTTGATTGGTGAGATTGCAAAATGAAAATCTGGAATCTTAGGAGAAATGGGTGGTGTAAAACATTCTGATGGAATCAAATGATCGTCGAAGGACGCATGTTCTCTTGATGTTGAAATGTCCGAGAATTAACTTATATTGCGTCATAAAGGGAACCGATCTCTCTTTCTCATGCTTTCATTTCTGGAACCATTCCTTTGATTATTGCCGTATGTACCGAGGCCAAAAATATGCACATCATACATATGTACGTACTACTACGTAGGAATGTATAATGGCTTTGTTTGCTAGCAGATGAAGAAGTAAAAGCACCACATTTGTTTGGAAGAGCGAAGAAAGAGATTCATGCAATTTTGCACTCTGAGAAATTGCCTCACCATCATAAGGAAACCCATGGCAAGAGAAATGAAATAGACGAGAACACCCCATTAGATGATGTTAGAGCTCCAAATGTGCTTCACAGAGCAAAAGAGGAGCTTGAGGCTCTCGTCCAAACGATCCACGACAAGAAAGATTCTCCAACCCATGAAAGGTGATCTGAATTTTCTTATTCTCCGTTGAAGTTAAATCAAGGAGCAAAAATTAGTATTTTTTTACATGCTTTGATTGCTTCTCAGTATTTTTCTTTTCTTCCAAATATGTTATTGCAGGGATGAAACTATTAAGGCAGAGTCTAAACAGGATAGACCAGATTCTCTATCAGGTACAATATTTCGACACAAATGACCTGCCCTATAATGTTTTTAGGGAGTGTTCGTATAAACTAATATGTCAAAGTCAGTTTACATGAAAGCCAGATGATTGTTTTTGTTCTAATATAAAATGAAAGCAGGCAATATGGTCTCATGATTTTATGGTTTTTTAACTGCAACTGTTTGTATGGCATTCCTTGCTTTCTCATTCTCTCACATTTTCCATTATCATCCACGCTTCACAGTGCTTGAATTTCTGAATGCAACAAGTTTTGAATGACGAAAGTTGAAGAGTTCTGCCATTGAGGCTGCGTTATGATTGGGGCAGCATCTAATTGCCTCCCTTCCCTCGTTCTTGGATTTTTTTTTTGGATTTATTAAGTTTGAGATCGTAGTTTCACTTTCCTTTTTATTTTAAGAATTTCTCTCGTATACCTTGCCATGTTCTTGGGTCACACTTTTAAACACTATTTTGTAACGACTTATAGAAAACATGTTCAAGTCCCATGGTCTTTTATTCTGAATATTTTCACGTCCAAGAAGTTTATTTATGAATACTATACAAACCTCTCTAGGTTGTCTATTCCTGCTTGTATTCTATGAGCACCTTGTGGATTTCACCATTCTTTGTACTAGACATTGATCATATCATGCCTTGATAAGGCTTTTCATGCCTTCCCCACATTCCTGCTGATTGGCTTCCTTCTTTGTGTAAAGAGTTCAAAACCCAAACTTAATTTTCTTACTTTTATGCTTTTGATATTGTCTGAGAATAATGTTAGTAGCCACAACTCATTGGGAGATGGGTTTTCTTCAATCTCTTTTTTCTTGATAGTTTATTAATTAACCATTCTTTATTTTATCAATCTCATCATGAACTGTCGTTTTTGAAGTATGTATGAACTATTAATGTTTAACAATACGAGAATAACTATTTCGTGTCATAGAAGGGAACCAATCTATTTTTCTTGAAGGCTTTTATTTTGGAACGCTTCTTGTGATATTTAAGTATGTATAGAGTCGAAAGCAAGTATCATACATCTGTATGTGGGAATATATCATATCTATGTTTGCTATCAGATGAAGAAGTAAAAGGACCAAATTTGCTTGGGAGAGCAAAAGAAGAGATTCAAGCAATTTTACACACTGAGAAATTGTCTCACCATCATAAAGAAATTCATGGCAAGAGAATTGAAATAGACGAGAACACCCCATTAGATGATGTTAGAGCTCCAAATGTGTTTGACAGAGCAAAAGAGGAGTTCGAGGCTCTTGTCCAAACGATTCATCCCAAGAAAGACTCTCCAGCTCATGAAACACAGTCTGAATCTTGTTCTCCATTGAATTTTAAATCAAGGGTTGAAGATTAACTTTTTGATATGCTTTGATTGTTTTCTCATTGTGTTTTACTTGAATGTAATTGCAGGTCTGAAAAGACTGAAACGACAAAGACAGAATCCAAAAGGGATGAAATGGATTTTCTATCAGGTATAATATTTTGTGAAACATTACTTGTCATATAATATTTGTAGGGGTGTTCGTATAAACTAATGAGACAAGGTCATTTTACAAAATAACCAAATGTTAGACTTTGTTTACTTTAAAAAGGAAGACAAGAAATTATGCCTTAAGCGAGTTTATGGATTTTACCGAAAATTTTGTGGCATTTCTTAGTTTCTCATTTTTCACTATCATTCAGGCTTTGCAATTCTTGAATTTATGAGGGCAGAAAGATTAAATTTGATGAATTTGCTATTGAGACTGCTTTATAATTGGGGGCAGCATCAAATTGCCCCCTTTTCTTTTGGATTTGTTGAATTTTTGTTTTACTTTCGTTCTTGCTTTTCTTTATTTGTTAGTATTTCTGTTGTGTATCTTGTCATGTACTGGGGTCAAAGTTTTGTGCATGCTCTATGATGAGTTATTGAAGAAGTGTTCAGGTATCATGGTCTTTCATTCTTTTTTTATTTTTCCGAAGAAGTTTATTTATGAACTCATACAAACCTCTCTAGTTGTATCTATTCCAATTTATACTCTACAGGCAGTTTGAGGGAGTCAAATAGTAGTTATTAGATTACTTCCGCCATTCTTTTAATTAGCCCTGACCACATCGTGCATCAATAAAACTTGAATTGTTGCTTGTTGGCTTCTTTCATTTGATGTTTTTTACGTTGTCAGAGAACAATGTCAATGGGCCCAATCTTCTTGAGAGAGCCAAGGAAAAGATTGAAACGATCACACACCATCATAAATCATCACCCTATCATCATAAAGAAACTCACGGAACAAGGGATGATCTTGATGAGAGAACCCCAATCAATGATGTGAAAGGTCCAACTATTATTGAAAGGGCAAAAGAAGAAATTGAAGCTGTTGTTGAAACAATTCATTCCAAGAAGGATCAGGAAACTTCTGTGTCCTTACAAAAGGAAGGTGGGTTCGAGGCCTTTATTGGAAGAATGTTGGAAAAAGTCTGCTCTCCTCGAGGTAGTAAGAATGATTAGTTGTGAATTGTGGTGAAGTTCAATTCTTGCATGTTTTTTTAGTTTAATGTCCAAATACAACCACACAATAGACATGAAACGTGTTTATAAGCTGTTCGACTACTCACTCTGCCAAATTGACCACATGGATGCATTGTTTGTCTTTTGATTACTGAATTTGCTCCCCCAAGAATGTATATCTGTTTATATTTTCCGGGTTTTATTTGCCAAATGTTTTATTAAGTTTTCTTTTTTGGTTATAGCAAATTGTGTTATAAATTACAGTGGAAAAGATACCTCAAGCTCAACTTATAAAATTGCTCCACAAGTTTCTCCAGACTGAGAGCTTTCAAGCGTTTCCTTTTAGTGGCGAAGTGCACTATGTAGTATAAAACTAGAGTGACATTTAACAAATCCACAGTCTAAGAATTTTGTCAAGAGAGAACAAAAAGAGAGAGAGAGCTTTAGCGTATTTCAGATAGTCCAAAAACCAAGATAAGGAAGGGGGACTATTTATAGTCTACTCTCATACAAGGCCAGCCATTAATCTGCAATCAATTTGCAGACGTTACAAACTGCAATAGCATGTAACGTATGGCATTAAACCATCTGTTACAAGCCAAGTAACGTATGGCTTAATGCCATACGTTGCTATAGCAACAAGGGAGGGGGTCAGCCCACGTGGGCGCCCCTTCTGCTAACATCTCCCACTCGCACACAGTAGAAATGTCTCCAGGTCTGCATTTTTCTAATATTCTCAATCTTGTTCATACAAGTAAATATGTCGTGTGAGCACCAAGCAAATCTGTAGAAAGGTGGGAGTACTTACACCAAATCTCTCACAGAGAAGACCAGCATAGTAACATCCCTAAAGTGTATAGTTTTGTCCTAGACTCATTCGATTACATCAAATCAAGCATTTTCGAACCCTCTTAAGTTAAATAAACTCAGAACAATGCTTGACTACCTCAATAAACATATAAATGTGTTCACAACCTTAGCCGCTACCAATATGTAACGTTATAATTTGACGTCAGCAAATACTATCGAAGATATGATATCAAAGAATCTTCCTTTTGCACTTATATTATCCAACTTTGGTTGAACCGCTTTCCCAGTAATGCCCTTTAGACTGTATCAATCATGACTATAGACAACATGCCAAAGTAGCAGACATTACAACCTCTATCTCGTGACATAGTCAAAAGTAAAGAACACTTAAAAATAAGACTCACATAGTGAGAAAGAGGTGAACCATTTACTCACTTACTCATATGGTCGAATAAGCACATGTAGTATGAAACACATGCTACGGTAGATTTATCTTTCTCAAAGAGCATATGTCTATATCAACACCCTACAGATTTTAGTCTAGCTGTTCCTTAAGCGTCCAACCCAAGTTTCTCTATTTGCACGTCTCCAAAGTGTCAAAGAGAATCTCGCATCTAGCTAACCACATGCTACATGAATGGTGGGTAATCTATATACAGTCTTCTCAATAGACCTCATTTTAGCTCCCACTAAGATGACATATTTTTGTAACAACCAACTCATCTCTTTGGACAAGTACTTAGGGACACAATGTCTCATCTCTACCCACTACTCAAGTGCTAGAGGCGATTGTTCGTGTGAGTGAGCCAATCTAAGCTTGTTGACATATATTGTGTATGTGTATTAAAAAAAATAATACGATAAAGACAAGAATTGAATCATATTGTATTTATATCCCAAATGAAAGGTTACATCTCAATGTCATTTGAAACACAAATTATATTTACAATCTATGTAGTCCTAGATTCCTAACATGAGCCCCAAAGACATATCTTGCAATAGGCTTTGTTAAGGGATCAGCAACTATGCGACTCGTAGAAATGTGTTTCAAAACCACTTCCTTTTACGCTACCATGTCTCTGATGTAATGATATCTGATATCTATGTGTTTGGTTTTTCTATAATATTTTGAATTCTTAGCATATGCGAGAGTTGCCATGCTATCGAAGAATATCGTTACTGGATCTGAAGTATCCGTGCCAATGTCTAAATGCTTGAGGAACCTCCGTAACTAAACAGCTTCTTGAACTGCTGCAGAACAAGCTATGTATTTTGTCTCCATGGTAGATAAAGCTATGCAAGGTTGTTTCTTACTACTCCATGTAATGGCCCCATTGTTGAGCAGAAAGCCATACCCAGTGGTTGATTTGCGCTCATTTAGGTCACTACCCCAATCGGCATCACTATAACCTCTTAGCTGCAAATCTAAACCCTGATAGCACAACACATAGTTCGCCTTGAGATATCGCACAATCCTCTTGATTGCTTTCCAGTGAGCCAGTCCGAGGTTGAATTGAAATCTACTCACTAAGCCAACTGCATAGCATATGTCAGGTTGAGTACACATCATTGCATACATCAGACTGCCCACAACATTAGCATTAGGGACATAGGTCATCTTTTTCTTTTCTCTTTGAGTTTTAGGACATAATTATTTGGACAAGTTCTTGCTTCCTGCAATAGAGGTGTCAATAGGTTTACATCCATTCATTAGGAAGTGCTCGTGAACTTTATTTATGTAAGTTTGTTGGAACAAAAACAAAAATATTTTTGAGCGATTTCTATAGATCTTAGTTCCCAGAATGTATTCTGCCTCACCCATATCCTTCATTTCAAAATTGAAAGATAACCACTCTTTTGTGGCGACTATCAGTCCTTTATCATTTCCAGCTAGTAGTATGTTGTCAACATACAATAATAACATAATGAAACTCTTCTTGGATTTTTTAACATAGGCACAATGGTCCTCTGTGATCATTTTAAACTCATTCGAGAGAATGACTCGATGGAATTTGAGGTACCATTGTCTAGATGATTGTTTTAGGCCAAATATAGATCGTTTGAGCTTGCATACTTTGCTCTCTTGACCTTTGACCACAAAATCCATTGGTTGATTCATATAGATCTCTTCATTTAGTTCTCCATTGAGAAATGTTGTCTTAACGTCTATCTGGTAAAGTTTCAAATCCATATTTGCTACTATAGCTAAAATCAGGCAAATTGAGACAAACCTCATTTCTGGTGAAAAAGTTTTCTTATAGTCTATACCCTCCTCTTAGGTATATCTTTTCGTCATTAAGCGAGTTTTGTACCTATCTATTGATCCATCCGACTTGCGTTTGACCTTTGGAACCCATTTGTTCCCAATAGCCTTACGCCCCTTCGGTAAATCAACCAGATCCTAGACGTGGTTAGTCCTCATAGACTCAATCTCATCATTAAGTGCTTTCATCCACTCATCTTTAGTAGAAGATGAGAGAACCTCATGAATTTTCCTAGGCTCGTTATCATCATGTGGAACTACTATAAAAGCTTCCCCTTCAATCTCAAAACAACGATAGAGATACTTTCACGTGTGCTTTTACGCGACTAAGGTTGTTGTGATTGATTAACAAGTTGTGTGATCTCACTCAGATTCAAGTCCCTATAATTTGTAAGAGTTTGAAAATTTTCTTCCTCATTCTTAACTAAATTTCTTGGAGCACTTTCCTCTTGTTCTACAATCTTATGAAGTTGTAAACTCCTATTAACCTCACATCTACTTGGAAACTCATCTTCAATGAAATCCAAATCTTGTGACTCAATCTCAATCATACTTCTATCAGTTTGTTCAGTTATTAATACATACATTTTAAAGTGTTTTGAGTACCTTATAAAGATACATTTATTCTCTCTAGGGCCTAATTTTCTATACTTATGAGAAATATCGTGAACTAAACCTGTTGAATTCCATGACCGCAAAGTTATTTGAATTGGGTTTCTCGCCAGTCCATAGTTCATATAGGGTGGAAGTTACTGATTTGGAAGGTACTCTGTTAAGAATGTAGGCAGTAGTCAAAAGTGCATCCCCAAAAAGAAATTGGTAGGTTTGCTTGCGTCATCACTGACCTAACCATTTCAAGCAGTGTTCAATTTCTCCCTTTCGTCACGCCATTTTGTTGCAGTACTCAACATTATCAACTGTCTTTTGATTCCTTTTTCATCATATAACCTTTTAAATTGCTTAGAGAGATATTTTCGTCTTCAGACAGTTTTTAGAGTTTTTAAATTTTTGTCTAACTGATTCTCAACCATTCTTAGATATCACCTAAATCACTCCAATGCTTCAAACTTATGGGAGATTAAGTAGACAGTAGACATGACCATAACGTAAAAAATCATCTATAAATGTGATGAAGTTGACACCTCCATATCTTGCCCTCACACTCATTAGATCACAGATATCTGAGTGGAGTAATTGCAGTGGAAAAGATGCCTTAGTGGCTTTTCCAAACAGTTTTTTCTTAACCTTTTCCATTAGACAATGTTCACATGTGGGCAAGATGACCTTAGCGAAATTGGCTATCAAGTTTTCTCTAGCTAACCGAGCCATTCTATATTGCCCTATATGGCCAAGCCTAGCATGCCATTTATATGAATCCAAATTATCAGATGCAGAAACAAAAACAATAAACTCATTCATATTTGAATAATCCAAATTTATTATCATAAAATCGTCTGATAAAGAAGCCACACCATAAAACACTTTGCCCAAATAAAAGGAAACGCAATTGTTTTCAAATACAATATGAAAACCAAGTCCTAATAGAGTAACTATATAAAGTAAGTTTCGTCAGATTTTGGGAGCGTATAGCACATTGTAGAGGAAAAGAGTGTGACCACCCCGCAAATCTAGCTTACCAAGTCCTAGCACCTCCACACTAGCTCTATTCAATACCTTGATATCTCAAATCCCAACTGAAATCCGGCGATACTTCACAAATCTGACTCTGTCTCGCGCTATGTGTTCAGTCACCCCTGAATCAACAGTCCACATAGGGTAGGAGTGGGCAACTATCACATGGCTAGTTACAAAAACAATACAAGAAAAGTCAGAGTGTACATTCTTCGGCTCAATGCAATCACGAGCGAAGTGACCTTTTTTTCCGTAGTTGAAACACTCTAATTTTGACTTATTTTTCTCGCGCTTGCCCCTTTTGCTGCGCTGAGAAGTTCCTGACACATTTTTAACTTGTCCAATAGCTATCCCATTCTTGGACTTCTTGCTCTTAGGCTTTGATGCCTTGCGCGAACCAGAGTCAGCCACATAGGCCAAATGATTGGGCTTAACAGTCTCTCGGCGCTCAGCCTCCAATTCCAAGTGACGTAAGACATATCAAAGTCTTTAATATTCTCGTTATGCGTCAGGTTTTGGCTCATATTCTTCCAAGAATTCGAGAGTGATCTTATCACTGTCTGGACTTATTGTTCATCAGTCAGATTGTTTCCTACCGACTTAAGTTTGCGGATCATGGTTGATATAGCCCTAAGAAGCTGCTTCATCGTGTGGTTAGCGCGCATTTTATACTAGTCAAACCTCATAGTTAATCAACGCAACCTAGTGGTCGAAGTTCTACCAAACTTTAGATTCAAAGCCTCTCACATGCTTTGGACAGTGTCATAGGTTTCAAACTCACACATTAGATTATTGTGCATGCTGCTTAACATTATTATGCGCGCGCACCAATTTTTCTTAACTCATTCAATATAGGCTAATTCATCTAACTTGTGTTGTTCTGAGTTTCATTCCTTGGGCTTAGTCAGGAGTGAGACAAGGATTTCATGACCTCTTGTTCATTTAAGACATACTGGATCTTGCGATGCCATATGTCATAGTTCTCCTCATCCAATTTCTCCCATTTGTTTAAATCGGCAACTATACTCTTGGATGTCATTTCACTACAATATGCAAAGAAGGGATATTACACACACACTTAAGAAACCTACCAAGTCCATCCAAGCTAGAAAAAGAATAATTTAGATATGTTGCAAGATTGAAAAATCGTTAGACTTCAGAATCATCTCTTACGTCACAATATCCAATTATTAAATTTCTAACTTAATTCCTGCTGTTGCCCAGATGACTAACACAAGAGGGGGGGTGAATTGAGTTGTATTTAATAAAATAACAGTTATAAATCAAATACACAATATAAAACAGTAAGAAATATAAAGAGTAGGGTAAGAAAAAGCAAACTCAGTATTTTTACGAGGTTCAGCCCCACTGCCTACGTCCTCGCCTCAAGCTACCCCTTGAGAATCCCAAATTCACTAGTCAATCTCCTTTAGGTGGAGATAGAAACCTATTACACCTTTGAGCAGCACCACTCCAAAGAATCCATGTAGAACACCCTTCTATACTTTCAATCACCTCACACTTGGTGATTCAACTATTCCCTGTGTAGAACACCTCTACACACACAAGGGTTATACGCTCCCTCTATACTTCCAATCACCTCACACTTGGTGATTCAACTATTCCCTGTGTAGAACACCTTCTACACACACAAGGGTTATACGCACCCTCTTACTTTCAATCACCTCACACTTGGTGATTCAACTATTCCCTGTGTAGAATACCTTCTACACACACAAGGGTTATACGCACCCTCTTACAAATACAAGAGTTGATAGTGGGTAGACTATCAAAGTACACTCCTCAATGAGTGAGATAGAAACAATATAGCTCAACCTATATCTCTCTAAAAAAAATAAGAATTAAGGCTCAAAACTTTAGAAAAGAGAGAATGAGAGCTTTGAAAGAATGATGCAAAACTTAACAATAGATGTGTAAACTCTTGTTATGATTTTTGCAAAACTCAAGTGAGCTATTTATAGGCAAATGAGTCTTCAATTTCAAATTTGAAAAGATTCACATGTCAAATAAGAGCACTATTCACTTTTCAAAAAATTCAAATAAAAGCATTTCCTTTTTGCATTTGTCAAAGACAACTCTATTCATTTTTCAAAGAAATCAAACTTAATCTTTTGCTTTTCATACATGACAAAACGAGCATGATTTATTTTTCAAATCAAATCATCTTTTTTTGCATATGTCAAAAAAACACACAACCACCCTTTAAGATTTTCAAACAAAATCATCTACCTTTTGTATTTGTCAAAAAAACACACAACCACCCTTTAAAATTCTCAAACAAAATCATCTACCTTTTGCATTTGTCAAAAAAACACACCACCACCCTTTAAGATTCTCAAACAAAATCATATACCTTTTACATTTGTCAAAAAAAAACACACCACCTCCCTTCAAGGCTTTCAAACAAAATATGCACATGTCAAATATGATAATCAATCATCTTATAAATTCAAGTTTTTATAAATATATATATATATAATTTTCGAAATTATTTTGTTTGATGATGTTATGCACATGTAAAAAACATAATTTTCAAAACTAAGACATTTAAAAATGTCTTGCATATGTGAAAAAAGTAATTTGATGTTTTATGAGAAAAAAGAGTAATTTGGAGCCTTAATCCAATTTCTAATTTTATCAAGAGATGTACAAAAATAATCTATGAGTTTCATTTGTAGACTTGATCTCTTTCTTGCTCATGCTTGATTTTTTGATGTGTTTAGCTCCCTTCATGCGTAGACAACTTGAGTTTGAGTTTTCAATATTATTTGTTATCATCAAAATTTATACGTAAATACGAGACTTGAAACCTTGGGTTCAACACCTGCACTAATTTAAAACAAATATGGGAGATTTAATCATAAATCTCAACCATACTGTCACTATCTAAAGTAGTCACCTAGTCCTAGTCACGTATAAAAACAGATCGTATTAAAATCACAGTAATCTGTTGGACCAGTCTACAAGGATAGCTACACCAACTACAATAGTTTGTTGGGCCAGTCAACAAAGATGGTTCATATAAGACCATTACAATCCATTTTTCTTATTTCATCAGTACTTTTACAGTTCTTACTGGGGCTACTATGGTGTTATCGTTGTACAGTGCATTTATAGTTCTTATTGGGATTACTGCAATTCTTTCAGCCTATCAATTTACACTGACAATTCTAACTAAAACTACTTAGTGAGAATTTTCTATTTTATCACTAAATAAATTAAGACTAATGTCTAATCATTCAAACCTAACATTTATACAAGATAAAATAAACATAGATTCACATATTCAATACACACATACATGTAATCATATTTAATCCAAAAAATTAAACAAAAATCACATGTAATATAACATTATGGAATTCATAAATAAAATAACATGAATATCACCATATATTTATATGTAATCACATTTAATATAAAGAATTAAATAAAAGATCACATGTAATGTCACAATAATTATATTTAAGCATATATTAAATCATGCCATTTTTTTTTTTATAAATGAAATAAATGTATAACAAATACATTTAGAACCCTCACCTAGACCAAAGGATGCTTACAACTCAGTGGTTGCGCATTGGCCTTTGTCATATAGTGATCTTGGGTTTGAAACCCAAGTTGGACACTTTTGTCCACATTTTTTTTTTAAAGCAGTTGGTGCTGGGCTGCGGAATGGGTAGAAGCCCAAGCCCAGCCAAAAAAAAAAACACAAATGACTTCAAGTCATATTCTTCCTCCAGTTAAGGCACTGTTCACTTGAACATTGCCCATTTCCAGCAAAAACTGGGTGTTGCTGCAGCACCCACCTAAGGCTGGTGGCACTCGCCTGAGGCGCGTAGCAACTTTCAGGTGCGCGCGGCACCAGGCAGAGGTGTGCACTGCAGCTCTACACCTCCTTGTGAAAATGGAGGTTTTTTTTTTTTGGTAAAAAAAAAAAACACTTGGACAAATCTCAAGTATATATGAAAAAAAAATTGGGAACAATTAACCTAAGTCTGATACCAATGTTAGAAATTACAGTGGAAAAAATATCTCAAGCTCAACTTATAAAATTGCTACATAAGATTATTCAGGCTGACAACTTTCAAGCGTTTCTTTTTAATGGTGAAGTGCACTACGTAGTATAAAACTAGAGTGACATTAACAAATTCACAGCCTAAGTATTTTGTCAAGAGAGAACAAAAAGAGAGAGAACTTTAATGTATTTCAGATAGTTCAAAAGCCAAGATAAGGGGGACTATTTATAGTCCACCCTCAGATAGCTGGCCTTAAAGGCTGGCCATTAATTTGCAATCAATTTGCAGATGTTATAAACTGCAACAACATGTAATGTATGGCCCCTCCTACTAACAAATTGTATATGAGAGCAAATTCTTACTTCATGATTGGACTATACAAAACTCTGTCTACCATCTCAATTCATTATTATTTATATAAAAATTCCAATCGTTTCAATTTGACTCAATATTCAAATGCAATCTAAATACATTCCTTTGCTTTTGTATTAATAGAACCGTCCAACTCATTCTCTAATAATTAGACGTTAAGGAAGTTTCCCGCTTTTAACTCTTTGGTGAGTCACTTGTTTTGTATGTGTCTACATCTCATCTCTCTTAATTTCTGCAGATTTCTATCTCATTCATATTGGTAACTGTTATAAAACTAAAAAGAAAACTACTACTATTGCAATAGAAATATAAAAGAAACTCTTAAGAACTGAAACTTTCTTTCTCTCTCTATATTTTCTTTTGAATTTCATTACAACTGAAGCCCATATTTATAGGCGTTGAAATTACTATACAAGTCACTATGCAAGTCACTATGCAGATTTTAAAATAATAGTGGTGGGGTCATTCACATAATTTTTAGTGGTGGGACAGGGGGCGGCTGCCGTTTCGTTCGTTCATTACAATTCATAACACTCCCCCTTGAATGACCACCCATAAAGAATCTGCCTCGTTAAAACCTTGCCAAGTAAAAACCCAGTGGGAAGAAAAACCAATGGCGAAGGAAAAAGAGTACAGTCTTCTTAAGTGCTTTAAGATTGCCTCATTAAAACCTTGCAAAGGAAAACCCAGTGGGATAAAATCTTAGCGAAGGAAAAAGAGTACAATCAGCACAAGTCTTCAGGACTTTTACTCCCCCTGGAAAGTGCATGACGATAGTTTTTGAGTCTTCACATTTTAATATTCTGCACAATTTTCTTGAATGTCGCAATTGGTGATGCCTTCGTGAATAAATCTGCCAGATTATCACTTGATCGTATATTTGATATATCCTCCTTTGATTTGAATGATACAAGCAGCATTATCTTCGTATAAAATTGTTGAGCTATCATTGATTATGAAATACCACACTTTTCTTGGATATGTTGAGTCATTGATCTCAGCCAAATATACTCTCGACTTGTTTTATGAATTGCAATAATTTCTGAGTGATTTGAAGATAAAAAATAATATCTGATTGACAGACTTAATAGAAATCTGATACCTGCAGTAATACTTAAACTCCCCCTGATAATATGCGTTAGTGTTTCAAGTAATAAGCAAATATGATTTCAGTATATATAACAAGTTAAGAATTCAAACACGATCTCCAACTAAATAATGCATTAGAGAGAGTATGATAATATTTTCATCTAAAATTTTATCCCCCTCATTCGGCGTTATTAGGAAGAACTTGTTTATATACGGCGGAAATAACATTGGAAACCATCTATGTATGATAAAAGCTGTAAAAGCTTTGAGGTCTAATATTATTAGTTCGGCGGAAAATCAAATCCGCTTGACATTGTGGACAAACGAGATCTTGAAGAGATTTGAAGGTTTCGGGTTGTTGTTTAAATATAACCAATTTTACCATTGGTTTACTCCAGCAAAAAGATCTCGCATTCCTCATAGATTCAGTTGTTGTTCATTCAGAACGATATTATGTCTGATAGAAATTCTAATGTCCCAGATTTGAACCATGAACCTTTTATACCTCAACCACTCATATTTTCTCCTGAGGCTGTAAACACCATGATAGGAGCAGAGATATATCTTTCTAGTAAATCCGATCCTGAAATTGTTGCAGCATCAAGAACCCTCAGTGCTCAATATGCAGCCTCTCTTACAACCATGTCTCAGAGGCTACTGGCGAGAACGAGTGAGGTTGATCATCTTAAAACTCAAATATCTGAGTTGCATCAAACGCTTGCAACTAAAGATAGTAAAAATAAAGATTTAAGACAAGAAAACAAGGAGCTGAAGAAACTTGTAGATTGGTATTCTCGTGACCTGAAGACACGAGTAGAAGAGCTGGAACGAGAGAAAGCTCAGATACAAAGTCAACAACAGCAGCTAACGGCAGAGGTTCAGCGTTTACAAGAAAATAGGGATAGCTGTAATTAATCTCGCTGGCTTTTGAAATTATGCATCCAGCATATCTTGTAAAGTGAGATTTGAAGAGATGATGCTTTGTCTTGTTCTTATTTCCATTTCTATAAGAACCGTCTTTAGCTTCATTTAGTACGCATCAAATCTTCTTCTCATATCTATAATTCATCTGTATTTGTATTCTTATTCTACAAATTTCCAATGGCTCATCAATTTCCTTTTACTATTTCTCACGATCAACATATGAGGTATCCTTCGCCTCAATTACAAGTTGTTCCTGCATCTTCCACAGGTGCCATGTTGCAGCAAGCAAATGATCTGGCTAATAAGTCAGATCGTGAAGCTGTTTATGAGCTGGTGACTCTCGGCACCAGATACTCCTCCTCTATTGTCGGATTTTCCAACCGATTACAATCCAAAAATCGTGAGATTGAGGAGCTTAACGAGAAGGTTTCCGTACTTCAACGACTTATTCAAGAGTCTGACAGAAAAATTGCAGACTTAAAGCAAGAGAATAAGGATTTAAAATCCTTACTTGCCTCTTCATTTCGACTGCCTAATCCTTTAGATAAGGATGGTATGTTACTTTATGAAGAGCAAATGCATTTGAGAGATGAGGCTAGAAGTCTCAAATTCTTGTAACTCATCTATCAATTGAATAATAAGATCTTTCCTTTTCAAATGCATTCCTTGAATTTATAGTAGCCCTTGTAATCTCTTCAGGAGTTCTAACAAGGTAAATCATCAACGTAAACTGGAATAATGGCAAATTCGGATTCTGATAAACATATGGGCATATAGGATTATTCTTAAATCCTTCTTTCAATAGATACTCGTTGATTCAATTATACCGCATGCGTCCGGATTGCTTTAACCCATATAAAGATCTCTGAAGCTTTATAAAGTACATACTCCTAAATGTACGTGGATTAAATGCTTCAAGTATCGTATATCTTTATATATGTAATGATCTAATGATCCTTATAAATATGCAGGGACCATATTCATTAACTGTGTTGAACTCAAGGTTTCAAGGTTCATGTAAATCTACACATGGATTTTGATGATAACAAATGAATTCAAAGAATAAAGGAGTCTCAAGCTCAAGTTGTCTACACAATACAATCAAGCACATCAAGGAACCAAGCATGAGCAAGAAGGGAATAAGTTCACATTAAAATCATAGAGTAATTTTGTAAATCTCTTAAAAATTCGAAATTAGGATTAAGGCTCAAAATAAATATTTTATCATAAAGCATTAAAATACATTTTCCACATGTGCATGAATATTTTGAAAATTAACTTTGAAAATATTAAGATGATTGATTGTCATCTTTCACATGTGCATGATATGATTAAAGGTTTGAACTTTGAAAATATTAAGATGATTGATTGTCATCTTTCACATGTGCATGTTTTATTTGAATATTTTCAAAAGTGGTGGATGCTTTTCTTGACTTATGCAAAAGGTAGATGTCTTTGTTTGAAAATTTTGAAAAGTAAAGTGTGCTCTTTTTGTCATATGCAAAAAGTAAAATATTAGGTTTGAAATTTTTGAAAAGTAAAGTGTGCTCCTTTTGTCACATGCAAAAAGTAAAAAGATTTTATTTGAAATTTTTGAAAAGTGAATGATGATGTCTTGGACATGGGAATCTTTTCAAATTTGAAATTGAAGACTCATTTGCCTATAAATAGCTCACTTGAGTTTTGTAAAAATCACAACAACAGCTTACACATCTATTGCTAAATTTTGCATCATTCTTTCAAAGCTCTCATTCTCTCTTTTCTAAAGTTTTGAGCCTTAATTTTTGTTCTTGTTGAGAGAGATATAGTTTGTGCTGTATTGTTCTTATTTCACTCATTGAGGAGTGTTTTCTGATAGCCTACCCACTATCAATTCTTGTATCAGTAAGAGGGTGTGTATAACCCTTGTGTGTGTAGAAGGTGTTCTACACGGGGAATAGTTAAATCACCAAGTGTGAGGTGATTGGAAGTAAGAGGGTGCGTATAACCCTTGTGTGTGTAGAAGGTGTTCTACACAGGGAATAGTTGAATCACCAAGTGTGAGGTGATTGGAAGTGTAGAGGGTGTTCTACACGGATTCTTTGGAGCGGTGCTGCTCAAAGGTGTAATAGGTTTCTATCTCCACCTAAAGGAGATTGAATAGTGGATTTGGGAATCCTCAAGGGGTAGCTTGAGGCGAGGACGTAGGCAGTGGGGCTGAACCTCGTAAAAATACTGAGTTTGCTTTCTCTTACCCTACTCTTTATATTTCCTACTGCTTTATATTTTGGTTATATTTTATATTGTATATTTAGTTTATAAGTATTAATTTTTTAATATAACCCAATTCACCCCCCCTCTTGTGTTAGTCATCTGGGCAACAATTGGTATCAGAGCTAGAGCTCTGTTATAAGATTAACTATCTTTTGAGTTAAGATCTTATGGCTAACATTGCAGCTTCATTTGGTGAAGGTCAATCCAGCAGTCGGCCTCCACTCTTTTGTGGAGACAATTACTCATTCTGGAAAGTTAGAATGAGAATATTCCTTCAGGCTCAAGGTCGAGAAATCTGGAAATGCATTGTAAATGGACCTTATATTCCAACAAAAGTGATTGATGGAGTAAAGGTCAAAAAGGAAGAAGAAGAGTTTGATCGTGAAGACGATAGACTTTATACTTTGAATTTAACTGCTATGAATTTATTATATAATGCTCTTAATGGTAATGAGTTTAATAGAGTAATGACTTGCACTACAGCAAAGGAAATTTGGGATAACTTGGAAGTTACTTATGAAGGAACTTCTCAAGTCAAGGAATCAAAAATTTATATTCTTACTCATGAATATGAGATGTTTAAGATGAATGATGATGAATCTATTTCTAGTATGCACACTCGTTTTACTAACATCATAAACAGCTTGACAGCTCTTGGCAAAGTTTATTCCAAAGTGGAGATAGTAAGAAAAATTCTCAACTTTCTACCAAAACGTTGGGAGTCAAAAGTGACAGCGATTCTTGAAGCTAGAGACCTCAAGAAGCTCGAAGTAAATGAACTCATCGGGTCACTTATCACCCATGAGTATACATTGAAAAGAGGAGAAGAAGAAGGAAATTCAAAGAAGAGTTTGGCACTTAAAGCTGTTCCACATGAAAGTGAAAGTGATGAAGATGAGGAAAATGACGACAAAGATGAAGAAGTTGCGATGATAATAAGAAGAATTCAGAGGTTCTTAAAGAAAAATAAAACTCCTCCAAGGAAATCCTTCAATAAGTTTTCCAAGAAAGATTCAGGCAAAAAAGCAATGAAAGCTACGTGGAATGATGATTCAAGTAGCTCAGATAGTGAAGCAAGCAATGGAGAATCAGCAAATCTTTGTCTTATGGCTAAAGATGACATTGAGGTAACAAATTTTGATAATATTGAAGATCCTTCATATGAAGAATTGCAAAATGTTTTAGAAGAGGTATATGAGGAATTTGAAAAATTGGGTATCAAGTATACTGCTTTGAAAAAGAAAAATTCTTCTTTAACAAACGAAATTGATATTTTAAGAAAAGAAAGTATTGTTTTGAAAGATGAAAATCTTGAGTTGAAGAAAAAGAAAACTGATTTAGAAAATATTATTGAAAACTTTACGAATGGAAAAAGAAATTTTGAAAAACTTCTTGGTAGTCAAAGATGTGTTTTTGACAAGGCAGGCTTGGGATATATGCCAAAACAAAAATACAAATCTTATAAAAACTTCTTTGATAATCCTTCTACATCAAAGTCCAATATTCAAAATTCTTTTCATAAAAATAATTTTGTTAAAAAAGGATACTATTATAATCACTCAAGTTATTCATATATGTCACATGCTATTTGTAATTTTTGTAATAGCAATGGTCATAATTATCATGCTTGTCCTATTAGAAGAAAACATACAATGACTATTAGGGCCATATGGGTACCTAAAAATCTTGTTTATTCTAATACTAATAAATAAAGGACCCAAAGAACTTGGGTACCAAGAATTGTTTTTAATTGCTTTTGTAGGTATGCATGAAGTATTCTACATGTAAAAATAAATGGTTTTTAGATAGTGGATGTTCAAGACACATGACGAGAGAAGAGACTAAGTTCTTTGATCTTAGATCTAAAGAAGAAGGACACATGACATTTAGAGACAACTCGAAAGGGAAGATCGTGGGAATAGGTAAAATATGTTGAGCAACCTTCAGGTTTTGAAAATCATATTTCTCCAAATCATGTTTTCAAACTCACAAAAGCACTATATGGACTCAAACAAGCTCCTAGAGCGTGGTACGAGAGACTCAGTGGTTTTTTGATTGAAAAAGGCTTTTCAAGAGGAAAAATTGATACAACTCTTTTCATTAAATTAGAAAATGATGATATTCTTTTGATTCAGATTTATGTTCGGTGCTACTAACGAAAATATGTGCCAAGTTTTTGCTAAGACTATGCAGGAAGAATTTGAAATGAGTATGATGGGAGAGCTTACATTCTTTCTCGGATTGCAAATTAAGCAAGCAAAAAGTGAAATATTCATCAATCAATCAAAATATATTAAGGAATTGCTGAAGAAGTTTGGGATGGAAGGTGCTAAGGAAACTGGAACACCAATGAGCTCATCCACTAAACTTGATAAAGATGAATCCGGTAAATCAATTGACTCAAATGTATATCGAGGTATGATTGGTAGTTTATTATATTTGATAACTAGTAGACCTGATATTATGTTCAGTATATGTTTATGTGCACGTTTTCAATCATTTCCGAAACAATCTCATTTGATTGCAGTCAAGCAGATTTTTTAGATATTTTGCCAGTACCATTGACTTAGAGTTATGGTATCCTAAACACACTTCTTTCGATCTTATTAGTTATTCAGGTACCGATTATACTGGTTGCAAAGATGATCGAAAAAGTTTTAGTAGAACATGTCTTTTCTTAGGTCCTGCACTTGTTTCATGATTTAGTAAAAAGAAAATTCTATTGCACTATCTACTGCTGAGGCAGAATATGTTGCTGCGAGTAGTTGTTGTGCTCAAGTTCTTTACATGAAACAACAACTTGAGGATTTTAAACTTATGTACAATCACATTCCAATCAAATGTGATAATACAAGTGCTATAAATCTTTCAAAGAATCCAATACAACAATCTCGGACCAAACATATTGATATTAGATATCATTTTCTTAGAGATCATGTGCAGAAGGGCGATATTGCATTAGAATTCACTAGTACACGATCAATTGGCAGACATTTTTACAACACCCCTATCAAAAGATAGACTACGCATGATTAGAAGAGAAATAGGAATTATGCATGCCATGAATATCTGCTAGATACTTTTATTCCATTAACTCAAATGACCTACATAAACTTGAGGTTCTTAGCCTCATGTTTGAGACGCTCATTCTCTTCATACAATATCATGTCCTCCCTATCCATGGGAACTGGCAAGCGGAATGAAGAATCCAATAGTGATTTCAACCGTTTATTCTTCTGTCGAACGATTCCTTCCCTTATGTGAGACTCTTGAACAATTCGTTGAAGTACAACAATTTGTTCTTTAAGCTTTTCAACCTCATGATTTTTGACTTGTAGCCGTTGGGAAAAAGCAACAATAGAGGATGAGTAGCGAGTACCGAGACTCACCAAGTCGTAGATAGCATCGGAGTCTGGCTTATTAGCCAAACTATTGTTCTCTTGCTGCAACATGGCGCCAATGGTAGCTGCAGAAAGGACATGAGATTGAGATGTAGAATAATGAGCCATTGAGAAAAGAATTGAAAACTTAAAGCGAGAATATTGAAGGAATGCAGATGAGTTATAGAGATGAGAATAAGATTTGATGCAAATCGGATGAACTTTAAAACTGATTTTATAGAGATAGCATAAAGAACAAGACAAACTATTGTCTCTTCAAATCTTATTAGTCAAAAGAAATATAAGATATGTTGGACACACATTGTCAAAAGTTTTCTTACTAGAAAAACGGTTCTCTGCTCCTATCATGGCATTGACGGCCTTAGGAGAGAAGATTGATGGTTGATGCATCAAGGGTTCCTGATTCAAGTCTGGAACATTAGTGGAAGAGAATTGTTCGGCCATTCTATCGTTATGGAGAAACAGAACCTAGGTCAAGAAGCGATGTTTTTTTTGGTATCCGATAGGTGAAAATGATTTTTTTATAGAAACTCAGAGCCTTCAAACCCATTTGTCAACAACATCAGGCGATTGATTTAAATCTGCTTTCGCACCGACTACTAGAGCTAGGCCTCCAACCTTTACAGGTTTTGTCAAATACGCGTGGCTCCGCACCGCATTGCCAGAGCTAAGCCTGCAGCTTTTGCTGTCTTTGTCGGACACGAATAATTTTAATTATTCAACTTCAAATCTCTGGAACATCTAATTCGTCAATAACATCAAGCAGATTTAAATCTTCTTCCGCACCGAGATGATAAAATTCGGCTTCAACCTTTGCAGGTTTTGTCGGACACGGGTGGTTCTAACTTCTACAGTCTCTACTAACGCAGCGTTTTATTTGTCTGTTAGTTATTGTAGGAATATATCTTATTGAGATAATTATGATTCCTTTTTAATGATGCCAAAAGGGGGAGAAGTTTTAGACTAGAACATTAACATTGTTTAAATTGCTAAACTTGTTATATATACTTGGAATTATGTTTGTATTTTTGCTTGAAAAACTAACGCACATTCTCAGGGGGAGCTTAAGTATTCATACAGGTTTCAAGTTCTATCAAGTATTTGTCATCATCAAAAAGGGGGAGATTGTTGAACTCAAGGTTTCAAGGTTCATGTAAATCTACACATGGATTTTGATGATAACAAATGAATTCAAAGAATAAAGGAGTCTCAAGCTCAAGTTGTCTACACAATACAATCAAGCACATCAAGGAACCAAGCATGAGCAAGAAGGGAATAAGTTCACATTAAAATCATAGAGTAATTTTGTAAATCTCTTAAAAATTCGAAATTAGGATTAAGGCTCAAAATAAATATTTTATCATAAAGCATTAAAATACATTTTCCACATGTGCATGAATATTTTGAAAATTAACTTTGAAAATATTAAGATGATTGATTGTCATCTTTCACATGTGCATGATATGATTAAAGGTTTGAACTTTAAAAATATTAAGATGATTGATTGTCATCTTTCACATGTGCATGTTTTATTTGAATATTTTCAAAAGTGGTGGATGCTTTTCTTGACTTATGCAAAAGGTAGATGTCTTTGTTTGAAAATTTTGAAAAGTAAAGTGTGCTCTTTTTGTCATATGCAAAAAGTAAAATATTAGGTTTGAAATTTTTGAAAAGTAAAGTGTGCTCCTTTTGTCACATGCAAAAAGTAAAAAGATTTGATTTGAAATTTTTGAAAAGTGAATGATGATGTCTTGGACATGGGAATCTTTTCAAATTTGAAATTGAAGACTCATTTGCCTATAAATAGCTCACTTGAGTTTTGTAAAAATCACAACAACAGCTTACACATCTATTGCTAAATTTTGCATCATTCTTTCAAAGCTCTCATTCTCTCTTTTCTAAAGTTTTGAGCCTTAATTTTTGTTCTTGTTGAGAGAGATATAGTTTGTGCTGTATTGTTCTTATTTCACTCATTGAGGAGTGTTTTCTGATAGCCTACCCACTATCAATTCTTGTATCAGTAAGAGGGTGTGTATAACCCTTGTGTGTGTAGAAGGTGTTCTACACGGGGAATAGTTAAATCACCAAGTGTGAGGTGATTGGAAGTAAGAGGGTGCGTATAACCCTTGTGTGTGTAGAAGGTGTTCTACACAGGGAATAGTTGAATCACCAAGTGTGAGGTGATTGGAAGTGTAGAGGGTGTTCTACACGGATTCTTTGGAGCGGTGCTGCTCAAAGGTGTAATAGGTTTCTATCTCCACCTAAAGGAGATTGAATAGTGGATTTGGGAATCCTCAAGGGGTAGCTTGAGGCGAGGACGTAGGCAGTGGGGCTGAACCTCGTAAAAATACTGAGTTTGCTTTCTCTTACCCTACTCTTTATATTTCCTACTGCTTTATATTTTGGTTATATTTTATATTGTATATTTAGTTTATAAGTATTAATTTTTTAATATAACCCAATTCACCCCCCCTCTTGTGTTAGTCATCTGGGCAACAAACTGCATATCTAATCCTTTTGTAATAACCAAATCGATTAAAAATATGAATGTGATTGCATTCATACCAAGGAAATATGTTTCCTCATAACTATTCTCGGGTTTCTACAGGAAACCTTGTGCGACAAATTATACCGCACAATTTCATTTTGCATTACGCTTTCGTATAAATACTCATTTATATCTGACAGATATTACACCCTTTGGTGTTTGGACAACAGGTCCAAATGCATCTCGCTTCACTAGCGAGTTTAATTCAGTTTTAATAACTGCTTTCCATTTTGGCCAATCATTTCTACGTCGACATTCTTCGACGGATTTTGGCTCACTTTCTTCATTACTTCTGGTAATGTCACGTGTTATCATATATGTTGTCGACAACAGTTTTATTTCTATTCATAAATTTTCCAGTACTCATGAAATGTATTGAGATCTCATTGTTCCTCTCCAGGGGAAAACATTTCATGAAACACCTCTATAGGAGGTTCCTCTTCAGGAGGTTTATACTCTTTAGGAGTTTTCTCTTCAGGAGTTACACTCTTCAGGAGTTACCTCTTCAGGAGTTACACTCTTTGGGAGTTACCTCTTCAGGAGGTTTCCTCTTCAGGAGGTTTCCTCTTCAGGAGGATTATATTTTATACAGAAAATACGGTCTCTTCATGAGCACCGATTTTTTTTTTCTTTTTCTTGTGCACCAATAGGTCTTCAACGTTTCAGACGTATCTTAGACTCATTTATTACTGTTTTAACAACTCGTCCCTCAGGGACTTTAATTCTTGCTTAAGCATTAACAGCAGTAATATATGATTTTACAACACCTTTAGTGTCAGTAAATACATTATGTAATTAATTTGCAACATTTTGCAGATAGATAATTCTCTGAACTTCTGGTTCACATTTATTTGTAAGAGGATCAAATTTAAACAGGGCTTTATTATCCCAAGTAATTTCTTGTCGTGCTTCAGGCAACGATATTTCATTATTTCAAAACATGATGAAATATTAATAAGCTTATATATAAAAGCTTAGTATAAGTAAATCAAGTGTTTGGCCGTACAACAGGTACGTGACTACTGTTTAGTCATATCACATCTATGACAAACATCTTCATTTTTTTTATGAAGAATTATTCTGAGGGCCTTTACCCTTCTCTGAGTTGGATCACTTCTGGTGATACGATATATTTTTATCATCTTTAGTGTTGTCGCTTTTGGGACCAACACTTCTATAATTTTTCTACCACGTCTACGCCCTTAATTCCTTTGAAAGGATGCTCTGTTCACTTCTGGGAATAATGTAAATTTGATATCATTAATAGGACGTAACTGGTGTAACAAAAACTCATTATTTAGCTCAATCACTGGAAGACAAAACAAAAGTTCAGAATATTTGTTGAACTTTCACTCTCGATATTGCTACTGCAGGAGCACATTCGAAGTATGAAAAATAATGTTTTCTTTTATATATCATCATCAGTGACATTTTCACTGCATAATTTTAATATTGAGCTGATTTTAAAGAGTGCAGAATATTCAATACCACCTTAAAATCTTGCAACTTCAGGTACAATAAGTCATAATGATCTTTTGAGAGGATTACATCTTCTGGTGCTTATATCACTCTCTTAATTCATTTCACACAGTAAGATAATTTTTCATCATGAGATACACAGCACGGTCCTTCAGGGACACATGATTTTCTTCTATGATTGTATCTTTCAAGTTCATCATCATATCCAAATAGATCTCATCAAGGATCCTGGATAAATAATATTTTTCAGAAATGTCAATAGTAATAAATTTCAATATTTGACATTATATTACAAAAATAAATCTGTGAATTTAAGAAATATATTCACATTATCATGAGAATAAAAGTAGAATTTTATGAAGTAATATTCAGCAATATTACCTTTAATATTTATCTCAAGGACTGCAAATAATATATTGAAAAACTTACTTGAAGTAGAAGACCACTAGTTTCAGTATCGGTAGAACCTCGTGCTGATAACGTATTATAAAACTAAAAAGAAAACTACTACTATTGCAATAGAAATATAAAAGAAACTCTTAAGAACTGAAACTTTCTTTCTCTCTCTATATTTTCTTATGAATTTCATTACAACTGAAGCCCATATTTATAGGCGTTGAAATTACTATACAAGTCACTATGCAAGTCACTATGCAGATTTTAAAATAATAGTGGTGGGGTCATTCACATAATTTTTAGTGGTGGGACAGGGGGCGGCTGCCGTTTCGTTCGTTCATTATAATTCATAACAGTAACCATTTATTATGTTTTAGATAATCGTACCAAACACTGCAGCCTAAGACTATACAACATAAGATGCAGAAGGTTTTTCTTTTTTGAAAATGAATTCTGTGTTTCTATCAGTAGAGCAACTCTGTCGTTGATAACTCATTTTCAAGTAGTTCAAATATAAGGAAGTTTCCCACTTCCAAAGACTCTTTGGTTATCAGCATCATATCTATCTCAATTTTTGCAGAAAATGTGCATATTTCTATGTCAATCACAAAGTTGCACGTGAATTACAAAAGTACTTCGGCCCCCTTATCCAGTATAAAAAATAACTGGACTTTTGCCGACATTTCTCTTTGTTTCTCTGATTTTTTTTAGAGATAAAATAAATTAAAAATAAAAAATAAAAAATAAAAAAATATTTTTATAAAATATTTTTTTAATATTAATATTATTTTGATATTTTAAAAAATTAAAATTTTTTATTTTATTTTATATAAATATTTAAAATAATAATAATAAAACAAAATAAAATATGATGAGATTATTTATAAAAACAAAGCCTGCCAACTTTAGAGTTGGGGTTCTTTTGCTAACTTCAAGTTAAAGCCTTTTCATCCACTTCTTACATGCACATTTAAGCCTTTTTGTCGCGGTTGTTGACAGAAAAAAGTTGGAAAAATCTGCATTTTCTTAATGCATGTTAGTTTGTGTGCAAGTTGCATCCAACAGTCACTTTCAAATTGGTTATTTATATGATCATAAACTCCAGAAAATCAACCAATTCTTTGGTCATAGATAGGAGGATAAGATCAATGGAGTTTCCTGGCCTCCTTTGATTATTATTAATATAAATATAATTCCATATCTAGCAAACCCACCTTGATAAAATGTGAAATTAGATCTAATTTTAAATCAGATTGAAATATTTTATTTGGTTATACAGATGAGATGAGATAAAAGTTAAAAGTTGAATAAAAAATTGAATTATTTATATATTTTATATAAAATTTTAAAAAAATTATAATAATTAAATTTGATAAAAATTAAATAAGATAAGGTGATTTATATAACCATACGAGAGTTAATTATTATCTTAAATACTATCATCCTTAGTGATATTTATTGATATGACACATTTCAAAGGGTTTCATATATCAATCACTTAAATATTAACAACAAAAATATAACTTTTTTAGATTTCAAGTATAGATTTATTTATATTTTCTTTATAAATATGCATACGTCAACTTTATATGACTAACGTACAAAATTACAAGGTCACTTTCTTTCCAATTTTATTAACTTATTTAATAAGTCAGGCCGGTGGTCAAACTCAGTAGGCGTTCACCGCATAAAAGGGTGGTCCTCGTTTTGGGAGTGAAGAAAGTCCCTTTCTCCTTAGCCGTACGATCCGAGCTAAATCTCACGGTCAGAATTGAGAGTTTGGATGAACAGATGATGTACGGGCAACGACAAAACCTTTCAGGATTTAAGAATTGAACGACAAGTCGGTAGCCTTAGTGATAGAATGAAACTACAGGCCGTTTAAAGGTTAGTCTCCAATCTCCATCTTTTTTTTATCTTTCTCCCCAACTTAACTCTCACGCGTCGAGTCGTCATCAGAACTCGAGGTCATATTCCGAGCTGAAGTGACGAGAACTCCCTTCATCTCTCTCATTTGACTTCAACTTTCTCTGCAAATTCAAGCCAAAGGTTCATGGCCTTTCGTCTCTCATGGCGAACTTAGTCGTTCGCTCCCTCTCGATCATACCTACTAATTGAAAGGAGGCCTTTTCACTGTCCCTTCTTGTGCGAATCTCTCACTGTTGTTTATCAAAAGTTTCCTGTCTCTTTTCGCTTCGATTCTATAACTTTCGCTGTCTCTCTCCTCTTCCCAATGTCAATAACTTCCGATTTTACGTAGCCAGTGTCTCTGCATATCTCTCTTTCTCTCTCTGATGGATGCTAGGATTGGATTTTCCGATTCCAACGAAATCAGCAATGGCAGTAGCATATGCTGCGTCGCCACCAACACTGAAACCCTCTCCTCCGAGCCTTCACCACCTCCGGATGTCTCCGCACTTCGCCGCCTCTCTGAGAACCTCGAATCGCTTTTCGACCCTCCCAGCTCCGATTACTATGCTGACGCCAAGATCATAGTAACTGGTAGTAGCAGCAGTAACGGCCGAGAAATCCCCGTCCACCGGTGCATTCTAGCCTCGAGAAGCCCTTTCTTCAAGAACGTGTTCGCCACGACGAAAGAGACCAGAGGCGTTGCCGAGTTCGAATTAAAGGAGCTGGCGAAAGAGCATGAGGTTGGGGTCGATGCGGTGGAGGCGGTCTTGGCTTACTTGTACAGCGGGAAGGTGAGGCCGTTGCCGAAGGATGTTTGCGTCTGCGTCGATGACGATTGCCTGCACTTGGCGTGTAGGCCAGTCGTGGATTTCATGGTTGAGGTGCTTTATGCCTCTTCTACGTTCCAGATTTCTGAACTTGTTGCTCTTTATGAGGTAAAGGTTAACGCGCGTTTTTTTTTTTTTTTGTGCTTGGGGACTTTTTTAGTGATGTAATTCTTGATTACCAAGGCCTGGTGGTGGTGCTGGGCCTAGTCTACCAAGACCATGAAGATGATATCGAAACTCTGCTTTCAAATTGACATGTATCTTATATGCATACCTAGCATTCTCTTACAACTTATCATTAGTTCGGATGAATTATCTTTTCGTCAATGCAGGAAGCATGTCGTTTTTGAGCTTTCTCGTCCCGAGATTGATGCATCTACTAAATTTACTACATCTTTAAACACTTGGACCATTACAATTATAAACTAAAATGTTCCGAGTTCTTATCCCATTTAGCATGACCCATTACTTTATACCCGCTTAGCTACCGCTAATAGAAAATAATAGCCGTTCAGTTTCCCATTATGTTAGATGTTTCCCGTCGGATGTTCTCTGATATCTCTTCTGAGTATTTTATTAGCTCGTCTTTGATTGCAGAGGCAGTTGCTAGATATTCTTGAAAAGGCTGCTGTAGATGACATTTTGTTGGTTCTATCTGTTGCAAACATGTGCGGTAAAACATGTGAAAGATTGCTGGGAAGGTGTATCGAGAGGATTGTTAAATCTGATGCTGATACCGTTACTCTTGATAAATCTCTTCCCCAAGAGATTGTCAAACAAATTACGGATTCAAGAAAAGAACTCGGTTTGGACAAGCTCGAAAACAATAGTGTTCCAGATAAACATGTGAAGAGAATACATAGGGCCCTGGATTCAGATGACGTTGAGTTGGTCAGAATGCTACTGAAAGAAGGGCATACTACTCTAGATGATGCATTTGCACTCCACTATGCAGTGGCATACTGTGATGCAAAAACCACAACTGAGCTTCTTGATCTTGGAATTGCTGATGTGAACCATAGGAACCAAAGGGGCTATACCGTGTTGCACATTTCTGCAATGAGAAAAGAGCCTAAGATCATAGTATCCCTCTTAACGAAGGGAGCCAGACCATCAGATCTTACATTGGATGGTAGAAATGCGCTTCAGATATCAAAGCGGCTCACTAAGGCTATGGTTTATTACAAGTCCCCAGAAGAAGGAAAACCTTCTCCCAAGGATCGGTTATGCATAGAGATACTGGAGCAAGCAGAACGAAGAGATCCATTGCTAGGAGAGGCTGCTCTTTCCCTTGCTATGGCAGGCGATGATCTTCGTATGAGATTGTTGTACCTTGAAAATAGAGGTTCACTTCCCATTAGCTCGAATTATATTTTTTGTTTTTGTTCCTTAGCTGTTCATGGTCCTTTTTTCAAAGCATATCTAGGTTACATTTTTATATGATTCAGCTAAGTTTCCTTTATATTTTCATCTCCTCTTTCTAATTTGTACTTCCTCCAGTTGTTCTGAGTATCTTCAAAATTTATTTTATTTTATTTTATTTCAACGTCCCTTAGATTTGGATGTGAGCGATCGATTGCTGCAGTTCTAGCTGATCCATCCTGACTTTACAAGACTTCTTTTGTAGTGCCCATTAGATGATAACAATGGGCATAAAAAGATCATCTTTCTTTTATCTTTTTGATAAGTAATAAGAGGAATTTTATTCCAAAAGAAGAGGCATTGCCCAAGTATACAGAGAGTATACAATTGGGAACACCTACTTACCAGCAAGGACAGAAAAGCTAGAACAGAACAATACAATCATCTCCATTACTTACAAGATTTTTCACCCAAAAACTAAGAGTACTAAGAAAAAAATCCTTAATTTTCCCAAAAGAATGTTCACAGTTATCAAAACATCTTCTATTCCTTTCGACCCATAAACGCCAAAATAAACACAAGGGGATCATCTTCATGGCAGAGGCACTAATGTCTTTCCCCACAATGAGTGGCCAAGTAGAAAAAAGATTCAGCACATGGAAAGGAATTGCCCAGAAAAAACCAGCCTTTGTAGAGATCATGTTCCAAAGCATTGTTGCCACCTCACAATGAAGAAAGAGGTGATCGATGGATTCACCATTCTTTTTGCACATAAAACACCATCAGTTACCTGAACACCTCTCTTCCTCAAATTGTCAATGATCAGAATTTTTCCCAAGGAAACCAGCCAGTTGAAAAAAGAGACTCTACTAGGAACTTTAGCTTTCCAAATACTTCGCCACGGGTAATCTTCAAGCCCATGATTGATAAGAGCCTTGTAATAGGAACACATAGAAAATCTGGAATTGATGGTGTGAGACCAAAGCAACATATCCTCCCTATAGTGATCGATCTTCTTTGCATACAGTCTTGCCAAAAATTCTGAAACTTCAATTTCTTCCCAATTATGGATATCTCTAGTAAATTCCACATTCCAACATATAGAATCGTTGGAAAGGAAATAAGAATCAGCAATAGAGGCCTCCTTATACTTTGCAATACTGAAAAGATTAGGGAATGTCATTTTGAGGGGGGAATCCTCACACCAAACATCATGCCAAAAAGAATCCTTGTTCCCATTTCCCGCTTTGAGGACAAAATGCAATGCAAAATCACTCCATTCCTTGCAGATAGTCTTCAATAAACCCACACCAAAAGCTCCTCTAACTTCATTTGTGCACCAATTCCCCCACATCCTCCCATGTTTAACATCCACTAGATTTTTCCAAAGGGCATTACTCTCGTTGTGATATCTCCATAGCCATTTGCCAAGAAGAGTTTTGTTAAAAAAATTTAGGTTGCCCAAACCAAGACCTCCTTGTTTAACCGGAAGACAAACACCAAGTGAAACTTTTTTTCCTCTCCAATACCATCCCAAATGAAATTCCTAAAAATCTTTTCAATATTTTTAGCAACTCCAGCCGGTAAAGGGAAGAGGGAGAGGTAATAAGTTGGGAGATTAGTCAACGTGCTCTTAATGAGGGTAATTCTTCCACCCTTAAACAGATACAGTTTTTTCCAGCCTTCAAGCCTCTTTCTTATCTTCTCAATACCCCATCCCAAATACTAACTGCTTTGTGAGAAGCTCCCAAAGGCAAGCCAAGGTATTTCATAGCTAACAAAGCAATCTTGCAACCCAAGATGTTAGCAAGATCCAAAATATTCCCAGCAGGTCCCATAGGAACAATTTCAGATTTAGAATAATTAATTCTCAGACCAGAAATAGCTTAAAAGCATAGGAGAAGAGCTCTCAACACCCGAAGATGATCTCTATTACTGTCACAAAAAATTAAAGAATCATTAGTGAGAGATATTTCCCCGAGATTCATTTCCCACCACAAAGCTTGACAAAAGATTCCCATGAATAGCCGCATCAATCATACAGCTCAAGGCATTCATCACCATGACAAAAAGGAAATGGGATAATAGATCACTTTGCCTTGGGCCTCTAGTGCTATTAAAGAAGCCTACCGAATTACCATTAACCAAGATCGAAAATCTTGCTGTTGAGAGCAAAATTTAATCCAAGAACACCATTTCTCACCAAATCCGAATCACCCAAGGATGTATAGCAAAAAGTCTGAATTGACATGGTCGAAAGCCTTTTCAATATCTAATTTTGCTAAAACTCTAGGTTTCCCTGACTTAAGTTTGCTATCCAGGCATTTATCAGCAATAAGGATTGAGTCAAGGATTTGTCTACCCCTAACAAAGGCGTTTTGAGGCTTCGAAATAATCTTGTCCATAACCAAGCGGATACGATTGGCTATAATTTTATAGACCCCATTCACCAAACTACTTGGGCAATAATCGCTCAACTTCGATGCTCCTACTTTTTTAGGAATGAGAGCAATAAAGATAATCCCTCAATTGGGCAATAATCAAGAACACCATGGTACTACCCTTAACAAAGATCATCTTTCTTTTCTTTGTTTTTTTAAGCTTTGTAGGCGAACACCATGGTAGTCAGTAAAATGAAGCTTAGTTTCTTAAATAAGTAAATCAATAAACACGTTAACATTTTCGTGATAATTCAGTTTTTCAAACTTCCCTGAAGAAAACAAGTCTTTGTGGTGAAAGAAATGTTTAGTTTATATGCTTTACAGCATTGCAAGATGGCGGGTATAAGTCAGCATTATATTTCTGCCATATGGAGGAAAGTGATGATTATCCATTATAATCAGTGGAGGTAGGCAGAGCGATCGACAATATTGGTCCTATCATATGCATGACTAAGAATAAGATGTTTTACAGATGCAATAACTGATGTTTAAGTGCTTATACAAGGAAGTGCTTATACAAGGATGTGCTTATACAAGGATGTTTAAGTGCTTAGTGATTCTTGACTTTGTTTCAAATTCTGCTTCATTCTTCTTTGACTTTCCTTTGCTTGCTCAGCATTAATAGTGGTATCTGCTCCATTTATCACCTTCGTATTTCTCAGCGAGCAATCCTGCTAGTTGAACTAACGTGGAACATTGCTGTGATTCCTGTACCGTATTCAAATTATCATAAAGAGACTCTTGGCCAGATTTTTTATCCACAGTTTGAAATGGTTTTAATTGATCGATTAATTCTTGACAGTTGGACTGGCGAAACTTCTATTCCCCATGGAAGCAAAAGTTGCAATGGATATTGCTCAAGTTGATGGCACTTCTGAGTTTCCTTCAGGCATCAAACCTAAGAATTTGGGCAATGCACAGAGAACAACTGTAGACTTAAATGAGGCACCTTTCAGGATTCAAGAGGAGCATCTAACTAGGATGAAAGCACTCTCTAGAACAGGTAATGATGTCTGCCATATGAACCCGTATGATTGTATCCTTTGTTCTGCTTCTAACACCAAGTTGAATACACTGATGTGCCTTTTCATATCAGAGCTTTACAAGAACTGTACATGAGAAATATTTTTCCCAGACTATTTGAAATTAATTTCTGAAAGGGTAACTATTTGGTTTATGCAGAAATTTTATACAAGGAAGTTCTCACACCTATGTGGTTTAGTGCGATCCATCAGATTGTATCTCTCTTTTTATTTGAAAGTAGATCTAACGTATTACATTATATTACATTAAACCATGTCAGCGTGTAAACTTGTGTAAGATTTGTATGTAAACCTAACACTTTTCTGAATGAAATGGGGAGAAAATATTATCTCACTAATCTGATGTTTCTTGAAATCTGAGTTAACGAAATCTCCTCTTTAGGATTCATTTTCTGCACAAGAAGTTATGGTTTCCTAATCTTCTCTCCCTCAACCAACCCACTCAGTGGAAAAGCGTCTTATATTAACTGACTTTTTTTCATATGGCAGATACATACCACTTCCGAACAATGTCAGAGAAAATTATCTTTGGGATTTGTTTTTGATTTTTTGTTTCTGTTAGGTGAATGTCATAACAAGTTATATCTTCATTACCATATTTTTCCTCATACAAGGGGTAAATGCTTTTGGATCTCTAAATTATATTCAAGTGTACCAGCTTTGCTGGTTTGAAAAACAAAATTACTACTCACTTAAATCGGATTTGAATAGTTTTTTTTTGGGTTTGCTAATATGCCTGCTTAATCATGCTTAATCATGAGCAGTGGAACTTGGAAAACGCTTCTTCCCTCGTTGCTCAGATGTCCTTAATAAGATAATGGATGCTGATGATATATCGGAGCTGGCATACCTGGGGAGCTCCAATCCAGAGGAGCGACATTTGAAGAAACAAAGGTATATGGAGCTCCAAGAAGTTCTAAGACAGGCGTTCAATGAAGATAAGGAGGAGTTCGATAAGTCTGCCATGTCATCTTCAGCGTCTTCTACATCCTTAGGAGTGGCGAGGTCTAATGGTAAGCTTGCCTTCAAAAAAATTAGTTGTCAAAAATAGAGATGCAAAATACTTCCTTTTGTTGTTGTACCATATATCTCCTTCTCATACTTATCTTTGTTATCCATGTCTTTTTTGTTTTGTTCGTAACATAAGACCGTATTTCATTGTTTATATAGGTAGAGGGGAACTTGAATGTTGCCTAATTGTTTTAGAGATTTCGAGTGGTGATTTCCTTTCTGGTCTTTTCTTTAATTTTTCCCGCCTCTCGAACTTTTTGTGCAACATGGAAAAGGTGATGAAAAAAATGCTGTTCATATACGAATTTGGTGCTATTATTAACCTACTCACTTGCATGTAATTTTGTTTTCAATGTCTGGGTTCTTGACTTGGGAGGAATTTTAGGCGGGATCGATATTTTGATCCTTTTTTTTTAGATAAAAAGAAATATTTGAAACCAAATAATTAAAGTATACATAGAATACTTAACAGAAAATACATAATTACGAGTTAGGAACTGGAAAAAACTGAAAAGAAATAATGATGTTTTGATTTTTTAGTTTGCTTGAATTCTTATTGTTGGTCAAAGCATGTAAACAATGTCTAGATTTGTCCCTACCCTCTCAGCTCCATCCACGCTTTCGGGAAGTTGGTATTTGCTTCATTAGGCAACAAAACCTTATCTAAAACCCACTTTAGTCACATCATGCATTTGTCTAAGAGACCACCCAACCACACAAAATAGTCTATCTTTGTGTTCGTCAAATATGTGGCAGAATTTTGGGCACGTATGGTATGTGTTTGGACTTTCTAATGTAAGATAATTACGTTTTGGTCTGACAACTTATGTTAGGACACCTAAAAACCTCCACTTTGTCGCACTTTGGGGAGCATGGGGATTTACTCATTTAATAAAGTCCATTACACCTGAATAAAAGAAAATATGCAAATTTTTTACTTTAAAAGTTTAGACAACTATGCAGTACTTGGAAAACGTCTTACTTCCCGATCGTGCATCAAGGTGAAAATAATAGTTCCTAATTTTTCTAGTTTTACACAAACAACAAAGTCACGTCAGTTTTGTTTATTTTTTTTTTGAAAAGTACAAAGTCACATCAGTTTTACACAACAACAACGTTACTCCCTGAAAACCACTATGATACAAACTGATCGGCGGGCTGCAGCACCACAGCCCAACCTTTTAAGGTATTATTTATGTTTCAAAGACAGCCAAGCTGTTCAATGCTTATGCTAGCATAGATCGCTATGAGACTTTTTACATCAAAGACAATTACACAACCTTCAAAAAAAGGAACCCTAAAAATAAGTGAATAGAAAGTATGAACACTGGTGATAACAATGGTATCTCTACTATGAGTGAGTAGGTAATTCTTTCCTCTGCAACTTCAACTTCTTATGAGAAAGACCCAAAGACCCTCTTTAGATCTCCAGCTTGCTTTCTTTACCTTCTGCTTCATTTTTGCATACTCTGGCAACCTGCTTATATACCTATACCACAGAATTGTATTACAAATCATGTTTTTTAATGGAATTAAAGAGAAGCATAATTAGAGCAAATAAGCCACAGATCAGACATTACATTTTATCTCAAAAGACCGCCCCAATACAACCAGCTTACTCCACCAATCCTCCTATAAATCCACCCAAACCATGTTGCTTGACAATCAAATCCTCCAATTCAGAATAGAATTTAGAGTCATTCATATCTAACTCTTCATCTACAATCAAATTATCCTCCAGTAATTTCTCTGATATGACATCATAAGCAGATGAGACATTTGGGCTGCTGCTACTTCTTCTGTACATCACATTGACATTCTGATCCTCAAGACTGCACAATGCATCATCTATGGGAGCTGGAAATGGTGTTTTTATTGGATGAGCAGTATCCATATCCACAGCTTTTTCCAGGATTTCAGAGTATAAAGATAGAGTTGTCACCAAGTCCCCCTGAACATGGTTTCTGCAAATAATGCTATTGCTGTTGTCAATACCCTTTTCACCCCCATTAGATGCTAGCAGTCTGCGTCTCTTGACAAATTCACCTCCTTCCAACTCTCTCTTTTGCTGCTTTGTCTTCTGGATTAATTGCTGAACAAAACTTGGGTTTTTGGTTACTTTGGTTAGGAAAAAGAGCGTCTGTTTTAACCTACACTCTGCACCTCGAATCCGATTTTTGACAGCACCTAAATGATTCTGAGACTCCTGCTGTTGCTGTCTAAGGTTCAGAATTTCCACTTTCAGTATGTTTTGATCCTCCCTCAGACTCTCAAGTTCAGCCTCCAACCTGGATTTCTTCCGCTAGTCGACACCTACCGCCCCTTGTTGTTGTTGTTGTTGTTGTTGTTGCTGCTGCTGCTGTTGTTTGTTTAACCGACTTCTTCTTTTGATGCTCTTGAGCAAATGCTTCTTCCCTCCTTGAAATCCTTCGTTTGCAAACTTCCATTTATCTGTATCAATCTTCTTGAAACCCTTGAAGCATTTTACCCCATAAAACTCCATAAAAAACACAGCCAATAGTAGAATTTTTAAATCATATCAACTCAATTGCAATTTGTAATAATAAATTGTCCATGCATGCAAATTTAAAACCCACATATCTCCGGAAAATTATGGTTGAAATGGAAAATTTTAATTTGTCAGAGAATCTCATTCAGAATCAGACAGAAAACTATGCTAATAATTACATGCGAGGATGAACAAAGAACTTGGGAATTGTTAGCGAGATGTAGTAGCTCACGTAGGTGTTGAGCTGGCGAATGAAGCTGGAGAAGTTTCTGTGCTTGAAATACCTTGGGAGCAGGTCTTGTGCGAAGACATGCTCGTCCCACACTGTGAAGCTGTCTCGGCTCTCGCTCCACGACACCACCGTATCGGTATCCGGATCTTCCACCATCTCGAATATCTTCTTCAGAAACGGCGGTGGACCCGGCTCGTGCAGCCCCTCTATCGGCTTTGGCAAGGCCGCCGACGAAGAAGACGACGAAGGCCCATTACCACCTCCGTCACCGTCAAAACTCGCTACGTCCCGGTTCACGTTTTCGTCTTCTTCTTCTTCTTCTTTTATATAGACCACCTCAATGTCGCCCACTTCCGAGGCCTTTGTTCTAGTCGGTGGAGCGGTGTCGTTTATATCATGGACCGGTGTCCTTATTGCGGTGGAGGATGACCCACCGTCAGGAGCACCGCCGGAATTAGGAATCTTATCAGACGGCGTCGTTCTTGTCTCTTCTTCTTCGACAACGACTTGTTCTTTCATTGGCAATGATGAGAAAGTATGACCACCCTCACTTTCAGTGACCATATTTTTTTTTCTTGTTCCTCTTTGGGAAATATAAAGATTTTTAAGAACAGTACTGCTAAAAATGGCGCTTACCGAGAGGGGGAGAGAGACTTTTGTTTTGTTTCTTACGCACAGAGCAGAGCATAGCAGAGGCAGGAAAATGTCCAAACGAAAAGAAATGCAGGGAGAGCGAGAGAGCTATTTTGGTAATGAAGGTGAGTCGCCACGCTTCACTCCTTTTCAAGTTGTTGCCATTTGTAGGTACTATGCGGCTGTACCTCCTCACTCCACCAAATCTAAAGTGCTGCATATTTTGAAAATTTATAATTGAGCATTTTTTTAAGGGAACATTCACATTTATCATCCTTATTCTCACATGAACAATACATATACTATTCATATAAGGATAAGTATGATAAATATAGATGTTCTCAATTATTTTTATTTATAAATAGACCCCTTCTTTATTTTTTATTATATTTTTTTTATAACTTTGACCCATATTAGTCGCACTACAACTCGGGTTGCCCTTATAAAAAGATCGATAAATTCAAATCAAAGTTAATTTATGAAAAAGAATTTTCTCATGGAAACAGATGTCTTCATTTATATGATGATACATATTTGATTAAATTCAATTAGACTAAAGTTTATTAAGCCCTATTGATTTCTGCTTGACTCAATTCCTAAGGGTCGATTTGATTAAAATTTATTATATGTTAATAAATTTATACACGCACCTATATATATCGTGTATATATATATATGTATTAGTTCATAATATAAATATATCATCTTTTATAATTGAATATGAAAAATACTATAAATACAAAGAGATCTCATAAACTAATGTGGCATTTTAGTATTGTGCCACGTATTTATTTTTTTTCTTTCCTCTTCCTTTTCTTCCCCTCCCCCCTTTGCCGCCCTCATAGCCATTTCTTCCTCTTCACGCAATCTACTACCGCTGGCCACCTGCAGCACCACTGACCACCTCACTGGCTTCCCCTCATGGCACCTTCTTCTCTCCCACAAGAGCTCAACCCGAATGGGTTTTCCATACACGGGTTCTTCCCAGTTCAGCCCTAACCGCCACCACTGCCACCATCTTGAGCCGCCGACAAGCACCCCTAGCCACTCTCCACTGAACCCAGGCCACCCCAGCCTCCCTTTCCTCCTTCATCGCACACACACACCCAACCCGAAATGGGTTTCGCACACACGAGTTGCTACCCACAGCTCCACCATTTTCTACCGTACTACCTCACCGCTACCACTATCAGCCTCCTTCCTCATCGGCGACCTCTTCCTAGCCTAGTCTTCCCCAGTCAAAGCCCCCATCTCCTCCACACACCCTCACTCTCCCATGGGTTTCTCCACCCATTTGGCCTATCTCCAGCTACTTTCTTGGTTCCCTGGGGTGGTCGCCGGTTTGAGGTGGGGATAATGCCGGTTACGACACTGTAGGTGGCGGTGCTCAGTGGTTGGGCTACTTGATGGAGGAGATCGGTTGCTTGATGGAGGAGATTGGGTGAGGAGATTGTGCGGCTAAAGAATCGAAGATGGTCACAGGGATTGTAATACGTGGCAAAGTGATAGTGTGCCATATCATTTTGTAGGATTTCTTTGTGTCTGTAGCAGCTCTCATTGAATATATAATATGCAACTTAATTACTTATGTCTAGTTACTTGTGCCTATATATTGAATATTTTTCATAACTATATTTTATAATTTGTATAAGAGTTAATGAGCAATATTTAATAATTTCACATATTAGTATGTAAACATATGTATAAAATGTTGATATATACTATCATATTATGTATTTGTATTAGTAAATTATGTAGGCATATAATATATTATTATATATTATGTGGGAGCTCTCAAGCATATAAAGCATAGCGCAAATTGATCAAATCATTAAAAGCTTGACTCCTAAGCATGTGATCAAATCCAAGTCAAGTTGATGATTATGTTGGAGCTTGGATCCCTAGCATGTGATCCTACCACAAATTGACTCGATCACACGGGAACCTGACTCCTGAGTATGTGATCTGACCCCTATCAATTGGGTCTGAATATGTAGGACCTCGATTTCCAAGCATGTTAACAAGCATGTGATCCGACCATTGCTCAAATTGCTTGGATCGCATGGGAGCTCAACTCCCAAGCATTTAGAACATACCCATTCTCAATAAGTAAACGATCTCCAATTAATTTAGTTGGATCACGTTGGAGTTTGGCTCTCGAGCTCAAGATTAGTCTAGCAATGAAAAATCAGATCACATGGGAGCAAATTCCCTATGAGGCGGGCAAAGAGGTCTGGTACCTCAGGCGAGCAACAAAGCTCACCCCCTTAGAGAACTATAGTGTGAGCACTGACTTGAGTGAAAGTGTTTGCTCCCTCGACCAAAGTAATCCACATGAAGAGTGTGTAACAACAACGAGCAGTTTGCTTGGAAGGCGCACTAAGGTCCTCACATCTAGGAGGGCGAGCGACATCATTGAAGGGATGCTCGTCCCCCATGGGCGAGCAAGGCACTTTTGTTCATTTTCTAGAAAGGCAAGTGCATGCACCCTGGCTAGTAGAGGCTATCTCATTGGGACGAGTAACAATATCTCGTACTCAAAACAGAAAGGTATCCTGCTAGGGTGAGCAAACAATGCTTCTCTTGAATGGTGACCAAAAGATCTCACTCCAAAAAGTGCTCCGCCTAAGGAACGAGCATTCAAAAAAGCATTATGGTGATATTTGCAAAAGCGCGCGTCCTGGGGCATGCAAAATTTGAAAGTGCTCACCGCCCAAAACGAGCAACAACATCTCGCACCAGTTGGTCAAGCATTTTGCTCGCATTACATGCCTGGGTCGAGTTACATGGGAGCTCGACTCCAGAGCATGTGAGAGGAGTCTTGATCAAATAGATTGAATCATGTGGAAGCTCCCAAGCATGTAAAGCGTATCGCAAATTGGTTAGATTATGTTGGAGCTTAGCTCCCAAGCATGTTATCAAAGCCATTATGTGAGAGATTGGCTACCAAGCACATATCCAAATCCTGATCAATTTCCTCGGATAATGTGGGAGTTTCTTACCCATATGGAGAGCAAAGAGAGCTCGAACCCGCAACAATGCTTGCACATAACTAAGCTAAAGTGTTCACACTTCCGAGCAAATTGCTTTTCACAAAAGGCGAGCAACAACAGTGAGCACTTTGCTTTAGGTGCGAGCTAAAGTCCTCCTATCAAAAAAGGTGAATAACAACATTGAAGAAATGCTCATCTCCCGTGGGTGAGCACGACACTTTTATTCGTCCCCAGAAAGGCAAGTGCTTGCACCCAAGGATGAGTAAAGGGTGTACCATCGGGGTGAGCAACAACATTTTGCACTCTGACAAAAGGGTGTCCCACCAGGGTGAGTAAACAATACTCCTCTTGAATGACAACTAAAATATCTCGCCATGATAAATGCTTTTTCTAGGGGCGAAAAATTTATGCAGTGATATTTGCAAAAGTGCTTGACGCACAGGGTGAGCAGCAACATCTCACACAGTTGGGTGAGCACTTTGTTCTCATTACAGGCTTAGATATCATTCTTGATTTCCATAAGTATCCCAATCCCAATCAAATCAGTCAAATTATATGAGAACTTGGCTCCTAAACATGTAAATCGCACAAATCACCAACAATATCAATCAAGTCCACAATAGAAATTTCTATAAGAAATCTCCATCTCAAAACCATCAAATTAACAACACAAATCCCCACAAAAAACCTCCTCATAACCATTAGTCCATGGTACTAATACCCATAAGTAATCTCTTCATCTTTGACCCACAGTAATGGCACCATTGTGGGTCTCTGGTGCAAAGTGAAGATATTTATGGTTATTTTTACTACGAGTTTCAACATGGTCAGATTCGATCACTTTGACGTGGTCGTCCATCTTTGATGTGGCTCGCGTCATAGTTGAGAAATAAACATGGCCTAGCATTTATTTGAAGAAGAATAAGTCAAACAAAATAATGAACAAGAAGAATAGGTTAGATGGAGCAGTGACGGAGTTAAAGATTTGCTTTAGAGGGATAAGCAAAGCTAAAATAATATATATAAAATATTTTTTTGTTATATTTGTATATAATTTTTTATACGATATAGAACAATTTGATAGTAAGATCTATAATAAAAATAAAATATGTTTAATATAATTGATGTATTAAAAAAGTATATAATATGTCAAGAATATGTCATCATAATAAAAATATATTAAAAATACATTAGAAATTATCCAAGTTCTTTTTTATTTTTATTTTTATTTATAGTAAAAACATGTCATCATGTTATTATATCATTTTATTTTATATGATATGTATTTTTTTTATAAATTAGATTAATTTTATAGTGGGAGCCAAGATGATTTTTAGAGAGGGGGATAATACAAAAGAAAATTAATATTATCCTATAAAATTATAAAAAAAAAAATCTTTAAAAAACATAAATTATACTTTTTTTTTCAATTTTTATTTAGGATAGGAGTGGGACCAGTGGGGAGGGGGGACTATGGCTCCCCCTACCCCAACGTGGCTCCGCCACTGAGTTGGAGAGTGGGGAGTGCAAAAGAAGATATGATTTGTTTCGAAGATTTCTAGTTGTCATCAGTTAGTTTGATGTTGATAAGAGATATATTTGTCTAATTTGATATAGAGCTAGTTTAGTCCGTTCAAATCTATGGTAGGGACATTGTTGCCTTGTTTATTTTTCTAAACTATCTCATCTCATCTCAAACTCATAATTAAACTTTTTTAAATTTTTATACAAAATAAAATAAATCAATCAATTTTTTCAAATTTTAAAACAATTTTTTCAAATCTCAAAACAAAATTAATGTTAAAAAATATATATTATAACAATATTTTATTTTTTTAAATTTTTATCTCATCTTATTTTATCTTATCTATAAAAACAAATCAAGTTTAGTCTAACATGGGTCTCTAGTTGCCTAGTTGGGGCATCTTGGTTGAAATAAAATTTGTAGTAAGTTCATTTCAGTCCAATATGACATTTAGTCCAAGTTATCACTTGATTAAATTCGCTCTTTTGTATATGGATGGATTTATAGGTCCCAATAAGATATTATGATTAAATCCGATTCATCTAAATGTTTTCAATAACCCCCCTCTTCTTGGCCAAAATTTTACTTTATTTTTTTTAACGAAATGATAAAATCAAAATCGTTGTGGACGCTTTGTTTGGGCAATCTATTATTCCTTTAGACATTCACATTTTTCATTTTATTTTTTAAAAAAATTGCATCCTAACTTTCAAAAGTATTCAATTTACACCTCAAAATACCAGTTTTTTTTTCAATATGCACATCAAAGTATCAAAACCCTATTGGTAATTTATTTTTAATTTACCCCACTTTTACTAATATATTCTCATTGGTAATTTCTAAAAATAATGAAACTACAACTAATAAAAAGAAATAATGGAAGAACAGATAATAGAAGAACAAAGAATGGCAACAGATAAAGGTGGCAATCCATGTTTGCAGGTCATGTTTTGTATTGTATCCAGTTATAGATATTCGAGTATATGAGTAAATCTGAACATGATTCATTTAAATGGATCAAATTATCGAATCGTAAGAGGATCTATTTAAATAATAGATCGAATAGTGTTCCATTAATTAGAAATGGGTCAACATGATACTATTCATTTCAATCCATTCCATATAAATGGATTGAATTAACTCGCATAACCTATTTGACACGATTAACATAAATATACAGAAAATTTAAGCTTCATATTTATTAGTGGCCACAATATTTCCAAAAAATAAGAGTACTTATGAAAAAATAAATATCAATATTTTTTAGATTTTAACCTAAAACTTACCTATAATGAAACTAACATTACAAATATAATAATAACAAATATGAGCATAGGTCTAGAATTACAATCTCATTAATAAAGCAAAAGCATGTTAAGAAATACTAATATTACAACCTAATAATAATAAAATTTAAACGGATTACTTGTAGATTGATTTCGAGTTAAACAAGTTAACTTGTTTATTAATGGTGTCTTAATAAATCAATTTATTTTAATTAAAACTCATTTATATAAAATCTAAATTCGTTAATTTTGTATCGTATCCATATTAGATATATAAATTGTGTCAAATATTACCACCTCTAATAACAAGTATCAACAAATTACCTCATCTTTTGTTATATCTTACTAATTTTTTAGGTGCTTTGGAAATTCTCATTTTCCTTTTAATTGGTTTAATAGTGGATGCATGATTTCACATTTCTAGTGGTGGTATTTCAGAAATTTTACTCTTAAGATTGGGTGGGTCAAAAATAATACGTTAATAACTTAAGTTTTGTCTGGATAATAAAATTATTTTATTTCCTCTTATCTTATTTTATTTTATTATTAATATTTTTTAAATTCTTATATAAAATATAATTAATTAATTAATTTTTTTAAGATTAAAATAATATTATTATTAAAAAATAATATATTAATAATATTTTATTTAATTTTTATCTTTAATCTTAATTTATTATTAACTTAATCTAGACTTATGTTTTTGTAGGATGTAACGTCTAAATACACTATGTTAAGAGATAAAAAATTAATGTCAAATCTATGTCTATTCTTAATGTAATCTCAATTCTGGTCCTCTGGATTTGAGTCGGCGAAAATGTTGCTTTTTTCATGATTACACTCTGTAATCTTGTAACCTAATCACATGACGCGATGGCATGAATGAAAAAATACATAAAAATCAACATGACAGATGTCGCCTTTGTAAAAGGAATATGTTAACACCGAACACGTGGCCCTTTAGTACAGCTGTAGGGGCTGCTGGATCGACCATTCATGGGCTGGGCTTAATTTTACTGACTAATAACATAAATGGGCCATAGAGCTTCTAATCAAGGATAACCTATAAGATTCACGGGTTGGGCTTCATTTAACCGACTAATAACATAAATGAGATATAGATATTGTAATCAAGGATAACATATAAGATTCATGTCCCAAACTTCATTTAAGTAAAGAGAAACGTTTTAATCATAAAAAGATTTCACAACTGTCCTAATCACGTTAATGTCTTGGTCCCTGAATGTTTATGAGTGTCCATTTATCCCAACAAATGTGTGGGTAAAATTTAGGTTAGGTATGATTTAGGTCTCGAGAGAGAGTAAATCAAAAAATTAAGACTCGACGCATAAAGGAATCGAACATAAATGAAAGGGAGTGAATGAGGGAGAGAGAGAATGAGAGCAGTGATTTAGTTGAGTTATAAAAGGAGGTTCAATGCATTAGACTTCATTTCACTCTCCCATGAAATCCCACTCAGCATTATTTATGCTCTTTGATTTTTTTTTTGAATGGTAAAAGATTGAGTTTTTTTTCCATAGATAGTCCTTGATCTACATCTTCTGTAATGCCTAACATCAATGATGTTGAACTTCTCGATCTCGAGTGCTTTCACTTTGTCTCCGGCCATTATTCTCCTTCAAATCTGACATGGGGTTGTATAAAAATGCACACACACCGATGGTGACAACCAAAATAAACAAGCATACGACCAAGCAAACATAACACCTAATTTACGTGATTCAACAATTTATCCATATTCACATAACTACAGAATTCTTATTAATTAGAGAAGATTACAATCATTCAATCCCAATTCACTTTCTTTAAGACTTTTATTCTCGTACATAATATGTACTCATTTGACTATTATTCTCTCTAAAAAATATACTAAAAAATCGTACACAATAAGTTAAATATTATATATTTATAGTAAACAGCATTGAAAACATTAATTGGAAAATTATGTCTTTCGCTCAAGCGATATCTCAAGCACACCTCAAGTGAACAAATAATCAACATTAGCTTGAGCAATGTGTCAAGTATAGTTCAAGCGAATACTAGGATTTGTATCTCATTCAAACTCATTATCATGCAAGACTTGAGCAAACTCATAAGTTGAGCTTTGCTCTAGCATTGGATCGAACGACAGTCAAACAAGCTCTCTAATTTTCAATTTTATGCTTGCAAAACCAAACTATACATTCAATCTAACAAAAACCTCAATTCACATATTAAAAAAAAAAAGCCTAAGAAATCTTGTTATTTTTAATAAAGTTAACATTTCAAAATATGATTATTGTTTACTTGCTGTACATGTTATGTTTACGTATTCCTTGAAAAAATCTATTATAATTTCATTAGATTTTGGAAATGTTAGCTCTGTCACTCGTTATGGAAGCTTGTGTGCCTATTATTTAAATATTTGTTTGGATTCAGAGATGAGATAAGATGAAATAAGTTATAAATATTAATAAAATGAATGGTTAAAACAAGTTGAAATTTGAAATTAGTGATTAAGATGAGATTAAAGTTCGAGATAAAATGAGATGAATTTTAAAAACAAACAAACCCTAGACCAATGAGCAACAGGTTTTTTCAGTGCAGGATTCCAAGGAGGAAGCAGAACTTCCCCAATCTCGGATGCAACCACTCGGGGGACCTCATAGCTACAGAGTTTGCGCTTCTTAAATGAAAATGAAGATAGAAATAAATAAATAAAAAGTTTCTCTCGATCTATTCCATAATATTATATTATATTAGATTGCATTCCAATATTCCTACCTCCAAAGCCGGAACGCCATGGATTATTATAAGGAAATAAAAATTCTCAAAAGGAAATAAAAGATTCTCCCAAACCGAAGGAAGAGATCCATTGCTTGGAGAGCTTTTTTATCTCTTGCTATGACAGACGATGATCTCCGTATGATGTCGTTGTACCTTGAAAATAGAGGTTCGATTTCAATTGGGTCAAATTTATTTTCTTAATTTATTATTCATTTGTTTTCCTTAGCTTTTCTCGAAGTCTATCTAGGTTGGATTTTATACGATTCAACTCAATTTCCTTTATACTTCCGTTTCTTCTTTCTGATTTGGACTTCTTGCTGATCTCTCCCGAGTTCGCATGCTTCTTTTTGCAGTGCCTATTAGATGATAATCATGGGCATAGATAATATTAGTTTTCTTCTTTCCCCTTTTAAGCGTTACAGGGGAACGACATACGAGTATTTCCCTTAAAACTCTTAAGAAAGTTTCTTCATGGAGTTTCTTCTTTTTTTTTTTTTTTGTTAACTTATAAATATAGACTTTCTTAAAATTCTATGAAGAAAGCAAGTCTTTGTGTGGAAGGAATGCTTAGTCTGTAAGAATAATAAAAAGAAAATAGTTTACAGCTAAAAGCTTCAGTGATTTATTATAAATTCGGTATACACTTATGTACAAAGAAGTACATGAGCTATTACAGCAGTAAATGGTTCTGTGCAACTCAGCAATCTAAGCTAATATGGTGACAAAGATCATAATCGGCCATTGACTGTATAGAGGTAAGATCAGTGATTGTAGCAGAGTAGCTAATTTGTAGGACTTTAGGTGAATTGGTGAGCTGTCTTCATTTGAATGATCTGGACAATCTTCAGTTGATTGGACTTGGCTGTCGATGTGCTTAACAGTTTGTACACTTGACTGCATTACGAGATGGCAGGTATAAGTCGGCGTTATCTTTCTATCATATGGAGGAGAGTGATGCCTATTCATTTTAATGAACGAGGGAGGCAAAGCAATTGATTATATTCAACCTGTCATATGCATGACTAGGAATTAGATGTTTTAGGGATGCAATTACTAATGCCCATTTGCTTACACAAGGATGTGTTTCTATTAAAGAACTTGTAGCTGCTGTTTAGGGATTCTTGACTTCGTTCCAAATTCTTTGCTTCATTCTTCTTTTAAATTTCCCTAGCTTGCTCAGTATTATTTGTGGCATCTGTTCCATTTATCGCCTTCATATTCCTTGGTGATCAATCTGCAATCATGTTAGTTGAAGTAATGCAAAATATTGCCATGATTCCTGTACTGTTTCTTGTTGTCTTCCACCCCAGGCTAGGTAAATTAGAATCTGAATAGAAAATCTGGAGGATTGTTTAACAAGAACAGTGCAAATAAGAAGTTTTCCTGATTTATTAATGTTGTTATATTTACTATCATGATATCATTGTATGAGATTTTTTTTTTCCTTTTTATTTAAAGTTACCTATTAGAGTTAATCATCCTGTGGGGCATACTCTATTTGGGTTATCATACAAAGAGGCTCTTGGTCAATTTTTGTATCTATGGCTTGAAACAGTTTGTGGTGGTTATCTATTGATTGTTTAATTCTTGACAGTTGGACTGGCGAGACTTCTATTCCCCATGGAAGCAAAAGTTGCAATGGATATTGCTCACGTTGATGGCACTTCTGAGCTTCCTTTAGGCATCAAATCTATGAATTTGGGGGATGCTCAGAGAACTGTAGACTTAACTGAGGCACCTTCCAAGATCCAAGAGGAGTATCTGGCTAGGATTAAAGCACTCTCTAGAAGTGGTAATGACCTCCCATCTATATGCACCTGTATGATCGATCATATGTTTTGTTCTGCTTGTAATGCCAAGCACTTAGGGTCAATCAGCTCTTGCAAAAACTCACCTTGATCGACAAGTTTAATACACTGATGTGCCCTTTCATATTGGAACTTTACAGGATTTGTACAGAAAGAAATATATTCCCCAGATGTTTGATTTGAAAGTGATATCTGAAATAGGAAGAGAGTATGATGTCAATAATCTTGTGTTTCTTACAAACTTCTACTTGATGAAACCTTTCCCATTAGGAATCAGTTTCTTTATTCGATGCTGTGGTTTTCTAATCTCCTCTCCCCCACCCAACCAACTCAAAAGAATTGCACCCTATATTTTACACACCTTTTCGCAAGGCAGATACATGCCACTTCTGCACAATATCAGAGCACATCATCTTTGGAGTTTTATTTTCTTCTATTTTAAGGTGAATTTCATTATGAAGTTATTATATCTGTGGATCTCTAAAGTATACGCAAGCATACCATTTTTTGTGTTTAGAATATTAAAAAAAAGCTCCACTTAAATCAGATTTGACAATTTTTTTAGTATATGCCTGATTTTCTCTCTCTTGCTTAATCATGAGCAGTGGAACTTGAAAAACGCTTCTTCCCTCGTTGCTCTGAAATCCTTGATAAGATAATGGTTGCTGATGATATATCAGAACTGGCATGCTTGGAGACTGACAATCCAGAGGATCAACTATTGAAGAAACAAAGGTATATAGAACTCCAAGAAGTTATAAAGAAGGCATTCAATGAAGATAAGGAGGAGTTTGATAGATCTGCTATGTCGTCTTCAGCATCTACATCCTCTGACAAGGCCTAATGGTAAGCTTACCATCAGGAAATAAATAATTGTAAAACAATTGTAAACCGATCGTGTTATCCAATATAAAGAGATCCAAAATACTTCATTTTCTTGTCGTAACATATAGTTATTTGGTTTTCATGTCATTATTTATTTTCTTTGTAACATAAGTCTGTATTTACTTAATTGTTGCCGTGTTTTAGAGAGTTAGAGGGTGATTCCCTTTCTGGTCTTTTTTTTATCTTCCCCCACCTTCTCGAACTCTTTGCCTAGTACAAGAAGGATTTATGAAAAAAGGGACTTCATCTACTAAGTCAGTACTATTACCAGCAATTAGGACTGTTCGTTTGGATTGGATTTTTTTTTTCAACTCAGGCCGGAACCTGGATAACCGGCCCAGATCAGACCCAGGCCGGATCCGTGTTGCAAAACCCGGGCTTGCTCAGTCCAGGTATGGTTTGCTAACCCGGATATTGGGTTTAAAACCCGGTACCTAGGAGTTAAAAACATTGGAGCCATGATCAAAATGACCCCTTGTTCGGTATATGCTAGGATTAACAAAAATGATGGGGAGAAGCCACACTCAAGAGCACTCACTCACATAAACAGCAACATAAGTGAGTGTCCTTGAGTGTGGCTTCTCTCTAGCATTTCTCTAAAATCCCCCTCAGTTATCTATCTCTCAACTTGCTCTCTCTTCCTCTCTCTAGTGTCGAAACCTAGCTTCCTCTAGCCGAGTGCCAAAACCCTAGCCTTCCTTTGCCGAACGCCAAAATCCTAGCCATCGTCTCTCACTTGTGGCTCCGTCTTCTTCTTCTTCCTTCTCTCTCTCTCTCTCTCTCATGCTGAAACCCGACCCTCCTGTCACTATTCCTCTGCCGATCGAAGAGATATTACTCGTGGCCGTCGTCTTCTACTTTTTCCCTTCGTGGTCGACTTCTAAAACCCAAGGTTAGTTTTCTCCATTTCACTGACACACTCTCTTTGGTGCTATTATTTCGATTTGGATTGTGAGAAAACATTGTGTTTCAAATGCGCTGCTGTAATGATGTGCTATATCTGTAACTGCATGCGTTTGGGATCTGAGTCTGCTGTAGTGATGTTTGTATGCAGAAGAGAAACAAAATAAATAAATAAATAAAACTTTTGACACTTAAGAAATAAATAAAAAATGCTCGATATGTTCTCTTTTTAAAATATGAATTGTTTTTTCTTTTTGGGTTCTGTAGCTTTTGAATCGTGGAGATCTGTAGATTTGGATGCATGATCTAGCACAACATTCTGTAACTTGTTTTGGATGCATTTCCCTAAATTTGGTGCTCCACACCGATGAATAAGCTTGGATCTTTGCCCAGTACCACTTACAATAATAGTAGTGAAATTTTGTTGATAATTTTAGTTATTTTATCCGGAGAAGTATATGTTTCTCTCCATGGCAGTTATTTGGGTCAGCCATCTGTGTGCTTGCCCTTGGCTTAATGCTCATTTCTGACGCAGGGGTGGAATGACTCATCTTGTTTCTGGGAGATTTTTGTTTTTTTAAATGATTCTATCGCATTCTACTTTGGCTCGTGTTATACTAATACCGTGGTTGGTTAGACATTTTGTTTACGATACGTATGTGTAGATACTTTGTGCCATTGAGGCCTTACCACGTGTCTGCAGATGTTCCACGTGCAAATTAACCAGAACAACGATACCGGAAAGATATTTGAAGAAGAGGGGACAGAGATCAATCAATCTTCGTTAGATGATGTGTTTCCACTCATAGCTATCTAATAATCTTCTTCCAAAGTTGTGTTTTGTTATTCATATGTTGTAATTTTGTGTTTTGTAAGGTGATGTATAAATACTAAATAATGTAATAGGTAGTGATGTTGTTTAATTTTTCTTTCTATTTTGCTTATACATATATATATATATATATTTTTCTTATATATATTTCAAATCATTTCTATAATAATGAGTTTGATTTTTTTTTACCGAGAATTTACTTTTATTTTGGAGTAGCTAAAAAATACTTTGATGGTTCTGTTGCTTTATATTTATATAGATATTTATTGAGTCATTTATTCAACAATCTCAATTTCTCTTTATTTTGTTATTCTTCCATAACATAATTGTATTGATTAAACAAATCGTTGGAATTTTCAAAATGATACATTCTTGAAGAGTCGTATATTCTTATTGAGCAATGATTATTACAATATCTGGTAATTCTATCATATATTTAATTTTCTGGTGTACTAGTTATCATGCCCATGGTAAACACTGGATAGTCAAATGTGGAGCGGATGATTATTAAAAGCATCTAACTAATAAGTCCAGTCCAAGATGAGTGCTCTCATATTCCAACTTCTCCAGAGTTTCCAATAGCTTGGTTGCATTTTACATTATTAATATTGTATATATATTCTTTTACATGCATTTAGTTTTCTGTTTTGATATATTTTTATTATTATGGACAATGTTCGGTGCTATTATGCTTTTCAACATGATTTTTGAGGATGCACTTAGGGTTGTACAAAATGCTTGAATTTCGACCCGATTCGATAGCTCGACTCGCTTCTGACTCGATAACACGACCTGAAATTGGCTAAATCGAAAATAGGTATTTACCTGTCACCAATTACCCATTTGTATTTCAGCCTTGTGAAATGCATATCAAACAATCCTTTCTCTCTCTCTCTCTCCACCACCTCAAATCCTCAGCTTTCACCTCTAGCTTCACCATCCGCACGCAATTCTCCACGATCTCCACCTCCACTGCAAAGGCTAGTCTTCCCAGAAGACCTTAGTTGATAAGGACGATGACAAGGACAAAAAGGGCTAAATGTATGTTTATTTTGAGCTCCTCAGCAGTGGTCATCGAGGATAGATCCGTTGATAGTCAATACTATCGTTTGTGATGTGTGGGGTTTGTGCGATTTTGATTGATTAGAGTTAGTGTGATTTTGATAGGTTAAGATTTGTGCGATTTTGTTTTCTGATGTGTTAGGGTTTGTATAATTTTGTTTTTTGATGCCAGAGTTTGTTTTTGGATGTCGGAATTTGTATTTTTGTTGTGGGATATCTATATTGCCGATATGTGGGATTTTTGTTTTCTGAGGCTTTGTGTGATTTATTTTCTTCAAGTGTGCGATTGATTTGGATTCTTGAATGATCTAGAGAATCTGACCCAAAGAAGAAGAAGAAGAAGAAGAAGAAGAAAAGCTAATTTAGTCGAGTTGGAAGTGTGCAATTTCGGATCGGATCGGGTCGGTATACAACCCTAGATGCTCCACATCCAATCTTTAATGACGTCTAGTCCTTCACTTCCTTCCCCTCTCGCACGAAGCCCTCGACCAAAACCCCCTAATGCAAACCTCCCCCCACATGCGGCCTTCCTCCCCCACCTTGCACAACCACGTTTCGTCGCCCATCTCTCCTTCTCCTCTCTCTCATCTAAAATTTCCAGGTTGATGCCGCCTCTCTCCCATCACTACCATTGAAGTCAGACTCCCCTTTCCCTCACCTCTCCCCTCTCTCTCTCATCTGAAATCGCCATCCATAGAGGATGAAAATGGGTTACCAAAATCTAGACAACCGTAGTGGGGGTATTTAAAAATTTTGTAAGTCCCAATATTTGAAGATCCAACAAAGTGACGAATTAATTCATGCAATAGAGAAAAGGAGAAGAGGTCTTTTTTCACTGAGTCTATAGACGCCAAGAAATGATAGGCCCATGGCGGGTCGGGCGTTGATAAGGGAGAAGGGCCAATCACTTCTCAGATCTCGAATTGCCGAAGCCATTTTGACTGGAGTTCTTCTCGATTGCGCCCTCTAGACTCTTCAACTCCATTTCTCAAATACAAAATTGCCAAATCGAAAAATCGAGTCATTAGGTTTTGATCTTCATGCTTTAATATCTCAGTTATATATATATATATATTGTTAGCAAAATATTACAACGGAAAAATACCTCAAGCTCAGTTTCAAAAATTGCTCCACAAGTTTTTCCAGCACGACAAAAACAAGCGTTTTCTCTTAGTGGTGAAGTGTACTACGTAGTTATAAAACTAGAGTAACACTTAACAATCCACAGCCTAAAAACTATTTCAAGAGAGAACAAATGAGAGAGAGATTTTCACTATATCAATTAGTTCCCAGAACCAAAAGGAGGGGGGCTATATATAGTCCCCCTACACGGCTGGCCTTAAAGGCCAGCCTTCAATACGCTGGAAACGCATGGCTTAAAGCCATGCGTTTACAGACTGTGTAACGCATGGCTTTAAGCCATGCGTTATAGACTGTGAAATTAAAGGGGGGTCTGCCCGTATGGGCGCCCCCTCCATTTAACATCTCCCACTCGCACACAGTGGGCATGACCCTAGGTCTGCATCTCTCTTATGTTCTCAACCTTGTTCATACAAGTAAATAGGCCGTGCGACCACCAAGCACATCTACAAAAAAATGGGAGTACATACACCAAATCTCTCCCAGAGAAGACCAGCATAGTAACATCCCCGAAGTGTATGGTCATGTCCTAGACTTATTCGATCGCATCAAGTCAAGTATTTTCGAACCCTCTTGAGTTTAATAAACTCAGAACAATGCTTGACTTTTTCCAAATCATTTCAATGTGTTCACAACTTTAGCCGCTACCAATATGCAGCGTCCTAGTTTGACGTCAGCAAACACTATCGAAGATACGATATCGAAAAAATCTTCCTTTTGCACTCATATCATTCAACTTTGGTTAAACCGCTTTCCTAGCAATACCTCTTTAGACCGAATCAATCATGGCCATAGACAGCATGCCAAAGTAGCAGACGTTTTAACCTCTATCTTGGGACATAGTCAAAAGTAAAGGACACCTAAAAAATGAGACTCACACAGTGAGAAAGAGGGGAACCATTTACTCACTTACTCATATGGTCGAATAAGCACATGTAGTATGAAACACATGCTACGGTGGATTTCTCTTTCTCAAAGAGCATATGTCTATATCAACACCGTACAGATCTTAGTCTAGGCGCTCATTAAGCGTCTAACTCAAGTTTCTTTATTTGCACGCCTCCAAGGCGTCAAAGAGAATCTCGCATCTGGCTAATCTCAGGCTACATGGATGGTGGGTAATCCATTCACAGTCTTCTTAAAAGACCTCATCTTAGCTCCCACTAGGGCGACATATCTTTGTGTTAACTAACTTATCCCTTTGGACAAGTACTTAGGGACACAATGTCTCATCTCTTCTCGCTACTTAAGCGCTAGAGGCGATTGCTCGTGTGAGTGAGCCAATCTTAGCCTGTTGACATATCTTGTGTGTGTGTATTAGTAAAAGACAATACGATAAAGACAAGAACTGAATCATATTGTATTAATATCCCAAAGGAAATGTTACATCTCAATGTTATTTGAAATACAAATTACATTTACAATCTACGTAGTCCTAGATTCCTAACATGAGCCTCATATACATCTCGTGCAATAGGCTTTGTTAAGGGATCAGCAACCATGCGACTCGTAGAAAGATGTTTCAGAACCACTTCCTTTTACGCTACCATATCTCTTATGTAGTGATATCTGATATCTATGTGTTTGGTTCTTCCATGATATTTTGAGTCCTTAGCATATGCGAGAGCTGCCATGTTATCACAGAATATCGTCACCGGATCTGAAGTATCCGTGCCAATGTCTAAATGCTTGAGGAACCTCCGTAACCAAACAGCTTCTTGAACTGCTGCAGAACAAGCTATGTATTCTGCCTCCATGGTGGATAAAGCTATACAGGGTTGTTTCTTGCTGCTCCATGTAATGGCGCCATTGTTGAGCAGAAAGACATACCCAGTGGTTGATTTACGCTCATCTAGGTCACTGCCCCAGTCGGCATCGCTGTAACCTCTTAGCTGCAAATCTGAACCTTGATAGCACAGCACATAGTCTGCAGTTCCCTTCAGATATCGCATAATCCTCTTGACTGCTTTCCAGTGAGCCAGTCCGGGGTTAGATTGGAATCTACTTACTAAGCCAACTGCATAGCATATGTCAGGCCGAGTACACATCATTGCGTACATCAGACTACCCACAGCATTAGCATAAGGGACACGGGCCATCTTTTCCTTTTCTCTTTGAGTCTTAGGACACAACTCTTTAGATAAGTTCTCGCTTTTTTGTGACAGGGGTGTCAATGGGTTTACATTCACTCATTAGGAAGCATTCGAGAACTTTCTTTATGTAAGTCTGTTGGGACAAACACAATATTCTCTTTGAGCGATCTCTGTAGATCTTAACTCCCAGAATGTATTCTGCCTCACCCATATCCTTCATCTCAAAATTGAAGGATAACCACTCTTTTGTGGCGACTATCAACCCTTTATCATTTCCAGCTAGTAGTATGTCGTCAACATAATGAAACTCTTCTTGGATCTTTTGACATAGACACAATGGTCCTCTATGATCATCGTAAACCCATTCGAAAGAATGGCTCGATGGAATCTGAGGTACCATTGCCTAGATGATTGTTTTAGGCCATATATAGATCGTTTGAGCTTGCACACTTTGCGCTCTTGACCTTTGACCACAAAACCCGTTGGTTGATCCATATAGATCTCTTCATCTAGTTCTCCATTGAGAAATGCTGTCTTAACATCCATCTGGTAGAGTTCCAAATCCATGTTTGCTACTATAGCTAGAATCAGACGAATTGAAGCAAACCTCACGACTGGTGAAAAAGTTTCTTCATAGTCTATACCCTCCTGTTGGGTATATCCTTTCGCCACTAAGCGAGCTTTGTACTTATCTATTGATCCATCCGACTTGCGTTTGATCTTAAGAACCCATTTGTTCCCAATAGGTTTACGCCCTGTCGGTAGATCAACCAGATCCCAGACCTGGTTAGTTTTCATAGACTCAATTTCATCATTAAGAGCTTTCATCCACTCATCTTTAGTAGAAGATGAGAGAGCCTCATGAATTGTCCTAGGCTCATCATCATCATGCAGAGCAACCATAAAAGCTTCCCCTTCAATTTCAAAATGACGACGGGGAATACTTTCACGTGTGCTTCTACGCGGCTGAGGTTGTTGTGATTGATTGACAAGTGGTGTGCTCCCACTCGGATTTAATTCCTTATTTGTAGGAGCTTGAAGAATTTCTTCTTCATTCTCAATTAAATTCCTTGGAGCACTTTCTTCTTGTTCCATAATCTCATGAAGTTCTAAACTCCTATCAACCTCACCTCTACTTGGAAATTCATTTTCAATGAAGTCCACATCTCGTGATTCAATTTCAGTCATACTTCCATCAGTTTGTTCACCTATTAACACATACCCTTTAGAGTGTTCTGAGTACCTTATGAAGATACACTTCTTCCCTCTAGGGCCTAATTTCTCATACTTATGAGAAAGATCATGAACAAAACCCGTTGAACCCCATGGTCGCAAGTTACTCAAATTGGGTTTCTCGCCGGTCCATAGTTCATATGGGGTGGAAGTTACTGATTTGGAGGGCACTCTGTTAAGAATGTAGGCAGTAGTCAAAAGTACATCCCCCCAAAAAGAAATTGGTAGGTTTGCTTGCGCCATCATTAACCTAACCATCTCAAGCAGTGTTCGATTTCTCCTTTCCGCCACGCCATTTTGTTGCGGCGTACTCGGCATCGTTAACTGTCTTTTGATTCCTTTTTCATCACAGAGCCTTTTAAATTGCTCAGAGAGATATTCTCGTCCTCGGTCAGTTCTTAGAGTTTTTAAACTCTTGTCTAACTGATTCTCAACCATTCTTAGATATCGTCTAAAGCACTCCAATGCTTCAGATTTATGGGAGATTAAGTAGACATGACCATAACGTGAAAAATCATCTATAAAAGTGATGAAGTAGACACCCCCGTGTCTTGCCCTCACACTCATTGGACCACAGATGTCTGAGTGAACTAACTGCAGTGGAAAAGATGCCCTAGTGGATTTTCCAAACGGTTTTCTCTTAGCTTTTCCCATAAGACAATGTTCACATGTGGGCAAGATGACCCTAGCGAGATTGCCTATCAGGCCTTCTCTAGCTAACCGAGTCATTCTATCTTGCCCTATATGGCCAAGCCTAGCATGCCATTTATATGAATCCAAATTATCAGATGCAGAAAGAAAAGCAATAGATTCATTCATATTTGAATAATCCAAATTCATTATCATAAAACCGTCTTGAAGAAAAGCATTGCCATAAAACACATGGCCCAAATAAAAGGAAACATTATTGTTTTCAAAAACAATTCGAAAACCAAGTTTTAATAGAGTAACAACTGAAAGTAAATTTCGTCGGATTTCGGGAGCGTATAACACATTGTGGAGGAAAAGAGTGCGGCCACCCCGCAAGTCCAGCTTTTAGGTACCAAGTCCTAGCACCTCCACGCTAGCTCCATTCCCCACCTTGATATCACGACTCCCAGCTGGAATCCGGCGATATTCCACAAATCCGACTCTATCTCGCGCTATGTGCTTGGTCGCTCCTGAATCAACAGTCCACACAGGATAGGAGTGAGCAACCATCACATGGCTAGTTATAAAAACAATACGAGAGAAGTTAAAGTATACCTTCTTCGGTTCAGTGCAGTCACGAGCGAATTGGCCTTTCTTTCCGCAGTTGTAACACTCTAATTTTGACTTGTTCTTCCCACGATTACCCCTTTTGCTGTGCTGAGAAGTTCCTGACATCTTCTTAACTTGTCCAGCAGCTACCCCATTCTTGGATTTCCAACGCTTAGGCCTTGAAGCCTTGCGTGAACCAGAATTAGCCACATAGGCCGAATGATTGGGCTTAGCAGCCTCTAGGCGCTCAGCCTCCAATTCTAAGTGACGCGAGACATCATCAAAATTTTTTATATTCTCATTATGCGTCAGATTCTGGCTCATGTTCTCCCAAGAACTTGGTAGTGATCTTATCACTGCCTGGACTTGTTGTTCATCAGTCAGGTCGTTTCCTGCCGTCTTAAGTTCGCGGATCATGGTTGACATAGCCCTAAGATGCTGCTTCATAGTATGGTCAGAGCGCATCTTATAGGAGTCAAACCTCATGGTTAATCCACGTAACCTAGTGGCCGAAGTTTCACCAAACTTCAACTTCAAAGCCTCCCACATGCTTTGGGCAGTGTCATAGGTCTCGAACTCACACATTAGATCATTGTGCATGCTGCTTAACATTATTATGCGCGCGCACCGATTTTTCTTAGCCCATTCAGAATAGGCTAATTCATCTAATTTGTGTTGTTCTGAGTCCCCTTCCTTGGGCTTAGTCAGGGAGTGAGACAAGGCCTCTACGACTTCTTGCTCATCTAAGACATATTGGATCTTGCGATGCCATATGCCATAGTTCTCCCCATCCAATTTCTCCCCTTTGTTTAAATCGGCAACAATACTCTTGGATGCCATTTCACTACAAAACGCAAAGGAGGGATATTACACACACACCTAAGAAATCTGTCGCGTCCATTCAAGCTAGAAAAAAAATAATTTAGACATGTCGCAAGATCGAAAAATCGCTAGGCTTCAGAATCATCTCTTGCGCCACAATATCCAATTATTAAATTTCTAACCTAATTCCCGCGCAAATTTAAAAAAAATATGGGAGATTTAATCATAAATCTCAACCATACTCCCACTATCTAAAAGTAGTCACCTAGTCCTAGTCACGCGTAGAGACAGATCCTACTAAAATCGCAGTAACCTGTTGGGCCAGTCTACAAAGACAGCTTCAACAACCACAGCAGCCTGTTGGGCCAGTCTACAAAGATGGTTCATATAAGACCATTACAGTCAATTTTTCTTATTCCATCAGTGCATTTACAGTTCTTACTGGGCTACCATGGTGTTGTCGCTATACAGTGCATTTACAGTTCTTACTGGGGTCACTGCAATTCTTTCAGCCTATCAATCTACACTGACAACTCTAACTAAGACTACTTAGTGGGAATTTCCTATTTTATCACTAGAATAAATAAAGGCTAATGTCTAATCATACAAGCCTAACATTTATATATGATAAAATAATAACACATTCACATGTTGTATACATACATGTTATCACATTTAATCAACCAAAAATTAAACATAATATCACATGTAATTTATCAATAAAAAAATGAATATCATCAAATATCCACATGTAATCATATTTAATCTAAAGCATTAAATAAAAATATCACATGTTATAACAGGAAATATATCTAAGCATATATTAAAACATGCCATTTTTTTTTTAATCATTATTAAAAAATATATATATATAAATAAATACTTAGACCAGAAGATGCTCACGGTCCAGTGGTGGGGGGCGTAGGGATTTGGCATCTGGCCTGGGTTCGAAACCCACGGCCAGACTAAACCATGCCAATTTTCTTTTTCTTTTTTTTTTTTTTTTAAAGAATTGGGCTGGGCCGTATAAAAACCCAGCCCAAAAACCGGACCCCCAAAAAGAACAAATGGGCCGTAAGGCCCAAGCCCGGCCCTATTACCTTCGGCTGCCTTCTTCAACCTTCGGCCAGGGCACTGTTCACGTGAACAGTGCCCAATTTCCAGAAACCAAGAACAGCGCCCCAGGCCGCTGCCCATCGCCGGAAACTGCCGCCCCATCACCGGAAACAACCTCTGGAGGAGGCTGGGTGCTGCCACAGCACCTAGGGAGGTGCTTGCAGCACCTGGGTGGTGCGCGCAGCACCTTACTGGTGCGCGCAGCACCACGGTGGTGCTGGCAGCACCCCTCTGGTGCGCGCAGTACCGTCCTGGTGAGCGCAGCACCGAGGCGGTGCTTGCAGCACCGCTGGGTGCCCCACGGTGCACCATGCACCGTGGGCTCCAGTCGGTGCATGCGGCACCGTGGTGCGCGCAGCACCATTTCAGGGGTGCTGCGCAGCACCCTACGGTGCGCGCTGCACCACCGCACCGGCTTCGACCAAAATTTTTTTTTTTTTAAATGCAGCAGCATAAAAAAAATGGCACATTTATAATTTGCATGCATATGCAAAATAAAAAAAAACTGGAAGCAATTACGATGGCTCTGATACCAATGTTAGCAAAATATTACAGCGGAAAAATACCTCAAGCTCAGCTTCAAAAATTGCTCCACAAGTTTTTCCAGCACGACAAAAACAAGCGTTTTCTCTTAGTGGTGAAGTGTACTACGTAGTTATAAAACTAGAGTAACACTTAACAATCCACAGCCTAAAAACTATTTCAAGAGAGAACAAATGAGAGAGAGATTTTCACTATATCAATTAGTTCCCAGAACCAAAAGGAGGGGGGCTATATATAGTCCCCCTACACGGCTGGCCTTAAAGGCCAGCCTTCAATACGCTGGAAACGCATGGCTTAAAGCCATGCGTTTACAGACTGTGTAACGCATGGCTTTAAGCCATGCGTTATAGACTGTGAAATTAAAGGGGGGTCTGCCCGTGTGGGCGCCCCCTCCATTTAACATATATATATATATTTTAAAATTTACAATTCTAAAATTATAATTCCTAAAAAATCAATTAGAAAGTTTTCTCTAAGATGGTTTCCTTGGGCTTTTTTGATTATTAATTCTCTTGAGTTTGGTTCATTGTTTTCGATTATGAATTTTCTTGAGTGAATCTACAATACTTCGGAGATAGGAAGTGATGGTGGGTTGAATTATTATCGGCGAGGGGTTTCATGATTATTTGATGCGTGTTTGGGTGTTTGGGTATGTGATTTGAGTTGCTTTGTGTAGAAAATGGTATGCGATGTCGATGGACACTACCGAGAGGGAGGAGACGTCGGTGCGAGATGGTGGGGGGAGGTCGCAAGCAGAATCGTAGGAAAAGAGAGATAAGCAAACAATAGATGTGATTCGGTGTGGCATTGTCTACCTTGTGCTTTTGTAATTACTGATTTGGTTGCTTACTATTGGGAGGCGGATTTTTTATATTTATCACCCGGACCGGTTTACAGCATCTCCCTTTCAGAAAATGGAAAATATTGGGACAAGCCTTTATGCCGCGGCATATAGGTAAAAGTGAAAAAAAAAAAAGATTTACGGTTGCTATGAAGAGGTGTGTCAGTGTGCCGCTGCACATCGGCTGCCTCCCAGCACGCCTCTTCTGAAAATATGGGCTTTTAGATTACAAGAAATTATTCTTTTTAACATTACTTTTTCTAAAATTAAATATTTAATCACATAATTTTATTTAAAAAAAGGCAAGTACAGTTCGAAATTCGAATTTCAAAAAATCTGATTTCATCTAGGTTCTAGATTGTGTCATAACCCAGGCTAACCCGATTTGAAACCCAACCTAAATTTGAAATATGGGTTTCGGGTCGAGTACCCTATCCAAAATCTAGATCAACAATCCTATCACCAATTAAAAAAATAATAACAAAATAAGTTGGTGTTTTTCATCGATGATCCTTTTTCTATGATAATTCTTGCATACAATTTGGTTTTCTCATATATATATATATAACATTTTGTTTTTTGTTTTTTTCTCTTATTAAATATGTAATATATAGATGATTGGTATAAGAACTTAATTAGATTAAAAAGAATAAAATAAAATAAAATTAAAAATATGTATGATGTGTAAATTGTAATGTGTGGTCAAGGATCAATCTCAGCTCATTTTACGCTAGTCGAGAAGCTCGTACTTTTTGCTCAAAAATATTAGAGACAAACGCCACAAACAAGTGGTGGACAAACGCCAATTGATAATATGTAATATTTAGTGTTTGTTATGTACTGCATAATATATGTAAGCTAAGAAATGAAAAAATAAATCCAAAAATGAAATAAATGAATTCGAAATATTGTGTTTATCATGTTATATCAATTGACATTTGTCTGTCGTTTGTCTCTAACGTTTATTCTTAATATTCTCTTCTTCTTTTTTTCTTTTTTTTTTTTATTCAGTAGGCCACAAAATCCACATCCAACACCCACTTTTTAGTCACGTCTTGCACTTGTACAAGAGACCCACGGTCCACCTACCAGCCATATAAAACTGGTCGACCTGATTTATGTCCTTCAAACATGTGGCAGAATTTTGGGCACGTGGTTGTGAAAGATCAATCATCAAAGCCAGCCTAACCATGTTCAACTCAGACAACTTTTGTTAGGAACACCTAAGATCATTTGATTCAACGAAGCACCCCAACACAACAAACACTTAACAGCCAAAACGGTGATATTGCCCCTACTTTCACAAAATATTTGGTTCCTAGTTTTTCTAATTTTTACGCAACAAAAACTCACTCCCTCAAAATTACAACCATATAAAACAAACCGTCCGATCAAAAAATACAACAAACTGATAAGGCAAGCTGCAGCAGCAGCATGTAGGTATTTATATATGTTATTAGAGGACAAAGCTGTTCAATGCTAGTATGGCTGTAACACTTTTTACATCACAAAAGAACACACCACCTTAAAAAAAAAAAAAAAAAAAAAAAGGGATAAAAACTATGAACACTCTTTTAGCTTCAGTCTTCTTTACAATGAGGAGAATAAGACGGTAGGTTTGATTCAAGGAAGCGCCCCAACACAACCAGCTTGCTCTGCAATTCCACCCCAATCATCTGGCTTGACAATCAAATCCTCCAATTCAGAATAGAATTTAGAGTCATCTAAAGCTATTTCTTCATCTACATTAATCAAATTGTCCTCAAGTAGTTTCTCTGACATGACATCATAAACAGATGAGATATTTGGGCTCCTACTTCTTCTAGACATCACATTCATATTCTGGTCCTGATCAAGACTGCATATTAATGCATCATCTATGGAAGCTGGGATATCCATATCCACAGCCTCTTCTTCCAGGATTTCAGAGAGTCCAGATAGAGTTGTCACCAAACGCCCCGGAAATTGGTTTCCAGAATTAATTCTATGACTTTTGTCAATGGCCTTCTCACCCACATGGGATGCTAGCAATCTGCGTCTCTTAACAACAAACTCTCGTCCATCTAGCTCTCTCTTTTGCTGCTTTGTCTTCTGGATCAATTGCTGAACAAAGCTTGGGTTTTTGGTTACTTTGGTGAGGAAAAACAGCATCTGTTGTATCCTACACTCTGCACCTCGAATACCATTTTCAACAGCACCTAATTGATTCTGAGAGTCTTTCTGTTTCTGTCTCAGGTTCAAGATTTCCACTTTCAATATGTTTTGATCTTCCTTAAGACTCTCGAGTTCATCCTCCAACCCGGGTTTGATCGAATTGACATGACCAACCGCCCCTTCTTGTTGTTGCTGCTTGTTTAACCTACTTCTTCTTTTGATGCTCTTGAGCAAATGCTTCTTCCCTCTTTGAAATCCTTCGTTTGCAAACTTCCAGTTATCTGTATCAATCTTCTTGAAACCCTTCACGCATTTTACACCACAAAATCCCATCAACGAAACAGCCAATAGTAAAATGTTCAAACCATATTAATTCAATAAAAATATGTATATAAGAAAAAGGAAAAACTTGGTTGCAAGGCACACTAATACAGCCATTCATCTATCTAACGTGATTGGTAAGAAAGTTCAGACTTTAACGAAAACAATATAGATTTGAATTTTGAATATGAAATCAGCAGGCACATTAATGCTCAAATCGGTCAGCAAATTCGCTATGTAGCAAAATCCTAACTTCCTAAGATAAAACCCACATATGAGGCATGCAACTTTTAGCAAGTTCTGAAGAAGAAAAAAAATTATTTTTGCAATTTGGTTTGGTTGCCATGTGGCAAAATTTGATTTCCAAGAAAATACATCTCAACCAATCAGACTGAGAACTTGGATGAACAAAGAACTTGGGAATTGTTAGTGTAATGTACTCACGTAAGTGTTGAGCTGGCGAATGAAGCTGGAGAAGTTTCTGTGCTTGAAATACCTTGGAAGCAGATCTTGTGCGAAGACATGCTCGTCCCACACTGTGAAGCTGTCTCGGGTCTCGCTCCACGACACCACTGTATCGGTATCCGGGTCTTCCACCATCTCGAATATCTTCTTCAGAAACGGCGGTGGACCTAGCTCGTGCAGCCCCTCCATCGGCTTGGGCACCGCCGCCGACGAAGACGATGACGAAGGCCCATTACCACCTCCGTCACCGCCAAAACTCGCTACGTCTCTTTTCTCGTCTTCCTCCTCTTCTTCTTCTTTTTTTATATAGACCACTTCGATGTCGTCTACTTCCGAGGTCTTTGCTGTAGTCGGTGGAGCGGTGTCGTTTATTTCATGGACCGGTGTCCTTATTGCTGTGGAGGAAGACGAAAAAGACGACTCACCGTCAGGTGCACCGCCGAAATTAGGAGGAATGTCATCAGAAGGCGTCGTTCTTGTTTCTTCTTCTTCTTCTTCTTCTAGTTTGACATGGACTAGTTGTTTCATTGGCAAAGATGAGAAAGTATGACCACCTTCAGATTCAGTGCCCATATTGTTATTCTTCAATCTGGAAAATATCTGAAGATTTTTAAGAACAGTGAAGAGTGCCAAAAAATGGCGCTTAGCTGAGAGATGGGAAAGAGAGAGTTGTCTTTTAGCTTCTGAGAGGTGGCAGGAAAATGTGAAAAAGAAATGCGCCGAGAGAGTGGTGTTTATGGGGAACGAATGTGAATCGCCACGTTTCACTGCTTTTAAAATTGTTGCCATTTGTAGCTAGTGCTACTATCTGGACTGTACCTCTTCTCCCCACCTAACCCGAGTCCTTTTATTTTGTTTTTCTTCTTTTTACTTCCTCAATTTTCTTAAAGCTCGTGAATGACGCTGGTACAAGTTTTTTTTCAACTTTTTTTTTAGATATTTTTAATCTTTTTGTTTTAACCCTAGTATAGCGCGGGCAGCATTAATTAAAAGTATTTTTATTTTAATAGAAATGCCAGATTTAATTGTATAGTGTATAAAATTTATACATTATTTTTGAAAAAAAAGTGAATTTATTATTAAAAAAATATTATTTTTATATAAATATCATATTTTATCTTATTCTTTTTTAAAAAAACGTTTTGCACTGATCGGACTAGTAAAAGTCAAAAATAACCCTCCAATCAACAATTACCACGTAAGGAAAAGCAAAATAGAATTGATCACATGAAATTGCATTCAAGCATCCACAAAAATACATTTCCCGAACCCTCCCTCTAATTTTTCTCTTGCACAGAAGCCCTCTCCGCCACTCTCCTCACCGCCTAAACCCTCCCAATGCTGCCGACAAGGTTTACAATGTTCTTCACTATAATTTTGAATGGATTGTGATTTGACAGTAATTTTGGTTCGATTATGGCTGACTTGTGGGTTGATTTTAGTTTGATTGTGGATTTTGGTTTTGTAGATTATGGTTTGATGGATTTTGATGGATAAAAGACGGAGATGGTCGGCGGAATGGAGGAGATCGGCGATGGAGATGTTTGGTGATGGCAGTATAAGAAGACCAAAGGATCGAGGGGGGGGGTTTAGGGAAGATGTGTCTAGTGTAATTTGTCTATTATAATTTGTGTGAAATTGTTGATGTAGCATAATATTATTGAATGGTTTTTTATTGAAGGGATACAGCTGGACCAATTTTTAGCTATTCACTTTTTTAAAATAGTGTGCCATGTTTACACACCTAAAACTACAACTACCATTTCGATTATTTTAAACGAAGATTGGTTATTTAAGATGAACACCATCATATCAGTGTTTTGTAAAATATATTGTAAAAGATGTCTCCTAGAGACACAAAAGAATCCTATAAATTAACATGTCACGGTGCCATTTCAATCTTTATTTTTTTTCTCATTTTTCCCCTTTCTCCTTCTCTCTCGTGCCCCTCCCCCCTTCTCCCTTTCCCACACCCTTTCCCAAACCCTTGAGCCCATGCTGCCAAAGCCCCTCACTGGCATCCCCTCACCAATGTTGCTACGCACGTTCCTTGCTCCTCACTACAGCCTAGTTATCTTCCTTGTCTTATCATCGACATTGAAACATCATCATCATCATCCCTCATCAACAAGTACGTGATCTCTCTCTCTCTCTATCTATCTAGATTGAGGGTGTGTGGAATAGGTGTGATGGGAGTGGAAGGCAAAAAAAAAAAACTAACTAGCATGGTATGCTAGAAGTGTGTTGATCCCTTTATATATTTAGTATTGTCTATTATAAAATAATTGTATGAATCCTCAATCATAAACTATACACATACAACTTTGTTTTTAACAACTTTATTTTAAATTAGAATAATAATATAAAATTTAGGAAAGAATTTTGCTACTCATCATCTCTTTTTGCAGTTTGTTTCGTGTATTCCTTGTGTACTCCACTAATATGATTGATTGCATCATTTTTAATATAAAATAATTATTTTAGTCAATCACATTAATAAAGCATGCAAGAAGTACACAAAATAATTTAATATAAAAGAACCCTAACCCGATGATGAAATAATAAATGTCTTCATTGATTCTTAAGAATGGAAAGTTTCATCGTTCAATCTTAAATTATCCCTCTTTTCAAATTACATATAAATTATTGAAACCAATCATTTGTCCCAAACGACCATTTAGTTTTAATTTTACATCCCAAAATACCACTTGTATTTAAACTTTTGGTCAAACATGTTGTGTAGCTCTTTTGATGAACTAACCCCAGTAGAAGGGTTGTAAAAATAAATCAAAAAATTGGCTCAGATCGAACCAGATTGGTAGATTCAATCCGGTTTTGGATCGGTCTGGTCTGAGACCGATTTTTTTCTTTTAAAAACTGGTCAAACGCAATCCGAAATCGATTTTACACTTTTTGAGATCGAATTGGACCGATTCGCATATTTATATATATTTTTAATTAATTTTTAATACTAGATAAAATATTTTTTATATTATATTTAATATAAATTATAATTATATATTATAGTGTTAAATTATAATTTATAACATAAAATTTTAATCTTAAACATGTCAATTTATTTGATCACATGTTCTAAATATAAAACATGTATAGCATATTACAAGTTTTGACCTAGTAAATTTTAAACATATTCATTTTGATAAATTGGTACATTATTAAAATCAAACTAAACTGAACCAAAATTGATTAAACTGAAAGTACTGGTTTAGTAGGTAACCAATGTAAAATTGGTTCTTAAAAATGCAAAACTAATGTATACCAGTTCGATCCTAAAATTTATCCATATCTGACCAAACCAGACCGATTACATCTTTTTCCAATAGTATATGTTATTGGAAAGAGAAAATATATTTACAATTGTGAATTGTGCAACGCTGTGTAATTGTTTTGAAAAAAACGAATAAAATATAAAATTCATATAAAAGATTAATTTTTTAGTAGTAAACTTTACTATTTTTTAGAACGATTACATGACGGTTACATATTCTACAATTATATGTAGTATTATTTAATTAAAAAAGTGGACTCCCATTAATTTCTATCAACATTAATAAATAAATAAATACGTGGTCAAATCATTGACTGGATCACATGGACTTTTTATTTTCTTAAAATATGATATTACTTTTTTAAAGAATTATTTAAAAAATAAATTATTTTTGAAAATCTTGAAAATGAAAATTTTAAAATAAAATAAAATAAACCTTGAGCAGCCACACTAGCATGCACATAGCCTTTATTTGTATATATAGAAAATTTTATATACTATACTATCATTTTAATTTTATCTTATTAAGTAAGAAATGATACATTTATCACCATTAGATAATTTGAATATAAGTATGGTATATAACATTACTCATATATTATGGGATAAGGGTTCAAACCTCATTCTCTTATTTAGATACTATTCCTTATGTCATTTAGGTATGGTTTTGATAATAAGTTGAGATGAGAAGAGTTTTAAAAATCGAATAAAATATTATTAAGATCATACTTCTTAATATAAATATTGGACAAGAACTTAGTATCACAACCCTTGTCCCTATACCCGGGCGCCCTGTTACCTAAAAGCATTCTGTGAAATTTGACTCATCGAAAAGATCATAAGCATTTTCATCCTATCTTAAACAATCAAAAGATTAGGGATGAATAAAATAGTCGTTCACCGACCCGATGCGTTATTCCATTTTATACCGTTCCGATTACCCGACTCGTTTGTGTTTACGGTCGGTATCGAGTAATACTGATACCCGACTTAAACCAATTTCAACCCAATTCACATTTTCAATGCCGATTTTCCCATCTCTATTGAGGTCTCGAACAAAGGCGCATCCTTTCGTTCGTCTAAGCCACATGATTTCAGTCTTAGCCACGTGAAGATTTTCGAGAGGAATTGATCGAGGTCGAGAGAGTTGATCGATATCAATCAGAGAGAGGCCGAGAGAGTTGATTGTTCCAACAATGCCCCAGCCATGTTTTCTCGTTCACAATGAAAGCAACCTCTGAGTAATACTTCCATCGATGCCAGCCATCAATTTTGAGAGGTTGGTTAAACGGATTACGGATTACGGATTAGGGTTTGTGATTTAGGTGTTTGTGTTTTCTCTCCTTTTTTTTTTGAAATAAATGGATTACGGATTATTAGGGTTTGTGATTTGGGATTTTTGTTTATGTGTGGATTTGAGATTTTTGTTTATGGTTAAATCACGAAAGTAGGGTTTTCGAAAAAAAAAAAAAAAAGATGAAGATTATGGGAGATGTCGAGTTCGCAAGTTAGGATTTTTGTTTGGGATTACTGAAGTCCGAATGTAGGATCAAGGAAGAAGATGAAGATGTTGGGCAATCGGCTAAACGGGTAATTGGGTTATCGGAACTGGAATTTTTCGAGGCGAATCGGAAATTTGGTTTGTCGGGTCGGGTCGGAGAACACCCCTACAAAAGATAAACCTGATTCTTTTGAATATGCTTAGGTTAATCATGCTTTGCAATTGGCCCCATGGTCCTTCATTATACTAGTCTTCGAAAACAAAGAATTATTTCTGGTTTTTGAATTTCTAGTTACTTTGTTTTGGAGCTAAAGTAGATATTAGATTGTGGGGGTAAAACAGGTCTTGAATAGACGCATACCAATTTAAAGATCCAGCCCATCAACAAACATTGTATATCAATATTCAATGAGAAATGGGATATTACAATATTCCTCAATAAAATCCCAAGCATTCGGCTCAAATCTAATTCTTCTAGATTAATCGGTTGACACGTGGTATTTGTTACATGACCACTACTCTAATAACATAGCTAACCGGAGTTGTACGAAAAGAATTCATTGGAGATCCAGGAAACTTTTACAAGCAAGTGAAAATCCAAAAATTACTTTTATTTTTAATATATTTACCAACAAAATTCTGGCTAGGCCACCTCCTGCAACTGTTTGCCATTATACCAAAGAAAGTTTTTGTCGCAAGGTTCCAGTCATGGTATTTACCATTTTACCCATATGCAAAACTTAAAAATTAAAATTATAAGTTGAGCTTTAAGAATATTAGTTGAATATTTATTACCAATCTACAGGTAGGTTGATAGAGTTACTTTCAAGGGCAATTCATTGGCTGCCAAAGTTAGGAACGAAACATGTACATCAGGATGGACACCAAATAAGAAACTAGTAAAAAAAATTGATTTTAATCATGAGCATTTTGCCTTCCTGATATAAAACCCAGATCGCAGACAAGACCTCAAACCAGCCTTTCCAACCAATGCACGGATCAGACATTTAAGACCTACCTACTATAGGTGTAACTGAGTTTAGAAAGCAACCTAATTCATTTCAAGGAGAACCACAATTTCAAAAACTACTGGAAGAGCTCGGCATTAGTCGGGGATGCCGTTCCCGGGCACCCGGTGACTATAAAAAGAACTACAGGAAGAGAAGACTTGCCAGTAATATATGGTATAGGAACGTTGTATGAATGATGAAAACAAGGGGCATCATTGCTCATTTGCAAGTGCAACAGCAAGCCAGTTTGAAACCGATGATTGGATCTCTATCCAGTTGGCTGGATTTGAAGATAACGGAGTAATTGCTACCTGTCGTGCCAAAAGGCAACCTCAGAATCAGCAATCAAGGACAAGAAATGGACAGAGAGATGACACACAAAGAGGATTTAACTCACAAAGCCATCTTCAAGTGCTTTGTAATCTAGATCTTCATCTGCATTTTCCTGATCCTTGTCTTCCAGCTGCGAATGTGAAAATAACAAGTGCTCATCAAAGATGTTCCTTGAAATAATCCAAAGTTGCAGGGAGAAAAATAGAATAAAGTAGAAATTTAGGGCCAACGATTCAACACAAATTATAAGGACAGCTCGATCCCCCATCCCCCTTTTCCAAAAACAAACAATAAAAATAAAAATGAAAAATGGGGAAGGGTCATTAACAGAGGGTTTTGCCTATAAGTTCAAAGATAGGAGTTAGTTTGAACCTCTAAACGGAAGTATTTCTTCACGGTTTCTTGGGAACTAAATTTTCCTGCAACTCCAACTGATTCAATCTCCACATTTTTCCGATGAATGTTCAGGCGACGTGCTGCACCCTAATAACATCATAGAGTACATACATTTTAAGAATGGCAACTGAGAAATAGCAATATCTACTCAACCATGAGACTAACATGGTGGCATTATGGTATCAAACACAACTCACAGCAGCAGAGGCATCTCGGCTGAGCTGTGCCAACTTAATACCAAGGCTTTGATGATTGGACATGAAATGGCCAGCAGAGGGATGCCTGTTTGCTGATACAGCGAGCCAGCTTAGAGAGGACCTCCATAGACTCTGCTTGGTCACCTTGAAGCCCTGTCAAACAAAAAGTACAGCCTAAATACGTGAAACACAGCTGCAACTAAAAAGTACTTGAGTATGACTCAAGCAAATTGTGATGACGAATGGAAGTTCTTATGATACAAAATGGAAGGACTCCAGTCCACTGGTCTGGCTAAAAATTTCACAAAAATTGACCCATCACATAACGAAAGGGCCTTTGACATCCACATATTTTTTATTCAAGCATACTTCCTCAATTTCATCTGGTGCCTAGCAGTTACCCACACAATGTTTTAAATCCACACTCCTCATTTATATGACTGCAAAATAAAACAAAAACAATACACATCATCTCCTATCACACTTAAGATCATGAAAGGTTATTATCCTTCAAGGGGATCAATCTCAATTGCAGGCACATGCCTTTTTTGGCTGCCCAACTCATTGATCTGGCAAGAAATGACTTTGATTTTCATCCAAAAAGAGAGAGAATCGCTACCATACAATCTCAGGAATCAGGAAAAAAAAAAAGCGAAATATGCCATGGAATAGCATTTCATTTTCTTAGAATTTTCCTTTTGGACTCTTTTTTTTTTTTTATTTAAGTAATATTTTCCTCTTGGACTCTTACTATCTGGTGACTAAAAGATATAAATAAACATCCGGAAGATCATTCATATAAATATTCTAATGTTCTTGTTATACTGTGGACAGATGGATGCAAATAAGTCATTTTTTATATCAAGAGGATCATTAGATTCGTTTAGATATCTAATACTCAGTACCAAGAACTCTCTATATTACAAATTTACAATGCTCCCACGCAATCCAAAAACACAACAGTTGGAGAAGCAAACCTTGTTCATCAAAGGACAACTGGGAATCTGAATATTCAGCAAGAAACTTTTGGGGAAAGTTCCTCTCTCAATATCTCTTACAGCTGCATGTATTAATGGCAAACAAACATTGACTGCATCCTTCAAATCACTTTCACAGCTCATGTCTTTCTTCCTGAATAGAACTTTGACATGTAATATACTCGATGGGTGCCCATTAAAGTTGAGGGTAAGCAAATACCAAAAAATAAGTGGAACCAATAAGAAACAAGGGACCAAAGATGCAATTACCAGTTCAATGATATACAAAGGGATGGTACACCACAAATCAGTGCCTCCCTAGCTCCAGCAACAGCCCCAGAGTAAAACCTAAACTCATGGGAACCCGACCAACATCAGCGCAAAAAGAAATATAATTCAGTGGTAAACCCATACGACCAACATTGTCAGCTGAATAACTTTTCAGCAATAATCTGACCTCCAAAGAAAATAACAACAAATTACTCACATGTTGTTACCACAACTTGATCCCTTGTTCACTCCACTAACGACCTGTATGTATACATTAATAAAATATTTAAGGGAATATTGGTGCTCAATAAGTAACGAGAATCTCAAAAAGTAACATATTCTTAACTGCATACCAAAACAGGCTTTAACCAAGAAAACAAGGCCCCGGATAAAGCTAGGGACACACAATCCGCAGGAGTGCCTGATCATAAACATAAAATGCAGCATATTTCATAGATTCTATTTCCGGGAATAACAATATAGATCCCTCAAAGACAAGCGGCATTGTAAAATGAATAATAATAATAATAATAAAAGTATAAATCTGAACGCCGAGCTACCAGAAATTTGATAAGCAGTGGCGCCACTAATTTCAACGGAACACGCAGTAAGCGTCTCCCGAATCGTCACCGAATGACCGGACATCGACCGATCCCTGCAAAGAGCCAGATTTAAATTCCTCAAATCTTCGTGGTAAGTACATTTCATTCCATTTTATATTTAAATAGAACAGGAACTTTATCTAACTAAATGCTGAGGAAGCGAGGAAATTGATTGAATTCAAGCAAAGAACAAATAACAGTAACAAGTTTTGAAAGAGAAAATGAAAGAAATGTAAAAAATCAAATCGGAAGTTTCTCAGAAAACAAATGGAGGGATCATGACGCATAACAGAGAGCAAAATGGATTTTAAGGAACAGACGATTGAGGAGCGCAGACGTGAACATCGAAACGACCGTCGCAAACCAGAGCTTCAACGAGGAATGTGAGACCCGGAGACTGTATGCCTTCCTCATTGGTCACCAACACTACCGGCTTCAAGCAATCTTTTTCCGTTTTCGACACTTCAGCACCTGAACACGGTGAAGTAGCCGAAGAAGAAGAAGCAGAAGGAGCTTCAGTTGGTTCGTGGATTTTGTTAGAGTGGCCCTCAACTGAGTTTTTTTTCCTGGTGATAAGAACTTGCTGAAGATTAGAGATCAGAGACGGAGGCATGAAGTTGTTCTTCACAGAGGTCGCCATTTGGGACACACAGAGATGCTTAGAGCAATTGCTCGAGTGTTCTTCGGAGAATTGCATAAAAATACCCAACCGGCCCAACGGCAACGTGTAATCTTCTTCTTTTTTTTTTTTTCTTTTTTGAAAGGGGGCAACGTGTAATCTTAATTCCTGAATAATTTCAATTTTAGGTACGGTTCTCGAATAGAAACTGCAATGTAAATTTAATTTAAAGAAGTTTTAAAATTATAATAATATTTTTCTAAAATAATATTTATTCTTTTTTATTTTTTTATTCTTAATTATCAATAAAAATGCGATATGCAATTTCCCATACAGGATTATAAATAAAATCTCTCATTTCAAAAGAATGTTTTTTTCCCTTTTACCCTCATATATTAATAAGAGTGTACGTACAATCTCTCACTCAAAATTGTAAATAAAATTTCTCTTAAAATAAACATCATTCAATATAGGAGGAAAACTAATTCAAAGAAATTATTAATTCATGTGTCAACTTTGTTGAACAAAATTTTTTGTATAGTTATTTTAATGTTTTGTTTTTGCGCATTTTATTAATATGTTTGATTGGTTTTTCTGCACTTTATTTATATGTTTGATTGTGTCATTTTTTTTAATATAAAAAATTATTTTAACTAATCCTATCAATAGAGCGCACAAAAAAATGCAGAAGTGATTAAACCTTTGAATGAGATTGAAAAAAATATATATTAATTCAACTAGGAGGAAACTAAAAACCGTGATTATTAAAAATATTATAGGAATAATGCTACATACAGTCATCATTTAGTATAGAAGAAAAACTAATTCAAAGAAATTATTAATTCATGTGTCAACTCTTTTGAGCAAAATTTTTATGTGAGTCATTTTTATATATTCTTTTGCGCACTTTATTAATATGCTTGATTGCTTCAATTTATTTAATATAAAATAATTATCTTAACTAATCAGACCAATGAAGTACAAAAATAAAAGCAAAAGTGATTAAAACTTTGAATGAGATTGAAAAAAAATATACTAATTCAACTAGATGGAAACTGAAAACCGTAATTATTAAAAATATTTTAGGAGTAATATTATATACAGTTTTTAAATGAAGACTACACATGCAAGGCTAGGCAATTTTATCTTTAAAATTTTTTACAATTACAATAATATTTTTATCAAAATAATACTTTTTCTATTCAATAAAGGGCCTGTATATGAAGCTCTCGAGTGAGAATTGTAAATAAAATTTCACATTTTATTTGCTATATCATTCGGGTACTATATGTGCAGGCCTTCCATTAAATAGAAAAAAAAACAATATTTTGAAAGGAATAAAATTGGACTTCTTTGCAGTCCAAACAATAGATAGATAAAAAAAAAAATCTATTTTAAAATAAACTTGACCAAAATATCCTTATTTACAAATCAAAAATTCTCAAAATCTAAAAAACGCATCTCCTTTATCCATAAAATAAGATCGTTTTAAGTAGGCTTGTAATGCAGTCTACATATATGAATTACAAGAAGAATTATTCTTATTATAATTTTAAAAGTTTGTCTATATACAATTCTCAAATTGGGATTGCAATACAAGTATAGTTTTAAAAAAAATGAAATTATAATAATATTATTTTTTCTCCTTTTATTCTCATTTATTAATAAGACTATAATATAATCTCTTATTCATAATTATAAATAAGATTTCTCTTTAAAAAATGTTAAAAATAAAATTATTTAAATTTACATGTGCAATCTCCAAATAAGAAAGCATTAGTCTTTAATAAGACTTGATTTCGGTAACTCAGTTGCTTGATAATATTATTAAACCTAATTTCGTAAAAGCACAGGCGGGGGCAATCTCCAAATAAGAAAGCATTAGTCTTTAATAAGACTTGATTTCGGTAACTCAGTTGCTTAATAATATTATTAAACCTAATTTCGTAAAAGCATAGGCGGGGGGACACGTAACTTAGCGCTCAATGATTCCCATCTATTTCGCTGTCAGTGTCACATGACCTTTTTATGTGCCCGTGAAATTTTGTGTTTTTATTTCTGTTTTCAGCAGCGAAATTGCGTAATCGTGACCCTATTTTGAATGGAAAATATATTGACCATTCTACAATAAATTTTTTTTTGAAATTTTCTCACATCGAGGCTACAACTTATTTTGTGGATAAAACTAATCTTGGCCACGATCTCGCTTGGATAAAAACATTTGTTAATAATAATAAGATAGTTTATAAATAATAATAAAATAATTTGAATTTAGATTTTTTATTAAATTTAAAAAAAAATGAGAGAAAAAGTTGAATAAAATTAATTTAAAATAATAATATTTTTTTAATTTAAAAAAAGTTCAATTTTTTTATAAATTCGGATATAAAAGTTTGAGAAAGTTGAATAATTAGTATTGATTAGATGAAAAATTATGAACGAGAAATTGAAAAACGTTTGTATTTGAAATTTTGAATAGTGTCTGTGTTTCCATGTTTAAATACACCACTTGCTATATAGTGTGTTACAATTATAAAATTTATCAAATACAAACATTTTTTTATGCAATCTAATGCAACAAGCTTCTATATCAATGTTATTTTTATGAAAAATGATATTTACAATCGTAAAATATACAATATTTTTTTATAGATAGCCTTGTAAATATAAAATCTTATTAGTTTTTATCCTATAGAAAGGGGTGAGCCTAAGTAAGTTTAAATGTGTAGGGACACGTTAAGTAAGATATAAAGATGAAAAGTGAGGATAAGCATTGCTGTTTTAACATCATTTACTATGACTGCGAACAAAAATTTTGAATAAAATTCAAAGAGTTTGAAAGAAAGAGATCAAAAGGTGAAATGCAAATTTCAAGCAAATTTGAATTAGCTGAAATTTTTTTCAAAGACCATGTTGATGAATGATGTCGCTTTTCTACTTTTTCTTTTAGCTTTTATAATGCTTGGGGCAACGATCCGCTTCTCCATGATAATAGCACAATAGCAGTTTAGGCAAATGCTCAATAAGGTCGGCCCCACATACACCACACAGAGTCCCACATCGGGCAAACTTCTAACCCAATCCAATGCCTTTTTCAAAACCTAAAGCAAGTGGCAAGAGCTCTTCCTACATGGAATATTACGTATAAAAGATATCATACATAATTCATTCACATGAATTGCAAGCATTTAAAAGGCTGACAGATAAATAATTCAAGTCAGTACTACAAGTCTACAACCATATGCCGCAAATAATACTCAATTTAGTTACCCAGGATGGAGACAACATCAACATGGGTGCTTTTCCTGGTCTTCATCAGATCCAAGTGCTCTTGGATCATTTGCAAGCAACAGCCAGCTGAAAATCATGTTCACAAAAACGAATCAGGAATATTAATACTACTTTGAGGAGAGTTAAAAGACTCGTTTAGTTACATAGTTGAGATAAGATGAAAATTAAAAGTTAAATAAAATATTATTAGAATATAATATTTTAATATTATTTTTATTTTATAATTTAAAAAAGTTGAATTATTTATTGTATTTTGTATAGGAGTTTGGAAAGTTGTAATGACTTATTAGATGGGATGAAGTGAGGTGAATTGAGATGGTTTGTATTTGTAACCAAATGAGGCTACTTCGCTTGAGCACTGCACTCATACAAACTCCATCCTGCAGCGTTCCTACGCTCCAGTTTCAAAATTCACCTCCCGTAAATTGGAACATTGAATCTTCAATCCAAAAACCTCATGAACTTGCCAAAACTTGAACCTATGTAAGAAACTTTTGTTTATTAAAGAATGTTAAGCAAAGTAACAAATCGAGTAAGATTTCATATTAGAATCATGATATATACAGGCCTCAAATGTAAAAAGCCTTGTACTTGTGCATTTGGGGCTTGTCCCTAGCATTACTTTTCATATTAATATGACATGCACCCTAAATATGAGTAGCAAAATTCATTAGAAAAAGCAACCTGAACAGGTAGTTGCAAATTGCTGAACCATAAAAAGAAGAAGAAAAACACCGCAATAACTAGGCATCTAAAAGGTTGCTTCATTATCAAGATCCCATCACAAGTAGTCGGGTAGCAAATTCAAAAGAATAGATTGCAAAGATAAAGAAGGTGGATATTTCTATAAAACCATTGCTGCAATAATCAGCGTTCGCTTTAATGGCAATAATAAACTTAGAATTAAGGGGATGCAATGTAACTACTGAATAGAAGCTAACCAAGGCAATTACCAGGAGCTCAGTTTTAAGATCACAGTCACATGCATCTAGCTTCTCAATAAGTCAGTATATAAAATCTCAACGTAGAAAACCCATCTGGAGTCCCGTCAAAGCAAAGATCTCAAGTGATCATAATCATGAACCTCACATTCAAAATGCAGCAATCAAAATCAATCTACATTTGAAATTTCAAAAAAGAACCCAAAGTTAGTTTTTCCTTGTTAATAATAAAAGCAATTGAAAGCATAAAAACATCAATGAAAATACAAACTGCACCTGATCTGAAAACAAGCAGCATGAATACAACATTGTGCCACTGAAGGACGAAAGAGGAGGTACAGTACCAAAGAATGTCTTTGCCACAAAAAATCTTGCTCTACTTTTTTTTCTTATTGGAAATAAATCTGCACTTTACTTAAGCCGATCAGACGTCGGAGCCACAGCCCCAGCCAACCTGGATTTTACTCTTTACAGCTTAGTCTTACTACCATCGCCAGACAAGAAGTCAAGAATTTTTGAAGCTTTTGCCGAATCATTTTGGGAACTTGTAATTGTAATACTATTAGCGTCCTTGCCAACCTCGGTACTAAGACCGAGAGAACTAACAGACTGATTCATTTTCATTTTTGATTCATACTTCGCTGCAAATTGTGTCAATGAGAGTGCCTTCCGGGCTGAGTTTGGTGCATCTTTATAATTCACAGAAGCTAAGGTGTCTGAAGATTGACTTGAAGCAATTACAGAAGCTAACAGCCTTGATGAGATTGAATTTGAGTTTTGATATTTGCTACATGCAGCTTGTCCCTCTATAACAGCTCTATCAATAACAGTATCACAACCAGAAGGACTGATGGCCTTTCTCTGACCAGTAGAATCTTGTTTCGGTAAATTCAAACTGTCCAACAACGTTAGTTTGGAAGCGCTGTCCCCATTTGAATGCATGCTAGCCATGTTTTTACCAACAGAATCATCCAATGGAGCTTTTCCAAATGAGAGAAAGTTTATTCCCTTTGGTGCCCTATTCAGTGAAGTTCTATTTGGAACCTCAGCTGTTTTCTGAAATGTGTCTGATGCACTCGGGATTGCCAGATTCCCAATTTTGGCTCTCCCATTGCTACTTGGAGAGAAGCTTCCTTGTGTAGGCATACTAAAATTGACCACTGGAGATTTCTCAGCAGTGAGGCGTCTGATTCGTTTGGGTGCAACTGCAGATGGTTTCACAAGAGTCTTTGCATTTGTGGGAGGATGTGCCCCTGTGGAGTTGGAGAAGGCATCATTCTGCCCGGAGCTCAGTTGCTTTTTAACATTTTTTTTAGCCAGTGGGAATGAAGCCTTCAACTCAGGCTTGCAATAATTCGAAGGAGCCGTGGAATCTTCCTTGGTTGGTATCTGAAATGAGAGTAGCCAATGAAAAAGCAACGCAACTTCTTGAGCATTAATCTCAATTACTGGGAGTAAATATTCAATTATTCACTTGTTATTTATTTTGTTTTGATTGGTAGAGAAAATACAAAAATAGTAGTTATGCACATGTTATAATGCAATGAGTCTCAAACAATCAGGCTACAGTATTTCAAAACATTAAGGAAGAATTGCCTCCATTCCCTCAAGCTCTCATTCCTTTGTAATTTGACCATCAAGCAACCAAAGTTGTCACTCGGCCCAGCCCCCCAATTAGAAACATAAGTTGTAAATTACTCCTTTTAAGGCTCAACCACAAATATTGTATTATGTCATCTATCTGTTAAGATTGTACCATGTCATCCACTTTTCGTCCATTTGAATGGTTAGAACTTAAAGATGACATATGTTGCACTCTAATTGGGTGGTGGCTGTGTCAATTGGTGATCAACTAACAAAAGGAGCGGTAGCTTGAGAGGATAAAGTGTAATTTTCCCAAATATTACATAAACCCAAAAGCGTAGTACCTTGTGTGAAAACATACAAGCATCACCTCTGCTGCAGAAACCTTTCACATAATTATCACAAGGATACTTTGAGAGCTGATGATCAAATGGACAATCATCTCCTTTCATGCATGAGTGGCGCGCAAAATAACTGCAGGGCTGCAACAAGAATGGAGGGGAGAGAGAGAAAGAGAGAGAGTCTATTAGGCCTTCAAGAGATGTTACTAAGGGAGCACAAAATTGTGTTGCTGCATATATCTTCGAACTACAATCAAACAGCAGATGCCCATCAAATGATAACAAGCAATCCAGCAACTAATTCCATTAGTTATAACAGAATCCAGCTAACTACTGCTAATGGGCCAGTTGTAAATAACAACAAGAGTTTTATGACGCATAAGCTAGCATCTTAAAAAAGCATAGGTTTAGGAAAATACCGTAGATTTTGTCAATGGTACTGTATCATGTGAAAATTGGCACTTGTCACCCTGTGAAACAAAGGATAAGTTATTGCATGAGTAGATGGGTAAAGGAAGAAAACCCAAAGTCGTGCAGATTATATGATAAGAAACAATATAACAACATCATTTGATAAGTCAGTCACACAAGACTATTGAAAATTTAGAAGTGGTAGAGGGGAAGGGAAGAGAAACTGTGTTGAACAAATGTCTCAAATTACTTTCAGTTCATGGTATTAAAGGGCACACTTGTATGCCCTATATCAAAGAAACAGTTGAGGGGATACACATATGCCCTACATCTACAAATCAACACTCCTTTTAATAGATATTTTGGAAAAAATGAGTACGTTCTTTTGTGGTATTTTATTTTTTTCATGGTGCATCCATCGTTTTGAATTCCGTTATGGACGGAACGGCTGGAATTTTCGGTTTTGATGTTGTACCCAGCTTGGGAGCATTTTGACAATCGATAACTTGACAAAGCGTGGCTTTATTGTTATGGAGTGGTGTTTTATGCGTAAGACACATAAGAAAACTGTGGATCATCTACTTCTGCACTGCAAGGTGGCAAAGGCTTTGTGGGATGTAGTTAGTAGAGTTGGGTTGGCTTGGGTGATGCCTTTGAGAGTAGTGAATCTGCTTGCATGTTGGAACGGGCTACATGGTTGTCCTCAAATGGCTCTTGCATTGAAGATGGTTCCTTTGTGTATGTGGTGCATTTGACGGGAAAGGAACGAGCATATTTTAACAATAAGGAGCACACCTTGGAGGAAATTCGAAATTTCTTTGTGTACTCTTTATTACAATGGTTTCTGCTATAGTGATTATTGGAGCTTCAGCTCATGATCTTTAATTTTTGTTTTCTACTTTATAGAATGTTGGGTGTTTTCTTTTGTATACGTCTTGTGTACATGAGCTTTGTCTATTCATTCGATGAATAAATTTGTCTTTTTTACTTACAAAAATACACCATACATTCTCATTTAGTTTCGTTCCAAATTCCGGCTCGTTCCAGCCAATTCTGCACTACATTCCATTCCAGTTAATGAAAATTTTCTAATTTTCTTGTGTTTGAATGAAATTTTCATCAATTTCAATTTTAAATGGCATTCATTTAATTTTAAAATCTAATAGAGATTTATATAATTTAAATTTTTTTGTGATTTTAAATATGTCCCCCCATTCTCTTTTTTTTTTTTTTTAAATCTCATTATTTTTAATAATTGTCAACTCCTTATTTTTTTCTTCATTTTTTTTTTTGTCTCAACTCAAGTTTGTGATTTTTTTAATATTATCTTTTGACACCAATATCTCTACTTTTTTTTATAATGTTGTCAGTGTATATTCATTTTTTTCAATTCTTCCATATCTACATATATATATATATATAATCTGGAGTTCCTAGCGAGCGGTCAGGGAACCATAGTTCCTCTTTGGCTATGGAGGAGTTCTCTAAGTTCTTACTTGATACGAATCTCATGGACCTCCCACTTGTTGGAGGTGAGTTCGCATGGTCCAATAATAGGACTTGGTCGAGAATAGATGGTTTCTTGTTTCTCCATTTTGGGAAGCCCATTTTCTTGATTTGTGCCAAAAACAGTTGAGTCGGATTTGCTCAGACCACTTCTCCATTCTATTAGATTGTGGTGGTATCCATAGGAGCTGTCGGTATTTCAAGTTTGAGAATATGTGGTTAGAAGTGGAGGATTTTCTAGAAAAGGTCCGAGATTGGTGGTCTTCTTATCAATTTATAGGTACTCCTAATTTTATTCTTGTAGGTAAGATTAAGGCCTTAAAGCAAGATCTCAAGAAGTGGAACATGGAAATTTTTGGTTGTCTTGACAATCAAAAGACCTCTTTGATGGAGAGTTACAACAGTTGGAGGGGCAAATTATGTTGGGAGACTCCTCAGAAGAGATTATGGTGAGGAAGAATTTGGCGGAGTCTGAACTTGAAAGAGTATTGTTGTTAGAGGAGATCTCGTGGCGGTAAAAATCCCAGGTTTTGTGGCTAAAAGGAGGTGATAAGTGTGCGAAGTTCTTTCATTAAGTAGCTAACTCGCGTAGGCACAATAATGTCATTGAGACACTCATTTCAAGTAACCAAGTCCTTTCAGCCCCCCCGAATTTTTTTTGATAAGTTAAAATTTATTCATCATAAAGAAATAAGCGTAGCCCATGTACACAGGGAGTATACAAAGGAAACACCTAGTTACAAAACAGCTAAGCAAAGTACCCCCATTACAAAATAGCTAAGAAAAAGACGACAAGAAGTCATTGACGGCCCCCCCGTTAAGCACAATAGCAGTAAACCAGCTAAGCAAAATACTGGTAAAATGCTTCCAGATTTCCTCTACATTACGTTCCCTATCATTAAAACATTTCTCATTTCTCTCCAACCAAATACACCACAAAATACACAATGGAATCATCCTCCATACCGCAGCCACTTGAGGACAGCTGAATAGGTTTGGCCAGCTTGCTAGTAAATCGATCACTTCTTTTGGCATGACCCAACTCAAACCAACCTGACCAAGCACTCCATTCCACAATCCTTTTGCCGCCTCACAATGTAGGAGAAGATGGTTTACGGATTCCGCTTCTTTCTTGCACATAAAACACCAGTCCATGATGATCATTCCACGTTTTCTCAAATTATCTATGGTTTGAATACTCCCTAATGCTGCTGTCCATGCAAAGAATGCCACCCTAGACGGAACCCGCGACTTCCATATCCGCTTCCAAGGGAAACAAATATGTTGTTCGTTTAAACACACCTTGTAATAGGATCGAACGGTGAACTTTTTGGTAGCGGTAGGACTCCAACATAATTGATCCCTATTCTAGCCTCTAGTCCCCACTGAGTACAGGAAGCGAAAAAAATCAGTCACCTCCTCTATCTCCCAGTCTTGGACAGATCTGGAAAATTTCACGTCCCACTGCACCATTCCATTAGAATTGGCCATAAATTCTGAAACTGAGCCTTGTTGGTTGATGGCCAATCTGAAGACACTCAGGTATGCTCGAGACAAGGCCATATCTCCACACCAAACATCAGACCAGAATCTGATTTTGGTCCCATCACCCACCTTAAAGTTGGCATGAGTCAAGAAACACCCCCAACCCTTTCTAATATACTTCCATAAACTCACCCCATATGAACCCCGACATTCCTTGGAGCACCAACCTCCCCAATCACTTCCATACTTTCGAGTAATCACCCCCCTCCACAATGCATCCTCTTCCCTATGGAATCTCCAAAGCCACTTCCCCAACATAGCCTTGTTAAAATTGCGTAGGCTATGAATTCCCAATCCTCCATTGACAATTGGGCAGCACACCTTTTTCCAACACACTAAAGGGGTCTTTGATTCCTCTTCCAATCCACCCCACAAAAAGGCTCTATACAACTTTTCGATACGATTAGTCACACTAGAAGGTAGAGGGAATAAGGATAGGAAATAAGTTGGGATATTAGAGCGCGTACTCTTTATAAGTGTAACTCTACCCCCTATAGATAAATAAATTATTTTCCATGCTGCCAACCGCTTTTCAATCTTCTCAATCACCCCATCCCAAATATGCTTAGCCTTGAAAGATGCCCCTAACGGAAGTCCCAAGTAATTCAAGGGCAGATTGGCAATTTGACAGCCTAAAAAATCTGCCAATTGACGGAAATTGTGAACATTTCCAACCGGGACCATCTCCAATTTCCCCAAGTTAACTTTCAATCCTGAGATGGCTTCAAAACAAACCAAGACAGCTCTCAAAGCTTGGATTTGTTCCCCCAACAGCCTCACAGAAAATAAGAGTGTCGTCGGCAAAAAGCAAGTGTGAAATAGAAGTGAAGCCATTAGAGTTAGAACCCACAGAGAAACCTGAAATAAAACCTCCTCTCACAACAGCGTCCAACATACAACTCAACGCCTCCATAACAAGAACAAAAAGAATGAGGGATAAAGGATCCCCTTGCCTCAAGCCTCTTGAGCTTTGAAAGTACCCACAAGGTTGCCCATTTACTAGCACAGAAAACCTGAGGGAAGAAATGCAATATCTGATCCAGCCACATCATTTATCACCAAAACCACATCTATTAAGCAAGTAGAGGAGAAAATTCTAATTAACATGATCGTACGCTTTTTCCATATCCAATTTGCAAAGGACCCCCGGAATCCCTTCCCGCAAACGGCTATCTAAAACCTCATTTGCAATCAACACAGAATCAGTTATTTGGCGGCCTCTAACGAAAGCATTTTGGACTTTAGATATGATCTTCTCCATCACCGACCCCCGAATTTGAGAATCATGTTGTAAATTATTATGAGAACTTGCTTATAGAGCCAACCACTTGGAGGCCGAAACTCGATGGTTTGTCTTTTGAGCCTATTGATATGCAAAGTGCGAGATGGATGGAAATAAGACTGTAAATGAACCAAGCTACTTGACAGCCCGCTCGGTACTTGCTCAGTTAAACTCGAATCGAACTCGACTCATGAAAAAAAAAATCTCGCTCATGAAAGCAGAAACATGCTCGATTAGTAAATGATACATACCCGACAAAACTCGACTCGACTCGACTAAGGCTCGCTCGTTTATGCTCGAGTCGACTCGTTAGCTCCACTCAATTAAAATTCATTTATATATTGATAAATATATACACATAAATATGTTATATATAAGTATTGCTAATAATATAAATATAGCATTTTTATAATTAAATATGTAATCTGCAATCTTATTACTTATATCTATATAATGAATATACTTCATAGTTATAATTTGTACAATAATTAGTCTATAAAATTTAATAATTTCATATATTAGTACGTGGGAAACGTGTGAAATACGTATATGCTATTATATTATGTGTATTTATTAATAATATATAAACATATAACATATTTTTATGATGAATAAATATCAACTAGTTAGATATTAAATATTAATTTTTTATTAGTTATTTATTTATTTATTTATTTTTAAATTTATTCAAAAAATTTCTAAAAAAAAAAAAATTGAGCTCGAACTCGAGCTCGAGTTAGAAGTTTAGTTTATCGAGTCAAGCTCAAACAAAGAATAAATAAAAACTCGAACTCAGGTTCGAGCTCGAGCTCAACAAGCCAAAACTCGGCTCAACTCGGCTCAATTACAGCCCTAGCTAGAAAGACTATTTGAAAAAGATGAGTTTTTTAAGGTTGTTAACAGTATGGCTAGAAACAAAGCGCCCGAGTCAAGATGAGGTCGCAGATTTTTATGTGGACAGCGGCTCTAAGTACCATCTTGACAGCTGACAACCTAAGGAAAAGAAAGGTGATTGTAGTGTCATGGTGCTACTTGTGTAAGAAAAGTGGGGAAACTATCGATCACATTTTCCCGCACTGTGATGTGGCAAGAGGGCTATGGGATGGACTACTTAGGAGGGCTAATTTGTCTTGGGTCATGCCCAAGAGTGTTGCAGATCTCCTAGCATTTGAAAAATGTACCATCAATGCGATAAAATGGCAGCAACGTGGCGTATGATCCCTTTATGCTTATTATGGTGCCTATGGATGAAAAGAAATGAGAGATACTTCAACAACAAAAAGAGGACTATGGGAGAAATCTGTAACTTTTTTGTATTCTCTTTGGTTCAATGGTTTTCTGCTATTGTGCTAAAGGGAGGGAATGTTAATGAGTTTTTGAGCTCCTTTCAGCTTTCTAGAGTGTACCTAGGTGTTTCTTTTGTATACTCCCTGTGTATATGGACTTTGCCTAGTTGTTCTCATCAATAAAGATTATTACTTATCAAAAAAAAACAAAGCGCCCGAGCTGGACGGTTTTTCGATAGGATTCTTTCAACATTGTTGGGAGATTGTGGAAGGCGATGTCATGCAGGTTTTTCTTGAACTTTACACATTCAGAAAGTTCGAGAAATGTCTTAATGCAATGTTGATGGCTCTCATCCCAAAGACTCCGAGGGCGATGGAAATTGAGGATTTCCGCCCTATAAGTTTAGTAAGTGGGGTTTACAAGATTATTTCAAAAGTACTTACTAATCGTTTAAGCTGTGTTATGGGGCAAATCATTACTAAACCCCAGTATTCCTTTGTGCGGGGAAGACAGATAATTGACTCCGTGCTCATAGCCAATGAGTGCTTGGTTTACAGGTTGAAGGAGGGAAATCTTGACATTCTATGCAAGCTTGACATGGAGAAAGCATATGACCATGTGAATTGGGATTTTCTCATTTACATGCTTGGAAGATATGGTTTTGACAATAGGTGGATCTCATGAATATGACATTGTGTCACTATTGCTCGCTTCTCAGTGTTAGTGAATGACACACCTGTGGGTTTTTTCAACAGTACCCGAGGGTTACGTCAAGGGGATCCACTCTCTCATTTTCTTTTCGTTATTGTTATGGAAGCTCTTGGGCAGATGATAAAGAAAAAGGTTGAGGGGGGTTTCATCACTAATTCTTTAGTGGGTAATGGTACTAATAGTTCAATTATGATTCCACACCTCTTATTTGCAGATGACACACTTCTCTTTTGTGAAACTGTTTTAGGACTTAAGATAAATCTTGGTAAATCTGAGAAGGTGGCAGTGGGCGAGGTGCCTAGTATCAATAGTCTAACCGATCTCATGGGTTGCAATGTGTCTTCTTTACCTATGAAATACTTGGGTCTTCCGTTGGGGGCAACTTTCAAAACTAGAGTCATTTGGGATGGGATCCTTGAGAAAGTGGAGTAAAGGCTGTCTGGATGGAAACAGATGTATCTTTCGAAAGGAGAGCGGCTTACTTTGATTAAGAGCACCTTATCTAATCTCCCAATTTATTTTTTATCTCTATTCTCATTACTTGTAGGGGTGGCAAATAGGATTGAGAAGTCATTTCAAGCCTTCTTCTTTGGGGGGGGGGGGGGGGGGGGGGGAACAAAATTTCATCTTGTTAAGTGGAATAGAGTTTGTTCCCCAATCTCTAGCGGAGGCTTGGGAGTGCACAATTTGAGGCTCTTTAAGAAAGCATTATTGGGCAAATGGTTATGGATATTTCACATGGAGGGGTAGTTATTGTGGAAGAAAGTTGTTGTTTCTAAATATGGAGGTGCATTTTGTTTTTGGGGGGGGGGGGGGGGGGTGCACTAATGAGGTGAAGGGAAGGCACGATATGGGTTTGTGGAAGCATTTTAGGGGGGTTGGCAATGTTTTGAAAACAATATCCGTTGTGTTGGGTGATGGCACTAAAATCAAATTTTGGCAAGATGTTTGGTGTGGTGTGTGCCTGCAGCTAATAAGGAGACTTCGGTGGCGGACTTTCTTGATATAGCTCACGATTCCCCTTAGTGGAATATCCTCTTTATTAAGGATAATCACGATTGGGAATTGCCCATTGTTTCAGAATTTTTCAGCTTGTTACATTTCTCAGGAAGTATAATGACACAGAATGACAGGATAAAATAGCAGTCTATAGACAGCAAGAAATTCACAGTCCAGGCCTATTATAAAATTTTGGCTCCCCAAGGTAATGTAGTTGTCCCATGGAAGAGCATTTGGCAGACCTGTGTACCCTCCAAAGTGTCTTTCTTTGTGTGGACTGCAGCCTTTGGGAATATTCTAACCGTGGATAACCTAAGAAAGAGGGGACTCATTGTGATGGATTAGTGCTATTTGTGCAAAAACCAAGGGGAATCAGTAGACCATCTATTACTGCATTGTGAGGTGTCAAAAGCATTGTGGAATGAGATATTTAGCAGAGTGGACATGGCGTGGACGATGCCATCTAAAGTAGTTGATGTGCTTGCGTGTTGGAAGAGTATCTATGGTGTCCACAGGTGGTCGCAGCTTGGAAGATGATCCCATTGTGCCTTATGTGATGTATTTGATCATAAAGGAATGCGCAATTCTTTGAAGATAGAGAACGAACCATGGCAAAGCTCCAAAGTTTTTTTATGCATACTTTAATCCTTTGGTTCTCAACAATTGTACCTAATGGAAGCAATGTGCATGACTTCCTTCCCTTAATTTAGAGCACCTAGAATGTATTTAGGCATTTTCGTTTGTATACTCCATGTGTACTTGGGCTATGTCTTTTATATTCACTTCAATAAAGTTACTTCTTACTTATCAAAATATATATATATAATCCCGAGACAGTACACCAGAACGCACCGGTACCGAATATTCCGTTCAAGTACTTTAACCAGAATGATCCCCATAATGGAACTTAAAAGATTGGGTGTATGACCTGATTGCTCCACAATAAGTTAACATGCAGAAGAACACAAATGGCAGAGAAAGAGATGCATGTTACCAAAGCAGATGGAGAAATGAATGCATATAAGGGGTACCCTAGAGAGAAACAATCACCGTAAAGACAGAAGTTTGATGACCAGGTAATTTACTTTCCTATGATCTTAATATATAATAGCCACTTTCATGCATGGAAACAAAGCACTATTTATGAGGCAGAAACAAGAGAAAGCCCAGAATTTAAAGCATGGGAAACAAGCAGAACCAATATCTCCTCAGCCAGAATTTAATTTGGTCTAGAGTCGAACAAAATGGACATTGATTTTCATTTCTTTTCTATTTTCTTTTTTTGATAAGTAAGGCCTCGTTTGTATTTGTAAATGAGATGAGATGAAAGAGGTTGAGATAAAAGTTAAAAAGTTAAATAAAATATTGTTAAAATATATTTTTTTAATATTATTTTTGTTTTGGGATTTGAAAAGGTTGAATTGTTTATACTATTTTGTGTGGAACTATGGAAAAATTGTAATGATTAGATGAGATGAGTTGAGAAGTTTTCTAAAAGTGAACAAGGCCTAAGAATGAACAATAGATTTTGATTTTCTTTTCTGGCAAAATGTGTTGTTTCCAAGAGACATGACAAGAATTTAACCCAAACAAGATAATCAGGAACTAAACCTCTATAAGAAAAATAGATGCAGGAACTAAACCTCTATAAGAAAACTAGATGTGTCAAAACATAAATTTGCTGCTTGGTGTAACACATTACAGATTATTGCCATAGCTGCAGAGCCAAGAAACTGATGAAAATAAATTTTTAAGTGTTTTGTTGGGAATTTGGACCTCCCAAATTCACCCCCAGGATCCACCTCTATGCAGGAATATAAAGAGATATACAGAAATAATAATAACACAAGAATTTACCTGGAAACTCCCAAAGCAGGAAGAAAAAACCAGCAGACCCAGAGAAGAAAATACACTATGTGAAAAATTGTTGCAATCACACAATTTTTCTCCTCACCACAAATGACACTCACAAAATTTTCTCACTAAGAAAATTTTAACTTTCACCTCTTTCCCTTTTACAAGAAAAGGCTAATAGAGGATTTTACTCACAAGTTATTACTTGATAACTTGTTAGTTGGTGTGTATAACCAAGAAGTCTTAGCCTCCTTATATAGCCCAAGAGGCTTATTGTGGCTTCACTTCCTACCCATGTGGGATTGAAGCCAAGGAACAAACTCAACAATCTCCACCTTGTGACTTTGGCTGATCCCACAGCCATGCTCCACCTGGATGAAGATCTTCATAGCTTCCGCTATCTTTTTTGCCCCTATCTTTATGCTTGAAGACCAATTGAAGTCGCGCACAGCTTCAGTTTCTCAAGTGTAACGCTCTTTGTCAACATATCAGCAGGGTTCTTACTTCCACAAATTTTCTCAAGTAACAACTGTCCATCATCTACCAATGATCGTATGAAGTGATACCTGATCTGTATGTGCTTAGTCCTGGAATGAAATGCTGGGTTCTTGGCGAGGAATATTGCACTCTGATTGTCGCTGTAGAGAGTGCCCTTTTGAATATCTTTGTCCAATTCCTCCAAGAAACCCTGTAGCCAAATCATTTCCTTTGCAGCTTCTGAAACTGCAATGTACTCAGCTTCTGTCGTCGACAAAGAAACTGTCTTTTGTAGATTAGAACCCCATGAAACTGCAGTACCACCCAGGGTGTAGACAAACCCTGTGGTACTCTTTCTGCTATCAACATCTCCAGCTAAATCAGCATCAACATAGCCCTGCACCTCTAAGCCTTCTCCTGAGAAACACAAGCACGTTTCTGAGGAGCCTTTTAGGTATCTCAAAATCCACTTTACTGCTTCCCAATGTTGTCTTCCCTGGTTACTCATGTATCTACTCACAACTCCCACTGCATGGGCAATATCTGGTCTAGTGCAAACCATAGCATACATAAGTGAACCAATAGCTGAAGCATAAGGAACCTTACTCATGTAGTCTTGTTCCTCTTCTGACTTTGGTGACTGATCCTTACTGAGTCTGAAGTGATTGCCTAAAGGTGTGCCAACTGGTTTGGCCTTGTCCATATTGAACCTGCTGAGTACCTTTTTCACATACTCAGCCTGAGAGAGTCTTAACGTGCCTCTGACTCTGTCCCTAACAATTCTCATGCCAAGAATTTGCTTTGCAGCTCCCAAATCCATCATTGCAAAGTGCTCTGACATCTGCTTCTTCAGATTATTGATCTCATCAATACTAGCCCCTGCAATAAGCATGTCATCCACATATAACAACAAGATAATATAAGAATTGTCAAACTGCCTGACATAGCAGCAGTGATCTGCCTGACATCTGATGTATCCTGCACTGCACATAAAACTGTCAAACTTCTTGTACCACTGTCTAGGAGCTTGCTTCAGGCCATACAAGCTCTTCTTCAGTCTGCAAACTGAATCTTCATTTTCCTGTACTACAAACCCCTCAGGTTGGTGCATGAAGATGTCTTCTTCAAGGTCTCCATGAAGAAAAGCTGTCTTCACATCTAGTTGCTCAAGAAATAGATCTTCAGTAGTAACCATAGCCAACACTAACCTGATGGTTGTGATTTTTACCACAGGAGAAAAGATCTCAGAGTAATCAATACCCTGCTTCTGCTGAAAGCCTTTTACAACAAGTCTGGCCTTGTACCTTTTACTACCATCTTGCTCAGTCTTTACCCGGTACACCCACTTGTTGTGCAATGCCTTCTTCCCTGATGGAAGTTTTGTCAACTCCCATGTCTGATTCCCTAACAAGGAATCCATCTCATCTTTCATGGCCAGCTTCCACTTGCTAGAATGTTCATCTTGCAAGGTTTCCTGGTAGCTCTGCGGTTCTCCACCATCTGTCAACAGAATATAATTCAAAGTAGGTGAGAAACGCTGTGGGGGACGAATAGTCCTAACTGACCTGCGAACTGCAGCTGCAGGAGTAGACGGCTCTGGTTCTGATTGCGGAATAATTGGAACGGGTGCATCGGACCCATTCTCCCCGTCACTCACATCTCTACACTGCACAGTGGTCTCTGGTAGGTCATCCAAGTTCTCGAACTCGAACTCATGAGGAGCTGCTTCAGCAACTGTACTGGACTTATCCTTGTACATAATCTTCTCATTGAATATCACATTCCTGCTTCTTATAATCTTCCGACCCTGATCATCCCAGAAACGATAGCCAAATGCCTCGTCTCCATAGCCAATGAAATAACATTTCTTTGACTTAGCTTCAAGTTTACTACGAGCATCAGAATCAACAAGAACATAAGAAAGACAGCCAAAAGTTTTAAGGTGAGAAAATTTGACCTCTTTCCCACTCCAAGCCTCCTCAGGCAGTCCACAATCCAATGGAACTGATGGCCCTCTGTTTATCAAGTACACAGCAGTGCTGACTGCATCTGCCCAGAAAGTAGGTGGTAATCCAGCGTACAGCCTCATGCTTCTAGCACGCTCATTAATGGTTCTATTCATACGCTCAGCAACTCCATTTTGTTGTGGTGTTCCAGGAATGGTCTTTTCCATTCTGATACCATGAGTTGCACAGTACTCATTGAATCCTCCATCAATATATTCTCCACCATTATCAGACCTCAAGCATTTCAGCTTTAAGTCTGTCTCTGTTTCAACCAGGGCTTTCCAATTTTTGAACACATTAAATACATCAGATTTATGCTTCAAAAAATAAACCCATACCTTCCTGCTGTGATCGTCAATGAACGTGACATAGTACCGAGAACCTCCAAGAGATGCAACTGGGGAAGGTCCCCACACGTCTGTGTGCACAAGATCTAACTTTCCTGTTTTCAGTGTTCTACCACTCTTCAAGAAACTGACCTTCTTTTGTTTTCCCATAATGCAACTCTCACACGTACTGAGATCAACTGACTTTAGTTCTGGTAGCTTGCCTCTTGCCAGTAGTTCTTTCATGCCCTTCTGACTCATATGGCCAAGCCTACAATGCCACAAATCTGTTGTGCTCTCTGCAACGGTAGTAGCAACAGTATTATTCAAACCAGTAGTCATATAAAGTGTACCAGTTTTCTTACCCCGAGCCAGTACTAATGCCCCTTTAGTGACCTTCCAGGTGCTATCTAAGAACACTACTGAATAGCCACAATCATCGAGTTGCCCAACAGAGATGAGATTCTTCTTCAACTCAGGAATGTGTCTGACTTTCTGCAGGATCCACTTGTTCTTGTTAGGGAGTGCAATATCAATGTCTCCCATTCCCACCACATTCAAAGCCTCTCCATCAGCCAAGTACACCTTCCCAAAATCACCTGCAACATAGTTTTGCATTATTTCCCGATGGGAAGTTGTGTGGAAAGAAGCTCCTGAATCCAGTATCCAGTCATCAACTGGAGTATGAACTGCAAGTAATAGTGCATCTTGTACTTCTTCAGTTACCACATTAGCACTATCATTCTCCTTTTTAGGATTTCTGCAATTCCTTTTTATGTGACCAGTCTTGCCACAATTCCAGCAAGTTGCCTGCTGCCCAGGCTTTGTCTTGCTCTTGCCCCTGTTCTTTGATTTTGATCTGCCTCTGTTTGAGTTTCTGTCTTGTGATCTCCCTCGAGAATCAACATTAAGCGCTGAACTCGAACCCGAGATTTCGCCTGAATCCCTCTTGCGTACCTCCTCAGCCAAAATCAAATCACGAATATCATCATATTTTAATTTTGATTTACCAGCAGAATTACTGACAGCCATTCTCATGGCTTCCCAACTATTTGGCAGTGAGGCCAATAGTATCAATGCACGTATTTCATCATCAAACTCAATTTCAACAGATGACAATTGATTTGTGATAGTATTAAAATCATTTAGATGTTGTGCAACAGACGTACCATCTGACATTTTCAAGTTGAATAACTTTTTCATCAAATGTACTTTGTTATTTGCTGACGGCTTTTCATACATACTTGACAAAGCCACTATGAGATCTGCAGTCGTCTTCTCCTTGATGACGTTGTGTGCAACGGATCTCGATAGGGTTAGTCGAATAACCCCCAGAACCTGTCGATCTAGCAGGTCCCAATCAGCAACTGCCATGGTCTCTGGCTTCTTCCCTAACAATGGAAGATGAAGTTTCTTCCCATATAGGTAATCCTCTATCTGCATCCTCCAGTATCCATAATCTGTGCCATCGAACTTCTCGATCCCTGATACTTTCACGTCTGCTCCAGCCATCTCCTTAGACCCGAACCTTGGCTCTTGATTCTTTTACCGTAGGAATGAATAGTACTCACTAAGTAAGTTCCCAGGAAAGATTTCTCTTTCCTAGACAGAACTTCAAGGTTCCCAGGAAAGATTGGAGGGTCACAATGGACACACTTAGAATTTCCAATCTCCTTAGACAGAACCTCCTTAGACTGTACGTATCCACACTACCATACCAAAGCTCCACCCCACAAAAGAAAGAGGACCCCAGCTCTGATACCAATTGTTGGGAATCTGGGCTTCCAAATTCTGTGGTGTCGTTGGGGTGAGGAGAAAAATTGTGTGATTGTAACAATTTTTCACATAGTGTATTTTCTTCTCTGGGTCTGGTGGTTTTTCTCCTGTTTTGGAGTTTTCCACGTAAATTCTTGTGTTGTATTTATTTCTCTATTTTTCTTGTTATTCTGTGAAAAGTAGATCCTGGTGGGGGGAATTTGGAAGCCCAGATTCCCAACATGTTTATGGTATAAACATCAAAATGCACCTTTGCTGCATGGCAAGGGTATTGTGAACTTGATAGAATTAGCAATCAGCATTAAGATCAAATGAGAATAATATGACAGGGAGCATTGTACAACCTGGTGGCACCTTCCCTTGAGATAATGGCGGCAATATGTCACAGTTTTTGGTTTTGACACTGGATATAGTTTCAACCTTTTAACACCAAGCTCTCTGTTCTTTTCTGCTCGTCTCTTTCGATCTTTTAGCTACAGAAAACAATAGTCATTAATGAACTGAATAAATACTTTAAAAGCAGAAAGAATATATTCCTCACTTGAAAACTTGCTATTTAAAAACGGAGTGAATTAATCTTTCAGGAGACTCTGAGGAGTACCAAGCCAACACTCAATAAAATTCCTTTGAAAGAATGGACAAACAATCATCAAAATATACATAAATATACAAAGAGCATCCAAGCAATAGAGGCAAAGAGATATTTTTAATTACCTTTTTCTTTTCTTTCTTTTCTTTAGAAAGAGGGCCCCGCCTTTTCTTTTTGCAGGAATTCACATGTTGCTGCAGTGCAGATGAAAAACATCAAATCAGAAGGTTTACATGTGGACAAACACCATAATTTTAGTGGCTTCCCAATGTTAGGACCACAAATATATATGTGTGGAGAAAGTGTGTGCATCACACACTTGCTCTGAAGTGCAGGGGTTTATGCATTTAAGGAAGAGAAATTTCGGAATCAACTTGTCATATTGATCAGTTAGATTTGGAAGAAATAGAAAAACGCAGGTTATGGAAAAATGCAAACTAATAGTCACTTGTCAGTTATTGAAATCAATAGAGCTAAAACTGATCATTCTACTCAAAGTGAAAGCAAGAACACATCCCTTTGCCCACAACGAGATAAGTTGCAGAGTTCTAAATATTAACCTCAATGAATTCAAATTAGCATAACAATGAAAGAAAATGCTTCCTTATTGGAACTCAAGACCATGTCTATTTAGTTTTGTAAATCATAATGCAAAATTTCCTCTTCCACTGCATTTAACATCCTCAATTCCAGAAAACGACCTGTTGTTTAAAACAGTGTTGTTAAAAGTGTTCTTAAGCACAAATCCCCAAGGCCAAAGCGCTTCGCTTAGAAAAAGCAAAGCGCATTTACAAAAGCAAGGTTTAAGAGCGCTTTTGGGGCTTTTCATGTGAGCTTAAAGTTCAGAAAAGTGTGCTTTTGTAAATTTTTTTATGGGTTCAAAAGGGAAAATTTAAAATATCCAAAGCTATCTAGGAAAGGAACAGGTAGAGCTACATAAAAAGCATCCATTTCCCTCAAACTGTTTCGATTCACTTGCTTGCTGTGTGCCCATCTGATATAACAGCTTTTGTTATTTTATAATAGAAAGTTATAAATATCAATTGAAGACCCAGGAAATGACGTACAATTTACTATTAAGTATTTAGTTGATATTGAAGATCATGTATGTACCACGGTGCCACATGTTGTCATATGTGAAAGGCTTTGACTTGATATAATAGTCTAAGTTGGCTTTCTAGATGGATTGGTATTTGACTGCTTGTGTTAGCATAAAAGTCAATACCTACAATTCTTGAGCTTTTTGGTCATGGCCTTTTTGGTATATTTTGATTTAAATTAACCATGTACTTTAATTTGATCATGGCTATCAAGTAAATTTTTTAAGTGTTATGTTTAAGTAAAGCTTGGCCACCACATGGGTAGCCAAAAATGGCCATTCCATTTTTTCATTCAAGTTAGATACTTTAAAATGAATTTTCTTATAATAGAAATTTTATTTATATAAAAATATTGATTTATTATTATTTTTTCTAAAAAACTTATATAATTATCTAAGAAAGAATTATTTTGGCACGTGGAAATCTCTGAGGTTGCCACATGTTTTCAGTCAACATTGATAGACAAAAAATTAACAGAGGGTCTTCTTTCTAATTAACTCATACTATATGGGCTTATTTCTCAAAAAAAAAAACTACAGTATCTTAAACCTAAATACCCTATAGTACAAGGGTGTTTGATTAAAACTTCCTAAATTGTATTTAATTAGTTGATTACTTTTTATCAGTTATTTAATTAGTTGATTACTTGATTTTCATATTGCATAATACTCTAATAAATTGAGCTGATAGGCTAAATATATACTATAATCTTTCTTTTTAAAACTTTTGTTATTGCATTTTGTGGATTCTTTGTTATTCGTTTTAAAAATATGCACTTTACTTCAATCAGCCACACGTTTGTGCTTTGGACTTTGCACCTAGGCTCTAAATAGCATTTATGCTTAGGTGCTCCTAGTGCTTTAAAATCTAAACTATTTAGCATTTTTTTTTTTTAATGTCAGGGAACCTCTTCAAGGTAGGACCCTTCAGACCCACCCCTGCAGAGTAAACCCTAGTCCCGTGCAATAATCTATTTAGCAAAATTAATAGACCACTATGAATTGAACGGTACTCTACAAAATGGAGGATGCATAATTTATCACAGGGACAGCTCTAATAACCAAAAGCAAACAGACCATGCCAATAGACACCATTACAAAAAATATCAAAGATTCCCATGAGGAAGTGCAAAATATAAACCTGTAAGTCACATGATTAAAAATATCAAAATCAAAGTCATACCTCCTCTGTATATGGGATCCTGTGGGAATCAGTTGTATTTTTTGGTGAAATCTGTGCATGCGATTCGAGATTACTAGGACAAGCTGGTGAAGGACAACCACCCTCCTCGGCTCCACCTTTCTTTTTATTTTTTCCATCCTCTAGCAGAATTTCACACATATCTGCCATTTTAGCTTTCATAGGTTTTTGGTGAAAACTCATTTCAGGTCTAAGTGTCATCTTGTTTCCATTGCATTCCTCTGGTTCAACTTCTCTACCATCGTTAGCATTGTCAACTGTGTGCACATTAAAGGAAGTGAACTCAATAGCTTTTCCTTTTGCGCCATTCAGTTCATTGTGGTGGAACTTTTTCTTATCAAATACATCTATAGATACTTGCACGCCATCTACACCATTCTCCCCTGATACTATAGCATCTTCCGAAAACATATCCAACAACTTGTCATCTGTTCCATAGTCACCAGAAATTTCTCCCTCTTCAATGTCTCCATCATCAGCCATATTATTGGGAGAATTTAAGGAGTTGCTACTATGAACTGATTTCTCCAATTGTGTCTGAGCCTGAGGGGTTTCACTCTCTGATTGCACCACATCAGTCTTCAGAAAGGAACCTTCCTCATCCATATTCTCACTTTGTTTTGGAGGTTCTCCAATCATATCTTTATCTAAAGACAAGTCCAAGGCTTCGAAAATATTTTGCCTAGAGTATATTCCCTTCTCACTTTCTGTATTCTTGGTAATAGGAGTCAGGTAATTCATTGTGTGGCTGGAAGAAACTGATTTCTCCATTTCAATGTCCATCTGCTGCATTTCGTACTTTATATCAAATGAATTAGTTTTCGAGGATAAGCCCTTGTCTTTACCATTCTTTATAGATTCTAGAACTTCACCAATCATATTCTTATCTGATAACAAAGCAAAGGCATCAGTATTCTTTTGTTCATTCTCATCTCTCTCCATATGAATGTCCTGACTTGCAATATGTTCTGCTTGGGTATTCATCACTATAACATTATCACTGCTGCCCCGGTTTTTGTCCGATGATGAGGTTGGGGTGTTATTACTATTTCCATTTACAGGTTCTTTATTGGCTGTCACAATATGCTCTAATTCATCCTCGAGAAATTTTTCTGGGCAAAATTTTCTATCTTGGAGGCCAATCTCATCAGCGCTCTCATCAAAGGTCATGTCCATACATTTTGACAAATCCTCGTTTTCTTCTATAGCCATTATTCTCTCTGTCTCATCCATCCCCACATGCTGTGCATCACTGAACCCTCGGTCTTGGACACCAATAACTTCAGAACTCTCATCAGATTCTGTCACTTTCTGAGTTGCCAACTTTGGGGGCTCCATTCTATTAGGACCGACCAATTCAGAACTCTCACAGACTTCTTTCCCAGTCGCTTGCTCCAATTCATCACTGCGATAATCTTTTAATAAACAATGTCAATAATAATAAGAATAACACGATTGAGACCAATATTATAAAAGATATAGAATTTGTTAACAGGTAAAGTTCATAGTTCATCTCCACATGATCTTATTGTTTTTATAAATCAAATTCCCGCGCCGGGTATAAAGATTATGATTCCTGGTGCTTCGCTTTCTAGGAAAACTAAAATTGGGAATCACTCGACCTCACGCATAAGTGAGTAAGCACTGTTTGCTAAATTCAAAGTAGTTTTCTAGGTTAAAACTGATCAAAAATACTCCTTAGGTAGGTACCAAGTGGATTGGCACATGGAAAGACCTTTGCTTGCTTTCATGACCGAAAAGCAAAGGATATCTACATTTTTCTAAAGGACTACACTTACTTTCAATCTTCCAACTAAGAAACTCCGAACAACTTAATTTCTCAGAAGGCAAAAACAGCACTCGAATCGAAGACTCTGAGAATCTGAAGCAAGAAACCCCCACAAATTGAGCAAATTACAGGAATGAAACTGCGACATACTTGAATTACTACCTGAATTTAGCTCTGGATGTAGAACTCGAGCAGTCGAAGGAAACTGAGAATTTTCATAACAATGAGATAGGATTCGAACAAGAGTAGTGTAAGTATCACTCTTGAGGTGTGACCTACGGCGAGTGAAAGAGAAAAGAGGCGTTTCGGGGGCTTCGGGGGCTTTGGGGGCTTCGATTTCTGCTTTCTCCATCGTTACCGAAATAGGAGAAATCGAATTCAAAATTCCTTCTTATCAGAAGAAGAAACCCTAGGCTGGGCGGGGCTAGCTCTGAAAGTCTTCCGAAGCAACGTTCACCACCCCGCAAGCTTAATTCGGCTGAAGTCGACGTGAGAAGTCGGTGAGTTTAAGGAAGGATGATCGACGTAATAGCACTATAGACTCAACCAAATTAATGACTGGTCAAATAATAATTAATGAGTATGAGTAATTGAATATTATTATAAAATTAAAAGAGAAAATATTATTGCAAGAGAATTTATAAGAGAAAATATTTAAAATTTTTATTATTTAAGAACTGAAATTTTTTATCTTTCTTTATCTCTTCTCTTTCTTTTTCTTTTCTTTTGTTTATAAAACTTGTACCAAATTAATCGAATAGAAACTCGTATATATAGGCAATTGGAGGCGTGTCTTATGGCTTAATTGCCACAGCATTCATCAATTATTTTCGTTTCTAAATTTTTAAAAGGGAGTCATTCATGTCCCTTCTATAATTGATTACAATACTCCCTCTTGAATGACCACTCATAAAAAATATGTCTCGTTAAAACCTTGCCAAGGAAAATCCAATAGAAAGAAAAACTAAAGGCGAAAGAAAAAGAATACAATATTCATATGTACTATCAAGTATTTTAACATTGTCTCATTAAAACCATTGGATCATTCACAAGGACGGAATGGATCATTCCTCACATAAAGTGATCAAACAACCATTGGAGTACTCAGGGGATGGATTTTGCCCATATAAAAGTGTTTCAAGACTTTCTCTATATACATGGACTAATGAATAAAAATTTCATTTGATAAGTACTCGAGCTGTAGGCCGAGACAAAGTTTTGTTTTGTTAAGATATTTCATTTCAAATTCATTCTTTAAATATATAGCGATTCTTGTGATTTCTTCAAGAGTTCCCACAATATTTAAATTATCAATATAAACCGCAACAATGGCAAATCTGAATTCTGATTTTTTAATAATAACACATGGGCATATAGGATTATTCTCAAATTCTTCTTTCAATTGATATTCGCTTAGGCGATTATACCACATGTGTCTAGATTGCTTTAACTCATATAAAGATCTTTGAAATTTGATAGAATACATACTTCTAGATGTACTTGTAGATGTTTCAGGCATTTTATATCCTTTAGGGATTTTCATATATATGTTATAATCTAAGGATCCATATAAATATGCAGTGACCACATCCATCAACCGCATATCTAATCATTTTGTAACAACCAGACTAATCGAAAATCTGAATGTGATTGCATCCATAACGAGAGAATATATTTCCTCATAATCAATCCCGAGTTTCTGCCGGAAACCTTGTACAACAAGTCTTGCTTTATACCGTACAATTTCATTTTTCTCATTACGTTTTTGTATAAATATTTATTTATATCCAACAAGCATTACACCCTTTGGTGTTTAAACAACAAGTCTAAATACCTATCGCTTTACTAGCAAGTTTAATTCAGATTCAATAGTTGTTCTTGTTTTCCATTTTGGCTATTATTTCTTATGTTGACATTTTTCGACGATTTTTTACTCACTTTCTTCATTACTTCTGGTAATATCAAGAGTTGTCTTATATAAAAATATGTTGTCGACAACAGTTTTATTTATATCCAGAATTTTTTCAATACTCATTAAATGTATTGAGATCTCATTATTTTCAGGTACCTATTCATTTTCAGGGGAAAACATTTCATGAAATACCTCTTCAGGAGGTGCATTTTCAGGAAATTTTGAAATAAAAAATTGACATTTTCAAGAACATCAACTATGCTTGTAATATGTATTGGGCATTGGTTATTCAGGAGCACCAAATTCATTTTGTATATTCATTCTTTGGAAAATTTTATCTTTTGCACTAATAAATCTTCCATATTTTAGGCGTATCTTAAAATCATCTATTGCTATTTTGATAATTTGTTCTTTTGGGACTACAATCATTGTTGCAGCATTAATAACAGGAATATATGATTTTACTACATTTTTAGTGTCAGTAAATACATCCGATAATTAATTTGCAACATTTTACAAATGGATAATCCTCTAAACTTTTAGTTTATATTCATTTGTAAGATAATCAAATTGAGACATGGTTTTATTATCCCAAGTAATTTTTTGTCATGCTTCAGGCACCGATTTTTCGTTACTCAGTAATGGAAAACTGAATTCGTCAAAGTGACAATTCTCAAAATGTGTTTTAAATATATCCCCTATAAGAGGTTCAAAGTATCTAATAAATGAAGAATCAAAATTAACATATATCTCAAATCTACGTTAATGACCCATTTTTGTACGATGTGGAGGTACAATTGTATCATATACAGCACATCCAAAAGTACGAAGATGAGAAATACTTGGTTGTTGACCAAATGCAAGTTATAATAGAGAATATTTATGATATGCAGATGATCTAATTTGACTTAATGATACTGTATTAAGTATAGCATATCCCCAAGCAGAAATATATAGTTTTGATTTTATAAGTAAAGGTCTAGTTATTAGCTAAAGCCTTTTGATTAAAGATTTAGCTAAACCGTTTTGAGTGTGTGTATGGACAACAAGATGTTTAACATTTATTTCTATTGATATGTAATAGTTATCAAAAGTTTGAAATTAAATTTCGTCTGCATTATCCAATCGAATAGTTTAAATTGGATAATTAGGAAATTATGCTCATAGTTTAATAATTTGGGCACAAAGTCTAGCAAATGCAACATTTCTAGTGGAAAACGGACAAACATGGGACCATCGACTTGATACATCAATCAAAACCATAAAGTATCTAATTGGTCTACTTGATGGGTGAATAGGCACACATATATCCCCATGAATCATTTGTAAAAATGATGGAAGCTCAACAACGACTTTTAAAAAAGATGGTCTGATAATCAATTTACCTTGAAAACATGCAAAGCACAGATATTCATTGGGTAAAAAAATATTTTGATTCTTTAAGGGATACCCATACGAATTATCAATAATTCGTCTCGTTATTATTGATCCCGGATGTCCGAGGCGATCATGCCATGTCATAAATACTTTAGGGTCAATGCAATTCTAGTGCATTACCACATATGATTCACTTATTCTCATTCTTGTATAATACAATTCAGAAGATAGAGTATGCAATTTTTCTAATAAGAGCTTCTGGCCTGATATTATTTTAGTAATGAGGAGGTGCTCTTTACTGCCTTCATTGGTAGTTTCAATATGATAATTATTATGACGTATATCTTTGAAACTCAATAAATTTATTCTAAATTATGAAGAAAATAGATCATCATCAATATAAAATTAGATGTCATTAGACAATACAATATAAGCTCTTCCGGAGCCCTCAATTAGATTTGATGAACCTGATATGGTATGGACATAAACTTTGCTTAGAATTAGATTTTGAAAATATTTCTTATTCTTAAGAATTGTGTGAGTTATAGCACTGTCAACCAAATATACATCTTTATCATTCAACTCAAAGATAAAAAATTCATCAGTATGATTCATGATTCTATAAAATACACAAAACTTTCATTACAAATATTAAAGAGTTCTAAAAATAAAAATAAAAATACATTAATTGGGAGGAACACTTCTATCTCCAATCAAGTGATCAATTCTACCATTAAGATCTTCAAAAAAATCAGAAATATCAAGATGAGTGATATAATTCTAATCTATATATAATGAATCATTTGATGGTAATACTAAATTTGTTTCAAATTTTTTATTTTTATAGATGTTTGATATAGATCAACTAAGTGTCTAGTCGTACGACATGTACGTGACCAATGTCTAGTCATACCACATCTATAGCACACTTCTTTACATTTTTAGAAATAATTATTTTAAGGGTTTTTATCCCTATCTGAGTTGTACCACTTATAGCAATATGGTATATTTTTATTATTATCCCTTTTAATATTGTCACTTCTAGGACCAATATTTTTATAGTTCCTCCTACCACGTTTACACCACCAATTTCTTCGAAAGGATGCACTATTTGCTTATGAGAATAATGTAAATTCAGTACCATTCACTTCAAGAAATGATGTTGAATCAGCAGGACGTGTCTGATGATTTCTTAATAAAAGTTCATTATTTTGCTCAATTACTAGAAGACAATATATAAATTAAGAATATTTCTTGAACTTTTGTTCTCGATATTGCTGTTGCAGGAGCACATTCGAGACATGAAAAGTAATATATGTCTTCTCTAACATATCATCATCGATGATTTTCTCACCGCATAATTTTAATACTGAGCTGATTTTAAATAGTGCAGAGTTATACTCACTAACACTTTTAAAATCTTGGAACTTCGGGTGCAACCAGTCATAACGAGCTTTTGAGAGAATAACAGTCTTCTGTTGTTCATATCTCTCTCTTAAATTATTCCACAAGATAAAATGATCTTTTACTGTGAGATACTTAGTTTTTAATTTTTCGTGAAGATGATGGTGAAGGAAATTCATTGCATTAGCATGGTTATGCAGGGACGCTTGATTTTCTTCTTTTATTGTTCTCCTAAGTTCATTGCTTCCAGATGGATCTCAGCATTAAAAATCCAGAATAAATAATTTTTTATAGAAATGTAAAGATTAACGAATTCCAACTTTATAAGATTTGAAATTTTTTACATATATAAATAGTAAAATAAATATGTATATTTAAGAAATATATTTATAAAGTCACGGGAATAAACGCAAATTTTATCAAGTAATAATCACTAATATAATATTTCATACTCATTTCGAAGACAACAAATAATATATTGAAAAATTTACTTGAAGTAGAAGACCACTAACTTTAGAATTGGTAGAACTTCATGCTGATAACGTGTTATAAAATTAAATAATAAAATATTATTCTAAGAGATTTTATAAGATAAAATATTTAGAACTCTTATTATTCAATAACTGAAATTTTCCATCTTTTTTTCTCTCTTATTTTTCTTTCTCTATTTTCTTTCGTTTATAAAACTTGTATCAAACTGATCGAACAAAAACTCATATATATAGACAATTGGAGGCATGTCTTACAACTTAATTGTCATAATTGATGGATGCATAGCATCTATAAATTATTTTCGTTTCTAAATTTATAAAGGGGGTCATTCATGTCCCCCTCTATAATTGATTACAACAAATATAGAGTTGTAATAGCGTCAACAAATAGTTTTCAGAAAAAATAATCTCAATAAATAATTAGTTAAATAATTTTTGATAGTTTAACTTAATTAATGTAGCTAATCTTTTGGACTAGTTAAATAATTTTTTTAAATTAAAATATTCACTCATTCATCTGATTTACTCACTCACACATAAAAATAAAATAAAAATAAAAACTGAATCTTTTCAATTTTCGCCTGCGTAAAATTCTTAAATCCTCTCTTCATAAACAGTGTGAAGATTAATAACTTTATTTTTTTTAGAAAAAATTAATGTCTTCATTTTTATAACCATCAACCGTTAATAATAATATGAACGATAGAAAACTAATGTGTATTTTTTAATCCTGAATAAATATTCAGATTATAATTAGAATTAGAATTTAAATAAATACAAATGTTAAAATTAATATTTTAATAAAATAGTTATTAATTTGTTGAGTCTATTATTTAGTGTAATAAAAAGTGACTAGTTAAAATTCGTAAAATTGAAATTTCAAGCCAAAATTTAGCCAAACAATAGCTAGTCTATTGTAAATGCTCTTACTCTGATGTAGAAGGTTTGGGGCCTAAAAACATTAGTATTGGTTACATCAAAATTTCTTTCAAAATTTGATGGAAAGTACAAATTTGATAAAAAAAAATTAACATCTCCACATCTGTAATTTCACATTAGATTCATTATTAGATTCATCAAAATAATAATATAATATACGATTTATAAAACTAACAAATGCATCTATAATTTATTTATCCAACAAACATATTAAAAACAATAAAAAAATATTTTGATAAGTAAATAGTAACTCTTCAAATATAAAAGATGATGCTCAAATCCTATAACTCAAAATTTGAGTTGATGGGTTTTAATAAATCCAATATATAATTATTTTAGATAAAACTATCACATTTGTATTTGTATTTGATGGGTCGATGGGTCAAATACCAATGCTTTAAGCCTAGGACAAATTTTATCAAATATTTTTATATTATTTTTTTTATTATTTAACTATTCATTATTATTTACAAAAGTTTTTATTATTATTTACGAATATGCTGAAATATTTTTAATATTAAAGCCAATTTTAATAATATTAATTAATTATTCTATTCTCAATAAGGTTTTTTTGGATAGTAAGATAAAATGAGATGGTTTTAGATAAAAATTGAATATAATATTGTCAACATATATTTTTTAATATCATTATTATTTTAGAATTCGAAAAAAAAATGAATTATTTATTATATTTTGTATGAAAATTATAATGATAAAATAAGATGAGATAATAGAGTTGAGATCATTTTAATATCCAAACAAGGGCTAAATAATCTACAAAATCCAAAATTTAGTTCTATCCAAACAAGGGCTGGATAATCTAAAAAATTCAAAACTTAGTTCTTTCAAAATTAAAAAATAACTTTTACAAATATTTCATGAGTTTTTAATATTTCTTAAAGAATTTTTTATTTATTCTTTCATGTTTTTAGTTCTTCAAAATTTCTTCAAACTTGAGTTTTCAGGTATTGATTTTGATTTTTTCTTCAAGAGTATTTATATCAACTTGTTATGGCCGAGAGGATAAATTAAAATGTTTTGGTAGTTTAAATGAATGGTTGTCGAAATTATAATTTCAGATTAGTTACAAAAATGGATTGTAGACTTGTAGTTTAGAACTTTAGACTTCAGTGCACATTGGAATATCAGGACAGCTAAAGAGAAGACTGAGAATATGTAGCATTTGAGTTATAAACTATATTAGTTGTTGGTAAGGTAAATATCTTATTGATGATTTTAGCGAAAATCACAAGAAATATTGTTATGAGTTACTCTACATACATGTCTCTTGAGGATTGCACATGCAAGTCCATACTTACTCACGACTGTAAATACAATTTCTTATATTGTAAAAGATTATTACGATGGTATGTCAAATTTTTATACTATAATAGATCAACGGCCCTAATGGTATTAATACTTTAATCTATATTATCTTTAAATATTTTATTGGTAGTACTCCTTATATTACTACCAGTACTATTACTGATTATCAAAATAATTTACGATAGCCTATTATATCTGATTATGGATGGTAATTTTATCTCCTGAGCTATGCTCCAAGTTGATAGTTTGAAACCTTTTCGAAAATAGAAGTTTATTGACGGACTGCTTCATCCTTTTGTTCAAAAGATAAAAGACAAATTTACCGATGCTGCTAGTATGATTAATTACGATAATTTCAATTATCAGGGTTTTATTATCAGATTTATTAAGAAAATTAGTATCAATATGTATAATAATAAAAAATGTTATGCCAACAGTTAAAAATAGTAAAAAAAACCAAATAAGAAATAAGAAATTGTTATGAACAATTTGGCTTACTTCCTAATATTGCTCATTCTAGGCAAGAAGGAATAAACCCTAATAAGTTTTACAAATACAAAAAATACATGAAAAGAAAACATATTAAGCCTGAGAAGTTTTACAAAAAGAAACATGTTTACAAGAAACTTGTTATTCAAAACTCTGCAAAAGGAAAATATTTTAATTGTTGTAGGTATGATTATTTTAGTAAAGATTGTACTAAAAATCTAGTAAATAAAAGGATAGAATTAATCAGTTAAAAATTGTTAACAATGATAAAGAAGAAGTTATTCATATTTTTTAATCAAGATAATTTGAATCATCTTATATCAATTATTTCATTTCGAATTATTCTAATGATCACTCTGCAACTGAACTTTTTGATTCTCTAACATTAAGATTGGTTGTAAGGATTTCTGTTGTAAAATAATTAATGTTTTAATCAAAGATAAAGAACAAAAAAACCTTTTGATTACCATAATAAGCAAAATTCTAACCATAAGTTTAAAGGATAATACCTTAAAATAGTATTTTGAACATTGTACCGTACTCGACGCTGGGTCGATATACAGGACTTGTTATCAATATGGGAGAGATATGTATTTCATACTGAATCAAATATAGACCATTTCGGTGTATTTCTATCAATACCGACATATTGATCAAAATTTTGTATTTTTATATTTTCATGACTTCTACTCTATTTCTCACATCTAAAGATTTTTTTTCTTTACTTTTTTTATTCTCATTTTCTTGAGAATTGAATATGAGTGATTATTTATTTATTTTTAATAGTGATATTGAGAACTTACAACTATCATTGAATTTTATTAATATGCATTTTAACTTTTTAATACTAGCATTGATGTTATTTTAAAATATAATTTATACACATATAATTAATTCATCTATATATAGGCTATCTCAAAATGGTATTCGAAACGATACTGGTATTGAAATATTTCATTCCAATACCTTAGTCAAAATGATCACTGAAATGGAATTCAAAATTTTAACTTAAAAAGCTAAAGAAATCCACGGTTAGAGTAAAACTGATAAAACTGATAAACTTACAATTAGCCTTGATAAAACTTTGAAAAGATTCAATAAGAGATCATCCAAGAAGATATCTATTAATGATCTTCAACATGGAATTGTTTGCATAAAAAGGAAAATTGTTGAAACTAAGAATGAGTTGAACGACATCAAAATGGATAATAACTCTTTAACACAAGAGTTACTACTTTTGAAAATTGATAAACAGTTTGATTAACACAATACCTCCGAATGATAAGCAGGATGATGGTAAAATGGTCAAAACCTAAGGAACATATAGCTTTCTCTATCATATTTCCCTCTCTCTTGTGTAGACGATTTCCGGTAACAATCCTAGAAACTTCTCCTCCAATTCCAAGTGGGGCTCTTTTATTTTTTTGACCTAGTATTTACTATTTTTCATCCAGTTTTAGGCTCTTTTTTGTTCGATAAAGTTGATGATCTACCTCTGGCCAATCTTTTGTTAGATAGTAGCCCAATTCCAACATGCGCCACATGCATCAACACTACAGGGGCCGATCTAAAAGTCTGGGGGGAGACATCAATTTTTTAGTGAGCGTGTTTGCTACACCCGCGGCCTTGGCCGCACGCGTGGCTCACGTGCAACGGCTTTCTAGATGGTTTTTGGGGGTTATGCGCGGCCACCTCAAATCCGTCAAATCTGGCCACTGGTTCTTCATTTCCAATGGCGCGTGTGTTACACGTACCACCTCCGCGGCAATTGGATCTCCGCCAACGACCTAGCACAATGGTGGTTTGTCTTCCTATTTTTTCATTTTTCCTAACCAAAGATAAAGTGAGAGTGGACGTGGAAGTTCCTATCAGTCAACGTAGACTAACACGATGCAGCACACATCTCACCGCTGTAGTCTTCTGCCACACCCTAAAATCATTTTTAAATGGTTCCTCCCTTATTTAATTAGGTAGGAGCTATTTATTTTGTTCCAAGCCCCTCTTTTCAGAAGTTATTTATTTGACTTTTTTTTTAATGTTGCATTGTGTGTTATCTTTTTAAAAAAATTGTAAGGGGTTTTCACCCCACTTGAACTTGTGTCTTGTAATCCTTTAGTTTTATCTAATGAACTTAATTTACTTAAAAATAAAGAAAAAGATGAGCAAGATGATGGTGCTAGCTCTAGTCAACAAGTAGCTCTTTTTTTTTATACTGATAAAGTTTGTTTAATTGATCATCTCATTCTGCCAAAATAATTCCTCAAAGTTAAAATTGTTGTTTGCCATGAGTTTGAATTCAATGTTATTGTTATGTTAATACATGATCTGATGTGAATTGTATTCAATAAAGTATAATTCCTAGTAAATACAATAAAAAGTTTGTTGAAAAACTATTTTCTACTAATGATCTCAAATGAAAATTGTTTATGAATTGAATAATACTCATATTTGCGAAGACAATGCTTGCTTTAAGATTCCCTCAGCTAAGGTAAAAAAAATATGACTCATAAAGTGAATATTGATATCCCTTTTATTTCTACTTTATATTTATTTCTTATTGAACATGTCATGACGATATTACTACTAACCATTTTGGCAACGTAAAATTTAAATATGCCTCCAAATTTGATTTTGATATTGATGATTACTTGAATAATTTGATTTGTACTAAGACTAAACATTTGAATTTCATAAAATATAAAAACAAATATAAAAAAATTAGTGAACAATTATCTGATAAATTATTATAGTAAAATAATTGATAATTTCAATAGAAAAACTTGTTGATGATATTTGTTCTAGTCTTTCAAATGTTTTCAGCATAGAAAAAAAATCTCTACTAAAGTTATACCTATTTAGATGATATGGTGAAACTTTAAAATTTTACAAAATTGAGGTACATGATTTGCTTGCTAAGAAGATTATCATGAATAGTAATTCACCTTAGTCATGCGTTGTTTTCTATGTTCAAGAGATGCCTTGCTTAGCTATCAACTACAAACTTATGAACAAAGTGTTAGAATTGATTAAGTATTCCCATCCCCAATAAAAATGATCTAGTTGATAGGTTAAGTGATATTATGGTTTTGTCCAAGTTTAATATGAAGTTTGATTTCTGGCAAGTCCAAATTAGAGTAACTAATAGATACAAGATTGCTTTCACAATTTCATTTAGACACTATGAGGGAAATGTTATGCCATTTGGTTTTAAGAACAAATAAATCTACTTGCACATGGCATGGGGAACACTCCGCGTACCCGTCCCTACACGTGGAAAAATTAAAATGGCGCATTTTATATTTAAACCCAAATGGCAGAACATAAAACCACGAACAAAGAAAAGTCTATCTTCTTCGTCTACCCACGAACAAGTTTATTTTCACCTCTTGGATTATCTTTCTAAATTCCCCTTCTCTCCTGAGGCCTAGAAACTTATGCATTCCAATCCAAGAATCTTTTCCTCTCTTTGGGAGGATTGCTAAAAAGAAGAAGAAGACATCCCAAAGCTTCAATTTTCAAACTATAGTTCCTCCAGAAATTAGGAGGAGCAAAACTCTCAAAAGCAGAAGAATAACCCAAAATGATAAAAATAAAATAAAAAGTGTTCCCCACAAGTGCAAAACTCTAGAAAAGCATTTTGTCACTAACATGAAGAAAGTGTCCCTCCTTTGCAAATATGCTTGTTTATTCTTATGAACAAGACATCCCAAATTTAAGTTTTCACTACAAGCCTTGAGAACAGTTGGGCACCAAAATGGGTGTTGTTCAAGACTTCGAGGAGATAAAATCTGGGCATGAAGTTGTTTATCTTGGGCAATAACAAAGAAGAGAAAAGATGGGATTGCAGATGAGGCCGTAAGAAAATAAAGCAGGATTTGAAATGTGAAAATCGAAACAACCCACTATGACGACCATAGAGGTAGCTTCGGCAACCCCAACGACGACTACCGATCTAAACCCAGTCCTCGAGCCTGAACACACTCTCTCTTTCTCAGACGCTAGCTTTCCTAACCTTGGGTTTGGATAGTGTTTTCCGACACTCTCAAGCAAAAGCAAGGTTTTCCTCTCAACGTTTTTCTCTATTTTGTGCTTTGTGTTTGATTTTTTTTTAATATATTAGTTGACGTGGCCAGCCGATTCCTTCAAAGGTACCCAACCTCGTGTATATGTAGCAGGACTCTTTAAGAATACCCCTAGTAAATAACAAAATATTATGAATACTATTTTGAATCCATTCAATAACTTTACCATTATTTATATTGATGATGTTTTTATCTATTCAAAATCTATTGATGAACACTAAACATTTGTATCTGTTTCTTAAAATCATCAAACAAAATGGTCTTATTGTCTCTAAAAAAAACAAGTTGTTCTAAACCAAGATTCGTTTCTTGGTTATGATATTTCTAAAGATCAATTTCATCATATCAATAAGGCTATGCATTTTGCTAATAAATTCTCTAATGTCTTCACTGATAAAACACAATTACAATGATTTCTTGGTTCTTTGAATTATGTTGCTGAGTTTTACAGAGATTTACGGAAATACTATAAATCATTGTTCGAGTGGCTACAGACAAATCCACCTATTTGGTCTAACATTCATACTTCTCTTGTCGAACAGATTAAGATTCATATCAAGACTCCCCTTTGTCTTGATATTCATATTGTTAATGCTTTTAAAATTATTGAAATTGATGCCTCCAGCGCTGGTTATGGTGGTATTTTGAAATAAATTATTTCACTAAACCATCTGAATCAATTACTCGCTTCCATTATAGAGATTGAAATAATGCACAAATTGTGCGACTGTACAAGCAAAAGATTTTACGTATATCAGTCTTTTGATTAGGCACCATGACATTCTCATTTATGTGGTTTTTCATTATATAGAAATTTTATAATAGTTTAGCTTTGTTTTCTATAAGAAAATGTGGTAATTTTATTCAACTTTCAACTCATTTCAACTTATTATTTAAACCTTCCCTACAAACTTTTCAAAAACAAGTTCACATCACAATAAACTTCATTTATAATTAATAGAGTAGATAAAAACTCAAAAAGCCCCATACAACAAGATGTCAAGAAGGTTGTCTAGCACTAGGCATACAAAAAGCCCACCACCCCTCACCTTGACTGAAAAAATCGACAGGGATTTTTAACGAAGGCTTGGAAATGAGATAAGAAGAAAATTTTGTGAATAGTAGTAAAATAATTTATAAATAATAATAAAATATTTAAGTTAAGGTGTTTTATGGGATTTTAAAAATGGAGAGATAAAAAGTTAAATAAAAATATTATAAAGTTAAAATATTGTTAGAATATAATTTTTTTAAAATTATATATATTTTAGAATTTGAAAATATTGAATTATTTTTTATATTTTGTTTGAAAGTTTAAAAATATGATATTGATTAGTTTGAAAATATTTGTATTTGAGTGATGTTTAAAAAAAATGAAATGAGTTGAGATTAAAAAAAAATTACCATACATCCCCTAACATTCTTTCATACCTTGAATGAATTCTTCCCTAACATTCTTTCATACTTTGAATGAATTATTGCTTTATTCATTTTTGTTTTATGCCCCATTTAGATTTAAATATGAGATAAGTTAAGATGAGTTCTGAAATTTGAATAAAATATTATTAGAATATTATTTTTTAATGTTATTATTTTTTTAGAATTTAAAAAAATTGAATTGGGAATTGGAAAAAATTGACATGTTTGTTATTTTGTGCGTGAGAATTTAAGAAAGTTGTAATGATGAGATTGAGAGAGTTAAGCACATCTTGGAATCCAAACGGGACCTTAATCTCCAAGACTTCATATTCATATTTATTCAATTCGAATAGACTTTTGATTGATACAAACTCACTCTACTATTTAGGGGTTATACCATATAATCAAAAGTCATTGCAAAATTGGTTCCCCCTCTTTGATTCTCTCTTTAAGACAACGTAGGGGTCTTCTCCTCTCTACCCCCCGTATAGGGTTTTGAGTGTCACTTTGTAGATCTCCTCTCATTTGTTAGGCCCAAAACAACTTGCATGTGATGGTGGAGGAATTGAGCTCATTGTATGAGAAACTAATCCTTAATGCAATCAAGTCTGTAGAAGTGTTAGTAGATACCAATCGGCTAGATTATGTTGTTGGACAAGAAGAGAAATGTTTATTTGTGAAATTATTCACTGAACGTCATTATAACAGAGAGGCCTTCAAACATACTATGAGATGTGCATGGCGGCTTGTGGAGGGAATCAAATTTTGAGATCTCACCCATGACCTAATGTCAGTTGACTTTGAAGAGCAGCGAGACACAAATAGGGTTTAGAGAGATGGCCCCTAGTCACTAGATAAGTAGTTAGTGATGAGTAATAAATTTTAAGGGCACTTAAAAGTCCACGAAGTCACTCTAAAGGAATCCCTTTTTGGGTTCGCATTCATGACCTACCTATCATGGTGGTGAACAAGTATGTGGGCAAATCAGTTGGTGAATTACTCGAAATATTTATTGAGGTTGATCTTGATCAAGATGATATCGCTTGGGTGGAGTTTATGTGAGTCCATGTCTCACTAGATGCTATGAAGCCCCTCCTACGATGCAAAAATGTCTCATTGTGATCCCAAACGGCTTGCTGGGTCCAATTACGTATGAAAGATTGCTAGACGTTTGCTATCAGTATAGATGCTTGGCATATTCACCGCGAATGTGAAATTTGGCATAAAAGGATTGATTCTGATAAGCCTCTTCATTATGGACAATGTGTTAGGACCCCATCAAAAACTGCCTATGGACAAGGTCATGGACACACATGGATACTCGATATTGCACCACTTGTGGGGGCAAGCACAACATTAGAGAACTTCCCTAAGGGTCTAGAGTATGCCCTAAGAACTTCAGAAAAGACACACAGGTCGATTGGGATGTGACTCATTTTTTCCCACTTGACCATGCCACGGCTTGGCCCTAACAGCATCATGACAGTGCCACATCTCAGCCTTGACAGTCCTCTGACACTATCTTTGACATGCCCTGGTAGCCCCGCAACACTGCCGCTAACATGCCTTGACAGCACCCTAACACTGCCGCTGACATGCCTTGACAGCCCCAAGGCACATGCCTAGACAACCAGTGAGGTTAGTGACACACCCAACGTGCAGGCCAGCATGCTAGCAGCACCAGCAGCGTGCACCAGCAGCCCAAACGGTGGCATCAACATACCCACGCAACAACTTAGTGCCTTGGCAGCACCAGCAGGCAGCCTAGCGCCCAAGCTCATGCTTGGGCCATGCCAGCCATGCCCACATGCAGCCCAACAGTACCATTAAGCCATGCACACACCAGTCGCAAGCCATGGTTAGCAGTTGGTCATGTCCATGGCTTTTTCCATGAACTAGCCAAGGCCACCTGATGCACGCCCAGTATGCATCCAGGTGCATGCCAGAGCCCAAGCCTCGACCTGGGTGATGGAGATGCAAGGAGAGCCATTGGAAATGCCATTAGGTGAGCTAGGCGTGCCGAGGCTAGGAGGGGTGTATTAAGTTGCATGTATGGCTCAAGTGGTGAAAAGATGGACGTCGAAGGAAATTGCAACTAGAGGAATCCAAGTGTTGATCATTCCTTGATTTTAGGGATTAGATGAAAAGATCACAAATCCCTTGATTTGAAGAAGGGGACGCCGCTCATATGTCCTATAATTTAGGGATTTATCTATTACCATTTGTTTAAGTTATTTCCTAATTTGTTTCCTTTATTTTTGACATTTGTTAAGATTGTTTCCTTAAATTTAGAAGTTTGAGTTATATTAGAAATTAAATGGAGTAATTGGGGGGAAGGAATAACGAAATCCTAGTGAAACTCTACTATTTATTTCGATTTTTGCATTGTAATTGATTATTATGATTTGTTCAATGAATTGAAAACTTTCTCTTCAATACCTTGAGAGTTAAGTGCTAGCCGGAGCTAGTCTTGATTTTCACTTCCATCACGTTTGAGTCTTTGTGTTGCCTTGAGGTAACCCTAGATTCCTTCACCCAATACGTTAATCACAAGTGTTACGGCTTCCATTACTGGGCCATGCGCCCAGCCCAGCAGCTAGCATTAGTGGCCATGCCCACACATGGACCACCTCAGGCTAGCAAAACCAGCGCCCAGGCATCCTGGCCATGCCAGCCATGCTAGTCTAACCAGTCATGCACCAGCATGCCCATAACCCATGCCATGGGCCATCCTAGGCCATCCAAGGGCTAAGTGTAGTAGAGTCTTAGTTCAATTAGGATTTAATTTATCTTTTTCTAGTTCAAGTAGGATTTGATTGATCTTTTATAGAATTCAGTAGGAGTCTCCAACTTGTTTTCTTATAATAGGACCTTAGATAGTTATTTTTCCATCTTTTGATCTTTTGGCATATTTTTTCCTAGAGGACGGGGTTAATGTGTCAAATGACCTTTTGTTAGTGCTTTTGCACTTAAGCTTTAGGGGTGAAATTATGAATCCCCTAGAAATGATTATACCTTACAATTCGTAAATAGGTGTAATTCAACTTATCTTTCTATTTTGTTTTTCAATCTTATGAGTAGAGGTTTTTCTCACTTCTTTGTGTCAATTACTTTTACTTATTCATATTTTTGTATTTTTCATATTTTCTTTCACTTTCTCTTCCACCAAACCCTTCTAATTTTCTCATCCACAATATATTCAAAAATTACACATAGACTACCCCAAAAAACACTTTCGATCCTTCCAAACACTCTTTGGCCGAAACCCATAACATAACCTTAGGGTTTCCTACACTTGGGAAACCATAAACCTAACCTAACTCCAATTCCTAGTCATAATCCAACTCCAACTTCTAATCCCTACCCAATCCAAACACCTTATCTCTCACTCTTATTCTGACACAAACTCTTAATCCTACCCAAATTGATACAAGACCCATCCATCTTACATATAAATGCAAGAGACCTTCCCACAACCAAAACTCATTCCCAATATGACTCCTATAATCTAGGAATCCTAATCCTAATCCAACTCTTGACCAAAATCTATTCTAAGACAACCTTCTTATATCCTAATCTCATCCAAAACACAAAACCCTAGACCCATATTACAAATCTCGAAATCCCTTTGACCCTCCACATAAACCTTAGTCTCCTTACACCTTATAAGCCATATACCTTACCAAAAAGACCCCAACCTATAAGCCTACTCAAAGGACATTCTTTTAACCATTTTCCACCATAACTTACCATTAGGGGTGGTAGCACGACACGAACACGACACAAAAAAAGGGGCTAGTATTTAGCCTTAACGGGTTTCATGTCAAACCCGTTATGACCCATTAAACAATGAAATTATCTTTATACCTTTAATTTCAAAAGAACCCTACAACAAAAAAACTCTTACACGCACGCTGTCCCTCCCATTTGTTCAAACTTCAAATCTGCCCCTTTCTCACGAACATACGGCCAGACCCAGGACCCTAGTGCCCACGGCCACTGCCCAATTCGCTCGACTCTCTCATTCTCACAAATGCCGCCCCATTTTCGACGTCTTGTCATCATCGACAGCCCAGGCAGTGGCGCAGCTGTACCTCGACGGCTCGACCCCTCATTCTTCTCACGCCATGCAGAATCCAGAATTGGGTGGATGTGTGGCTGATCTAGGTTTGTAGCAGCATTTGTTTCATATTTTCTTGGTTATATAACTGAGATCTACAATGAGTGAACGCATGCCACTCCATTTTCGATTTAAGTCAACATATATCGTCTTTATTTGACCATCGATTTCCTTAGGTCGATGCATTGTCTTGTGTTTGTTGCCGGTTTCTGTAGTATTGCTCGGTTGGATTATCTGATCTGGTTTTCTTCGTTTAGATCTGTGAGCTTCTTGCTCAATGAGATCTATGAACGCATGCCACTCCGGTTTCTGCAGTATTCCTTTTAATTTCGCTTTCATACTAGACTAGAGTTTCAACTATTGAATGTCAACACCATGGCCTACAGTTACAAGATGAGATGCAAAGCCTGATTCTGTTAGAAAGTCTATCCCTCAATATCACCGGTGGTTCTCTCTAACTCTTAAATTTGTGCATAAACCATAAAGCAATTGCCTCCAAGAGTTGGCAATGCTTTGAGTCAACGTGTTGTCGTGCTTGATCTTTGTAAGATTGCCTCATGTCATCAATCCCGTTAAACTGGTTCTGTATTGGGTTTCCACTTTACATTTTTATCATAAATGAGCTGGGTTTTCTTCAATAAGTGTCATTCTGGATTCGATCTAATTATTATAATAAACTAATCATTAAAATGCACAATTGAATGCGTGATAGGACCGTGAAAGGAGAAAGGGGGGTGTTTAGCATTTGGGTGATGAAGAACTTAGTGTCATTGCACAATAAAATCTGCTAATAGTATTCTTGTTATTTTTTTGGTTCCATTCTTGTTATTTTAGTAATTATTATCCATGAGAATGTTTTCTTCTTGCTCTTTTAATGGATTAGACTAATCACTCAATTGGTATTCTGTTTTGCAAATCATGGACACTTTTCTTCTTATCCAATAGTTGAATTCAATGGTTACTTTCTGAATTGATCAGTATATATCATTGAAATGAAGCAGACTGGTTGAGGGTTTTCAATTGTCTAGATAAGCAAACATCACGAAAATAGCCATTTACCATATTGATAGAAGTATTTTAGCAAATTCTTACCACTAAGGTATAATAGCTTTTGTTTCTGCTTAGTATAAACATTTGTAGTGTTACTTTCTGCTTATAATAACTTTTTTTTTTTGTAGGAACTTGTATTTTTTGCTTGAAGAAAACACATCCATTGAGGCAAGGTACTTCATCCAGCTTTGATTACCATAGATTAGCAGCATAACTATTATTTGTCAATCTCATGATTTGATTTATGGATCAGCTTTGATTTCCATAGATTAGTCTTTCGCAGAGGGTATTGATTACCATACGACCCATTTGTTCTTGTTATTTGTTGTTAGATGACCGAGGCAGAAGGTGAAAATAATGACTTTATTGATTTGGACCAATTTGAAGTTGAAGTTGAAGTTGAAGGTGAAAGTTTTCAAACTACGGAAGTTAAAGCAAAATGAAGGAAATAGTCATACGTGTGGAATAATTTTGAAAATTTCAATTTGTAGAGGAAATGCTTAATAATTTTGTTTATTGATATATATATATATATATATATATATATATTATAGAAAAACGAGAAAATCATGAATTGGATGAGATAACTAAAGATATAATGGAGTTGAACATCAACAAGAACAATAACAATGATCCAGTAGCTCCACCTCTTTTTGCAAGTTCTAAACGTGTTTAACTTTGTGTTTTTATCATATTTGGGATTGTAAAATTAATTTGTTTACAATGTGTATTGTTTATTATTACTTATATTTGGGATGAAATTTTAATATTTTACAATATCCGGACTATGGTGGTGTAATTATGGTCTGTAAATCATATTGATTATTTGTGGTATATTTTAATATTTTATGTTTGATAGCTATCAGTCTATCATTTATAGTTTAATACTTGTATAAAATAATAAGATAAATTACTCAGCAAACGGGTCTAAACGTGTCAACGGGTTGAAACGTGTCGGATCGTGTTGTGTCGCATAAATTTATTGTATTGACTAACGTGTCTTAATGTGTCGTGTCGTGTCAACACGTTATCTTAAAGGGTCATGTTAGTGTTAAGATTTTTGACACGAAACCCTTAACGGGTCATGTTCGTGTTGACCCTTTAAGTGTAATGTTTATGTTCTGACACGACACGAATACAACACGATGATACATTTTGACACCGCTACCTACCACTTAGACCACTATATCTCTTACCCAAACCAAATCTCATAATCTTAGGAACTCCCGAAAGCTAGAAAAAAGTCATATCCAAGACTTTTGATAAGTAATATTCGGTCATTACAAGAAGGTGATAGTCAAAAAGACCCTATTGTTTAGCGACTAAACCGAGGTCCTTAACACAATGGTTGAGGGCGACGTCGATGGGGTGGGGTGGAGGCAAGCGAATAGCCAACCGCCAAATGTAGTTTTGTTCTAGGGGCTACGACTTCGGTCAAGAATGTGGGCTTTGTTTCAGGGAACACAAATTGACGAAAATTGCGGAACATGTCCCGAACGTGAACGAGAAATCTACGACACTTATTCAAGATAGGGATATAGGGCAATCACTGGCTCTGAGCAACTGTTTAATGTATCGATTTTTTCTAACCAAGTGCGGGAAGAGGGAGAAAGTTGATTTCCTCAGGCCTGTCAGTCGAGGTGGATAAGTAGAGAGATGATGACAATGGGTTTTCAAACTCTTTTAAATCTGGGATTCCTAACGGTCAAAATTTGTCTAATAATGGGCGACCCACGGAAAGGCTAATGATTGGGCAGTTTATAAGCCCACAAAGCCTCATATCTACAACCCATAAGGAGTCAAAAAGTAAAGCTGTTAAGCAACGGAAACTTACAAAAGCTAAAAGAGGAAAGTTACCAAAGACGTCTCAACGAAGAAGCGAGGTTCTTTATCAGTGAATGAAGTCGATATTAGAGCAGTGAAGAAGATCATTTCACCCTTACCAAAAGGTTTGGCAAATGATGGTGTTGAACATGGATTGGTAGCGGTTGTGCGACAGCCCCGCTAAGAGCAATGAAACTCCTTACTTGAAATTTTCGTGGGCTTGAGAACCCACGGGGATTCCAAACACTTCTTCATCTAATTAGGAAGGAAGATCCTAGAATTGTTTTTCTACAAGAGACAAATATTACTTCTTGCACCATGTATAGGTACACATTTCGTTTGGGTTTCCCTAATTGCTTAATAGATGATTGTAAAGGTAGAAGTGGGGGTTTAGCCCTCTTATGGAATGATATTATTAACCTGCATGTGATTAGTTACTCTGATTATCATGTGCATGCTATAATTAAGAATGATCTTAATACCTGTAAGGGATGGTTCTTAACTGGCATCTATGGGCATCTTGAAACTGCCCAGAGATACACAACTTAAAGTTTAATAAGATCCCTGGATCTCGCTCAGGACATTCCGTGACTTGTACTTAGGGGTTTTAATGAGCTCTTAGACCATAATGAGAAATGGGGTGGAAAAATGAGACCCCAAAGTTAGTTGGAGAACTTTCAATCTATTTTATAAGCTGCTATTTGATGGATTTGGGATACTCTGAATGCAAATATATGTGGTGTAATAGGAAAGAGGACAATAGCCGAATTTGTGAGAGACTTGATAGATGCCTTGCAAATTCTAAATGGGTAGATGTCTTTTCCTAATGTTAATGTAGTTCATGGGGCAGCAGCTTACTCAGACCATGTTCCTGTCTGTTTGGATATCTTGAATTTCACTGTTAGACAAGGACATAGGAGTTTCAAATTTGAAGCCATGTGGGTGGGTAATCCTAATCCAGAATGTGAAAAGATCATTAGTGACATGTGGCAAATTGGTTATTGCTCTGATGCTATGATTAATGACATCTCAAAGATTGCCACCTGTTGAGATAAATTATCAGTATAGGATCAAAACAGTTTTGGTAAAGTCCACCAGAAACTATCTAAAACTCAAGATAATTTGAAGGCTCTACAACATGAAGACCCCACTTGTCCCAGGTTAGAGGAGCATAATTCCTTAAGGGAGGAGGTCCAGTTATGATTGGAAATAAAGGAAATTATGTAGCAACAAAGATCAAAGGTGTAGTGGCTTCACTGTGGAGATCAAAACGCCATTTTTTTCACTCCAAATTATCACACAAGAAGAAGAAAAAAAAATCATCCATAAGCTGCAAAATGAGGAAGGATAGTGGAAAGAAGATGTGCAAAGGGACAAGCTAATCCGAGATTACTTTGCTAACTTTTTTACAGCTTCTACTGAAAGGGGGTCAATGGATATTTTGGATGGTATTGAGGCAAGAGTCAAAAGTGATATGAATGCTAAGCTTACAAAAGAGTATAGAGCATAGGAGGTGTTTTCAGCTTTGAGACAAATGCACCCCACAAAATCCCTTGGCCCAAATGGAATGACCCTTTTTTTTTACCCAAAATACTGGTCTATCATTGGTGAGCAGATAAGTGCAACAGTCCTAAAAGCCCTAAACACTAGTTAGTTCCCACAAGACATCAATCATACTCATTTGGTTTTAATTCTTAAGAAAAAATAACCCCACTTTAGTTGCTGACTTTAGATCAATTACCTTGTGTAATGTGATTTACAAGCTAATTTCTAATGTTGTAACAAACAAACTAAAGACTTTTCTGCTAAGTATAGTGTCTAATACTTAGAGTGCTTTTGTGTTCGAGAAATTAATCTCTGATAACATCTTAGTTGTTTACCAACTGATTCACTACCTTAAATAGAAAAGGAAAGGCAAAAATGGCTTTATGTCATTAAAATTGGACATGTCAAAAGCCTATGATCAGGTAGAATGAGATTTTCTGAATATTACTTTTGCCAAAATTGGGTTTTGCTCCTGTGTGGGTGAATTTGATTATGACATATGTTAATTTTTTTTTTTTTTTTTTTTTTTGGTGTTTGTGAATGACATGACTACTGCCCCTATTATTACATCTAGATGTATAAGATAAAAGGGACCTCCTATCCCCTTACATTTTTCTCTTATATACAGAAGGACTGATTATCTTATTAAAAAAGGTAGAAAGAGACACTTTAGTGACTAGGATTCGCATATGTAGAGGGGCACCTATACTTAATCACATGCCTTTTGCTGATGACACAATAGTTTTCTGTTGACATTGAAAATAGCCTCAAAATTTAGTTGCTCTTGGAAAGACATGAATTAGCCTCTGGTCAAAAAATAAACAAGCAGAAGACAACAATGTTCTTTAGCGAAAACGTCCAAAAACTTGTGAAGAACCAAATTATGTCTTTGTGGGGAGGCAATACCACACAACAGTATGAAAAGTATTTAGGATTACCATCTATTGTAAGAAGGGTAAGAAAATTTTCATTTGCTGAGATCAAAGGTAGGGTGGAGGAAATTACAATGTTGGATAGAGAAGTTAATCTCATAAGGGGGGAAAGAAATCTTATTAAAAGCTGTAGCTCTCTCCTTTCTAGCTTTTCTATCAGTTGTTTGAAACTTCCCCTCATCTTGTGTCAAGATTTAGAGAGGATGATGACTCAGTTTTGGTGGGACCAGAAATCAGAGGAAAGAAAGATCCATTGAGTTGCATGAGACAAAATGTGTGAATTCAAATTTAGAGGTGACATGGGCTTTACAAAGCTTAAAGTCTTTAATATGGCACTACTTGCCAAGCAGACTTGGAGGATCTGTAAAATGGAGGAGTCCCCTCTTCACAAGCTGGATAAGACCAGATATTTCCCTGAATACTTATTTTGACCCTAAAATGGGGCACAAACCTTCTTACATTTGGCAAGGGATTTGGGAAGCTTGAGAGTTACTTAAGCAAAGCTGCCAATGAAGGATAGGAAAGGGTGACACTGCTAAGCTGTGGACAGATATATGGGTCCCAGGGTTCCAATCATTGCAAATAAGAGACTTAGAAGAGAGGAAAAGGGACTTATTAGCAATGGTCAGTTCACTCATTGATGAAGAAACTAAGTGGTGGAGCATACCAAGAGTTAGAGAGCCTTCTTCAATCTAATAACTGCTTCTGCTATCCTAAAATTACTACTTAGTCCAGGGAATCATCAAGATGCATCGCTTTGGAGGCATGAGAAGAATGTTATTTATAGTGTGAAGAGTGCTTATAAATTTTTTAAAGCCTTAAAGTCCAAAGAGCATGCTGAATATTCTATTGTAAGGGATGATAGGCTACTTTGGAAAGTTCTTTGGAAAATGAAAGTGCCAAACAAAGTTAAAATTTTTGTTTGGAGAGCTTGCAAGGGGAGACTACCATCTAAGCAAATTTTGTTAATGAGAAAGGCTATAGATAATGCTAAATGTGAATTTTGTAAGGTCTCAATGGAAGATGTGGCTCAAGTAATTTTACATTGTCTTGAAGTCAAGACTATATGGCTGAGATATCTACCTGTTTTACTTGAGCTTTCTGATATTACTTCTATTAAAGACATTGCCCTAGGGATGATCAAAAGGGGAAAAAATGGCATGTTAGACATATTTTTCCTTATGGCCTAGGGATCTGGCATATGCGCAAGAAATGAGTTATTGAGAAGATTCAACTAGGTCTTCTGCAAGTAATCACTCATGCTTTGAACTTTATGAAACCTGCCACAGTATCAATTGGACTAGAACCAAATTATCGAATGGAGAGATAGGCATGTTGGTCTTTACCTCCGACTAGTTTCTTCAAGCTCAACGTGGATGCAATACTGTTTTTTAATATGAACAAAGCGGGAGTTGGAGCTGTGTTGGGAGATGATAAAGGACAGTTTATCTTGGCTACAGTAAAGGTGAGGAAGTGATCATGGAACCTGAATCAGTGGAGCTTTTGACCATGTTTCAGGGGTTGCAATTCAGTTTGCACTTGGTATCTCAAAGCTTATTCTTGAAAGTGATAGCTTAATTATGGTTTAGGCAGTCCAATCAATTGAAGAACCCCTATTCGTTCAAGGTAATCTAGTGCAAGATGTTAAATGTAAGTTGTAGCAATTTGAGTGTTATCAAGTTCAACATGTAATACGTAGTGACAATCAAGTAGCACAATCGCTAGCCAACTATGCATGACGAGTTCAAGATATTCAGATGTGGATGAGAGTTGTTCCTCCTAGTGTGTCTTAGTTTGTTTGGCTAGACTCTATGTATTTGTAATATATTTTTTTAGTAATGAAATTTATCTTTCCATAAAAATAAAGTCATTGCAAAATTGATTTAGTTTATAAAAGATACATATTTAGTGATAAAAAGCGCTATAATTTATAAATATTATAAATATAATAGATAAAACTATTTATATCCAGAGAAAATGATTTGTACGTAATTAAAATGAATAAATTTAGCACACTTTATTTAAGAAAGTAAAAACATTTAAAATTTACACGAAACTACGTCAATTTGTAAGTTTATTTTTATTTTTATTTTTTGTGTCTGTAAGTTCTCTAATAATGAGAGATAAGTAGTAGAAACACAATAGGATCCCACAAAATAATGTATTAGATAATTTTTAATGTTTTATTTTACATTATTTTAATATCTCTTTTCTTTTTTTATTTGACTTCAGGTTCTTAGTTTTCCTCTCTAACTTTTATTTTTTATATTCTTTTTCTCACTTTTCCTGCCTAGTGCCCAATCTCTCTCTCCCAACTTTACTATCTAAGCAAGCTCTCCTTCAGACAAAGACCCATTCGCTAGTTTAGTTGCGCCTCATTCTTGTCGAGTCTCTAACAACTTAGACGATGTCACCGACAACCTTTTATCACTTGATATCTCTCTATAATTAGTTGTTGAGAAAATAAGAGGAAAATTTTTGTTTGATTGTTGGAAAAATGAAAGAAAATATATTTGTTCTCTATTTAGTTGTTGAGAGGGAAAATTACAATTTGTTCTTAGTGTATTATTGAGAAAACGAATGGACATTTGTTTTGTATCTAGTTGTTGAGAAATAAAATCGTAATTTGTTTGATTATTGAAAAAATTACAAAAATAAAATAAAAGGTAGAGAGAGAGGTCTGCTGGTTATTGCTTGGTGAGGGATGAAAACGACGGCAACAACATCAAAGTTAGTTATTCTTTGAAGTTATTTTGACAAATGCATTGGTTTTTTTGCTAAGAACAACGGCGTGTGTTTGCAACGAGAGAGAGAAAAGGGAGATTGGGGCTGAGGAGGAAATTTTTTTTAGTAAATGTGATAGTGACACATCAATTTGTAAAAGAGAAATGTTAGGGAAAGTCACATTTAAGAACACTCATTCACATAAATAGTAATATATTATTGTTCATATTACTATTCATATAAGTGAATACTCTTAAATGTAGCTTCTTCTTGTAATGAAATGAAGATCGATTGGAGGAACGGCTGCCGCTTCCTGTTCCACCACTAAAATTATGTGAATGACCCCACCACTATTATTTTAAATCTTACATAGTGACTTGTATAATAACTTGCATATTAATTTCAAGGCCTATAAATATGGATTTCAGTTGTTATAAAATTCATAATAAAATATAGAGAGAGAAGAAAGTTTCAGTTATTAAGAGTTCTTAAAGAGTTTCTTATATATTTCTCTCTTGTAATAGTAGTTTCTTCTTTAGTTTCATAACACATTATTAGCACGACGGTTCTACCAATTCTGAAGCTAGTGGTCTTATTCCTCTGTAAATTTTTCAATATATTATTTGTAGTTTTTGATATATTTTATTGATGATTATTATTTAAAATCTGTGCGAATTTATAAATATATTTTCTTAGATACATATATTTATTTCATTATTTATATGTGTAAAAAATGACAAATCTTACAAAATTGAAATTTATTGCTCTTAACATATCTGGGAAAAATTATTTATCCTGGATACTTGATGCTGAAATCCATCTTGATGCGATGAATCTGGGTGAAACAATTAAAGAAGGAAATCAAACGTCCCTACAGGACCGTGCTAAAGCAATGATTTTCCTTCACCACCATCTTCACGAAGAATTAAAAACTGAATATCTTACAATAAAAGAGCCTTATATTCTGTGGAATAGATTAAGGGAGATGTATGAACACAAGAAAACTGTCATCCTTCCAAGAGCTCGTTATGAATGGTTGCATCTGAGGTTGCAAGATTATAAAAGCATTAGTGAGTATAATTCTACACTTTTTAAAATAAGTTCAGTACTAAAATTATGCGGTGAGAAAATCACCGATGATGATATTCTAAAGAAGACTTATTCTACTTTTCATGCCTCGAATGTGCCACTGCAACAGCAGTATCGAAAGAGAAAGTTCAAGAAATATTCTGAACTTATATCGTGTCTTCTAGGCTGAACAGAACAATGAGCTCTTATTAAAAAATCACCAGTTACGCCCTACTAGCTCAATATCATTTTCTGAAGTGAATGATAATAGGTTTTCATCATTCTCAGAAGTGAATTGTGCATCCTTTAGAAGAAATCGGTGGCGTAGACATGGTAGAAGAAATGATAGAAATATTGGTTCCATAAGTGACTACAGTAAAAAGAATAATAATAATATACCGTATGACCAGAAGTGGTACAATTTAGGAATGGGTAAAAATCTCCGGAATAATTTTTCAAAGAGAAGTCAAGAGGTGTGCCATAGATGTGGAATGACTAGATATTGGTCACGTAACTGTCGTACGGCCAAACACTTAACTGATTTATATCAAGCATCTATTAAGGAAAGAATAAAATGTATGAAACAAATTTAGTAGAACCATCAGATGATTTATTAGATTCAGTATATGTAGATGTTACTCATCTTGATGTCTTTGATTTCTTTAATCATCCTGAAGGTAGAATTGACTACTTAATTGGAGATGGAAGTGTTCCACTCATTAATGTATTTTCTTTCTATTATCTGTAATAAAATTTTGTATATTTTTGTAAAATCATTGATCACATTGATGAACTTTTTATCTCTGAGTTGAATGATAAAGATATATGTCTGACTGACAGTGCTAAAACTCATACAATTATCAAAGAAATGAAATATTTTCAAAATCTAACACTAAGCAGAGCCTTTTTTTGTCTATACCATATCAGGTTCATCAGATTTAATTGAGGGCTCCGGAAGAGCTTATATTGTGTTATCTAATGGCACCAAATTTTGTATTGATGATGCTCTATTCTCTTCACAATCCAGAAGAAATTTATTGATTTTCAAAGATATATGTCGTAATGATTACCATATTGAAACGACCAATAAAGGCAATAAAGAGTATCTTCTTATTACTAAAACAATATTAGACCAGAAGCTCGTATTAGAAAAACTGTCTGCTCTATATTTTGGATTGTATTATACAAAGATGAGAACAACTGAATCATATGTAGTAATGCACCAAAAGTGCATTGACCCCAAAATATTTATAATTTGGCATGATCGCCTTGGACATCCGGGATCTATAATGATGGGACGAATTATTGAAAATTCTCATGGGCATCCCTTAAAGAATCAAAAGATATTTTTACCCAATGAATCTCTATGTTCTACATATTCTCAAGGTAAGTTGATTATCAGACCATCTCCCTCAAAAGTCATTGTTGAATCTCCATCCTTTTTACAAAAGCTTCACGGAAATATATGTGGGTTTATTCATCTATCAAGTGGATTATTTAGATACTTTATAGTTTTGATTGATGCATCTAGTCGATGGTCACATGTTTGTTTGCTTTCTACTAGAAATGTTGCATTTACTAGACTTATTGCTCAGAGAATCAAATTACGAGCACAATTTCCTGAGTATCTAATTAAGATCATTCGATTGGATAATGCAGGTGAGTTTTCATCTCAAGTTTTTGATGATTATTGCATGTCAATAGGAATAGATGTTGAATATTTTGTTGCCCATACACATACTCAAAACGGTTTAGCTGAATCTTTGATCAAAATGTTTCAGCTAATCGCTAGACCTTTACTTATGAAATCAAGACTTCCTATTTCGGCTTGGGGACATGCTATACTTCATGTAGCATCATTAATTCGCATTAGACTATCTGTATATCATAAATATTCTCCATTACAGTTTGCATTTGGTCAACAACCAAATATTTTTCATCTTCGTACTTTTGGATGTACTGTATATGTTCCAATTGCACATCCACAACGTACAAAAATGGGTCCTCAACGTAGACTTGGGATATATGTTGGTTTTGATTCTCCATTTATTATCAGATATCTTGAGCCCCTTATAGGGGATATGTTTAAAACACATTTTGAGGATTGTCAGTTTGACGAATCTACTTTTCTATTAATAGGTAAAGAAAAGTCGGTGTCTGAAGCACAACAAGATATTACTTGGGATAAAAAGACCTTGTCTCAATTTGATCATCCTACAAATGAATGTAAACTGGAAATTCAGAAGATTATTCATTTACAAAATGTTACAAATCAATTACCGGATGTATTTACTGACACTAAAGGTGTAGTAAAATCTTATATTCCTACTGTTAATGCTCCAGCAAGGATTGAAGTCCCTGAATGACAAATTGTCAAAACAGCAATAGGTGAGTTTAAGACACACCTGAAGCGTAGAAGACCTATTGGTGCAAAAGATAAAATTTCCAGAAGGAAAAGAATACAAAATGAATTTGGTGTTCCTGAAAAACACGTACCAACAATACAGGCTACAAATATAATTGATGCTCCTAAATAGTTCAAATCTTCTATTCCAGAACCTCCTGAAGAGGAAACTCCTGAAAAGTATAAATCTCCTCAAAAGGGATCTCCTGAAGATGTGTTTCATGAAATATTTTCTCCTGAAGAGGAATATGTACCTGAAAATAATGAAATCTCAATATATTTCATGAATACTGGAGAAATTCTGGATAGAAATAAAACTGTTGTCGACAACATATTTTCATATAAAATGGCCTTTGTGCCGTACAAAACACGGCTTGTTGCACAATGTTTCCTGTAGAAACCCGGGATTGATTATAAAGAAACATATTCTCCCGTAATGGATGCAATCACATTTAGATTTTTAATTAGTCTGGTTGTTACAAAAGGATTAGAAATGCTGTTGATGAATGTGGTCACTACATATTTATATGGATCCTTAGACCATGACATATATATGAAAATTCTTGAAAGATATAAAATACCTGAAGTATCTACAAGTACATCTAGATTTATGTACTCTATCAGACTACAATGATCTTTATATGGGTTGAAGCAATCCGGACGCATGTGGTATAATCGCTTAAGCGAATATCTATTGATAGAATGATTTGAGAATAATCCTATATGCCCATGTGTTTTTATTAAGAAATCAGAATTCGGATTTGTCATTATTGCGGTTTATGTTGATGATTTAAATATTGTGGGAACTCTTGAAGAGATCTCAAGAACCGTTACATATTTAAAGAATAAATTTGAAATAAAAGATCTTGGCAAAACAAATATTTGTCTCGGCCTTCAACTCGAGTACTTGCCAAATGGAATTTTTATTCATTAGTCCATGTATATTGAGAAAGTTCTGAAGCATTTTTATATGAACAAAACTCATCCCCTGAGTACTTCAATGATTGTTCGAACACTTGATGTGAATAATGATCAATTTCGTCCTTGTGATGACGATGAAGAAATTCTTGGTTCTGAAATACCATATTTCAGTGCAATTGGAGTTTTGATGTATCTTACAAATTGCACTCGACCAGATATTACATTCTCAGTTAATCTGCTTGCAAGATATAATTCTGCACCAACTTGAAGACATTGAAATGACATTAAACATATCTTTCGTTACCTTCATGATACGGTTGATATGTGATTATTTTATCAACGCAGATCAAGTCCACAATTGATTAGGTATGCAGATGCAGGTTATCTTTTAGACCCACACAGAAGTAGATCTCAAACTGGATATTTATTTACTTATGGAGATACTGCCATATCATGGAGATCTGTTAAGCAGATACTATCTGCTACTTATTCAAATCACTCAGAGATCATTACTATTCATGAAGCAAGTCGAGAGTGTATTTGGTTGAGATCAGTAATTCAACATATCCAAGAAAAATGTGGACTCCCCATGATCAATAATAGTCCAATAATTTTATATGAAGATAATACTGCTTGTATCACTCAAATCAGAGGAGGATATATCAAAGGTGACAGAACCAAACATATTTCACCTAAATTCTTTTATACTCATGAACTTCAAGAGAAAAATGAAATTGATGTCAAGCAAATACGATCTAGTGATAATCTAGTAGATTTATTCACAAAGGCATTACCAACTGCTACATTCAAGAAGATTGTGCATAACATTAGAATGTGAAAACTCAAAGATATATTGTCATGCACTTTTCAGGGGGAGTAAATGTCCTATAGATTTGTGCTGATTGTACTCTTTTTCAATCGCTAAGGTTTTGTCCCACTGGGTTTTCCTTTGCAAGATTTTAATGAGGCAATCTTAAAGCACTTGTGGATACATAAGAAGACTGTACTTTTTTTATTTTGCTATTAGTTTTTCTTCCCATTAGATTTTTCCTTGACAAGGTTTTAATGAAGCAGATTTTTTATGGGCGGTCATTTAAGGAGGAGTGTAATGAAACGAAGATTGATTGGAGGGACGGCTGCCGTCCCTTGTCCCACCACTAAAATTATGTAAATGACCCCACTACTATTATTTTAAATATCGTATAGTGACTTGGATAATAATTTCAAGACCTATAAATATGAATTTCAGTTGTTATGAAATTCATAAGAAAATATAGTAAGAAGAAAATTTTAGTTATTAAATTTTTAAAGAGTTTATTATATATTTTTCTCTTATAATATAATTTCTTCTTTAATTTTGTAACACATTTTATATTTTTGTTTGTGAAAATCTTTTTTAAAATTTCTCCGTGTCTCCGTCCTCATCATAACAATTATTATAATAATGGAGCGCCAGTGATAAAGAGAGCAGGCGTTTTAGGTTTTAAAAAGAGGGGCTAGGGTTTTAGCTTTGCTGCTTCAGCTGCTTCAGCTTCTTCGACTAACATCTCCGATCTCTCCATAGCTCCCCTTTCCCCCAACAAAACAACACACGAATACAATGAGCAATGACAAGGATAACTTCAACATGTCCGATCTCAACGCCGGTATTCTCTATCTCCATATAAACCAAAACCTCTTCTCTGTTGTAAATCTTATGTGCTAATCTATTTTTGCAATGTTGTTTAATTTTTCTTGGCGAAGCTCTCAACCAGGAGGATCGAGCAGGCCTGGTTAATGCTCTCAAGGTTAGTAACTTTGTATCCGTGTCTCTCTTTGGCTGTGGATGGTACAAGTAAAAATGAAACAAAGACTGTAGATAAATTGGCTCTACCAATCAGAGTGGCACTGCGTTTTTTTTCTTCTTTAATTGGAACTTGGCCCGTGTTTGGCTATTGCTTAACAGCTTGAATTTCTGTACCCGTGTTCCTGAATTTGTTGTCCTTCTATTTTGCTCTCAATAATAAAACTCTGTTTGAGCTGGAAATTCGTTGACATCTTATCTTTGCTTTTAGGGTTTGATTAGCTAATGGTGCTAGAGTTTCTTGCTGTTGTCTGCAGGATAAGATACAGTCTCTTGCTGGGCAGCACTCCGATTTGCTGGAGAGTCTAACTCCCAAAGTCAGGAGACGTGTCGAGGTTCTCAAGGAGATCCAGGCATGTCTCTGCCTTGCGAATAATGCTTTAGTAATAATTTATGTTCTTTAGTGCTAGATTTCTTTTTATTTTCCCAATTTATTTAATCACCAACTTTGTTTGATGAATTCGCTTTGTTGTTTATCGAGCTATGAATGTATTGTTTTGGGTGTGTGTGTGTGTGTTATATGGTGTGCCAATGCCAATGTGTTCTTTCAGTTTCAGTTGGCAATTGCATTTACTGAGGACCTCTTTTTCTAGTCGAGATTTGTGAGGAAATGCTCCCAATAATGTTTTGTGTGAGGGGTGTTCCTGGATTCACTGATAAAAAATAATGTTTTATGTGAGGGCTGTATCTATTTTTTTATTATTATAGAAATTTCATCAAAAAATAGTTTTTAAAAGTATCTGGAGCATGCCAATCTGTTGGATCCCACATGGTGAGACCTTAGTGTGATTCATATACACTGATCTTGCTGCGAGAGCCAAACTTTTAATACAATTTGAAACTTTGGCAGAATAACACCATTGAAGTCCATCCAAGGATTTAGGTGATTACTTACACTGATAAAGTCTTAACTCCTGTTTTAACTTTGTCTAGTTTTGACCTACTCAATTTGAAACGAGTCCAACTGAGCAAAGCATAGTTTCTATACTATTGCCCTTTTCAGATTGTAGCCATGTGCACAGTGCCTTAGAAGGCTTTCACCTGCTTTCTAACTCCACATACTGCAATAATTTTGATGCAAGCTTTTTTCATATTATCTTCATTTCTTACAAAATATAATAAAATTGTGCGTTATTTTGCATAATGCCTTATGTCATATTTTGTCGGTTAGCTTTTGTTTTTCTTGTTCTTTTTGTACTATAACTTGAGTTTCTTACATATGTTTTAATGTACAGGGCCAACATGACGAGTTAGAGGCAAAATTTTTAGAGGAGAGAGCAGCTCTTGAAGCCAAATATCAAAAGTTATATCAACCATTGTATACCAAGGTATCATACTGGTCTATTCTCCAATAAGGATGAGAAAGTTAGTTGAGCTCTCTCTCTCTCAAACACTCCATATGCTTCTTGATCTCCACTTCTTTTTGGTTTAATGTATCATGCAAACTGAAGAAAGTCTTCCTAGGTTATTTTAGTGTTGCACTACATAGTCACGATTTGTTACTTTCCTGTTAATTACAGAGCCCACCAACTATTAACAGTGGTACTTCACCTAAGAACTATACCTAGGGGTCTGATAAGCCTCCGAAGAATTAACTCCAGCCATTCCTGGTGCCTTTTGCTTGCTTTTCATAATGCTTCATGTGCTGGATACTGACTCCTTTTCAACTAACGTGACATACATTAGTTCTTGTGTATCCCTTTACCCTGTTTCATAATTTCCTAAATGCTCCCTTTACCCTGTTTCATAATTTCACTGAATGCTCCCTCTACAGTGTTTATAATTTCACTGAATGCTTGCAGCGATATGAAATTGTAAATGGTGTTGTTGAAGCTGAAGGAGTTACTGATGAGGCAGCTATGGAAGGAGAAGATAAAGCTGCTAAAGGTAACTGCTTAATATCGATCTAGTACCTGAAACTTTTTTCCCTTGGGTGGGTTTCATTTGTTGCTTGATGTTGAATTATGTGCTTATGCAGAGAAAGGGGTGCCTGAGTTCTGGCTCACTGCAATGAAAAATAATGAAGTGCTAGCTGAGGAGGTCAGCCTTGTGAATTATAATTTTCTGTGCTTGGTGCTTCTATATGATTTTATGTGAAATTGAGGTTTCCTTGTGTATGCAATTAGATATCCGAACGTGATGAAGGAGCTCTGAAATATCTCAGAGATATTAAATGGTGTAGAATAGATAATCCAAAGGGGTTCAAGCTTGAGTTCTTCTTTGACACAAATCCTTATTTCAAGAACTCTATCTTGACAAAGACATATCACATGATCGATGAAGATGAACCAATTTTAGAGAAAGCAATTGGGTACCTACACATATTACCTTGCTATTGCACTGAAATCTTTTATTTTATAATTGATTATATGATGAGCTTGTGCACAGCTATTTTTTGATCGCATACTTTTGGTGCCTTTAGTACGGAAATTGAGTGGTATCCAGGAAAATGCTTGACTCAGAAGGTCCTTAAGAAGAAGCCTAAGAAGGGATCGAAGAATGCGAAGCCAATTACGAAAACTGAAAGTTGTGAAAGTTTCTTCAACTTTTTCAGTCCACCTCAAGTCCCCGAGGATGATGAGGATATTGACGAGGATGCTGTATGAACAATATCACAACATTAAAAAACGATTGATGAATATTGACTCTTTATTTTGTACTTGATTTTATTTTTATTCTATTTGAGCAGGCCGAGGAGCTCCAAAATCAAATGGAACAAGATTATGACATTGGGTGAGAATATAAATAATTTTTCATCCATAATCAGGTTTATTAAGTGGACATTTTGTTCATAGGTTGTGGCTGTAGTTGAATTGAAATCTTTTGACAACACAGCTTGAATTTCATTATAGTTTAATTATAATGCTTTATGTAGGTCAACTATTCGAGATAAGATCATTCCCCATGCTGTATCTTGGTTTACTGGGGAGGCTATTCAGGAAGATGAGTTCGGAGACATGGAAGATGATGAAAATGAAGATATTGAAGAGGATGATGATGAGGAAGAGGAGGACGATGAAGACGAAGATGAAGAAGATGATGATGAAGAAGAAGAAAGTAAGACGAAAAAAAAGGTGAGTTTTTTAACGATTTATATTTGCCAAGTTTTAGATTTATTTTTGGTTAAGCTTAAGTGCGGAAACGGTTGTTGGGATTTTCATTATTAACTTTTTTGTCCTTGTGTTTCTAATTTGATCATCTTGTTCTTTGGACTCGCAAGTTTTTTCCATTAGAATCTTTATCAAATTCCCGTTAAATAGTCAACTAGAATTTTCTTGTGGCTTGTCGAGGGCTAAAAATAATAAATAAATATATGGTTTAAAAAAAAAGAATAATCATCTTAAAAATCATGTAGAAAAATCTAAAAAATAAAAAATGCACGACAACAATAAACATACCAAAAATACTTTAGAAGTCAACTTTTTTATTTTTATTTTTTTAAAAGATGTAAAAAAAAAGGTACTAAAACTTTATTTTTATTTTTTATGTCGGGGAACCTTTCCAAGGTAGGGTCCTTTGGACCCATCCCTGCAGAGTAAATCGTGGTCTCGTGCATCGCACCCTCAGAAGTTTCCTTACATGGAACTTGTTAAATCATTGGCTTTTCACCAGAGAGTGTGGCCCCGAAGGATTGTTTGCATCCACGAGATATTGAACCTTGGACCTTGAAGGGAGTGATATTCCAAGACCAAGGCCTTCACCACTTGGGCCAATCCCTTGGGGTTAAGGTATTAAAACTGAACAAAGAGAAGTAGAAATGAACGATGATAAGAAGAGGGGAAAACGGTAAATTTAAGTAGAAACGAATGATGACAAAAGGGAGGCCTCTGCCACTCTCCCACCAAGTCTAGTTGACCTCAAGTGTTGCCTGAGTTGGTGGACATGAATTGGCTTCCTAGGACACTTCTAGGCTGACCTCGAAGTCCCCCCAGGTTGGCCAACCCAGGTCAGACCTTGGTGCCCAACCTAGGTTAGTTGTGGCAGGCTTTTTAATGGCTTTTGTGAATATCTCAGTTTTGGTTTTAACTTTTTGTAGGTTTTCATCTTGTGCCTTTTCTGTTTGTGTTTAATTTTTTTTTAATAATAACGTTTAGTTTTTTGTTTTATTTTTTACGACGTTTTTACTTATCAAAAAAAAAAATATTAGATTTTTTAAAAATGATTTGTTTATCATATTTGATCTCATTTTTTTTGTTTAATTTTTTTGTTCATATTTACTATTTTTAGGCACATGTGGATACCTGGCATGTCATGTTAGTTTTCTGTTTGATTATTTAACGGAAATTGACTGAGGGTTTTGATTAAAAAAAAATTACAATCTCTAGGAGCAAAATGAAAATAGAAATTGGAGAAGCAAATGCTGAAAGTGTAAAATCAATGAACTGTTTTTGTACTTAAACCCCTTTATTTTTATTTTTATTTATTTTGTTTTAAAAGATGGTACTAATCATTATTTGTCAAATTGATTTGGAATCTTTTTGCAGCCATCGGCCGGACACAAGGTGCCGTACTTGCATTCCTATTTCCCCTTTTCCGTTATCATCAATCTAAACACCAGGCGCCCCAAAAAAAAAGATATATGATGCCTATCCTAATTGCTTTTGCTCTTCTTTTTCCGTTATTGTTATAAATTTAATTAGAACTTCCTAATCAATTGTGTTGTAATCTGTAGAAGAGTGGAAGAACACAAGCTGTGGATGGACAGCAGGGTGAGCGGCCTCCAGAATGCAAGCAACAGTAGGGTAGTCGAGTTTTCTGTAGCAGCAGATGTGATATGCGTGAGTTGCAAAATGTTAATCAGAAAGGGCTGCCGATTTTGAACTTTTTTTTTTGTTAATTTTTAATTTTTATCATTTCATTTTTTTTTCTTCCTAACGTTATCGGAGGAATGATATTGGGTCTTTTTTTTTCTCCCTTTCCTTATCTTGATGTTGGTTTAAAAAGACTGGTTATATAGTGGAGATATGCCCTGTGATTTGTTGATGCATGTAGCGGTTACCTTGAATGTTTCCAGAATTGCTCCTAGTAGATCAACGTTTTGAAGTCCCGTGTTCTGATTGCTTCATTTTCTCTGTGAGTGCTTAAGGTGAGGTTTGGATAACAAGTTTAGATAAGATAAATTGAGATAAAAATTAGAAGTTGAATAAAATATTGTTAGAATATTATTATTATTTTTTAAAAATTTAAATTGTTTATTATATTTTGTGAGAATTTAGAAAAGTTGGAGGTCTATTACTCGATCTGGGTATCAATTTGATCATGAGCAATTCTATGTATCATCTTCCACAACGCATCACGCATTATACTTTTTTTTTTAAATTATTTTTGAGTTAATTTTTTTAAAATTAAATGAATTTTATTACCCATTTGCTATATATCAAATATTTAGTAAAAGAAAAAAAGAAATATAGTATGTGGTGTGGAGGATGATGTATAGAATTTATCGTAAGCAAATTTTGTAAAAAAAAAAAAAAAATGGTCTACATAAAATTTTACACATTATAATTAAATGTAATATTTTAGATTTTAAAACTCTTTTTACTGTAAATAGACCTAAAGTATTATATATATATATATATATATAAATATATTTATCAAAACCTAAAGTATTATATTGAATCATGTTTGTGTGCAAACATCTCCAAGAATAACTAACTCGTTTGAAGTTAGATGTGAGATGAGATGAGTTATGAATAGTAATAAAATGAATGATTGAGATGAGTTGAAATTTAAAATGAGTGGTTGAGATAAGTTAAAAGTACGAAATAAGTTGTGAATAATAAAATTTAATTTTAAAAACAAATCAGGGTGACTGAAGTTTAACTCAAAACTTTTAAAGTAATTATGCTAAATTCACAATTTAGGTAAGAGTTGTTATAAACCATTTTTTATTTTTACTCTTACCGTCTCAGAATGGTTTAGATTTATAAATAAAATTGTTAAAATATTTATTAATTTTAAAAATTAAATATGTTTTATAATAAAAATTCTATAATTTATAAAGTAATTATTTATAATATTTGTGTGATGCAAGAGACGGACTAGATCCGCTGGTATAAAAAGGAATAAAGGATGCATTACAGAATGAATAAATCTTAAGCGCATCCACTGTAGGCAATATCCAGCGAAGCCATTACGTGGAGACCGGTCACTGAACCGGTTCAATTACCCCCTGCCCGGTTCAATGGACCCCCTGCCCGGCTTCTTCCCCCTTCTTCCTTCTTCTCTCGTCTCTCAGCTCTCTCACTCTCTGTCAACTCCCGCCCCCCTTCCCCCTTCTTCCTCTCTCGTCTCTCAGCCCTCTCACTTTCTGTCAACTCCCGCCCGCCTTCCCCCTTCTTCCTCTCTCGTCTCTCAGCCCTCTCACTTTCTGTCAACTCCCGCCCCCCTTCCCCCTTCTTCCTCTATATATATACAGTTGCGTAAAAGCAAAAGACGCGTCCAAATTCACGGGCAGATTCAAAGACCGGAAAACACTTTTCGTTGAAAGCAAATACGAGCGACGAGGAACCAACCTCTCTCCATGCCCGCCACGCCAATCGAACGGGAAAGTCCAAACCTGGCCGTATAGTATAGTCTTTGAAATCTTCGAAATCTCCAGTTCGCAGTCCACCAACGGCAGCCTTCTCACCTCCTTTTTGACGGGATTTTCACACTGAATCTTCTAACACCCTTCGCCTTTCAATTGGCTTACCTGTAAGCGGGACTTCGAGTCCTTTTATGGGATTGAATTTCCCCGGAATTTAGTCGACTCAATGTATAACTGAGTTGATTGATTTCTAGGTTGTGGGAGAGGATGGATGCTGAATCGGAGAAAGTCTATGTTGCAGTCGGAAATGATATCGACGATGGAATTAGGACCTTGGCGTGGACGCTTAGAAAATGGAATTCTAATCCAATCTCCGTCGTCATTCTCCATGTATCTGACAACGTCTTCCCAGATTTTGTCTACACACCATGTTCCTATTTTTCGAATTTGTTTCAGTTTTCTTGCATTTGTGAGTTGGTCTGAGATTCACTCTTGTTAGTTTCATGTTTCCGTCTCAGTTGGGAAACTACCTGCAAGGGTTGTAGCTGAGGAGAAACTAGAAGTTCTTAACAAACACGAACGAGAAAAGATTGACAAGTTGCTTTCCAATTATATAAATTTCTGCGGCCAGGTTTCATTCTTTTTTGCGTCTCCGATAGCTTTCTGGGATTTCGGACGGTTTTCTTAAAAAAAAAAAAAAAAAATTGTCAACGGTTTTCAGAATTTTCCTTTCGTTCATAGGTAAAGTGTGAGATATTGAAAGTCGAGAAACATGACGAACCCGAACAGAGGCTCATCCTAGATTTGATTTCTCGCCTCCAAATAACCAAATTAGTCATGGGATTCACATTCATGAAGTCCTCGTCGTGGTATGCATTTCTGGTTTCAATCTCATGTTTTTATGTTTTGAATATTGCTTCCTGAATTTGCTCCATTTTTTATCTGCCATTATTGATTGTCCAATCTCTGTTTTTTCTTTCTGGTTTAACCTCAATAGGAAATCAAAGGGCATGATTATTAGCGGGTCGTTTTTCATTCATCAGCACAAGCCCGATTTTTGCGAGTTTTACATAATTTGTGGAGGAAAGCAGGTGTTCCTTAGAGGACAAAAAGATCAGGAAGAAATCATGGAGGACGAGGACAATCAAGGAGTTACGGTTGCAAGAATGAGAGATAAGTCTTCTCTCACAAGTTGGGCAGGGAGATTAATGTTCTCCGGTCAAACAAATCCCCCAGAAAGAAATTCTCGTTCCACCCCTACTTCATCATCAAATTTGGAACCACGCAGTTCACAAATTCAGTGGGAGATTCATGTCCAAGAAATTGAGAGTTATTTCCAGCAGTTGTTGTCTTCAGATTTGGATGCAGATGATCCTGCCCAGGAGAATGAGAGACTCGAGGCTAGCCCAGAAGAATCTGAGAACACTGATTCCACCATGGTAACTAAAATATGATAGATATTTTTTCTTTCGCAATTTGTGATTGTATTCTTTTTTTCTTAACAATTTGTGACTGTATTCAATACTGTTCATCAGCTGCAACTACTGTTTTTTGTTTCGATTCGGACTAGGGGAGTAGGTTTATGAAAACGATGTTTTTGGTCACCAAGTCCATTTTCGCTTCTTTAACACCGACGATTTTTCCCCACTTATCCTTATTTTTTCTTGGGGGTGTACCCTGCCAGCAGTTTGACAGTGCTGGTATATGTGGGTGTGTTTCGAGCGGACCCAAGGCCATTTTCCATGTTCCGTCTCCTTCTAGTTGTCAGTTTCGATACCATTTCATAGTTACATTGATTCTTTACTAAATATATATTGGCATTTTTATCAGAGTCCCGAAGAAAAAATCGAATCTCTGAGGATTAAAATTAGACAAACCCAGCAGGAAGTTGAATTGAGGAGAAAAGAAGCCAAGGACAACATTGAAAGGCAATCAAAAGCTGAACGGATCCTTTCTTTATGCATTCCACGGGTAATACAAGCTGTCCTTTAATTTTTTTTATTTGTAATAAAAAAATTTATTTGAAAACAAAAATAACTAGTCGCACATCAGCAATTTTCTTGTAAAATTTCTTTATGATTTATCTTGGTTTCTCAGAAAAAAAATATTAATAATGAATCTGTCCTTTAATTTTGATGCAGGCTGAAGAACTTGAAGCTTGGATAAAAGAGGAGGTTAAGAATCGATCAGAGTTGGAGAAAAGATTAGATGAAGAAAAGGAACATATGAACGAAGTATTAACTGACACTGAAGAAAGTAAGAAGAGGCTGAGTTCCATGATAGAGCTCCAAACTGAGCTCTCCAACAAGCTGCAGATTTCGACATTGGCTAAGTCACACGCCGAGGCCCAGCTGGAGAAAGCAGTGGTGACAAGGGCAGAGATGGTGAGGGAAATCGAGGAATTGTGGAGACAAAGGGATGTGTTCAATAGGAGAATCGAGTTTTGCCGAGAAAAAGATGCCATTGGAATGGTCTCAAAGCTTAATGGAGTGAGCTGTAGTTACAGAGAGTACACGTCCGAGGAGATCAGATTAGCAACGGAGAATTTTTCGGAGAGTAAGAGATTGAAATCTGGAGGGGAGTGGACGAATGTGTATAGAGGGCGTTTGAAGCATGGCACAGTAGCAATCAAGCTGCTGAGTTCGATTGCTGTGAGCTATCCGATGCAGATTTCCAAGCTAAGGTACTATTCAACGTGTCTTTATACTTCAGTCATTTTAAATAATATGCCTTTTATATCCATAATTTTAAGTGTGTGTACATATGTAAATAAGATGTGTGTTTGAATCTAATAACGTTGAAGGAAATGATTTTTATGGCATAAAAGCATGCAAATTTTTTTAGAATTTACATAAAAAAAAATCATTTCTTTTCAATGGTGGAGATCGTTACTTTTTAACAAGAGATTTGTGCACCCTAGTATTACTATTTACTATGCATGAAAATATATTAAAAACAAATCAGAAATTTAAATTAGGACGCTGTTCAAATTTACTATGCATGATTTGTGCACCCCAGCGGTGATCGCTGGGAATGTCCCCTATTTCAATTTTTGTTTTTTTTTCCTCTTTCCTCACATTTTCTAAATATATTTAAATATCTTTAAGACATAAAAAATATACTAATAGTCATTTATTTAACTATTAAACAAAAAGACTAAATACATGAACACTCAAAATAAATGAACAAAATCATGGCTATACTATCATCTTTCTATAGACTAACAAATTAGCAATATTATATAATCGTAAGATTAATCAATTTTAGCCAATGGCCCTTCACTTTAGTCGCATTTTTTTTACATTTAACCTGATTTGATATGATATATTAAATTATAAAATTATTTTTATTATAAAATAAAATTAACATATTTAATAAAATCATGTTAATTTATAATTCTTTCATAAAATCTTCTATAATTATAACTTTTTCAATCTTTATTATTAAATTTTCATTGGAGAATGAGTCTCCTAGCACTAACCCTTATTTTTATTGGTTCCAAGACATTGATTGTCTTCAGAGTTCAGATTGTTCCATGCTTCCAAGTGTTTTTTTTTTAATTCTTTTTGTGTAGCTCTCGATCAGTATAAAACTGGTTGATCAAAGTATGATTAGTTAAAAAACACTTGATTTCAATTGAACCTCAATTTAATTAATTCTGAATATTTTTCCTATTTTATATTTGTAAGTTGAGTTTAGTATTGGTCCTTCATATATAAATCATTTATAAAAATGACTGACTTTCTCTGTTATTTGTAAAATTAATTGACAGAGATTGGTATGTTTGGATGGTGAGGAGTATTAAAAAAAGTTGTGAATAGTTAATAAAAAAAATAATAATTAGAATATTAAATAGTAATGAAAAGTAATGAATAATAATAAAAAAAAGATAATAAATAATAATAAAATATTCTAAAAATATTTGAGAATACCTTATCACCCAAACTTAATCCCGTATTTGATTATTTTAATAAACTGAATGAACTACTTTCATTACTTGTCGGAATAGTTGACCCATCCATTTGGTTTGGGTTTTATCTGGTCGAGTCATATTCACAACTATATTAAGATTGTCATACACGTCAGATATATAAAATATCCAATCTCAGGCAATAATCTTCTCTGGCTGAGAGAAATAAAATTAAAGCATTAATAATAAAAAAAAACAACAAATAAAAAAATCAACAAGCATGTGATTACAAATAGGAGTGTTAAATCATGTTAATGTCATATCTGTGTCATGTCAAAAAATATATATATATATTATATTATATAGATTAACTCTAATCCAACCCGTTAAATTTATCGTTTTAAAATCTTAAATCTTAATATGATCCGTTAACATAACGGGTTGTGTCGTGTTAACCCGTTAGGATTCATTAGTAAATATTATAAAATAAGTTAACATGAAATAATACGATACGTTTTAGCTTGTTTATGTAAATGGATTGAATATGTCTGAAATGAACCTGTTTGACTAAATTAAATTTGACATAATTTTATATAAATATTAAAATCACAATATCTATAAAATTTACAATACTAACTACAAGTCTAAATTACAACCTAAACAATAAAAATATTGAAATTAAAATTTTAACCCTTATACTTTTAAGTATAAGGGTATAATTTTATTTTTAATTTTCTTAATGTGTCATAACGTATCATAATGGGTCAAAATAGGTTGATTCACTATCAGCTTGATAAATAATCGTATTGTAACAGGTTAATCCGTCTTGACCCGAAACCCATTAAGATTAAACTCTAATTCGCTATTATCGTGTCGTGTTCGTATTAGATTAATGAGTCGTATAACATATTACCACTCCTTATTATAAGGGATATAAGGGATGGGTCTAAAATATATAATATAAAAGAATAAATTTTAAGCGCATCCACTGTAGGCAATATCCAGCTAAGCCATTACGTGGAGACCGGTCTAAATCACTGAACCGGTTCAATCACCCCCTGCCCGGCTTCTTCCCCCTTCTTCCTTCTTCTCTCGTCTCTCAGCTCTCTCACTCTCTGTCAACTCCCGCCCCCCTTCCCCTTCTTCCTCTCTCGTCTCTCAGCCCTCTCACTTTCTGTCAACTCCCGCCCCCCCTCTCCCCCTTCTTCTTCTCTCGTCTCTCAGCCCTCACTCTCTGTCAACTCCCACCCCCCCGCGTGCCAGCGCCAAAATCGACGCCCCGCTCGTCTCTCAACCCCAACGTGAAGCCGTCCCCCCGAAATCGAGCCATCCCGAAATCGATCCGTCAGTCCCCAAGCCCTCTCTCAACGCGAAGCCGTCCCCCCGAAATCGAGCCCTCCCGAAATCGATCCCTCAGTCCCAGACGATCGAAGCCATCCCCCCGAAATTGAGCCCTCCCGAAATCAATCCCTCAGTCCCCAAGCCCTCGGTCCACCAACGCGAATCCGTCCTCTCCGCCGACGCGAAGCCCTCTGTTCGCCAACGTGAAGCGGCTTGTAGGTGCCCTCCTGTAGATGTACCGGTTTCTTGCCTGTACATGCTTAAAGACTAAACCCTCCCTGTCGGGAATGATAAGGTATCTAGAGTTTAACATTTGTATTTTGTTCAAATTATAGTTGTTTTTTTTTCAATTTTTCGTAGTTGGTTGCTTGAAAGTGTGGTGAGACTTTGAAGTTCTGTTCTTACATATGAAGATAGTATGGTTTGCTTGCGTTGGCTTTTCCATTCTTGTTCTTACTCTGATTTTCGAAGTTGCTTACATATGAGAAGAATAATCTGTTGTTTAAAATTAGGTTCCAACCTCGAAAATGGAAATCCAATGTATATATTCTACTCGTATTCTCTGAATCCAGACTAAGTGCTTGATTTTCTGTTTATATTACTCTTTACTAATCTAGTGTGAACATTTTCTTTCGTGAAAAATGAAAGCGCCGAAAAATCACCCAGCCATCTCCGAGAACATAATGCTTATTTGCAGAAAAATCACCGAATTATATATTTGACATATATATATATATATATATTGGACGATTTCTCGGTACAATCTATATATTGTAATGTTATTTGAATATATTGTAAATATTAATCTTCCTGTTTTTCTTTTTATTCTAATATCCCTGTTTTTTTTTTTTAGAAAATTACATTGTTTTAATATACCAAAAACAGAGCAACTCCAACGACTATATATCTGACCATTTCCATCAAATTCTACCGAAACACCCCTGTTTTTGCTCAGCGTAAACAAAGTACACATCCTCCTGCTTCCAACCAATGCAGCAAATAATGATTCATAGCTGACGAAGACGTACTACAAGGTTAATTAAGTTACACAATTCGGTTCATCCTTAGGCGTAATTTAGATCATCTTCTAAATTATTTGTGACTAGTATTTGGCCATCTTTTTTGAGCACACTAAAATGACGTCAACGAATCAGTTTACTGGGTGCCAATAAGTGTTTGAGGAAAAAACGGGGTGATAAATAACTGTCTGGAATAAAATTTAAAATTTTCTTAGAGATGTGTTTCATATTATGCCGTGTAAATCGACATCGTTTGAGACATTTAAAAAAAACCATTTCGACTACAAATACTCTCTACAAAAGTTCAAACTTTAAACCATTTGTACTTTTCATGTAATTTTTTCTCACACTTTGTTCTTTGCCTCCCCTCTCTCTCTATCGAAATCGTGCAAAAGTTTAAATATGTATGTTCCAATTGTTCTAAAACTGGTAAGTAACAGGTAGTTGATGTATTATTTTCATTATATTGCTCTTTCGTTTATGCTTGCCCTAAAACTGTTTCATTTATGTAAGAAATAGTCGATCCGTAAAAATTTCATGGTATCTGTAGGCTCTCACTCGCTTGCACCAGGCCCTTCTATATTGCTGCAACTGGACTTTTTGGGTGTGGAATTGCCGTTGCCGCATCTAAATTGCACCGGTTAGTGATTTATTGTTTTCCCACTTTAATTACTTTCAAAACCTGGTTTCAATATATGTGTTTTAGTTTTAAAATGAATTAGAATTGAAGCACAATATCATTTATAAATTTATAGTGAAAAGGAAATAGTTTGATAATTATTATTTATAATTGTATTTATGGTAAAAAATAATTGTTGTTGTTTATTATCGTGGGCTCTAAGTAATAATTTACTGTCCATGATTATAGACCAATCATTTGATTTTTTTTTTTTGTTCTTTTAGAAAAAAATTTGTTGGTTTTGTTCTAATTTAACTATTGTAGCTTTATTGCATCTGCTGAACATGGAGTTTGTTTTCTGTTTTCTGCTAATGATTCAGTTTGATTAATTGTGCTAATGAAAATCTGAAAGAGCAGCCATTTGATTGTATTATGGATATTAATTGTGATTATGCGCTATTGTTTTAATTATTTTTTTTCTTTTCAAATCTGGATATAGAATATTTGTTTGAAGATATGGATGTGTTTTTGGGGCTTTACATTAGAGCAATATCTATTTATATATAGATATTATAACATGATAAAAAAAAAAAAATAGATGTGCATGAAAATTAACCCACATGTTTGACCAGATTAATGACCATATTTAGATAAACCAGTTTGCTTCAGTAGCAGCTTGGTTTCAGTTTGGTAGCAGTTTTTAACATAATTGTACTGTTGTCATATGTCATGAAAATAAATAATAATTTATGACATAATTCCTATCTTTAAAATGAAGTGAAATAGTGGCCATCATGGAAAACACTGGTAATGAAAGAACAATTTATTTGTCCAGTAAAAATAATATATTTTATTATGGAAACCCAGAAACATATTAGAAAACAATAGATGTGCATGAAAATTAACCCACATGGGATGATGGTTGTCATGTTCAGATAATAACCCACATGAAATTATACATCAGAATAATAGATGGGAGGTTAAATATATTAAAAATTTCTGGAACATTGGCTACGTGTCTTGCAGAGGTATAAGTAATTAACATGGAGGCTAAGATTTGGTACTAAGGGACCTATCACTCTTACAGGGTTGTGTTCAATGTTGATCTCTTTTATTGATTGCTTCTTACTACTGTTAAAATAGCTAAGCTATTTTTTGAAATACATCGTTATTCTTCCACAAAAAAGGATCACTGTTATGAAATCATTGAATTTTGCGGGTTTTAAATACCTTTAAAAACAAGGATTCTTAATCCTAGGACTTGGCCCCATCAAATCAGGGTAGACATGCAGCAAAACTACAAAATAAACAAAATATAGTTCAAAAGGAACGGTGGGAATATTCTAAAATGTAATTGGTTGGTAGTTTTTTTGGGGACAGCTGTTTGGAAAATAATATTGTAAGAGTTGGCAGTAATATTCATCTATTTGGATAGGCGTTGGAACAAAAAGGAGTACCAACTTGGCATGAATAACTCCAAGAGCTGCTTCTTATAATTTACAACATTATTTTGAATATACTTGGAGTATGGGAGTTTAACACAAACAGCCTGGGAAAGTTCCATGTTAATCTAAATTATGTGCACTTGATCCTCATGGTTAAATAGATTCTTGAATGAGAGGGAGGCTTTTGTTAGGGAAGTAGAGAAAATAATTATTACTCTCGAGTTTAAGACTGCTTTGGCATAAAATAGAGACCTTCCAAATTCTTTCTTCATGATTTTAAGAATAATTGAATAGGAAAATAAGAACCAATCCTATTTCCCTGTTCATCAACCAGGATTTTATAATTTGTTGCAGTCCTTCCATAGTCCTTGAAGCCATATCTGATGCACTATAAATGAAAATTTATATCATAATAATTCCAGGAAACAGAGAGGACAAGGAAACAAAGGGTGGGGCAGGGGTAGAGAGAACTAATTTCTTATGAAATTAAGATTAAAAGAAAGGCTTGTGTTTCCATCTTTAAATTTAAAATAGAAATACGTTAATTAGGTTTATAACAACGAATTCCTTATTATTAACCGTCCTATGCCAAAGACGAATATTGATATAATGAGCCACCAAAATTTCTACAATTCTGAATGCATCATCATTTTGGCATCAAGAACCAACATAATAGTATTAAGTAATCTATTATTTCTTCATTTGATGACATTTATATGCTAGCTACATAATTTTTCAGATAACAAAAAAGTAACCAATATGTATGGTTTCAAATTTATACAAGATTTATATTTGTATACATGCAGTTGTCCCAAGTGTACCAAAAGCAAGGCAATCGTGTACAGGTTTATTAGACATGATCAAGTATTCTAGATATGAATTACCCAAAATCGCTAGGCAGAGAGATCCAAATGCACAGGCCCTAGGTTTATTAGACATGATTTGCTTAAAGTAGAAAAAATAGATATCTCCTTTTGGTCTGACTTTTGTTCCAATTCGTATTTAATATTTAGTTTTGCGTTTATTTTGTTATATTCTACAGAACCATATATTTTTTTATACGCACATCATGCTTAAATCTATACCATAGTTTCTTTTAAAAACTAAAATTTTGAAAGAAATGGATTTAAATGGTAAAAGACAAGTTATTATATAAGGTGCAGGTATTGTATTGCCAGCCTTGGATTATGGTTTATTAAGTCTTTATGGACATGATAAATGTTATTATCATGTCAAGCACTCATAGGTAGTTATATATAATATATGTAATATATATATTTTCAATTACGAATAAATTATTGACCTGAATATTAAGGTAGATGCTTCAGAATGCGTCTTTGTTTCCAGCGTATGCGTCTTTATTTCGTAAGACAAGTTTATTGGACATATGATCAAGTATTTAAAATCCATATTATCAATTAAATAATGTGTTGAAGCTCTTGGTGATATTATTTACTTATTTTTTTGAGCATTTCATAAAGCCGCCGCATTACATTAAGCTTTTCAATATTAGCTTCGAAAAAACCACACATGATGTAAGTAATTTCAATACAATCTAAAGCACAATTCTTATAATAATCCACTTTTTAGCTCTGGACATCCACTTTTTGTATACTCCCTGTATACTTTGGGCTTTGCCTCTTTCATTCTCATCAATAAAATTTATCTATTACTTATAAAAAAAAGTTCAATGAAATTATGGGGACCAAAATATTGTTTATGTAATTGTAATAAACCTGTTACTTCAAAATATTTTGAAGGTATTGAATATTTCAATCTTTCCTTTCATAATTGATTTTTCTTTTGATTCTTCTTTGCAGTATGGTATATGCCTTGGATGTCGTCGGCGTAATTCCAGAACAACTATGGACCTTAACCTACCTTATCACTCTATATGGTTTCTTCTCTCTAGATTATTTGCTCTCAATTATGTATGTTTTTCTTTTCCTATGAAATTGTGTTTGTGGAATGGGATTTGCGGAAAAAGAATCTGGGTATTCTTAATTGATTGCAATGTTAATATTGGTTTATTTCATTCTCAAATTTTACAATAATGGAGTTTTTTTTAAATTCAACTGAATTTTGACAGACGGACATTATTGTTCATAAACGGATAAATGCTTTTTATAATAGATAGATAAAGATAAGTACTGATTGTTATAGAGTTTTATATATATTTTACTAGTTTTTACTCACGTGCTTCTTCACTTAAGGTTTTAAATAAACTATGAACTAAACGAATGCTTCATTTTAAATAGACATACATTTCCTTTAACATTTTTCACGTATTTATATATTGACCAATCTTTACAATTTATAATTTGAATAGTGTAATATTATGTTTAGTTTATATTAAATAGAATTATTCTATTTGAAATCCTTTCTACCAGACATCATTACATAGTATAATTGGAATTTTATCCATATATAAACAGATAGGACTTTTATGCATATATAAACATCATTCTTTAAATATTACCCTTTATAACTGGAATTTTATGCTTTGAAAATTAACATTAGGACTTTATTCTTTTTGATCAATATTTGTCGGAACTGTATTTAAAGAGATACCTTTTTGAATGAGAAGAAAAACTTATTACTCTTTATAATTATTTTAGTGACTATGATTGTAACATTAATTAGTCACTGCAAGAAAAGATAATATTTGGGGCTATATTATATTTCCGGCGATACTAATTTTGTGGCAAAAAGCCACTTTTGCCAATTACTCTTCTTCCCTTCTGTCAACTTACAAAAGTAGCCGGAAATTAAAATAAAACCTAAATGAGTACTCGCCTAATTCCCCCCAACCCCCCTCCCCCGCTCCCCGCGCCCCTCTCTCCCTCTCTGCCTCGCACGATGGTTTCCATTGTCAGTACTATGTAATCTCTTCATTTCCTATTGAAGTCGCCGCCCAATTTCATGGTTTCCTGATTTAAGTCCCCGCCTAATTTCCTCAATTTCCTGATTCGAACAAGGCATCGATTGATTTCAACTTTCTCCTTCCGTCGCATTCCTGCTCCCTCCATGGCTGATTCTCGTATTGAAGTATAAAGAATTCCTTCCATCGCATTCCACATTTTGCTTTCTCATAGCGCTCACTTGCCAAAAACAGGAGGGAGAAGTATAAAGCACAAACAGGTTAGCTAAGATTTTGAAACTTGACTTCAGTGTTCTTAATTCAAATTCTGTTGGAGGAAAGTCTTGCAAGGATTTTCATGAATATTCTGGTAGGTGACTCGTAGCCATAGTGTTGATTTAATACGTTATATGATCTTGAATAGCCTTGAAGTTATAAAACTTCTTCCTCTTGGAAGTTTATATTGCACGAGAATTTCGCAAAATTTTTTTATACTAATATCTAATTAGAGCTTCAACATTTATGATATGATTTATGATGTCAGCTGTTTTATATTGATTAGCTTTCAGTTGTTGATATGATTTATTGGCCTTGTCAATATTTTGTACTATATATGTAAATATTTATCCATTTTAGTCTAATGTAGGTGATCTAAAATTATAAGCCGATCATTGCCCCTAAATATCCAGTAATGTTGTTGAATCCTTTTCATCTTCATTTTTGGAGTCTAGTGGTTCAATTGAACCCCTATATGTAGATTCCTCTATTTTTTTTTTTTATAATTTGTTTAATAAATTCTAATAAGTGGATAATGGAACATTTTTTTTCTTTGGTTTTGCATCAATATGTTTCAACATGGTTGTGATTAAAAAATTTTGTAAACTTTAAGAACAGTCTCCCAATAAATGGTCCTCATTGTTGATTTTTTCTCATAGCATTATGTGTAAAAAATATATAGTCACAATTCTTTTGCCTAATAAATTTTTTTTTTTTCTCAATGAAATGCTATTCTAGATTGAGAGAATGTGTCTGGCACCACATCGTTAAGAAATTACAGGTGCTTGACCACATTGCATGCTTTTTTATGGTGCACCTATGTTCAACATTAGTTGAGTCTTGCAAAATTGATATATTCTCCAATTTATCACTAATTGCATCTGGATTTTTCTGCTTACAGGACTGGTTCCATTTCTGCAAGGCCTCTTTACAGTGCCAGATTCTTTTGGGTTTATAGTTTTTTTGAACTTATTTAGGGTGAAGTTTTCACCGTAGAAACCATTGCAAACATCAATCTATAATATGAATGAAATAGTTTAAGCTTAAGACAGATTCAAAAGTTTTAATTAAATGCCATGCAAAGAAATAAGATTCATTTTCATAAAAAACACGTGTTAAAACGTAGCAATTACAGCTGGATTAGGAGCATTGTGGCTGCCCATCTCGAATAAGCAACTCCAGGAGTACGAATTTAGTATTCCACAAGGTCATATTCATTCTCTATCTTTCATTTGAGGAGTTATTTTCTACTAATAATTTTACATTTATTAATACTTGACATTTATACATATCACTTATGGGTTAGCATGAAGTCATAAACTTCATTTCCTTTCTGGAGTATGTAATGGCTAGATTTACCATTACATCTTATCTTGTTGAAGATGATTATCAATTGAACAGATAAGAGATCTCATGGTGTTGGGTTTAAACTTGGGAGAATAGCATGAACTCCATCAGATCTAAATAGTTTAAAGGTATAAAAATTTATTTTTTTTTTCTCTCCTCTATCCTAAGTTTATGACTTCTTGTTTGCTTTCTTATCTGCATTTTCTGTTTATTGTTTGCAGAGTACTTAAGAAGTTAAGTCTTCCAGGTGTACTTTCTCCTGAGCTGGTTCGGCTGCGTTACCTCCGACACGTGTGAGCTATATTTCGAAAAGAAAATGGACTCCAAAATTTTCTGAATGGGTTTATTTGTATTCAAAATTTATTTGTATTTATTTTTATTTTATTATTATATTTTTATAATTTTTTATATAAAATATAAATTTTTATATTTTATATAAAAATCTTAATATATATTATTATAATTCTAATATAATTTTTTTATATTTTAAAATAATAATAATATTAAACTATAAACGAATATTATCTCAACTCATCTGCTCTTATTTCCACTTTTTCAAGCGATTGCTTTGTTTTCTTCCATGAAAGCTCAAAAGTAAAATACAAACTAAACCCATATTTGCTATGGCAGGGATTTGGCTTACAACTATCTAAGTGGGTCAATTCCTCTCCAGTGGGTTTCAACGCAAATGAACTTTGTGTAAGCAATATAATTCACCTCTCGTTTTCATCAATTTAATTGTCGAGAATACTCGAATTCTTTGATTATTAAACTTGATAACCATTAATGCAGCTCTCCTCGGAAACCGGTTGTCAGGGTCGATACCAAAGGAATTGGGTAACTTTAGCAGTCTCAAATACTTGTAAGCTTTTTATTTTTACTTTGCGTATCCAAGGTTTTCTCTAGCAAAATGATGTTGAGTACAGGTTGTAGTATCGCTTACGGCATAAGTTATGTGCAATGACTTATTAAACGACCGTGTTGCAATAAATACCCTTTTGATTTACCTCTTTCTCATTTTACCTCTTTCTCTCCACTGTTGCTCCCCTTCCCCTTTGCATTTTCAATTCAATTATTCCTTTAATCTTCAGACAACAACGTTAGGATTTTTAGATTTTTGTCATCTTAGTTTCTTTGAATTGAAATTAATGGAGATGGTGATCTGGGTTTTTTCGTTGTGTGATGGGTTATTTTTAGAATTTTGTACGACTTCGAATGGGTGAATCTCCTTGATAGGGTTAACTTTCTCAGAGTTGTTACCAAGATTTTGCTACCAGTGTTTTGTTGTGGTGTCCTTCCAAGGCTTTGGTTTGCCCAAGCAAGTTGTTAGTCATTTGAGTGAGGTACATTTGGTGCTCTTGATTCTCTACATTTTTCTATGTTGTTATCCTTGTCTCATTCCTAATATTATTATATTTTTAAATGTGATGATTAGGTCTTTTAAGCTCTTTTAGACTCATTCCAAATCACAGTTCTGACTAGATACAAGTCAAAACTTGTTTAGGTAAATATACCTTCTTTTAGTTAATTACTCTGTTTATTTTATTTGCATCGATATAAATTGCATAATAGCTTTTTTTGGTAAAGTTGGCATTGAAACCCATTGCTTTTTATTACATGTATTGCAGTTTGTGATGTTCTACGCTTAGCTTAGCTTATGAATGGATTAAATGTTTTTTTTTTCAATTTGACTCGTGCCTAGCTAGTAACTAGGCTGATTGCATGAAAATCTTCACTATTAGAAATTAACTGATAATTTGCTTAGAGATGATAACCAACCAGATGGATGGTACCTTTTTATTTTATCTCATTTTAATAGCTAAAATATGGTCAAGTATCTATTTGGGTTCACATTGATTATTTTTTTCTGTACGACATACTAATGGAACTTTCACAATCCATCATTCTGTCCACAGAATTTTTAACGGCATAGTTTATTTGTCTGTAATGTAATGCAGGTTGCTGCAAATTTTGCTGCGGAGGGATTGATTATGAACGGGCTGAAGCGCAATGGAACGAACTGTATGGGGAAGGGGGTTCAAGGAAGAAGCAACAACTTACTTTCTATAGATTCTGGAAAGCATGTTTTGGAAACTCTCATCAGCACCAATCCTTGTAAAAATTTGTACAAGCTAGGAAACCAGATGCATGCTAGCTTTTGGAGCTACATCAGAAGGATGTTGTTCTTTGAGTGACAAAAAAAGTACAAATTGTTGATACAATCTATACATGATGTTAACCATGATTATTTGTTGGAACTTTACAATTGTATCGTGACTTTTACCTCTTTAAAGTATTTTAATATTAAATGTTTTTTAATATTTGAACTTTTGTGAATAAATGAATGTCTCAAAGTTGTTACAAATTCTTTTTCTTCCATTGGAATCACTAGCATATTAGAATTTGTCATTATTTTTGGAACAGGGAACAATTGAGAAACCTGAAGGGATTACTGTTAAAGTTTAGGAATTATTTGTGCCAGATAGTGGTCGCCACAAATATGTTTGGATGACAAAGTACGAATCTCTGGAAATTATTTGTGACGAAAATTTAGATCATTTCCGGCGAACACATGTCGCCGGAAAAACTAAAACTTTTTCTGTGAACTTTGCTAGTCGCCGCATTGACATATATATATGATATTGTTAAGGTGGTAATTCATCCTCTGCTCGCATGTTGACATATATATATGATATTGTTTCTTTCTTCTTCTTCTTTTTTTGTTTTTGATATTTTGGTTGTTTCCTTATGTTAGATATATGGAGTCCAGCCTTCTGAAAGTAACGTATTGAATATCTGTTACAGGTTTTGCTGCTATCTTATGTTAAGGTAATTATTGATACATGGTTTTGCTGCTATTTGTTCCAATTTTTTGTGGCTTCTTTGACTTGTAGTTCCATGGAAGAGAAATAGAAACTTATAGTTCGTCCTTTGCTGTAATTAGTTTCTAGAGTAATGAATTGTTTGCTCTGTTCTTGGATGAAATAGAAACAATTGTTTTGCTGCTCTGTTCTGTTGGAGGAATAACAAAATGATTTAAGTTAATTATTGTACACTATTTTGCATCAAGATTTTTACCAGATTAAAGGCTAGGAGTTAATGTTGGTCCAAGATGCTAGTTTCTGAGATGGTAGATGGACAAAGAGTTTCCCGTATATGGAAGAAAACCGACATTGACGACAATATGCCTCACTGAAGTAGATGCAGACTTGCATATCAAAGCCAAACAGAAACCTGGACTGCTTATAAAGTCCAACCAGAGTTGTGGAGGGTATAATTTCACTTGCTCAATGGCTGCCATCATTCTACATGTTTTATAGATGGAAAAATGCACCATTGTAGTAATTGTCTTGGGACCAATAGGTTGTTAATCATGTACTTCAGACATTTGGATGAGTGAATGAATTTCCCATTTGGATGACTGAATGAATTTTCATCTATGCTTGGCAACAGTTTGAATGGTTTATTTAATATAGATCCAGTCGAAGGAGTGCAAAATAGATGTGTGGGTGCAAAGTATTTAGTTGCTTGCCTTGGCTATAAAACTGCAATAGGTGGACAATATGGTCAAAATATTCTTTAAGTGGCACATATAATATATAGTTATTGACTCCAGATTATAATTACATTTTTTGGGTCTGAATTTTTATGTTAGTCAAGTCACAATATTGTAGACAATTAATGAGTGATTTTCTAGTATGGTTTTATTATTTGAAAAATAAAGTTGTGAATAAATAGGAATTATAAATATAAATATTATTATATTTATATTGGTACACAAACTAATCATGAAAAATTCCACAAAGTAATATTAATGGCCCAAATTGTATCCAAGCTCAATTAGGAGATTTTAGCATTTCACAATAATAGATGAATGCATGCCCAAAAAATAGCCCAGGATAAACAAAAAATTAATATTTAAAAAAAAAATGCATGTTCCGGCGAAATTAATATTTTGATGAGATAGTGCAGTTGTAACGGCGACAATTTGGTGCTGCAATAACCTGTTAAAACGTAGCAAAGATCTATTGCGGCGACTTTACTTCGACATAATAGATCCAAGTTGGGCATTTGTGGAATTGTCGAGAAAGCGGTCCCTTGTTGCAACGATAATCAAACTTATTGTGGCGAAACTTGTCAACGCTACAAATATATTCCAACGTTTTACAGGGTTGTCTGGACAGCCATTTGCTGCGAAAAATTGCTCTTTTGCGGCGAACCAAAATCGTGGGAAAAAATGCAATAATTGCAGTGAATTTGTAAAAACGCTGGGAAAACCTTTTCTAATCAATACTTTTCCAACGATGGTGCGGCTAATTCCAAACGACGAAAATTAGTTTTTGCAGCATTTTTGCTATGCTTTTGCGGCAAAAATAGGTGCTGCAAAAAATGCACTGAGTTGTAGTGATTCTAGATGGATCCCTATAAGCTACGATGTATTAGGAATGTAAAGGCTTACTAACGATATGGATTTGTTTCTGTGGTTTGTTATTTTATTATAGAAATAGGAGCCCCATTCTTTTAAAGTTAGAACTTCTTTTTATGTATATGTAGTTTAGTATTATATACTCAAACACCTGCATATATAGTTCCTGCGCAGACACAAAGAGACTTGACTTACGTTCATTTTTTTGTGACCTCAATGATGGAAATTTAACAAAAGTTAAATATGATAACCTGAATAACTGAATATACTGGCAAGAATTCATATAATTTAGTTTAAGCATAAGAAGCTTAAACAAGTTGTATGAAAATAAGTAGGATTTACATATTCATAAGATTTACAAGGAATGAAAAGAAATATGATCCTGAGAGAAATCTTTCTAATGGTAGCAATAATTTTAATGAAGCTTCATGAGTTATTAAAAACTTAATGGCCATCGTTCGAGATGTTGTTATTTGTTATGATGGCACCATCAGAAATGTTAGTAGCAATTTCATAATCCAATTTGATTATGGGGTCAAGGCGAGAGGTAAGCCCAACAAGTTATTTCCTGCTGGCGAACCTGTTGGTGTCGTAGATGCAATAAATGAATGTCAAATCATATAAGGTTGTTCTTGATTCTTCTCCCTTGATTCTTCTCCCTTGATTCTTCTCCAAGCTATTAAAAGCTATTTGATTATTGGCTAGTTTATGTGACATTTTTTAATAACTCATGAAGCTTCTTATAACCTTAAGAATTATGTCGTAATGTTGCTTTTAGGAACGATTATTATCCTTTGTGTAGTGGTTTCTCTCTCCTTTATTGACATTTGAGTGTTTGGGTCGGAGAATTTCAACCCATAAACGTGCTAATTAGTGAACATTTTAGAGTTGGTGGATACGTCATTCGTGTTCTTTATTGCATAGTTCATTGTAATTATATTTGGTTGTGTTTATGGAGCTGAAATTCCTAGAAATACATCCATGTGAAGTCGCCCAAAAAATTTCTAGAAATGCTCAGCGTGACGGCACAATAGAATTCAGATTCAAATGATCTGGCATAAAAGTAACTTGTTTTGGTTACTTTTAAAAAAATAAAAAAATTTTAATTGTATTTTCAACTAATTCTGTAAAAGAGAGTGAGATGAGAAGTTTGAATAATTTATATTTAAGTACATTTTGTTTCAAGTTTTGTAAAAGTAGATTAATAAAAGTTTTTTAAAAATTGTTATACTTATTTGTCAAGTATTTGTGTAGAGTGGTTTTTAGATTTTTGTCAAATTCTGTAATGATTATGTATAATGAATTGTTTAGAGTTGTAAAATTCAGCATAGCATAAATTATGTTCTGCGCATTGCGAGGGTTATAAGCTCGTTAAATACTTGACAAAAAAATTTTTCCACATTAAATGAATAGTATTCACTCAGATTTGTATATATGTTTTGGATTTTATGTTTTTCAGGAAATATTGCTTTGCAAGGTCATTTTTGGTTATGAACTTATTGATCGCCATGTATACTAATATTTGAATAAAGCTGGCTGTGGGAGAAAGTGCTGCGAAGAAAAAGCAGCATATTTAGTAAAGAATCAATTGAAGAAAGTCGGCCTTAAAGATACTGCAGTTGAGTTTCTGATCGAGTATGTTTGCCACGTCAACATGCTTTCTGTTACTAATACATCTTATTAGATTTTTTTTTTACTATCTCGCCAAGGTTGTATATCTAGAGTTTATTCATTTAGATGTTTATGGTTAACGGTATTGGGCATCCTGAGTAACAGTAATGGGCTTTAATACCTTGGTTTGGGGGTCATTTCTTGATTATTGTACCATGTTATTTTCTCTAAATTATTGAAGCCTTGATATGGTCATTTTTTCCCGCTAGGATCATCTTTACCTGTTCTTTACTAACTACTTTTCTAGTGTCAACATGGTTTTTGTAGCATGCTTTGCTCTATAAAATTCTCCACCTACACATGGTACATAATAATTGCTTTGACTGTAAACAACATATCCAGAATAATTATGATATATAATCAGTTATTTTGGTTGTGTAGCTTTGTATAAACTGGTTACTCAATTCTGTATATAAATAAAAATGCTAGAGACACTCATCCAACTCATCCTTTGAGAGATGTGAGATGGACGACTAGTTGCTAATTGTCTTTGTGGTTAAATGCCAGTGAGAACAGCGGGAGAAAATTGTTGGTGAGCGATTGATGCTATTTTATGTAATTTTATCCTGTATAGTTTGATGCTATTTTACTATGATACCTTATGAGTGCGCGAAAGTGTACTCTAAATATTAGAATTTGATTAAATTGCAAATAATGAAAATATAAATGATTGGATTTCACTTATTTTATTTAATTACATTTCTATTTACATTGAGATGTTTTCAAGCATTACTGGTGTACTGATATTCAAAATTTATTTTGATTTATTTTATTTTATTTTATTTTATTTTTGATAGGGGGTCTAGGGTCCAAGATCACACGGCAACTAAAATGAATTTGCCAAACCGCACGGTAATTTAACTGGAGTGGGACTTAACTTGTGGATAGACATATATATATATGTGAGACGTAAACGAAAAGGAAGGAACGTGAAGAAGCAGGAGGCAGTACCAACATTCAGCACCTATATATAATTGTATCTGTACGTGTTGGGGAGAGCCGCGAGACGAACGGAAGAAGAAGCAGGAGAAAAACGGAAACTTGCAGCGTGAACGTGAGCAGAACGTGAAACGAAGAAGCGGAAGCAGAAGTGAAACGAGGAGAAGCAGCGAACGAAGTGAACGCAGATGATGATTTTCTTCTTGAGATTTTTGTTGTCTATCCTATTTATGGATTACTAAATTCTCAAGTAGGGCTAGGGTTGAACTTGCACACTATATGATATTTTTAATTTATTTTTAATTTATGTATTTGATTTTCAATTATTAAAATTCTTTGTTTTATTAATTTCAACATATTGTTAGTGTTTTCTTTAAAGAATAATTTTGGAATTTAGTTCATTTATAGATTCAGTCATGCTTTTTCTATTGAATGAATTTATTCTTTAATTATTTTTGGATCCATTGATTATTTATATTGATTTAATTCTCTACTGCAATATCGCTCCCTGGATATGTTGTCGTCGTCATATTTTCTCAATGTGAATAACAATTTGTGTGATTTAAAGTGATGACTGATTTTTCAAATAATTACATTTGATTTAATTTTTGGTTTATAATTTTATATCTTCCGATTGAAAATTACGGAATTGAATTCTCAATTGAGTTATCAGTGAATTGAAAATAATTAAAAATACCAGATATGTGCAAGGAGACTCCCGACACTCTACTGTTCGTCAACTTTAATTACTTTTTCATTATTTACTTTGTTTAATTTTAATTTTCATTTAAGGTCAAATTTTCTTCCCTCATTAATCATTTAATTTTTTAGTTTCTTTGCTATTTTACTTTTCTTTTAATTGTCTCCCTGTGGAGTTGACACCCCAAAGCTGAACTACAATTACCGTGTTATTCTTTGGGCGTTATTAATACCCTTTTTTTTACTGGCGTATACAGGCTCTCTCCTATTATGCATAACAATGATTTAAAAATATAGCACAGTTTGTCCATGATAATTAGTTTTTATGGAAATTATAAGTTGTGATATGTAACTGAAAATGGGAATTGGAAAATGACTCTCCTTGGCATGTTATTGCAAATTAAAGATTGTAGTGATATAATAATCCACTCCTAAAACGTCCTTTATAAGAGATGAAGTTATGAATGAAATTGAGCTTTATTCACTGAGAAGTTCCAATGCTATAAAATTTTGGAATAAATAGCTAATATATTCTGACTTTAGGCATTGATCTGATGTCGTTGTTTTTATGATGCGTGCTTGTAGGCAGGTGGGAGAAGCAATCGAATGTGTTTGAATGCAAAGCTGGGTGGGAATTAAATGATGGTATTGACTTCTCAAAACTTAGACCTGAACCGTCTACATCAGTGGCTATTTATGTGTCAAAGCAAATGCAAGCAATGGACATTGATACGGCAAATAGAAAGGGGGAGGGGGGGGCGGGGGTGGAGGGGAAGAAATGTCATTATATAATCCATATATAAATTGTGTTGCTAAATCAACCTGTGCAAGATGTGTACTCTCAATTGACTTTGTAAACTTTAGTCAAGTCTTGTGTAATTGATCGTCTCTCATGATTTAATCTATAATTCAAGCACAAATCTAATAAGATTTATTACATCTTATCCCTTTTTTTTTTATAATAATGAGGTTTATTCTAATGTCGTTTGTATTATTTTTGTTTTTGCTATGAATCTGCAAATGAACCAATGAACAGAAACTGATACACCTAGCAACGCTGAGTTGTAAAATTGATACACCCAGCAACGCTGAGTTATCTTAGATTCCAACATTGAGTTGCCGACTACTACTAGCAACAAGTTTGGAAATTTCATTGGGTAGTGGCAAGATAATTTAATCATTAACTAATTGTAAATCTGATGAGCAATAAAATCAAATAGGGAAGAGAAACAATTATACATCCACAGAACTAATTGAGGAATTGATTCACGCAGCACGTATGTATGCCAACCAGGGTTAATAATTTGTAGCAAGTTGTATTTTCCTGTGAGAATTGATTCACGCAGCACGTATGTATGCCAACCAAGGTTAATAATTTGTAGCAAGTTGTATTTTCCTGTGAAGTATCCCATAATTCCCACAATATCTTTTATAACCATTTCAAAATCCATATTCTGAGACCTCCAAAATGGCACAAACTAGTCTGAATGCCAACCTTTGATTAGTTTCATATGTCAAATTCATTGTTGGCAAAAATATACACTTTGCATGCACCATTAAGACTGACCATCAAGATTGTGCCAGTAAAAAAAAAATTAAAAAAACAAACAACCTCATTTAAACATGAAACTAGTATTTATCCAAGTCTTTTCATTGAAGACCCATAAAAAGTTTCAAATATCCACAACTTCAATTAACTACATCTCAATTTCAAATTCTATAAATATGAAATGAAACTCAAAATTCTTCTGTATGGAGATAGGAGGGTCAGAGAGGTTGCCATCAAGAATTAGGTTGGCTATCCATCAACAATATCTTAGGACTAGCAAAACCTGCAAAACCCCCAACACCAGAAACTATAAAATGAATGAATACATGCTAAAATGAACATGATCTAGAGCAAGCAAATTTTTTTTATTCTTTATTTCTTTCTAATGTTCCTAATGAAAAAAAAACTGTAGGTTATATTTAAAGCTTACCAAGCTTCTTTGCTTCATAAATCAAATTGTGGGCAAGCACACAACCAAACTGCTCTAGAAATAGCTTGCTTCCGCCCTTAGAGCTTTTATTGGCCTATGATTAAGATGAATATGAAATTCGTAAAAGTGGAAGTATCAGAGAATTCATTTAAAGAACATGGTCAAAATATTAAAAAGTGAAAAAATAATATGACTTCATTAAAGAGCACCTTAATATAGTTGTAGCTTTTATAGTCAGTATATGAAGACTGTGTTACAGCCAAGTTTTCTAAACTTCCTATCTTTATAATTATTAGTTAAAATCTTGATTCAGGTCAACCAAGAGCACTATAATGAAGTCAGCATCAAGCAGAACAAAATAATAATAAAAAACCTGATCTGTTTACCCTGAATGCCTGCTTATCACATCTAAAATTGATGCAAAATGTATAAATATGTAAAACCTGATATTTTACTTGATTTATATGCTAGTCAATTACCAGACACTAAACACAAATGCATTTGTAACAAGATGATGGTCATTGTTGTAAGCCCCCCTGACTCTCCAACCCATACAACTGCATAATACACAATTGCAAGAGATTAGGACTAAACCCAAAAAATATTATGATTGAAAAAATAAAGAAATCAAAACGAAACATCAAACAATCTTTTCTGTTTCAGCATGGACAAAATATATTTAAATTACAAACAAAGAATAAATATTATCCTTACCTAGTTCCCATCCATGAATAGAGTAGCTCTTTCCGACAGTATAACGCATGAAAGATTTAGCATTGCTGTGATCCCAAGTTTTAGGACATCCACCACAAATGGCATAACCACACAATCCCAAAACCAAAACCCACCAAAATATATCCAAGGTAACAATAACACCAAGAGGCCCAAAATTCCACATGGTATCTGCAAAAAATACACCCCTCCAAGAGGTACCAAAAATATACCTCATGCATATTCGGGACAAAAGTAAACACAGTATCTCCACATATTACACCATACCCACAAACAGTACTCCAATGGCATATCCACAAACTACACAAAACCTTCTCCAAGGGGTTCAAAAAAGTATCTGTTCTCACTACCATGAAATTACAATTGTATATCAACATGCTCACACATCTGAAATAAGACAAATATTATTAAAAATACAATTGTATAAGCTTTTTCTTTACTAAAAAATTGAAAAATATTGAAAAGACACAATTAACCTCATTTCTTGGTAGAGCTGGTTGTGTAAGAATGTTATCTTGTGTTCCAACACCAACCCCATCATCAAATTGGTGCTGTTGAGATCCCAGGGTGTCACCCAATGTTGCTTCATCGACCAGGATTTTCCTGTTAGTCTAATTTTCAAATAAAAAAAAAAAAATAGACATATATTAGAATTAGAATACGACCAAAAGAAAGTGTAAATTTCGAATACTTGTAAGGTTACTTGTTTCTTTTTCTTCGTTGCAATCTTTTCAACAGGTGGAACCTTCCTTTTACTTGCAGGTCTCCCTTTCCCACGGACCACGTTAGGGCTTTTTATCTCCTTACCCTTATCCAAGACCACCTTTTGTTTGGCTTTCATTGGTTCAAAGGTCGACTCATGTATGGAACCCTCACATTTTTCATCAAACTCATCAATAATACGTAGGAATGCACTAACTTTTTCATTATCTGAGGATATTTTGGTTGCTAACTTCGAACATCTTTTAAGTACAAGGTCATAATTTCGTGCATCTGATCTGTCCCGCTGGTAATCATAACTACTTCTAATTAATGTGTATCTCCTTTTCAAGTCTTTTCTCCAGCGATCCAAGACGTATACATCAGGTAGCACATTAATCTTCTTCAGCTGACAAACTCTAAGTGCATGCCTACATAGAATCCCCCTCGTCTCAAAAAGTGCACACGTGCATTTTATCTCACACTCATCTTCGTTATAGTAAACTGAGTACTGGACTGTTTTAATGTGGTCATCAACAGATATTTCATCCAAAACATGGTATTTTAAAATGCACCCTTGCGTGCTCTCCAAAGAACAATTACAAAACATTAGGCCCATCAACTCTCCTTGGACCTCTTTAAACTTTGCATTAGTATATACCTTCTGAAATTGCTTCTCAATGTTGGAATGAGACATGCAAGGAATGGTTTGATTGTTAGAATTGAAATCAGCTATTGTCTCGACCTCCACTTTCTTTCTAAGAGCATTATCAAATTGGTCAACGAATTCCTTCAACGTCGTACCATGATGGACATACCCATCGAAAAATGCATTCATACTTTCCGATCTTTGTGTTGTGGTCATACCAGCCCAAAATACACTCTTCAAGTAAGCTGGAACCCAAAAAGACCTTTCCTCATATAAGGACTGAAGCCATTTATTGCCCACTACATCATATTTTTCAAGTAGTTGGGCCCAACTCTCCTCAAATTCTGTGGTGGTCTGTGAGTCATATAATGCTTTTTGAATATCAGTCTTCAAACCTGCATTGAATTTGGCATGAAATCCTAATTTCTCTGGAAGTTTACGCATTATATGCCATAAACAATATCTATGACGAGTCTCAGGAAACACAATGGCAATAGCACTCTTCATTGCCCGATCTTGGTCAGTTATGATGGCTTTGGGCGCTTGACCATTCATACAATTCAACCACTTCTGGAACAACCAAACAAACGTAAGTGTGTCCTCACTTGAAATCAATCCCGCCCCTAATAGTATGGAATGCCCATGATGGTTAACACCAACGAATGGAGCAAAGGGCATCCCGTACCTATTTGTTAGGTACGTTGTATCGAAAGTTACAACGTCTCCAAAATATTCGTAGGCTGCTCGACTCCGTGCATCAGCCCAAAATACATTTCGTAACCTTCCCTCATCATCCACGTCCATATTAGAAATGAATCCATCATTTTGATCTCTCATTCTTTCAAAATACTGATTAAGTGCTTCACCACCCCCTTTACCCAACCTTAAAACTCTAGCCTTGTCAATGAAATTTCGACAATCTTTCTCTTGAAATTGAAGATTTTCATAACCCTCCGCGTCAACAACAAGAGAATTATAACTCTTGTTCATAGGTACACCAGCTCTATCATTGAGGTCAAGAATCCTTTGAATGTATTCATCCAGACACTTGTGAGATCGCAAGAGTCTTGTCTTCTTGGGACTCACGGTCATGTGGTTGTGTGTATTTTCAATAGTAGTGAAAACCCATTTTTCATTCTTGTTCAACGTCGCATTTACCCTTGACTTACATTCTGTTTTAGTTGTTGGTCGTGGCCTCGTAATATTAATACCCTTAGGTATATACTTTCCGCCACGGGCACAACCAATAGTCACATACACAGGCCTCCCATCATCATCTTTCCGAGTCCTGAATGTGCGAACACCAAAACCCTCTTGCTTGGCATATTGCTTATAGTAGGCCATAAGCTCTTTCATGTTGTCAAATTCCATACCGGATCTTGGTGCTTCAACTCGTACATCATTATCCGGGACAACAGACGTACTAGTTAAATCTTCATTTATGTCAAAGAACATTTCTAAAAAAAGAAACAAATGGATAGATTAGCATCAAAACAACATTAGTGTAATTAAAATCCAGGCAAACAAAACTATAATACCATCGACGTGATGGATAGTTTCATCAGTCATCCTGAATGGGCTTCTAAGATTTTGTTCAAATTCTGAGCTAGTTGGCACGGTTGGTTCCGAGGGTGCCTCTTGCCTCAAGTCCTGTGGAGTATTCGGAGAAGGGTAGGATGTATAGGGTGACATCTACTCAAACAGGCATGTTGTTAGGCAAAATAGAATGACTCTAATTAACATGTTAATTTTCAGAAATTTTAAAATTCAAATAAATATACACCTGAAATGAATCATCAAATGTGTTGATGTCTACCGAAGTACTTGGTGAAGGGCAGGGCATATTTACATCAAAAGGATGCTGCAATTATGCAATTAGTTAGATTCATAAGCACGTAAAACAAACTTCATTAAACAATAATAGACATCAACTAGCCTACTCACATCGTAGATGTTTGGATTTCCACCTCTATTTTGAGGCATCATTAATGATTGCGAAGTCGACGTGGAAGGCCTATATGACATTCCATCTTCCTCTTCCCCCATCACACTTTTTGTTTACTTATATAAAAAAAAAAAAGATTCCATAAACAGTGATCAGATACACAATTCTAGGTAAAAAGAATGATAGAAAATTGATGCCATACTAGTAGAGCATAATGTACAACAAAATATTACTTGCTTATGCTACTGATGAAAGATAAACTTGATTTTCTAGGACCACATAGTAATTGTGTTTATGGAATAAAAGTTTACTAATATAAAAGGGATGTTATCCACTCAACAAACTCAAGGAGAATTAAGTCAAGTTATTCCAACTTTGTGTATTCCCAATATCTATTATAAGAGATCAACTCAACTCTTTCCAATTTGAAAAGAAAAAGAAACCTACAACCACCACTCTCAAAACTTTTTCTTGGATTTTCGTCGCCCTGCAACCCAAACAAGAGCATTATTAAATGGTGAATGAATTTACAACCTCAATATCAAAATATATAAAATCCATCTATCAACATAGTTTAACTTCATAATCCGTCAAACTTAATTTTATAAAGAAATTCATACATTTCTAGTTATGTAAAAGGACAGAAATTGAAACAAAATAGTTCTTCTAATATCATCTATGCATTGCAAAAATCCATTTTAACTGTCGTGAATAGTGCGAAATTAAAAATTGTGTGCCTGCGACCACTAAAAGACACAAAGCAAGCAGTTAAAAATTATAGCAAGTTCTTTTTTCTCAATAAATAATATAAAGGTGGCTGCCAGAGAAGGAATATCCAACTATGTTTATCATACAACCAAAAGTATCAAAAGTTCATATATTTCCATCAATCGATTTAGTACAATAATCTGTCAAATTGAATTTACATCAATAAATTCCTTACATTTCCAGCTACTATATAACTTCATGTAAATGTATCAAAAGTTCATATATTTTCAACTTCATATAATACATAATCTGTCAAAATCAAATTTTATTATAAAATTCATACATTTTTCTCTAGGGAAATGCTGTTGACCCCTACAATTGGGACCATGATTGGGTCCCATTTTTTTTTTTTAAAGAGGTTATTTTTACATGGTTTTTGTTTAGGTGTTTTCAAATAATGTTGTGATTTTTTTTTATATTTTTAAAAAATATAAAAATATGTTACAAAAATCATGTAAAATAAATATCACTTCAACAAAAATGATATAACAATATATATATATATATATATTAAAATTAGGACCCAATCGGCTCCCATTGATCAGAGTCGCTAGCAGCGCCCTTTTCTCTATTACATAACTTCATACTAATTTTTCTCCAATTCTTCTCTAGCTTTATGTTCAATATGTAAGGATTCCTCTATTGTTTCTTCTTCTTCTTCTTATTATTTTTTTTAACTTCATGTTTCTAAATCTGCTTCTTGTTACAGTCTCATGGATCAAAAATAGATAATATCTATATATAGCCAACTACATGCTAGAATAAAAATTCTTAATTTAAATATTCCATTCATGTGCATTATATATGGAAGTTTAACAAAATTAGTTAAGTGCATGCAACTTTAGATTGCTCAATAAATTTTGACTTATGAGCATCTATAATAATGCATATCACCATTGACAGAGCTAAACTTCACTTGATGATGAAGAGAAAATTATTAGCTTAAAGGTTTTTATTTGATTTCTTGAATAAATGTCATATTTAGATCTACCCACCCTTAAGCCAACCCTAGAGGGAGAAATTGACTTCATGTGAGCTTTCTGTCTAAAATACAGAGTCATATAATTTGCAGCACCTAAAGGTGAAGTGGAGTTGACATCTTTTCTTTTTCTAGTTTTCAGGCAATGAAAGAAGATCTTTTATATCAAATTCAAAGTTCTTACCAAGTTATGTGTGAAGAATGCAAAAAAGACTCTTCCCTTTGCCATGGTGGTAGATGGAAAAGCTATTGAAGTTACTTTGAAAAATGGCGTAAAGAACCACTTGAAGATAAGAAAAAAAAAATACATATACATGGAAAGTTGTTTGAGACAGAAATTCCCTTAAGAAAAAAGTGTAACTTGGAGAAAAATACATAATACCAGATAGAATGATGTGCTTCTAAAGGCAACTAAATCAACATTTTTATATGCATAAATTGTGTCTTCAAATCAACTTTGAAGAGTAAAGTACCATTGAAAGAAGGAAATCATACTTGCATGAAGAATTATGCTAGCAATTATTATTCATTAAAATTTAAAAAATGGAGGGGAAAAATAGTGGGAAAATCGATACCAAGTTGCGATTTGTATTTTGTGGCCACAGTTTCAACAACTCCCTTGCCAGCAAAAAAACCACGACCAAGAGGATTGTATGGAACTATTCTAATTCCAAGTTCTCTACATGTATAAAACCATTTCGAGAATATTGTCATAATTCTAGATAGGATGACTATAACATATTGAAAAAAAATTTAATGTGCAATTCACAACTTTCATAGACAACACATACTGAACAAGTAAGTAGCACTAGATGAGAATTTTCATATCAAATTGGGTTGGTAAGCACTTTTTACATTTGTTTCTAAAACTAGAAAATCTTATCAATGATCTAATTCTAGTAACTATATTCATTAATCAAATTGCATTCAATGAAATTTCCAGTTACATGCACAATCAACATCTCATCTAGCCAAATCATAACTCTATATATTCCAACCAAAGTTATATATAGCTACTTGATGACAAGCCAAAGGTTATATGGAAGATATTGCATTCAATGAAAACTTACAGTTTACATTGAAAAGTCCTACTCACATGCACAATTATATCAGACCAAAGATATAACAGTTATCATATGTTCTCTTCTTGTACATTCTCTATTCACATGAAAAACTCCATTAGCCATGAATATAAAAGTCATCATCTACGTTGTCATCAATAGTATAGAGGAGCCAACCATTAACAATAAAGTAATCAACGCAATGAAGAAAATACGAAAAACTTCCAGCCTGTGAAAAGTAAATATTTACAATAAGTTTCTTTCGCTTTAATCATAATAAAATGCTAAATATTTAACCAAGCTGAAAATTATATTGTTCTTCTGGCAAAATACTATAAATGCAAAACCAATTTGATTTCAGACCATCTCATTTACGTAACTCCAATAAATATTCCATGCCTTTCACTCTCATAAGCTTATTTAAGTGGCAAAAAAATAAGATTGCAGTTTCTTAAAAATAGAGTTGCAGTTTCTTAATCCAATATATATTTGTACATGGTCGTGAAAAGTTTGGGTGGGGGGCTTCTCTTAACAGAGTTTGAGGATGAATCGCTGGATTAAAAAATAGCTACTCAAAGACAAAGAAGACTGTTTTGATCAATGCCCTAAGCTACAATACACATCTCGAAAAACAAAAAATTTACATCTTTCAGAATTCATGAACAACATAATAATATAGAAGGAAAAATGGGACAACATTTACCTACAACGCTACGGCGAAACAGGGTCCAATCGGTGAAACAGAGACCTGTCGTAATGTCGCTGGTTTCGTCCGTTCAATGAGCCCGTGGAGAGTGGCGATGCTGGGCAGATTTAGGAGCATCTTGAGGTGGCGCTAAACAGAAGGACGCCGTCGCGAGGTGGCGCTGGGAAGGGGAAGGTGACGCGGGCTCCTGGAGACGAAGGCGGTGGTTTTCGCGGGACTGAAGCTGTGATTTGCTCCGTTCAACGCGCTCGCGAGGAGCGCCGACGTCGGGAAGGTGGAGGACAGTCGCAAGCTGGGGTTGACGCAACGACCGGCATCACCAGACGGAAATGGGTACGGCGTCGATGGCGCGGGTTGACGTCGAGAAGGGTTAGAGGCCAGAGCTGTCGCGGGTGATTTCAAATGAGTGAACCGAACCGATTTTCAAATGGCCGAACGTGCGTTTTGGGCTTTTTTTTTTTTTTTTTTTCAAATAATATTTTACAAGCATCCACGTAGTGAGTGCACTATGTGCACTCGCTACAGTGGATACCCCGTAGAAGGACTCTTACAGAATACAGAGAAAAGCATTAATAATGATAATGAAAACAACTCATGATAATAATAAGGATGATGGATGCGCCAGTGATAAAGAGAGCAGGTGTTTTAGGTTTTAAAAAGAGGGGCTAGGGTTTTAGCTTTGCTGCTTCCATAGCTTCTTCGTCTCTAACACGAAATACAATGAGCAACGACAAGGATAACTTCAACATGTCCGATCTCAACGCCGGTATTCTCTATTTCCGTATAAATCAAAATCTCTTCTCCGTTGTGAATCTTATGTGCTAATCTATTCTTTCATTTTTCTTGGCGAAGCTCTCAACCAGGAGGATCGAGCAGGCCTCGTTAATGCTCTCAAGGTTAGTGGCTTTGTATTCGTGTCTCTCTTTGGCTGCGGATAATACAAGGAAAAATGAAACAAAGACTGTAGATAACTTGGCTCTACCGAACAGAGTGGCACTGCGTTTTTTTATTTACTTGGAAGTTGGCCCGTGTTTGGCTATCGCTTAACAGCTTGAATTTCTTTACCCGTGTTCCTGGCTTCGTTGTCCTTATCTTTTCCTCTCTCAATAAGAGCAGTCAGTTTGAACTAGAAATTCGTTGACATCTTATCTTTGCTTTTAGGGTTTGATTGGCTGGTGCTGATAGGGTTTCTTGGTGTTGTCTGCAGAATAAGATACAGTCTCTTGCTGGGCAGCACTCCGATTTGCTCGAGAATCTACCTCCCAAAGTCAGGAGACGTGTTGAGGTTCTCAAGGAGATCCAGGCATGTCTATGTCCTTAATTTGGAAAATAATGCTCTACTATTAATTTATGTTCTTCAGTGCTAGATTTCTTTTTTATTTGGTGGATTGACTTGGTTTTCTATCGAGGTATATAAGTCTATTGTGTTGGAAGGACGCATATTAGATGCGTATATTGTGTATTCTTTGGTATACCAATACATATGCTTACTTTGAGTTTTGGTGGGGAATTGGATTTAGTGATGAACCTTTTTTTTTTTAATTAGTGGATTTAGTGAGGAGCATATATTGTATATTCTTTGGTATATTAATACATATGCTTACTTTGAGTTTTGGCGGGGAATTGGATTTAGTGAGGAATTTTTTTTTTAATTAGTGGATTTGGTGAGGAGCTGATCCCAAAAATGAGTTGATTGGATGGTTACATCTACTTATTAAAAAAAATTATGGGAGAGTTACATCTAGAAATATATATTTTTAATATATCTGGAGCATGCGATTCTGTTGGATTGCACACGAGGATGCCCTGGTGTGATTCACATACAATTGAGAACTTTTGCAGAAATAGACCATTGAAGTCCGTTTTAGGATTTACGTGATTACTCACACTGAAAATCTATAGCCAACTTGGTTTTAACTTGTTTTTAGGTATGGCCTACTCAATTGAACGATTCCAGTTAAGCAAAGTATATCGATACTTCATACTTTTTGCTCTTTTCAGATCACAGCCACGTGCACTTCGTGCCTTTAAAGGATTCCACTCATGCTTTCTAGCTCTACGTGCTGCATTTCAGATTTTCATGCAATGTTGTCTCTTATTGTCTTCATTTCATACAGAATATAGTAAAAATCATGTGCATTATTTTGCATATTCCTTTTGTATTATGGTGTCAATTGGATTTCTTTTCTCGATCTTTTGTATTATAAATTATATTTCCCGACCTCTGTTTTAATTGACAGGGCCAACACGATGAATTAGAGGCAAAATTTTTAGAGGAGAGAGCGGCTCTTGAAGCAAAATATCAAAAGCTATATCAACCATTATATACCAAGGTATCATACCAGTCTGTATGCTCCAATAGGGATGAGAGAGGTAGTATAACACTGTATGCTCCTTGATCTCCATGTCTTTTTAATTTAATGTATCATGAAAAAATGACGAAAGTCTTGCTAGGTTATTTTAGTGATGCACTACGTACCTATGATTTCTTTTCTGTTAGCTACATAGCCCACCTACTACTTAGCATGCTACTTCACTTAAGAACTATGGATACAGGTCTAAGATAATGCTACATGGAACTGGTGCCTTTTGCTTGTTTTTCATCATGCTTCATGAGCTGGATGCTTACTTCTTTTAAACTAATGTGAAAGCCATTAGTTATTGTGTATCACTTTACCTTGTTTCATAATTTCACCGAATTCTTGCAGAGATATGAAATTGTAAATGGTGTTGTTGAAGCTGAAGGAGTTACTGATGAGGCAGCTCCGGAAGGAGAAGATAAAGCTGTTGAAGGTACCTGCTTTAAATTGATCCAGTACCTGAAACTTTTTTGCTTCCTTGGGTGGGCTTCATTTGTAGTTTCATGTTGAGTTATGTGTTTATCCAGAGAAAGGGGTACCCGAGTTCTGGCTTACTGCAATGAAAAATAATGAAGTGCTAGCTGAGGAGGTTAGCCTTGTCAATAATAATTTCCTGTGCTTGGTGCTTCTATATGATTTTTTATGTAAATTGTGGCTTCCTTGTTTATGCAATTAGATATCTGAGCGTGATGAAGGAGCTCTGAAATATCTCAGAGATATTAAATGGTGTAGAATAGATAATCCAAAGGGGTTCAAACTCGAGTTCTTCTTTGACACAAATCCTTATTTCAAGAATTCTGTCTTGACAAAGACATATCACATGATTGATGAAGATGAACCTATTTTAGAGAAAGCAATCGGGTACCTACGGATCCTACCTTGCTATAGCACTGAAATTTTATTTTATTTTATTTTTATAATTAATTATTTGAGAAAAGCTTGTACGCAACTATTTTTTGATCAATACTTTTGGTTCCCTTTAGTACGGAAATTGAGTGGCATCCCGGAAAATGCTTGACGCAGAAGCTCCTTAAGAAGAAGCCTAAGAAGGGATCAAAGAATTCGAAGCCAATTACTAAAACTGAAAGTTGTGAAAGTTTCTTCAACTTTTTCAGTCCACCTCAAGTCCCCGAGGATGATGAGGATATTGATGAGGATGCTGTATGAACAATATCACGACATTTAAAAAATGATTGATGATTCTTGACTCTTTATTTTGTACTTGATATGATTTTTATTCATTTTGAGCAGGCCGAGGAACTCCAAAATCAAATGGAGCAAGATTATGACATTGGGTGAGAATATAAATGATCTTTTATCCATTATCAGGTTTCTTAAGGGGAAATAGTGTTCAGGGGTTGTGGTTGTAGCATTGAACTGAAATCTTTAGGCAACACAGCATGGAGTTTCATGGCAGTTTCATAATAATGCTTGCTTATAAAAAAAAGTTTCATAGTAATGCTTTATGCAGGTCAACTATTCGAGATAAGATCATCCCCCATGCTGTATCATGGTTTACTGGGGAGGCTATTCAGGAAGATGAGTTTGGAGACATAGAAGATGATGATGAAGATGAAGACGTTGAAGATGATGATGAGGAAGAGGAGGATGATGAAGACGAAGAAGAAGATGATGAAGATGAAGAGGAAAGTAAGACCAAAAAGAAGGTGAGTTTATTAAACAATTTGGATTTGCCAAGTTGTAGCTTTATTTTGGTTTAAAGAAACATTTTTTGGGTTTTACACAATTAACTTTTTTCTCTTTACGTTTCTAAATCTATCATTTTGTTCCTTTGGATTTATAATTTTTTTCAACTAGATTTAATTTGAAAATTTTCATAAATAATCTAGCAGAAAATCTAAATAAAAAAAATGCATGACAACAATAAAAAACCAAAAAATGTTTTAAAAACGAAGATTTTTTAAAATATGTAACAAAAAAACCAGAAGATAAATAGAAACAAACTAGAAAACAAAATAAAAAATGAAGAGGATGGAAATGGAGGCCTCCACTACTTTCCCCACCAAGTCTGGATGACCGGTTTGATTTGCCACTTGGGTGTTGCACTGTTGCCTGAGTTGGTGGACATGAGTGGCTCCTGAGGACATGCCTAGGTTGGCCAACCTAGGTCATGCCTCGGTGGCCAACCAACTTAGGTCGGTTTGCAGGGCCTTGTCAACCTAGGTCAGTTGGGAGGGTCCCCCCCCCCCCCAAAAAAAAATTTCCTTTTTCTCTTTTTCATCTGCTTCCACATTTTTTAGTAGTTTTTCTGAATATCTCATTTTTGGTTTTAAAGTTTTTGTTTTATGCCTTTTCTATTTATGTTGGCCTTTTATTTTTGACATGCCTTCTCTAATTTTTAGATTTTAAAATGATGAAATTTCTATAAAAAAATGATGAAATAATATATAATTTTTTACGTCTTTAGTTTTTACTTTTTAAACCTTTTTATATTTATATATTATTTTTAGGCACATGTTGGGATGTGGCATTTCACATCTAATTTCTACTAGATTATTTAATGGAAATTCGACGGTGGTTTTTAGTTTTACAAAATTTACAAGGCCTAGGAGCGAAATGAAATTAGAAATCCTAGGAGGAAACGTTAATCGTGTAAAACCCATGAACTGTTATTGTACTCATCCCTTTTATTTTTCATTTTTTATTTTAAAAATTCGTACTAACCATTATTTGTCAAATTGATTTTGAATGTTTCTGCAGTCATCGGCTGGACACAAGGTACATTACTTGTTTTCCAATTTCACTTCTTCCAATATGGATCTTAACACTTACCCATCCCAAAAAAAAAGGAGAAATATAAGACCCATCACCCGTCCTAATTGCTACTTACTCTTATTGTTATTGTTATAAATCCAATCTATTGTGGCTTCTAAAAAAAATAAAAAAATAATCAATAATGGTGTTGTATTCTGTAGAAGAGTGGAAGAACACAAGCGGCAGATGGTCAGCAGGGTGAGCGTCCTCCAGAATGCAAGCAACAGTAAGATTAGTAATGCTTGCTGTAGCAGCAGATGCGATATGCGTGAGGGTTGTCATGGGGGGTCGTTGCAAAATGTTAATCAAAAAAGTGTGGCGATTTTGAATAGTTCTTTCTTTCAATATTTTTCTTCCAAATGTTATATGAGGAATATTTTGGGTCTCTTTTTCTCCCTTTCCTTATCTTGATGTTGGTTTGAAAATACTGCCTGCTTATATAGTTGAGATATGTCCTGTGATTTGTTGATGCATGTAGGGGGTTGTCTTGAATGTAGGCCTGGTGTTATTAGGTTGCTCCCATTTTCTTCATGAATTCTTAAATCCCTTACTCGATTTGCGCATTATTGTGATCATTTTGTGATTCACATTCTGGGCGTTTTGTGAAATTTTGTCGTGTGTTGCTTCCCCTTTTCATTAGTCGCTTGCTTCCGAGCTTATACTGGAAGTGCATTTCAACAAAATACAACATATGAACATATAGAAGATGATTTAAAGTAGGAAGGAACGAAATGTTTTTTCTTTTTATTTTAAAACATACATATTGAAGAATTGTTTTTTATTTTATTTTCTGAACTATTATCTTTTTAGGAAATTATACATTACTATCCAAACTTTTCGTTTTTTTCTTACATGCCCACTAACTATTAAGATTCTCCAGTGACTCTTGGGTTCCTTCGTTGCGTCGGAAAACATTTGTTTTACGGATTTTCTTAAGAAAATTATTTATACAAGCAAACAACTTTTTTGTTTGTTTGGTTGTCGCTCCAGAATATCCTTTTCAAAAATGTATTTTGTTGTTTGGTGCAGTGTCTTTTACATAAATGTAATTTATTACGATAAATGTGGTATTAATGCGTTAACTGTTAACTACAAAATTAGTATATGTTGTTTGTTTTAAGAGAAATGTTTTAGTCTTATAAAGGTAAATTATATTATTTGATGTGGTTTGTTATATTGTAATTTTTTTTATTACTATTAATGTATTATATAAATCATATCATTTTCTAAATTTACTTATGTGAAATCTTTTTGTGATTGTAGTAATTCTCTAATTTTAAAAAACATCTTTGTGCATTTTAATTGAGTTTTTTTATTCTTTGTGCTTTTAAAATTGGTCTAATTAGGTCCTGTTTAGATATATAAATGATTTTATATTATCTTATTATTATAATATTTTTAAATTTTTATATAAAATATAATAAATAATTTAATTATTTTCAGATTTTAAAATAATAATAATAATAAAAAATATAAGATTTTATTTAAATTTCTAATTTTATTTAAAATTATCTCATCTCATTTCAGTTTTCACGGTACAAAGAGTGTTTAATCTTTCAATTAGAAAAGCATTGGATTTTCACTTCATTGACTGAAAGTTGTTTCTCTTTTACCAGCTATTTCAAGCAACTACGAAAATCCCTTTTTTGACGTAAATGATTATAAATCCGATGGCTTATTTTATATATCTATTTTTCCGTCGTTTTATGTCTGAGATTTTAAAAAACTTAAAAAAAGGGGGAAAAGGTAGTCAATGTTTCAATATTATAATAAAGACAGTTTCCTTTCAAATTGGGTTGGCGGACGTTTCTTCGAAACCATCTTTAGATATAACAAGTGTTAAGACACACACCCCCCCGCCTCCCTCCGCCTCCCTCTTTTTTTTTTGAAAAAATCTTTAGAGCATCCACTATTGAGAGTATCCATTGCACTCATAAACAATATTTAGGATAAATTTACTAATTTATCCTTAAACATTACTCATGAATGTGATGGATATTCTCAAATAGTGGATGCTCTCTAGCATTGCTCTTTTTTTTTTTAAGTATTAAACCCTTATACTTAGAGAGATTACACCACCAAGCTCCAAGATTAAGTCTACTTCTACATCAATTTATTATTAATAGTAGGATGTTGCTACTCGGTATTTTTATTATTATTTATTATTTTATTATTACTTTCTACTTATTTTTTATCACTATTTATTACTTTTTACTATTTTTTAATATTTTATTATTATTTTTTCATTTACTTTTTATTATTATTCACAACACTTCTTACTATCGAAATGTGACCTTTTATATATAGATGCACTAATGGTAATATTATAACCATTTAACAAAAACTTCAAATATACCAACTGTAATTTTGAGGGAGCTAATTAGCATTATTCTTAAAAAAAATCTATTCATAATAAGAAATGTTATTCACGTATGTCATTTAATGTTACATCATAAAATAATAAGTAGCATTATTCTTTAGAATCAGATTCGGAATTAAAACTGATTACTCATATATTTATGATCATTTGAATAATTTTTTAATAAAAAATAATTAGTAAATAGTAATAAAATAAAATAAATAACTTATAATAATAATAAAATAATTTTTAGTTCTTAAATAGTTAAATATATCCCGGTGGGCCTGTTAGATGGGCTGTTCATCATGGGCAATTGAAAGAAAAATCGAAAGACAAAAAACATAATTTCAAAAAAAACCTTTCGGTCCAGGACGGCCCAATGAACAACCACCCCGGTTCACTCCACTTCATTCAACTCTCTTCAACACTGTCTCAAAATGGAGGGAAATCATTCCCCAAAACCCTAAAATCACTATCATACATATATGATATATGCACTCTGCTCATGCATTGGCAAATCATATGCGTCCCAGTTAACTCATCCTTCATGTTAGTAAAAGTTATTCTTTTAGCTGTGGAGGTTGGTGGGAACCGTCTATGGCGAGGCTTGTTCGGAGCGCCTCCTTTCTGAAACGCTCTATTCTTCTACCTGAGGTCACTTTCTGTTCAAACTTTTAAGCTACCAACTTTTTAGACACTTTTTTCATTCGTGCTTCTTTTGGGACAAACTGAGCAAGAAATAAAAAATGATAGCCTGTAGAAATTGTAATCTTAGTTTTAGGACTAAAAAGGAAAACCTCACTCAAAGGAGCCCGTGACAACTGTTTGAGTCAAAAGAGCTCGGTTGTTTGTTTCTAAGAAACGAAAACAAACCTACATGTAATGCGTTCAATCTAACTTTTCTTTAGGATTTCGTATATATAAGAGCATTTCTTTTCTCCGAGCTTATTATTTCTGAAAAAGCTATGTTTTCGCTGTACTATTTCTCAGGGTTTTAGTTGAATTGTTTCTCAGTTTATCTTCTTCTTCTATGGTTCCCAGGTTTGGCGCATTTGCAACTTATTTAATTGTTTATTTATTTGTCTAATCTCTTACTTACAGGGCTTAAGAAGAGAAGGTATATTGGGGACGTCTTCTCAGTTTTGCGACTTCTCTACTAAAGGTGCTGAAGCCTAAAATTATCTAAATGTTAGCCAAACCATAGTTTCGAAGTGATAAAATTGGCGTTATTGTTGTCAATGTGTTTGTGGAATTTTATTATGATAGTTTTGCATGCCTTACTCTAAGTAAATTGACGTGTACTGAGGATTGTGGAATTGATTTACCATGCTTTATGCTCTTGAAGTGTGGGATGCCATTTATCTTGATAGCACAATTACATATAATGTGAAACATAAATTCAATACAGTTTGTTCTTGCAGAACCTGAGTGGAGTTAGTGCCCTAGAAATCGCCCATTTCCCATTTTGTTTTGTATGTTAATTCGTGGATCATTAACATTCTCAATTATGATTTTCCTTAAGGTGGAAGGAAGTCCAAGACAGGTGGAATTGATCCTAATGTAGAGAATATGTCTAAGAAAGACTTGGCCCTACAACAAGCCCTAGATCAGATCACATCCTCATTTGGAAAGGAATCTATAATGTGGCTTGGTTCCTCTGGCCCTTTGCAGCACTTACCAGTGGTATCCACGGGTTGTTTTGCTCTGGATTTAGCACTGGGAACTGGTGGACTTCCAAAGGTATCAGCTCTGTTTCATGAAATTTCTGGACATTGTCATTCTTCAGTTTAGTAAATGTTTTCTTTTTCAGAATGTAATTTTTGTTGTTGTTGGTGACTTAAAAAGATGGGTTGTGCGCAGTTTTGCTGGTTTGCTTTCCTATGCTGTTTTCGGGCACTTTCCCTTATATCTACCATGTGCTTTTGATCCTTCTTATTCTTTTACCTAATATATTACCTTTTGTTCACTAACTTAGAGACATCTTATCTTCAGCTAGCACACACGCGCACAATGGTATGTGCTTCAGCTAGCACACAACATTTTCCTTCCAGTTATCTACCATAGAGACCTTTTTCTTCGGCTAAACACGCACACATTCCCACAAACATTCCCCATTTATATGTATATAATACAGATACATGTGTGTGATATGTTTTGGTCGCTCATAATATTCCTCCATTGGACTTCTGTAGGGACGGGTTGTGGAGATATATGGTCCAGAGGCTTCTGGGAAAACTACTCTTGCTCTACATGTAATTGCTGAAGCACAGAAGCAAGGAGGTTATTCCTATATGCTCCTGTAGTTACTTTTTCTAACTGCATCACTAATAATAACAGGGAAAAGAATGGCTATGAAATCTGTTATCAACGTCATTACAGTAGTGAAGTTACATATTTTATGATTGTGTCTGTGTGTGTGGGTAGGGAGAGTGCGGGTGGGCATGTATGTTTGTATCTTACAGACCATGATAAATTTTGAGAGACAAATTAAAAAATATCCTCATTCTGTGCTGATAAGATACCTTACAGAACATGATGAATCCTGGGGACATTTTTGTAATTCTCCTTATTCTCTGCAGATGGTTTCTCCGTGTATTTGATTTTGTTATAACTTTGGTTGATCACAACTGAAACAGCTATTGGGTGGTGTGATTCATTGTCCATTGGGTAAACCATCTATCCTGGCCTCCAACCCCTGCCTCTAATTTTAGCTTTTTGCTAATTGTATAATCAAGTAAACGGGCCCTTTTGTCCCAATTATACTGTTATGTTATTGGAGTCATAGCTTGCCCTATTGAGTCATTATGTATAAATGGGATACTAAAAAGAATGATTCGTTGTCTCTTCGAGGAATCTTGATTGTGACCGAGAACAAGAAAGACACTTTTTCAGTAATCTTATGCATCTCATATCACAGAAGATATTCTTGGTATTTGTTCTCATGAGTAGATAGTTTTGACCACGTGTAGATATAATAGTACCTTTGGTGAACTTTTAACGATTATTACCTTTCCAAAGTAGTCTATAATTATTCGAGGAAATTAAGTTTGTTTCATGTCATTCTACATAGGTTACTGCGTGTTTGTTGATGCTGAGCATGCTCTTGACCCAGCACTAGCACAGGCTATTGGAGTAAAAGCTGACAAATTACTTCTCTCTCAACCAGATTGTGGTGAAGAAGCTTTGAGTCTTGTGGACACTCTTATTCGAAGCGGTTCAGTTGATGTTGTTGTTGTTGACAGTGTAAGTAAGGTGCTCGGTTCGTGCTCATTTTGTCATGTATTCAAGAAATGTTTTTTTATTTTTTCCCCCCCAGAAGTGTTACACAATCGTTTTACAATACCAGTTTATTCCCCAACGTTACAGAAATCGTTTTGTTAAAGTTATCTAATATTTTAATTCTGCTGTGATAATAGTAGTTGTGTTTCTAATGGCAGGTAGCAGCCCTTGTGCCTAGAGGTGAACTTGATGGCGAGATGGGTGATGCTCACATGGCAATGCAGGCTAGATTGATGAGCCAGGCACTTCGCAAGTTGAGCCACTCTTTGTCACTATCGCAGACTATATTGATATTTATAAACCAGGTATCAATTTTATATTCTACTTTCAATCGTTAAGGTAATTCTATGCTCTTTTGATAAATACAATCATTTCCATCTAGCCAACATTTTCTCAAATTTCTCAACAACCTCATCCCAAATAGCTTTAGCCATAAAAGTTGCCCCCAACGTAAGGTCCAAATAGTTCATTGGCAAGGAAGCCACTTTACAGTCCAGAAGTAGCTTTCCAAGATTCACATTGACAACCAAAATTGCTTCAAAACATAATTGCTTTACTCTTAAAGCTTGCATTTGGCCATGATCTGCATTGTAGAAAAGAAGAGTATTATCTGCAAAAAGAAGATGAGAAAGTATGTTAGAACACTATTTGCATTTCCCATTGAAAAAATCTCCTGGATGATGGCCTCCACCATCCGACTAAATGTCTCCATGATAATAACAACCAAGGGTCCCCTGTCTCAATCCACGAGAGTTATGGAAAAAATCAGTAGGGTTGCCATTAACCAACATCGAAAACCGAAGAGTAGAGACACAATATCAAAGGAAACTAGTTTCCTTTGATACACAATGCCTAATCCGCAAAAGGCACATCTCCCAAGCATATAAAAGAGGAATTCCCAATTCACATGATCAAACGATTTTTTCATGTCAAGCTTACAAAGAATACTAGGAACTCCTCTCATTCTACTATCTAAACATTCATTGACAATAATAATTGAAACAAGGATTTGTATCCCCCAAAGGCCTTTTGAGGCTTTGAGATAATTTGCTCCAGAATCTAACTCATATGGTTAGCAAGAATCTGCTAAATTATCTTGTATCACAAGACTAATAGGATGAAAATCCTTTCCCTTTGAAGCCCCAAGTTTCTTTGGGATGAGAGCAATGAAAGTCGTATTGAGGCATTTTTCAAATTTCTTGAATGAATAGAAATCTTGAAAGACCTGCATCACATTTTCTTTCACAATATCCCTACAAGCTTGGAAAAGTGTGATTGAAAAACCATCGGGACTAGGAACATTATCTTTTTTCATCCCACTAATCACATGATGAACCTCATCTTTGTCAAAAGGTATTGCAACCATCTTGCACTTTGAGGATGTAGAGACTTGAAAGCCAAACCATCAAGATTTGGCCTCCAAGTAGCTGGTTCGATGATAAGGCTTTCATAATAATTTACAATAGGATTTTGAATCTCAGGGGGAGAGAAAATCACACAATTATCTGAATGATGCATCTAAATAGCATTACCACACCAATGCGAATTAGTCATTACGAAAAACTAGTGCATTTACCTTCCTCTTCCAACCTAAAAGCCCTTGATTGTTGCTGCCAAGAAATCTTCCCCATCAACAACACCCTCTCAAGTCTCAAGTTCAACCACCACTTATTTTTGTCTCCACAAAATCTCCTCAGGATAAACCCCATTCTCCTCCCAAACCTCTAAGTCATTCAACTCTTCCATAAGGGAATTCTTCTGGCTGTCAATATTCCCTATCTTCCACATTCCACTTTTTAAAATCAAACTTCAAGGCCTTGGGCTTGCCATCAAGAATAAAACTAGAATGCCCGTGAACTAATAAGAAGACCACCATCATTTCACCCTTATCAACTCCTAATCATGTATTTTCAAACTTAAAGTTCCGGCAACCCCATGAATATCTCCACAATCCAACAAGATAGGGAAGTGATCCAAACACACGCGAGACAATACCTTAAGACACAACTCTGTGTAATGAACCTCCCAAGAAGGAGAAATAAGAAATTTGTCCAATCTTGGCCAACCTCAGCTATTGGAACATGTGGACACACCCCCCACACAAGGGGGAGATCCAAAAGATCCAAGTAAAAAATAAATCTCTAAAAAATTCTCCATTGCTGAAGAAATAATAGATTCCCCTGATCTCTCACTTGAAAAGTGAGTAATGTTGACATCCCCACTCATCCAGCACGGCACATCCCAAAGATGATACAATCCCGCCAATTCCTCCCATAAAAGTCTCATTTCCCTATCCGAATTTGGCCCATAAGTGCCCACATTGGCCTACTCCCACCCATCTTGAACATTTTTTAATCATTAAGCCCTCTGACGTTCCAAGAGATGATCTTAAGCTTCATAGGAAAAATGAGACCCCCTCTATTTCAATCTGGCCCACCCTCCACTCTCCTCCGTAACATCATTATTAGTGGAATATTTTAGTCTTGATTCATTTTCTTTCTTTGATGTTGATTCCAAGGCTGAGGAGTGTCCAAATTCGATAGCATTTAGAAAAGCCTTGAATTGCTCTTCAAAACCATCACAAGAGATCCCAACACATGCTTTGAATCTCCTCACCCTTCTTTAAAACCCATTCTGAAACAACCCACTGGATGAAATTGGACTAGGTGGAAGTGTGCATAACGGTGTGGGATCAGCCTCTCCCCCATCAAAGCAATCTCCATCACGCAGGACCATTTGCAAATTTGAGACATCCGATACCCCCATTCCATAGGAGGGACAAACTGAGGCTCCACACCAATATTAGAAAACTCTTGGGAAATGACCGCATTTTCCATTCCTGATTGCTAAAGGATTTCAATAGGGATCAAAGATGGAAATGCCATTGAGAATGACTCCATAGACCTCATGCCCTTGACGAATGGAATTAGAGACAGACTAGAGTTGCCATCCATCCCTACCATTGCCATTTGTGGTCTATCCAGTAACATAAAATCCTCTTCCACACTTTTTAGTGATATTTCTGGCTTAGACATGCCATCCGAAGGGTTGTTGGCTGCTGGCAATAGAGTTTATGACTACCCAATCAACAATGAAGCAAGTATTGACGCCACAATAGTGGAGCCAATTCCAAATCACCCGAAACATACCTAGTACAAACTAGGAGCTCTTAACCGAGCCTAGCCCATTTACTTTCTTTTTATGTTTAACCACCTCGCAAGTCTGTGATCTCATAAGACAGCTCGGCCCATCAATAGGACCAACCTTTAGCTTGCCCAATAAACCAACCTCTAAACCCATAGAGGCCATCAATGAGCCCATGCCCAATTACACCCAATATAACATTGAAGTAACCTTCTCCTTCATGACCAATAAGTCTCTTTGCACGGTTAATAACAAGAGCCGTCTTTACCTCCTACCATGCCCCTTGAAATACCAACTGTCTTCCTTTGGGAAGATGATTCGATTGCAAATCTGTCTTCTCAACCACCTCAACGATCACCTCATGACACATCTCGTTGACCCTCCGAACTACCGTGAACCACTGGATTTTGAGGTGATTTCTTCAAAGCCTTAAAAAAAGAACCCTTCTTTCCCAAAACAACATTGCCCAACAACGGTATCCTCGGTTTTGCTCTATTATCCACACCCAAAACAAAGGAAGAAGTAATGACCTCCCTAAGCGTTACAGCAAACCTCAACCAATTCTCACCCTTTGGTCCTTGTAAGATTGCGATGAAACCACCCATCACCTCCTTCCCATACTCAGATAGCGTAAAGAAATGGCAAAAATTATTATAGCATCTTTGGGACTAAAGAACCTGAACCCCATTCATCCGAATCTTGTAAAACCAAAGTTTTGAATTATGTTCTGGTAATCATTCTAGTTGAGGTACTTGAATGGAATATTTTGATACCGTTGCATTTCGGTGTACTGTTTTGGGATAGTCCTTATATAAATAAATTATATATATAAATAAACAACTATATATAGATATAGAAAAACTCTATTATAAAAGAACATGAATACAACTCTTAAAAAGATACATATTTGAAAAACTCAATAATACATATCAATACAAGTCTTAAAAATTTACATATCCAAAAAACTCCATAATACCTAAGTTCTCAATCCAATTGTTAAAAAAGTAATCACTCATCTTCATCCAAAAGACAATAAGGATCAAAGTACAAAACGTTAATCAAAATATTGTTATCACAATCACATAGCTAAAGTGTAATTATATATTGTGATTATATATTTTTTCCAGCCAACAGAAAAAACCCATCAACACTAATAATTATAGTTTGTATTTATAATTATTTTCCAGCCAAGGTCCCAAACTCCCAACAACACATGTGGGTTTGAAGAATAGAAGTGTAGGTTCAACAAACCGTGGTATGCCCTTAAAATCCCAGCCCAGATCACTCAAGCTCACCTATATATTTTCTTCCCAAAACCCTAACTTTAGATTTCCTTTAAATTAGTCAGTGTGCAATGCGAATTCCCAGAGTCCCAGCAGCCAAAGCACTATCTCGCAATCAACACGTGTAATTATCTAATTTATTTATCTCTTTGCCTCAAATCTTCTTACTATGGTTTGTATGCTTTGTGGGTTTTCTATTCTTTGATTCCTCCTGGAGATTGTACATTAGGGATTTGATCATTTGTGAAGGGGGAGAATGAGAGAGGTCAAGGGGGAAGAGGAACTACCAGTATGTCCCTTGCTTTTCAACACATTTACCAAAATGCCAGAAGATACATTTTGGACTGAAACATAAATCCTGGCCTGAATACCGGAAATCAGTTGAATTGGCCGGAATTGAACCAGAGAAAGAACACCCCCCATTCGTGCCGGTTACTGTTCTGGCACTGCAAATTCCTGCAGGAACGGAATGGTTTTTTAAACCTTGTGTAAAACTCCAAAGAACCAGTCAGCGCACTGCAGGGAACCACCATTTTTGCCAACCATTCCACAGCAAAGATATCACAGTGATGAACATGTTGACCTTGCGACTTGTCTCCGTAATCTGCCACCACTGACCACTCTCACGATGGAAATCATATATCTTTGAATTGATTAACAGATTCTGACTCATACCCATCACAAAAGGAAGTAACAGAATCAAAACCCAAAAGAAAAATAGGGTAAATAAGGAAATAGCAGAAAGACAGATAATGATAATAGATTATTTCTGTGAGAATCGCCGGAAATGGGAAACCGGGAGTCTTGAGAGAGAGAGCTTTTATTCACATCAGAATGACCCAAGAACAATCAACCTTTCATAACAAAGCTTCAAGCCCTTATGAGTTAATATAATCAGGGAGTCAAATAGAATAATAGTTCTTTAAGAAGGTTTTGACCATCGAAATAACAACTTCTAGCTGTATCATGTTCAGTGTGACCAAGGTAGTTTCTTCTTAAAAAAGGGAAAAAAAGTTTGACTTAACATGATATTTCTTAATGCCTGTATAAAATGAGCTAGAGAATGTAGGTTTTTTTATTTTTTTTTTATTTTTTAAATAAGTAGCTAGAGAATATAGTAAGTGGTACTGTTTTCTTGCTGATGTGCTGTTGCCATCCCGATAGGTGAACTACAGAATAAGTGCCCTCATAAAAGTGGTTTGTTTTTCTTGATATCTCTTATTGAAAGACTGATGCCTATATTATGATCAGACGATCTTAATTTTATCTCGTGTTTATCCAGACAAGGTCCAAGCTTTCAACTTTTGGAGGATTTGGTGGGCCCACTGAAGTTACCTGTGGTGGTAATGCCTTGAAATTCTATGCTTCAGTGCGCATTAATATTCGGAGAACAGGGCTTGTCAAGAAGGGTGAAGAGGTATGATATTTATTCTATTCCTTTTCAATCACAAGATAATAGTTGAAGTTCGCTAGTTGGCCCCTATAAGACTTGCTTGGTTTTGAATGGACTAGATAAACTTACTGGTCTTTCAGCCTCTGGCTCAAATCATGTATGCTTGTGCTTGATAACCAGTAATTGGTCTTGTTTTGTACCATAGGCCCATGACAACCACCACAAGATGTAGAGTTAAGCAATCACAGGAATTTATAAGTGGTCTTATAATGATGAAGCAGTGAAAGGACGAATTGTTGATTGCTTGAAGTTGCTAATCACAGGATCAAGCTATGGGTAGCTGAGTGCCTAAAGTATTCTTGGCTTTGAAACTTTTCTGTTTTCTCCATTCTAGCACTCCCAGCCAACTCTATAAATTTGCGTTTTTTGGGGATTGGAAATTGCAAATGCTTTTTATTTTTGCTGAAAAGATCTGATGCCGTTCTTAACTTGTATGCAGTACCGTTGTTGTGTGGTAATGTTTTTACTGTATTTGTAAAGGCCCGTCTTTAATCTGGCCTTGATCATTTTCCTCTCTGAGCCTCATTTACAAAATATGGGAAAGCCTGAAGTAATTCACAAGACTCCTTGTCTAAAATAGCTTTTATCTTAGGTACATTTTCATGCAATCAAGGCATCCGTATCAAATTGTTTTGCAGGCTTTGGGAAGCCAAGTTCTTGCAAAGATTGTGAAGAATAAGCTTGCCCCTCCGTTTAAAACTGCCCAATTTGAGCTTGAGTTTGGCAAGGGTATATCTCGGGAAGCAGAGATCATGGATTTTGGAGTAAAACACAAATTCATCTCAAAGGCTGGTGCATTTTACAATCTTAATGGTCAGAATTTTCATGGGAAGGATGCATTTAAGAAGTTTCTGGCTGAGAATGGAAGTGTAAGAGAAGAGCTTATAGTAAAGGTCAGGGAGAAGCTACTTCATGCCGAGACAGAAACGGAACTGGCAATAGAGGTTACGGATGGAGATCTTTCAGAAGAAATTGTTTCATCTGATTCTACCGATGAGGAACCAGTTGCTGCTGTCCAAGCGTAAGCGTACATTGGACTTGAAGCACAGTTGGACGTTTTTGCTCCCCCTTACCCTCAATCAGGGCTTCTCGTTCCATGTGAACTGCCGTTGTCTTTTCCTGATCAAATGGCAGCATGTTCATTTTATTGGGCACAGCTTGGCTTTAGTATTGGAAAGGCCTTTGGTTCAAAATCACTTGCTACTGTTCCTTATAATGAAGTGTTCAAGGTTTCCTAAAGATGGTCTTGTAAATTAATTTATTTTCTTTTAAGTCAATGTGTCATGTATCGAATGAGAGTTTTGTTGTTTCAGAAGTGTCGACTTGGAAGGAGGGCCATTGGCAATTTGATATCTTTTTAGCTACATTTTGTAACGAGGCTGGTGTAATGGTGTTAATTACATTTTAGAGGTGGTGATTGGCACTCGGAAGTTGGAAGTGGGAGGAGTCCTCTCTTCCCCACGGCCACCCTCTATCATTATTTACCTCCTCCCCCCCACCTACCATCTGTTCCGTTCTCTTTCTCTCAAACCATCTTCCATGCCCTATCGTTTTCCGATCAAGATTGGTTACATTGAATTGCCTTCCACTCATCATTAACCTACACCAAAATATTTACCATTCCTGAACTCACCAAAACAGTTGAAAATTGTCCAGTGGCGCCGTCAAGTGAGCCGCACTTATCGGTGGGCCTCATGTGAGTCTCACGAGCCATCGCATCTGTTTATTTATTTTTTCCTGGATTTTCTGCTTTATTTTGATTGTTACTGTTTTTCATGTATTTTGCATGGTGCTCAAATTTGCATGGTGTCTATGCACCACCCTAGAGCACCGTCCTGAGCATTCTGCGGCTGCCACTGTCGCGCATGCTCCCCCATGCGCCGGCTTTCTCCTCTGTAGCTTTGCTGCTTTTTGTGACTTGTTTTTCAAGAAGCTTTATGCTTACCACTATTCACGGCTTGGATTTGGCATTTTACATCATATGCTTCAATTGAGACTTGATGGAGCATGCTTCATGGCAATTCAATAATGTATTGCATTAAAAATCACTTAAGTTGTGACAATCTCTTGGTTTCATGTTGAAAAAATCCCATGGGATTGGCTCATAATCATTTTCCAATTTTTTTTTTTTCCACCATATTATCTTGTTTGTGGTACATGTTGGTGTTCCCTTTCTTCATAGTTTGCATTTTCTTTTATTTTTTAAGATAATTATTATTTTACTCAGAAAACAAAATAGAAGGAGCATCTTTACTCTTCACCTCATTATAGGATGAAAAATGATAAAGACAACTTTTCAGAACACATTAAACAACTATATTTTGAAGTGAATGATATTTTTGTAAAATACCTTATAAAAGCAACATCTCTTTTTGTTTCTTCAACTAGAACTTCAATGTTTGATATCTGTCAAATCATATCCTCACAAATCTTGTTGGTTTGTGTGGTTTGCAATAACTCCATGCAAGAGTGATATTTTTCTTATGAAAGCTTAAAAACTCTTTTTAGCTCAATATCTGAATGGGCTACTCTGAAGTATATCTCATGCCATTTTCAAACTCTAAGCCCGTTTGGATTTAGAGATGAGATGAGTTGAGATGAATTTAGTTTATTTTTTAATATTATTATTATTTTGAGATTTGAAAAAAGTGTATTGGAATTTGAAAAAAGTGTATTAAGATTTAAAAAAGGTGTATAGGAATTTGTATTTTGTATAAAAAATTATAAAAGTGTAATGATGAAATGAAGATGAGTTGAGATGAGTTGAGATTTTAAATACAAACGGAGCCTTAGAAAATTACTTCTTAACTCATCTCATCTAATTTTTACACAAAATATATAAACAATTCAACTTTTTCAAATCTCAAAACAAAACTAATATTAAAAAAAATATTCTAACAATATTTTATTTAAAATTCTAATTTTTATTTCAATTTATCTCATCTAAAAAAATAAATGAGACCAGGTTGATAAAGCCTTTTCTTAATTTTGAAGACACTATTAAAATTCTACATATAGACCGTCATAACAAGCTGCTGACAAGGCATATTAATCTGTCAATCTTATGCGCGCATATACCCTAATTATTCCCATCCAATATTTGAATTTATATATCAAATATAATATATATAAATTTGATCTCCTAGCCAAAATGGGGAATTTATAGATAAATTCTATTTATTATCCAAATATCAACCCAAATCAAATATAAAACTTTACCCACTATTTTGAACCCTGAATTTAGCCAACACTGAAAAACTTAAAACACGTTTTATGTTCATGTTTGCCTCTACTCCTAAATTTTAATTTTAAAGAAAATAGGGTAAGAACATGTATAAAGCAGTTTACGATTACAAGAGGGGACAATAGTGTTGAATTAGCCAGATGAGGGTGTTTTGGCCCCTGGGTCTTCATTTGAGAAAATTCTTCAAGGAAAAGTATCATTCGAGTACTATTTAATAATTTAACAATTATAATTTATTTTAGTGCAGTGTTATGATTGCATTTATTTTAGGGTCGTTGTAAATGAACAAGGCTGTTTGAGATTGGTTCAATCAAATTTGAGTTCGGCTCAATACATTTATTAAATGAACCGTTGGTGAACTCAAAATTATGATATATTATTAAACGATGGGTAATCGTTTAAAATTTGGCTCGACTTGTGCACAATATTTTAAAACCAAAATAACTTCCTGTTTATTATTTTTATAATTCTATCTCTATATTTATAATGAAAATATTTTTAATATTGAGAGATTAGAGAAAATCATGTTCCTAATTGTTAAGATTTAAAAGCCAGTAACAAGACTTTTTCCTTATAGACCGAGATTTAATGTTCTTTTAGATCTTTAGGATTTCAGATATAAAGATTTTGATCTTGATTCAAGATTCACGATGGTATGAAAACAGCAAAATAAAGTAATAAAGCAATAAAGAAAGAACACACCGGAGTTACGTGGTTCGACCCTAATGGTCTACATCCACGGCGGGAACGGCCTCAGAGATCATCCTTTATTGAAGAATCAGCAACAAAGCCTCAGTGTTTACAACAGATCGAGTGCTAGCTCTCGAGTACAAGAGAACCAACCCTCTCAGTCCCTCTCTTTCTCTCTATCTCAGAAAACCCTAACAGAAGGGCTCTCGGATTCACTCTCACTCTCTGCCTCAGCCAAAACACAAATGAAACCCGTAACCCTAATCTCACATATAACATATATTTATACAGAAACAGAGATGGTGACACGTGGCAATCTAACGGTCCAGAATCATGCATCAGATATAATATCTTCTCAGCACAATGACTAAAATGCCCTTCTGTCCAGCGAGTTAAACCCATGCAGATCAACAAGATCAAATGGCTCAGAATGTATACAGGTGTCTGCACATCATTGGCTTCACAAAAGAAAACATTAGATCAATTTAATATGCAATTATACACTAAGTTTGGCACATATTCACAATTCTCCACTTTGACAAACTTTAGTTTACCAAGTTTATAAAATTCTCATCCTAGGCTGTTCCCGCAACATCCCTCTATTAGGGACATAGATCAGACTCCATACTAATTAAATTCAGACAATGTCTGAATTTCAAACAGGGAAGGGACTTAGTCATCATGTCTGAAGGATTGTCCTCTGTTGGAATTTTCTTCACATTAACAACCTTAGACTCTATGACATCCCTTACAAAATGTAGCCTAATATCTATATGTTTGAACCTTTCATGGAATACCTGGTTTTTGGCTAAGTGTAAAGTGTTTTGGTTGTCACAATGGACAGTGACTGTACCATTAAAGATACTTAACTCTTTTGCAATTCCTTTTATCCATATGGCCTTTTTATTGCCTCTGTCATGGCTATATACTCAGCTTCAGTTGTAGACAAAGCTACAACACTTTGTAAGTTTGATTTCCAACTAATTGCCCCCCCAAATGCAGTGAACACATATCCTGTAAGGGACTTCCTAGTGTCTACATTTCCTGCATAGTCAGAGTCTACAAACCCTTCTATCTCACATCCCTCCTTAGCACCTAACCCATAAACAACTCCTAATTTTGTTGAAGCTGCAAGGTATCTAAACACCCATTTAATAGCCTGCCAGTGTGGTTTTCCAGGATTTCCCATAAACCTACTGACCATACTGACAGCATAGGTGAGGTCTGGCCTGGTGCAGACCATAGCATACATTAAGCTACCTACCATACTAGCATATGGTATTTTGCTCATAAAGTTAATTTCAGATTCAGAAATAGGAGATTGATTTACAGACAATTTTAAGTGCTGTCCCAGAGGTGTATTAACAGACTTAACATGACCCATACCAAATCTTTTGAGAATCTTGCAAATATAAGAATTTTGAGACAATAACAGAGTTTTATTATGTCTATCCCTTAATATTTCCATTCCTAAAATTTTCTTAGCTGGGCCTAGTTCTTTCATTTCAAATTCTGCCTTTAACATGCATTTGACTTTGTCAATTAGGGCAGAGTCCTTACAAGCAACCAACATGTCATCAACATATAACAGTAGGTATATCACAGTCAGATCAACATGCTTACAGTAAACACAGCTATCATAACAGCTTCTGTTAAAACCATTTTCTAACATGTGAGTGTCAAATCTTTTATACCACTGCCTAGGTGATTGTTTCAGACCATAAAGTGATTTTTTTAACAGACAGACTTTGTCAGAGTTTGATCCATCCACAAAGCCCTCTGGGGTTTGCATATAAATCACTTCTTCCAACTCACCATGAAGGAAAGCTGTTTTAACATCTAATTGTTCCAAGTGCATATCTTCAAAAGCAGTATAAGCAAGCAGTAGCCTAATAGAACTGTGTTTTACAACAGGGGAAAAGATTTCATTAAAGTCAATTCCCTCCCTTTGAGTAAAACCCTTTGCTACTAATCTAGCTTTATATCTAATGCCCTCAACCCCTGGTATGGCATCCTTTCTTTTATAAATCCATTTTGACCCAACTAGCTTAATCCCTGGGGGTCTGTCAACTAATTCCCAGGTTTTATTCTTATTAAGAGACTCCATTTCCTCATGCATGGCAAGTATCCATTTGGATGCTTCCTTGCTGTTAACAGCCTCTTTATAAGTCCTAGGTTCTTGATAAACCACTTCATCTAATACAGTGAGGGCAAAAGCAGTGAGTTCTGCCTGCCCATATCTTTTAGGTGGTTTAACTAGTCTCCTCTTCCTGTCTCTTACTAAGACATAGGAGTCAGCTCCACCTTGATCCAGGTTATCCAAGTTTGTATCCTCAGTTGCCCTGTTTTGATCAAGATGTGTTTCAGATGAGGTGTTTGGCTCCACCTCAACTTGTACATCTTCTACAGGTTTATTCTGAGTTTCAACAGGTTCTGAGTTTTGTACCCTAGCCATTTGAGATTCATTAAAGACCACATCCCTGCTAATTATGCATTTTTGTTTCCCTGGTATATCAACCCACAGCTTATAACCCTTCACCCCTTCAGGGTACCCCACAAAAATGCATTTTAGGGCCCTGGGTTCTAGCTTATCAGTTTTGGAATGTGCATAGGCAACACATCCAAAAATTCTTAAGTAATCATAACTGGGAGGTTTTCCAGTCCATAGTTCCTGGGGGGTTTTAAAGTCTATGGCAGAGGAGGGGCATTTATTTATTAAATGGACTGCAGTAGTAGCAGCCTCTGCCCAAAAGAATTTAGATAGACCAGCATTTGATAACATGCACCTTACCCTTTCCAAAATGGTCCTATTCATCCTTTCAGCCAGACCATTTTGTTGGGGGGTTTCCTTAACAGTTTTATGTCTAAGAATCCCTTCTTTATTACAAAAGTTATTAAATTCATTTGATAGAAACTCTAACCCATTATCAGTTCTCAAAACCTTCATCTTTCTCCCTGTTTGGTTTTCTACTAGGGTTTTTCATTCCTTAAATTTTTCAAAAGTGTCACTTTTATTCTTGAGAATGTAAATCCACACCATCCTAGAAAAATCATCAATGATGGAAAGAAAATAGCTCCCTCCACCATGTGAAACTACCCTAGCAGGTCCCCACAGGTCAGAGTGTACATAATTTAGGGGCTGTTTTGTCACATGGGTTGCCCTTTTAAAACTGACCCTCTTGGTTTTCCCATAGACACAGTCTTCACAAAAAGGAAGTTTGTCTAGGTTTGAATCAGGTAACAGACCCTGTCTGTGAAGTTCTAAAAGTCCATTTTGGCTAACATGCCCCAACCTTCTGTGCCAAAGCACAGATTTGTCTTCCATCCCATTCTGGACAGAGGACATTTCCCCAACAATGGTCTCCCCAATTAGGGTATAGAGACCATTTTTTATTATCCCTTTCATTATCACAAGAGATCCCTCCATGACCCTAAGACTTCCTGACTGAGACTTAAAGGTGTACCCAGCACTGTCTAGCATACCCAAGGACACTAAATTCCTCTTTAGTTCAGGTATGTACCTTACTTCCTTTAGAACTCTCACCATACCATCATGTACTTTGAGTCTTATAGACCCAATTCCCATGATCTTACAGGATTTATTATTTCCTAGGATCACATGGCCTTCTTGTAATTCAGAGAATGTTTCAAACCATTCTCTAATGGGACACATGTGGAATGAGCATCCTGAATCCAGGATCCATTCTTTTCCTGAGTTTACCTCAGCCACATTGAGGACTTCAGCACTCTCATAGCCCTCTAGGACTACTGATGCATCCCCATCCTCCTTGGTTTTGTTTCCAGGATTGGTCCTTTTGTCAGGGCAATCCCTTTTGAAATGTCCTTCCTTGTGACACAAGAAACATTTCAATTGTTTTCCCTTAGATTTAGACCTATTCCTCTTATTGTCAGGTTTACCCTTCTTGCCTCTCTTCTCTGTCCTACCCCTCACATTTAGACCCTCTCCTTGTTCCTGTTTTGTATCATTGCTGCTCTGAAGCTCCCTGGCATGAAGTACAGCTTGTACCTCATCAAGGGTTAATGTGTCCCTACCATACATCATGGTCTCTTTTAAGCTCTGGTAAGTTGAGTCCAGAGAACTCAACAGGAGAATGGCTTGATCCTCATCCTCTACTTTTATATCTATATTAGCTAAATCTAATATAATCTTGTTAAAACTATCTAAATGTTCACTAATAGACTGTCCAGGGTCATCTTGAAGGTATAAAGTTTTGTTTTCTTGTACAGTCTGTTAGCTAAAGATTTGGTCATATATAGATTCTTTAGCTTTAACCAAATTCCAGCGGCAGTGTCCTCATTTGCCACCTCTCTCAGGACTTTGTCCCCGAGAGAGAGTATGAGGGCACTGTGAGCCTTTTGGAGGATGTCTTTTGTGACATCCTCCTTACCAGGTTCAGAGGGTGAGGACCCTTTCTTTTTCTCTCCACTGAGGGCCCCCTGCAAGCCTTGTTGGACTAGCAGTGCCCTCATCTTTATCCTCCAGAGTCCAAAATCATTATCCCCCGTAAATCTTTCCACCTCAAATCTCGTGGTTCCCATCTAGCCTAAAGCTCTGATACCAGTTGTTAAGATTTAAAAGCCAGTAACAAGACTTTTTCCTTATAGACCGAGATTTAATGTTCTTTTAGATCTTTAGGATTTCAGATATAAAGATTTTGATCTTGATTCAAGATTCACGATGGTATGAAAACAGCAAAATAAAGTAATAAAGCAATAAAGAAAGAACACACCGGAGTTACGTGGTTCGACCCTAATGGTCTACATCCACGGCGGGAACGGCCTCAGAGATCATCCTTTATTGAAGAATCAGCAACAAAGCCTCAGTGTTTACAACAGATCGAGTGCTAGCTCTCGAGTACAAGAGAACCAACCCTCTCAGTCCCTCTCTTTCTCTCTATCTCAGAAAACCCTAACAGAAGGGCTCTCGGATTCACTCTCACTCTCTGCCTCAGCCAAAACACAAATGAAACCCGTAACCCTAATCTCACATATAACATATATTTATACAGAAACAGAGATGGTGACACGTGGCAATCTAACGGTCCAAAATCATGCATCAGATATAATATCTTCTCAGCACAATGACTAAAATGCCCTTCTGTCCAGCGAGTTAAACCCATGCAGATCAACAAGATCAAATGGCTCAGAATGTATACAGGTGTCTGCACATCATTGGCTTCACAAAAGAAAATGTTAGATCAATTTAATATGCAATTATACACTAAGTTTGGCACATATTCACACTAATATTAAACATATTACTTGATTTCTTATAATAAATATAATCATTGATGTGTGTATATATACAGTTTTAGCAAAATGTGCAAAGAGTTTTCTTGAATTTTGTTGATAAACTTATAAAATACAGTATGAATATTCTATTTTATCAAAATGAAGAAAGTCGTGAACAAACTCAAACTAGCTCAAATACCAACGGGTAGTTCTACACATTCACCATTAATAGGAATGACACTACACACCTGCTTAAGTGGATTTTATTTTTTATTTTTTTTAAGCTACAATAAAACAAAGCATTTTGGATGTACCATACTAATTCGCGTTTGGCCATTTTGATTCCCCCCAAATCAATTTCCTCCTATTTGGCCATTTTGATTCTCGAATTCGCATTCCTCGTACCACCGTTGGATTCTCGCCATTTGCCATCTACGTTTGAACTGCTCTTGTTTTTATTTTTTATTTTTTGCATCAAGCCATCCCATGTTTCGGGGTTCCAGAAATATTTTTCTAACTCAATATTTTTTGCATCAAACTTCATTAAACCAGCAACGAAAAAATCAGCAAGAAGAAAACCACAAGAAGAAAACTAGCAGTCACGTTTCGACATCTCAAGCACAAATCCTCCACAATCAATGAGGTCCTCCTTGGTCACGTTTCCCCCCAAAAAGATTTTGTCGAGATCACCAACTCTGTTCCTCTCTTCCACTCCCACATCGACCTCTTCCCCTAGCTCGATATCTCCAGCTCCCAAATCCTATTCATTTGTTTTCGAGTAAATTGAAAAATTAAACAAAGAAAAATAATTCTATCAGAAACTCAAAAAAGTTCCCAAAAATAAAAACATGAAATTAAAGAGGTATAAATGCCCAAGCCTTCTGGTTGTGTAGGACGCGCAAAAGGTCGTGGTTAAACCTGCCAGGAACAGCGATGGGGTTTGCTCAGAAGAAAATGGAAGCTTTCTTAATATATACCTCTATCAAAAAATTGAGATCATCTACCGAATCTCAAGTGAAGCATGTCGTGGTGGTGAAAGTATAGGGACGGATAGGAGAAAGGGCTCAGAGAGAAGGAAATTGGCAGATGATCATTTTTAGCTCTCGATTTCTTACGTCTGGTCACCACATCACTGGTTGGAGGAGTTCGGCCATAGCTATAGAAATCGACAGCTCCCGTTCACAAAGGAGAGGCCAGTTGGGAATTTAGATTTTGAAGGAAAGGTCTTTGAAATGGGGAAATGAGGCTAGTTCTCTTCCAAACCGTTACATGGCGGCTAAACCCGATTTGCCATGTCAGGGTGTGTTGTGTGAGAGCGGTAAACAGGCTTGGCATTAGAATTTCTCAATACAAAATGAGATATTTGTGAACAGAAAATTCAACTTGACGAAAAAGCTCGAGCTAGCTTGACTCATGTTTGGACAAAAGCTAAGGGTAGTATAGGTTTACAATTCTATTACTATCCATTTACTACTTACACTTTATTTAGAATTTTTTAATTTAGAATTTTTTAATTTATCATTTTAAAGTATTTTTTAACATTCTTAATCATTAAAAAAATTAAAAAAATATATAATTTTATTAATAATCACTTTCTTAATTATTAAATAACATTAAAAATTAAAAAAAAAATACAAAATTGGTAGTAAATGAATAATAAAAAAATTATAACTCTATCATTTTTCAAAAGTTAAACGAATAAAGTTTGACCATTCATTACTCACTCGAACTTGAGATAATAATACCCACAATCGCATTTATTGATTTTAAAATATTTATAAAAGAGTTTTTAAGTAAGATCCATTTATTATAATTAAAAAATAAAGGAATACATGAAGAAAGAGTAGGGGAACCTTGACAAACACCCTACTTTCAAAATTAGTACAATAGTAAAGAACAATAAAAAGAAACAAGCATTGAGAACAAATAAATGTTCCTTACCTTTCTCCATCAAAGGAGAACTGTACAAATTAGCAATTTTGTTATAATACAATAAACTAATTGTGACCCCGTGATCAGAGGCCATGGTGGTTGATATGGCTTCATTTTGTTCTGAAACGGTTGTTGGAGAGATCTACTTCCTTATCTTTACAATCTCATGGCAAATTAGGAAAATTCTTATGATAATAAGCCATATAAAAACTCTAACTCCTCCACGTTCTATACCGATGTAAAACTCCACACTTTCCTGAAAGATCAACACGTGTGGTTTTAGTATTGAGGAAAAAGTAAAAAAAGTAGAGCTCATAAGTTGTGGCAAAAAGAATTTGCCAAGAGATTAAAGAAGGGGTGAGATCATCTCTGTGAAAGGAGGCCCATCTAAATAAGAATAGCTCGGACCCAAGATTGGAAGGAACTGGGGTCATGTATAGAGAATAGTGTTCATGGGTTGAGCTTCCAAGTCGGTGGAAATTCACCCGGGCTTTATATTATAAACCGGGTCGACCGGGTCATAGGTGCCTGACCCGGGACAATTCCAGGTTCTGAGCCGATAGATCAAGGGTTCGTTGAGTCAAGTCCCAATCCAATTCGACATTGTGTTCTTGTATCGTCTAGTCCTTCTTCTTTAGGATATCATTGCACCAGACGAGCCCGAAGCGTTGGGCCAACATTAACCCGCGAAGGCATTAGAGGGCCACCCAGTCTAATCGGGCGGCTTCCTAAGTGGCCTCCAACTCCCCCTCTCGAGCGGCCAACTCCATGTCCAAGGCTGCCCATTTTCGCTTGGCTTCAGTACTTGCTTGTCTGAAGTGCTCACACTCCTTTGTCTTGGCCTTAAAAGCAAAATGGGTCTCGTCAAGCTGCTTCTGCAGAAACTCTTTCGTTGTCCAACTGCCTCAGCTTGAAAGAGCCGTAATGGCATGCCAAGCCAAGTTCCAGGTTACACTCCTCAAGCTCGGCAAATTCAGGGCTGACCATCTGCTAATTGGTTCACCACTTGAACACAAAAAATAACTGGCAATTAGCAACATGGCTACTGTAATAAACAAAGGGTGCCTGAGAAGGAAATACTTACTTTATCAACAAAAGGTTGCAGCTTTCGCACTGTATGCTCGGTGGCAATGGCCAGAGCTTGCTCAAACCCCAAAGCTAGATGCGGTGGTGGATTTGGCACCGAACCCTGGTTATCCTAACCTTAGGGTTGGCCTCAAAAGTTCTGCCCAGCACTACCATCCCGCCGTGAGGTTCGAAGGGCAATGGGTCCCTAGGGGGGGGGGACTCAACATGGGCTTCAGAACTCAACCCCACTTCGAAAATTAGGGAGTCTCCATCGCTAAGGATAACAACTTCTTCGGTCCAGTCCCTGGGTTCCCTGACCATTCAATCCACCTGGTCAGCTCCACTAGCCGTGACTTCTTCCACCTCCCAATCGTTGGCCCCACTAGCCTCAACCTCAGTTTGGCCCCCGGCTTCATCCTCTCCATGACAACCAGCTCTTTCAGCTGCAACTTCGGCCCACGCATCCCTCGTGGCTACTTCCTCTGTCTCTGATCCTTCCCAAGAATTGGAACTGGAAGAGGAAGAATCCAACTCCTCTTCAGAAGGTGGTGGATCGGGCAACGATCTAATTCGAGTTTCAAGCTCCTCCATCTCCTTCATAGTTTCCTCGAAGACATGAAATGGTTGGAGACATTGGATGCTTGGGGGGGCAAGGTGTATAACCGACTCCACAAAAACAGTGTCGAAATCCTCTTCCTCCTCATTGCCTAGAACAATGGTTGGGACATCAATTGAAGTTGAAGTCCCGGCCATAGATGGGTCGGAGGTCGGGATAGTCGAGGAAGTCAAGGCCCTGGTTGCCTGTTGGGCAAGAAACTAAGTGTGGGCCGCCTCCCGTTGAGCCTTGGCACAAGCTTCATCTGGGCCCTATGCTTTCTTGATAGCGTTGGGGAAGAAGCCCTTTGGCATCTTTGAGCACACTGGGACCCTTCACGAACCGAAGGATCTTGGAGAGGATCATGGCACATTTTTTTCCTCCTCTCCCGGTGGTCAGGTCGACGGGAAGCCCACTTACGGGACTAGATTGGCAAATCTTCAAGGATCTGCATGATATTCTAGCCCTTGGCATATGATTGATCCGGTTGGATCAGATACTTCAGAATATTATGGTCGGAAAGGATGGTGTCCGTCCACAACAGATCGAGTTTAGCATTAGCCCAGGCCGGGACAACCCTAATCAATATTATGGTCAGAAAGGATGGCATCCATCCATAATAGATCGAGTTTAGCATTAGCCCAGGCTAGGATAGCCCTGATCCAGTTAGTCTTCTTGGTACTTAGTACAAAATTGAGGCTATTTGTAGTTGGAAGATGACCCCAGTCCATTTGAATCAGAAACTCCCTCCTCGTCTTACACTCTGGAAATTCCCAATGGGTCCCTGAGACAAAGAAGAACTTCTAGTAATAGTCCTTCACACTAGAGTACTTTTCCTCGACTTTGCGAGGCTTTTGACCAGCTACTTTGGCCTGGAAGCTTGTTGTGTTCCCTTTTCGCCGATTTAAGTGATAAGTTGATAGACATCATTCATCCTCGAAAGAACTTTTTGGAAGATCACACAACTGGTTATCAGTAAGTGCCAGCCATTCGGAAGAAACTGAGCAGGAGCCAGCCCAAGATAATGAAGAACCTTGTGAAACGACTACATAAAGGGAAGCCGAAGACCACAGGTGAACATCGCCGGGTAAAGCACCGCCTTTTGCAACTTCCTGTGATAGTCGTAGACATGCTCTATATCTCAGGCCAACTCAAAATGTAATGTCCCGATGAGAGATCTTGTAATGGTTGTGAAGCGTCTGGAGTTCGGAAGGCGATAGGACAGACACCCAGCCATTCCCTGCGAAGGTGGACGTTATGTTAGCTAGAATCTGGTAAAAAACGTTGGAGCTTTTAGTAGCCATAGATGCAAAAGAGAAGGTTTGGCGTGTGCACTAGATGAGAGTGGGAGAGTATGAAGGAAACATGAGCTCTCTAAAGAAAGAATAAAGCAAAGGAAGAAGAAGGAAGGAGGGGATGAGGCTTTTATAGCCGAAGGGAGGATAAATGCGCACGGGAAATGAAGCGACGTGACAGTTCGATGATTCGATTTGTACGAGCGAAAATTGGCACATCAGGCGTGTAGGTAGCACAACCCAATGGGCATTGAGAGGCATGTGCGGCTACTCTAGAAGTGGTAATCATGGTAAAAGCATTGGGAGCATGGACCAATCAAAGCCCCAAGGCATAGGAACATGGTAATAACTGCTGTCAAGTCAGCTGCCCGTTACGAGAGCCAAGAAGACTAACAAGCGTGGGGCGACATGGCATAGATTGCTACACCAGACATCTGGCTCCTGGCATAGGTGCTTGAAAGATTAACGAACATGTTCAGAGCAACTGGGAATGCCAGATAGCTAGCGCATGACACAGAGGCTCGGAAGACGAACAGACAAACCTAGGGAACTGAGACTCGGAAGACGAACAAAGAAACCTAGGAAACTGGGGCTTGGAAGATGAACAGAGAGACATTGGGAATTGGGGCCTAGAAGTCGAACATACAGACTTATAGAACTGTGGCTCGAAAGACAAACAAACAGGAGGCGAACTAACAGTGAGGAAATTCCCACCACCATCCCTATGGTAAGGATTCGTGGGGTAAAAAAAAAAAGAAAATGATCATAAGAAGTTATCATCAAAGTTTTTTTGCTAAGAATTTGTAAGGTACTGTGAAGGGAAACCCATTTTAATAAAAAGGGTCTGGGTCCTATACAGGAAAAAAGTGCTCTTGGGTTGAGCTCCTGACCCGATGGAAATTCACCCGGGTTTTAATCCTATAAACTGGGTCATAGGCGCTCGACCTGGGAAATGATAGGTCCCACAAGCCGAAAACACCACAGGAGTGAGGGGACACAAACAGTGTCTGACATCGCATTAAATGAGAGATTAGGAAAATCTCACACTACATTAAATGTAAGCATGTCAGAATCATACTACATTAAATACAAGCTGAAAATTCTAGTTACACAGCGGTAGAAAGTAAGGGGCCAATGCGGCTCAAACAAGATGTTCGTCCCCTGATTCCTCTTGGTAACTCTGCCCTAGGCAGGTCAGCCCATCCTTACACAACAAAGCGAATGATGACCGAGCAGCATACAAGACACTTTCATTATTCCTCTCCAACAAGCAAGTCTCAAGAATCCTATCAATAGCATCACCCCTTTCAGAACTAATGTTACATTTTTTAATCCATCTCTATTGTTCATTTTTTTCAAGTACACTCAAACTTTACTGCCTTTACCATTGGCGTGGTCTTGAACTCCGATCTCCCCATTCTTTCTCCATTTTTCAGGTTTGGATTGTTTGGACCATTGTCGAGTTCCCAAGCTGCGGAACATGACATCAAGAATCTCAATCCATGGTTTGAACTTTTTACACTTGTTGGATATAATCACAATAACTAGATTAAGAAGAAATGGTACAATAGAGACGAAGATGGATGATGAGTGCACGAAAGTGCAATCTAAATATCCTATTATTAGATTAAAATATTAAAATGTGAATAGAAATAATGTGATATAATTTATATTATTGAATTTAATTTTTATTTGCGTTAAGATATGCTTAAAGTACTATTTTATAATATTTTAAATCTCAAATGTTACACTTTTGATAGGTGAGAAATGACTTACAGTTCGACCTCATCACTTTGGGCCACCACTTCAACTTGTAATGGGAATTAAATGGAGCACGACAATTGACTGAAGCCACAAGTCAGTTTTTGATTTCAAGTCAAAGAAGAAATAGTAGCAAGGGCCATCTCAAACTTATTTCAAGATTTTTAATGGGGGATACAAGATTTAAGTCTGAAGCTCTACAGTGCATTTTGCTTAAGAATTTCTCATTGGGCCTGCAACATCATTTTACTTCATTAATGCACTTACATCTCACATGGACCCACACTTGAAATAAAATGGGCCGCATTGGATTTTAGCACAAGTGTGACTCATGCATTAAGGTTACATCCATTTGTTTTCACTCAACTTCAGGCTGGGGCCATCGAGGATTCAATTCATGAGGCTACACGGCACAAGTTTTACATTTGACAAGGGGCGGCATCACTTTCATATGAATTTTATCATGAAGGGCCGCACGGAAGACACATAAAGACGCACACAAACAGAGAAGAAAATTGGTATCTTTGTGACCGCCGGCTTCATGATTTTGTTTCGGAGATTTTTGTTATCCATCCAATGGATAACTAAATTTTCAAATAAACTTAGAGATGAACTTACACATTAAATAATATTTTTTAATTCATGTATTTAATTTTTAATTTATTAAAAATCTTTTTTTATCATTATCAATATTTTATTGATATTTTCTTCTACAAATAATCATAAGGTTTACTCTATTTATAGATTCAGTCATACTTTTTCTATTGAATAAATTAGTTTTTTGATTATGTTTGGATCAATTGATTGACTATATTAATTTAATTCTCTGTTGCAATATCACTCTCTAAGTATATTATCGTCGTTGGATTTTCTCAGTGTGAATAACAATTTATGTGATTTAAAAGTGATGAATGATTTTTCAAAGAGTTACATTTGGTTTAATTTTGATTTATAATTCTATATCTTCTGATTGAGAATTTTGGAATTGAATTCTCAATTGAGTTGTCAATGAATTAAGAATAATTAAAATACCAGATATGTGCAAGGAATTTTTGACACTTTACTGTTTGTCAAATTTAAATATTTTTTCCGTTAATCATTTTATTTCAATTTTAATTTGCATTTAAAATTAATCTTTGTTCTATCATTAATTATTTAATATTTTTTTTAATATCTTTATTATGTCTTTCATTTTTTAATCTGTCTCCCTGTAGAATCAACACCTCAAAATATATTATAATTACTACGTTATTTTTTTTGGCGTAATCAATGAATAAATGGACATATCATTGCAGTTTAAGCTAACTTCGAGAGACATTGAAATTTGCATCGACGCATGAGATTCATGTGCCTGCCATGATGTTGCCATGATACACTATAAGAAAAATAGATATTTGTGATTAGTTATTTATAATGAAAATAATTATTTGTGACGAAAATAGATTCATTTTAAGTGCAAATATTTATTTTATTGAAAATAAATGATGGTAAATAAGTACTTTCTCTTATAGTGATGGTCAGATTTAGAAGATTTGAGGGTAGCTAATCTTTTAGTCCGGTGCATGTAGCACAATGGGCTTGAAGAAGGGGAGGCGCGTGAACATCAGATTGAAGCTAGCTAGCATTCCATAGGTCTTAATATAATTAAATCTCTCTTTTACCTTGACCTTTGCATGGCTTGGGCTCAACTTAACCGAGTTTGGTGAGAAAAGTAGGGGACGGGAAAAGGGGGAGAGTTAATTTTCATTTAATCAAGAATGATAAATTATATAATCAATTTCTAGAAGTGGGATCCACTAACTTTTGAAATATCTGCGCCCATAGCTAGATATGTTCTACTCGTGGGAACCAAAGAAAAAGATCATCAAGATCCTCAGAATGTGATTAAGATAGGGTAGCTCTTAATTTGGTTCATTGCTTTGGGACTCATTCTATTTAGGCTCCTCAAAAGGTGACTTTCCTAATTACTAATTTTCTTGATCTTGATCACTTCCCTTCAACTACTTCGTCCCCTAATCACATTTTAAACAAGAGGTAGTTTAGGAAGTATCTCCGAAACCTGCAGGTATTTTAGTTTACTCATTGAGGCTGCTATATATCATTTTTCTTGACTAGACTTGGGTCCTTGACCGAATTAAGTTTACTGATTAGTTAATTATGGTCATCTTGATCTAACAAAAGATGGTCTAGAGATATGGTCATAGATTATATATGATTCAAGCGACCATAGGCTAGTTGACTTGTTCCCTACAGCCTTAATTTGTTTGAATAAATGTAATTAACAAAAAATAAAGTTAATCACAACCATAAAGATCCATTAATTAATGTCGCGATCGACCTCTTTTCCAAATATTAATAATTGGTCAGAATTCATTAGCTTATAGCTAGGTAGTTAGAAAACAAATATGCATGCATGGGGTAATGGTACTACTACAGTATGTGTTCATGCATCATCCGAAAAGATGATCATCAACTCAACTGCGAGAGTGCTATCTACGTACCAATATTCTAATTCCAAGTGGTACTAATTGGTCAACCAATGTCTGCCGAGCAATCAATATTTCTTTTTCTCAGGTCCTCATGTTTGGATAAGAAAAAATGACGTTTTCTTTTTATCTTATTTTATTATTATATTTTTAATTTTTTTAAATATAAAATATAATAAATAATTTAAATTCTTAAATATTAAAATAATAATAATATTAAAAATAATATTTTATTCAATTTTTATCTCAATTCATTTTACTATCCAAAGAATACTTTGTTTCATGCATGAAATCATGTTAATTAGTTTTGTGCATTGGATTTGAAAGTTCTAGAATTTTAAGGCTATGTTTGAATGTCGAGCTGAGCTGAATTAGGTTGAGTTGAATAAAATATTATTAGAATATTACTTTTTAACATTATGAATATTTTGATATTTGAAAAGGTTGAATTGTTTATTATATTTTGTATGAAAATTTAAAAAAATATATGAGAATTTGAAAAAATTGTAATGAATAAATTAGATGAGTTAAGGTGGATTTAAGTTCCGAATGGGAGCGTAGAGAGCAAGAGAGAGCTAGCACGCACGCATCAAATGGACCCTATGTTAGAATCAGAATATGAATAGAGATTGGAAGAGATGAATAGTGAGACAATTGTTAATCTGTCTCTTAGATAAATATTGTCTCCCACTCGTATAGAGTTCTGCAAAAGGAATCAAAAGCAATTATATTCTCAGGATACAATACTGTTTATATAGTGTGCATATTGCAAATTCTGAACACTAATATTTTGAAAGATCAGATGCGATTGCAGCAGACACAACGTTTCAGTTTTATTACAAATATGATAGTTATTGTTTGAAGAGGAACAATAAAACCGTTATAACAATTACTGTATTAATAACTGAAATAACTGTAACAAACAGTTATTCGACATTTGTTAAAAAAAATGATCAGATACATCATTTTGTTTAATAAAATAATTTCGTTTAATAAAAAAAAATGGAAGTGCTAAGTGCGTCTAAAGTGCCAATGCGTCTATGAGTCGCGCGCGAGTGTGCGATAGGTGATACTTCCAGAGTGTGTGTACCCATTTATTTATTTTATGTATAGTGAAATATATTCACTTATAAACTATTAAATATTTCACTGTTTAATCAATATGGGATTAAGAAAAAATATAATAGAGGAAATTTCAAGAATTTTAGATAGAATATTTGAAATAATATTTGAAAATTAAATTTGAAATATAATCTAACACCCTACATATGTTAAATTTTTTTAAGATATAAATACCGCCTGAAAAATTTATGCAGACAGTTATAAATATTTTATTAATCTCTTTCAAAGTCTTATAAATATATATATATATATATATAATGATTTCCTAATCCCAATTAATCCCGTAAGTTTGTTATTATTATTTTTTTTTGAAGTACTGCCTCCTATTCTTTACAATCTTAACACATGACATCAAATATGTTGATTAGAATGTATCCATTTGTGCACTTTTGAGACTTAATTATAATAATCATCATATTCATCACATGACCCTAAATTTCCTTTTCACCCTGATAATTCAAATAAACATGATATATATAGATTAATTAATATATAGATCAGAATTACATCTGGTCTACGTCGTTTTCACTAAAAAACAAGGAATTATTAGGTCAATAATAAAACGAAAGACAGAAAGAAAAAAAAAATATTGGCTATAAATTACTATTTATGTAAGAGGCTGCGGCTGCAGTCAGGCATTCCTCGAGAAAAGAAAGAAAACCAAAACCAGTTTTGATTTTGAGCAAACTCTGACCTGGGAATCTGCATGATGATGATTCAGACATTGACGGTCAAAAACGCCGTCTGTATGCACGTGCATGCGTACGTACAAAAAGCCCTGGCCTATGCCACTAGTTTATTTCAATGGAGAAAACTGATTAACTAACATTGATAAATGGCACCAACAAATTCATAATAAATTAGGATACGTATTTCCAACTGGATGGATCAACGAAAGCTCCGCACGTCTGGCTTACTGTTTTGACATTGGTGAAGAGATTATTTGGTCTCATTAAATTATTTATTAAATATAAATTTAATAATTTACGCTAAAAATAATTCTACATTAATCTCATTAAAATACAATATGTATATCTAACTTTGAGTTATAATAAAATTAATCACATTTTTCATATTTAAAACATCACTATTTATCTACTAAAATATTTATTTAATAAATTTTATTTGCCGACACTTTCCTTTTCTTTTTTCCATCTCCATATTGTCATGAGTTTCTGCGCGCAGATTCCATGAACCCACGCCGAACAAACCTTCTGCCTAGGCTTCAGGCCTAGATGTAAAGCAAGAAAATGTATATCGCTTGATTCTCTCCCGAATGGTCCCCCTTTCCATCTTCAAGAGCAAAAGCATACAAAATGTTAAAAGATTTTATGAGCAGCATAGGCCACAAAAATTATGTAAATATATGAATAATAATTTTGAAAAAATTAGTAAAAGATGAGATTATTGCATAATAATTTTTAAAAAAAAATTAGTAAAATAAAAAAAAAAAAAAACTAATTTCTTTAATATATAATAAACTCTATTTTTTCTTAAAAAAATTATACGATATTTATACCCTTCACAATTATTATTACGTGTAGCATTACTAAATAATACACTGCATTAATAATGCTTATTGGAACTTGAAAGGCCACCTGGGTGCATTACGGAATGAAATCCCCCAGCCAAACTCATAAAAGCTGGTGGCAAGATTGTAGCATTCCTTTTCTTGTACTGTAGGATGGAATGAATGTGTTTATTATTATTATTTTTTATTTTAGTTTAAAAAAATTGTTAAAAATAATAATTTAAATATTAAATTAAATTATTAATATAAATATGGTTAATATAATTTTAAAATATTTCTAAAAAAAATATTATTATATTATTATTTTAATGAGTTTAATGATGAATTTAATATAAAATAATAAATGTAGATGTGTGTATTTTTTATTAAATTTTGATAATTTTTTTTAATAAGAGCAATGCTAGTACTCTTCTCTATGCATGTTGGGTGACGAGAGTGACGAAGAAGTTATATTTTGACATTGGACCATCCATCTTTGAATTCATCCATCTAATCAATATTTTATCTTTGTTGGATTATTCAATCCGATGATCTATTCATATATAATATATGAAGTTGGAATTGCAGTCAATATATATGGGCGACATAACTGATCAACATCGTACAAGAAATTATCTATCTCACAAGTGCATGATCTAGATCCCACCGAAAAAGAAAGAGTTAAAAGAATGAAACATATATTATAATTTCCAGCCAATTAATGGTTTAATTAAAATTGCTTATTTTTAATCAAAATGACTATTTCTGCCTAAAATTAAACTGTTTTGTTATAAATAATTTTACTCGATTGTCGTAAATAATTTATCACAAATATATAATTTCTTATAATAATTAGTATAAGTTAGAAAAGATATATATCAAACAGTAAAATTTACTATATATAGTTGTTAATGTGAATTTTTTGGATGCTGAATAACTTGATTGAACTAATTAAGAGATATATTATTATATTTTTGTTTCAGATACAGCGTTAAAATGATAAACAAAAGGTATATATGGAATGCATTAATTAATTGATGAATTAGGATGGCTACAAAAATGTGCTGAAATCATGATCACGCACTATAAGTTGAAAATCCAGTACAAAATGTTGAAGTACTCCAAATTGAAATGCTCCCACGAGATGAAAGGATGTGATCAGCTGTTCAAAGTAAGAAAGCAACCACTCATGTCGACAGCGATGGGGCATAGAAAAGTATAAATGGAGAGTGATTAATTGTCATCCTGCCAAATCAGCAACAACCCTTCTCACTGCTTCCCGGAAGGCAGCCTCGTCCCAATCGTTCCCCTACCAACCACGAAAGTTTCATGAATATAACATAAGTACTACCATATAATATATATATATATATATACATATAAGAAAAAAAATATTATTAGTAACTTAATATTAGCAATAAAAAAATATTATTAATGATTAAAATAGACTATTAACAACTAAAATAAATTATTTGCGACTAATAAAAATATAATAAATAAACAATTTTTTTGTAATAATATATATATATATATATATATATTACTCTACTAGATATCTTATTATTATTGCTAGGTAAATTTCCTTCCATTTTCTTTATTTTATTTTCATTATATCATAATATATCTTTTTAAAATTAGACATCACTTTCATGCATGCATGCTAGAACATTCATACCTTGGGTTCATATTGTAACTGCTTCAGGCACATGTACACGTATTATATACCTTTCTAATCAAAGTGTGAAACATCCTATTTGAACTAGTTAATTTATATAAGCTATGTTTAGGAAAAAGTAACACAAAGAAAGACCCCTATAGCCATCTTAATTAAAGCGATCAAAATAATAATATTAATATATTTTTTTCTTGATTTTTTCATCATTAATAATATTCACGTCTACCGGTGTGATATGTTTTAAGTGATGGTTAAATATATAAATAATTATTTAAAATAAAACATATATCAGCAACTTTTTTAGGTTTAACAATCACTAATAATATTATATTTAATAATATACATACCACAATTCTTAATCTCATGGTTATGCGAGTTAAAGAGGTTGATTCTGTCATCTGGATGTTGGTTTCCATGGACACCAAGCTTACATTCTGAACCCGCTTCAGGAACTCCAAAATGCGAATGGCCATATCCTCCATTGGACATTCACCTCTTACAGTCACACGCAAATCAACTGTGTGCTCTTGATCTGGGCTATTTGATTCCGACACGGCTGAAATCCGAACCATGAGTCTTTCCTTCGAGGAACTGGTTTCCTCTTCATTAGCAGGCAAAAGCTGTTGAGCCTCCAAAAGCTGGTTTCTCCGAGTAAGCTCTGCAACTTGAGCTTTCAAAGAACTCAAATACTCCCTTGTCGTAGTAAGCAGCGAAGCTTTATCCTTCTATTCAATCGCAATTAATATTATATATATATATATATATATATATGTCAAAATTGGTGGGAAGGAAGTGATCATACGTATATAAACAAGTAAAGAAGACGAGAGAGTTAGAGAGATCGATCTCTAATACATTGCCAATTAAGAAGAGAAGAGACTGCTAAAGACATAAACAAATTTTACAAAAGTAAATCTATGAACTGATATTCTTAATTCATGTGATCTATTAGAACTATTTTACACTAAAATGAACTTTAAAATCCGCTGTAGGTACTCCATCAAGCTACATAAACTGATATTTCTCTAAGAAGAAATGCTGAAGTGAAAGTTACTGTATGTACCTTAGTTCCGAGAGGAAGAAGTGATCTCAATGCCTGAAAGCTTTCATTAAGTTTTTCACGCCTTTTGCGCTCTGAGATCATGTGGTGCAACTGAGTGCTTGTGGGGCCGCGGGATGTTTGCATGCGTTCACGAACTCTGAGAAAATTCAAGCTTCTATAGAACAAAACCGATCTATTAAGCATGCTTTGCCTGCGTACATTATTTGCTCTAATTTGGGTACTAGTTCTTGGTCCTAAAGCCGAAACATAACTCTTGAAAGCACTAGGCTTTGAGTTTACCCGAGGACTACTACCATAGGGTAAATTTTGTTGGGTTTGATGCGATGATAGAGAAGAAGAAGAAGAATGTGAAGATAGAATGGTGAGAATGGCTCTTCCAATTGCAGAATTTTCAGTTTCAGGTGCTGGGAATTGAATATTTGCTGCTGCTGCAAGTGCTTGGAGTGCTTGATGGTGAGGACTTGTGCTTGTTGGCATTTGAGGCATTGTTGGAACCTGATCTCTAAGGACTTCTGTGAAGTGGGAAGTGCTTGGAATGTTGAACAGAAGAGATGAATACTCGGGGCTATCGGTTAATGATTTCAAGGATGATGAAGATGATGAAGGCAGGTTTTGATCCGGACGCCAGAAAGGCTCTGCTATTGGAGAAAAACTTCGGGAGAAATCCTCGGGGAACAAGTTCTTCATTTCCTTTTCAATGTCAAGCTACAAAATACAGTTGATTGAAATCATTAATTTACTCGAAAGTGAACTTGGTGGTATGTATAATATGGCTTTGAATTTATTGCAGTGATTTTATTTTCTGGAAAATATGATATGGATTAGTACCTGAGGCACATTGGCAAAGCCTATCTCAATCTCCCCACTCTTACACCCCATAAAAACTGCAGTCTGCAATCAGTAAAGGCAAAAGAATTGCATCTTCTGTTAGCATTCATCCATGATGATCTAAATTATAAACTTTAATTAGAAACACCGACAAAAGTTTCAGATTGTGTTTCAGCTACAAACCTTAATCCTCGCTTCCTGTGACAAAGCGCACACAAATAATTAATTAAATTAAGCTAACATAGGGAAGAAGAAGAAGAAGAAGAAGAAGATCTAAAAACATCCGTTGTGATGATCTGAACCAACAAAATGAACGACCTCTCCCTCTTTTTATCTATCTATCTATCTCCTCATTAATTTCATTAATCAAATAGCAGTTACCTGATAGAATTGTCGCTGTGCTTCGGTTGATGCCAGACGTTGAAGGTTCAATTCTTGGACTTCCATATACGGACGACTGTTCCTGAAAGCAAGTCCCGGAACACATCTGGAATATAGAAAAATTAGAATCATTTTAGAGCAATTTCCTATACATAGCAGCCATGTTCTTTCATGTGTGTGTGAGTGTATATATATATATATATATATCCAACATCGATATTCAAGAGTAGTGGTATTTTTCTTTACTCATTTTCGACCATCGGAAAGGAGCTGTTCCGGTACTGGTCAAAAAGCCTCCGAGCTCGACTTCCTGAAGAAGAGCTAGGCTGGTTGTTCTCTTCGTAAAAGAATCCATCCATGAAGTATAAACAACTGCAAATTAAGAAAAATCAACATGCAATCAAGCCATCGGAATCGCATACAAACCTATACGTATATATTTGTTGTATGAAAAAAAAGAAAAGAAAAAGAAATTAGAAAGAAATATGGCTAAATACTTGGAAGGGTGGGGCGAATATAACCAAAGGCAGATGTGAGTGTAGTTCCCAATTGACTGCATTATCAACCGGAAGAAGTTTGCACGGTCGGCTTCATCGAGTAGAAAGCTTGTGTCCATAATCATCATCAGCTCCTCATGATGCGGCTGCTAATACTCCATGCTGCTGCTCTTTTTCTGTGGTTTGCATGATTACGTAGCCGCCTGATCTGTGCTCTTCGGATGACGGCATCGTTTGGAAGCTATGCAAATCTTTGTTCTGGGAAATACCGAATATGCATATTTATGTCTAGGGGAAAAAAAGGGGAAAGAGAAGGATATCAATGGAGGAAGTTAGCTCAGTTAATTCAAGACGCTTTATTCAGAGAATTGGGTTTGGTGGGAATGAAACCAGGGCATCCGACAACATTGTGGATGGATACAGATCGAACCCAGAAAGAAGGCTTGTGCAGTAGTGTGCTCGATTGACAATTAGTATATGGAATAATCCAAGGGTGCTGGCTAGATATCGAAAGAGAGAGCTTTGAAAAGTGTGGAGGAAAAGTAGAAAGTAGCAGAGTGCAGGGACCCCACCGAAAATAAGGGGAAATGTTGATGAGAGGTAGATCTCGGATTCTTGAGATTATTAGGGAGAAGTTGTCTATGGTAAGTGAGAACTTGAAAAGTAGTAGAGAGAGAGAGAGAGAGAGAGAGAGAGTGAGAAGCAGCCAGGCAAAGAATAGGAAGAAAAGTAGTGGTCAAAGTCCACCCTCGCGAGGGTTTGAAATGAGTCAAGGGAGGAAGGCAGTCTGTCATTTTCTTTCCTTCTTTTCCTTCCAATTTTTTTTTTTTTTTCAAATTTTCCTTTACCTCAGTTTCCAACCTTCCGAGTTCGTTGGTCCTCTAACATTATTTGGGGGCAGGACTAATTTTCCATGCTTTCTCATATTTGAATTTCATTTACAAACCTGCTACTGACACCAAACACACAAATATGATTAATACACCAATTAGCAATATTGAACATCTAAATCATGTGGGCCTCGATCGCATCAGTCGGGGCCCACCCCGCTTTTTCTGATGTTTCTAATTTCGACCGTAAAATCCGCTGTTTACTTCTCTAAATTACTAATTTTTTTAAGAATAATTTTATATATAATTATGAATTGGATTATCATCAAGTTTTAAAAAAGAATAAAATTTATTATTAAAAAACTATGTCTCATATTTCATTCATTTTCTCAAAATAATTATGGGACAATTATTATCTCGCAATTGCATAAATATTTTTTTTTATGAAAACTATTTAATCTATTTTTGGAAATAACTTTGATTTGGGCTAGATTTTTTTTTTTTTTAGGATTCTTATTTTATTAAGTATTTTTTTCTTATATAATAATTAAGATCTTACCTTTTCGAGTAGATCAATTCTCATATAATGTTTAACTCTAGCTCGTGGGCTTGAGAACTGAATTTAAATCTTATCAATAAAATTTAGGTTTATTTTGTTTTTAGAGATGAGATTAAGATAAGATGAGATAATTTGAAATTAAATTAAAAAGTTAAATAAAATATTATTATAAAATATTTTTTTAATATGATTTTTGTATTAGGACTTGAAAAAATTAAATTATTTATATTATTTTATATTAAGATTAAAAAAATATGTAATAATAAGATGAAATGAAATAAGATAAAATGAAATGAGATTGGATATATTTTGAAAGCAAACCAAGCATTACTCTTGGAACTTTCTTTCTGTTTTACATATTTTCTCTAGAATAAGTCTGTAAACAATCGGTCTGAGGCATCTCTGTGGTCTCACGTCCTATATGGCTTACAAAACGATGTCATTTTGAGACTTCTCCATTCGGGAAATTACCAAATATCGCAACTGCTTTATCATTTCCAATGCCAAAATTCATTATCTGCTCCCTTTTTTGAAATTTCAAATGCTCATTTCTCTCTCTCTCTCTACATAGAAGCAATTCTCATTTTTTGAGAGTGATTTGAGACCATAATCAAGGAAGAAGACAGAAATGCGTTGAGGGACCTTTGAGCGAAATGGGATCTGGGGCTATTGATTTTTCAAGGTTCTTCTCAAGAATTTTGATGTTCTTGCTTTGTATGTCCTCCTTCTTCACTGTTTTGCCGACTTTACCAATTTACTTTGTTAACTCAAAATAGAAAGAGGGGGAAATAGATTTTTAGGTTAATGTGATAGCTGTTGTTTTCTTTTCTTCACTAATTTAATTCATTGATTTGATTTGATTCGCAAGCATGTTGTCTTCTACAAGTGAGATTTTGATTCAACAACAGCTCTGGTCACTGAAATTTTCAACTACTCTATACATTTTCTCATATCTGGACAGATTCATTACAAAATCCAATTTATCTGTTGATGCTATAAATATCGACCAACAGGCAAGGGTGAGAGAAATAATCATTCTTAGCCCATTGGTGCGAGTTAGGCTTCGTTCGAGATTGTTTGGGGCTTCAGGCGAGATTCTGGCACTGCCAGTGCGTAAGTTGACAGTAGATGAAATTAATAGAGATGACCACAGAATTTACGTGGTTCAAAAAATGCCTACGTCCACGGACATTTAGGAATGAAAATCCACTATAATAAATATTTTACAGTCTCTCTCATATCTCATCGTACAAAAAGAAATATAAATGACAATGGAAAAATCTATCTAGTGAAGTATGCTTGATGGAGAATCTGAGTTTGCCAAAGAAGAAGAAGAAGTTGAAGAAGATGAAGCCCCCCTATGTTTATCCGATCGAGCCCTTTTATAGGTTCTTGGTTTGCCATTGATGTGATCCTCATTTAATGTGTGCCAATTGCTCTTTGTTCGACGCCCCTCTTTTCTTTCTTTTATGCCGTTTCCTTACTTTTCACTAACACCCCCTTTGTCCAACGGTAACCTTACGCTCATAAGTCACTTCACGTTGATACTTTGTCTATTCTTATCCCTTAGGGTGATAAATGCTTGGCAGGTGCAATAAATGCTGTTGACTTTCTGTTTCATCCATTACAATACTCCATGAATTCATAACAAAGATATTTTGGTGGAAATTCTATATTGACATTTTGTATCCCAAGCTCCGAGGAAGCGACGGTTTGTTTTCTGAGCCTTTAGGGTGAGAAAAAGGTAAAACATGCAACAAATACTTAAAATGTCGTAATGTGTTGATATTATAAAACTAATAATTGAGTAGAATGCAAGTGTGTGGCTAGGTTAAGGTGGGAGATAGGTTCAACCACGAGCATGGGAGCGCTAGGCTCAAAAGGTAGCGGGAGATGGACTTGACTGCGAACGTGGGAGCACAAAACTCAAGTGTGGCAGAAAATGGACTCGACCACGACTGTGAGAGCGCAGAGCCCAAGGGTAGCGGGAGATAGGCTCAACCGCAAGTGTGGTTGTTTAGCGCTTTTGTTTTATTCCATCACTGTCTTCTTTTTGCGCCTAAGCTTTTCTTTCTTTTACCCCGTGAATTATCACCTCCGAGAAGGTGGTGAGAATTATGCCTTGAACTCCACAGAGGTGGCGGTTTGTCTCTCTGGGTGGCGAGCGAATCGTTGAGCGAATTGTGTGGCCGGTGATGAACCTTAAGCTTCAAGCTCATGGCGAGTGAATCGTTGAACGGGTTGTGGGTGGCTAGATAACCCCGTGATTTGTGAGTAAGCATCCAGGAGGTGGGGCTTGGCGAGTGCACTTGGGTGATGAACCTTAAGCCTCGAGCCCATGGCGAGCAAATCGTTGAGTGGGTTGTGGGTGGCCAGACAATCCCGCGATTCGTGAGTAAGCATTCAGGAGGTGGACAAATCGTTGAGCAGGTTATGGGTGACTAGACAACCCCGCAATTTGTGTGATGTCATTTTGCTGTGAAAAATACTTTTGTTAGTAGAAAAATAGATTCACATGCTGTGAGTGATACCAATTGGAGATCTTAAGCTGCCGCAGTTTATTTTTGTGAACTTGCGGATGTGTCTTCTGTTAAAGGGTCCCGAGATAGAGTCCAAGTTCATTTGTTTTTGCTGAGTCCTTATATCCAAGTAGTTGTGGATGTTCTCACATGTTGAAGGGTCCCGAGCTAGAAAGATCTGGGTTGGTGAGGCGTTGTTATCTCGAGCCCATTAAGTTGTTGAGTTTGAGTTCCCGTGACCCGAGGCGGTGATTAACTTATCCGAGCAAATAAAAGGGAGAAGCAGACAAGTCCCGAATAGGAGAGACCTGCTGTGTGTGAGGTGATTTCTCAAGCTAAGGTCCGGGGCACCACGAGTGGTTCCCAAGTGGAATGCCATAGAGGGGAGTGTTTCCCTAGCGGTGTCCTGTGCAAGTGTTTGGAGAGGTGATCGAGCCATGAAGGTTTATGACTGGAGTTGCGTGTGAGTGGGTTCCCGAGCATGGGTGGCGAGGCCCCGAGGGTGAGTCCCAAGTAGCTTAGTGTGGTTCTAGATTGCGTTCTGGGCTTGGGAATAAATCCCGAGTGATGGCCTGTGAGTGGGTCTCGTGTGGAATAAACCCCGAGCTCATGGAAGTCCTGGGTGTGGTGCAGTGAGGATGAGTTCCCGGGAAGTGAGATGACTCCCAAAAGTCGAGTGTGTTTCTCAAGCTGGGAGTGTGAAGAAGGGCGAGTCTCGGGACCATGCATTCCTGAGTTGCCATACAATCCCGAGTTGAGTTCTCAAGACTAAGCGGATGCCACCCCAAAGCATCGTTTTCCCGAATTGGGGTCCACGGATGAAAGGAGGTAAGCCCATGACCGAGCCCGTGGATTGAGCTTGGGTTCGAGTTCCCAGTGCAGCAAGCCTGTAGTTTGAAACCTGGGACCACGGAAACAGTTGCCGATCAACTAAGGGAGTTGAAAACCACCTTAAAGGTGGCAGAGATCGCCGATGGCCTAGCTAGTGGCGATGATCACAACCACCACCACCCCCCTCCCCCGGGGACGATGTAAGGGTGGAGCCCGAAGGTGAGCTTGTCGTTCGGGAGATATCGTTGTGATGGACTCACCGTTCTCGGTGAGGCCTCTAGCCGGGGGCGGTCCTGCCAAAGACAGAAGATGCCAGTGGCCTTGGCAGTGGGCGCTGATGTCCCACTCCTTGCTCTAGTGTGATGGGCTTATGCGGGTCACGCATGCTGGACTTCACGAGTTCGACACTGCTCTTGGCTATCCCCAATCGGGAGTGGCCCGACAGGGATAGACACGGTCGGTGGTCCCATAGGGAATCGTGTCAGCCAGACTTACGACGGTCGGTTATGAGCCTCGGGGTGCACCATGACGTGCCCCCGAGAAATACTGTGCATGCATGCACAGTACATCTGCACAGTTCACGAGCGACGCTGTGCACAGTGCCGACTCGACGTAAGCCACCCCTAGGCATGCGTTATGTGCTCGGGATGAGTTACGTACTGTGCTACGTGCTAACATGTGAATAAGTCATGTGTTCGGGAGTGAAGGGCATGGTCCCTTCCCTGAGTGTGAGAAGATAAAAGATAAGAAATGAACGTGAACGATCCAGAATAAGAGTTTGAGACTGGCTGAGCTTTTATGATGCCGATTTCTTTCTTGTCGTGTCCATGATAAAAAAAAATAAAAATAAGAATAAAGTGGTTGAGCGCACTTATCTGGATGAGACTTGCGTCAATTTGGTCATAGACTTATCCAATGGACTAGAAAGTCATCATTCTCTCACTTCCGACATAAAGAATATTCATATCCCACAGACGGCACTACTGTTGTTGCTATAAAAATCAGCCAACAGGCCGGGACGAGAGAAATAATCATTCCCGGCCTACTGTTGCGAGTTAGGCTTCGTTTGAGATTGTTTGGGGCTCCCGGCGAGGTTCCGACACCGCCAGTGCATACATTGACAGCAGATGAAATAAATAGAGATGTACACAAAATTTACGTGGTTTGGTAAATGCCTACGTTCACAGGCATTTGAGAATGAGAATCTACTATAATAAATATTTTACAATTTCTCTCATATCTCACCATACAAGAAGAAGTATAAATGATAATGGGAAAATCTGTCTGGTGAAGTATGCTTGATGGAGAATCTGAGTTCGCCGAAGAAGAAGTTGAAGGAGATGAAGCCCCCCCTAAGTTTATCTAGTCGAGCCCTTTTATAAGCTCTTGGTTTGCTATTGATGTGATCCTCATTTAATGTGTGTCAGTTGCTCTTTGTTCGGCGCCCCTCTTTTCTTACTTTTTCGTCGTTTTCTTGCTTTTCATAAATACCCTCATTTGCCCAACGGTAACCTTGCGCTCATAAATCACTTCACACCCATACTTGGTCTATTCTTATCCCTTATGGTAATAACTGCTTAGTAAGTGCAATAAATGTTGTTGACTTTCCATTTCATCCCTTCTACTATCCTACTCTATGTAAAATCAGGAAAATAAAATAGAACTAATAAATTGGTAGTCTCTTGATCAAATATCAAGTGGAACATTTAAAAAAAAAAAAAAAAGTTGAAACGGGTATACATTATCATAGTCTTTGGATTAGGGAAGGAGGGGGGAATGGGATGCCGATGGTTAGAATCAGAAAGAACGGGATGCACGGAAGGAAAAAGCTTAGAAAAAAAAAAAAAGTTGGGGGAGAAAGAAGAAGGGAGAAGGGGGCATGGAAGAACTTCAAATAAAGTTTTAAAGAAAAATATCTGAAGATCAAGGAAGACCATATTTCGTTGACTAATGCTACACAAAAGTTTGTATACTTTGTACATTAAAAGTTTTTAAGCATAAAATAAAATAAAATAAAATAAAAATATAAAATCTCAATTTTAAGTGATTGCACAACTTTTGTTTAAAATTTTTTTGTCGTTGTTTCATTTCATTTTTGTTTTGTGTTATTATTGGATGACGGCCGCGGGGATTCCCCAGCCTCGGTTGCCTCTAGCAAGATTGGATTTTAAATTTTATCAATAAAATTTACTCTCAAACTTTCTTTCTGTTTTGCATATTTTCTCAATCTCAGATCTTAAGTATAATTCAAATGCTTGGACAATCTAGTATGACAACTATTTTAAAGGAACTTAACCTATGAATCATGTATTCTTTTCTTTAAAAAAATCTGAGGTAGTTGATACATGAGCAGGCGCATGCTGAAATTACAAATGGTATTATAGAATATAGAAAATAATTGACCTTTTCATGAATCAAGAGGCGGTCTAGTAATTTCAGTCTTCCGAAGTATCTAAAATATACGCACACCTTAAGGTTAGTAATTAATATATATTGGAGATCAGATTACATCAGCCCACCCGTTGAATTGACTGTTTGAACTTTTCTTTTAATCAATGAATTTTTTGAGGACAAAAAGAAGTATAGCGGTGTACGTAGACCATTTGCCAACATTGACAACCAAAGCCAAGACTTGACCAAGATTTGGATCTGATTTATTTTGGGGATAAAATTAAAATTTTTAAATTTATTTTTTAAATTTATTATTATATTTTTTTAAAATTTTTAAATAAAATATTATAAAAAAATTCAATTTTTTTAAATTCTAAAATCACTTTTTCAAATTCTAAAATAAAATTAATATTAAAAAAATATATTACAATAATATATTATTATTATTTTTTTATAATTCTCATCTCATCCCATCTCATCTCTAAAAATAAACCAAACTTTATATAAAAAAAAAAAATTATCTATAAATACAAACAAGGATAATTCATCCTTGACCGATCTTTTTGTTGGTATTTAGAATCTCCTGTTTCCTGCCACCAAAACTAGACCAATGCTATTACAACATATATCAGTCAAGATTTAATTACTCTTATGGACCTTGAGCTCCTAAACAATAAAAATATTTCCTAATTATTTGACCAAATTATTAAGAATATTATATAAATAATTAAATTTGTATCTTCACATCTATTTAAGTGTATGCCAAAATAAAAAATAATTTCATATAATATCAAAATAGAAATCTTAAATTCAGATTTTAATTTTTATATTTTATTTAATTAAATATTTTAATTGACTAACTATTAACACACGTGATTTAGTACGAACTGTACACATCATGTAGGCGCGTGCAACTTCTAACGCCGTCATATAAGACCTCTTTGGAGTGCTTATATATATGACCATTCAATTCAAATACAATCAATAAATTAGAGAGTCCCCAATGGATTTTTTATAATTATATAATAAGGGAAAAGATGATTTGAATTACAACCAAGTTTTAAAAAACCATAAATTTTGATGTTTTTCCTCTAACCTATGTTAATAGTAGGTGCAGATGGACTAAGTACTAAGTTTAAGGTTCTTGGTTTTTTTTTTTCATATGGACAAGATTATTTAAAGCTTAATTAATGCTATGGTTAAAATGGTCATTAGAAAGAATTGTAGATTAATCTAGAACATGAATAATATTACTCCAAAAACCAAAGGAGTAGTGCTTCATGTCACGTGGGAATTAAACAGCTACGACGAAAGACTGCGTAGTTTCGATTGCTCTGACGCGACGTTCTCTCCCTAGCGCAAATTAAGATCTACTTTATTATTTTTTATGGGATCAATTCATTTAAAATTTTCAGCTTATTGCACAATATAGAATTTCTTAAATCTTAAATATCATTGTCCCAACAATTTAATCAGAAAATTAAAAAAAAAAAAATTGAGATTGAATTAATATATAATATTATTGCTAATTGGTAGAATTAATACCCATTAATTAATATTCCTGGCCTCACTGTAAAACTATCTAGTCTTCTAGATGAACTATACTTTCCATGCTGATAGAAGAGAAAGTGCTGATCAATTCATAATTAAGAGATTTGATGTATTATTAAAGATCTGCAGTCTGATTGACATAATTTTTAATCTCTAAAATAAAAGTTTGGAATTTAAAACCTGCCTCCCTCCCTCAAATATATCAAAAAAATAAATAAAAAAATCTGACATACCACTACACGATTCAGCAATATTGATTTGTAAATTTGCTTTCATGAGATGGATTGGTATTCCTCTCGATAGGAACCTTTTTCCTCTATCTGTCTATGCAATAATGACAGAAAAAAGAAGTAAAAAACTGGTTATACAGTACTGCAACATGAGGTTGAAAGTTCTGGTTTTCAAATATTGAACAAGAAAATCATGTACATCCTTGAAAAGTTTGCCAGATTTTATATACATATCCTCTTTCCAATAAGTGAATAACAGAAACTTAATTTGTTATAATTATTTGGTCCCACATGCATCTTAAATTTACCCATTTTTCTTCTAAAATAAGTTTGTGTAATTAATTTGCTCATGATCAGGACCTTTCCAACATTACTTTTTGCGTATGGAGATTGGTAAAAGAATCATGGCCACCACTTCATATGTCCATCTGAATTTGCATAGATTTATGTTCACATTCCCTAATATTTATGTTTAAATCCAATTGTACAAACCTGTTTTTTACAACTATAAACGCCTTTTAGATTTGGTCAAAGTCTTGCATCGATCAAAGCACGCGCCAAATAGAAATTAAGGACATCAATGTCAACGGAAACTAGTCTACACTAGGGGTCCGATGATGGTCATGTTTTCGTCTATTTTTCAGTCGTTTTATTGGTATAAAATGTACACATGATAGAAGGGTTTTGGATGTTTCTTCTGTTTCGGAGATAGCAGTAAGAAACCAAACCTTATTATATAATAATAATCCACCCAATAGTTCTGACTAAGAAAAGTTTTTATTTGTTTTATGCTTGAGATTGGCCGTGACATTAGTACTTGAGTCTATGCATAATGTTAGGGATAACCTAAGGTGATATCATGTTCGGATGTAACATATTTTTATGAATAGTTTATAAGTGTTTAATTGCAAATAGTCTTAGAATCGATTCTAGAATATGATGGTGGCGCTTCATCGAATTTTAAAAGTGGCGGCACCCATTGAAATTATATATGTTAATTTTTCAGAGAATTTTAAGATGATATAATGAATAATATTTTTGAAAAATCTTTTAAAAGAGATAAAACCACCTTTTGTTAGTCGCCACCATGAGGTAGAAAACTCTAGCCACTATGGTGGCCCGATCTGGGCCACCCTTAGCGACTAGAGACACTGGACAAGGTCTAGCCGACTATGGTGGACATCATGAGGCGGCCTAGGTCGGCTGCGGCCTACAATGTCAAAAAAAATATTTGGCTATCATATTAGATAGATTGCATCGCCCATGGTGGCCACCATGGGCAGCCAATTGTGGCGGCCGCTAGGAACTAGGCTACCCCATAGTGGGCAAGCTTTGTATGGGGGTGGCTACTATATTTTTATTTTTTAACATGTTTAAAATTTTAAAAATATTATTTATGAGATTCATTTTTTAATTTTTGAAAATCTTGAAGAGTTTTTAGATGTTTTATATTTTCCTATAAAATATCTTTGAGTCAAAATCATTTCTGATGATAAAGAGATTCTAATTAACTTGCCAAACATTACCTTCTAGTAACGTGATCAATTCTAAACATAATTTTTTCATGAAATTAGATTATAACTTCATATAAATTCCATGTATATGGGGTTAACGTAGTGTTTTGTATACTTGGGCAAGGTTTTAGAAACTCAAGTATCTTGACCTACAGACATAAAGAAGAAGGGGTGCTTGGGATTATTCGGAGAGTTTCTGATATCTAAATTAGTCTTATCGTGCGTCTATTGATAGATTTAATATTCAAAGTTTAGTTTGAGTTCTTTGTACCTGGGTAGGGGGCTTTTATACTAAGTTCCTAGGGAACATTCCATTCTTTTTGTTAGGGTTAAAATCTTCTTGCATGCATCCATTTTAGCCATAACATTTAATGTGACGTGATAACCTAGGTTGGGGTTTTCAATACAGCATGGCCTTTTGGCATGATGCTTTTCATCGACGTGGCTCTCGGGGTGACTACCGACAGTGGGTGAATGTCGTAGTCACTTCTGATCCCCATATCAGAGAATGGATTTACGCATTTTCCATTTATTCTACAAACATAATTCTTTAAAGTTAAGTGTAATAGGGGATGTCAGAATCAGCGGGTTCCATTTGTCCTCGGTGTATGGTTTCCCACCTTACATATCTTTCTTTCTATAATATGATCTTGAAGGTTGGACCCTTTTGGTGACTCTGGAGCCTTAGAATAGTGAGACTCGGGATTGAGATCCCGTGTTCGACTCAGGCCCATATAGAATGGATCGGGTGGGAAATACTCCTTCCAAGGTCAGTACAAAATCTTAAAATCTTAATTTCTTATTTGCATGTTATGGTAATCCTAATAAATTTGAGGATAAAGATAAAATATTTTACATGACTTCCTAACATTTATGTTAAAGGTCGAAGTTGGGAATTTAAGAAAGATTAAGGTTTTAAAGTCTTTCAAACTGTAAGTTTAAAGTTAGTTCTGGTTTATTTTTACAAATGAAATGAGATAAGTTGAGATAAAAGTTGAAAAATGAATAAAATATTGTTAAAATATTCTTTTAATATTATTTTTATTTTGTGATATTTGAAAAAGTAAATTTTTTATTTTATATATAAATTTGAAAAAGTTATAATAATAAAATAAAATAAAATGAGATAAAATGAAAAGTGAAAAGTCTTATAAAAGTGAATGAGACCTTAGACTCATAAAAAAAAAAAAAACCAAGCCTTTAGTCTTGTCCATTAATTTATTATTGAAAAGTCGCTAATGTATAGTTATTAATGAAACGCGAAAAGACGATATCACTAGTTTGAAAAATCTAATAGAAAAATATGAAAAATAAAATAAAAAATGAAAAATAAAAACGCTAAGTGTGAACATTGGATGAAGAGTCCACCTCACATGGGAGGAAAAGAGGAGGGAATGAAGTACAACGAACTACCCCGGCCCCTGAGTGGTGAATGCATGCAGCTGTCTCAGCCGAGCTGGGTCACTTGCACGATCGATGCTCCTACATGATGATGTGAGGTTTGAAGGGGTCGTTTTAACCCCTTCGTCGAAAAATGGAAAGGTGATATCCAAGGTACTGTTGAGCTAACGCGCGCGGTCGTTTGGACGAATTTGATAGCATTTTATTATATTAATAAAAAAATATGATAGGGGAGAAATTATTTATATGAATTTAATGAAAAAATATATATTTCGTAATCAGACTGGTTTTATAAAGTAAAAATATGTGGCGCGAAGAACTCCTATGCAATGCAAAAGAGGAAAATAAACATACACATAATTAGCAGGTTGATCCATGCATGCATGCATGATCTGCCACCGATAACGAGCCACCTAGCAAAATATGATACTAAAAAAAAATAGATATTTATTACACTTTAATTATAATCAGAATGATTATTTGTAATTAAAATAGTCTATTTTCATCGTAAATAATTATTCTACTTAAAATTAAAATATCATAAATATCTATTTTTTCTTATAGTGTAAAATAAAGAATTGTCCGCTTTTACTTTTCTTAAGTCAAAACTTGCAAATTGTAAGGGAAAATGATAAAGAGCCCATTGGAGGTCTTGGCCTTTTGTGTCTTGCTCACTTTTTTTTTTTTTTTTTTTGAAATTAATGATTAAGAAAATATTGTTTAATAATATTGTGAATATTTTTTTTTAAATATTTAAGAGTATTAAAAAATGATGTAAAAAAAAACAAAAAAACAAAATAAAATACTAACACTAACGGAGCATTCTAAGGAGCACACTAGCAGACCCCTAGCATTAATGTCCAATGATAAAGGGCATTTGATATATATATATATATATATATATATATATATAGTTATAGTTATAGTTAGAATATTACCATACTCACGAGACAATTTGTCATCTAGGAATGATATTGCTTATTTGGATGAGTGTTCGTGTCAATGGTATCTCAAATTCTATTTAATTAATAATGATCGATGAAAATACTGATCATTATGTTGATCAGTACGTATATTTACATATCAATATATATGATGTAGGCGATGATCATAACATGGGTGCTAATTTCTTGTAAGCTGTAGCTTAACCAACAATTTTGATCTAGCTAGCCCGATCATGGGGTATATATTATGACAAATTAGTTTTTGTCATTTTCCTTTAATTCTCTCTTCGCTATCACACGGCCGTTAATAGTAGTACTACTACTTGTCTCTCTTCTCTCTAGCCATTACAAAACATGCGTTGAATATCATGTAACATATATATAATTAAAAAAATTGATGTTGAATTTGTTTCTAAAATAATCTAGAATATTATTGCATGGTATATATATATTGAGTGCAAAGTCCGACTTGAGGGGGACCAGCCTTAGATTTTCATGCCTAAAAGCATTCACATTGGAATTATATATAAGCAAACTAATTTGCAGGGTTTTAAGTTTCACCCACTATACACTTTCTTGCAATTCGTCTAGCTAGGCTATAATTCAAAACCTAACTTTTGTTATGAATTATTGGGGGCGGCTTCCGCCCCCCTTAATTATTTTTGTGAATGACCCCACTTTCATTATTTTAAGTCTTGCACAATAACTTGCATAGTAATTTTAACGCATATAAATATGAGTTTCATTTGTTCTAAAATATATAGAACGAAGAAAGTTTCAGTTCTTGAGAGTTTTTAAGAGTTCCTTTTATATTTTTCTTTTGCAATAGTAGTAGTTTCATTTTTAGTTTTATAACACGTTATCAGCACGAGGTTCTACTGATAGTGAAGCTAGTGGTCTTCTACTTCACGTAAGCTTTTCAATATATTATTTGCAGTCCTCGAGATAAAATATTAAAGGTAATATTGCTGAATATTACTTAATAAAAATCTACTTTTATTTTCATGATTATGTGAATATATTTTTAAATCTACAGATTTATTTTTGTAATTTATATATATATAATGTCAAATATTGAGATTTATTACTATTGATATTTCTGGAAAAAGTTATTTATCCAGGATACTTGATGAGATTCATTTGGATATGATGATTAACTTGGGAGATACAATCATAGAAGAAAATCATGTGTCTTTGAAGGACCGTGCTGCGTATCTCATGGTGAAAAATTATCTTACTCTGTGAAATGAATTAAAAGAGAGATATGAGTACCAGAAGATGTAATCATCTCAAAAGATCATTATGACTTATTGCACCTAAAGTTGCAAGATTTTAAGAGTGATATTGAATATTTTACACTTTTTAAAATCAACTCAATATTAAAATTATGCAATGTGAATGTCACTGATGATGATATTTAAAAGAAGACATATATTATTTTTTATACCTCAAATATGCTTCTGCAGTAGCAATATCAAGAACGAAAGTTCAACTAATATTCTGAACTTTTATTTTATCTTCTAGTGAGTGAGCTAAATAATGAGTTTTTGTTAATAAATTATCAGTTACGTCTTATTAATGATATTGAATTTACATCATTCCCAGAAGTGAACGGTACATCCTTTCAAAAGAATCAAGGGAGTAGACGTGGTAGAAAAACTATAGAAGTGTTGGTCCCAAAAGCGACAACACTAAAGATGATAAAAATATACCGTATCACCAGAAGTGATCCAACTTAGAGAAGGGTAAAGGCCCTCAAAATAATTCTTCATAGAGAGATGAAGATGTTTGTCATAAATGTGGTATGACTGAACAGTGGTCACGTACTTGTTGTACGGCCAAGCACTTGATTTACTTATACTAAACTTTTATACATTATAGTAAAATTTTATCATATTTTGAAATAACAAAAAGTCGGTACCTGAAGTACGACAAAAAATTACTTGGGATAATAAAATCTTGTCTAAATTTGATTCTCTTATAAATGAATGTGAACCAGAAGTTCAGAAGATTATCTATTTGCAAATTATTGCAAATCAGTTACAGGATGTATTTACTGACACTAAATGTGTTGTAAAATCATATATTACTGTTGTTAATGCTTAAGCAATAATTGAAGTCCCTGAAGGACGAATTGTTAAAACAGCAATAGATGAGTCTAAGATACGCCTGAAGCGTTGAAAACCTATTAGTGCAAAAGAGAAAAAAAAAATCGGTGCTCCTAAAGATACTGTACTTTCTGTATAAAATATAATCATTCTGAAGAGGAAATCTCCCGAAGAGGTAACTCTTGAAGAGTATAACTCCTGAAGAGTACAAACCTCCTGTAGAGGTGTTTCATGAAATGTTTTCCCCTGAAAAGGAACAATGAGATCTCAATACATTTCATGAGTACTGGAAAAATTATGGATAGAAATAAAACTGTTGTCGATAACATATATGATAACACATTACCAGAAATAATGAAGAAAGTGAGTCAAGAATTGTCGAAGAATGTCGACGTAGAAATGATTGGCCAAAATGAAAAACAGCCATTGAAGCTGAATTAAAATCGCTAGCAAAGCGAGAGATATATAGACCTGTTGTCCAAACATCAAAGGGTGTAATGCCTATAAGATATAAGTGAGTATTTATACGAAAGCGTAATGAGAAATGAATTGTGCGGTACAATTTGTCGCACAAGATTCCTGCAGAAACCCGAGAGTAGTTATGAGGAAACATATTTCCTTGTTATAAATGCAATTACATTCATATTTTTAATCGATTTGGTTATTACAAAAGGATTAGATATGAAATTGATGAATGTGGTCACTGTATATTTATAAGAATCATTAGATCATTACATGTATAAAGATATACGATATTTGAAACATCTAATCCAAGTACATTTAGGAGTATGTACTTTATAAAACTTCAAAAATCTTTATATGGGTTAAAGCAATCCGGACGCATGTGGTATAATTAAATCAACGAGTATCTACTGAAAGAAAGATTTGAGAATAATCCTATATGCCCATGTGTTTTATCAGAACTGGGATTTGCCATTATTGCAGTTTACGTTGATGATTTATCTTGTTAGAACTCCTAAAAAAATCATAAGGGCTGCTATAAATTCAAAGAATGCATTTGAAAAGGAAAGATCTTATTATTCAATTGATAGATGAGTTACAAGAATTTGAAACTTCTATTCTCATCTCTCAAATGCATTTGCTCTTCATAGAGCAACATGTCATCCTTATTTAAAAGATTAGGCAGTCAAAATGAAGAGGCAAGTAAGGATTTTAAATCCTTATTCTCTTGCTTTAAGTCTGTAATTTTTCTGTCAGACTCTTGAACGAGTCGTTGAAATACGGAAACCTTCTCGTTAATCTCCTAAATCTCACGATTTTTGGATTGTAATCGGTTGGAAAACCCGACGATAGAGGAAGAGTATCGGGTGCCGAGAGTCACCAGCTCATAAACGACTTCATGATCTGATTTATTAGCCAGATCATCCGCTTGCTGCAACATGACACCTGCAGAAGATGCAGGAACAACTTGTAATTGAGGTGAATGATACCTTATATGTTGATCGTGAGAAATATTGAAATGAAATTTATAAGCCATTGAGAAGTTGTAGAACAAGAATGTAAATATAGATGAATTATAGATATGAGAAGAAGATTTGATGCGAACTATATGAAACTAAAGACGGTTCTTATAGAAATGGAAATAAGAACAAGACAAATCATCATCTCTTCAAATCTCACTTTACAAGATATGTTGGATGCATAATTTCAAAAGCCAATGAGATTAATTACAGCTATCCCTATTTTCTTGTAAACGCTGAACTTCTGCCGTTAGCTGTTGTTGTTGACTTTGTATTTGAGTTTTCTCTCGTTCTAGCTCTTCTACTCGTGTTTTCAGGTCACGAGAATACCAGTATACAAATTTCTTCAGTTCCTTGTTTTCTTGTCTTAAATTTTTATTTTTTCTAACTTTAGTTGCAAGCGTTTGATGCAACTCAGATATTTGATTTTTAAGATAATCAACTTCACTCGTTCTTGCCAGTAGCATCTGAGACATGGTTGTAAGAGAGGCAGTATATTGAGCATTGAGGGTTCTTGATGGTGCAACAATTTCAGAATCAGATTTACTAAAAAGATATATTTCTGCTCCTATCATGGTGTATACAGCTTCAGGAGAAAATATGAGTGGTTGAGATATCAAAGATTCATAGTTCAAATCTGAAATATTAGAATTTCTATCAGACATAATATCGTTATTGATGAACAACAACTAAATCTATAAAGAATGTGAGATCTTTTTGCTGGAGTAAACCAAGAGTAAAACTAGTTATATTTAAATAACAATCCGAAATTTTCAAATCTCTTCAAAATCTCGTTTGTCAATAATATCGAGTAGATTTGATTTTCCGCAGAACCGATAATATTAGACATCAAACTTTTATAGTTTTTATCATACATGGATGTTTCCAATGCTATTTTTGCCGTATATAAATAAGTTTTCCCTAATAACGCCGAATGAGAGGGAGAAAATTTTAGATGAAAATATTATCATGTTCTCTCTAATGCATTATTTAGGTGGAAATCATGTTTGAATTTTTAACCTGTTATATATGTTGAAATCATGTTTGTTTATTACTTGAAAAACTGACGCATATTCTTAGAGGGAGTTTAAGTATTACTGCAGGTCTCAGATTTCTACTAAGTCTGTCAACCGCCTTATATATGGGGTTCCCTCTACCTTGTCCGACACATTTTAAACCCATAAGGCCCTGAAGTGCCAAAGAGGACAATATCGGATGGGGATATGGAACTGCATGTATCTGTCAAATCTTCAAATCACTCAGAGATTATTGCAATTCATGAAACAAATAGAGATTGTATTTGACTGAGATCAATAACTCAACATATCTAAGAAACGTGTGATTTTTCATGATCAATGATAGTTTAATAATTTTATATGAAAATAATACTACTTGTATTACTTAAATCAGATGAGGATATATCAAAGGTGACAGAATCAAACATATTTTATCTAAATTCTTTTATACTCACAAACTTCAAGAGAAATGTGAAATTGATGTCAAGCAAATATGATCAAGTGACAATCTGGCGGATTTATTCATGAAAGCATTACCAACTGTAACATTCAAGAAAATTGTGCAGAATATTAGAATGTGAAAACTCGAAATATATCGTCATACACTTTTCAGGGGGAGTAAATGTCCTGAAGACTTGAGCTGATTGTACTCTTTTTCCTTTGCTAAGGTTTTGTCTCACTGGATTTTCCTTTGCAAGGTTTTAATGAGGCAATCTTAAAGCACTTGTGGATATATAAGAAGACTGTACTTTTTTTCCTTCGCTATTGGTTTTTCTTCCCACTAGGTTTTTTCTTGGTAAGGTTTTAACGTGGCAAATTCTTTATGGATGGTTATTCAAGGGGGAGTGTTATGAATTATTGGGGGCGGCCCCCGCCCCCTTAATTATTTTTGTGAATGACCCCACCTCCATTATTTTAAGTCTTACACAGTAACTTACATAATAATTTCAACGCTTATAAATATGAGGTTCATTCGTTCTAAAATATATAAGAAAATGTATAGAACGAAAAAAATTTCAGTTTTTGAGAGTTTTTAAGAGTTTCTTTTATATTTCTCTCTTACAATAGTAGTAGTTTTATTTTTAATTTTATAACAATTTCATATATATTGGATTAATACTAGTCATCTAACCAGCCACTTGCTGCTATATATATATATATATATGTACAAATTAAAGTTTTAAAACACCCTAACTAGCTACTCTTATTGATCTCCTTCTTATTGGGCATGATATTCATGTACTTATTGGGCATGCATAATGTACTTGTTCTCCTAGCTAGGATAGAATGTTCTTAATTTTCACGAATATTGCCCAAAAAAGATATAATATTATGCAGCTATATATCAACAAAAATGATGTCATTGCATTCTCATTATCATTGATTAAATAAATAATTGGACAAATTAACGATCAGCACGTCGACCTTCAGAAAGAGCATTAAATACAAAAACCGGTTTAGTTTTTTATATGGCGCTACAAATTCCGAAATAATTGTTAGTACAATATATGTCATGAATTAAATACGTACGTTTTCAATTAGCAGTAGTCCTTGGACGTACAATTCTCTCGTCTTCTATATATGCTGCGCTGCTGCATGCGCAACGTGCCTTCCAATATTTATGGAATCGTTGGCCAACAACCATGTGATACTTTCGATGTGAGAAAATTGAAATGCTTTTTGTACTTTAACAAAACTTATTAAAAACGTACTGCGCGTGACTGACGAGTTAAAACAAAACGGAAAGTAAAAAAAAGTACTTAAAAGAAATTATGGAAAAGTCAAATAACAAAAGCAAACATAATAAAAATTATGAGGAATGAAGAGACGGATAGAGTATTCATGCCTTTGTAGCCTGGACACACGAAAAACAAGAAAAAAAAAATACCCATAAAAATAGATATAAATGATAAGAGTTTTGAAAGAGTAATTTACATACATGCCCAACTTTTTGTTCTCGACGGCGGAATTTTTAGAAAAAATTTACCTAACTTCTTAACATTCACGAAAATATTTATACATTATATTTTATTTTATTTTATTTTTAATCAAATATTTAATATATAAATAATGAATAAAATAATTAAATTAGTTTAAAAAGAAAAAATTAAAATATTAAAATATTAAAAAATTAAAAAAAATGTGTAGATATTAAAAGTTTCTGTAGAAGACCTCAAGTTTTTGAGGTGGTATTAACAACCATCATTATTAGTGTGTCATCATGTACTCAATAATTATATTTATTTTTAGATGATTTTGTGCGTCAAGAATTCAAGTTTTTCATTATGAGAATGTCATATACTCAACAATAAATTAATTTTTTAAATAATTTTATGTGTTGAAAATTCAGGTTGCTACTATTATTAATGCGTTAAGTATTATTTTAAAAACTTTTAAATATACTATTGACTACTTCTTTCATAATATAAACTCAAATCTGATTCAGTTATAATTTGTTTTTATCATTATATTAAAAATAATAAATTCTTAAAATTCACTCAATTTTTTTTATCTATTATATTTTCTGATAAGTATATAATTAAATCTAATAATTTAATTTTAACATCATATAAAAAATTAAAAAGTCTGAAATGAGTTATTATGCGGTTTCCATAATTCCATTAAATTTCAACTTTTCATTTACTTTGTTTGACTTTTCTTCCTTGACTGTTTATTTCATTTTAAAATATTGTTAAAATATTAACTTTTAATATTATGAGTGTGTTGGAATTTTAAAAAAAATTGAATTGTTTATTATATTTTGTATAAAAATTTGAGAAAATGTATGAAGATTTGAAAAAATTATAATAATGAGATGAAGTGAGTTGAAGAGAATTTAAATTCCAAACGAGACCTTAGAAGCACTAAAGTCTCACGTGAGTGCATTTTTATTACATTTTTATTAAGGACGTCTAGCAACACTTCTTTCGATACAAGAGCATTACACTACAAGAATTTAGTCTTATTGCGCGATTTCCTTGTGGCTGCAACAGAAAACGTTGCAAAAAAGCACCTATTGCAGCGTATTTTTTATCGCCGCTAACATTTTACAGCAAATTGTCAATAGATGTTCCTCGGTGGACCCCTTCTCTAATGCAGCGGCTTTTTAACCTTTTTGCAGCGACATTTTCGGTGACAAGTTTTCATTATTTTTTGCAACGATAAGGAAAAGACGGTAAGTTGATTATAACACCAACTCACCCCAATTAAGCGCCAAAAGACACCAGATATTTTTCCGTATGTTTCAAGTCGAAAAGAAACCACAACCCCCTTCTTATTATTCTCCCTCGAAGGTGAACTCACAGAACACCAAACCCCCGAAATCAAACCAGCCCCGCTCTCGAAAAATTTCCCCTTCTCATTATTCCCTTCTCCACAAAAATATTTTCAATCGATCTTCACCGAGAAAATCGTTCACTTCGCGTGCCATCAAATTCACCTGCTGCGCCTACCGAATGCCCTCGATTGAACCTTCCATCAATCCCTCTGCGATTGTGAGAATTCTGTTTCCTGCGACGGTGGATGGTGGCAAGCCTGAAGTGGTACCTGTATTTCTTGAATTTATTTACTTGACGTATCGATTTTCTTAAACCCTACAGGTAACTCATCCCCATTTCGTTTGATTTCTGCTCTCATTCACCGTGTCTTGTTCTCCATAATTGTTGCGCATTGCCATGCGACTTGGGTACTGGATAATGATAAGGATTGACAGAGAATCCTACGAAATCTCCCCTGTATCCATTTTGTCACTTTGCATGTGCTGCGTCTATTTTTAGGAATGCTTATAAGTTTAAAAAGTTACATGTCCATACCTAATTTTGCCCACAGAATGATTCAGATTTTGATTTCTAGTGTGTATGTTATTTTTGCCTTTATATGCTGCGAACCTGAGTACAATTGTGTGGTTCGATGGTTGAATGAAACTCTCATGCTGCTAGCTGATGGGCATGACAGTTTTGTTGTTAATTTGGAAATGGACGTGTTATTGCAAAAACTGTGTTTTTAAGGTGCAGGATTTTAATTGTGTATTTTTCTAATTTTATTAATGCTAAAAAAACATACAGGGTGCTGTTCATATTCTCTTTATTGCATTTGATTTGAACGACTAACTCCTTTTGAGAGGTGAGAAGCTAGTAATTATGAACTCTGGAGATAAATACAAGCTGTGAAAGCTGACAGATTTGTTAGTATATCGTTCCATTTATGATAACCCAATTACCCAGTATTAATCAGAGCTACTATGTTAGTTTGGTTAGATGGAGAAAAACCCACTGGATTACACTGCACATAAGACTTCACGTTGCTGGTTCTTTCATATACAAGTTCTTTTCTTTTCTTTTTCTTATGTCAACAATATTTTTTCTCCTCACACTCGTCTCTTAAATTCACTATGTGCATTGCATCTTTCCATAGGATGCGCATTGCATCTTTCCATAGGATTGGCTGTTATTAGTATTAATACACCACCCCATGGAAAACACTTCGTTTACCTGTATTAATGCATGCCTGTGACCACTTTGACCTGGCAAGCTTCCAATTATTATGTCACACAATACTAAGGGCTATGCATTAGTATGTGCCCAACATTTTCTGACACTTGTATGGACACAAAAAATTCTGAACTGAGGAGTGTATTAATTGTAGAGATGGTTTCATTAGCAACGTTAATTTTATTATGAACTTCAGCATTAAATGTTACAAGAGACATGTCATAAAATGATACTAGAGAATTACCATGTGAACTCAAAGATTGTTACAGCATAGTTTGCATGCGCACTTTGTTATGGGTGCTACCATTTGAAGATATTAAGTTAACTTGCTTTTTTTCATCGTTGGCAATAATTTTATGGTTATCGTTGGCAATATTTTTATGGTTATACAGCTTTATGAGTATTTCATGGGATGGGTTTGCATGTGAATCTAGTAAGTTTCTTTGCATGGGATCAAATCAGTTATATGTAAAGACCTTGGCCAAAACTAATTAAGATGGAAAATAAATTCCCAACTCCTATGTGAGCTGTTCCCAGAGCTTGAGTAGTTACTCATGTTACAAATTAATTATGGCAGTGAGATACCCACGACAATACCTCTGAAATTTTAACTGTTATTTTTATTGAATATGAATTTACATTCTTGAAGATATTGAAAAGAGTTGTGTTTCCAAGCACTTGTCATTTTCCAATGGGCTGACTAAAACCATTTATCTGTTTTTTATCCACCTTAGAAAAATAGGTACACTTTGTAAAAAAAGCCACATTCAAGTATGTATATGACATACTTGTGGGAAGAGTAGCTCTCTAATGCTTTTTCCTTTACCTATTGTTAATGACCAAAATGCTTCATACATTGCTGCCTATCTCTCTATGTTAATTTAGCTATAACTTTTAAGTCAAAATCCCAACTGCATCCCTGGAACAGGTTCAGCCTTCCGTCAAACATATTTTTCCATAGCAATGATATAGTGATTCTAATGATTTTATATAGATGTCATGTCTATTGCTAAAGCTCGCCATGTAGTTTTACATTGGGTTTTGCAACAATTTATGAATTCTATAAACTTAATACGTTGACTACAAACCTTACTTCTCCATTTTCCTGAATAGGCTAGGTAGCAAAAAACAAATTTGTTTATGCATGCCTACATATAATATTCTATGTATTTTTTGGAGAGAAATTCCTGCACTTGTGCTAGTACTTTATGGTACCCAGATTCACCTCGTGTCGATAGTCTTTTGAGTGTTAACTAATTACCTTGTATCATTCTTCATTAGATGGATAAAAGTTGGATGAATGAGGGCCCCAGACTCCAATCACCTACCTATGTTGAGGGCGTTGCCAAGTTTCTTGAAATGGCTAGCAACCACGCTAGGGGAAGTGATTCAATTCGGTGTCCATGCATAATATGTAGTAATAATCTCTTCCTGCCTATACTTACGGTAGAGAGTCACTTGTTCTTGAATGGGATCACTCCAACTTACACGCAGTGGATTTTCCATGGTGAGGAGGAAACCCATGATTGGGACGTGGGCGATGAAGATGGGTGTCTTGGTGATGATGACGATTTCATTGATAATATGGAAGATATGTTAGATGACATCTGGGCTGGGACAAATATTGATGTCCCTGAAATCAGTACTGGATTCCCAAACCCGAATTCAGTCTCGACATCAGTGCCAATGTCATCATTTCACCAATTATTAGAGGATGCCAGAAGTCCATTATTCCAGGGTTGTACAAATTACTCGAAACTATCGTTCATTGTGAAGTTGTTACACATAAAAACTGTTGGAGGTTGGTCAATCAAGTCATTCGATATGCTACTGACTTTGCTGAAGACTGCTTTTCCGAATGCCAAACTGCCATCCTCATATGAAGAGGCCCGTTCCTTGGAGCGAGGTTTGGGCTTCAAGTACAACAAAATTCATGCATGTCCCAATGATTGCATCTTATTCTGGAAGGAAAATTCTTCACTGGACTCATGCCCTATATGTAAGGCATCCAGATGGATGCCAACTACAAATAGTGGAAGGGTGATCCCTCAAAAAGTGTTGCGGCATTTTCCGTTAAAGCCACGATTGCAACGACTTTTCCTGTCTACTAAGATAGCATCTGAAATGAGATGGCATAAAGATGTACGAGTTCAAGATGATAATAAATTACGTCATCCTGCCGACTCTGCGTGTTGGAAGTCATTTGATGAATCTCATGATTGGTTCGCTAATGATGCTCGCAATGTTAGGCTTGGTTTGTCAAGTGACGGCTTCAATCCCTTCAACAACATGACTAAGCCTTACAGCATCTGGCCAGTGATCTTAGTCCCATATAATTTGCCTCCGTGGCTATGCATGAAAGAACGATTCTTTATGACATCCCTAATTATTCCTGGCCCTAAATCACCAGGGAATGACATTGATGTTTACTTGCAGCCTTTGCTCGACGAATTGCTTGAACTCTGGGAACATGGGGTCACCACTTACGATGCAGCCACAAAGGAAATGTTCAAGCTGCATGCTGCTTTAATGTGGACAATCAATGACTTTCCGGCCTACGGAAATCTTTCTGGGTGGTCAACAAAAGGAAAACTAGCATGTCCATGCTGCAATGCCAACAATGATTGTAATTGGTTGAAGTATGGCCGAAAACACTGTTACATGGGGCATCGTTGTTTCCTCCCGCAAGACCACATTTGGAGGAAGAAAAAATCCCTATTTAATGGTAAAGAAGACCACCGCATGCCACCAAATGTGTTTGAAGGCGCAGAGCTATTACGTCAGCTACAAATGCTCGGGGATGTATCCTTCGGAAAATCCAATAGGAAAAGAAAACGAACTATTGAAGAGTTGAACTGGACAAAACACAACATACTATTTAGGTTACCTTATTGGTCATCACTGAGTCTCCGGCATAATTTAGATGTGATGCATATTGAGAAGAATATATTTGATAACATCTTCGGCACTTTAATGAACATTCCTGGTAAAACAAAGGATAATACAAAATCTAGACGTGATCTGGAGTTATTGGGGTTTAGAAAGGAATTGCATTTGAAGCGTGAAGGTGTAAAAATAATGATGCCTCATGCACAGTACACGTTACATGACGATGAACGAAAGGGACTTTGTTCTTGGCTTGCCAATGTGAAATTTCCTGATGGTTTCGCATCCAATATCTCCCGTTGTATTTCTTTACGTGATTGCAAGGTCACGAGGCTGAAAAGCCATGATTGCTATGTCCTCTTACAACGCTTGCTACCTATTGCCGTTGGCGGGTACTTAAGGAGTGATATTGCATTGGCGTTAACAGAACTAAGCATTTTCTTCAAAGAGTTATGTTCAAGAACACTTGATGTCCCTCGCCTACGGCAGCTTGAAAGTGACATAGTAAGCATTCTATGCAAGTTGGAGATGATCTTTCCTCCCTCGTTTTTCGATGTAATGGTGCACCTGGTGCTCCAATTACCTCGTGAGGCGATTATTGGTGGGCCAGTACAGTACAGGTGGATGTACCCCTTCGAGAGGTATTTGGGCAGATTCAAGCGGTATGTCAAAAATAAAGCAAGGCCAAAGGGTTCAATAGCGGAAGCCTACATTCACATTGAATGTCTGACGTTTTGCTCAATGTATCTCAATGATATTGAAACGAGGTTTAATCGACCGGACCGCAATGTTGATGTATAGGAAGAGCCTACTACAGATGGATTTTCGGTTTTTAACCAAAAACTCCGTCCGTTGGGTGCAGCACGTAATCAACGATTAGAAGATAAACTCATTGCCATTGCCCGTTGGTATGTGCTTAACAACTGTTCTGAGATTCAACCCTACTTGGCGTAAGTATCCTTAATACCTCATGGAAACATAGATTCAACCTGTGTTTCTCTATGCTTTGTGTTGTTACCATGATTGGTGGAGATGCCCCGTTTGAGGTATACTAATTTTTGGTTATCTTGCTAATGTGTGTCGTGTCCAGGGAGCACTATGAGAGATGTCAAGTGAACAACCAAGCAACTGTTGAGAGAATGCATCAACTAGAGTTTCCCGCGTGGTTCAAGGAACGTGTAAGTTACCATGATGTTCCGCTTTTTATTGATAGATAGCTATTCAATTGGTTGTACGGGCTAAATTGACAATTACATTCCACCCTCACTACATATTCAACTTGTCATATAGGTTCAAGAGCAGCGAGCCACCAACCCACTTGATGTCTCCGCCGATTTATATGCGTTAGTGTGCGGTCCTGACTGTTGGGTTGCATCTTATGTTGCTTGTGTCATAAATGGGAGGAGGTTCCATACAAAGCAACTAGAAGTTCGACGCCGGACGCAGAACTCGGGCGTTTTGGTAATTGGCGACCAACAGACTAATAGTATTGACTTCTATGGTATTCTCAATGATGTGATGGAGTTACATTACATGGGAGGGCGTCGAGTATACTTGTTTAGTTGTGCTTGGTTTGATGTTGGTGATAAGAAACGAGGGATACGAATAGATGACTATATGACTAGTATCAACATGGACAGGACTTGGTATAAGGACGAACCATTTGTCTTGGCGTGCCAGGCTTCACAGTGTTTTTACATTCGAGATCTAAGAATGAAGGGAAATTGGCACGTTGTGCAGAAGTTTACAAATAGGAATGTTTATGATGTTCCGCCAAGCAGGAGATGATTGGAAAACCTTGATGGTAATGACAGTGAGGATGATGTATATCAAGAAAATGAACCATCATCAGATTACTTACCTATGCAATGTGATGATGTCCCCGTCCCAACTCTATTGAATAGGATTGGTATAGAGCCCACTGTTATTGATGCATGCGAACTGGGTATGACAGGTGAAGCAGGAATGGACGATTGCATTGTAATGTCTGGTTCAGCGGATGCATATGGAGACGGGGAATATTTCGAAGAGGAATACTTGTCCACAGATGAGGAGTCGGTATCGGAATAGGTTGTTCACCATGGCTATGTTAGGGCCTTGCTAACGTGGTATGCTTTATTATATGATACCGTTTATTAATTAATAAAAGGTAGATGCCTCCATGCTGTATATATGATGAAAATGCAATCTCATATTTTTCAACAAGTGTATGCTCCAAGTGAAGTAATGTACTTTTTCGACATGAGATGCATTGTTTGTACCCATATGCTGCCGAGTCTATAAATCATGTCTGCCTTTTTTCAACACACTTTTTCCACTGTTCATGAAATATGGACCACATACACTTCACTAACATGCTGATTGTTGTATGTGATTTTTTGTTGCAGCACATATTTTTCCATAGCAAGATCATTTGACAAACTTGCTGTTGCCGTGGAATGCAGAGGAAGCAATGTTTGAGCTTCTCATTGCCTTTAAACTGCTTACATTAATTTTCAGCTAGTCCATATGGGAATGTGGACTAAAAACTCACAACAATCCAGGAAATAGTCACAGTAAATGCTAGTTCTAATAATAATCAAAGCATCCTAATTAATTATACAGGACACACTTCACAAAGCTGTTCAATTTATTAACATCCCAGCTTTATAAGATAACTTATTAAACATGGACAATTAAACTATTTTTATTAGTCACACTTGGAGGCTAATTGTATATATTTCAATTATAAATGAGAGTAAGTTTAACAATGATTATATATTTATTAATGGTGATTTAGAGGTTGTTTAAAAGTTGGCTGGGTTAGAAAGCTAGCTGGGTTTAATTACGTTTGATGAACAAAAAAAAATACATACCTGCTGGCTGGGTTAGAAAATGCATTAAATTGGTGCTTGTGATAGCATAAAATCATTTTAAAGATTAATAATTGGTTATGTTATTCAGCATTTGTCATCATTAAGCTTAAGCTTAAGTTGTTTTTAATGCAAAGGCAAAATCGAAATTGATAACTAATTCACAATGCAGTTGAGCATCATATGACAACCAGCAATTTCAGTTTTCCTAATTAAAACTGGTGCTCGTTGCATAAATGTATAGCCAGAGTTGCCAAAGTTAGAAAGTGTGCCATTGAATAGAGGGGTTTTTCCAAAGACAACAAACTATGCCAATTCTAAAATGGGGATTTTCGATTGTACTACCAAAAGACTGAGTGGAAAATATGAAATATATAGTCATTAATTTTTAGAATAAAACATTAAGACACCTTCTAAATTGACAATTCTCCAATATATATTTCCCTTGCATTACGTTGAATTACTCTATATCTTTATAATAGATGTAGTAACCCGTACTAATGTAGCCATACTAAGTTATAAAATAATCAAATGTTTGGAGCCCCAGGTTAATCATATTGCCTTGGGTTGCGTCACATGTACGGGTCTTTTCATATTCCCTTGCATGCATAATTTTCAATATAATATTTAAAATATTCAATGTTAATCTGGATTCCCTTAACTAATAACATTTTAGTTAAATATGACTGATCAAGCGTTTATCTACAATGCACAGGAACTGTTTCCATGCAAACCAGAATAATTAGTGTCTCAGACAAATATCTCCCAAAATTGGCGCTGACAGATTTTGCTATTTTGCACCTTGGGCGGGAGATTACAAAATCCTACACTCAGCTTGATGGGAGATATTTACAAGACCGCCAGAAATTTCGGTAAGGAAAGGCTATCACCGAGAAGTTCCATACTGTGCACAGTTCCACATAAGTACTCCACTTCAGTTTCAGCATGGCAGAGAGGAGATATCTGTAGAAGGATTTGTCATAATTCAACTGGACCAAAAAATCCCTCCAAAGTGTTAGCTTCCCTCCAGCAAACTGTGAAAGCAGTGTTTATAACCACAGCTAGACATACCTGGTTCTTTACTTCTATCTTTGCTCTATATAACAGCACCCTCCATTCTCCAACCCTTCTAAGAAGAATTTCTACTTTGCTGTGTGGTAGGCGTCTCAGAGTAGACAGAGGTATGTTATTTCTTAACTTTTTTTTTTAATCACATAGCCACCAGAGTGGAGGCCTTCTCTACACCTTTTTTTTCCCCTCTCACCAGCTAGGGGTGCATGCTGTAGACGACATATATTTTTGGTTCAGTTGACAGTGGGGCTGGCACATTTTATTTAAAATTTATTGTGGGCTATGCATGTGATTTTTTTCAGTTGTTTTCATTTCTTGTGTTCCTGACTAGTATACCTAAAATCTAAGCCTAATGTGCGTTGCAGTTTATTTGCCAACCATGCATCCAACATACATGCAACATACATCCAACCATGCATATTCAGCCTATCTTCAAACATACATGCATCATTCAAAAAACCCAACCATGCAAATCTGAAGGAATAAAAATCTGCATGTTCAGATTTAAAATATTATAAGAAAAAAATTCACCCAATATTGTGTATAAAATACTGGGAATGTGTATAAAATACCTGGTTAGAGTGCATCTATATTGGTTAAATGGGGTTTACACATAAGCCTACATTTCAAGTTAATTAAACTGTTCTATTTATGATGACTTGATATTTTAGGTTAAAGCTGGCTATTGTGTGGATTGTTGCAACAAACACATGTTAATTGTTATGCATTTTAGTTAAAAATTGGTTGTGAGTATCAAGCTGCCAGACAGTGCATCAATAATAAAATAGAACAGTTAAGCAAGTGATCTCTACAATTCTGACATGCTTCCCCTACTACTGGCAACAAGTATGGTGATCCCATTCCTTGGTTTTTAACAAGTGTAATTAAGGCTGGCAGCAAGCATAGGCATTCTGCATGTAATTAGATCTTGTTCAGCCAATAATTAATTAATTTCATCCCCATGCAAATCTGAAGGAATAAAAATCTGCATGTTCAGATTTAAAATATTATAATAAAAAAATTCACCCAATATTGTGTATAAAATACTGGGAATGTATATAAAATACCTGGTTAGAGTGCATCTATATTGGTTAAATGGGGTTTACACATAAGCCTACATTTCAAGTTAATTAAACTGTTCTATTTATGATGACTTGATATTTTAGGTTAAAGCTGGCTATTGTGTTGATGTTGCAACAACCACATGTTAATTGTTATGCATTTTAGTTAAAAATTGGTTGTGAGTATCAAGCTGCCAGACAGTGCATCAATAATAAAATAGAATAGTTAACATCTTTTCTCTACAATTCTGACATGTTTCCCCTACTACTGGCAACAAGCATGGTGATCCCATTCCTTGGTCTTTAACAGGTGTAATTAAGGCTGGCAGCATGCATAGGCATTCTACATGTAACTAGATCTTGTTCAGCCAATAATTAATTAATTTCATCCCCATGCGCATGCTTTTGGGGTGTTCTGTGGTTGGATTAGAATATACTCTTCTACTACTCAAAAGTGTTTTTTAGCACCCATGAATGATGGTAGTTCATGCAAATGGATTTATTTAATGAGTCAAATGGATATATTTAAAAACACTCACAGCTACAATCATAAGTGTTTATACACGTCAATCAAGGTGTAGTTGGACATAATGACAGCCACAGGAAACCCATTATCTAACATCTTGCATGTATAATTGATAACTTTAATCTTTGTATCAGTTATTAACTTAAACTAGAATGAGAGTGCATAATTAACCTTGAAAAAGCATTAGATATAATAGTTTTATTGGTATTGTTGTCTGTTCAATTTGCAAATATAATCACATAGCCACTTAGATCTTTTATGCACTCGACTCATGAGTGGGAAGTTGTTGTTGTAGTTAACACATGATTGTGGCAACCCAATGACTTGATATTTGCAGGTGACGTGATGGAAAGAAGAGGACGTGGAAGAGGGAGGAGATCTGTGTTCAACGCCAAAGTGGATCATTCATTTTTATCTGGGCACCGCCGACCACGTGGGTGTCGCATCAACACATATAATAGCTCCACAGTTGAATCAGAGCCCAGCTCGAATGACTCAACACAGCCTCCCAGTCAAGTTTGGGAGACTTTGCCCGTGTTTCCAATTCGACGACAGCAAACTGCACCTGTGAATCCCCCACAACATGGGGTCACCAATCCACCTGGATTTCCCCCGTATATAGAGCACACTTCCTCTGTGAATCCCGCACCACAACCCTAGCCTACAAGAGATGAAATTAGTAAAGATAGTTATTGCTTAAGAATATATTTAGATTCTTTAAACGATAGAGTGACTTTTTATATTGTGAACTATGTTACGTATTCATTTCTTGTCTCTAATATAGATATGGATGCGACTACGGGTCTAGCTGTCAACCAAGTTCTTACAAAACATGGACGTGGCTCACAACATGGGGTCACCAATCCACCTGGGTTTCCCCCGTATCCAGAGCACACTTCCTTTGTGAATCCCGCACTACAACCCTCGCTTATAAGAGATGAAATTAGTAAAGATAGTTATTGCTTAAGAATTTAATTAGATTCTTTAAACAATAAATTTATCTGGGCTATTGTGAAAATTGGTTATGTATTCATTTCATGTCTCTAATACAGATATGGATGCAACTACAGGCCTAGCTGTCAACCAGGTTCTTACTAAACGTGGACGTGGCCCTGCCAAAAGCACCGAGTTTGACAAATTGCGGAAGCATGGGAGAATCCCCTTGAAGATTAATGATGGGGAAACAGCGCCTTGTTGCGAAAATGCCTCAATGTACACAACACGCGTCACATGGTTAGTAAAACATCATTTAGACATGAGCTATGCTAGATGGAGTGATGTACCCAAGTCAACGAAGAATGAGCTGATTGAACGAGTCCTAGTAAGAATTCCTCGTGTTTTTCCATGAAGCATAATAGTGGGTCACCTTGGAAGCTTAACTAGTTTAATATATTACGTTTTGGTATATGTAGGGTGACTTTGAATTAGACCGGGAAAAAGAAAATCATCGACTAGCAATAACGAAACAGCTGAGGAAGAGATTCAATGCCTTCCACCACGAGTTGCACAAGAAGTACCAAGCTTATGATACCCATGAAGCAGCGTTGGCGTCTGGGCCCACATTGGTCGATAGGCTCGTATGGGTAAAGCTATGTGGTCGATGGGGATCTGAAGCCTTCAAAGTATGTCCACTTCAGTTTTTTAATTCATAGATGAAAAATGTACTGATTTACTATTTAACCCATGTTTTTGTTTGTGTTGTCTGCACTGGGGCATAACAATGGATATTTTTATGGTAGAAACTATCAAGGCAAAATCAGGAAAACCGGAAGAGGCTCAATACTAATCACACAGCAAGGCGTAGATCGTTCGTCCGGATGCTAGAGGAACATGTAATATTCTATACAACGAATTAATTGAATGAGTTATATAGGGTGCTTTGCTTAATTTTCAGCTATAACTTCATTGTGAATAAAAAAACAAATAGTACCAGCAGATGCATATGAAGATTCATGGTTAGTTAGATGCTAATTAATTTATTTTCTTGATAAGCATATGCTAGTTAATTATTATTCAAAGTCCTTGCCATATTTACCACTTGTCATGGGTTAAAAAGGCAAAACAGAATCAAATGTTTATGCTTTATCGTTTGCAGGTACATGAGTTGTATAAGCAAGTGATCCCAATATCTCAATTAATTCTGGCTTAGAAATTATAAAATTTTGAATCATCATAAGACATGATCCTATAGTAATTCAGGGTATAAGGAATCAATAAGTTTGAAACATTAATAGTCACACATGAATCTGACTTGAGGAGTTGAGCAAAAATCCTTGTGTACACATTCAAAGACTGTGCCTACTTTCTCTAATTGTTAAATTGCCACAGTAACATACACACTATTAGCAAAATTAGCAAAATTAAAGCAGTCCTTCTAAATTAGCAATCAATTGTATCAGTCTAGATAAGGTAGTCCTTAATTAGCAAAATTAAACAAAAGAATGCAATAGCCCTTCACCTTTTGATGATTAAAACCATGCATTAATGCAGGAAACCTGGGCAATAATGATGTTATTGGCAGTATGTCGTTTCTGGTCTAGCTGTTTTTTCTAGCATTAAGCTTGACGAACTTGGTTATTTCATTACAAGTGTCAAATGGACTTTCTAATGAAAACTGTGTAGAGGAATGGACCAGGGAACATGGTGGACTACTACAAAGCAACTTGTTGGTCAAAGAAGATGGAAAAATTTGTGACACCTGTCACAGAAGAAAAGCATGTCAGTCTTCGTGCAATACATCCAAGCCTATACATGTTTACTGTATAGGTTAATTTTATTATGAAATTTTGTTTCAGCAAATGTATTTCTAATGAAGTGTTCATTTGATGGCAATATTATAACTAATGAGTTGCACGTGCAGAAATCCATGGTTGGGAAGATGGATCAGTTAGAACCATCCCAACGAACTGAAGAGGCAGCAGCAAAAATATTTAGGGAGGTACTTGGAAGTCGGCCAGGCTATGCACGGGGCTTAGGTGAGATGGTGATACCAGAACCTACTAGAGTGCGTGACCGTGAGCGGGAGCAGCGGTACAATGATTTAGTAGCAAAAAATAAGAAGGATGCGGAGATACACAGAGCTGAAATTGACAAGATGCAGGAGAAGTGGGAAGGACTTTTGGAGAGACAATTGGCAACGGAGAAAATGCTAGCGTCCTGGGTTGCCGAGCTCCCAGCTTTTGCTGAGGTCCGAAGGGAGACTCAGTGAAGTGGTTAAAACCATGATCTCCAATGGGCGACTTTTTTGAGTAATGGGTGCATTTTGGGTGTAAGCTAGTAGTGGGCCTATCTATATGAATTGGATGGAGAATATCCGTCAGTTTTTTCTTTTTGTGATAGCCGATTGCATTGGGAAGGGGTAACTAGTATCTACCCAAAACTCCTTGTTATTGCAAGCTTTTTTGATATTTTAGTATAGTAGTTAAAAAGACCCCACCAAGTTGGTTTTCCTATAACTTAATTTTTTGGATGGTGGGGTTGGGTGCAACAGGTTGTGGTGTAATGGATCCGAGGTAAATACGTAATATAAATCCATCAGTTCTTGCATATTTCCCTGCACTTAGCACAAAAAAATATTTGTGTTACTTGACAAGTTCTAACAGCACCTTGTCATTACTGTTATGCATTGCAGATTAGTAGGGGCAGACTTGTAGAGACTGTTGGTGATTTAAATAGCCTTGGCTGTAGAGATTCGGTGGATTCTGTCCTGCTTATTGCGAGTGGTATACCGGGTTTTGAAATAGGAAAGTGTTTATAATTCATGCGGAAATAAATAGAGCTCTCCCTGGGTGTTATGGGTATACATTTTCTTATGTACAATGCACAATTGCCACGAACGTATTAGACACAAACTAGTGGAATTGTACTACTCTTGTTTGGATCATGTAATATATACTACTCTTGTTTGGATCATGTAATATATATATATATATATATAGCTATAAAATATGAAGCACACAACACAGGAAAATAGGCTGCTCAATCCCTTTTGACCTTGGTTGTTTATGTGCCTAGGATTATATATAGCAGGTTGTCTATGGTAGTTGGTTTTTTTGGTTGTTTTACAATTCTTGAGTAAAATACAAATGATTGAGGTATGGCTGTTATGCAAATTGGTTTATGGTATGGCAATTGCTTCCACTTTTTGGAGACTAATAGTTGAAAAAAATGAGTTGAGAGCAAAATTTTATGTTGCTGGTTTAGACATTCTGTTTAACATCGTAGTCACAGTAAATTTGGAAGATTGTTTATAGGGTGTTAAAACTAACATCCCCATATAATTTTGTGGGGTTGAAATGATAATGATAGGATGCTTTAGATTTTCCAAATGTTTTGTTTACCTGCACGTCATTAGCATGTTGTCTATGCTAGTTCATAATACAATTTACAATGCTTGAGTAGACACCTAGTTATGGAGGTTAGAATGTACTTTTTTGGTTTATGGCATTGGACATCATGCATTGCTTGAAATTAGGCTGTTATGGACGGGTACTTGGTTTAGACATCCTATTTTACATTCAAGCTTGAGTAGAAATTTGGAACATTGTTTATAGGTTAATTTAAAATAACAAGCATTGTAATGAATTTTGGGCATGAGATGATGATGATGGCATGCTTTAGATTGTTTGGAGCTGTTTTGTTTACCTGCACTAATTTTGCATGTTGTCTAAACTAAATTAGTACAAATTATTCTGTTCAGCCCCGCTTGAGTAGATGCCTAGTTGTTGAGGTTAGGCTGTTATATTTATTGGTTTATGGGATTGGACATTCTATTTTATGCAGTTTATGGCAGAAAAAAAAAATTACTTGAGGTTAGGCTATTATGCTTTATGGGTTAGACATTCTGTTTGACCAGGATATAAATGGGAAGAAAACATTAATTGTTTATAGGGTGTTAGCGCATGGGATTTCATGGTTGGCTAGCATGTGAATTAGTTACTCACATGCTATATTTTTACAGGTTGCAAGCAAGGTTTAACCACATGGAAACCCTGTAGGGTGACGTTAAGTTGCTGCTACCTCATAGCTTGTTGATGGTAAATGGTAGATGGACAGTAACAAGTTGGTAGATGGATAGTAGATTACGAAGCTGGAAAATCCCCACATTCATGCCAGGGAGAAATAGCAGAAATGAGATGTGTTCCTGGGAAGTTCAATGCACCTGACAGCTACAAAGTCATCGCTATGGACCCAACTTGCAATAAGGTATCATCCTACTCGGCCAAGTCCCACATATTTTGTACATGCCTGTGACCAAAATGCACCATGTATATATTAGATTAGGAAGGAAAAAAGCAACTCTAAATTGTAGTGACTGACTATGGGGGGCTCCCTCATGATATTTCTTAACTGGGATATATGCAGTTTATTAGATAGTTTGCAAAAAACTGGATTGCAGTTGCTCATATATTTTTAATCTAGATTGCATGCGCACAAAGTTATTCAAGTTGAAGATTCAAGTTCACAACAGTAGGTTCCCATGGAATGCATGCTTGATTCAGTGGCGGATTAGTTATAAAAATAAATTATTATGCCATTATATTGTCTTGTTTATAATTTTACTATATCTACTTACAGATTTATTAGGCAAGTTTTGCTAACAGAAATTCATGTGTGAATCTAGCTAAATCTTTTTATATTATTTGATGAATTTAATTGTGAATTGATCTTATAATTGGAATCAATTAATGTTAATAAAAAGGATAATTATATTAAAAAGCAAATCCCTAAATTGCTACTATGAAAGGGTGAAATCTGGTATAGCTGGACAGAGGTATTAATCTAGCATTGAATTGCATATTTGCAAAAAAAAGTACTCAGGAAGACCAATATAATCAGTTTGAGTTATGGGCGTCAGCGGCATATATAGCTGGGTTTGACTTATTGCGTCGACATTAATACTGTCGCGAAAATTAACTAGTCTCACGAAAAACTGTCGCAGCGCAATATGAAAACGTTGGGAGAAATCTATTGCGGCGAATTTCCGCTGTTGCAAAAAATACTAGAAGCAGCACCCGCAACAAACGCCGCTGAGAAGGCTGAAGTTGTTGCAGCGGGGAAACGACTTATTGCGACGGTAAGTTTGGGCGCAAAAAACAATTTCTAACTACTGACCGTATGACTAGGTACTCTTTTGGGGCAAAGATTATGGTATTTGAGGCGACCAAAAAATGCAGCAAATACTAAATCAATTGCAACGATTTTTTTTTTTGACGAAAAAGCGCAAAAAAATGTATACTGTGCCAACCGACATGCAGCCATCTTAATTCGACGGGAAAATCTTTTGCAGCATTTTTTTGGCCTTTTGCGACGATAAATGACGTCGCAAAAGGGTGATTCTCTTGTAGAATTAGCGTTAGATTGTCTAGCTTTTTGTTTTTTAAAAAAGTATAAATTTATATATATATTAATTTTTTTTATTATATTTGATTAAAAGTTGAAAGAAAAAAGTAAAAAAAATAGAATAAAAGTACTTTTACTCTTCAAAAATAAATAATAAATTTAAAATTTTCTTTAAAGTTACCGTTCACTCTAAATTTATTATTCACTTTTGAAAAGTAAAAATATATTTTTTTCATTTTTTTCATATTTTTTGATTAAATATGATAAAATTTTTTTGATATGGGTATAAATTTATATTTTTAAAAAATACATTTGAATCAATTCAATCTAATCCTCTATTTCATGTATCTGCACATCCACTAGCTGTAGTACTCCATGCATACACGTGCATGATCTTCAAAAAATTACTTGAGCCTTAATTCTAGCTTCCACTAGTTACCATCTCGTTTTTCGCCAAAACTCATGAGCTTTATTGCAAGATGAATAAATAGAAATCCATCACAACTCATTCGAAACTTCCTGGCTAGTCCAAAACACATTTGGAGGGCACATTAATGGTGGTTGAGCAAATTACTTTGATGCTCGATCATTCGTTAGACAATCGTTCTTTTTCTACCACTATTATTGCAATCATCAGATCACTAAAAGTCATGCAGAACTTCGTCACCACCAAAAGAGGGACCCATGGAGAAATAAAAAAAAACGTGGATGAAAAGCAACAAAACAACAAAGTAGATTTGAGATAAATGTACATATTTTAAAAAAAAAAGGAAAGATATTTATAATATTTTAATTAAAATTAGAAAGACTTTTTAAAATGCCAGAGTCACGTTGGGGGAGGTGGACCACCCTTGATTAGGGGTGTTCATCCGGGTTCTGGATTCCGGAATCCGGAATCCGGATTTAAAACTTTCTTCAATCTTTTTGAAAAAGAAAATTAAAATATTAAAAAATATATTAAAATTTCAAACCGGGTCGGGTATAACCCGGCCTGGATGAACAGGCCTATCCTTGACCCCACCCTCTCCTAAAAAACAAATTTGAAAAATAAGAACATATATTTTTTTTAAAGAAAAAAAATAAAATATAGTGATTTTTATGATTTAATAAAATAATATTACTTTTATTTTATACTTGTCTCCTTTCTAAAAATTATCTTAGTCTATTTCTACAAAATTTAATCTAACTTAAAAATAAAATATATCTCATATAAAATAAAATTATATAATAACATAATGAAATATTTTTATTATAGATAAAAATAAAAATTATATTGGTCCATTTTCACAAAATTTAATCTAATTTAAAAATAAAATATATCATATAAAATAAAATTATATAATAATATGATGACATGTTTTTATTATCTTAGATAATTGTTGACGTACTTTTAATATATTTTTATTATGATGACATATTATTGATATATCATATGCTTTTTTAATACATAAGTTGTATTAAATATGTTTTATTTTTATTGTAGATTTTACTATCAGATTATTCTATTCCGCATAAAAAAATTATATAGAAATAAAACAAAAAATATTTTATATATTTTGTTTTAACTTTACTCGACTCCCCTTAAAAAAAAATTCTTAGCTCCATCATTGATTACTTGCGATGTAAACAGTCTATTGTGATCGTAATTTATTCTTTCGATTATAATTAAAGTATAACAAATACTAATTTTTTTTTTTAATGTGTTAGAAATTAATTCCCATTCATCGTCATTATTTACTCATTCTGAGTTTCTTATCCTTAACTTCTATTTAAATGCATAGGCTACAGCCTACAATGGGTCACCGAAAGGAGAGACATTAGTGCCGATGAGAAGGAGGTCATGGGAAGGAAGTCATGTTGAAACATTGGACACCGAAGGCCGACCAACAAAGAGGAATTTAACAAAATTAGGTCACAGAGAGGAAGAAAGAGGTCACGATCACGGAAAATGGAAATGGGTGATGAGCGTTGCCTTTAAGAGCTTTTCATTTTTTGGAGTGGGGCTGATTTTTGGGATCTCCACTATGCCAGCGTGACATGTGTGGATGTTGTGTTAAATTTTAATTTCTTTTGGCGATGATGTTGTATAAAATTAAGACCAAAGAATAAATTTTTTTCATAAAAATATATATAAAGAAAGAATGAAAATAAATATTTAAGTAGAATAAAATTTTGTTCAAAAACTTCATTATCTGGTTCTTTAGAAAAGATGTAATTTGAATAATGAGATGAAATGAGATAATTTTATATAAAAATTAAAAGTTAAATAAATATTATTTTTTAATACTATTATTATTTTAAGATTTGAAAAAATTGAATTATTTATTATATCTTGTGTAAAAATTTAAAAAAATTATAATGATAAAAAAAAGGAGATAAAATATTTTTACTATTCAAACATAGCAAAAGGGTTTGTTTGGATAATCAAGTATTTTAAAGTATTAGCAAATATTTCTTTTTTAAACATCACTTAAATACAAAATATTGTTTAATTTCAAATTTTTAATCTTTTCTTATAATTATTACTTAATCATTACATATTTTTTTAAATTTCTAAAAAAATACAAAATATAATACAACTTTTTTGATTTTAAAACTAAAAATAATATTACAAAATTATATAAAAATTTTTCTTTTGATTTTATAATATTTTTTCGATTTTTTTAAAAAAAAAAATTCTAATAAAACAATTAAACTCAAATATTTCAATCCTATTGATGGTACGTAAAATTTTCACTTTTTAAATTAATTTTAAAATTAAATTCTTTAAAATTATTTAGATATTGAGATAAGATAATATAATTTTAAATAAATTTAAAAGTTTAATAAAATATTATTTAAATATTATTATTTTAAAAATTAAAAAAATTAAAGAAGAATTTGAAATAATTAAATTATTTATTATATTTTATATAAAAATTTAATAAAATTATAATAATAACAAAGATCAGATATAATCAATTCTCCATTTAAATTGAGAGTGAGTAAACTCATCTCAATTCATCATTAATTTATTATTATATATTTTTTAATTTTTATATAAAATATAAATATTAATACATATTTTTAAAATTTTAATATATATTTTTAAAATTTTAATTTAATTTTTTTAAATTTTAAAATAATAATATTAAAAGATAAATTGAACTTATCTAAATTTAACTGATTTTTCAAGTTCAAACCGTGCCCTTAAATGATTTTTCAAGAGATTTGTGTCAAAAGTCAAAACGCAGCTTGTTCACTGGTAAAGCTCCCAAGTGGACAGGATTGGCCAAAATCTTCCAATCTTTTTGAAACCCTCACTTTAGCCGAGGTGCGCATCAACTACTCAGGCAATCCCCGCGCGGAAGAACCCTTGAGAGATGGCCATGGCTACACAAAACCCTGGTAACAATATTCATTCTTTATATGTAGTCTTTTGCGCAGGAACGCCTCTGAGTATGCGTGAGATTCCTTTCTTGGCGATTTAGCTATGATTAAGCGTGACCATTAGTAAACCATAGCAGATGCACTTCTTTAAATGATGAAGGATGTATTTGATATGATATCCAGGATGGTAACCAATGGCTTTCGTTCTAGATCTTGTAATACGGTAAAACGCAGATATACATATTTAGTTACGAGTGATGGTCTCTGAGTCTTATACAAGTTTCCATGGATTGAGTCTGATGTGGGTTCTTTGAGAGCCGACAGACAAGCTACTTTATTTTAGAGAACCTTCAACATTTTGCGAATTGGATTTCTGATGTTTCGCTGTTGGAATGACATATATGTTTGCTAGATTCGGCCTTGGGAGGTTCAATGTATGTTTACCAAGAAGCTTAGAGATAATTACAGGGCAAAACAGAAATTATAGTGCTCAGCTTGGTTTATAAGTTGGTCATTTTAGCTAAAATTTTGTTTATCTTTAGTCTTTTTCTGAGGTGTTAGAAGAAATACTTTAGATTTATGAGCAACATTCGGTGTGTTAGTACATTTTTTGGTTCCTGAAATTGAACCTAAATGACTGTTGATGAATGAAACAGAGACATTGTTATCCTCTAAATTTTTTAGCGACAACATTAGGACTTTTCGAAATTTGCTACTTGCAAGCTTGGTGTGTGAAACTAAAATTTGGTATTTGGGGGGCAATTGACAAAGTGTGTGATATGTGTGAGTATAAGTAATATGTGTTTTTTGCATGTGACTATATATAAAAATAATAATCATACATCATAAGATTGTATACAAAAAATACATGTCTATAAAGTATTTTATAAGATAATTTTTCTTAAGATTTTTGTAGTTTGTTAGAGATCATCATAAAAAGAAAAGAAAATGAAATAACAACTTAAGATTTTTCCTTCAAATTAAACTTGACGACGATCTTTCATGGAATAAAATTCATTTATTATCTATAAAGTGAAATTCTTGACAATTTCTTTCTCAATATAAACTAGCAAATGATCTGCAAGAAACATATCTTTCATTTGAGTACGCAATCTAGTTTTTATAAGTTTCATGGCAGAAAATGCCCGCTCAGTAGTAGCAGTAGAAATAGAAAGAGTTAATACTAGACGAATTAATCTATCAATCAAATGATAAATCTTTGATTTCTGAAATTAACTCAGATAATGTAGACATATATTGAAAATTTAGATGTTTTAATGTATCAAGCTCATAATGTTGCAATTGAGTTCTCAAAATAAAATTTTCTTACTTAGTAAAATCATGTGGATAAAACTTCTTAATCAATTTGCATAAATAATCAATTTTAAATGATTTGTAGGCACCTTTAAGGTTTAAAGCAGTACTAAAAATGAGAAGTTCCATTGTATGGTAGTTAAATCTCTTTTCAATTCTTGCAACTGGAAGCCTATTGTAGCAGTAAATATATCAATTCTAAAATGATACTTCGTTGTTGTCAATGACTTGTTAACTTGGCGATGAGATTTGCCACGAGCTCTAACATTGGCCATTCATACCAGGAATATCAATTTGGTGTTTTTTACAAAATGATTTAATACCAATAAGCAAAGACTTCCATCCATCATTCTTAGCTTTTGAATGAGTACTTTTATGATTGAAACTAGGCTCATGGCATTCATAATATATTGAAAATTTTTGTGAGTATTGGGATTTGGGGGGACAATTTCAGTAAAAATTTTGAAAATTTGAGTATTGGGAAGGCATTTTTAATTATATATATTTTAATTATTTACATTCTAAATTAGTTTTTTAAAAAAATTTGGAGGGGGCAAATTATCTTTATATTAGGACTTCTTTAAAAAACTATATACTAAAATAAGATTTTAAAATTATTTTGAGGGGGCGATAACCCCCCCAAGCAAACCATGTAGGTCCGCCCCAGTTTGGTGTGTCAAATGACCACTTAGTGAGCTATGTGGCAATGTGGGTAAATCTGGAGGGAAGAAATATAGGGGTGCTAAGATCATACGGCAACCTTGCAAAATATTCACACGCAGTGGTACAACCTCCAAAACCTACACTGAGGTAGTCTCATACTCCATCAAAGGAGGCATCGTCGTCGAGCTTAAGTTAGACTAAGTGGAGGTATAGCGCTTCTCTGGTTCCCCCTTTATCATGGAACGTAAGGGGTCGAATGAGAAGGAAAACGCCTTAAAGTTAGAAATCAGCTTCACAAATGGAGAGTAGAAATCGCATGTTTGCAAGAAACGTAATAGACAGTTAATCCCCTTTGGACTATTAGGAGTTTGTGGGGTTGTAACCAAGTGGGGTGGCATTACTTACCTTACAATGGAGCATCATGAGGTATCTTAATGATGTGGGACAAAAGAGTGACCGAATAGATAGATGATTGTTTGGGAGAATTTATGGTGGCTTGCTTGTCTAAGAATGTTGTAGATGGTTACTAGTGGGCTTTCGTAGGAGTTTATGGTCCTAACCTAGATTTCACACAAATTTATTATGGGCTGAGCTGGTTGGATTATGTAGCATATGGGACCTACTTGGTGTATTGGTGGTTCTAACCTAGATTTCACACGAATTCAATGTCACTCGGTTCCCGTGTGAAGAATCGGGTGGTTCTAGTTTCAACCTAGCTACGGTAGACTTCTCTAAGTACATATTTGAACAAGATTTACTAGATACTCTCTTGTAGGTGGCTCCTTCACTTGGTTGAGCAATTGAGAACACCCCTCTTGGTCAAGGATTGATAGATTTCTTATATCAACAGAATGAGAAGCACTATATCCGGACTTATTCATAAGAGACTCCCCAGGTTGTGTTTTGATCACTTTCCTATCCTCCTTGATCGTGGTGGCCTTCATAGAGGACCAAGGTATTTCAAGTTTGAGAACATTTGGTTGAAGTTAGATGGATTTCTCGTCAGAGTCTGACAATGGTGCTCTTTTTACCAATTTCATGGTAAACCAAGCTATGTCCCAACACTTAAATTGAAGTCCTTGAAGAAAGATTTGAAGGTGTTGAATGAGCAAGTATTTGGTGACGTGGAAATCCATAAAAATACTCTGTCTGAGGAACTCAAGGGATTGGAGGGAATAGAAGAGGAGAGGGAACCATTTGAAGTAGAGAGGGTTCATAAAACCCAAGTGGATACATTGAAAGGGTTTCTTTATTGGAAGAATTATCTTGGAGACAAAAATCGCGAGCATTATGATTGAAGGAAGGGAATAGATGCACCAAGTTCTTCCATCAGGTGGCTAATTCACATAGGAGAAATAATGCTATAGGGATGTTGATGATTGATGGGGTGGCTTCCTCCAACCAAATCAAGATCATAGATCAAATTTTCAATTACTATGAGAATGTTCTTATGAACAATTTTCTTTGAAGTCAAGATTAGATGGGTTTGCTTTTAGAGGCTAGCAAGTATTTAAACGCATGGTGGGTGACAAAGCTCTAGGTCTGGATGGTTTCTATATGGATTTTATTCAATCATGTTGGAAAATGCTTAAATAAGACATCATGGGGGTCTTCTGTGATTTTCATGAAAATGGAAGGTTTGAAAAAAGCCTAAATGCAACTTTTGTAGCGCTCATACCAAAAACGCCTGGAGTGGTAGAGATAAAAAGATTATTGTCCCATTAGCTTGGTGGGTGGGTTGTACAAAATTATTTCTAAAGTATTGGCGAATAGGTTGTGCAAGGTGTTGGAGAAGTTAATATTGAATTCAAAATACCTTTGTCAAATGTAGGCAAATCTTCGACTCAGTGCTTATTGCCAATGAATGTTTGAATAGTAGACTCAAGTCGGGAGAGTTGGGATTCTTGTGCAAGTTAGATATGGAAAAAGCATATGACCATGTCAAATAGAATTTCTTGCTTTACATGCTCGAGGAATGTGGCTTAGGTATGAAATGGTGTACATGGATCCATCATTGTATCTCTATGGCATGTCTCTCTATATTGGAGAATGGCATGCCAAAAGGCTTCTTTAAAAGCTCACAAGGATTGAGACAACGTGACCCTCTATTTTAGTAAAATGATTTCAGGTATTGTGGAGGGTGGGTTCATATCTTGATTCTTGGTGGGAGAGGCAACTACTAGCTCACATACGTATCCAATTTAATGTTGGCCAACGATACCTTAATCTTTTGTGGGGCCAGACTTGATAAAATTCGAGCTTTAAGGGCTCTAGTATTATCCTTTGAAGTTGTGTCAATGAAGTATCTTGGCCTCTTGTTGGGTGCTACTTTCAAATCAAAATATATTTGGGATGATGTGCTAGAAAAAATGGAGAGGAAATTAGCTAGTTGGAAGAGAATGTATTTATCCAAATGTGGTAGGGTCACTTTAATCAAAAGTATTCTTTTTCGATTTGCCAACTTATTTCCTTTCATTATTCCCACTCCACACCAAGGTGGCTTATCGCCTAGAGAAACCTAATGTGACTTCTTCTTTGGAGGGAGGGGAATTAATGACGAGTTTAAATTTCATATGGTAAAATGGGCCACAATATTTTATCCAATCAAAGGAGGTTTGGGCATTTGGAATATAAAATCCTTTAACAAAACCTTTTTTCGTAAATGGTTATGGAGATATCACTATGGGGGTCCTTGTGGGGAATCATCATCGAATTGAAGAATGGGGAACTATGGGAAGGATGGTGTTCTAATGAGGTGGGTGGGCCTTATGGAGTGGGGTTGTGGAAGCACATAAGAAGAGGTTGTGATACATATGCACGTAATATCCACTTTACTGTGTGTAATGGAGCCAAGGTCAAATTTTGGCATGATGTATGGTGCGGCGAAAGGGCACTTAAGGATATCCACAAGTTTATGATTTAGCAAAAATAAAAGAAGCCTCGATTGTGGATCTATTAACCATCTCCAATGGTATTCCCCAATGGAATGCTATATTCCTTAGAGATGCACAGGATAGGCAAATTGATTTCTTTTCGGCATTCTTTGACCTTGTGTGTTCCATACGTTTGTCGGTGGTAGTTGAAGAGAAGATTGTTTGGTGCCCTTCTAAGAACGTGATATTCATAGTCCGATTTTTCTACCGTGCTATGATCATGCAAAACACAAATCCATTCCCATGAAAGAGCATTTGGAAGACGGAGACGCCTTTAAAGGCAACCTCTTTTGTATGGATGGCTTCTTTGAAGAAGATCCTTACTCTAGACAACTTGAGAAAATGTTGAATCATAGTTATATATTGGTGTTGTATGTGCAAGAAGTGTGGAGAGTCCATCAACCACCTATTACTTCACTGCGAGATTTCCATGACTTTGTGGAATGAAATCTTGACTCGGTTGGGAATAGCTTGAGTGATGCAGAGAAGGGTAAGAGATCTTCTAGCTTCTTGGAGAGGCATTTGGGGAAACTCTCAAATTGCATCAATATGAAAGATGGCCCAAACTTGTCTATGGTGGTGCATTTGGAGGGAGAGGAACGCAAGAAGTTCTGACGATCAAGAATAATCAATGGATGAGCTTAGAATTTTTTTTTTTTTTTTTTCGCAAAGAGTCAGGGCCACATGTCTAAAAGTGACCCCTCCCCAAATTTATTAAAACCCTCACTTACAGCGGAGGAATATCATAGAAACAAACATGACACTTGGGATTTATAGATAAACACTAAAACAACCCAAGCATCATAAAGATACTGCGCGCTTAATCACCTTAGTTGCAACGATCCAAACCAAAAGAAAAAAAAACATCAATTCCGAATATATGGAAACCCCAATAAATCTAATCTAACAATTCCCCGAAGCCTACCTTGTACCAATAAAATCCGCTGCCATGTGAGCCTTTCTAAAAATATGCCGAAACTGAATATTAAGCACAGTAACCAAGCTTCATATCTCTTCCCAAAAATCCCAAAGATACCAATGAGATTAGAAACTTATTTTCCAATTCTTTACTATATTGGTTGATTGTAATTGATTTTCATGGTATGACCTTCCATAATTCCTTGTATCTCTAAACTACCACACTTAGGCGTTGCACTTGTATACGTCTTGTATATTTGGGCTCTTGCCTACACTTTTGATCAATATATATTTGTTTACCGATAAAAAATTAGTTATAAAAGACCAAAACATTATTTATTACTTGATGTGTCATGTATCTACATTCTCCACATCACTCATGTGTCTTGGTGTATCAAAATATTGGCTTACAAATTGATTTTTGAAAATATTGGAAGTGACATGTACGATTGATGGATGAAATGAATTTAATACCTTTCAAATATGGAAAATGAGGTACGTGCTCTACTAGATGGCCTTAAAGTTTGCATAATGTGGAACCTAAGTAGAGTTGAGGGTGAGACCAATTCACAAATTCTAGGAAATTGGTGGAATGGACATATCCATCTTAATTGGGAAGTAAGGGAGGACTGGGAGAATCTTCTGCCTATCAAAATATTTGGTTCTTACAATTAAGCACATTTTTAGAGAAGTTAACCAAGTTGCAGACGTTTTGGCTAAACAATGTGCAAAAGGGACTACAAGAGAGATCTTTTCAGCCACTAGAGACATCATAGGAACTCTTAGAATTGAGAGAGCTGGTTTGCCTGTGCTAGGGTTTTTGTATAGGGCTGAATTGAGAGATCTCTAGTTTTTCTTTACTTTGGGCTGTATCTAGGTTTTTGTATAGTCTAGATGTTGGTTCTTTATCATGGTATTCCTCCACCATAAGGAGGGTTTATTAATAAAATGGGGCTTTGTCCTCTTTCAAGAAAAAAAAATGTGGAAATTGGTAAACACAACCTATTTCCAATTATATTTTAAATGAATGGAAAATCTGTAAAATAAGTAAATAACTTACAAAGTAATTATAAAATGGCAGTTCCATTTAAAACAGACTTGTGAAAATGGTTGTGCTATTATTACTCTCTATATATCCATAGATAAAATTGAATCTGATTCTAATTTGAAGGATTGGAAGAGTATTTTGATTCAATAATTTATTGATGATTCATGTGATGAATTGTCTCAGTGGTTCAGAAGAAAGTCATAATATCAAACAAATATGGCGAAAAACTTGTGGGCATATTGCATGAAACTGAATCTCCGGATATCGTCATCTTATGCCATGGTTTTCGGTCCACAAAGGTTGGTGCTTCTTACATGCAAAGTGGTTTTATTTTTCTTTCTACTTCTTTTAGATTTTTTCTTCTCAGTCTTATGTTTTTATGCGCGTTAACGTTGTAAATGCATGAGAATCCTTTATATATAGGCATTCATCATAACTTACCTTCATTGTTAGGAAGATAATACCATGGTGAACCTTGCTGCTGCATTGGAGAATGGAGGACTTAGTGCCTTCCGCTTTGACTTCGCTGGAAATGGGTAAGCTGGTAGAATCTTAGGATGTAAACATCTAGATTTTTAGAGATTTTATAGCATATTGTACTTGTGCTACGTTTATCTTGTTTGGAGATAATCTTTACAGTTGACATACTTTTATTTGATTTATGCTGCCTTGTGAATGGGGTGTGTTAGTAAATTTCTGAATGCCTTGCTAATTGGTTGAGTGCGGTTGTTGAGAAGTTGATGCAACAAATGTGTCCGTCAAAGATAGATAAATTTTAGACTCTATGCTTATTGCTGATGAATACCCTGACAGTAGGCTTAGCTCAGGTGAGTCAGGATTGGTTTGCAAATTTGATATTGAGAAGGCCTATGATCATGCTAATTGGCTATGATCATGCTAATTGAGAGTTTTTATTTATTTATTATTACTTGTTTTTGGAGATGCCATTTGGGGAGACATGGAGATCTTTATTGTATTTCTTGAGTGTGCTTTTTTGTATTGGTTGAAGGCACTCCTGCTGTCTTCTTTAGATATTTTTTTTTGATAAGTAAAAGTTTTATTAATCAAAGAAGAGGGCAACAACCAATTACAAATGAAAACAAAAACAAAGGCCCATCAAGACGGTGCATTGGATACAAGAAATTATGAAGACTCATGCCATTAAAGTCCAAGGCAATGGTCCATGTACATAGAGTTCTAAAAAAGAAAACTATCAGCTCCTCAAGAGATTGCTCATTGTCTTCAAACGTCCGCTCATTTCGCTCCTGTCAAAGACACCATAGAATGCAAATGGGAATCATACTCCACACAACTTTGATCTGTCTGCCTTGCATAGGGAGCTAACTTGCCATAGCTGCTCCCACCGTATCAGGTATGGCCCAAGTTATGCTCAATCTATTAAAAATCTCATTCTAGAGAGCCCTAGCAGTTTTGCAATGTAACAAAAGATGATTGACCAACTCGCCCCCTTTACGGCACATGCAGCACCAATCTACTATAATAATCATTCTTTTCCTCAGGTTATTTGTTGTGAGAATCTTTTCAAGCGAAGCTGTTCATACAAAGAAACCTGCTCTTGGGGGTGCCTTCTGACGCCATATCTGTCTCCATGGAAACTGAGTCTCAGGTCCTTGAGTGAGTGTCTTGTAAAAAGAACAAACAGTGAAGGTTCTTCTTCTTGTATGGATTCATCTCAGGCCATCTTTATTCTGCATGTTTGGTCGTTGAGAGTAGATGAGACTATAGAATTCCACAAAAGTGTTTTGCTCCCAATCTTGTGCCGCCCGGTTGAAATTAATGTTCCAAACCAAACTTCCTCCAGTTGACTCCACAACCTCTGCCACAGTGATATCCTTGGCGCTTGCAAACTGATACAGAGCGGGGAACACATCCTCCAGAGCCTTGTCTCCGCACCAAGCATCCTTCCAGAATCTAATTCTTGAACTGACGCCCAGGCGAAGCCTAGTGTGCCGCTGGAAGACTCTCCAACCACTTATGATATTTTTCCACAATTCCACACCACTTGCCCCTCGAACTTCGTTGGTGCGCCACCCTCCCCAAGCACTCCCATACTTGTGATCAATCATCATTCTCCAAAGTCTCTCTGGTTCTTGATGATACCTCCATAGCCACTTTCCATGTAATGTCCTGTTGAACATTCTCAAATTACAAATGCCTAGACCGCCACATGATAAGGGACGACAAACCGTCTCCCACTTTACCAGATGAAACTTGAATCCCTCTCCTAAGCCACCCCATAGAAAGTCTCTTTGTATCTTCTCAAGGCGACCTGCAACATTAGCCGGAATGGGAAAAAGTGATAAAAAATAAGTAGGTAAATTAGAAAGAGTACTCTTTATCAAGGTGACACATCCCCCTTTAGACAAATACATCCTCTTCCACTCTGCTAGCTGCTTTTCCACTCTTTCGATCACTGTGTCCCAATTCGTGCTGCCCTTGAAGCTGTGCCCCAACGGGAGTCCCAAATAGGTTATGGGGAGTTAAGAAGGCTGGCATCCAAGGGTACCCGCCAACTCCCGCAAATTGTGGATATCTCCAATTGGCACCATCTTAGATTTGTTATAGTTCACTTTTAGGCCCGGCACCGCTTCAAAACAAAGGAATAGAGCCTTCAAAACTCGAACCTGATCTTGCTTAGCCTCGCAAAGGACAAGCGTGTCATAGAGAAGAAGAGGAAGATAGGACAGCTTCTAGCCTTTCCTGCACCTATTTTCTATGCATCTTCATAAGCAGTATCCAACTTGTTTTTTCTTTAGATATTCTTATGGTTTCAGATAGGGTTGATCTTTCGTCTTCGTTGCTTTTCACTATTTCATTGAGACTCAAAAAATGTTATCAGCTACCATTGATGGAGGTGTTTTCTCTAGCCTTTTTTTGGGGCCTACTAATCTTGGAGTGCTTAACATGTCTCATCTTTTGTTTGTAGATGATACCTTGATATTTTGTGGGGGCAAACTTGAGCAACGTTCACTCTTTGAGGCCATTTTTAATACTTTGATGCTTTTTTTGGGTTGAAATTGGTTTTGGCTGAGACAAACTTGGTTCTTGGTGGTAATGTTTCTAATGTGATTGCCTAGCTAGTATGTTGGGGGTGCAAGCTATCATTTTTTTATATGAAATATCTTGGCCTCTGGTGATTGTGTATTGGGGATAATGTGATCGAAAAGATTGAACATGTATTGGTTGGTTGGAAGATGTTGTAAATGTTTGAAGGTGCTTTCAATTTTTCTTAAATGTTTTTATTTCCTTGTTTCCTTACACCACTAGCATGACCAATTGAATAGAGAAGCTACAATGGGACTTTTTAAGGAGTGGGTTAGGTGAAGAGTTCAAATTTCTTCAATTTCTAAGTGGGATTTTAAGAGTTCAAAATTTGTCTATATACTTAATTGTGCCCTTTTATGTAAGTGGCTTGTGCAGTACCAGCAGAGGATGGAGGCCTCATAGAAAGTCACTTGGATTCTAAATATGGTTGTGCTGGTGTCGCATGGTTTCTAACCTTCCCACATGCTTTCTTATTTCTTTGTCCTTTGCCAAGAAGTGTGGCTAATCGAATTGAGCTGATTTTCCAAGCCTTCTTGTGGGGAGGAATTGGAGAGAAGACTAAGTTCCACTTAGTCAAGTGGAATAAGGTATGTACACCGATCTCTAGTGGAGGGTTGGAAATTTGTAATCTGAAAATCTACAATAAGGCACTTCTTGGGAAGTGGTTATGGAGGTATCATGAAGAAGGGGAATCTTTATGGAAGACTATTATTGAGGTGAAGTATGGTAGTTTGCAAGGGGGTTGGTGTCCCCATGAACTGAGAAGTGTGCATGGGGTTGGTCTGTGGAAGAATATTAGAAATGAATGGGAGGATCTTACTCGGTTTATGAAAGTAGAGCTTGGTGACGGTGTGAGGATCAGCTTTTGGCATGATTTAAGGTGTGTTGATTCAGCTCTTAAGACCAGATTTCCCTCTCTTTTTAGGATGGCCCTTAATCAGGAGGCTTCGGTGCCTGAGTTGCTAGATCATTCTATTGGGTTCCCTTTGTGGAATGTTTATTTTAGTAGAGCTGTTCATGATTGTGAAATTAGAATTGTTTCTGATTTTTACAACTTATTGTATTCCTTGCAATTTGTTAATTATGTATGGACAGAATGCTGTGGATGAAGACTAAAAATTGGAAGTTTTCTGTTCAGTCATTGTATAAGGCTTTGTCAAGTGAAAATCAACTTTGTTTCCTGGGAAACCTATTTGGAAAACTAAGGTGCCTCCTTAGAATGCCTTCTTTGGGTGGACAACAGCTCTTGAGGAAGTTTTGACATTGGATAAGTCTTGTCATAACGGAATGGTGTTATATGTGTAAGAAAAATAGAGAATCAGATGGACCATCTTTTACTTCATTGTGAGGTGGCAAGAATGTTTTGGGCGGAAATCTTTCATAGAATGGACATTGCTTGGGTAATGCTCAAGAGGGGGTTCATTTATTTGCTTGTTGGCAATGATGCTTGGCCAATCACATGTTGAGGATGTATGGATAATGATTCCTCTATGCATCATGTGGTGCTTATGAATTGAAAGGAATGGTCGAAGTTTTGAAGACAAGGGTGGTTCTCCGGATGAGCTAAGAAGTTTCTTCTTCCGTCCTTTATTTCTTTGGGCATCTTTTTGTGTTCTTAATGGAGCTTGCTTCAATGACTTTCTTGTATCCCTTTCTTGCTCCTTTTTATGTTACTAGGTGTATACTGTTTGTATACCTCCTGTGTATTTGGCCATGCCTATTTACTTCTATGAATTAATTGTTATCCTACTTGTTAAAAAAATTACAGTACTGAGCCACATGGGGGGTGGGGTTATGGAAATTTTTTAAAAAAAAATTGAAGTCTGATTTTGTTTTTTCTAGCCGTACTAGAGTTGAGTTGGGTGATGGCTTCAGGACTAGATATTGACATGACTTGTGGTGTGATGATGGGGCCCTACATCGTTGGAAGCTCCTATGGCTGATCTGTTGGAGTTCATGCTCCATTAGAGGAATGTTAGTTTTTTCAGGTTGACTCATGATTGGGAGGTTGATGCCTTTACAGAGTTCTTCAATCTCATGTACTCTCGATGATTATGTATTGGGGGAGCAGATAAGATTCTTTTGGCCCCTTCCAACTAGGGAAAGTGCACTATTCGATCTTTATATATGATCTTTATTTTTTTGATAAGTAAGAAGTTTATTGAAACATGTAAATAGACAAAGTCAAGTACACAGGAAGTATACAAAAAAAGAGCCTAGTTACAACCTACGCACTACAGAAAGTAGCGTAAAAGTCACTAAAGCTCTCTCCATTTATGTATTTTATACCTTGGGATGTTAACTCATTTCCTTGGAGGAGTGTTTGGCAGGCCGGGCTTGGCAACGCAAGCCTATTACCCATGTGGGGGCTTCAAAGTGATGGGACGCTGGCATATTCCATCCGGGTCAGGCTCTTGATGGCTTCTTAAGAACCTTTTCTCTCCGTACAACCTCTTGCTTTGCCTGTTTCTTTGTTTTCCTGTACCAAGCGTTATCTATCCTTCAACCATCTCCAATGATTGGCTCAATTTTAGTGTTCTTTCATTAGAATCTATTATGGGTCATCATTCAGAGGTGGTTATTGAGTCAAAAAGATTCATCATCTCTAACGAGGGTGGGCGCTGTTGTATCGTTGAGAAGAGATAGAAGGTGGTGCGTAAGGTTCTCTTGGGACTGCTTCAGTGCAGTGGCTCATTAAATCGCTAGAGGAATGTATCAAAGGGGGAAGGAACAACGATGTATACTCGGCAAATAGGAATGGATATAGCAGCCTCAATTCCCAGCGATGTTCCAATAAAAGAGGATGTCACTTGGAGCTCAGTGAATATAGTCAGGGGGGGAGGAGGAATGTCTTATGCTTTCCAGAAGGGGATGGAGGATGGGGTTGGCGTAAGATAATAGATGAGCTCTTGGTTCGGCGTAACCAAAATGGGGAGCATCAAGATAATACCAAACCCATCTATGGTCGCTGGGAAAGAGGGGAAAATTCCCGTTCTTATAAGGAGGCACTGGCTTCTGGTGTTCCGACGCCGAAGGAACTTTCTGGCTTCCTGGAGCAGAAGATGATCGTTAGGAAGCATAGGGGCGATAAGAAGAAGACGATGAAGACGAAGGATCCCTTGAGCCGAGCGGTTGACAGCTCTGAAGCGTGGGAGATACGCATGCTACTGAGAGAAGTACAAGATGAAATTCGGCAGCTGAAGAAGGAAATGGCCCCGGTGTCACAACTTGTCGGTCTAATTCTGGAAGGAGATGACTGGCGCAAGAGAGCTGAGTGGGTTTATAAGAGCTCGAGATAGAATGAGGCCGGGCCTTCTAATACCAAGATCGAGTCAAAGCCCAAGAAGAAGAGAAGGTGGGTAATTAAACAAGGTGGGCTGGGGCTCAAAGGATCGGCAGGTGAAGCAAAGGCCCAACACAATCAAACCCAGCCAGCCGTTTCTGAAATGGCCCACAGACCCGATACATCCATTGCCGATTCACTCCAAGGCGACGGCTATGTGCTGGAAATGTCACCGTCCAGGGTGACGCCGTCAGTAGTGGCACAGACAGTGCCGACGATGCCGATGGTGCTCTCCGATGAGCATACGGTGGCAATGGGAGTGTCGGAGAAGGAGTCCCTGGCGCGCAGGAAGAACGAGAACCCCTCGAGGGCATCTGAAAGCGCCGATATTCTAGGGGAAACTCAGATATTGCTGTTTGAGGGAGGTGGTGAGGCTACGTTATCCGCGATTCTAGACACCCTGAGTTTGGTTTCGAGCTGTCGGACTCGAAGGACCTTATTGCTTCGGAGGATTTTATGCATTCGGTTGAAGAAGATTCTATGCAGGGGTTGGAGGAGCTCTCGGTTGATGAAGAATTCCAGAATCCAAATCCCCTAAATTACTTCTTTCCAAACCAATCCGATTGGGTGCTGCAAATGGCCCAAGGGATTCACCAACTGATTGGGATTCGGTGTGTTGGTTACGAAGAACAATTCATGGCATTACTTAATGCCATTGAGTCAGGATATAACAAAAACCGTAGAGATAACTCAAGGCAAACCAGAGAGCTGAACCGGCTGACATGGTCCTTGAATTCAGAAGGTCCTTCTAATAAGGGAAGGGCGAAAGGAAAGGGGCTGATCATTTCTTAATGAAGCCCAGAATTGTGTCTTGGAATGTCCAGGGTCTTAACGAGGGTAATAAACGACTTTGGATTCGTAACTTTCTCCGGAAGTGGAAGGCTGATATTGTGTGTCTACAGGAAACTAAGATGCAAAATATTGATAGAAGTTTGGTGAGAAGTTTGTGGAGGGGTGTCCATGTGGATTGGGTGTATATGGCTTCCTCAGGGGCGTCAGGAGGAGTCATTGTGCTTTGGGATCCGAGGGTGGTGAAAAAAGTGGATGTGCATATTGGTAGGTACACGGTAGCTTGTTTATTTAGATGTGCTACTGATAATTTTATTTGGGTTTTTGCAGGTGTGTATGTGCCTAATGTGGATGCTGACAGACGACTTTTATGGGAAGAAATAGTAGGACTACAAGTGTATGGAATTTCTCTTAGTGTATAGGCGGAGAGTTCAACATAGTTTGCTTTGCTAGTGAAACTTTTGGTAATAGAAGAGTGAGGCTTGCTAGCTTAGAATTCTCAGAACTTATCTCTGACTTAAATCTAGTAGATCTACCGCTTGTTGGAGGTCCAGCTACTTGGTCAAATAACCAGACATGGTCTAGGTTGGATCGTTTCCTCATTTCTTTGGAGTGGGAAAGTCACTTTCTGGATACTATATAGAAGCGTCTGGACCGTTTATCCTCTGATCATTGGCCGATCCTGTTAGACTATGGTGGTCTTCGAAATGGGAGGCGATACTTTAAGTTCGAAAACATGTGGCTGAAGTCAGACGGTTTTGTTGAAAGGGTTAAACAATGGTGGTCCTCTTATCATTTCGACGGCTCCCCCAGCTACATCTTTACTAATAAGCTGCGAGCTTTAAAAGGAGACCTGAAGTTGTGGAATTTGCAATCGTTTGGTAACTTAGGAGAAAATAAGAATGCATTATGGAGGGATATTCAGGAACTAGAAATACTTCAAGAAGGGGGGACCCTCACGCAAGAGGAGCAATTGCATAAGACCTCTTTGTTAGCAGATCTTGAGCGGGTCATTCTTATGGAAGAAATTTCTTAGCGCCAAAAATCAAGAGCTCTATGGTTACAAGAAGGGGATCGATGTACGAAATTCTTTCATAAAGTTGCAAACTCCCATCGTAGGAATAATAACATTGAGATGCTTAAGATTAATGTTGTGAAAAGTAAAGATGAAACGATTATCCAAAGTCACATTGTCAACTATTATGAGAACTTGTTGGCGGAACAGGAGGACTGGAGACCTAATTTGGATGGTCTCGTTTTCGATACTATTGACCCAAATGATGTGGCTCGTTTAGAGAGGACATTTGAGGAAGAGGAGGTTCTTAAGGCCATTCGTAAAATGGTCCAAGACAAAGTGCCTAGACCTGAAGGTTTCTCTATGGGTTTCTTCCAGGAATGCTGGGAAGTAATCAAAGAAGATCTCATGCGGGTGTTCCAGGAGTTTTTCTTACACCAAAAATTTGAAAAAAGTCTCAACTCTACTTTCTTAGCTCTCATACCCAAAAAAGTAGGGGCCATAGAAATTAAAGATTTTCGACCTATTAGCTTGGTTGGAGGGGTCTATAAAATCATATCGAAAGTGCTGGCTAACCATCTCAGCGAGGTTAGTGGGAAGATTATTACTAAATCTCAGAATGCTTTTGTGAAAGATAGACAAATCCTTGACGCTGTCCTAATAGCAAATGAATGTATTGACAGCAAAAAAAAAGCGGGTGGGAATGGGATTCTGTGTAAATTAGATATGGAAAAGGCCTATGATCATGTGAATTGAGAATTTCTTTTGTATTTTCTTGGCAGATGTGATTTTGGGTAACGATGGACGGCGTGGATAAGGTGGTGTATATCCACTCCCAGATTCTCAGTCTTGATAAATGGTTGTCCTGAAGGTTTCTTTCCTAGCTCTCGTGGCTTGAGACAAGGTGATCTATTATCCCCGCTATTATTTGTTTTGGCTATGGAAGCGCTAAGCAGGATGTTGTCGGCCCTGATGGATAATGGTTTGGTAAAAGGGTTTCGAATCGGAACACCACATCGAGGTTTTGCTAATATATCCCATCTGCTGTTTGCAGATGACACTCTTGTTTTGTGCGAGGCGGAGTTAGTTCAGGTGCGAGCCTTAAAGGCTTTTTTACTTTGCTTCGAAGCAGTATCGGGGTTAAAAGTGAACTATAGTAAATCTGAGATGGTTCCCATTGGTGACGTGCGTAACCTGCAACAGTTGGCTAGTTCCCTCAGTTGTACGATTTCCTCTTTTCCATTGACATATCTTGGACTTCCTTTGGGTTCGCCATCAAGGGCGGCTGAGATTTGGGATACAGTGTTTGAAAGAATGGAAAGGAAACTAGCAGGGTGGAAAATGATGTATTTGAGTAAAGGGGGCCGTGTCACTCTTATCAAGAGTACCATTTCCAATTTACCTACGTATTTTCTATCTCTTTTCCCAATCCCGGCCAAGGTGGCTGGCCGCCTCGAAAAGCTGCAACGGGATTTCTTGTGGGGAGGATTGGGAGAGGAGTCCAAGTATCACTTAGTCAAATGGGAGAATGTGTGTCGTCCTTTATTGGAAGATAGTTTGGGCATTCGTAATTTGAGGTTGTTTAATCGAGCGTTGTTTGGTAAATGGTTATGGCGGTATCATCAAGAACCAAAAACTCTATTGAGAATAGTGATTGATCATAAATGTGGGGAAGCATGGGGAGGGTGGAGCTCCAATGTGGTCAGGGGATCGTGTGGTGTAGGGGTGTGAAAAAATATTAGAAGTGGGTGGGATATTTTCCATCAGCACACTAGGCTTCTTTGTGGTGCAGGATCAAGAATTAGATTTTGGAAGGATGCCTGGTGTGGCAATAGGGCCTTGACTGACCTGTTTCCTTCTCTTTTTCAGGTAGCTAGCGCAAAAAACATCACTGTGGCGGAGGCGGTGGAGGCAAATGGAGGCCGTCTACATTGGAATGTCAACTTCAACCGGGCGGCACAGGATTGGGAATTAAAATCCTTTGAGGATTTTTTTAGTCTCATCTACTCACAAAGACCGAACCTCCAGACTCAAGATGGCTTATGGTGGAATCCTAAAGGCAGAGGAAAATTCACAGTCCGTTCTTTCTATAAGGTGCTTAGTCAAGGACCGGAGACGCAATTTCTGTGGAGGAATATTTGGTGACACAAAGCACCCCCAAAAGCGGCATTCTTCGTTTGGACAGTTTCGTTGGGGAAGATTCTTACTACAGGCAACTTGAGGAAAATGAGAATTATTATCATAGACTGGTGTTGTTTGTGTCGCAATGGGGGGGAGTCGGTAAATCATCTCCTTCTACATTGCGAGACAGCTAGAGCCTTTTGGTGTGCGGTTTTTAGTAGGTTGGAGTTAGCTTGGGTTATGCCAGAGACTGTAATGGCAACAATGGCATGCTGGAACTCCATTAGAGGCGAGCGGCATATCAAAGCTGTATGGAAGATGATTTCCATATGTATCATGTGGTGTCTTTGGTTAGAACGTAATGAGCGAATATTTGAAGACAAGGAGAAAATCAAGGAGGAATTGATTGCTTTATTTTTTAGAACCCTCTGTACTTGGTCCATTGCCATGGATTTCAACGGCATGGACCTACATGATTTCTTAGCTTCTAATGTGCCTAGTGGATAGGACATGATTTTTCTTGTTTGTAATTGCCGTGATCCTTTGTAATTGACTTTTGCCTGGTTTAATAAATTTTTACTTATAAAAAAAAAAGTGTTTGGCAGACCAAGGTGCCTTTGAGAGCAGTTTATTTTTGTTTTTTATTTTTTTTATAAGTAATAAATAATATTGATTTGAATGCAACTAGGCAACGCTCATATACACAAGGGGTATACAAAAGAGACTCCTAGTTACATTTTAGCAAGCTGAAAAGAACTCAAAAACTCTAGAACATTCCCTACCTTTAGTACAATAGCAGAAAACCATTGCACCAAAGAAGATACAAAAAAATTCCAGATTTCTCCATGGTCCTCTCTTTGCTTGTTCAGTCTCCTTAAGAAGATTCTCACTATAAATAACCTAAGAAAACGTCCTATCATTATGTGTAGAAAGAGGTTGGAATCTCTAGATCTTTTGCCTCGTTATGAGATTGCCAATGCCTGGTGGAATGACATTTTCTTAGTCTAGATGGGTTAACTTAGACTATGCCTAAAAGAATTACTTATAATATAAATGCCTAGAAGGATAGTTGACTTCTTTGCCACTTGGTGAGGGCTATAATGTGGCCCACATGTTGCAGTGGCATAGAAGATGTTCTGTCTATCTGGTTTGGGGTATTTTTTTATTTTTATTTTTATTTTTATTGATAAGTAAAAATGTATTATTAATCAATGAATGGGCAAAAACCAATTACAAAGTTCTCATGGCCTATCAATTAGGCACATTGGAAACAAGAAAACCATGAAGGTTCATACTATTAAAGTTCACGGCAATGGTTCAAGTACACATAATTCTAAAAAAATAAAACTTTCAACTCCTCTTGTGATCTCTCCTTGTCCTCAAATGTTTGCTTGTTATGTTCTTTCCATAGACACCACATAAGATAGACGGGGATCATCTTCCATACAGTTTCGATCTGTCGCATGAATCGTAAAGAAGTCCAACGTGCCATTGCTACCACTACGGTCTCCGGCATGACCCATGCTAGATTTAATTTACTAAAAATTTTGTTCCAAAGAACCCTGGCTGTCTCGTAGTGTAAAATAAGATTCATCGACTCACCCCCACTTCGGCACATGTAACACTAGTCTGCTATGATAATCCATTTTTTTTCAAGTTGTTCGTTGTGAGAATCTTGCCTAAAGAAGTTGTCCACACAAAAAAAGCCGTTTTTGAGGGTGCCTTATGGCGACAAAGCTTCCTCCATGGAAACTAGGTTTTGGGTCCTTGTGTGAGAACCTTATAGAGGAACGGATAGTGAAGATTTCTCTCCCAGCAGTGGTCCACCACAGACCATCTTCATTCTGGTGGTTTGGTCTTTGGGAATAAATGAGACTATAGAATTCTACAAAACTGCTCAATTTCCAATCTTGCACTGCCCGGTTGAAATTAATGTTCCAATGAATCTGCCTTTGCTAACCCCAAAACTTTTGCCAAAGTGATATCCTTGGCACTTGCAATCTGAAAGAGAGGGAAACAATTCACATAGTGCCCTATTGACCTAGCAGTGCCCCCCCTTCCCTATGCGTCAGAGCCGTCGAATATAGAACCTCCTTGTAAGACTGCAACGCCTCCCCTTTTTCCCATTGTCCACCTTTTGGTTTGACATCTCCTTGATACCCTCCCTTATATTTTGTCCATTTGCTCCAAACCAACAATTCTACTTTTATTTATGTCATCCCCAACCTCCATCCCCCTCAGGAAAACAGAGGACATTCCTCCTTCTCCCTTAGTTATACTCATTGACCTCTAGGCAACGACCTCTACTGTTCGAGCAATGTTGGGCAATGAAGCTGCTATACCCTTCCCTTGTGGTCGAGTATGTCTCTTTTTTCTTCCCCACTCTCGAACACTCCTCAAACACTTTTACTAGCCACTACATAGTGGCAGTTCCCAACAGAGCCTTACGCTTAGCCTTCCAACTTTTCTTAGTGATGCTACAGAGACCACCTTCATTTGCAAGGATGAAACACCTAGACTCGATCACCACCTCCGTTGGAAGGCCCATTAGGGCCACCCACTAATTAACACACTGATCATGTAAAAGATTTAACAAAATAAGCATCAAAGATGGTTTGAAAATGTTAAAGGAAACCAGTGTTGTATAAAGAGAAGATTTTTAGGAGAGAGAAAGAAAAGTAACGATTGGTTTGGGGTATTTAGAGGTAAAATAATCTGTCTAGCTGGGGGTAACCCCAAAGGGTTGGCCCAAGTAGTGAAAATCTTGGTCTTGGGGTATCACTCCTTTCAAGGTTCAAGGTTCAAGGTTCAACATCGTATGGGTGCAAACAATCTTTTGGGGGCTACATCCTCCGGTGAAAAGCTAGCGATTTAACCAGTTTTGTGTACGGAACTTCCAAGGGTGCGGTGCATAGGATTGTGGTTTACTATGCAAGGGTGGGTCTGAAGGGCCCTGCCTTGGAGAGTTTTCCCGACGAAAAAAGAAAAAAGAAAGTTAAGGATTGTGAGTAGATGATGGGGGAGCTTAAAACTCTCGTCAGTACTTTGTTCCTTTGGGTAGCTTCTGTAGATTTCAATGGGTGCCGTTTTCAATTTTTTTTTGTCGTGTTTCTAGTTAGGCTCTTCCTCTCGTATACTCTTGTGTACTTGGGTTTTGTCTTTTGTGTTTTTAATAAATTCTTTGATTATTTATATATAAAAAAGAAAGTAATTTTTGCTTTGCAACATAGTTACTATAGTAAGCATATAGGCATATAACATGTAATGTTGCATGCCTTAATATTGTGATATAATAGGCACCAAATGCAAATTCTCAGACTCCAGTTAAGCTGGTCTCATTAATAAAAATGTGTCAAGCAGGGAATCTCTAGGTAATCTAATGATCTTGCAGATATGCAATTTCGCCTTGATCCATAGTTTTATCAAGTTAAAAACTAGTCCACCCTGTGGGTTGCTGCATGGAATCATAAAAGTGCCTAAATGTGGAATCCATCGTCTTAATCTAATGGTCCATCTTCAAATTTAGATTAGCTTTAAGTGATACCCTTCTAGATTCCATGATTATCTATTCTCTTTTGCATGAGTACAAGTAAAATCCTAACCTATTAAGAAGCTAATCTTTAATGAAAGAGGTAATTATTTTGCATTTATGAGCTCATAAACCGTTGAGCAGATATTTTTAGGCCTATGTAATGTACAAGATAAAATTGCAATGTCCCTGGGGGAGGGGGCTGCTCTCAGTTCTGTTCTTTTGAGGCTTATGACTTATGGTATATGGTCCAGTTTTGAATGTCAGTCTTGGTAGTTCTTACTCCTCACACTTCCTTTCATTTTAATTTAATGTTCTATAATGCTATTTCAGGGAAAGTGAAGGTTCATTTCAGTTTGGTAACTATTGGAGAGAGGCTGATGACCTACGTTCTGTAATCCAACACTTTTCTGAAGCCAACCGTACAATAAGGGCAATTCTTGGGCATAGTAAAGGTACATTGGATTATTTGAGTTAGTGAATCTATGGATTCAGTTAGCCTTTGAAGTTTTACTGATAGTGAGAATTATTTGGACATGGTTTGTCCCCTCTTTGGTGATTAAGTAGAAAGTCCCCCAATGTTTCCTATCCTCTCCCACTCATAATAACCATCTTCTTTCTATTTTCCGGTAGTTGTGATGGTTCAAAGGGATTGAATTTTTGGGGGTGGCCATCAATGCTCTGATGCTGTTCATGCATGCATAGATGGACACTGATAGTTGTGCTCTAGATTTTGCTTATGGGATATCTATTTAGTGGGAAATGTGAATAATTTCTATCTATTTCATCTTTTCAAATGCACAATTGATAAACTTGGTGTAGGATAGAATTGCTTCTGAGATTCACACTGCAAATCGAGAAACTTGGAATTTGAGACCTTTAGCTTTAGATTCTATATTAATTGTGTCTACAATCTTTAAATTACACGTCTTTATTACTTATAAAAAAATGACACACGTCTTTAATACTTTGTCTTTGCTCTTTATATCTCTGTATTTCATTTCCATGTCAGTGTTTTTACTTAGTTCTTTTTAAAGGTCAATTGCATTAATTAAATAAATTCTTTTTAGGTGTAATTTTCACTCTGGTAAGTACTTGAACTGTATTGCTCATACGAAAAGTTGCTGAATGTATTGCAGGAGGCAATATTGTGCTACTTTATGCTTCTAAATACCATGATGTCTCCATGGTTGTCAATGTTTCTGGCCGTTATGATCTGACAGAAGGCATTGAAGAACGCCTGGGGAAAGATGTTATGCAAAGAATCAAGGAGGATGGATTCATAGATGTAAAGAATAAAACAGGTAACCTGTTTGCTTATGTCCAACGTACATCGTGATATATACTTAATGATGATATATACTTAATGATGATATATACTTAATGATTTGAAATCTTTCAGTTTTTCTGGTTACTTGTTATCACATGATTTTCTGCCTCGTTTTCTCCCATGCCCAAGATTCTTGTTAACTTTTTTGGAGAATTTTGGATTTGGCATAACTCTTCATCAGAGGGCACTACATCCTAAACTCCTTATTTTTCTACGATTTGAATTTGGAAAGAAAAATAATTTCCATGCGCATGGAAAAAAAATATAATGGGACTTATATTTCAATGTACTTTGTAGGAAGTGTTAATTTTCGGGTGACTGAGGAAAGTTTACAGGATCGACTAAGTACAGATATGCATGAAGCATGTCTTCATATTAGCAAAGAATGCAGGTGAGGAAAAATTCATCTGAAGTTTTAGTAATGAATTTATGTAAAAACATAGTATTTCATTTATTGACTGTTGATAGTATTTCTTCCTAGTGGTTCATGATTGCATGAATTATGCTAGCAATTGTCATCCTTCCAGATGATTGAGGAAAGCCTGATGGCCTACGAAGATCAAATCATGTTACTTTACAAACTAATATAAGACCTAGAGAACAAAATTGGGGCTCAAATGGGGAACACTGATAGCCTATTTTGCTAACAATCAGTGGCCTCCCCTCAAGCACAATCGGTGGCCTCCCCTCCCCAAATCTTACCGGACTTTCTGCATCAAAGGTTGTATTGGGTATTGTGCCACTTGCTTGATTCCCCAAATTTGGCGCCTTGTTGACACTTATTTTGTTTGATACCTGGAACATGACCCGTGCATATGAAATAGACGGACTAGCACGTGCTATGGAAATTTCCTTTTATAGCTAAATACTGCACCTGCGTGATTGAGCCCTGACCTCACTGAACTTTATATACTTGTGGGGTAGGGGAATCCCTCCTGGTCCAAACAGTCGAATATAAACAAATCCTTTAAGCAGTATATACTTGAAAACTTACTTGCTTTTGGGAGCAGTCTCTATCTTCATATCGGTTGTACCTGTTGTCTACATTTTGCATTTTCTATTAGGAATGTTGGTATATTTTGACTGACGTAAATTTTTTTTGCTTATAATGATATCGTTTCTAAAACTGGTGGGTGTTTATTTTTATTATTATTATTATTATTATTTTGTTTTTTTGGTTGGGTTGGGGGGGGGGGGAGTTGATGCGGAGCAACTGGTTGTCATTGTTGCCAGACCTGAAACTGGGCCATTCCAGCTCACTGTGCCGCTGATAGTATCTGTATATCTGCAGCAATTCACCACTGTCACCATGCATACGCATTTCTGACTGTAATTGGTGCGTGATAAGTGTACTGTGTAGTAATAATGTTTATACAGGGTCTTGACTGTTCATGGAACTGAAGATCAAACCATCAGTAGTTCCGATGCGGTAAAGTTTAGCAAGACCATACCGAACCACAAATTACATATTATAGAAGGATGTGATCATAATTACACTCACTATCAAGGAGATCTGGCATCAGTTGTTTTGGATTTTATAAAGGGAGCTTCTTCAGCGCAACAAGGTTCCACTAGCTAAATACTAGAGTGCCCGCCAGCATATCTAGAATAATCTGAAGGCAACATCAGATCTTACAGTTATATATGTTGGGCTTTCTAAGCTTGCTGATAATGTTGAATTAACTGCAAAGTGTGTGGTATAGTGTGATTGAACTCATTGTGCCTTTTCTTTTAGACGGTCATGACCTCAGTGTATTGGGCGAGGGTTGTGTTGAGTTACTAGGTCGTGGTATTTCAGCTGTAAAGGCCAATTGTGTTCTTGGGTTGTCATCTGGGGAGCGGCCCCCCTCCAACAAAATTTCCGCCAGTATCCTCTTGATGCCAGTGTATCTTTTTTCTTTTATTGGCAAATAAAATTTTATTGATCAAAGACACAAAAACTCAAGTGTACGTGACATATTCAAGAGCACCGCCAATACATGCTAGTTTAGGGATAGCCAGCATATTAAAACTGATCGAATGGTTAAAAACTCGCTGCATTGAGAGCGAATGCGGGTTGAACTTTTGTTGAAGGGGAGCTGCTTCCTATTGTCTGTTGCTTGAATTGTTCAGAACTACTTAATGAGAGACCTCTTTAGCCCCCTTTTGTGTGGAAGAAGATTGTTGGATTGTTCAGATTAACCAGTGTTCTTTGTCCCACTCCTGTTTGCACAGTTTATAGTGGTAACCCCTCCTCAACTCATACTTTCCTTTTTTAGTATAAAATTGTCCATGAGAAGAATTGGAGATTAAGGCCAGTTTGTTTAGTAAACTTAGTTTTACTATTCACAATTCATTTTGTACTTTCAACTTATCTTAACCACTCATTAATTTATTTAACTCATTTCAATTATTCATTTTATGACTATTTATAATTTATCTCATTTCATCTCTGAATTCAAATGGGATTTAAAGAAAGAAGCAAGGTCTCTAGCTTAAAGAATTTTTGTTTAAAACTTCTCAATATATTGTCAATGGTCAATGCAAACTTGTTCTTGGGAAAATTAAGTCAACCGAAATTTTTGGTCTTCTCTTGCAGGAACAGAACAATTTCTGTGCTAAAGGTTTTTTAATGATTTATTTATTTATTTATTTTTAGCAAAACCCCATAAAAGAAATATGAGTTTTAAATTTTTTACATCTGCATTTATATTACTTTTGAGTTCAAACAGTTCTACAGCTGGAAATGATTCTAATTCTACACTCGAAAAACAACACAAATAGAGGAAATTAAAGATCTACAATTTTACAACTCTTGGAGGGACTGATATCTCTTAACACAATAAAAACTGTAGTAGAAACTACAACATTCATAGACATGAGCAAACATAATTTATTAAGCCACCCTTCTTGATCTTGAAATGTAGCAAGATGCAGTTAACTCCTACCCAGAATCAAACTTCATATTCAACATATATGCTACAGAGAAGCAAACGGACAACCTAATTAATTTTGATCTCTAGTCCCTCCATTCACATCCATTTATGCTTCAATTGTTATTGAAAATCCTCTGTCCTGGTGACATTATCATTTCTGGATCAAACCGAGCTTTTCTTTCCTGGAAAGTTTTCCACTTGATGCCAAAATGGTTTTCCCATTCTTTCCTTCTCTTATAGCTGGGAAGATACTCCTTAATATCAAAACCAGCATTATAACAATACTGCAGTACGTCTTGGTTTTGTACATCAATGGCTTGCCATTCATCAACCCCACTTATATGCAGAAATCCTACGGTGTAGAAAACATCTTCATCAGGTGTAACTGCAGACATCCTGTCATCCCACCTGCAATTCCAAGTAAAATGATTTATGCAAAGAGTGGGATCCCAGTCAGTCAGTGCGATTTTTTTTTTTTGTTATGTATTTTTTTAACAGTTTTAAATATTTTTTGAAAAAAAAAATCACTTCATTAAAAAACACATTCATAATCACCAAGTAAAAAAAAAAAAAAAAAAAAAATACTAATCCTACTGTCGGGATCTCTATGTGTGAGAGTGCTATATATAGAGGTTGTGTTTCAGAAGTACACTTACTTGCTTTTGTTCATGGGGTAAAAAAGAACAAGTCCTGTGGTCATGTTTCGTTTAAGAACAATGTCTCTTAGAACACCAGAATTGAATTCTGAGATGCGAGATTTTGGTATAAAGAGATTCAACCATGGATGAGAGGTAACCAATTGTTCTTGTGACTGAACCTCATCCGTCGTTGGCTTTGGGCTCGCAGTAGCAGCTCTATTCAAAAAATCGACAAAGGAGACATCTTTCTCAAATGTATATCCCGGAATAAAACTCAATGTTTCCAACAAAACTTTCAGTTCCTGGGGAGAAATATATAAAGACATGATTTACGCTTAATATTGTATGTTACTTATAATTAATTAAAGATGGATTTAAAGAAGAGAGATGCATGATTAGTCTAGCTATAAAGAGGATTATAAAAAATATAATATATATATATTTTTTATACAACGGGAGTGGGATGGTTTTGAACCCAGATTTTTTTATTTTATTTGGAGAACCGAGTTTTGAATCAGACTATCGAGCTCTTAGCAACTATTTTAATAAATTGATGTAATTTGATGTAATACGTCAGATTATATATAGATTTTATATTTCACATTTACTTTTAAGTATATACCTTATCAATGGAATCATCAACAGTGGGATCATCATAGTAATATTTGGCCATTTCTATAGAGTAGATAATGCCATGTTTGGTTATCAGAGAAGTAATTCTGGAGTGATCGGCTAGTGGAAAAAATGAAGATCTCCAGCTATCCAAATGACCATGGTTAATGAGAATTAAACCTTCCAAGTAATCAACTGCATACTTATTCTCCCTTCCATTAAATGAAATCAAATGTTCTTGGTCTCCAGAAAATGAAGAGAAGTCGTCGTAAAGCATTCGAACCCACTTAACCTGTGACCAACAAATTCACCACACATCAATAATTAATGAACACTCGTATTCATTACAACAATAATATAATGAGAGTTGGCTTAATTAGTGCATGCTTAGTGAGATAAAAGAGTTAAAAGTATCAAATTCTCTAGAATCAGTTTCTGCTATTTCTAGGTTATAACTCTGTTGTAGGCATTATATATATATAGTATATATCATTACAAAAAAATTAATTATTGACATCTAGTTAAATTTAACAAAATAATTATTTATAGTCAAAATAAGTCGTAAATAATCTTTTCATTATAAATAATTGATTACAAAAACTCATTTTTCTTGTAGCTAGTGGGAGGAACCAGGGAGACAAAAGTGGCCCCCAAGAAAAATAAAAGAAAAGAAAAGGGAGGCTAAAGTGTAACTCAATATTGTATGTATCACTACAAGAAAATTGTTTATTTGCAATCAGTTAATTTTAGTAAAATGATTATTTACAGTTAAAATTAGTTACAAATAATTTTTTTTTATCGCAATTAATTAATCACAAAAATTTATTTTTCTTGAAGTGTATAGACCCTCTTTGGTGCGGAGGCAAGGATGATTCTGGCTCTGGCTATAATTCCAAATTGGCCTAAACCTCCAAGAACTGCAAAGAACAGCTCCTTGTTGTTTTCTGGGGAGCAGGTCACAACATCTCCTTTCCCTAAACCAAACACGCACAAACCTGATCGTCAGTAAATACTAATTAATTAATATTAGTCAGTACTACAAAACGACAATATAATACTAAAATAAAAGCATAAACAAATATTGGCAGATTTGACAATAATTCCCCTAGTTTTTTTGTTTTTACCTTTTTTGAGTTCTTTTATTATCTTATTTTCATCACATAAGGACGAGTTTGGCTCTTTCCTAAATTTAGTCTACCCAAGTCCACTTTTCCTACCTAAAGTAGATCATCAGGTGCAACGTATATATGAAGCTAAACATAAGCTTTCGCGTGTCTAAGAATAGACAAAAGAAAAAATATAAGATAAATTAAAATAAAAAGTAAAAAATTCAAGAAAAGTGTAAAATCATGCAAATTAAAAATAAAAACAAAAATCAAGAGTACTGTAGATAATAAAAAAGAGTACTCCACCCATATTCAAATAATCCATGTGGTGGGTAGTGGAAGAAGGGATTAATCACGATAAAATCATCACATATTCTAAAAATTTAAGTTAATAAAAAGATGTAAATTTAATTATTTATACTATATTATTAACATTATATCTCATATTTGGATCAGACTTCTCTAAAATGAGTAAACTCAACGTATAAAATATTTAATTAAATAAGATGGAGAGTTGAGTAAGGATTCGAATTGATCAAAACTTTTATTATGATACCATATAAAATTATCACTTATCCTAAAAATTTAAACTCATAAAAGATATAAATTTAATTATTTGTATTACATTCATAATAATCCCACCAACTCGATTCACTGCACGCGAAGGAGTTGTATGGAAAGAGGGTATCCCCTGTTCACTCCCTTCCTCTTATACTAGTGAAGAGGAGGAGAAGGAAAGTTTAAATTGTATGGTAAAGGTGATATCATGTGTTACTTCTATGGTTAAACTTCAAATGAAAAAAGAAAACTCAAGAATTTATTGGTAATCAGTTAATTTGCTAGAAATAAAATAATGAGGAACAGTTAAGCCAAACATTATATTAAAAGTCTGTGCTTTGAAACAAAAAAAAAAAAAAAAAAAGTCGTGAATCATGCATACCAGTGATAACATCCATTTCAAACACATTGCTGATCTGAGGGCCATGACGAAAGGTTTGCCCACTAATCCCTGCATTTGATAGCGTCCCCCCAACCGTTAGATACAAAACATCTGTCCACGAAACTGGGGCAAGTCCATGTTCAAGCGTGGCATTCAAAACATCTCTCCAAAGCTGCTCGCCTCCAACGTCAACATACCATGTTGTATAATTAGCTCCCATTGATGGGTTTCCAGCTGAGACCTTAATTCCCTTATACCCATTTTTCTGGTTTTTTAAGGATGTCATGTCCACCACAATCCCATCACGAGCCATTGCCTGTCCACGGACAGAATGACCCTGTCCTCTTGCAGCTATGTGAAATGGTGCAGAATTACGGTATGAGAACTTTATTAAGCTTGCTATATCATCGATAGAAGAAGGATAGAGTACAGCTGCTGGGATATCTTTAACGATATTGCCGTGATCGCTAGAGGCAATGTTTATGGAAGCAGGGTCGTCATGAAGCCTGTTTGCAAAATCGAGGCTGGCCGGTGGGAGCAAACTTGGCCATGAGGACCTTTGCTTTCCTATGGTGGACTTCAAATGGCTAACACATATAGCTTGAAGATTTTCACCCATTTTTGTGCTAGAAAGAGATCGAAGAGATTAGGAATTGGTACTGCTCGTCGTAGTAATGGAAGTAGAGGGGAAGATTGGGTACTACACATATATATAACGGTGTAATCGATCTGATTTGATTTGATTTTCGATAAAATTTGAGATCAAACCTAATGCACTAATTTTGTATTTTTAAGAATCGATTTTGCACCGATTACTCTCAAAATTGGTACTTCAGTTTCAGTCCGATTTTTTTGTATTTAATGTACCATAATAGATAATATTATATATTTTATACTATATATAATATAGTATATTATAATATATAATACTATAGTGATAATATATTGCATGTAGTATATTATAATATATATTATAGTATATAGGGATATAGTATTAGTATATATAAATATAATACGCACTACATAGTATTAATATTAGCTATCAATACAATAGACTATAGTAATATAAGATTTTAAAATTTAATATTATTTAATAATTTATCATATAATACAAAATTATTTTAGATATAATTATATATTATATATAAAAATTATATACAATATAAAAAGTTAAAATGTATATACATATGAACTAGTTTGGTTCGGTTTTAGAAAAAGAAAAATTGAATTGGACTAATTTTAATCGATTTTAAGAAAAATAAAACGCTACGGGCCTAACCAAATTTGGTACTAGACGAAATTCACCGGTTTGGTTTGGTCCGATCCGATTTACTGACTCATCGATTTTTTCTTTCGCCATTATTATTATAAAAAGGCTATGTGTGGCTTGACCTAAAAAATTTTCTCAAAATTCTTTATTCCAATTTGAGGATTTCCAGCATAAAAAAATAGACATATGAACTACTATATTTATTACTATTTTTATCCATTTTTGGAATAATATTAATGTTCACTAAATTGTTACAGGGCCTAATTCATGCATTTGCATGTCTAATATGGAGTTGCCAAGTTCATGAAGTATAAGCATAAATATATATAATTTTTTGGGTTCTTAGTTAAAGAGCTTAGAGCATTCTTATTGGATTGATTAAAAGTCAAATTCAATGAGAATTTGAACATTAAAATTTATTTTAAGTTCACATTGAATTGTTTAAAAGGCAAATAATTGGACTTTTGTGAATAGTAAACTCAAACCAAATGTTAAATATGACAAATTCAAGACAATGACCAAATCTTTATTTTATTTTTTATTTTTTCTCTTTCTTACTTTTCTTTCTCGTTCTATGGTTCTTGGGTGGAGAAAATTAAGTTAGTAAAATAATATAATTGGATGAGAAATAAGAAGAAATATATTTTTTTAAAATATTGATTAATAACTTAATTTAAATATAATATGATTATTAATTAACATATAATAGATAGAATAGTCAAATATAATAAAATTAATTAATTTAATAATTACAAATAATTAAAAAAGAATTATTAATTACTCATTATTATGTATCGTCATAAAGAGATAATCTAATGTGAAGATTTGATGTGAATAATCAAAGTCAAAAGTTGTATTATTTTGTTGTTATATTTTGAAAAAATAACTATTTTAATGTGGAGATTTATGTGAATGGAATGACCAAAAGTCAAAATAGATATTACATTGGTTAAAAATGTAATTTTACAATAGTTAATTCAATAAGAATGCTCTTAAAAAGAAGCCATCAGTGGCTGGGTGTAACAATTAATAATAACTACCGCCTAACTTACGAGGAGTTGAGATGAGTTGAGATTAAAATTAAAAGTTAAATCAAATATTATTAAAATATTTTTTTAATATGATTTTTGTATTATAATTTGAAAAAGTTAAATTATTTATATTATTTTATATTAAAATTTATAAAATATAATAATAAAATAAAATAAAATAAAATAATTTTCAAAAACAAACAATGCCATGATCAATTTGTCAGTGACCCTGATGTTAAGATTATTCCGATATATTTTTCAAACCCCAAATCTGATATGTCATGTCAAATCACGTGTTTTCAAATATACTAGAGTAATATCTCAACGACCATTAATGAACCATTGCGCCACCACTCATGCAAGTATTTGGTAAAGAAAATTTTTAAACATAATTCTATACATTATAGACCATATTTTTTTTATTATTTTCTTTTATAAAATGTTAAAAGATGCGTCTTATTATAAATAAATAATACTTTTTTTTAGTACTTTTTGAATATATAATCTACTTTTTTATAAGAGTTTATATGATATTTGTATATTTAAAATTTGCACAAATAATTTCTCTCAATAAAAACACGAGGAAACTGATTCCTGACAAGTTTTTATGCAGGTATATATACTAGGAGGAAAGACTCCGGATTCATTTTTGTCCTTTTTTTCTGGCTTTCCCCAGCATGATCACGAGCGAATAATTACGTACGTACTGCTCGTTTCATCGCATTAAAAGTTAATATATATTTATTTTGCTTTCTGTGTTTATGGAGCTGTCGTGTGTCGTCATCCAAAATGATCTATGAGGACTCGAAGCAACCTACCAAAGACTTCATTCTTGTGGGCCAATGCAAGCACCAAAAACGATAAGAAAAATCAACAAGAAATGGTTGTCTCTCCGAATCTAGGACTTTGATGAAAGGCGGTCAACATTAAGTTATCAACAAAGGATTCTTGAGATTTTCTTTCTGATTCGGACAAAATTCTTATGGATTAACTATAACAATATTGAATATTATTTGTAACTAGTTATTTTTTATAATAATAATTATTTTTTGTTAAAATGAGTTTATTTTTATAATAAATAATTATTTTTATTATAAATAATTTATCACAAATATTTTTTTTCTTATAATCATCGAGACGTTGCATGGCCTTAGACAATACTGTGATTCATCCATGGAAAAAAATAAGACAACTACCATGGGTAGTAGCTAGACATGATCATATTAACCAGATATGTCGTGCATGCATCCTGTATGTGTGATAGAGATAATTAAAGACTACTCAATTAATATTAGAAAAGACAAAAGACCTAACTCTAGTATTACGTACGTGTATTGCCAAAAAAACATCATGCGTGAATGCATGTTAATTATAATTCAATATAAGAAAAATGAGTTTTTATGATTAATTAATTATCATAAAAAATTATTTGTGATTAATTTTGATTATAAATAATTATTTTATTGAAATTAACTGATTTCAAATAAATAATTTTTTGGTAGTGAATGTATATGATTTATGTACTACAACTAATTATGTTTTGCATGTTTTTTCTGAAAATTCTCTAATTACAATTAGTCTATCTCTAGTAGTAGATGATCTATATGGTCCTGCATGTAGAAGATTTTCAACTTTTAAATCAGAATCCTTGACCAGCTTGATCGAATCGGGCCCTGACCAAGAACTCTCATCTAGCTACTAATTTGCATAAGAGTGTATTAATTAATCTTTTTTTTTTTAAGAATCTGCATATATATATATATATAATCTCTTGTTCTTATCGTGGGTATAAATCTTAGTGATCTATTTACCGAGATATATAATTTATATGAACCTCATATATATATATATATATATATATAATAATTTGATATGTGTACGTCGCATGCATGCATGATCCATGCATAGTAATGGAGAAAAAAATATTAAAATATTAAGGCCATATGAATCTTATATGTAATGGAGACAAATATCAAAACTTTCATATAGATAAATGTAACATATATATGAACTCGGACGACATTCTTTTTTTTACTCTTTATGCATGCAATATTAATTCCTCCCGCTGCATGCACGGACAAAAGAATATTCGAATATATTTTTTATTTCTAAATATACGTCCTCTTATTGTAGGGCCTTCGAAATAATTTGCTGGTCGAGAAAATCAAAGACAATGATTACCGGCCCTTTGTGGGAGTTGCACCGTAAATATCATGAAGGATAGATATATTGTTGTGATTGTCCACAAGAGATATGAATTGGAAGGAGTATTTGTCAGGTGTTCATACTTCTTCATATATGCCTGCCTTTTTTTTAAAAAAAAAAAGAAGGGGGGAGGGGGGTGAAGGGGGGGAATACTTGGTGGAGTAAGTTTGTTTCTAGGCCAGTCATGAAGAAAAATGGTATCACAGAATATTGATGTTTCGTGCGCTAGAAAGAGACAAAAAATCTTTCTTTTTGGATGGGCCGGTATCCACTAATTAAATCTAAAGATGCTAAAGTTCATTTAGACCCCCATGCATATAAAATCTTAAGCTAAGGATGCATTTAAATGTATTGAATTGAGTTGAGTTTTTTTATAAATAGTAATGAGTTGAGATGATAGAATGAATTTTGTGAGGTTCATCTGTAATAAATTCAAATGTGTTTGCATGTTAAGATGAGTTAAGATGTATTCATAGATAATTGAAAAACGTTGTAGGTGTTGCATGCGTGTAAAGAAGGGTGGATTGAAAAAGATTGTGGATCCCACGTGTAAAGAGGTTTTCAGTTGAGATGAATTTAGTAATTTGAGAATTGAGTATTTGGATGTTAAACTTAACTTAAAATTAGATTGAACTGAATTTATCTCAGTTGAGTCTAACAACCAAACGGGACCTCAATAATGCTACTCATCATTTTTTTTTATTATATTCTTGTTATTTCATGATGAAGCTAGTATTAAATAATTAGATACTATTTATTAGATTTTAGTTGTAAATTTATCAATTAGTAGTTGCATTTATTTGTAAATAGTGCACTAATATTAGTATTTAGTCATTAGGCCCATAATGGGATGAGCCATTTTAATAGACACATATGGAGGCTTTTACTCTCACCCCCACTATAAATAGAACTAGCCCATTGAGGTTAATCTACTTTTTGCACTTTGTCTCTTCTCTCTTAGGACAAGAAAGAAAATCAAAAGAAAAATCAAAAGAAAAGTGGTAGAGAGCAGTTCTCTCCATGCTGCATATTTTTCTCTCTTTCAAGAATCCTAAACTTTCATGAAAAATACATCACTAGCTATTGGATGTATGAACTTTTTATTTTATTAAACACATGGTTTGATAATGAGGATAAATGATCATATCTTATGATTCTAACAATTGGTATAAGAGTTTGTTGAAGAAATGGGTAAGTTTCATTATGTGCTCTTGGACTTTACTAATCCCATCATAGGTTGTGATAGTAAGAAGTTTTATCAAAATTCTCTTTTCTGCCTTATCAAACTTAGTAAGTTTCTTCCCAACAGCATCAAAATATTCTTTAGCACTATCTATAACAATTATGCTCTACCTGATAGATTTGTCAATAGTATACTTTATAATCATGAGACAAGTCCTATTAGAATGCACCCACTACTCATAACGAGTCTTTTCAGCTATGTTAGAACTTTCACTAGTGGATTCAACAGGCGCATTGAACCTCAAAACCAAATCCAAATTCATGATAGTCAAATTAAAAGTGAGAGACTCATACCAATTCTCATAATTAGTATCAGTTAGACTCTTGATGGTAGACAAAGATAGAGGTAGAGCTGCATTGCCATAAGCTGAGGAGAATATAATAAAATTTATTGTGCATGTGGGACAAGAAACATGTATCCATAAATGTCTCCATTAGGCAATCTTATATCCACCACAGAGTCTTATTCAAAATAAACTTTTACACACTATGCTAAAGCCCAAGATACATAAAAGGCTCTTACATATGATAAAATAAAATAATTAAATACATGCAAAGACTTAAAATGACCTGCTATTGAGAGGATAGGACTAGGACACCAAGTGCCAAGCACTTAACTATTATCTTTATCATCCTAAACATCCTACCAAATAATGTTTTGCTGACGGGACAGATTTATTATCCATATGGATCTTAGTATAATGTCATTAAGCAAAAGCATGATCAATATAACAACTACAATAATTTATTATGGCTGGTCCCACGAAAGGTGGTTATATAGTCACTTCAAACCATTGGTATTACAACAAAATGACATAACCTACATGAACAAAATATTTATTTATCTCAAAAGACATTATTCATTTATTTTGTCCATTAAGAAATATGGAGCAAAATCACAAAATTCATGAACACATAAAAGAATGAATTTTGAAATACAAGATATTTTGGGGCTAGGTGTTGTGAACATTATTTCGAGACCGTTGAAGATATTTTGTGACAATTTTACAGCAGTTGCTTTCTCTCAAAACATTAGGAGATATTCTCACTCCAAGCATATTAATATTAAGTATTTGTTTGTTAAAGAGAAAATAACTAAATCTTTTATTTGTGTTGAGTATATTTTCATAGAGCATATATTAGCTGATACAATAACTAAATGTTTAGCTCTAAAACTATTTAACGAGCATGTGACTCAGGAGTTGTTAGAATTTTTTTTGTATTTAGTTAATAGAAGTTTTGTAATCATTGACTATTTAACTATATTATTTATGTTCATATTCTATTTTAAATATAGTAATGTTAATAAATGCCTAAGTCACATGTATTTTGAAGAGGACATACTTTATACATTGAGATATATATAAACTTTCAATTATATTGAATATATACTTTAATTATGAGAAAAAAATTGCCATATCATATAAATTAATATAAATATTTTTATGAAGAGAAGATGTAGAATTTTCAAATTTTCACAAGATCCAAATCTGTCAGTGTACAGGATCACATGGCCAAAAAATAGTAACAGGTACGTACACCCGCCGCCAAATCGTGCCAAATCAAGTGTCGTTTTTATTGCTTTTCACGCGTAGTACTATTTACTACAATAATAATCGTATCCGACAGTACCATATCCATACGTACGTACGTATCTGCAAGAAGTTTCAGCAGCGTGAAAACTGCAAAATAGGGTCCCAAGCTAGCTGGCCGACCTTACGGTTGTCTTGATTCTTCATGTATATGATATTTTGATTAGATTTCTCCACAATGATATAATTGATCGAGGTATGATCGACGTAAATTAGTAGGCCCTCCTCATACTTTTGGTGCTTTTTAAATTCGTCTCTCATGCAATATTAAGATCAGAGCATCAGGTCTAGATCTTCTTTGATTCTCGATTCATGCTCATCATCACGTGTTATTATTTTAGAAAATCAAGAAAAATGATAGGAATCTTTACGTTTGAATATAAAATCCAAATTCTTTTATGCTGTCAAAATCTCAATTTCTCAGCTTCATTACTCATGATATATCTATATAGAGGTGTAAATAATTCGATCAGAACTGATAAGATACCGATCGGATGGATCAAATTACATACCGGTCAATTTCGGATGAGATACGATTGAATGTCATCGGTCTACTTACATATATAACTTGAAACAGTTCATGTGATTTGCATTTTTTGGGGACTAGATTAGGTCCCTATATATTTGTTTTTATCGTTTAAGTTACTCCTTCCGTTAATAATTAGTTAGTACTGATCTGTTAAGAAAAAGACACGCCGACAGTGACGACACTACTAAATATTACAAATATAAACCAAAATTAAGAAAAAAAAAAAAGAAGGTGGTTGAAGAGAGAAGGGTTGCCCACGTGACTCCGTGAGGCCTATATGTGGGCCAGTGGCCCCAATTAATAGCAGCGCGACTGATTCAACGTTAGTTTTCCTTTTGTTTTTTTCGTTTCGTTTTTTTTTTTATAAAAAAAATAAGAAAATGCTTCTCCCAAACGAGGGAAGCCATTGAGAGAAGTTATCCATTTTTTTTTATTTAATGGTTGAAAAATTATTTTCTAATTAAAAGAGTTTGAAAAATGTTTAACAAATAAATAAAAGTTTAATTTGTACTATCGTACAATGCAAGGGTTTGGTGGTCCTAATATTGTCATTTGTTTAACGTGTTATGTGGAAGGACATGCACAAAGTCATTCCTGTTGATCACATGGGATTTTTAATAGCTTTAAGTATTCGCGTTGATCTTATTAAAATAAATTATTAAAATTTAATAAAAAATATAAATTTGATGAGAAGTCAACATCAAAATAATTTTACATTGAACTTATCAAAAATACTTTTGTCATATTTAATCAAAAATGAGAAAAAAAAATAAGAAGAATGAAATAAAAGTACTTTTGATTTTATTTTAAAATTAAAAGTATTTTTATTTTATTCTCCACATTTTTTCTTGATTAAATATGACCAAAATATATTTGGTGAGTCCAATATAAGATTATTTTGATGTTAGCTTTTCATCAAATTTGTCTTTTTTTATCAAATTTTAATAATTTATTTTGATAAAATCAATATTAATGCTCTTACTAACATGAAAAAATGCTCATAATTAGAATATGAAAAATGCTAGTTTGTTCAGGCCGGGATTTGTTTTCTAGATTTGATCGCTAGTGTATTATATTTAAATTTTTATATTTTTTCTTTAATACTTAAAAAATCGATGGCTAGCGATTTGTGTACTTTTTAAAATATTAAAAAACATTTTAAAAAAAAAAGGCTAAGTGCACTAGCGAGCACACTCAACTGTAAAAAGTGGACGGCACAATAGCATTACTCGATCAATCTATCCAAAAGGCAAACCATATGGATTATTGTAATGTTTATTTTTTTAAAGACTGATTAAATATATATGTTGTTGATAGATAGTGTCACATTAATATGATGAGATAAGAGTAGAAATTAGAATGGAGATATAATATATTACTAGTTATGCAATCAATAAATATGTTCTAAGTTATGGTATACACCCATGATCATCGTGACTCGCTTACTGAATAAAATGTAGAAGATAAAGACAAAAGGAAACAAGATTTTTATGTGATTCTGCATTATGACCTATCCACATATAAGGGATCTGAAATCTACTATAAAACAAAGTTTGGAAAAATCTCTTATCCTTTTTAAAATATTGATATTGGATTCATCAAAATTTGTTTTAAAATGTGATAAAAAAATATAAGTTTGATAAAAAATCATTATTTCCACGTCTATAATTTTATATTAGATACATTATTTGATTCATCGAAATAATAATATAATAATATTTTTTTAATAAAATGTGGAGAGAAAAATGAGAGAAAAAAAGTAGAGAGAATAAAATATATTAAATAATTAGTTTAAAATATAAATAGTGATCTTTTAAATTTAAATGATAAATTTAAATTACTGTAATTTAAAATTTAAAATTTAAAATAATAAAATTTGATAAATTTAATATGAAATTATTTTAAATAAAATTATTAAATTTATTTAATACGAATGTTCTGAGTTCTCTCTTATTATAAGTATCAAAAAATAAGAATAAGGAAAATGTCAAATCTCTCTCTTCATAGCTCATTCCCTTTCGTCCTCTTATTATGATCCGTCATATCATTCTCATATCTATTAGCTTTTAAGTCCTTTCTCACATTAATGTCTTTGTTTCGTTCCATCAATCATTTACATCTTTTTGGTTTTGTTTTTATTGTAGGGGTCGCTCATATAAAATTATGGTAACGTAGTTAGATGCTAATATTTTTGTGCAATGTTATGGAATTGTAAGAAGTGTGTAATTATTTAAAAAAAAAATATTATTAAAATAATTAATATTTTTATGTGAGTTATATATATATATATATATATATATTTTAAAACAATTGTATATTGCTTATAAGATCACAATTGTATCTATTATTTTTTAATAGTTTTTTTTTTCTAGATTGTAAGTGACTACTTTCATTCCCCCTCAAAGGTAATAAGTGATGTTTTGTACTTATCCATGAGGATGAGTTCCTAATTTTTTCTAACAAATGTAGAGTAAAAGAGATGGTGTGCATATAAGAGGAGTATGTCTATTTGAAAGATATATTGGGCAGGTCGGATCTTGGATTTATTTTCATTCAATTAAAATGTGATCTTCGACGACAAGATTTTGGATCATGGCATTTGGATCCTACGACAACAGCTACAATGATAAGATTGAAGATTCCGAATTGTCAGACATGCATGTGGGCCTAGAATGGCCCACATTTGAAAATGGTGCCACAATTGGAGTTGGTCATCAATATTTTCAAAAGAAAATGATTACAATTCCTTAAATTAATGTGTGGGAAATTTCATTCTACACTCTTGCATTACCCCAAAATTTTACCACACCATCAGAACGAATAATTTTTGGATCCCAAATTGCCGCACTTTTTAATTTCCATCCCCCTGTAAAACAATATATAGTTTTTTCCTACAAATTGTCTAAGTTGCCAGTTTATAAGGAGCAATATTAAGAATTCTTATTTTTGAATCTCTATGTAGGGATTCTTATTTGGGAAATTTTGTTTTAATTTTTAATTTTACATAATTTTTATATAAGTATTTTAAAACAATGTTGTAATTTTCTTATATTTTTAAAAAATGGTTTAAGATATTAAAAAAATCATGTAAATAAAACATACATATTAAAATACTTAAATTTTTAATTTTTTTTACATGATTTTTTTAACATCTTAAACATTTTTTAAAAATATATAAAAAAAAACATAACTTTGTTTTAAAACACTTATATAAAAATCATGTAAAATAAATAACTAAAAAAAAATTTTCAAGTAGAAATTCTCAAATAAGGATCCGAAAAAATAAGAATATTTTTCGTTTATAAATATTCATTGTAAGCATCAAATTATGTGAAGTTAGGATGATTATTAGAAAAAACAATCAAAATGCTACAATTTAGTAAATAACAGAAAATTAATTAAATAAAAACCATAATGCAATTTAGAAAAAAAGGGAAAATTTTCGTTTTCAAGAACTCCAAACTACCATTATATATTATTATTATTAATAATTTTTTTTTTTTTTCCGAATCGCACCCAAATTAAGTACCAAAACCAACAATTTCATGCATCACAAATTGGTGGGTCTACTCTCACCGCGAGAGCTCCTGCTGGGGGCTCCCGCTAATGTAAATTATTATTATTATTTTTTTATATGTATTTTTTAATACTTTTTGAATATTTTAAAAAAAATCATAATATTATTTAAAATACTTTCTTAATTATTAAATACAGAAAAATTTTGATGGATTCAATGGTGATCAGAGTACTTTCTCACTCAAATTAATCTGGGATCAAAAAAAAAAAAAAAACATAAAAACATAAAAAATAATTTAAACAAAAAAATTAAAAGAGTGACATGGCACCAACACGTGCAAAATAAAAATTTTCTATATAAAAATAATTGCAATAAAATAAAAAAATAACAACCAAAACATAATAAATCAATAAAAATTGGGGTCAACCGCCACCTATATCAGATAAACACTTGCACTTATATTATCGTTTTTAATTAATTTTGCTATTGAATTCTCCGCTAGGAAATTTTAGAAATGTGGGATGCTGATTAAAAAAATGTTGCTATTTAGGGTTTAATTGAGGGGGAATGAAATTAGGGTGCAAATTGAAATGACGTGGTAGTACTTTGGGATAACATATAAGAAATTAAATGAAGATTATTTGGAGATACAAAATAAAATGAGAAAAGATAAACATACAATTATTTGATAACTATTCTATAATCTTCTGCATCATGTCCAAAAAAAGATATATATATATATATATTTATAAAATATACTTCAATTCATTCCAATAAATCCAATAAAAAATATTTGAGTAAGATTGACATTTATCTATTTGATTTTATCAAATGGCGCAATTACATTGATTAATTGTAAATTAAGTTTTAAAACAACAGTAAAAGATTCGTAGAGGATCTCATTATCACTCTCTATCATATATGGATTATGCTATTCCCACACGTCCGTTTGTTCACTTGCCCTACTAGGCGACCCTCGCTTAGGACGCTAGGCATCCTCGTCCGTCAGATGTTGAGGTGTGGGCGAATAAGCCATATGGAGATCAGGTAAGGCCAACGCCCACTCAGATTGAGCCTCATTTGTCTACCCACATGAGGCCTATATAGTGTTGGTGTTCGAGGGCCCAAAGTGTTCCTGCCCATGTGGGAGCGAGACAAGGCCACCCCCATTAAAGAGAGTGGGTGGCACCCCTGTTTTCCATTATTATCATTCTCCATCATATAGGAAAGTAATATATTATTTGGGGGTCGCCAAGTGTAGGTCTCGAGCTTGTTCATCAATTTATTTACTTACTACGTCATTGCTTCAAAGAAAGGAAATTCTGGATACAACTGTATGAGGGAAACTGGCGCGCCCGTCTATTTTTTTTCCTTTTAATTTTCCACTTCTTCTCCGGTCTCCCTCCCCATTTCGTTTCCCCTATCTCATTTAAAATTTTCATTTCCCCTCCCTCCCTCCATTCCATGAACTGATGAGTTCGTTTCTCCCATTTCCCCCATTTCCCATTGTCGTTTCTCCATTTCTCCTGCCATTTCCCAAGACTAGAGCTGTTGCACCTGGGAAGCATGCCTGGTCCGGGCAAGCGTCTTAGTCCCAATCGAGGTGGGTGTGGTTGAGTTGGGTTCTCTCTATTCTTCCTCTTCACCTTTGTTTCTGTAAATCTGCCGACTTTCCTCTTCAAGACAACACTTTGGATTTCAAGACAATTGACAATAGTAATAACATAAACCCATTTGGAAAAAATGATGGAATTAGATTTGGGAGAAAGATGTTAACATGAAATTTGAAAAATGAGTTTATTTTTGTTGGTGGAATCGTGGAGCTTCCTTTTAATCTTTTACTTGACTATGGAAACCCTTAATGCAAAGGATGGGGGGCATGAGCCTTCTTCATTCACTGATCAACCTGACCTTTTCTCTGCATATTTTTACATCCCATGAAGATGGAGAAAAATCATTTTATTTTTACATAAGCCATCTTCATCTGGTTCTCTCATAAAGCACGACGACACACTCTCTCAGACACTTTTTCTCCTTTTGTATCTTTTGTTTTCATCTGATTTTATTTTCGTTTGCTCTTTTTTTATTTATTTGATAATATATCAATTGACATGTCAACCGGTTTCTCAACGATTCCCCTATCTCGGTTGTCTATTGCAGAATTCTTAAAGAAAAACACTAAATGTCAAATCTAAGAGGTTCCTGCATACACGTGCATCAATTTTTATGATTTATATCCAACTCTTATCACGTAGCATCGAAATAGAAAGCACACCCTTCTTTTCTTTGAAAGTATAATAATCAAAACCCTAAACTTAGAAACTCAAAAGGCTATGCTAATGTTAAAATTCCCAAAATTTTATCCAAAATCTCATTTATTTTGTAATTGGGGCCTAGTTTCCACCTCTACTACTACTTTTACTACTAGTTAATCTCACGTATTCTTCTTTGTGCGTTTCTTGCTTCCAATTTCTCCTTTCTCTTGAACATCTTGGATCAAGAATGACATAAAAAGTATTTCTTTATATACAGAACTTGTAATTTTGTAGATTAGACTACTTCTCTTTCTAAGCAAGCATTTGTTTAAATTAATTTAAATACGATATAGAATCTCTACCCCTCTTTATGTATCGTATCTACCTCTCCGTCTATAAATACGATATAGAAGGAGGGGTAGAGATTGATATATAAATTAATTTAATTCACTTAACATTTTGCTAGAGCGAATATTTGCTTTTTAGGGTTACACGCCGTTTTCCTGTATAGAAATGCTTTTTTATGTAGTTTTGGAGCATTCGGCAGCTAGATTGTGGAGAGAGATATAATCTTTTTGTGAAGAATTTTGAGAGTTTATTGGGTGTATTGGGACTTTGAGATTAAGATTTTTCTTATTAATCTCTTATACTCTATCTTTGTTCATAGTGAATTTGTTTATATTAAGGTTGATGATGAGGATTAAGTCTTAATTTTATTATGCTCGTTGTCAGTTTCCTTTGATATTTTGTGAACTTAATGTTGTATGGTAAAGATACCATATCCTTGGCAGATGTGAAATCTGTTTTGAATTTTAAGGAATTGATAACCAAATTGGGTGTACAAGGCACAGATAATCAATCCAATGACTTATTTATGAAATATTCCTCTGGTGATAGATATGGGAAGAGAAGTTAAAAAAAAATAGGGGTAATTCCAGTGGTAACTCTAAATTTAACAAGAAAAATATTAAATATTACTACTGTAATATGTTTGGTCATTACAAGAATGAATATCCTAAATTGAAAAATAAAGAAGAATGTAAAAGTTTCTCCAATGTTGTTAGCGTTAAGAATAATCCAACAATTCTGATATTGTCCTAGCAATCAGTTGCTCTAACAGTCGTTTTGGTGACAAGTGGGTTATAGATTCACTATCATTTTGGTTGAGAATGATATGACTTGTGATATTGTTGGGATCAGTTCTGTCGAGATTGAGATGTATGATGGAACTATTAGAACTTTATTTAACGTTTGACATATTCCGTCTTTAAATAAAAATCTCATATCTTTGGACATTCTTGATTATTTTGATTGCCAATATTCTGCTGTAAGTGGAGTCATTCGAGACTATAAGGACTGATCTTTGGTGGTAATGACAAGGAAGAAGCCAGATGGTCTTCACTTTCTTCAAGGCAGTACAATGATTAATGGAGCATCTTCAGATGTTCTAGATTCAGGTATTACTCATTTACAGCACATGTGATTGTGCCATACAGGTGAACAAGTGTGGTCATTTATGAGAATGAAGTTTTTTGCATTGTGTGATCACAAGATAGAAAAATTTGATATTTTGTTTGCATTATATTCTTATGAAGCAGTGCAGAATCAGGTTTTTCGCAGTTATTTCTTTCTGATTTCTAAGGTACATCTTGTGTGACGTTATGTCGTGTTTGTACTCATATTTGTTGATGACAATTTGAGAAAGAGTTTGAATTTGTTTATTTTTGTTCTGTGATATGCTTGATGTATTCAAATATTTGAGAAGACCAGTAATCTACAAATAAGAAGGTAGAGCATTGTTTAGATGATACAGTTGAGTTCACTTTATAAAAATGAAGTAGTTGAATGGAATGAGATGGACTCGTGTGTGAGAGTCCATGATATGCTTTTGAATTTGCCCAACATGTCTACAGATTTAGGTGAAATGGTCAATATAACTTGCTATTGGGTGAACCTTCTCTTTTTACAATTGTTTCAGTTGTTGTTTCTACAGGAAAAGAGAGTAGAGTTATAGTAAGTAGGTGGAGTTGTTAGAAGAGTTTCACAATAGAGTACATGTGGTACTTTAAATCATCCTATTGAGATCAAGCATGATTTTGACTTTGATTTTGGTATTGGCGGACAGCGAGAACAAGTCTATAGTTTCATTTGGTAGATAAAAAGGACAGTTTGGCCACCTTTGAGATATGCTCATGTAGGCTTTGTGATGTTCTTATTTTGGCAAAAAATATTTGTTAGTAATTTTCATGTGTATTCAGAAGTCATTGTTCAAGTAAGCAGTTTGTATAGTGGTGCATTGTCTTTTGTGCAAAAATGTTAATTCTTTATTAGGATCAAATTTGTAATTTGATCAAGTTGTCTATGGTAATGAAGACTTTGTGTGGAAATTGAGTTTTTCAAGGATAAATGTTGTGTTCGAGATTTGTGATTCCCTTTGGAAATTGGTTGGAGGGGCTTAATTCTCTGGTTAATGGGTTTTATTCAAGTTTGGTGGAATTTAAACTAAGGTGGAGACTTGTTGAATTTGACTTGATTTCCTGGTGAAAATGTGATTTTTGAGGCCTGGGTTGACTATTGCTTGACCTTGACTCAATGTTTCGATTAACATCCTGCTCGAGCAAGATTCAAATATAAAGTTCGCTCAACATTTGCTTGACATTCCGCTCGAGCGAATGTTCATTTTTTAAGGTTGCGCTGTTTTACTATTATATTTTTGGAGCATTCAGTAGCCAGATTTTGTGGAGAGGGATAAAATCATTTTATGAAGAATTCTAAAAGTTTATTGGGTATATTGGAGTTTTGAGATGGAGAATTTTTATTATTGATCTTTTGTACTCTATCTTTGTTTATAGTGAATTCGTTGAGACTGAGCCCACTAATGGACGCAACCTCGCAGAACCGAACCACTTAAATTTTAGTATTATTTATGGGTTTGTCGTATTTTTTTTTTCAAATTTTTTTTTTATCACTTAAGGCTACAACACTCCATTTTCACTTCGCTTGTTGCTATCTCTAAAATCTAGAGTCGATGTACTCTCCTACAATAAATATGGATTTAACCTATCCATGGTTATCGGAGAAGATAAAAGCCTTCTTCAACTGCAACAATCTAATTAGAATTGGTACGATTACAAATATTATTTTTCATTTCATTATTATCGATAATGCCGCCTAGGCACATGTAATATCCAGTTATGCAATCTTTTTATTATATGGCCCAGGCATCGTAGCCCTAAGTGAGAAAGTGAGATATCCAATTCCTATTTGGGCATAAGCCAGCAAGCCCAAAAGAAACCATATCTAGGCCTTATGGGGCAAAGGGTTTGGGTTGTTTATTGACCCCAACAATTCGCATCAATTAGAATGATGTCTAATTGTTTTATAGAAAAAATAAGATATTTGGAAAGAGAAAAAGCTAAATAATTAATTATCTTTCCATTGATAGGTTGATAGTGAAAGAAGAGAAAAAGAGAGAGGGGGGGGGGGGGGGGGGATGTGTTTAATATGTGATTAATTACGGCGCAACGAAGAAAGGGAAGGTGCAGGGCAGCATGCAGAAAGAACTAAGAAGCACTGCTGGTATCCCTACAGTACAAATATGTAGTACGCTTTTATCATTTAACACGTTTGTTATGATCTTATGATTCTTATTGTCAAAGATCTTCATAATTAGCACCGTCTGAATGCTGGATCTTGTCTAGGAATTTCAACATTAGCTCACAAACAACACATATTCTATTACCACTATCTAAAGTAGTTTACATGAACGTGTGAATGTTTTGAATCCTGTCTACCAGTTCCAACAAATGCATGGGCCAGTACAAATTAATAAAGAACGAACATATTAATATAATTAATATATATAAGCACTACGAGACGTACGTCAAATATGATTAGGGGCTGGAGAGAGAGAGAGAGAAAGAGAGAGAGAGAGTTTTAGCCAGCTTTTGGATGTCTCCTTGTTGCCCGCGAGCTGCAACGAGTGTTGGGAGCATGCCTTTATGCATATAAACGTATGAAATAAACTTGTCTTTGATTAGCCCGTCTCGAGGCCGAAAAGCATGGGTTTTTCTTGCTGCTTAATCATTATCAATCATACCTTTTCTAGGCTCTCCGCCCGTGGGGTTGGAGTAGACTAGATTAGCTTCGAATCTTAAACTTTTTTTTTTTCTCCACAAAAAAGGAAAGACGGAGGTGACCAACTTAACAACCCTCTCTAAACGTGACTATGGAGCTCCTCTCCATTGTAAAATGTCTGGTTTGAATCATAATTATTGTCCCAAAGGATTCTATCACCACAACACCCCAAAAATTAATATCTAACTAGTCCAAAGTCCATATATCTCATGACCCAACGGTTAGGCCTTATTCTCACAAGTGGTAACTTATATCCTAACTCGAACTCTTGAAGATCTTGAAGCTATGATATACTAGTTCGTACTAACTAAGCTACCACCTTATGGTTGGAATCTTTACTTTAAAACTTCACCCACCTTTTTTTTTTTGTGTTTTGTTTAATTTCTATGTGGGCTATATATGCTATGTCTCCTTCCTCCAAAAGATTTTGTTCTATTTCTAAGATCAAGATCAGCTAATTCTTTGTGCTTATCATATTTATTATGTGGCACGTGATAATAAGCGCGAAGTTCATATATAAAACTATTTATAACAATATGTTATATTAATAAATATAATTAAAACTATCAAGAGTTAAGATAATATATCATGTATTTTAAAGGAATACATACATATATTTATCAAACTATGTGTAATATATAATTAATTTTACTTTTACTTTTTACTTTCCTAAACTCATAAAAAAGTGTTTTAAAGGAATGTGGGATGGGTCCTGACTGTCCCTCTCTGCATATATATTTTATAATTTCTTGGTTGTTTTGCACTTAGATTTAAATATTCTTGAATGATTGTAGAGCTCTCCAATAATCCTCACTTTTTGTTTGTGACAAAATTGACACGTTGCACTGTTCAATTATCTCATATAATCCAATACCATCTTCATCCAAAATTCAACCGTAAAATATGAAAGAATAATAGGTAAAACGAGATTATGCTGATCGTCTGGTAATATTTTAACTAAGCACTGTACCCTAGCTAGGAATACTCTATATATAGTAGTTGAAGGATAATGCATCAATATTGATAATATATAGCATGAGTTGAAGGATATAGTATATAGGATAATACCCTATATATATATATTGTGTTTTTTCACATATAATTATGTGCCTACAATATATATAAGACACACACACACACACACACATATCTATATAATTTTTGTCACAAATATATATAATTATCTTGTGTAAAAAAAAAGTTACTAGAAATTTTCTTCCACCCTCCCTTGCTATTATTATATCGATCCATATTAACCCAATATTGTAATTTCAAAATTACGTTATCATAGGATTCCCATCATTAAAAATGAAAGCGTGTATGTTAAGTTAGAAAATGGCTACACATGAATTTGACCACTAAATTTTTCCACCAACAAAATTTTAAATGATCAAGAGTTAGTACAACTGGATCATTACGGGCCCATTGAACGCAAATCACATGGAGGATCGATAATATATATTGTCACACAAATTATAAACAAGCTAGCGCCAAGCCAAAATAGACTAGAACATGATGAGCTAGCGTATGTTTGACGTATTCATTGATGGAGAATCAAGACATACTTAATGTATTTTGATAATTTCTGCTAGCTTTAAATTCCAAAATTACAGATAAATAATATTGATACAAAACCCTAAATAAATACAAACCGGCCCAGACCATATATATATATATATATATATCGAAGATCAAGTAGTACTACGTACTGCAAGTACTACTCTAGCTAACTAATTATCTAAAACTACTTGTTCTAATATAATCCTGAAGTACTAATGATGATCATGCATCTAGTCGATTATTAATATATTAATTAAATTATCTTTGCAGAACTTTTAGTGAAAATTCTGTGTCCTGGTGATAATATCATTTTGGGATCAAACTGATTTTTTCTGTCTTCAAAAGTCCTCCACTTAACTGTACCAAAATGGAGGTTTTTCCATTCTTCCATCGTGTTGTAATTGGGAAGATACTGCTTAACCTCAATGCCCGAATCATAACAAAATTTCAGTATGTCTTTGTTCTGTGCATCCAGGGCTTCCCAATCATTAAACCCACCTGAGTGCAAAAACCCTATGGCGTAGAAAACATCTTCTTCAGGTATAACTGCTGACATCCTATCATCCCACCTGTAACATTATTGCAAATTTAAAAAAGAAACATTATTAGATTAATACGATCGTTTCATATTACCGATCGAAAAGTCATGTGTGCGCTCATAATTAATTAACTTAATTATAATTATAAAATTAAGGATACTCCAGTACTACATAATTAATATACTTACTTGCTTCTGCTCATAGGATAAACAAGGACAGGTCCTGTGGTAATATTTCGTTTGAGAACAATGTCCTTGAAAACGCCAGAATTGAAATCCGAGATGCGCGATTTTGGCACAAAGAGATTTGACCACGGATGAGGAACATCCCATAGTCCTTGTGACTGAAGCTTTAGCTCTCCACTTCGGACTCTATTAAGAAAATCGACATATGAGACATCTTTCTCGAATGCATATCCCGGGATAAAGTCCAATCCTTCAAATAATTCTTGGAGTTCCTGTTAGGAAAAATCTCATACATATTAGTACTTGTAGTAGTGTATATATGCTAATTATTAGAAGTTATATATATATATATGTGTGTGTGTGTGTGTGTGTGTGTATTCAAAAACTTTGGATTTATATTTTCTGGCCTAGAGCTACCCGAACAACTTAAAGAGTAGGAGAGATAGAGATCATAAACAAATATTAATTCTGCCCGATAAATTTAGTACTCGGGCAGAATTATAAATATTGTAGAATTCACTTTATATATATGTCTATAAGATCTCTTCACTCTAAGCCGGAAACTCCAGATTTAAATCCAGAAACTTCAAATGTACTTAATTATTTGGTATAAGACTGATATAATATTGATGATGGTCATTACGATTTAGTACCTCTTCCATTGAAATAAGAGAGTGGTCATGATCATAAAGCTTGGCTATTTCTAGGCAGTAAACGATGCCATATTTGGTTACTAAGGAAATGATCTTGGCGTGATCGGATAATGGAAAAAAGGACGATCTCCAATTATCCGGAGGACCCTGGTTTAGGAGAAGTAAACCTTCCAAATAATCGAGTCCATTATTTGAGATCAAACGCTCTTGGTCTCTTGTGAATGCAGAGAAGTCATGATAAAGCATTCGTACCCACTTGACCTGTACAAACAAATCCACCACAAATCAACATTATACATGAATAATATGGAGGGTCGATATTCCAGGACAATAACAACACACATAAGCTATGATTTTAGGGAAAAAGAACAAAACCCTACAGCTAGTTAGCGAATGGCCGTTTCAATGAGACATGATCATGAAAACTCACTTTTATTGAAAAGTTATAAAGATCTTGATCAGATGCCTAGCTTTGAGCTTTTTGTTGTTTTTATATTTATTTTTTTATGATTTGCTTAATCAAGTTAATTGTTTTTTGGTGGTTCAAAACTCCCTGTGCATGTGGTAGTTGATGGGTAGTTTTTAAATATTAGTCTTTATGATCATGATCATCACAGTCGTATTAACATAATTATCCACACAAATATATATATAAATATATATATATATATATATATATAATTAGTGATTAAAGGAACATCGGAAATGGACACCAGACAGGGCATTAAGTCCATGTGCTCTGAACATACCCTCTTCGGTGCTGTCTGCAGCGCAATTCTTGCTCTGACTATAATCCCAAACTGCCCTAAACCTCCAAGAACCGCAAAAAACAGCTCCCTGTTGCTTTCTCGGGAGCAAGTCACAAAATCTCCCTTCCCTATATCAAACAAGCACAAAAACTTTCATAAGTATTAAACCCCCTATATATATATATTTATATTTACATAATCGCATGCATGCAGCTAGGTAAATTAAACCAATAATATTAGGAATTAATCATTAAAGCAAACCCAGCTAGAAAGTTAACACAATAAATACAATGTAAAGTCTGTTCAGGCAAGCGTGTGAACTCCTGCCCGGAAACTTGTCAAAGGTGGGTCCCCAACGAAAAGCCTCCTCATATATTAATTAATAAATATCAATCAATATGTTCGAAAATGACGGTATTTATGTTTCACACAGCAAGTATAAAGTGAAAAAAACGTCGGCATCCTGCTTTAAAAAATGGGGACATGGAGAGAAGAAATTATGAATGAATACCAGTAATGACATCCATTTCGTAGACATTGCTGATCTGAGGACCGTAACGAAATGTCTGCCCGCTAATCCCTGCGTTGGATAGAGTTCCCCCAACCGTTAGGTACAAATAGTCAGTCCACGACACAGGTGTCAGTCCATGTTCGAGTGTGGCATGCAATACATCTACCCAGAGTTGCTCTCCCCCAACATCGGCAAACCAACCTATGGAAGGGCTTCTGGAAACCTTAATACCATACCCATTTATCTGGTTTTTTAAGGATGGCATGTCCACCACAACCCCATTACGAACCATTGCTTGTCCTCGGACAGAATGGCCCTGGCCTCGGGCAGCTATATTGAATGGAGCAGAACTAGTATTATGCGCAAATTTGATTAAGCTTGCAATATCGTTGATGGAAGATGGATAGAGAACTGCTGCCGGGATTTCTCTAACAATATTGCCAAAATCGGAAGAGGCTAACTTAATGGCAACAGGGTCATCACGAAGTTTGTTTGCAAGATGGAGGGTTTGAAGCTTGGGTGGGAGTAAGTTTATCCACGACTTTGGATTTCCTAAGGTGGACATCAAATGGCTTACATATATAAAGAGTATGACCATGAAATATGTTGCAGCTGAAAATTGTTCAGCCATTTGGTTTCTTGTTTTGGAAGAGAAAGAGATCAATAAAAGAGTGAAGGAGAAGGGAATTCTGAGGGTTTTTGTGGTAGTGGTGGAAGCAGAGACAAAGATGGGTGGTATTTATAGGGGGGGAAAGGTTGCATGAGACCTAGGATATGAAAATTAATATATTCAGATCGCAGGCCAAGAAAGAAAATCGGCGTTTGCATAGGAAACGACATCGTGGCAGGACTTTTATGTTTATTCAAAGATACGCAAGGACAAGACATTGGATTCATTATATATAAATTTACAGATAAATAATATGTAGAGTTGTGAAATGTGTATATATGGTGTAATTATTTTAAAATATTTGAATAGATGTGAAATTTACACGAAAGAAATTTTATTTTTTAATAATAAATTTTAATTTTTAAGTGATTATACGATATTTATGTATTTTATAATGGTCTATAGCATTGTTGAAATATATATATATATATATATCTTGCTTTCTTTGCCCAACGAGCATCACGAATTGCTCATTGTCATGGCATCAAAATTTTTACGTTTTTATTACGTTTTTCGTGTGCGTTGATCATGATGATGCATGAGTCATCATGATGATCATGAAGATTCGAAGGCCACCCACACGAGAAGTCTAATATTTAATTCATTCTTGTGGACCTCCCAAGGAACAGAACGTACGATAAGTATATGGACCGTTGGATCATGATCTCATTAAGGTCAAGAATGGTCAATTTTGGTCGTTTGCAATATGGTAAATATATTATAATTCATATGTTATATATTTTATATTAATTGTACCAAATTGTCGTTTTTCACATCAGAAAATTCCTGGCAGTCTCCAATTCCAGGACTAGGAAAAGTTGTGCGGTCAAAATTGGGCAATCATCAAAAGATCTTTGAGATTTTCTTTTTCGATTGTGGAAAATTCTTGTGAATCAAAGCGCGGTTGTCTTCAACCTTTGAGAGATTCAGTCTCTGAGATCGGAGGGGTGGTTAATTTAGTAGACATCAAACCAGATTTTTCTTCATTGTGGGATCTTGTTTGTGCTTATCTGAGACAACATGGTAATCGGTGGAAGTCAATTTAGGATTCGAATGATAATTACAGCCACCCCTTGTTGTCTCTCGATCACTAATTCACTTGAATTTTTCAATGGAGTAATTAAGGTGCTTTCTAGAAAAACAAAAAAAAAAAAAAAAAAATACAAAAGAAAGGAAAGTCTTTCGAATTTTTACTACTGTACATGTGGGACATGAGTACTTGAACGTCTGATCCGATTTCAATTATCAACTTTTACTGGATTATTAATAATTAATAATTAATAATTATTAATTACTAAAACTCAAAATTTTTTATTATTTATTTCTGAAAACATCAAATTAGACTAAAGTACTATGTGTACTTAGTCACACACAACGGCGGAGCTATTAAGGGGCAAGGGCCATGACCCCCCTTACCCCCTGCTAATATTTAGTTAATAGGATTGATTGATTTATTAATAATTTAATACATATTAATCATATATTATACATATTAATTTTGGAAAAAATATATATATATTAATTTTTTATAATTTAATTATAGGATGATATTAATATCATTCTGTATTGATCCTCTCTCTAAAAAATATATATCATATAAAATAAAATAATATAATAATATATTTTCACTACAAGAAAATAAGCTTTTTACGATGCCAAATTTCATCGCAAAAAGTAGAAAAGAACTTCGCAAAAAATTATTTCTGACAAAAATAATCATTTTAGTCGCAAATATTTGGTCACTAATGCTCATTTTTTTTGTAGTGTCTTAATATAAATAAAAATAAAAAAAGATATTAGAAAATTTTTAACCTACAATTCTACTTATAAATGTTCTATTCTCTATTTTCATTTTTCAAAGTATTGTAACTTATATAAAAATAAAATAAAAAATATTTTATTTGGCCCCCCTAACATAAAATCCTAACTCTGCCATTGGTCACACAAGAAAAATATAGCAAGAAAACAATGTCATACGTCCATGCAACACAACCGAGAATCTAGTGATCAGCAATTAACTCGCGGCATCATGAAGTCATGCATGACCCTTCTTATATCTACGTTGATATTAATTACTAAATGGTTCAGAATTAATATTTGTATATATATATATATATAAATATATATAGATGAATAATAAGCTAGCCCTCCGTACTATTCTGATCATCAAATATTTATTTCTCATATTGTTATCCTGCAAATGTTGTTGGAACAGTAGTACTCCAACATACACAAAGATTAAAATATCAGTATTCGGATCGAGCAAAGAATATTTTGATGATTGGGAATTGAAATTAGACTAATTAAAGAAACTAACCTATGCCCAAATTCAAAAGATGATCTTTGACCTAAAGATCTCATGACAGGTAAGGGTTGCTATCGTATAGCTAACAAGTATGCAAGCTGACCCTTAATTCCTCCTCCATCATGCATGCATGCTTCTATTTTCTATTAATGCATGAATTAGTACTACTATATATAATTCCCACAACTTGGAGGACTAGATATTGTCATCATGCATGCATGTGTGCCCCATGCATGCCTAATCTATACGTAACTTTGAAAAAACAAATCAGGATACATGCAGCTTTATTCTGACATAGCTATATTAAAAGTATCGATCTATGGTTATAGGGATGCATATTATATATAGTTTAATTGTTCATTATTTAATAATTAGTTGAGTAATCAAAAGATTTCATGAAAAAAAAAAAAACTGATTAGCATGCCTTATACACAGGTCTAAATTGTAATAGTTAGGTGATGCACTACCTAACAAAGGTCAAGTTGGTTGTGCTATATTTTCTTGGAATATATAAATGGAAAAAAAAAAGAGCAAAAGGGTATAAACAGCCATGCTTCAAGATTCAATAACATTTAGTATAATTTAGGTCTGATTTGTTTTAGAAGATAAAATTAAAAATTAATTTTTTTAAAAATTTATTATTATATTTTTTAAAATTTTCATATAAAATATAATAAAAAATTTAATTTTTTAAAATTCTTAAACTATTTTTTAAAATTTTAGAATAAAATTAATATTAAAAAGATATATTATAATAATATTTTATTTTATTTTTAATTTTTATCTCATATAATCTTCCCTCATTTCTAAAAACAAACGGAGCTTTAGTTGTAGAATAATTGGAAGATTTGAAAAGACAAAAGTAGTACTGAGTGGCATCGATCGATGATCTCCCATATGATGGTAACCTTTGAAATTATAAGGTTCTATTATTATGTAAGGTACAGTGGCATCTCCATATGATGACAACTACATCTCATCCGAAAATATGATAAAAAAGATTTGATTGTCCAACAGATATATAGGATCAACTACTCGAACTACGTACTAAGGTTTAGTTTGGATCAGTACTAGATCTTGATCCTGCGGGGAATTCAAAAGATTTTCCTTGTAATTATTTTTGTTTTTTTTCTTTTATGTAGGTCATAGGTGAAATGATATTACATATTGAGTTTTTATGTGTCATCCTGGAATTGAAGGACATCTTCAGCATGCATACAGAGAGAGATTGAGAGAGAGAGAGAGAGAGAGAGAGAGAGAGAGAGAGAGCGCGATGCTTATGAAGAAGAAGATGGGCACAAACTAGTAGCTTGGAGATGGGGGAAGAAGGAATATCGATAGGAGTGGGGGACTATTTCTAAGATACTGAAGATCTTTACGGGGATTGAAGCCTGCCAGCTTACAAGATCACGTGGTCCAAAACAAAGACATGAATCACACCAAAACCTATATGATCAGTTTTGATTTCCTTCTCACGTACTAATGCAATCTTATCCGTCCAATATTCGTATCATGTGCATGAACTTCGTCTCTCCCCATGATCATCAATCGAGTATGGGGTGAGATGATAAAGTACAAATTCTCGCCCCCACCAATTTGAGATTCTAAAGACGAAATCCTTGATCTTTTTGCAGCTCTCATAAACAAAAAATTCAACATCATAAAGAGAAAAGACAAAAAATATAAGTACCGCGAGCAGCATGCCTTAAACCACTGTCGCCTCTCTCTCTCTCTCTCTGTAAAGAAAAATTCAACATCATAATGCATCTCGATCATATCCTGATCTTTTGATCGGAATATATCATGATTTGGGCTTTTCGTTTGATTCCAAAATATATCATAATATATTACAGCGAGCAGTACTTACTATTCATAAGTATTAATGCATGCATGCCTTTATATATATATATATTTCCAATCTGTGTGCTTAATACACGGGCGCACATCTGATGATGATTTGGGTGTTTGATGAGGTAATGTTTGGGAGCTGAGGCCGCTGCATGCAAGCTACTTGTCGAAAAACTCCGACAAGGGATGGTGCAAAAAACAGAGCATTCGGCGGGATCCCGGAAATAATTATAATCTACAGAGTCTGACAAAACGACCCCACCTGTGTGTAATTTGGTCATCTTTCTCAGCTTACTCCTCTCGTGCTTTGATACTGTCTGTACTATGGGGTACCCTGCAGATAGATTTGATCCAATAATACTGTAGATATCTATCTTACATCCTATCTATCTAGTATATATCTACCTGTTCATGCGATCAATTCTTAATCATCATCCTCTAAATTATATCTCAACTCTTTTAACAGCATCGATTCATTAAAACAATTTTTTTAAATTTAAAATAAAATATAATTTTAATAAATTTATCAAATATTTAAATTTATAATTCTATATTAAATTCATCATTAAATCTATTAAAATAATAATATAATAATATTTTTTAATAAAAATATATTTAAATATTTTTTTATATTTTGTAATTACACTAAATATATATATATATATTAATAATATAATCTGATACTTAAATAATTAATTTTCAACCAAATTTTAAAAAAATATTTTTTAATTCCTTGTTAATTAAAAAATTAATTTTTTTTAACCAAAATTTTCAATCAAATAATTACTTAAATAATTATTTTTCAACCAAATAAGAAAATAAGAAATAGAAAATGAGAAAAATAAAGTAAGAAAATAAAATAAAATAAATTATGTGTTTAGAGTGTGAATAATAATCATTAAAATATGAAAGATTGTAAAAATTTGCTGTAACTCAAAGTTACACATTAAGAGATTTGATGGATCTAATGTAGAGATTTTTTAGTAAAAATATCAAATTTATGTTTGATAGATCATTTAATGGATCCAATGCCAATGCTCTAAGTCCTTGATCAAGACCACCACACACCTTTTCTTTTCTTTTTTTACTTTTTTTCCTTCTAAACAAGTTTAGCATTCTATTAAATAAATTAAATAATTATTGGATAAAAGTTTAAGTAGAGTGAAAGTTCCTTATAACATTCTTTCCAAAAGTTAATAGACAATACAACACAAAAAATAAAAAAATAAAAAAGTGATAGGAGTCAAATGAATGACTCCAACCTATTTTTCATAAATGAAAGATTGTTTGAAGATGGTTTTAAGATAATCTAACGAACATAATATAAGACTACGGCTAGAAGCCGCAACGAAGGAGCGTGAGCTGCACCGTATTGGTTAACTATAAAAACTGCTACGACTACTTTCGCTCGATCCGTGATTAAGAAAAACGAGAACATAGCATAGCAACCGAAACAATTGATGAATCGCCTGCGAGGGTTCAATACTAGCGACTATGGCGCATGTAGGCCATGCGCCACTGCTAGAAAAAGGCGAGCATGTGGATCTAGAAGATTCGAAGCTGCTGAACCCAAAAAAATCGAGCATGGTATCAAGGAACTCCTAGAGGCGCGACAGCTCATGGATCTCACTCACGACATAAGTCGTGCGTGAGATGTACGTGCCAATTTTTTAAGCGGATTAATTACTTCTATGTCTGTGAAGATCGACGCTAGGAGAGTTGTTGGTGGGGTATGTGTTGGTCTAAAGTTGCCGAGAAACATCGTATCATTGAGGTGGATGCTACTAGAGAAAAACTAGGAAGAATAATCGAAAAAAGCAATGAAAAGGTAAAAAGGAAAGGCCTATGATCGATGAAGAGGGGAGGTGGGTGGATTTGAAGCACCAGCCCCCTTTCCCTAGTGAACGGAGAGGTTATATGAGATCGACGCATGAGAGAATGGATAGAGAGAGTTTAGAGAGGACAACATAGAGAACAAAAGAAACCTTTGTTCTTCTATTTTCAAGAGTCGAGTTTAAGACCACCATGCACTATTTGTACTAGTACTGTAGTACAGCTAATATTTGATGCATTGATGCTGCCAGGCCTCCACAACCATCCAATTTCATCCAATTTCTCTTCTTTGCCTTTTGACTTTATGTTCACGTTCAAGCTAAAGGTCGAAATATATCGTTCAAACTCGTTAATGTTCTTCTTTTTCATTAAATATCATCCATATTCCATCTAAAGCTTTTATATATATATTTATTTAATTGTGTTTATAGTTTTGAAACACCATCGAAAATTAAATAGTGTACTATATATAAGTTAGTTATATATGGTTAATTACACTAGAAGAAAATTAGGTTTTTGAGGCTAGTTATATGATACGAATATTATTATTTGGGACGAAAATAGTATTATTTTCGTTTCAAATAGTCATGTTCATAGCATATAACTAACGTCCAAAACCTATTTTTCTTCTAGTATTAAACACTAAAACCTCAGAGAAAACGAAGAACATCTGATATTACTCATTCAAGTTAAGATACTTCTCATAAGACGTGTTTTGGAAACACTGCGCGCAGCTGCCTTCTAGATGCTCCGGTGCATGTCCATTAGCTAGGTGGTCATATTTTAGAGTGCACAATAATAAAATATCGATCGATCAATCAATCAATCCAAAATATGTCAGTTTATGGGTTAATATATCAAAGCATATACTACATATCAAAATGATCATCAACGTTTGGCGCATGCACTCTCATCTTTTTATCAATATATATTTGCATGATGTTTTCTACGTACGTACGTGACTCAGTAGTACTACGTACATTAGTTCTGCTGTCTATATTTGAACTTTCATCGTCAGTGATTTAATTTAAATCCACGTGTAATATGTGCCTGAATATCTGTCGTTTAGTGGACGAGGGTCCCTCTTTCTTCCTTGGGTACTTGCGTTGTCCCCCGGCCCGGTAGTCTTTTGCTTGGACAAGGCCATGAAAACCCCCAATCTGCATTATATTGCAGTCACTTCTACAGATTTGATTGCTTTTTTTTTTTTTTTCTCCTTCCTGATCTATCTATCTAGCTACAGGATGCTGGGGTATTGGGATGAGATCAGAATTATCTCTCTTTCTCTATGTATATATATGAGAACGATTAAATGAGTGAGAAGCGGCCATATTATCTTGCAGAGAAGACCTATATTTTACGTATTATAAGATTAATATAAGGAGTTCCAATTAATGACATTCGATTTTAAGTAGCTAGTACTTTTTCTTAATATGTTTTTGTATACATTAAGTCTAGGGAAGACCGGCATGCAACCCACCGCATCCCTGGCGGACCACGTTAGCCAATATTTAAAAAATAGTAATAATAAAAACAAAAAAACGAAAAGGATGAAAATCAAATCATATTGCAAAACAAGAAAGCCCATTTCATCTTTCATCGCGTGAGAGGGAGAAGTTGAGGTCGTTTCATCTTTCGTCATCGTGAGCCCATTCCATCTTTTGTTGCCATCTTGCGTCTTTTATCATCATCATCATGAGGTACTTTGTTTGCTTTTCAATTTTACTATCAAATGGTTGTCGTCTGTTGATCTTGTCGTCGTCCAGATTTTTGAGTCGCTGCGTCGTGGGTGAGAGAGAGGTCTCCAGTCGCCGTGATAGGTCATTCGATTATTCAACCCAGCCCTTTAAACATTCTTTGTGAATTTCTTCAAACATTTAATTTGGAAGACTTCTTCAATAAGTTTTAGATTTTTTTTTCTTAATGATAAACATTGGTATTGAACAAGTTGTTGGGTACTTTGACACAAGCACTGCATAGTTCGTGGGTGGATTTGGATAAGCCCTACTAAATTGCTCATTTTTTTGTGACAAAGTTTGTTAGGAGTTGATTTGGATATTTCCATTTTTGTGGTCCATCCGAAGTGAGTTTTTGCGATACATTATTTGATTCTGTTTAGGAATCCTAACTTTGCAAGTATTTATTAGATAACCATGGACATAGAACTTGCGAATATACTGTGGCTACCTTTCTATGATCTTAAATCTGTTGAATGGGCTTGTTGTCCCTAAATTTTTTGAGAGAGAAAAGAAGAAATTTGATACAGATCTCCCACAAACTCCTATCTGATGAGTCTGAACTCACATTTTTCACTTTTCTTGAAGTGGATTACATAATTTTGCAGTGATTTTCTTTACTCTCTTACTAGGAAGTGATATGAATATAATCTATAGTCAGTCTCATTGAATGTGCTTGTCCTTCTAGTGTGGGGACTAGGAAGCAATGTGTTTCTTTCCCTTAGTTTATACACGCAGGAAATTAAGCAATGATTAGCTGGATTTCTATTCTCACTTTTGAAGTGTTTTTCGCAATTTCCATGTTTTTGCACGGTTAGAGTGAATGTGGTCTTTGAGTAGACCTGTTGTGCTGAAAAACAATTGAGCCTAAGACCAAATGGGGGAAGGCAGTAAAACTATTGAGCATGAGTTTGTCAAAAGATATAGTATTTTTTTTCCTTCCCGTTTTTTGATCTTGGAGTACTTCAAACTAACTAACGCCTAGGTAAATGGTTTTTGACACCTTAAGATTTAGACAAAAGGAAATAGTTTTATGCACAACATAGAATTAATTTCTTGGTGTAGTCCATAAAGGTATATATATTCTATGGAAAGAAACCTCTTGAAATTTGTTGTCTATTAAGTTCGATGAACTTCTAGGTAAAGTAGTTACACTTAAATCTCTTAATATAGCCCACAATATATGTAAGAACTTGCGATTGGTGTGTTGACATGGTTTTGCATGCAGACCTTGTCATCAAGGAACAAACGCGTTTCATGCCTTACCATTCCATATAAAAATGTTGTTGAAACGGCATGCATTGTGGATTTGTGGGCTTTTACTATTTTCTATGGACATTGACTCAAATAAGAGCGGAATTTCCAGGCAGGAAAAGAAACTTTTAATGTAGATATTTTTTTGATATTGGCAATGCATTTGTCTCCTACTCAGCATAGGAAACAGGAAAGAACAACCATATATGCTAACACCATCTATCTCAAATCTCCCATCAGCAGTATGTTATATCATTTAATATATCAATAACATTGGTATTTGTTGAGTTGATATTTATTTTCAAAACACATGAATAACTTTATCTAATAACATGTTAGGACATACCATCAACTAGTCCAAACATCCCAAATTACATGCCTAGTAACTATAGACCAGTGCTTATGTGGTCATTGGCTTTTCTGCCATATCCAATTGGCAACTAATATCCAATCAACATACAGGTGGTGATAACATATTGTTATTTATTTTTAATAAGTTGGCTTCTTTTCAGGAGTTTAATTGCATATTTTTTGTGTTTTTTATAGAATGCTGGTTACCCATTTTGACATGGCATAAAACCTCTGACTCCTCTCATCAATACAAGCTCCGCTACAAGCAAAATAGTTACTTTAGAGAATAATAGACCCGATGGTGGGAAAATTGAAATGCCATGTGGATCTCCTAGAGTTGAAGAAAGTACTAAGGATAGACCAAATTCATGGAAAATTGAGGATGACAGTGTCGGGTGCAAATGGATGATGATAATACGATTGAGGAGCCAAAGTTGGCGATAGTTTAATTCTCTTGAAGATTTAATGAGTTATTATAAGAAATATGGTAAGAAATATGGATTTTGGGAGATGACAAAAATGATTGAGAGGGGAGAAGATGAGGCTATTAGATAAGTCAACCTTGCTTGTGCTCGCGGTAGGAAGTCCTGGAATCGGATTTTGAATGTTGCTAACCCACGTCCAACGGGAAGGACAGAATGTAAGGCAAAGATTAATGCATTAAGATATGATAGAAAGCTTCAGTTGACTACAGTACATAATATCCATAACCACAATCTCAGTCTAAAGAAATCTTGCTTTTTTTGATGTAATAGAAAAGTGAGTAACTCGGTCAAAATGATTCTGGATACAAATGACTTGGTTGGCATCCAAATGAATAAGAGTTACGGATCTCTTATTGTTAGCGCAGGTGAATTTGAGAACCTCTGATTTTTTTTTAAAAGGATTGTCATAATTACATCGACAAGGCAAGATATATAAGACTTAGCACAGGTGGTGCTGGAGCACTTCAAGAGTATTTTTTAGCGATGCAGTACAAAAATTCTAGATTCTTTGCATTGATGGATATAGATGATGATGAGGGGTTAAAGAATGTATTCTGGATAGACCCATGTAGTAAACAGCCTACTAATATTTTGGTGATGTGGTTACATTCGACACCACTTACTTGGCGAATAGATATGGGATGCCCTTTGTTGATTTAATGTATTTTTTTTAGTTGAATGTATTGTAGGGATTTTCTTGTGTAGTTAATGAATCTTTGTGGACTGAATGTATTTTAGGATTTTTTTTTTTTGTGGATTTAATTTATTTTGTTGGCTTGAATGTATTTCAGGGATTTATTTGGTATTTAATGCATTTTCGTGGACTGAATATAATCGGAGAAATTTATTGTGTATTAAATGTATTTTTGCGAAAATGATACAAATGACAACTATATGAGTAGTTCTATGGGGCCCCGGCGTCGGGGCCCCTTTGCGCCCCCATTAGCCACGTCAGCCGATTTATTTTATTTATAAGAAAAGTAGAAGACGAAAACGAAATTAGAACAGGATTTGAAATCCCTAAATCAAAAAATTAGAAGAGGGGAGAAAAGGGAAGAACGAAAATGGGATAGATAGTGGGTTCTCGTCCTCGTCAGCTGGCTTGAGCACATTCTGTCGCCGGCTTCCCTCCATCGGTATTTTTCTTCTGGGTTCCTTTTTCTGTTTTTCCCAACCCCAAGCTATGCCATCACATTGTTTCTGATTTTGTTGTAGGAAGTAATATCATATTGTGAAATCTTGTTAATGGTTACTTTTTCCCTTCTTTCAATGTATTTGTGTAAAGGTTGTTTTTGTGAACCTCATAATTCTAGGTTGAGCTTATATTGTATCAAATTGAAGTGTTAGTTGTTAAGTGATTATTTTACTTCACTCTCACAGATTTTCCTTCACACACATAGATTTACGCAATAAACTCACAAGCTTTCTTACATACTTGTGTCGTGCCATCACATTGTTCAACGTTGTCGTGAGTGGACTCTCTTCTCGCCGGTAAGCCATTTCCCTCTCCTAGCCCACTGGTTTTATTATTCATCTGAAATATATAGTTTAAGCTTGGTTTGAAATTTTCAGATTTTCTTTCCCCATTGCAAGCCATGCGACACCGCTAATTTTGAGGCTCTTTGTTCATGCTATTTTGTCCTATAATGGTGAGCCACACTTTAATGATCTTTGGGTAATTTTGATAGTATTTATTCTCACTTTGCACACTCTCACTAGTTTAATAATCTTAGAGATTTTGCACAGATTATTTTTCCTCTCCGGCCAGTGTAGAGAAACCACTCTTTGAAACTACAAAAATTCACTCCTCAACGTAAGTAAGGCCTTGCCTCAAGATGAGCCACAGTCATACATTACACGTGCTTGAGTTTAATTTTTTCTTCACTATTTTAAATCGTGACAGGTTAATGCCCAAACGGTTTGGTTTTCACTATTTAATTTTCACAAGCCAAGCACATGAACTTAGGTAAGATTTTCAAAATTTTAGATTTATATTGGTCAACTTTGTTACGTGGACTATATCAATGAATGATGTTATGTGTCTGTCTGGGGTACATGCTTATTATGTTGGTTGTGGTTTGTCCTTTTAAGCGTGAAAGTGTGGCGGATGGAGTTGATTGGTGGCTGTTTAGGGTGGTAATTTATAGGATGTTTGTGCAATGTGTGTTTGGGCTGGTTATGTTGGATGTGTTATGAGTGGCGTAGGCCCGAGATTGAAGTGTTGGATGATTAAAAATATATGGTGGCTATGTTGGAGTTTTATATTGAAGGTTGGAGTTGATAATGTGGCTGTTTGAGTTATGTTTTACCCCGTGGTAGTTGTTGTTGTTGGTTTTGAAGATGTATTTTGCTGTCGGTTTGGTGGTGGTTATGAGGAATGTGTTAGTCTTGGCCGCTCTTATAGTTGCCAAACATTTCATTTATGCTTGGTATGTTGTTTTTCAGTTGCCACTTTGTTCCATTGTTGGTATGTTGCTTTCAGGTTGGAGGGTTGGATTGGCAATTGCTTCAACTTTCATTGTGACATGTGAAGACAAAATTGTTGGACTGCAAGAGGGTAAGACGACTAGTTTGGAGAGACTAGCTTTGCCTTTGTGACTTGTGCAATTTTAATGTATTCAAGAATTAGTAGGCCCGAGTTACGACTCATGTAATGTGCCAAATTTTGTATGACTCTTTTTTTAATGTAATTAACATGTAGCTAGTGTAATGGACATGTAATGGAAATGTGTTGGATAGATTTGAAAATGTATTGGACAAGTTTGGGACATCTTTTGGAAGTGTATTTGACATATTTGGGACATGTCTGTGGAATGCATGTTTTGGAAGTGTATTAGACAAATTTGTGATCTACATATTATAAATTGACATGTGATCGTTCGATTTTATGTAATAAACAAAGTATTTCAGTTTTATGTAATAAATTGATAGTTCCCTTATACACATCCAAAAGATACAAGAATTCACACAAGAGTTTCAACCAACACAAACAAATTCATTGAATTGAGAATAACAAAGAGAAATACAAGTTCTTGATATTCATAAATAGCTACTGATATTACAAGCAGCATGATCCAAGTTTACACAAAAAATACATTAACTCCACATTTAACTCACCGACTCATTTATTATACAAAAAATACATTAAATACATAGAACACAATTGGATCATGTCATTCTTGCGGTTGTGTTCTATCCACCCCAAAGTCTACCGGTTACGATCCATCCAATCCAATTTGCATCTGTAAACAATAAAATTTAAATGTTAATGTCATTTCAATATCTAGGATTAAAATATCAAAAACGTGGGGATATACTTACACTTTCTTGACTTTGAATCACTATTCCGTGAACGTGGGTTTCACTAGTGTCAAACGCTATGCTTTCTGGAACTCGTTGCAAAGAAATATTTGTAAAAAAACCTAGCGAAACATTAGCTTTCAAATATAAATATGCATTCATTAGTATACCTGCATGTGTCCACCATCAGCATTGCCATATCCATCTCTGAATCGTAAGATAAACATCTCTGTGTGCCCATGCCTTGTGTATCTCCATCATCATGATAATAATTAATTACAGATAAGAACACAAAATTATATTAGTAGAATCTTTAAATTATAAATATGAATGCCATTAAATATATGCACCTCTTTGCGTTTCTCCTTTCTTAGTGTTTTTTTCGCTTTCGCTTTAACTATTCCCGTGTCTATCTCCATCCTGGATGCTCTCCTCATAGATGGAGATCTCCCTTTCCCACGCACTGCATGTAGACTGCGTACTTGCATAGAACCACTGACAATAGTTGTGTCTCTTGCCGTACCAGCAACATTGGAACTCATTTGAGTCATCGATGGTGGTTCTTGCTTGGCACAATACAACTCAATCATCACATACAATTTGGTTTTCGCATCCTGCGTATGCTCTCTCGAACCCACTGCAAGAGTAATAATTTGATAACAAATGTTCAACAACTCTAAATATCTATTAGAATCTGTTCGTTGTTCCTCTGCTTCATAACTACTGTGAATCAACGTGTATTGCCTTTTGATATCCTTCCCCCATCGAACTAAAATATATATATTTGGCAAAACTTTAATCTCGTTACTCCTGAATTCAACCAAAATGTGCCTACACACTATCCTACTCGTCTGGAAAAATCCACAAGAACACTTTGCCATTGAATTTTCCTCACTAAAGTCTACAGAAAACGTAACCAACTTAGTGAACTCTTCTACATGAACTTCATCCTCTACCAAATAAGTCTTCATTGCACCATCACTCCTATGTAACTTTGGATTCAAATCATACGTGCTAGTAATTTGCTGTTGTACTTCTTTGAATTTAGGAATCGTGTACACCTCTTCAAACCTCTTCTCAATTTGAGATCTTGATATGCAGGGGATTGTGAGACTAAATGATTGAAAGTCCGTGGCAGTTTCATTCTCAATCTTTTTTTTTTTCAGTGCGTTATCAAACTGGTTAACAAACTCTTTCAGGTTTGTCTTAGAATTAATATACCCATTAAAAAAAGCATTCATGCTCTCGCTCCATTGTGTTGACCTCCTTCTAGCCCAAAAGTAGTCTTTCAAGTATATTAGAATCCAATGCTCACGCACCACATACACACTTTGCAACCACAAATTCTCATGTAGATTGTACGTGTTAATTAACTGATCCCAACTTGTCTTAAATTCTTCAACACCATGGCTATCATACACACATTTCATCAATGCATTTTTCATCCCTGTTTTGTAGGAACCAAGCTTCTCGAGGATTTTTTTTAGTATATGTCATATGCAAAACCTATGTCAGGTCTATGGGAAAACAATAGCAATTGTTGCTTTCATTGCTCTATCTTGGTCTGTGATAATAACTTTTAGAACAACTCCATCCATACACTGCAACCAAGTCTCAAATAACCACCCAAAAGTCTCTATATCCTCATTGGAAATCAAGCCTGCTCCCAATAAAATTGACTACCTATGGTGGTTAACACCTACAAATGGCGCAAATGGCATTGCATATCTATTCGTCAGGTAGGTGGTGTAAAATGTCACCACATCACCGAAATATTGAAAAGCAACTCTACTACGGTGGTCTGCCCAAAAGACATTCTTTAGCCATAACTTATCATTTAGACCCATCATATAAAAAAATCCAGAATTTTTGTACTGCATATGTAAAAAATACTCTTTCAGTGCTCCAGTACCACCTGCGCCGAGTCGTAGAAGTCTTACCCTGTGGATGTAATTACGACAATCATTTTCTGTATATGGGAGCTTCTCGTACCCACCCGTGCCAATAGTAAGAGCTTCATAACTCTTAAACGCTCGTATTGATGCCATATCATTTATATCCAGGATCATTTTTACTGAGTCACTGACTTTTCTATTACATTGAAATATGCGGGATTTTTTTGGACTAAGGCTGTGGTTATGAATGTTATGTACTGTCGTCAACCGAACCTTCCCATCAGATCTTAAGGCATTAATCATTACTTTACACAACGTCTTTCTTGTCGGACGTGGGTTGGCGACATTCAAAGTCTTATTACGAGGCTTTCCATCACGAGTACAAGCAATGGTGACATATCTAATAGCCACATCTTCTTCTTTATCAGTCCTTTTTGTCATCACTCCACACCCCATTACTTAACATAACTCTTATAATAACTCAATAAATCTTCAAGGGAGTTAAAGTCCATCCCCTTTCGTTGACTTTTCAAGCATATCATCACCATCAATTTCAACATTATGAGATCTCCCGACACTGCAACCCTCAATTTCTAGTGGATTCGGTCTATCCTCATTAGTTTTTTCAACTCTAGAGGATGTACATAGCAATTTAGTTTCCCCACCATCGGGTCTATTATCCTCTGAAGCAATTATTTTGCTCATTCTGGAGCTTGTATTGATGACAGGAGTTGGAGATTCCATGTCATGTGAAAATAGGTAACCCGCATATTGCAAAAAAAAAAATATATATTTTATGTATTTGGGAAATAACTATCACTCAACACATTCCAGTATTATTGATATATTAAATGATATAACATACTACGGATGAGAAATTTGAGCTACATGGTGTTAACATAGATGGATGTTCTTTCTCATTTCCCATGCTGAGAGGGAGCTAAATGCCAATACTGGATCTTAAGAGTAAAAATGCAAATAAGGGAGCAAAGAAATGTCATTCATAAGGGAGCCAAATGCCAATACTAGATCTGAAGAGCTCTAGATATTCCACCAAAGAAATATAGGAGCATTCTAACAACAAAGTCCAATTGGAAAAACTAGTAAGGTACAGATCTAAATGTATAGAGTTAAATGTTCAGATTTATGTTAATATCTAACTCATATAGTCAACATATCAACAATGTGATTTTGAAACCAAAACATTGTTAATATCAGCCATTCATATATGCTAATTTATATGATCAACTATCACATAAATAATATTAAAAATAAAGCACTTCCAATGCAAGTCCTTTTAGAAACATAAGCCATTATAATTTATGGGAAAAGGCGGTTATGGTTGTCTTGGAAGAACCTCAGACAAAGAATTTCAATTTTATGCAATGTATAACAAGGCAAACACATCTTGGTAATATTCCAACCAGAATTATGGAGATGATCTGATTTAATCAATTGTTCATCACCTATAACAATTGTATGGAATCACAATGCATTGAGTTTATTGTTGTTGTATAGAGTCTCATTAAACTATAAAAAGAAATAGAGAAAACACAAAGAAAAATTGCAAATGTTAAGCATTCGAAGTTTAGGACTAGTAGGACATTTCAGCCCCCCCCTTTCCCCTTTCTCTCTTCATAAACTCAAGCAACCTCTCTGCTTTCCCTTTGTCACATCCCATATGTTTTCAACTCCTTTTGTTCAGAACATTTCAATCATTGATATCAACCATGCAAAATACAAAAACAGGAAAAAATAGAAGAGGAAAAAAAGAAAAATAAGAGTTCAAGTTAATGCATTGGACTCAGACGACAGCAAAGATGGGTCACAGGCGATTACGGCGATGAAGGTGGGAGATCGCGATGGCTCTCTTTCACGTGGGATTTGATTTCTCATACTCCTCTTCTCAGTCCTCATCCTAACCTAGTTTCATCATTTCTCCTCCTCAACCCCTCTCACGACGAAGACTGCAGGAATGGCCTGGGCTCAGGCGATGGCGACGAGATTTTCCCTCTCGGATTCGCGTGCTTTTCCCTCTCAGAATTTGAGTTTTTCCCTCTTCTAATTTTGTGATTTAGGGATTTCAAATCCCATTCTAATTTCGTTTTCATCTTTTTTTTTTTATAAATAAAATAAACCGGCTGACGTGGCACATCATTAATCGAGGGTGCAAATGGGCCTCGACGCGGGGGCCGGATGGAATTACTCCAACTATATATATAATCTGCTCAATTCTCAAGAGTCCCCACTGTATAAGCAACAACATTAAGATTATCTTCGTCCCAAGCAACAACAATGTCTTGAAGCCCAGCCTTTAAGAGTCTCCACTGTATAGGCAACAAATTAGAGATAGAAAAATTTAGAATAGAACAAATCAAACTCCAACAAATGCAGAAGTCCAATACTTATCAAATTACCATAATTAGAGCTAAACATATTTACAACTCCAAGCTCCAACAAAGTTCGAGTTAGAACTACAAAAACTAAAGTCCATTACAAAAACAATGAACTACAAACAGTAGAATGATGATTACTTACATACTAGAAGGTAACATGCAACAACAAATGCCACAGCCCAATACACCCGAAGTAGTATGTGTGAATGCCTTATTTCAGCTTCTCTCTTCTCGATCTCAACCGCTCTTCCTTCTAGCTCAATCTCCCTCTTCTCAATCTCAATCGCTCTCCCTTCTAGCTCAATCTCCCTCTTTTCGACATCGTCGAGTTTCTTCTCGAGCTCTTTTAGCTTCCTTAAGAGTGTATGGATGGTCATTTCTCAAAGTTGGAGCTCATTCAGTTGTTTACTATTTGCCCACTTGGAAAACTTGTAGAATGATAATCCCTTATCAATTTAAGCATATATAATCAATGTTAGATGTACGACATATTAGTCATTGATTTCAAAATTTTTTTATGTAAGAATAATGTAATTATCTTTGTGTTGTACTTTGGACACCTTAAGAAGACCCGTCCTTGGTTTCTCGTAGTATTTGCACATTTTAATGTGGTTTCAACCTCATAATAACATAATGGTTGTCCCAAAATACGTTTAGCTAATGATGAAGAAGAAACTAATGATGACGACATGCTAATATGTACCAAAATAACATTGATTTTGATTGTGCAGATTCTTCTTTACAAAGAAAAAAGAAAAAGAAGCCAAGGTCCACATAAGAAACAATTATACATTAACATGTGCACATGCAACTACAAATGGTAACTCTAAATTTTTTCAATTACATGTGAATTAAATCTTAAGATCTCCATTCTTTACATCAATATATCACACCTACAAAGTAAAAACTTAGAATTTGTTTTATTTAGTTGTAATTGCAGCCATTTATGCCAAAAGTTTGAGTTGAATATATGAAACTTCATTCCAAAAAAGTGAATACATATGTGACTCACATGAAAAAAGTGCATCAATATATATAGAACTAACCTAGATTTAAATCTTAGAGTAAAAAAATGTAAATTAAGAAAAATTGACCTTTTAAGCAAATACTTGAATCATGGATATGAACTTTTGATCACCATCAACATGATTTTTACAACATTCCAAAAACAGGATAGAAAATTTAAAAAATGGATGGCTAGGGGAACAATTAATTCTTTAGTTCGTCATTAATTTTAATGTCTTTTGGCCTAAGATGGCAATGCCAATGTGAGTAGATTACAAATGCTGTGATTGTTCTCAAAATATTCTCTATATGCATTCATGGAGGAATCAAAGTCTTTTTCACATTTCCAAACAAAGAAAAATACATTAAAGAGAATCTGCAGAAAATAACTTGACCATATATAAGAGGATACCAAGATCTTCGAAGTACCCTCTTACAAATTAGCCAATGACAACAGCCAATATTATATATACGTAAGTTGAGGAAGGAAAATGGGCATCCATCATTCAAAGGAAAAGAAAAGATCAAGGAACAAAAAAATAAAGAAGATTAGAAATGAGTTTGACATTTTTTCTCTGTTGGGTTTACTTGCTAATGTCTTTGCTGCAATGCCCTGTAGAATCTCAAGGTCCACCCAAGTCTTTCAACATGATGGAATATGGTGCAATTGCATATGGAGCCACAGACAACAGTAAAGTATTGCAAAAGAGAATAATGCATGCATGCCGCATTTATGGCTTATTTATTTAATGGACTTTTTTTTCTATATTTTTGTAAAATATTAGGCATTTCTGAAAGAATAGAAGGAAGCATGTGAATGGAAATGAAGGGAAACACTTTTGGTCCCACTGGAAAAAATAATCATGGTGACCTTGATAATGTTTAAGGGTCCTTGCAAAAGGAAGACGACATTTGTGGTTGATAGGTTTTCACTAAGGACTATTTAGAGTAATGAAAATCATTTGTTCTAATAAAAAATAACTTTGAGAATTTTTTAGGACTGTTTGGTGCAAGCAAATGGATCTGGCAAGCATACCTTTAGACTTTTTTATTACATAAGTTTGAAAACTCGGAATTTACAAGATATATCTTAACTAAGAATATATAGTTATTTGCTCTTCCTACTTACATTAAACCAAATGCCGTCATTTTTCGCGTTAGAAATCGCCGAAAATACCTTCAAAATCGTCGGGAATAAATGTTCCCAGCAATTAAGATATGTCGGTTGTTCGATGCTATCGAAAAATCTATAATATTCTTAATCGGCAAAAATGTTAATTCGCTGCTAATAAGCCCTTATTTCTAGCGACAATAATCACTGAAATTAAAAATTCTTGGCGCTGCAAATGGGTTCCCCACACACCTCAGTAAACGTTGCAACAATTTTTAGCGATTAGTTTTCTGTGCTAGAAAAATCCCAAAAAATCGTTGAAAAAAATGTCGTTTTTAAATTATGCTAATAGATATTTCTGACGATTGGTGTTGCCGGACATAAATTTACAGCGATTGTAATCATCGAGAATAGTTCTCTTTAAGCCTTATATATACGTTGCACAATTTGTTTGCAGCGATTATTTAACGCTAGAATTAGATTATGTAGCGAACATTTTTCGCTATAAATGGTTTAGTGGCAAGCTAAAGTCAATCTCGACGCATGAAAAATCTTCGAGAAAATTCGTTACATGCAACATTTGCGATGGTTTTTTTTTTCTGCAAATGTTGCTGATGGTTTCTATATAGAAACCGTTTGTTTTTTGGAAGGTTTTTCCTATAGCTATATTTGTAAGTTTCCAATAGCATTTCCAAATACTCACAAACACCACAATAAATGTTTGATTAAACCAAAAATACCAATCATCCAAAAAAAATAACTAGTCATCCAATTTCATATATATATATATAACTAGTCATCCAATAACTAGAAAGCCAATCATCCAATACCAATCATACAAATATTTGATAGTCATCCAACTAGTCATCCAATTTCATATATATATATATTTGAAATCATAATTAGTCATCTAATAGTACACTAGCCTTGGTGTATAAATTGAGGCAATTAATTAAGTTACATTGGGTCGCACTAGTGTTTCATATAGTTAGAATCATGACTATTTGCAGCGATGAAAAAATTGGATTTATCTTCTCAGCTTGCCATTTTAGCAACGCATCTAGATTATGGTGAGGTCACATAATGTGTTTAGCGCATCTTTTCTGTCCAACATTGATCAACTCTGTATCATGATTGTCAAGTGAATCACATTTCAAAACATAATATATGAGAATTTACATATGAAGAAAAATACGACAAATGCCGCTTTTGATAGGTAGAACCAAAAATGTAGTTCACTTCTTGATTAACATCCGATTCAAACCCAGCTATTGATGGGTTTGAATCGGATGTTAATCCTGAGTACAAAAAATTGAAAACAGCTAACTGTTTGCTTCGAGGATGGATTATTGGCACATTGGCTGAAGAAGTACTCAGCCATGCTATCAGTCTTGACACTTTAGCACAGGTATGGGCAGCCCTCAAGGAAGCCTATGCTCAGTCATCACAGGAATGCCAATTCCAACTCAATCAACAACTGACTTACTTGAAGAAGACTCCCAAAGTCTCCCAAACGACTACCTTCGTAAATTTAAGGAGGTATGTGACAGTCTTTCTGCTATTGAGCACATTGTTAATGAGCAAAATAATGTGCTTTCACTATTGACAAGTCTTGGTACAAGGTATGAACCTTTCATTACCTCTATGCTAAAACCACCAATGCCTTCCTATAATTAGATTGTTCCTTTACTACAAAGTTATGAAACACGTCTCAATCTCCATACTCCAACCAATTCTCAATACACTGCCTTTTATGCCAACAAAAATGATCAAAAGAATTCCAAAAACTCCTAACCAGATCTCTTTAAAAGGCAGAGGTTTTGCTCCTACAAACCAGCAAGCAAAAAACTTCAAATAGGGCTCTCTTTCAACACCATCTTCTCAAAACAATCATGACATGACTTGTCAAATTTGTTGAAAAAAGGGACACCCTGCTATTCGTTGTTGGTATCGATTTAATCATTATGTGCAACCAGATAATCTACCACAAGCCTTCGCTGCTTTACAAGTTTATTCTAAGGCACAACACGGGGAATGGACCTCGGACACAAGTGCATTTGCACACATGACCTCAAATGCAGGTAATCTACACAACATTCGACCTTACAATAGACATGATCATGTTCTGTTAGGTAATGGGCAGTGTTTAAAAGTTACTCATATTGGTGATGCTACTCTTGGTTCTGGTTCATCTTCTATCACTTTAAGAAATGTACTTCTTGTTCCTAAGTTAGAAAGAAAACTACTGTCTATAGGACAACTTACTTCAGATTATTCAATTATTTGTGAATTTACTGATAATGATTTTGTGATAAAGGACAAGCTGGCATAGCAGGTGTTAATGAAGGGTACAAAGAGGGGTAATCTGTACTCGTTTCGTACACCTCTAGTAGCCTTATTCTCAACAAGATTCCAAGTAGTATCAGATCAAGTCTAGCACCATAGGCTTGGACACCCATAAGCGGCTGCAGTTGTACAACTTTGCAAGAAGGAATTAATAAAGGCAATAAGAAATAAAGACAACTCCCTATGTGAAAGTTGTCAATTAGGAAAATTATCCAAGTTACCCTTTATGTTGTCTGAATAAAAAACAATTGTTCCTTTTGAAAAAATTCATATTGATCTATGGGGACTAGCTCCTATTTTATCAATGTATCACTTTCGGTTCTATGCTGCTATTGTGGATGATTTCACAAAATTTGTTTGGTTAATTCCATTGAAAAGCAAATTGGATTTTGTAGATCAATTTCTGCTATTTGAAAAATATGTCAAACGAAAATTTAATGGACAGTTCAAAGTGATTCAAACTGATGGGGGAGGAGAATTCAAAAATCACAAATTCAAATGTCATCTTCAAAACTCAGCCATCATGCATTAACTCTAATGTCCTTACATACTCGAGCAAAATGGATAGGTTGAGAGAAGGCATCGTGTAATAAGAGAATTATGAATTATCATGTTAATCCATGCAAATATTCCAAAAGCTTTTTGGGTTGAAGCTTTCACAACTGTAGTTTTCCTACTAAACATATTGCCTATAGTGACATTACAATGGGATTCACCATTTTACAGATTCCGTGAAAAGCACCCTGATTATTCCTCCTTGAGAGTCTTTGGCTGGAGATGCTTTCCTTATCTATGGGATTCTAAGAAAAATAATAAAAAATCTATAACATTACAAAGGCTACAAATGTTATTCACCATCAACAAACAGAACCTACATCTCAAGCCATGTCACTTTTGATGAGTCACTATTGCCTTACAGACACACAACTTTGTCTACTACATCTGTTAACCAACTTCAGGCAGCAATCTTCCTTAAACTTGACCAATGGACAAATGATTCTAACACTTCTACCACAGCATCAGAATCACGAGTACTTGAGTTCAACCCTACTCCAGATGTTCCCTTGAGAAAGCCTATCACAATTGCTGACCTTACAAGCCAAACTGATGATACCTCAGCTTCACAAATCAATTCTTCTGTTTTACCATTTCCCATCGCTCATATCATGGAACAGCGTGATTTACAATCAATTACAATGGAAGAAGCAGGACCAAGTGCATCAAAACTGGTCTCTCATCCAATGGTCACAAGGAGCAAGGTAGGTGTTCGAAACTCGAACCCTAGATATGCACTTTTACATGATTATACATCTATTCCAAAAGAACCAAAGTCTATTAAAATTGCTCTTTCACATCCTAGATGCAAACAAGCAATCCATGATGAACTGGAGGCACTAAAACAGAAAAAAAAAATATGGGATTTGGTTCCTCGTAAATCCACAATGAATGTGGTTGGTTCTTGATGGGTTTACAATGTTAAACTCAAGGCATATGGGTCCTTAGAATGCCTCAAAGCATGGCTTGTAGCTAAGGGTTATCATCAGCTACAAGGAGTTGATTTTACAGATACATATTCACTTGTTGTCAAGCCAAGCACAATTTGGCTAATACTGTCTCTTGCCACCACTAAAGGATGAGATATTAAGCAACTCGATGTAAAGAATGCATTTTTATATGGCAGCCTCAGTGAGGAAGTTTTCATGGAGCAACCCTCTGGCTTTAAAGATGATGTCTTTCCCGACTCAGTTTATCATTTAAAAAAGGCAATATATGGGTTAAAACAAGCCCCAAGGGCTTGGTTTGATAGATACAGCTCATATTTGTTACAAGGTGGTTTTAATTGCAATTCTGCTGACCCAAGCTTATTTGTTAATCACTTGGATCAAGGGACACTAGCACTCTTGTTATACGTTGATGATATTATCTTAACAGGTTCATCTTTGGCTCTCATTCAAGAGTTCACAAATCAACTTCATCAAGAGTTCGCCATGAAAGATCACGGACCATTACACTACTTTCTAGGCATACAAGTTTCGAAAGTATTAAGTGGTTTATTTCTTCAACAAACAAAGTATGCTGTGGAGATTTTAGAAAGAAGTGGAATGCATGAATCAAAACCAATCAAGACACCAATGTGCACAAAGACACAACCTGATCCCGATTCACTTATACATCCTGATCCTCATACTTTTAGGTCACTAATAGGTGCCTTACAATACTTAAGTTTAATGAGTCCTGATTTGTCTTACAGTGTTAACTATGTTTCACAGTTCATGCATGCACTAACAGAGTCTTAGTTTAGTTTGGTCAGACGAATATTAAGATATGTAAAAGGTACAATGCACTTCGGACTTCACAGTCAAGCTTCTAGCTCCTTGGAGCTTTATGCTTTCTCGGATTCAGATTGGGCTAGATGTTAGCAAACACGAAAATCCACAACAGGTTATTGCACCTATCTCGGCAACAATCTCATCTCAAGGTGTGCAAAAAAGTAGTCAATTGTGTCGAGGTCGAGTTCAAAAGCTAAATATTGAGCACTTGCTCAAGCTGTAGCAGAGATAACATGGCTCACTTTCATTCTATGTGATCTTAATATTCCACTTCTTCAGCCTCCAACATTGTTTGGCGACAACATGAGCTCACTTTTCATTACAGTAAACCCTGTATTTTATGCACAAAGTAAGCAAATTGAAATTGATTATCATTACATTCGGGAACGTGTGTCTCTTGGACTCCTTGTCACAAAACACATTCCAACTTAGCTTCGGATTGTTGACATCTTTACAAAACCACAACTGAGACCAGCTCTAGAAGCCCTACTTCACAAATTGTGCATTACAACCATGCTCAATTTGAGGGGGGTGATAGAATATAGCCTCCAACCACAGCAATTGCTCCTGCAATCGTGGAAGATCAAGTTCCTAATATCACTTCTGCAATCATGAAACCAAGTCAACAAGACAGCTCAAGCAAATCCTTACCTAATCAAGTCTGCACGACAACAATATTATAACGGAAATCATGTATTTATGTTTAGCACAACAGCTGCCATCTTTATGGTAGAATCTTGTAATTAAGTCTTGCATAACAACGGACATATTTATAGCATTGGTCCTTATAACTTTCCTTTGTAAATTGATTGAAAGTTGTATATATATATATATATACATACTCACACAACCAGAAAGTGGTGTGGTGAGATTGCTCCAAATTACTTCATCTTGTGAATTTTCTTTTCTAAGTTGGTTGTGCACTTGTGATCCAGATCATCTTCAAAAATTATTTTATCAGCTTAGGAGAGACTCCCTTAACATCCCCTTGCAAGTCAAGCTACATCAAACAAATAGTGAGACTTGACCGAAGTTGTGAAAAGTGAGCTAAAGACAAAGCTTTGTAAAAATGTCAACTAATTGATCTTTATTAGAAACAAATGAAACTTGAAGGGATTGGCTGCCACATGCTCCCGAACAAAGTGGTAATCCAATTCTACGCATTTAGTACGTGAGTGTAACTTGGAAATAGTCGAAAGATATGTGGCATCTAAGTTATCACACCACAAGGTAGGTGAATTAGGGAGAAAAATCCCCAAGTTCTTGAATGATGGATTGTAACCAAAGTATTTCACAATTTGTGTTTGCCACAGCCTTGTACTCTTCTTTAGTGGAAGACCAAGTAGTTGTTAGTTGTTTCTTAGATCCCCAAGAGAAAATATGCTTACTAAAATAAATGGAAAATCCACCAGTAAACTTACGATCATCAAGGCAACCTGTCCAATCAGCATCGAAGAAGGCGGACAATTGGATGGGTGAAAAGGAAGAAAAGAATAGACCATAATTTTTGGTGAGATTATGATAAAATGCAAATGCGTTTGACAGCTTGCCAATGTTGTTGTCTAGGATAATGCATAAATTGACACTCTTTTATTTACTGCAAATGAAATGTTAGGATGGATAAAAACGAGGTACTGAAGACTTCCGACTACACTACGGTAAATATAAGGATCTTCAAAAGAAGGCCAATCTAAAACTGTGAGTTTTATAAAAGCAAATAAGGGAGTAGACACTGGTTTGGACTAATGTATCTTAGTACGAACTAGTAAATCCAAAATATATTTGGACTGTGACAAGGAAAGATTTGAGGGATATTGGGATACCTCAATACCCAAAATATAATGAAGAGAACCTAGATCTTTAACAAGGAAAAATGAACTCAAAGCAGAAATGAGCTCGGGAATCATTACTGAGTTAGAGTTAGAGTTAGACACAACATTATTATCTACATAATGTAATATGAGTTATTATGAATATGAGTTATTATGAAGAATAAACAAAAAGGTATCTGATAGAGAACTATGAAACTCAAGCGATAACAATCGATTTGTGAGTTTGGCAAACCAAGCCCTAGGTTCTTGCTTTAACCTATAGATCGATTTTTTCAACTTACATATATGATGAAGGAAATCCGGATTCATAAAATTAGGAGGTTGCTGCATGTAAACGTCTTCCTTGAGATCCCCGTGCAAAAAGGTGTTCTAAATTTCCAACTGGTGGAACGGCCACCTTCAAGACACAGAAAAGAAACCAGTAATCAAATAGTGATAGACTTGATGATCAGACTGAAGGTCTTAGAATAGTCAAGGCCAGGCAACTAATGATACCCTTTGGCCACAAGGCAGGCCTTGTAGTACTCAAGGGTGCCATCTGCTCGACGCTTTGACTTGAGAACCCACTTAGACTTCAAAACATTATAGGTAGAAGCACAAGAATAAGATTTCAAGTATTGTTGTGTAGTAAAGCTTTAAACTCGAGAGACATGGCTGCACGCCACTCCAAAAATCAAGAGGCTTCTATGTAACATGAGGGCTCCTTTGGAACAGCGGCGATAGAGTCAATGAGGGAGAGAAGGGGCTTTGATGGGGGGGACCTGTGACGCCCCCAAATTCTCCTTAAAATAAACACGGGAATCGAGGCGTCGGGATGCTGACAATACGGGTTACGCACCTCCAACGTCAAGTGCTAAGTGTGTGAACACGTGACATGCATAAAATAAAATTCGCAGCGGATAATAAAGTCATTATCTAAGTACCAGAATTTTTAGAATTATTTTACAAACTAGTTTAACATAAATTCTTCAACAGAAGATTTAATATAGTCATCCGAAAGATAAATCATAAAAATACGTATTTATAAAAAGGGAAAAACAATTTCCCAAGATGATAATTTTATAATCAGAATACTTCAACAACGGAGTTGCCTCCTTAGGCTCAGCCTCCACAAAAATTTGCATCCAAAAGCTACGGCGCCAGAAATGGCATCGTAGGTAAGTATAACTCAAATAAACCAAAAGACAAAAATACATTCATGCAACAACACTACACATGAACAGGACACAGTATGCCTAAAGCTTAAAATCATCTTTCTCAAAACAAATACAATAACTACACACGCCAAAATCTCAATTTGGCCCAAATAAAACTCTAATAAAATCATCCATCATTTTTCCGGAAAATGATGTCCATAAATCCATTAAAATCACAACCATTTTCCAAGAAAATGGTCTATGTAAAACTAATAAATACGACCCGCCACTTTCCCAGAAAATGGCCTAAATACCCATTTTATTAACCGTATGCACCATGATCTCCCTTAGGGACCATCTGCACACCCTGACTTTCATCATCACACCGAAGGTAACAACCACGCATGGGACTTCGGAACGGGTGATGCCTAGCTAACCGCGCCCAGCACGTACCATGACCAGGCATCCCCTAGCTCCCGCTAGCAGAGGAGTCACGGAGTCGACACGAGAGCGTTACCATCTCGTCTGATCCCGTCGTCGCCCGGCGACGACCCAGGGGACATCACTCAATATATTTCGCTCCTGAGTAGCTAGAGGAGCTCCACTGGGATAATGCCCCATCCCGGCTTGGGGTCGTGATACACACGCACCCGAAACCATAAACACGTGAAAACCCAATTTCCATTTCTAATACATGAATATCCGAAATCATGCAAAAATTCAATTTCCAAATATTTTCATGAACATGCGCGTAAATACATAATGCAGACGACCATGCATCAAATAGCCAACAACTGATAATTTTCATCAATGACCAAACAAAATATTTGTTGATGCCAAAAATATATTTAAATCTTAAAATTTATTTAGAAAATACTTACAGCGGGTAAAAGCGTAAATCCTTGAGCAACCGCCAATCCACAGCGTTCGTAGCGATCACTTGTATGTTAGGCTACAGTGCTCGGTTTGACACCAAAATTTAGGGAGATACTCATTGAAGGGTGGGGAATCTCATGAAGGTGGTGGTGTGGCGGCACAACCATCAGAAGGTAGCGGATCGGGCTCCAAAAGAGTAGAAACCCATTTTAGGCTTTGGGGTTGTACCGGGAAGGTGAGGCAGTGGTTGAGGAAACTAAGTTAAGGGGATGATTGGCTGGGTATGGGAGTGGTTTGGTGGCGGAGGTGAGATGCACGACGGCCAGACGGCGGCGCGGCCAAGAACAAGCTATATGAAGACCCATTTCGGGTGGATAAGCAAACGGCGGAGATGGGTGGCTTTGGGCGGTAGGTTATGCTCGTAGGTAGGTCGTCGGTGCCAAGGGGTGGCTGGCGGTAGCCGAAAAATGCAAAGGAATGCAAAGTACCCATTTCGGGTTTATGGCCGTGGAGGGGCGGTGGGATGGTTGTGGAGCACACTGACGGTACCACTGGACTTGCCGGCGGGTGGGGAAGGTCGTGAGCTGGGCGGTGTTGCCGGAGGAAGGCCGACGGCGGTGTTGCGGGGAGAGGAAGAAACGGACGAGATGAAACCCCCGCCGAGGGGGGGGAGGGGCTCGCGGCCTGGGAAGCAGGGGAGGAAAAGAAAAAGGGAAGAAAAGAAAAGAAAAAGGAAAAGAGAAAAAGAGAAAAGAAGAAAAAATAGGACTACTAGAAAAAGTACAATAAATTAAATAAAAGTCGATTAAAATACTACAATTCAATATCAATAAAATAAGATATTTAGAATCCAAGAATAAACTAATTTAATTTAAAGAACAATTTAATCATAGAACACTAATTATTATTAAGAAAGCACATCAAATAAAATCACATAATAAAATAAAGGAATTTAATTCCAATTATTAAAATAATTAACTCACATTAAAATTAATAAAAAAAGTAACGTAACTCAATATTTAATTATAAGAACAACATAAAACTAATATTAACTAATCAATGGATCAAATAATATCTTAAACAAATAAAACATGACTAATAATATTATTAAAATAAATTAAAATAATTAACATCGAGAATAAAATAAAGTGTAAAAATACACGTAAATCTGAGATCTCACATTCTTCCCCCCTTAAAAAGAATTTCGTCTCCGAAATTCGCTCAGCTGCAATTAATAAAAACTCCATTGCTCACTTACCACACATCTCAACACTCACTCCAAGTATTACACAATCATCTATTTTCCTCAAACCCAAATGAATGTTATCCCTTCATAAACGTATAGTCTCCAAATATCATTCCATCTCTAGGACTCGTAAGGTGACAATGTAATCCGAAATCTTCATAGGTACACAGACTTTAGTACAATCTCGTAAAATTTTAATGTTCACTAACTCCATACAATAATTTGTGTCACCCTAAAGTAACTCCCAAGTTTATCTTCCCCACTTAACCAACAATAAGTTTAAGTTACTCAACCAAAAGATAAATCTCCACTTACAAGTATTATTCCAAAATTTCAAGTCACCACTAATTCCTAAAAACCAGCACAAAACTTAAACATCCAACTAAATCGCAAGATATCACGCTTTCGCGCGTACTCTGATAACTCGCTAAATGCATAAAAATTTAAGTTTTCAAAAATTATCACTATTAGTGAAAATTGGCTCAACACCTATTAACAAGAAATCTTATACCACTCTTCCAAATCCTAAAATTTCAATATCTCATAATTTTGATTATACCACTATGGTTGATACCTAAACTCCAAAGTATATCACAAAAAAAAACTCATATCACTCTGCTCAACTTAATTAGCATGATAACCATAATACATATAGCTTTCCCAACCAGACTTTCAATACTCATGAGATGAAATAATCTCAAATATTTTAATTCCTATGCGACCTTAAGTCAAAACTAATTCCTTAAGATATCTCGACAAATGTTGATAACTATTAAATTCTCCAAATATCATACTTAAATTATCCACTTTAAACAATTCGCCCAGAAGCCTAAAATTTAAATCTCTTAAATTTATTTTCATTACATCAATTCAACCCTATTACTTAACAAAACAACTTCCATCAAGTCAAACACAAATCAAAGACAAGTACTCTCCAAAAATTTACGCACATAATTATTATACATCAATCTCTAAGCATCCACAAACAACATCAAAACTTCACCAAAGAAATAATTGATCGCCTACTATCATAAGCATTACTAAAACAAATTCTATAACAATAAATCAATGAGCAACAATTTCACACTCACAAGAAGAGTTTACTTAAAATACAATTTCAACAATCTCCCAGAAATAAAATTAGAACTTAGAAACTCTAGCACTCAGTGAGACCCAGCTAATACATATAAACAGCATGGAAAATATCAACAAAGAAAACACAATTATATAAATACCAATAACTTATCAAAACATGTCCGTCTCGCAAATATATAATAATATACCCAAACACTAAATAAAATTCAAGCAATTCACATAAATATTATATAAAAACACAGCGGAAAAAAAAATCTAATAAACAAATAAATAAAAGCTATTAATTTAAGAAAACAAGACCACCTTCTTTGGTAACCACAAATCACCAAAAGTTTTTATTAAATAAACAAGGAGATTGAATTAAATCAGAACAGCAAATAAAATAATAAATAAAGTTTTGAAATTCTCCACAAAACCCAACTCTTAAAAAGATTTATTGTAGAAATCTCTAGAACTTAAAACCTTTGAAAGAAATGAACCATAATAAAATAATTAAATAGATAAATTAATTAATAAATGAATACCAACAAGTCGCCAAACAAATCCACTTGTCAAAATAAATAGATAAACTTTTAAAATAAAACAAACGGAAAGGTGAAGAGATAATAAATTGAAAAACTTACCTCAAAGCATATGCCTAAAAAAAGAAAGCATAGCAGCGATTCATTTTAAATTTTTGTCTAAATAAATTTCAAACTTTTAGAAATATATAATAGACAAAAGCCATAATTAAAATAAAAAGATAATAAATAAAACTCAAAACTATTTTGTAAGAAACCTATGAACTAAAATTAAAATCCAATCCTGATAATAATTGAATAAAAGTTTAAGAAAACAAAATAACCCACAACAAAAGAAATAAACTTTAAAATAAGAAATTCCATAACACAATTATTTAAAATATCAGATTCAATAAAAAGGTTGATTTAAAATAATAATCTAATCCAAAATATCCAAATTCCAATTTAAACAAAAACAAAGGCATACATATAAAATAAATAATTAAATAAATGCTCAACAACTTAACTAAATAAAATCTACTAACTAAAATCTTAACTACTACTCTATTACAATATAGAACAAATATTAAAATGAAATACAACAAAGCCAACAAACCATTCAAAACTAAATTAATTATGAAAATAAATAAACAACATGCACATTAAAATAAAAAGCACAACACAACGAAATAAATATCGATAATCTTACTATATAAATTTGTAGGAAAAACTTAGAGAACAAATAGAATAATAAAATAAAATAAAATAGTCAAATAATAAAACAAATAAATTTTTAAAACAACAAACTTTTCTGGTACTGTCCCTAGGTAATGTGCGGATTTACCCAGAGCCGAACTGCTCTGATACCACCTGTGACGCCCCCAAATTTCACTTAAAATAAACACGAGAATCGAGGCGTCCGGATGCTGACAACACGGGTTACGCACCCCCAACGTCAAGTGTTAAGTGTGTGAACACGTGACATGCATAAAATAAAAGTCGCAGCGGATAATAAAGTCATTATCTAAGTACCAGAATTTTTAGAATTATTTTACAAACTAGTTCAACATAAATTCTCCAACAAGAGATTTAATACAGTCATCCAAAAGATAAATCATAAAAATACATATTTATAAAAAGGGAAAAACAATTTCCTAAAATAATAATTTTATAATCAGAATACTTCAACAGCGGAGTCGCCTCTTCAGGCTCAGCCTCCATAAAAATCTGCATCTAAAAGCTACGACGACAAAAATGACATCGTAGGTAAGTATAACCCAAACAAACCAAAAGACAGAAATACATTCATGCAACAACACTACGCATGTACAAGACACAGTATGCATGAAGTTTAAAATCATCTTTCTCAAAACAAATACAATAACCACACGCCAAAATCCCAATTTGGCCCAAATAAAACTCTAATAAAATCATCCATCATTTTCCCAGAAAATGATGTCCATAAATCCATTAAAACCACAACCATTTTTTCAAAAAATGGTCCACGTAAAACCAATAAATACAACCTGCCACTTTCCCAGAAAATGGCCTAAACATCCATTTTATTAACCGTATGCACCATGATCTCCCCTAGGGGTCATCCACACACCCTAACTTTCATCATCACACCGAAGGTAACGACCATGTATATGACTTCGAAACGGGCGATGCCTAGCTAACCGCACCCAGCACGTACCATGACCAGGCATCCCCTAACTCCCGCCAGCAGAGGAGCCACGGAGTCGGCACGAGAGCGTTACCATCCCGTCGTTGCCCGACGATGACCCAGGAGAAATCACTCAGTATATTCCGCTCCCGAGTGACTAGAGGAACTCCACCAGGATAATGCCCCATCCCGACTTGAGGTTGTGATACACACACACCCGAAACAATAAACACATGAAAACCCAGTTTCCATTTCTAACACATGAATATCCGAAATCATGCAAAAATCCAATTTCCAAATATTTTCATGAACATGCGCGTAAATACACAATGCAGACGACCATGCATCAAATAGTCAACAACTGATAATTTTCATCAATGACCAAACACAATATCTATTGATGTCAAAAATATATTTAAATTTTAAAATTTATTTGGAAAATACTTACAGCGGGTAAAAGCGTAAATCCTTGAGCAACCGCCAATCCACAGCGTTCGTAGCGGTCACTTGTACGTTAGGCTATAGTACTCAATTTGACCCCAAAATTTAGGGAGATACTCATTGAAGGGTGGAGAATCTCATGGAGGTGGTGGTGTGGCGGCACAACCACCGGAAGGTAGCAGATCGGGCTTCAAAAAGGTGGAAACCCATTTTCAGGTTTGGGGTTGCACCGGGAAGGTGAGGCAGTGGTTGGAGAAACTGAGTGGCTGGGGTAGGGGAGTGGTTTGGTGGCGGAGGTGAGATGCACGGTGGCCAGACGGCGGCGCGGCGAAGAACAAGCTATTTGAAGACTCATTTCGGGTGGAGGAGCAAAGGGAGGAGATGGGTGGCTTTGGGCGGTGGGTTATGCTCGCCGGAGGGTGGAGAGGTTGCTGGTAGGTCGCCGGTGCCAAGGGGTAGCCGGCGGTGGCTGGAAAATGCAAGGGAAGGCAAAATACCCATTTCGGGTTTGTGGCCGTGGAGGGGTGGTGGGATGGTCGTGGAGCACACCGACGGTACCACTAGACTAGCCGGCGGGTGGGGAAGATCGTGGGCTGGGTGATGTTGTCGGAGGAAGGCCGACGGCGGCACTGCGGGGAGAGGAAGAAACGGACGAGATGAAACCCTGAAGGGGGGGTCGTGGCTTGGGAAGCAGGGGAGCAAAAGAAAAAGGGAAGAAAAGAAAAGAAAAAGGAAAAGAGAAAAAGAAAAAGAAGAAAAAATAGGACTACTAGAAAAAGTACAATAAATTAAATTAAATCCGATTAAAAATACTACAATTCAATATCAATAAAATAAGATATTTAAAGTCCAAGAATAAACTAATTTAATTTAAAGAACAATGTAATTATAAAACACTAATTATTATTAAGGAAGCACGTCAAATAAAATCACATAATAAAGTAAAAGAATTTAATTCCAATTATTAAAATAATTAACTCACATTAAAATTAATAAGAAAACCAACGTAACTCAATATTTAATTATAAGAACAACATAAAACTAATATTAACTAATCAATGGATCAAATAAATATCTTAAACAAATAAAACACGACTAATAATATTATTAAAATAAATTAAAATAATTAACACCGAGAATAAAATAAAGTGTAAAAATACACGTAAATCTGAGATCTCACAGAACCAATCTAGTAGATGGCCATGGAATTGTTACGTCATTTTGAATGAAGGGCCGATGTATATTATGTTGAGCACTGGTAACCATGGAGTGTCGAGTTGGAGAAGACAAGGAAGGAGCCATAGGTTGTGAAGATAAGGGCAGTGGAGAGGAAAGAGAAGGATTATGATTAGGGTTTGATGAAATGGGTAAGTGGGAGGAAGTCGTGTTGTGCGAATGGGATATGGATGATGACATGGGTTGGAAGTTATGTGGGCTTTGTGAGGTAAGGAGTGGACTTGAGACGTGGTTGTGAAACTCAGGGCTAGAAGCTATAGAAATTGGTGGAGGCATGGTAAGAGGCCGAGACGTAAGATAGTAAAGATTGAGAGAAGTGGGCCCAAGCGTAGGATATGGACTTGATATTAGAACAGGACATGGACTCGGGAGAAAAGAAATTGGGACTCATCAAATTTAGCAGCCCTAGATATATAAATACAGCCTGATGGTAAATGTAGATAGGAATATCTTTTATGATCCGGGCTATACCCCATGAAAACTCAAAGTTGAAGAACAATAACCATTTTGTGTTTATTAAAAGGGTTGAAGATTCAGCCAACACGTTGTACCAAAAACACACAGAAATTTATAATCAGGAGAAATATGAAAGAGACATTCATAGGGAGATTTGTTATTAAGAATGGGTATTGGCATGCGGTTAATAAGAAAAACATCTGTTTGAAAACTTCAGACTAGTATTTTTGTAGAATGGATGCATGGGCAAGGAGCCCAAGCCCTCTCTCAACTATATGGTGATGATGTCGCTCTATACTGCCATTTTATTCATGTGAATAAGGGCATGTGAGACTATGTGTAATGCCGAGAGACTAAAGAGTGGCATGAAAAGGGCGAAATTCACTTCCCACATCCGATTGAACATAGATGATATTCATGGAAAAATTTTTAGTGACATAACACAAAAGGCTAAAAATATAGAAGAGATATTGGACTTAGATTGTATATACTTTGAAAAGTCATCTACAATGAAAAAATAAAAATGAAAACTGTTTAAGGAGAGCACGAGTGAAGGTCCCCAAATATCTAGAAACAAAAGTTGAAATGGCTTATGTGATCTAGATGGTGAAGATGGATGAGATAGAGCATGTGCTTTAGCCTGTGAACACGCAGAACATACTTGATTAATAATCTTGTTATGTACTGGAAGCTGAATCTGATGAAAAGTAAAAGAAGTGACTCTGGGTGATGGATGGCCATGCCAAGTTTGGGCCAAAACACGTTCACCAAGGAAAATTTATGGAGGAGAGAGAATGGTGGTGGAAAAAGCATATGGACTTAGATGCTAGTAAGAGGACATACAAATCATATTTAACGTAACCCTGAAAAAGCGATTCCCGAGTTTTACAAATCCTTCACAAAGAAACAAGAAGAGTGAAACTCAAAAAACCCAAAATTATCAAGACAAAATTGACATACATAAAGTGGCTTTTTGGTAATTAAAGGAACGTGTAAAAGTTATTAAGAATGTAGTTACCAAAAGGAGAATTAAACTATGCAGAGCCAGTATGTTGGATGGGAAGAATCGATCCATTGCCAATGCTACCTTGTTCAGGATCGTGATAAGGCGTAAACTCTAGATTTAAATTTGCAAAATTAGTTGTAAAGTGGTTAGTGGCCGTAGTATCAGGAAACCAAGTGTTTGAGGGTAGAAAGGGCATTTGGAATAGCAGTAAAGTTTGCTGGGACAAAGGGAGGTGAGGGAGACTGATAGGCATGGTCATAAAAAAAAAAAAAAAACTTTATAGTCGTATGACCGTCCTTTTGGCAGAGTTGACAAATTGGACAATTTGAAGAAGGGCCAACTAAGTATTGAGGGGGAGGATTCATGTGATGACCATGGCCATTGTCACAAGCACGACATCCAGCACGAAATCGACCTTGGGAAGAAGTGTTTGAAGGATCATGGGATCGCACAGTAGCATGAGCTACTAAAGTGCTACCCAAAAGGAGATTAGCGGTCTGATGAGCTAGTCTTAACTCATGATTCAAGAGATAACTGAGGATTTGGTGAAAGGATAAAGGTTCAGAATGTCTTATAATAGATGTGACAATGGACTCATATTTAGTGCCCAAACCAATAAGAAGATAGGAGGTAAATTGAGAGGAAGAGAAGGGCTGACCGACAGTACTCAAAGAGGCAGAAAGAACTTTTGCTCGATGGTAGTAGTTTGTGATGTTTTCAGACCCCTTTTTTAGAGAAGCTAACTGATATTGAGCAGCGTAGAGAGTGTGAAGAGAAGACCAAATTTCACTCGAATGAGTACATTTGAGAACCTAGTCTAAGACAGTACGGGACAGAGACGCATTGAGGGTGGAGACGATTAGTTGATCTTGGAGAGACCAGCTATGATGGTCTATTCTTGAGAATAAGGGGAGGTGGCCGTGGGATGGAACCATGAACATACCCAAACAACTGATTCCCTTTGAGGAATGGAACCATCTAAGCTTTCCACAACAAATAGTTGTTTGTGGACAGCTTGGTAATTATGAAGTGAGACGTGGAGTTAATGATGGAGAAAGATGGTAGTGGGGGATGGGTGACCAACGAGTTGAAGAGAGGGGAGGTATCAAGAGACTCCATGAATAGAAAGGAAAAAATATAGAAAAACAAGAGAGGATGAACACAATAGGCATTGGCCTTACCAAGCTCTAGATACCATTAAGAATTAAAGAATAAAATAGTGCAAATTTGTCGTTTGACAAAATGCCAAGATGAATATCCCTCTCATTCATAGAATAGTATTTTCAGTATTTCTGGCTTTCTTACATTCCAATCAGATAGTTTACATATTTATACACAGAATAAATAACAAACCTAAGGAAAGAATTGGTGCGAGTTTATGAGCATTTGTCAGAACCAAATATTTTAGAGTACTTTGCATGTGCTATGTTGGTTGTGCGCCTGTGATCCAAATCATCTTCAAAAAATGTTTTATCAATTGAGGAGGTGGCATGGCTATGCTCTAAGTCAGCAAGAGATCAGACTGCCTTAACAATTTATTGATTGTTAAGTCCTTAACATGCACCAATGAATTTAGCGATTGGTTCTCCAAGAACAAACTAGTGGTCAAAAGATTAACAAGGTTTTGATTTGTTCGCTCCTAATATTGTTTTTTCTCTTACAAGAAAAGATTACGCATGGTTTTGCTAGTTCTTAATTACGAGAACATTAATGCTTAATTAAGTTCCTACCAAAAACCGTGCATCATTAAGCTTAAAATTAGGTAAATTATATATGTGACAGCCATAATTTATAAATTAAAGAATGGAAATTAAGTCATTAAGCGACATTTTGAGTGCTTTAGGAGATCTGACACAGTTAGGGTTGCAAACGATCTGATCAAAGACGAGTTCGAGCCGAATCGAGTTGAACTAGACTCAAATAACTCGAGTTTGAGTTCGAGTCGAGCTGAGAATTTATCGAGTCAAGTCGAATTCGAGTCAATAAAAGATGAATTCGAGCCGAATCGAGTTATTTATCGATATTTGTTTTTACTCTCTAACGATCTGCATGAATCGAGCCGAATTTAGTCGAGTAATTACTTGAGTTTCTTACTCTTTATAAATATTTGACTCAATATTTTTTTGTGAACTTAATACATTGTTATTGTAAAGAAACAAAATAAGTTACTTCTACATAAAGTAACAAAATATATTATTTATACAAAGTATTAAAAATAATATATATAACACATAAAATATATATAATAAAAGAATATATGTAAGAATATATGCAAGATTATATATATATAAAAATATTACGAGTATTGTTACGAGCCCAAAACGAGTTGAGTCGAGTTTATACAAATTTTGTTCACGAACACAAACCGAGTCGAGTCGAGATTATATGAGTTTAGCTCGTTTAATATTCGAACCAATATTAGTAGTCACGAACAACTCATTTATTAAATAAATCGAGTTTGAATCGAGTTTATACGAATTGGCCTCAAATTGTTTACGAACAGCTCTGTTCGTTTGCAGTCCTAGACACAGTTCGTACCATATTAAAATCCCCCCTCATATTATAAAAATAAAATAAAAAATTGCCCCCCAAATATTTTACTAAAATTATCCCCTTAAATTTTTAAATTCATCTAGTTCCATTTTAACTTTTAAATTCACTAACACCCAAAATTTTACTGAATTATCCCCTCAAATCCCAATATTTTTTCTTCTCTTTCTTCTTCTTCTTCAACGGCTAGTTTGCTAGTCTATTTTATTTATTTATTTATTTATTTATAAGCACTATTCTTGCCTATTGAACTCAATATTTTGATTGATGTTGGATTTTTTGTTAATTGTGAGATATTTTTTAATTGCTAACTTGCTTATTTGTTACTTTGAATTAATTATAAATTTATATGATTGTTAAAATTGATTGATTATACTCCCTAATCTCACTCTAATTTGATTATAAATTTATATATAATCACGTGCAAAAAAATACACATTATTTATATTTACACATATTATACACTTTGTCAATCACCCCCAAATATCAAATCTTAATTCCACCCCACTTTGAGAAAGGTCATAAAACATAAATCGAAGCAACCCCCAAATTATATTAAAGTGCTTATTCAAATTATATATGAGGTAAACATGCACGCACGGATTTTAGGCCTAAAAAACTGCGTCACCAGTTGCATGATTAGTACGTATATTGTACTTTGATTACTATGTTGATCTAGTCTAAACTAGCAGCTTATACATACGCTCGTTTGTAAATGTTTATTTTTTTATGGTATATGAATTATTTCGATGATCGACAACGTATATTAATCTTAGATAAATTATATAATATATGATAGATATCGCCCTTTTTGGTTGTTCTTTCTGATCTTAACCCAAGAAGCCTTTCCAAGGATGCACTCAATGTGTATTAATTACACCGATTAGCACGTGCAATATTTTCCTTTTTGATCGGCATGAATCATTCTGCAGATTCTTGGTGTTGAAAAATGTAACACACAATCATTTCACAAAATCCTTATCGACGATCCCCACGCAGTGAAAAGGTTTATATAATCAAGTGTTAAAATATATAAAACCTTAGAAGGAAAAAACCTCATTACAAAGACATGATCGATATTATAGAAAAAACAATTGATATAGGATATTATATATATATATATATATATATACAGACAAGGTCGACGCAGCCATGCAAGATTATAAGTTTGGAGGGGCCTTTTGGTGAAGAATAAACAGTTGAATTGAGATTTATAGGAATAGTTTTAACAGTGAAAAAAAAAATGTAAAAAATAAGAAAGAAATAGATTAATTTTAAATTTCTATTTTTCCAAATATACTTTTTTTTTATGCTAGAGAATTAACATCTTCAAGACAGGGCTCTTCAAACCCACTCCTGTAAAATAAATCTCAATTTCATACACCACACCCTAAAAAATTTTCTAATATTTTTTCATAAATACTGGTAAATTTATATAACATCTGGTTTTTTCATATATTGCAAATCAAATGTGAGGTTGAACTTTGGAAACTGTCTATATATAGGAATTATAAGAAAGATGTAACATATATAAACCATAAACTAAATTTTGTATTTCACTGAATAATGTATATCAGCAAAATATTATACAGTCAAAAAGCTTTTAATTAGTCACGTCGCATGAATTACATATTATAATATACCACATATATATATAGCTAGCTATCCAATGAAAGTGGCCAAGTGGGGATTTTTTAAAATATATTTCACCCAGATAATCACAAGTTTTCAAAAAGAAATAATATATACTAATTTCTTTTTTGAAATAAAACAAAAAAGGGGATAAAAACTAGCTATTTTAAATATTTTCTTTTACATCCCCACGCCCCCCTTGCCCCCTCGCCCTTCCCCTTGTCACTATATATACACAGGTATAAATATATGTATCATATATATATATATATATATATATATAAGGACAATGCTAGGGCGCACATTATGAAATTATGTGCATCCCAAATATTCACACTAGTGCAGAGTTTTTTTTTTTCTTTAAGCATTTTTAAACATCCTTAACCGTTAAGAAAAAACAAAATATAAAAATATAGGAGTAGGCCGCGCATTTGGTGGGTATATTTAGAAATTATACTATCATTTAATCCTATATATATAAATATATATATATATATACCGTATAGTGTACTCTCAACTCATTTCTATTCGACGGTAATAACATGATATTTATCCATCCATTCTCAAATTTGTACGTGATTTTAAAAACTAAAATTGACGGATTTAAATGGGGTATTTTGAAATTAATCAGCTCGCTGATTACATATATATAATGAGTTTCATTTTCTTATGAAAATGTACAGCTCATCACATGTTCATTTAGATGAGAAATTGAACTGATCTATCATATATATATATATATATATATTGATCAGTCCAATTAGGGTCCCAGATAACGCACGCGCAAACACCCATTTCAAGATTCTGAAGAAAGAAAGAGTTCACATCAAGGGGAATTCAGGATAAAATGTGAAGCAAAGGTCGGTGGGTCTTGCTGATCATCTGGAGTACCGACCAGGCTGTATATAATATAATATAATATATAGAATTGACTTCTTTTTTTCTTTCTTTATTTTTTATTTTTTAAATGGATGACAGCGAGAAATTAAGAAAGCTGCTTGCTTGCAAAATGCTGGCCAACACTACTCATGATCATGATCATGAGCAGCAGCATAATCCTCCCGCAGGCACCATCTTGTTACTATTTTCAAGATACTGGCCAGTAGTTTTAAGCCCCACTCCCCCAAGAAAAATCTCTAAAATATGGTAAGCATTTGTTGCTAATTCTTCCATATTGAAAGTAGCTTGATCAGCTACCAATTATCTTCATTATTCCAGTACCTTAAAACTATCAATCTTTCCTATTTTAATTAAATGAATAAACAATCATATTTTACAAACAAATTAATTAGGAGATTATTTATGATCATCTAGAAGGATATAGAACAATTAATTAGATGGTAAACTTTTATATATAGTGAGAAAAGTTCTTAATTCCCCTCTTGGGATCTCAACACTAAAAAAAATAAATATACCTATCATGGTATCCCCACAGTCAAGCAGCACGAAGAGCTAGGAATTAGCTAGGTGTGAACATATTAAGCAGAAAAAGGGTTTTGAGTTGGGTTCATCTCCAACAAATTTAAAGTAAAAGCTTTCAAGTGATCCACATAAGATATTGATCCCACTTAAGGCTACAAAGGAGGGGCAAAAACATTCCTAGGTCCAGCTATAAAGTTAATTAAGATCATGTTTGATCAATCATTGTTGTGTTTCCCTGGTGGGTTTTTCGTGTTGCTAAACATGCAAACCATAGGTTGGCAGGCTTTATCGGATAGCCCATCTTTTCCTAATTAGAATAACATGTTTAATTGAAAGGCCATCATGCATGGTAAATAGATCTGATGGGGAAAATAAAAGTGATGCTACATACTTATGTGTTTATGAGAAGATTTCATAAAATATAATAATTTTGTGTGACATATTAGATCTAATATATAATAAAAATAAATTTACAAACCGACGTATTACATCAAATCATATCAATTTATGAATTTAGTTACAATTCTGTAATATTCCTTTGTAATTAAAGTATTTTTTAATTTTAATATATTTGAAAATTTAGATATTGTAACACCCCCTTCTCGTAGGATATTGAGTGTCACGTGGTTTTTCTAAAACTGTTAATCCGGCATAAGATTCTTGATTTTAATAATAAAATAAATAACATCTACTCCAAAGAAATGAAATTTGAACAGAACATGTTTTTTTTTTCTAAATAAAAACATTTACTGAAATCACTGAAATTAAATTTGTGTCATAAAAACATTTATTTTTAGAAATGCTGAAAATACAATAACTGCTCAATCTACTCTTGGTCTGCCTGCTCGCACTGGTCATCTTCTTTACCTGGGTGATTTTAAAAACAGGAAATAAACTAAAATAAGTCGATGACTCAATAAGAAGATCTACCACAACGTAAGATAATATTATAAGATATTTTTTTTTATAAAACTTATGCTGAATTCTGAAATATGATTGTACATGTTAATGTTAATGCCATGCATGACTGACTTGACTGACTAACCGACTTAAGTAACTGGTCTGAATTAACTGATGGGTTTGACTGATCTAAACCGACTAACTGAACTGATTTAAATTATCTGATTTGACTGTACTGATTTAGCTGAACTGATCTAACTGAGCTGTTTGGCCAACACACTTACCCTGTGTGTAAGGTTGTGCACCGGCCCCATGTCCCGCTGCAGCAATGGGAGCCGCTGATAGTACTCTAGCGTACTATGGTGGACCACGCTTAAGTTCGTAGTTTGTACATCCACTCTGATCTGATATGCATTGGTATCATGCATCTGAATGGCCATCTAAAATAACTTATTTATTGAACTGATTTAACTGGATAACTGATTAATTACTTTCTGATCTGACTTAATCTTATTCTTGTATTTAAATCAACTTATGAGACTTATGCGACATGAGATGTATAATACATACTAATATAAATAACTAGCTGAATCTGAACGTGATGCTGAATGACATGATCGTGTGCTGTGCTGTGCTAAATAACATGCTTGCATGACGTGAGGGATATTTGAAAAGGACTATCAAAGAACTGGCTTTACTAATAATATAAACTAATATAAGGATCCTAGTTTTGTGATCAAATTCACTTACCTCGTAGCGCTGCTTCCTAAATTCTCCTTCATAGTTCGATGATACTTATACGAAGTTATTAAATCGTCACTAACATTTCTAAAAGTAACGTGCTGAATTATTCTACTGAATTAATACATATCGTGAAGAATAATAATATAATACATATTATACTTCATACAAAAGATATTAAATACTAATATCATAAAATAAAATACTTATAAAATATTTTACATTAAAAATGCTTTAGTAACACAATCAAAGCTATATTCAATAAGTCAGATATTTCTATTTAATTAAAATCTTTTTGTATAAAATAATTAAATAAATATTCTATTTAACATAGAAATCACTGAATACTTTTATTTTAAAATATTTAAATACTAATAACATATTAAAACTTAAAAGATGCTTTGAACTATATTCATGCTCTATCAAAATAAGTTGTGAAAATCTAAATCCTTAAAATAGGTTTACCTTCTTATAATTAGTATAAATACCCAATTTTATAAGAAATCTAATAATTATTAACAACGTTTAAAATATTCTTAACAGATTTATTCAATGTTATAAGAAATCTAATAAACACCAATATCGTATAATTATTAAATCAATAATATCATACGTAGTCTTTCAAATATAATCTAGTAAAAAATATTTATTCATTGGAGTTCAAAAACTATAGCTGAGATTAGTTCACAAAAAGGACTTAATAATACTTAATATCAAAATTCTTATAAATATTTTCTATAGGAAATAAAGCTTAATAAAATTATGGCTTACGTATTTAGTATTAAAATAAAATCTTGTAAACTATTATTATAGTTTAATAATCATTCAAATATACTTGATAAAATAGTTCAAGACTTTTAATATATATTATAATTGTGAAAATCCTGAATTGTGACATTTATATCATTAAAACCAAGCATGTATAAAACATAATACATCGGCCAGTGAAGCTTACGTAAAACAAACACATGAGGGAGAGAAAAAGTAGTGATGCTCACCGAGGGAGAGATGTGACGACGAATCCGGTGGTGGGTGGAGGCCGACGACACCACTGAGTAATCCTAGGCCGTGGCGTGAACCAGAGAGGGGAATAGTTTAGAGATATTCTGCTACCGAAACAGAGAAGGATAGGAACGGTTATTCCGGTGGGGAGGGCTTGCAGGAAGGAGTGGGTGCGACGGGACTTGTCTGGCCGGCGTTTAATGGGTGACGTGAGGGTGGTCCGATGTCCTAGGGTGGCTGGGTGAGGAGGAGACTGTCATGTTACGAGTGGAGGAAAAATCCTCTGTTTTGGTGGTACGAAAACATGGGACACTTATGTGGTGTTTTCGGTGGCTGATCAATGGCAGTAAAGGGAGAGACGAGGAGGTGCTGAGCAACGTGAGTGGAGATGGCTTTGAGGGAGGAGGTGTGGTGGTGAAAGGTGCAAAACGTGGGAATTGCAGCATGTGGCTTGGTTCTATGCAGTGGACTATGAGGGGGTGTTGCACGGCGGCTGGTTTTGCATAGTGGCTTCTCGGCCTGAAGGTGATGCAGGGGCTGTGAGGTGAAAATAGGGTTGTCGACGATTTCTGTGGCAGTGGGTAGTCCGAAGCCCTTAGAGGTAGTCGATGTGGTTGGGAATTCCCCTGGGGTATTTTTATGGTATTGCCGACGGTAAGAAATCCTGTTTGTCGTGTCCTTCAATGGATGGATTCCCTGCGTGGGTTGGTGGCTTCCGCGAGATGGATTGTGGTTTGCATCGATGTGCGGTGTTTGAATGTGGGGAAAAAGCCCCGGTTTGGCTTCGCCTGATCTCGGACTAGTGCAGGTGAGGGGTTTGTTGGCTTTGAGTTCACCGTTTGAACGAGGCTACGTGCATGCATATATATGTAGAGAGAGAGAGAGAGAGAAAAAAAAAACGTGGGAACCCTAGAAGCAAAGAAGGAGAGATGTGCATGGCTGAGACTATGCGCATCAGGAGAAGGCAACGGAACTAATTCAAATTTGAAAATAAAACTTATTGTTTTTGGTTATACGCGAATACATATCCGTGATTGTAGAGATATTTGGAAAAGAAAAGAACGTTAGTGGTAAAGGGATGTACATGAGACGTGCATGGTAAAAATGGTGATAGTGTTCGGAGCATAGTTTTAAAAAAAAAAAAAAGTAGATAATAGGTCTTCTTAAAATAATATAGACATAACTTATCTGATAAAAAACTTTTAACTCAAAACAAATTCTACCTCTTTTATAAAAGAAAATTATTAACAATTATAATTAAAATCTTATCTATAATAAAATTCAAATTTAAAATATAATTATTTATTAATCTCATATAATCCGATCAAAATAATATTACTAGCAATAACATAAGAGAATCTATGATAATATGAAAAAAATCGAAAGATCAAAAGAAAATGTTATATAAGGGAATTGCATAAATAATACATACAATAATTAAATAAATAAATAAGTAAATGACTCTCAAATTTAGGGTCGGGATGTTTCAGATATACAAGTTAATATTTCTTTGTCAAATGAAGTAGAATATGACTAAATTAATTGCATCGATAGCTGAGCTATTCATTTTTATGTATGGGGAAAAAAATTCAAACCCAATTTGACACAAGTCTATTATTTATTATTGCTTTGATTATCTTATTTCTTAATTTTCTCAAAGGCTTCATATATATATGTGCAGCTAGCTAGGGATCAGAACAATATTATAATTCAATGAGCCATCATGCATGCATATATAATCGATTCCTCGAACACTTTTTGGGCTGCGGATGAATTATGGGTTGGGTCAGCCTAGCCCAGAAAGTAATTAAGTAATTAGTTTCTAATTAGAGCTTATAAATCGGATCGATCTTGGCCCAAATAATAAGAAGTTATACAACCAGATCGAGTACTACTCATGTATACATAAATGTCAGATCCATCTCAAATTGTAAAATTCATATGCTAAATAAATAATCTGATCATGATCCTCAGGCTGATCATCATCATCAGGATTAAACCAGAATCTTCAGTCTAGCTAGCTAGCTACCTGAATGACCAATGAAATCTTCTTGCCTAGCTAATTAATTGCTTTCTAATTGAATATCCTCTGTCCTGGTGCTAATATATGGTTTGGATCGAACTGAGCTTTTCTGTCTTGAAAAGTTGCCCATTTCAAGCCAAAATGGTTTCTCCAATCTTCTTGTGTTTCGAAGCGTGAAAGATATAGCTTGAACTTGATGCCCATATGAACGCAAAGCTTTAATATCAATTTGTTTTGGGTGTCAAATTCCTCCCAGTTATTGTATCCACTTGACCGCAACATACTTACCACGTAGAAAACATCCTCCTCCGGTATTACTGCTGACATCTTATCATTCCACCTGTAATAATTCATTAACATGATTTGGCATGTTAATCTTGTACTCACATATATATATATATATATAATTTAAAAAATTTAAACTGATAGGAAGAGACTAGTTTAATTATTTAATATTCATGGATGAAATTAGGTCGAGGCTCCAAAGATTTGAATAACTTAATTCTATAAACTTTATTATCTAACCAGTATTTTTATAATTAAATTGAATACTATATATAATTATGTATTATTAGATGGTAGATTTACAAGTAAAATATAATAAATAGTCTTTAATAATCTGATATTACATCATGAGATAATGAGTACTATTATTCATATATATATATATATATATATATATATATATATGAGTGACGTACTAGGTACTCGATCTCTCTTAATAATAGAGCCTAAAATAATAGTATGACATATATAGCATGCATTAATTATCATTTAATTATATTCCATACAAATATACATATATAAATAGCATTGACTTATAATTATAAAACAAATAGTTTTGTTAATTAGTTTAATGAAAGTATTAAAGACAAACTTACTTGTTTCCGTTCGTTGGGTAAATTAGAATGAGTCCCGCTGGAATGTTTTCTTTAAGAATCATGTGCCCGAAAACAGCAGACTCGAACTCCAAGATACGAGATTTTGGTACAAAGATATTCAACCATGGATGAGGAATATCCCATAGACCTTTCGATCTAAGGGCTTCCTCTTCACGTGCAACTCTATTCAGAAAGTCTACGACTGCTACATCTTTCACGAACTTAAATCCAGGAACAAACCCTAATCCCTTGAGCAAAACTTCCAGTTCCTACATATTTATATATAAATACATACCAAAAAAAAAATTAAATTTAAAATGGCCTGTCGCGCGTCAGATTATAATATTACAAATATTACGTCGATATATATATTGAGCACAAAGTTCTAAGTTCATATATATATATATATGTTCATATATATATATATATATATATATGTCCATGATCGATGATGACGATGTTCTACGCGTTCGTACCTTGTCCACAGTAACTGGTGCAGTTTGATAATCATAGTATTTGGCGACTTCTAGGCAGAAGACGATTCCATGTTTTGTTACGAGAGAAGAAATTCTTGGCTGGTCAGGTTTAGGGTAAAAGGAAAGATCTGGAGGACCTTGATTCAGTAGAAGCGAACCTTCTACATAATCAAATCCATAATTCTTATGTGACGTCCTTGCTCTTACATTATCTGCTGCGATCAAACGTTCTTGGTCATTGGAAAACTGAGTGAAGTTCGTGTATAGTATCCGTAGCCACTTAACCTACAAACAAATTAATATGCATGGCAACCGGCCACGATTTCAAAAACAAAACAAAAAAAAACCAAAAAATAGTTTGATATATAATATACATGCATCATGTGTGACAGCTTGCTCGTGGAATATGTACTATATAATATAGGGTTTTTCTTTACGGCAAGCAATAATATCTACTAGTAGTTTTGGCAAGTACTACCTTAATCCGTGAGTGAATTAAATTGCACAATCATTTATGTATCCCAATACCAATTCAAGCGTGGGATATATATTAATTGGCATTAAGATTGACATTAATACTAAGAACCAATTAAATAAGAGACAATTTAAGTCACAGCACGTCAATTATCTGTTGCATATAATTACTGTTACTGTACGTACGTACCCTTTTTGGAGCTGGTTTTAGAGCAATTCTTGCTCTGGTTATAATCCCAAACTGGCCTAAACCTCCAAGCACAGCATAATATAGCTCCGAATTCACCTTAGCGGAGCAAGTCACAAAATCCCCTTTTCCTGTTTATATATAAAACAAAAAGAAAATTATGCATCATGATGATCAGTACGTAATTAACTCTAACATGAGAAAATCACCGAATCATTAAATCTCATATTATATATACATATATATATATATATATATAAATATTGAAATAAAGGCCGGTCATGAGCCGGCCGCCGGCCGGCCATGTCTTTGAATATAACATATTAATCTAGTTTCTCAACTCAATGGTTTCATAGTTTTCTTGACTAGGATATTCCGGCCTTACACTCCTAACTAATTTAATAAAGTGTTTTTAATCGTGTTGGACTCTATGACTATTAGTTTTTAGTACAACTCATCATATTTTATTCATTGGTTAACTTAGGAATACTGGTCAGTATTCTTGGTTCTTGGGATTTAGTTTGGATATTTAACTGTCGTATTGGTATAACATCCTAATAATAATTTGCTTATATAAGCATTAATATAATTAACGTACTGATCTTGCATCTATCTAGCTAATATATTTCTATTTAAGTTCATGACCATCATCTCAATTATGTAGGAAAACTTGAAAATACAAAAACAAAAAAATTATTGCTAGATATATATAATTTTAAGGTGGGTATATATAAGTCATGCGCTAAAAATTAAATGAAAGTAAGATCCATTATTAAGAAATGAGCTTTTCCATGCTGATCTTAAATCTGATGATCACTTTTTCATGTATCGATCTTTTCACTAATTTTAAATAATTTTTTTAAAAAAAACCACAACATCATTAAAAAAAATACATCTTTCATTACTAATTAAGTAGTAAAAATTAAACCCCCACTATCGGAATTCCTAGTTAATAATTCTCTAAAAAGAATGCACGAGACTTACATACTCTAAAAAACTAAACAAATTAATCATTTTCAAAAGGAAAATATTAGTTTAGCTAGGTTACAATATATATTGCATATATACCTGTGATAACATCCATTTCATGAACATTGCTGATCTGAGGTCCGAAACGAAAAGTTTGCCCACTAATCCCTGCATTGGATAGAGTCCCCCCGACCGTTAGATACAAGTAGTCTGTCCACGAAACCGGTGCAAGTCCATGTTTTAGTGTGGTCTGCAATACGTCTATCCAAAGCTGCTCCCCTCCAACATCAGCGTAAAACCCCAACGACGGACTCTTAGAGATCGATATTCTTGAGCCGGCCGCCTGATCTCTAACATGATCAGAATCATTCAAGGCTGCCATGTTTATCACAACACCGTTGTGAGACATAGCTTGTCCTCGTACGGAATGGCCACGACCTCTTGCGGCTATTTTAATGGGGACAGAACTGTTGTACGCGAATTTAACCAAGGTTGCAATGTCTTTTGCAGAGGTTGGATGAAAGACTGTTGCTGGGATATCATGAACTATATGGCCAAAATCTGTAGAGGCTAGTTTCAGGGTCTCGGGGTCGTTACGAAACTTATCTGCTATGTCTTTGGGTGGGAAAAAGGACGTTGTCCCTTGCTCCGACATCCCGGCCAGAAAGATGATGATCATAATGAAAACGGTCGTCAAATATTTAGGAACTAGGACGAAGTTTTCAGCCATTTTGCAGAGAGAAAAGTGAGAAAACCGGAAGCGGGGAAGAAGAAGAGATATTGAAGATTTGAGGAATAATTGTATGCGGGAATTAGGACGTTGCATGAGCAATTATATAGAGAAATTTTCGGCATCGCTGTTATTATATAGAAAAAAAACAAAAAACACTATACAACCTCCCGGTCCTCCCTAATTATAACCTCCACACGGTACCACAACTTTTTAAAATTTTTTTTTTATTTTATCAATAAATATTTTATATATGAATATTGAATAGAAAATTTTAATTAATTTAAGAAGAATAAACTCAAAAAAAATATTAAAAAATATTAAAAAACTTAATAAATCAAAAAATATGATGTGTAGAAATTAGGAAGGTTGTGTACGTGTATATATATATATATATATATATATATATATATATATATATAAAGAGAAATTCGATCTTTAGCGATTGACACATGCATGAAACAAACCAAACTAGATCAGGTCGGTTAAAATTTTATTTTACGCAAGGACAAGACTTCCGTTTTGAATTAAGATCATGGACAATATTACCTATTATATATACATACATAACATATAGATATATAGATATAGATATATGTATATAATATATAAAGAGAAATCTTTAGCGATTGACATGAAACAAACCAAAGAGGTCGGTTAAAATTTTATTTTACGCAAGGACAAGACTTCCTTTAATTTGAATTAAGATCATGGAGTACTACAATACCTCATTTCCAAAAAAAAAAAAAAACATGGACAATACCTACAATATTCTTATAAATATATAATAAATCATGTTTTTACCCAAACTACGTGCGAAGAGAAATTAACATACATTAATATTCGTCATTAATTATAATAATATAATTCTTTCCCGCATGGTCATATATATTATGTAATTAAGAGTGAGTGAATTATATCTTTATATATAAAGTGGCTATCTAACGGAAAATCTTGTTTTAACGAAAAATCTTATTTTTCTGTTAAAGTTTACATTTTCCATCCATTTTTGTTAAAATAAATATTGCATTTAATGAGAAATATTATTTTAAATACAATCCATTAATTTTATTAATCATCGAAATAATGTTCTTGACATTAAATTTAATTACACCACTTCAATTTTCTATAACGATAAAATTTTCATTTAAAACTTTTTTTTATGTAAAATAAATATAGAATAATAATAATAGTATAGAATGACATAATAATAGTATAGAATATATAACAATATATATAAATAAATCATTCATAACAATATCACAATGCAATCATCACTTAGAGATGTTAATTTATACATTAGAGAGTTTAATTTTATTCATAAAAATTTATTCCTATTATATGATTAATAATTTCATTCTTTAAAAATTATTTTATAATTTTAAAATGAATGTATTATTTATTTATTTTTTGAGATGATAAATATATGGTATATACAATTAACTATAATTATATTAAATTCGTAATAATAGACAATAAATATAATTAATATATTATATATGTTTGATATTTAATTGAAATATATATGATATAATAAATTTACATATTTAAGATTAAAATTTCATGTTATAAATTATAATATAACATTCTTATATATAAATTATAAACTACATAATTTTTTTTTAAAATTATATTATTTCTTAAAAATAATCACATAACTAAAAAAACTGTGGATGATTAAAGTTTATGTAGATTTAGAAAAACTCAAAGACTAAAAACATAGGTATTTTAATGTCTTCTTTTTTGAGGCTGTGCAAAATGATGCAAATATTAGATCATCGTCTTATAATTATAAAAATATAATATTTTTAACGAATCTTTTATTAAAGTTTCAATCAAAATTATCTCAAATAAATTTGATAAAACCATAGGTTATGTTTATTTATGAGACTATCTTATTGTTTTTATTAATACTTTTTTTTTATAATATATGAAAACATGTAATTATTTATCATTCATTTAATTATGAATAATCTTCTAATTTTTATTAGAAATTAAACTAGATAAACGTGTTTTGAACATTACTTTTATCTAGTATATATATATAAGGTATGAATTATCAGTGTTTCCAATTAAATGATCAGCATCTAGTACTGGTCTTTCCTTCTCAATACATACTAATTAATTTGGTAATTAATATTTTGTTGTTTTCTAAACTGTTTTGGGATTTCCAAATTAATTTATTAATGGGACATTAATTTAATAATAATAATATTCGTTGTGATACAGCTTATAATAATATCATTTTTATATATTCAAATAATATAATAAATACCGACGTGATGATATCAAATAATTAATTAATATATATTTAGTCACAACAAATGTTAATTTTTTAAGAGAGCCACCCACGCTTGTTAATTAATTTGACATGATTTGACTTTCCGAAACCCTATATATTTATAATGCTTTTGACTTTCTAAAACTATTTTTATAATATATATCTATATTTCAACGTACTTTAAAAAAGAGTTTGAATAAATATGGCCGGGCGCGAATCCTCAATTAAGGCTTAATAAATGAGTGTATCACTCTCAAGTTTGGATTTAATATATAATTTATGATCTTAAGGAGAGAACATGGGACCGAAAGTAGCTTAATGACTTTTGCTTAAAGATACATATATTTTTAAATTGTTGAATATTGAATCTGGGTTGATTTTTGAAGATGTTGATTTCTATAGTACTTTGATTTGAGACTTTAATTAATCCATTTCGTATTTAATCAAAACAGTGATTTTTTTGTCAACGTTTTGTTAGTAAGTTGTTAATGTCGCGTGCTACGAATCAATAACCAAAAACTAAAAGAAACTTAATAAAAGTTTGGAAAGTATTGAAAATCCCAAAAAAAATCCAAATAAAAAAAAATACCAAAAAAAAAAACTAGGAAACATTATAAAAAAAAAAAAGGAAAATAAAAAATAAGTTAGGGCAGGCCCACACTATAAAAAAATTACTTTTTTGTGACCAATTATTTCTTGCAAGAATGACTATTTTTTACTAAAATAAATCTGTTTTAGTTACAAATAATCATTTTTGTCACAAATAATCGGTTAGAAATATTCGATTACCAAGCCTCATGCAGGCCCCCATGAGGCCCCATGTATCCTCAATTAACAGCTCACCCATTGAATATTTGCTTAAGATCAGTAATGGTACACTTATAACTTTTCTTATAATAACTATGTTTATAATTATATTTTAAATTGAAAGATATTTCTATAAAAATACATGTTATTTTTATAATTTGTTTTATAAAAATGATCGTCATTTAAAATAGAGTTGTGTAAAGAGTTGTGAAAACTAGCAAGGGTTGTATATGAAAAAGATTTGTTTTATATATATATATATATATACATATTGTTTCATAATTATTTTAAAATCTATTTTTATTTTGGTGAACACACACGTTGACATCTTGTTAATAGAAATTGATGTAAAGTGAGTTTTAAAGGAAATGCCTAAAAGGATCAAAATTAGAAGCACAAGAAACTCAAATTTCAAAATCAATTAAAAAGGTCGAAATTAGAGTAAGTGGGTACTGGACTATCAAATCAAAACACACATAGACTATTTATTTTAATTTAAGATTTTCTCAATCATTGTCATTTTGGAGTAGTTTCAATTCAATATATATATATATATATATATATATAGTCTAAAGCTAGCTTTGAGTTATGTAAAGCTTGTCAACGCTTCCAATATTGCTCACTGCAGGCCAATACTTGAGATTTCAAGTATTATTTAGAAGATTAACCATGTTCTTATAAATACATTAGCCATTTTCAAGCTGTATGCTAAATGCATTAGCCATTTTATCTGTATCACGTTTTCCTCCATTTGTATTGGAGATGGTAATGTAAATTATAACCTGAAAATCTGAATTATATATCAGTACCTATATTTGAATCTCTATCATGTATTAATATATCTCTAATTTTGTATATAACCATATTTTTCATGGAGTTGAATTATAAAAAATTTTAAATATGTTTTTGATATTTTATAGGACCTCATGTAGATTTTTTTGCTAATTTTCTTGTATTTTCTAATGTCTCAATGCATTTTTTTCTATATAATTTTCATTTTTTCATTATTATTTCAATATCATCTACTAATTCTAATTTTGTCAAAATGCGTTAGTAACAAGTTTATTATGTAATTTCATGAGCTTGGCTTTGTTGGATAGTCTTGAATCTCTCTCAACTTCAACAATTAGTTCAAGTGATTATCGATTTTCCCTCACACTTATAAGCTGACCACCAGATTTTCCACAGCTAATATGAGACAACTCTAACAATCTCCTCCTTACACATCAGGCCCTAAGTCGAAACAGTAATAACATGTTTCTCTTGCGGATTATTGGGTTAAAGAATGTTGATAAACTAAGCTCTAATACCAGTAATGGATGGTCTTGGGCCTAGTCTCTCAACCTTAAAAGATAGCTCTAAAGATGAAATTTTTCCTCACACTTATAAACTGACTAGCATCTCCTTCCACATGTGGGATAACCCCAATAGTCTTCTAGATTAAGTTGAGTTTCCTTTTTTTTCATTTGACTTGCTTCTTCATTTCCAAACTATCGATTCTAAAAAATGCTCATGATAAACAAGATAAAGACACCTTCAGTCAGTAACTAATTCAAATTGAAATAAACAAGAATTTATAAATTGAAACACGATTAACATACATTATCGATTTTAATTATGCGTTGGTTAACCAACGAATAGATACAATAATTTCTAATTATATATGAACATGTGAGAGACAATAGATTTTTTTTTTTTTTTTTTTTTTGCAAAAAAAAAAGATTAAGATATGTGAAAATTTTAGCCATATTCTTTTCAAGTGATCATTTCAGTTTGCATTGGACACTGAATGAAATATTTTGATACGTACCATAGTGTACCAATGTATCGTTTTGAATTTACTTATATATATCATCATGTGTACTTATAATAAGAATTTGAGAAATATTTTTAGAATAATTATTTTTAAATATTTATTTACATGAATATTATATGTTTGGATTTAGAGTTGAATATCTGATCAACTGATCATCTCATCTATTTATTATAATTTTTTTAAGTTCTAATACAAAATATAATAAATAATTGAATTTTTTCAAAACTCAAAATAATAATAATTTTAAAAGATAATATTTTAATAATATTTTATTTAATTTTTAACTTTTTATTAATATCTCAACCCATGTGATATACCTCAATTCACTATCCAAACCTCACCTAAATATTGAAGGGTTGATACGACATTTTTATCTCTTTCTGAAGTTGGCTATGATCAGATATATATATATAAATATATATATATATATATATATATATATATATATATATATATATATATAACAAGAGAATTGAAGATGATATCCATGCGAGTATTTTGTCATTTCTTCTAGCTTTGTTTACGCACGGCCTGTCAGTACTTCAGCATGCTTCTTTTATATTTTCTTTCTAAGCCGCCCAAACCCAGCTCTAACTTTCATCATTTTTCCTTTCTCATTAGTTTTGATTTTTTTTCTTGGCCACATTTCATTTTTTAATAGCTAGGCATTATTTTCTTCTCTCTTTCTTTCTTTTTTTTTTTACCTTCTTTTTATGTTTGGCAAGCACAAAGGTTTCATGTCATTTATAGGAGTGGCGATTTAGGTTAATCATGTGTTATCATGTGGAGTCATGAGTATAAAACTATATAAAAAATGGAAACCTTTGTAGTCGTAAGGTGTGTAAATTATATATGTGCACTCCTTTCATAAAAAAGGGTAAATTATATAAAAAGGTAACTAAATATTTTTTTTTTTAAACTAGTGGAGTACTCCACTTTTCTATAAAATAAATGCATTGTACGTGCACAATCTAAAATTGTATTTAGCATTACTCTAAAATATATATGCGCCAAAAGTTAGAGTTTGTAAGAAGTAAATTAAGAGAAATGATCTTGTGTCAATAAATTAGTTAGGTTTCTTTTTAAGTCGTTAAGCCAGCTGGGTACATTTGTTTACATTTTTCATTAACTTTGGATTGATGTTGATGAGTTGGACTTTGAAAGATAGAGTTATATATGTTGTGGTGGACTTTCTTTGTAAGCGCTGATCATTTTACCCTCCGGGCATTATAGCTAGGTTCCATCCCTTATACTATATATATGCATGGGTAGTACTGTGGCTTATACGCGATATTGTAGCAAGCTGATTTGAAGACTATTATCATGCAACCTATTGAGTGTTTATATTAAAAGCTAGGGTTGCGAAATGGTTTTATGAACTTAGCTTTTCAGTCGACCCTAGCTAGCTAGTGAATTGGCTTCTAAGACTAATGCTATTATTCTTGAAACCATTTTAGATTTGAGAAGTCTGATTCGGCCCCCTGCCTTAGGTAATTAAGTTAATCAACTTCAATAATATTGGTGGTACTTCAATTCCAAAAGAAACTTGTGGTCCACTACCATCTCAGTAAATCGTACTTCTTGGCCTCAAGTCTTCAAGATCTGACTGCCCACTTCCCTCTACAGTTGGAGGATGAGCACCACATAACAATATAGCTTCTTGTGCTTCTCCAAGATCAATAGAACTATGATCATTCCGATCTCCTCCATGCACTTGTCTATTTACTGTCCATCTTAAAGCTAAGAATCGAAATACTCCTCCATCTATGGAAATGAGTTGAAAATCTTACTGCATATTGCTACCTACAAATCGCCCCCACCCGCAATTCATACTTGCTGAAATCATTAGCCTCACCATTTTTCACATCTTAACTCTACCATATTGATTCATCTATTTGTGAGTGATGATACTAATAAAACTTAGGGGTACCTTACAGGGGTCTATGGACACTCTAATATTTCTCACAGGATGCAAACCTGGAATTTGATTCATTCTTTAAGTCGTTCAAATGGCAAAGCATGGCTGCCATTTGGTGATTTTAATGAAATTTTAGATCTCTCTAAAAAATGGGGTAGATGAGACCGACCAGAGAGGCAAATGGTAGAGTTTCAAGTTGTGCTATATAAGTGCGATTTAAGTGATCTGGGGTTTGTGGAACACTATATATCTAGTGCAATAGAAGGCAAGGATCTCATTAGTGAGAGTTCAGATAGATTCTTGGCTAACTCTCGATGGTGTCCCAATTTCCTTTAGCTACTATTACTCATGGTAATTTGACATATTCTGATCATGTCCCATTGTGGGTGGATACTACTATTACAATGCAGCAAGAATGAGACTTTCTATGTTATAGGAAGTTCATAAATGGCAGGAAAAGGGAGGAATTTATTTGGCACCATAGATCAAAGGCCTTGTAGATGCAGGCAAGGGACCAAAATTCAAATACTTTCATACCAAAGCATCAATAAAAGAAAGAAGAATCACATCAAGAAGCTAGAAGATGATCATGGGAGCTGGAAAGAAGGGGAGCAACTCGACCATCTGATTGTAGAATATTTCCATAATTTATTTAGCTTCAAATCAAAAAGGAAAATCGACATTATGACTAATATTGGCAAAAGAGTTACTAGACAGATGAATGAAGAGTTATCAAGGAAATACACAGGAGAGGAGATAGATCAAGCATTAAAACAGATGCACCCAACAAAATCTCCTCAACCCGATGGTATGTCTCCTATTATATTTCAAAATTACGTAAGTATGCTATTGCAGCTATTTTAAATGCTCTTAATTCTAGAGAATTCCCTAGTGACCTCAATCACACCTTTGTCACATTGATACCTAAGAAAAAATCTCATCTAAAAGTAGTTGATTCTTGACCCATAAGTTTTTGTAATTTCACTTGCAAACTTATCTCAAAAGTGTTGAAAAATAGATTGAAACATGTGTTTCCTAATATCATCTCTAAATCACAAAGTGTTGATTTTGTGCTCGATAGACTTATCACAAACAATATCCTTATTGCTTATGAGCTTACTCACTATCTAAGACAGAAAACGAAAGGGCAAAAAGGCTATATGTCTCTCATACTTGTTATGATTAAAGCATATAATAGGATAGAGTGAGGTTTTTTTTAGCAGATAATGAGCAATTTAGTTTTTGAGTCCAAACTGATTCAATGATTATAAGACATGTTTTGTTAGTCTCTTTCTATGTATTTATAATGGTGTCCCACAAGGGCCAATTATCCTAAGTAGAGGATTGAGACAAGGGGACCCACTATTTCTTTATCTCTTTCTACTTTGTACTGAGGGGTTGATCCACCTGCTTAGAGAAGCTATAATAATCTTATGTGCTAGGATTTCGAACTTCTAGAGGTGCTCCAAAATTAAACCATCTGTTGTCGCAATGTCATCTTTTGTAGAGCTGATACCACTACTAATAAGAATATCCAAGAGTTCTTAGAGAAGTATGAATTGGGTTCTGGACAAAAAATTAATAGAGACAAAACTTTAATGGTGTTCAATAAGAATGTGAATGCAGTTATCAAAGAGGATATAATGTCTCTATGGGATGGTAGCAATGTATACTAATATGAAAAGTACTTGGAATTGTCACCTATGGTGGGAAAAAGAAAGGCCCATGCTTTTTTTGGTATCAAACACAGAGTGAGGCAAAAGTTATCAATCTGGAAAGAGAAACAGTTGTTTCAAGGAGGTAAAGAGGTTTTACTTAAACTTGTTGCGTCCATCCCAACCTATGTCATGAGTCGCTTTAAGTTACCTGATTGCCTATGTAAGAAATTGGAGATATAGTATGATGGCTCAATTCTGGTGGGAGTGAGTAGAAAATGAAAGAAGAATTATGGGTTAGCTGGAAGAAAATGTTAATTCCAAGTTCAGAGGTGGTTTAAGTTTTAAAGTTTAAAGACTTTCAATATTGCTCTTTTAGGAAAACAATGGTGGAGGATATTACAAGAGGAAAATACAATGCTACATAAAATTTAAAAAGCCAAATACTGCCCAAAAGTATATTTCTTTTGTTCAAATTTTAGTTCATCTTATGCTTAGAGAGGAATATGGGAAGCCAAACACTATCTTTATCGTCAATGGCAAGTTAATAATGGGAAACTGATCAAAGTTTGGATAGATCCATGGGTTCCAAGACATAAAACCCTTCAAGTGGAACTAAATGTAGTGGAGGAAGGGGAGAGGAATGAAACTATTGATTCACTAATTGACAATAATACATGATAGTGAAATGTTCACAAAGTTAGAGCTCTTTTCAATCCAATTACAGCGGCTAATATTATAAAGATTATCTATCCAAATGGTAACGTTAATAAGTAAATATGGAGTCAGGAGAAAAATGAGAGTTTCAATGTTAGTAGTGCATATAAATTCCTTAAAAGAAGATGGGAGGGAAATTTAGGTGAAAGTTCTTCTTTTAATCAGCACAATTTCTTGTGGGAAGGGTTGTGGAAATATATTGAAGTTGACACAATTTGTTGCTTCTACAAAAGTGAAGAAAATGACCTTTCACATGCTCTTATTTATTGTCCTACAATAAAGGAAGTCTAGAAGAGTTATCTGCCTATGCTGCATGACAGTTCAAAACCTCAGCTTTTTTTATCTGGTTTTGATGCTAAAAGATAAAGGGACTATGGATGATTTACAAACATTTTCTTAGTTGTATGGGGTAGGAGAAATAAAAGGATTCCTAAAAATACTTATTACAACCATAAACATGTGATTGCTCGTGCATTGTCTTTGTAGTAATTTTACAAGAAATTGGTGCCTTCATCTAGCTCAAATCCTAAGATACTTTACAGTCGGAAGCCTCATCCTCACGGTTTCCTCAAACATAATGTTGATGGAGTCATGAATTTTAACCAACATAAAGCTAGGATGGGGGTTAAACTTAGAGATGATCGGAGGTAATGTTGTGATGGCAATTAGTAAAGTTAAAAGACAAGTTGCTAATCCATAAACAATTGAGCTCTTAGTTATGTTCAGAGGACTTCAGTTTTGCATGCATTCAGGCATCTCTCGATTAATCCTTGAATCCGATTTATTAGTGACGATCAAAAAATTACAAATAGCAGCTGCAAGTTCTGATAAAGGAAACTCAAACTCTGATTAAACTTTTCAATGTGTGCAAAATTCAACGTGTACACAGGTTGGGTAATGAGGCAAAAACCATAGATTAATGGCTCGTTTGCTTGGAATGTGGATGACATTGTAATGTGGGGCTAATGTTCTACAGCCTACTTTTCAAGTTGTTTGGGTTGATAAGAATTCTTTGTAATTCTTCTATTTTATGAATGCATTCTATTTCATATAAAAAAAACTCCAATCTAAATGTTTTGGCAGAATGATTGTAATTTGTAGAGGCCTCTAATAGAAGCCTCTAATAGAATCATGAGCTTCCCATCAATATTTTGAATACCGTACTGGTGAGCGTACCGGTTAAGGTACTAGAACGAAATATTTCGATACCGGTACCGTTTCGTATACCGTTTTGGAATAGTATATACATAAAAAAAAATTATATATATATAAATACATATATAAATTATATTTTAAAATAATAGTCAATATATAAATAAATTATATATATAAATATATATACGTAAATAATCTAGTCTAAATTAGAATAAGAAAATAGCAAGAAATGAAAAGAAAAAAAAAAGTGAAATCTTGAAATCCGGTACAGGCCGGTACAATGGCTGATACGGCCAAAATCTGGGCCAATACAAAACAAACTCAATTTCTATATCGGTCATTGTTCCGGTACGGTATATACCAACCAATACGGTACGAAAGTTCAAACCATGCTTCTCATTACTAAGAATTATATTTCCTTCCAAACCTTGAGTAAATTTGGTGCTCTCATTACTAAGAATTATGACGTAGGAAACTAGTGGGCATGCAGTCATTTTTTTTCAAAGGAATAAATTAAGGATAGAAGCATTGTGACATTTTTCCATTAATTTGGCACCACATAGATAGAAAGTAAATACTCCCGGTACAGACTCTCCCTCGTCTCTCTTGGCCTCACTCTCGCACCATAGAGAGCAATTATCTCCTTCCTTTTTCCAGGTTCAACTAGCTTGAAGAGGTGGGAGCAGTAGTATTACTTCTTCTCTAGTACCTCTTTTTGTTATTAGCTCTCTTTATTATTGGCTAAAAAATATTCTCTCGTGTTTTTTTTTTAGTCTCCATATTTGATTTCTTCTATTCACCCACCCGTTGCAAGTGTTTTTTCATGTCGGCACCTTAGAGAGGAAGAGCAAAATCACAAAGATCAAGTGAAACAAAGCCCATAGCCGAGAAGCCTAATGCATTAAGGCCCATCAAGGACATTGCAAAAGCACCTATCCCCATTACACAAAAAGCTGCATTTCCAGAATACTATGCAACATAAGGTTGTCTTGCATTGCTTTGTGCTAGTACTAGGATGAACGTGATTTTCATATCGTCCCCTCTGTATATACATTACATGTAAAGCGTGTCAGTAGCTATCTTGAATTCCTTTGTAGTATTTTGTATTGTTTTACGTTATATAGCATCACATATAAGGGCAGAGTCTCATAGTTGAAATACTAATGAGAATAGTAAAAGGCATTTTTTCCTCAATTGTTTTCTCTTGAGTTTCTCTCATTCATCTGTTCACCTTCTTTCTCAAGTGTCAATTTCTACCTTCATTTTCTAACACAAAACCCTATGCCACCTTCTCATACTGTCTATAAATAGTTGGAATCATGATTTATTCTATATTTGCTTTTTTTTTTTCTTTTATCTTTCTTCTTTCTGGTTTTGTCATCCTCACCATGCTAACTCCACCGTCAATCGATCCACTTTATGACCACCCACTTTGTGAATACCTTGTTGTACTGACCAATATGTCGAAAATGTACCATATCGGCCAGGTAACCAATGCAAAAAATTCTCATATTTTGTTTTGGAGTATTTTTTGGCTATTTCAACCTGTTTTGGCTAATACGGCTAACATATCAAATTTTGGCTAGTATTAAATTTTGGATTTCGGCAGAAAGTGTCTTTTTTTTTCTTTTTTTTTTAAAGTGATTTTATAAGTGGGTTTGTATTTTTTCCTTTTTGTATATATAAAAGGTATATTCTATATGTATGAACCACAAAACGAATAGTAATTTTATCTTTTAATAGTTTATGTGTGTGTATATATATATATATAATTTATTCATGTATAAACTATTCTGAAACAGTAAATGAAACAATATTGATATCAAAATATTTCATTCCAGTACCTTGATCGAAATAGCCTCTAATACGATATTCAAAACTTTTGTATTAGCCCTATAAATATGTGCCAAACTTAGTGTACAATTACATTTTAAATGTGATCTTCTAACGTGTTTGTTTTTCAGCCAATGATGTGTAGACATTTGTTTACATTTAGAACCGTTTGATCATCTAATGGAAATGTTTTAACTCGCTGAGCAGAATGGTACATTGGAAATTATGCTGAGAAGATATTATAAGTGCTGCTTGGTCCTAGACCGTTAGATGGCCACGTGTCACTATCTCTCATTCTGTATAAATATATGTTTAATCTGAGATTAGGTTTACGGAAAACTCATTTGTTTTTTGCTGAGGCAGAGAGCGAGAGAGAGAGGTCTGAGGGTATCCCTCTGCTAGGGTTTCGTGAGATCGAGTGAAAGAGAGGTTGTGAGTTGGCTCTCTTGTACTCGAGAGCTAGCTTTGATCTATAAAACACTGAGGCTTTTGCTGATTCTTCAATAAGAATTATCTCTGAGGTCGTTCCCGCCGTAACTGCTTTATTTATTGCTGTTTATCATACTGTTGTGGGTCTGGATTGGTTGATAAATCGTGAACATCAGAAACCCTAATCTTTAAAAGAACTTAAATCTTTGTGGGAAAGTACAAGAAAATTTGGTCACTGGTTTTCTAAAACTTAACAAGCCCCACAAGCTATGGTGGGCATGCATATCGATTCTTTCCAACGGTTAGATTTTTCAAAATCCAAGCATCATTGAGACTCGACCTTCAACTTCAAGTATGCTGATTTCCAATGAGAAGTGTACATTACCTGCATAGATATTTGGAATTTATATAATCTTATCGGATCCATGTTCAAGTAAATTAAGTTTGGAGCAATATGGTATTCATGCAAGGACCGAAATTCAGCTCACTTTTGACAAGTAACAAAATTCTTCTAACCTTGCCTTTATTTAGAAAAGTGACTTGAATTTTTGAGATTACAATTTGAATAAAATTAGTTAAAAGAAAATATTCAATGGAAAATAAAGTTGTAGTTTTATGATCAAATTATTGAAAAAAAAAGTTCTAGGAAACCGATTTCACCTAATCTCTTCCTATGATTTTCTCATCTAACTAATTGAAATTAATTCTCTCTGATTGTTAGCAAATCAACCAAAAGCCTCTTTCGATAGTCAATTGAAAATATTATTGTTCATAATTTTACACAAATATGTAAACTAATAAAGCAAGAAATCATTAAGACCAAAAACATTTAATACTACATAGGTTCATAGAAGGGAGAAATTGAAGGGCAAGTGGATGTAAGTCTTTCGATATTTATCTATGCTGAAATATCTAGGTTCTATCCTATAATATAATAATTCCCTCTTTCAATAGCAAATCACAAGATTAAAATTATGTAATTAATGGTCAATTAATCAGAAGCAATACACTCAGAATAAATCAGACAAACATATAAGAGAATAACTTTAAATTAGCATAAAAATCATATAAGAGAATAACTTTAAATTAGCATAAAAATCAAGTATAGTCTAAAACTAGATTACATCATTTTTCTAAAATAAAGAAATTTAGTTGATGCTAAAAATTAAATTCAAAATAAATAAATTTACCATAATTTTCTGAGAAGAATGGAAGAAAAAGAATACTTTAACAAGTACTCTCGCAATCTCATAAAGCAGCTTGTTTCACTCAAATTTGGAGATGAGATGAGTTTAGTTTATTTTTTAATATTATTATTATTTTGATATTTGAAAAATGTATATTAGAATTTAAAAAATATGTATAGGAATTTGTGTTTTATATAAAAAATTATAAAAATATAATAATAAAATAGAAATGAATTGAGATGAATTACAAATACAAATAAGACGTAAGTCTACTTTCTTTCTTCTTCTTTTTTTGACCTTTTTGACCGTTCCTCTTATGCACGCGATAGCAAATTGGCAATAGCCGGTAAGTCTCCTACTCCTTTTCCACTTCTATCCCGAAGTAGTAGGCCAAAGAATCAAAAATAAATTGCTCTACTTGCACGTCGTACGTGGTCACTGGTAGCTAATTAAAAGCTTCCCACGATTATTTATTTATTTAAACCTTTGAATCCTAGAGGTAGGTAGGCGCATCATCTCTTTTCAAATTTGTTTTGCATATGAGCCTTTTTTTCCCAGCAATTTCCATTTTTGGAGCCGTACGTCTTCATCCTTATCTGCCCGATATATCTTCAGCTTTCTAAAATTCATATCTAATTCAAAATCTCTTCTCTCCATTTCAAAATTATGCTTTGTCATCTTCTATCATCTGAAAAATCTTCTTCAAAAATTTGGTCCATTCTGAATTTCAAAATTTTGGATCTTCATTTTCTTCAAATCTGATATAAAAATTAAATGACAATAATGAGGCTTAAAATAAATAAAATTGAACTAAGGTTTAAAGTTCAGAAGTAATAAAATATATTAAATGATGCAAGTCATCAGTTATAATTTGTCACCTAGAAGTGTAGGAGCAACAATATAAGTCCATTATCGGTTACTTATATCATAATTACATAGATGAGAAAGCACTTATGCGTTTGGGAAGGGTTGACAATACAGGTCAAAGGAATGGTTTCAGACTCTCTAACCCATTTGGTAATATTGTAAGAGAAGTAATACACACACAATATATTTTACAATATTTACATAACATTAAGTTATAAAGTAAGAATATTTCTGTAAATTGTCTTATAAAATTAACATCATTTTACAAAAATATTCTTCCTTTATAACACATGTTGTGTAATATGTTGTACAAATTATTGTAGGCTTATCATTTTCCATATTGCAAACTAGTTAAAGCTATCCTAGTGGTGTAAATTGCTAATCTAATACCAATACTTGGATCCCCAAGGTTGGCGGCTTGGACCAGGCAATGAGGAAATAGATTCCTTAAAATGTTAGTTTATAAATAATAATCACATTTGCAAACCTCTCTCTTTTAGAGTTTTTCTCTCCGATCGAAAGATTTCCATCATTTCACCTAGGAGTCTCCTCCTTTCATCGAGGGCAAAGAAGTTTGGAGTTTCGGTTTCACCCACCCTCATTTCTCACCAGCTTCCGATTAGCTTTGTTTTTTTCTAATTTTTTTTTTCCTTTAATTTTATACCATTAGCACCAAAACTTGTTGATTTGCTACTTTTCGATGATCTAGAGCAATCATGCACCCCGCCATCAACCTTTCCAGATGCTGATCTACCAAGAGACAATAGAAAATTGTCAAATAGTGAGGCGTGTACATCTCACGCACGACTTATCTCGTGCGTGAGATTCACACCCTGCCACGCTTTCAAGAGCTTTTTGCTGCCACAGACAGCACCATCAAGATCAATGTCATCAGATTTTCTACATTTGATTTATCATTCCACTCCAAGAGTGGCACGTGATCTACACGTGCCATCATCACCAGTACGGCCCTTCGACAATATATCAACTTATCTCCTGCTTGCTACTTCCCTACGTTTTTATTTTTCCTAACTTAATATTAAGATAAAATGATCGTAAAAATCTCTTTCAGCCTGGCCAGATCAACAAGTTGTAGCACACATCACTCAACTACAACATTTAATCGTAGTTCAATAGTCTGTTCATCAGACTATTTTAACCACTTCAAGAGGCTTCTTCTTAGGAAAAAATAGGTGAGAGCCAATTTGTTTTTTTATTTTCTCGGGTGTTGCTTTTGTTTGTTTTGAAATTATTGTTGGAGACTCTCGTTCCCACCGAATCTTTTATCTTGTAGCTCATAACACATATTTTTATCTAAGAAATGCTTGCTTGCCAAAATAAAAAATGATTCCAAAGATTGGAAATGTAGGGAGGACCCTTGGGAGTCTTGAAGTCTTCGATGACCCAACGGTTCAAACTAGACAATTCGCTAATATAATCATCTCTATGAATTGGCTTTTACAGAACATTTTATGAATGTTACCAACAGAAGTGACAAAATAAAGCTAGGGACATCCACGTGTCAGTGATAGGAATGATGGCCTCCTTTTTGTTGTTTTCCGATGAAATTGAGAACATTTTATTCTACATAATTCAAGGGTCAGTCACCTTCTCATAAAAAGAGGATTTTCTTACTAAAGTTTTGCAAGAAAGGAGAAGTCTTCTATCAATAAAGGTTTCCTCCAACCTATATTTCGGTCAATTCCTTACCTTGGAACCAATTACCCTTTATTCACTCCTAATTCTTTAAAGTTGCATAGGCACACAGATTTTAGCTCCCTGCGTTGTGTTATAAATCCACGCACTTGATGAGAAGAGAGGTTCAAACCGGGAAAAGAAATGCTAATATTAATTTACCCCAATTTAAATTGGCAGCGTCCCTATTGCTTGTCCGTGAGGTGTTAACATGAATACACATAAAACACAAAAATACAAAAAACAAGAAACAAACAAATGGCATGCACTCAGATTTCCCCCATGCAAAGCACATCCACTAATATAGAGCACAGTTCAAACATCAAAATAATTTACTACTCATTGCAACAAAGAGAAGAATAGATTGTTGACAGGGGCAAAAAAAAAAACTCACTAGCCATAGATTCATATAACATTAACTAGCAAGTCTGGCAACCCTTTTCACCGAGTACGATAGTTCCGTTTAGGAGTAACACAGGTGGGAACGAAGTTACTGCAGTCCATTTTATTTCTATACCATAGTTTCAGTCAAGCAGCTGGGACCTTCCTTCCATCTTCAATAAAGAAAATTGCCGTTTCTGGAACCTGAGAAAGAAAGTGCTGTAACTAAACACGCCCTGAATGCTAGTTTCATTCTTTGATCAAGAAAAAAATTTTGAGCATAAACTTAACTGGAAGAATAATGAAGGGCAATGAAATCGAAATGGTAATTAACCAGACAGTGACATCAAAATAATTCGACCCGTTCCTTTATCCTTGCAAATCCAACTTATTGCACCCAAATAAATAATATATCTCTGACCCTACAGCCACTATCATATCAACTCAAGATTTTATAATGTCTTATATTTTACTAGGAACTCAAATTGAATGTTTCATTCCCAGTATTCCACCATCATTACAAAGTTGAAAATTTTTCAATTTAGGCAAATAGGTCTCTGGAGAAGAAGAATTGAACAGCATTAGTGGAAAATAAGGGTTTCATCCTTCCCATTTTGAACAAGTAAAACAGGCCTTTCTATCGGCTTTAAGGTACATGTATGAATGATGATCTGCTTTTAAGAAACACGAATCATGATTAGCCAATGTGATAAATAAATCTAAAAAAAAAGTAATTGAGGTTTTGAACCTGAATTCCATGCCCCAACCTCCCAAAAAAAAATTCATTAAATATCATGTCTACAATTCCAACAAAAAAGTTTATTCAAATCAAAACATCAGCTAAAGTTCAGCTAGTTTAGGTTTAGAGGAAACGCATTAGTAACTCATGTTGACAAGCCATGATAGGATGAGAACACTAGTCAATATTGGCACGCAATCTGCTTAGCTTTTTGGGTCTTCAATATGGCAAGGTGCAAATAATAATAAAAGAATCTTGGGACTGTTATTTCAGCATTTATTAGAATAAACAGAGTCTATAAAAATCTTTTTCCATTGAAATTCAGATGACACGAGATAAGAAATAAACAAGCAATTAACCTCCACATAATATTCAAAGAAAGAGAGAGCATCTTACATCAGGCCAGCTGTCTGTAATGAACTCCACAACGTCATAGGATATGTCCCCTTGAACATCAATCTGCTCCTTCTCAGTAGGCCCCTGAAAAATGTCAATGATATCAGTACCATTTTCCCCAGAACAAAGATTCATAGTTACAGTCAAAACTTATTATACCTTAACAACAGAAGCTCCCGTGGCAAACTTTTTCCCAAGCTTCTTTGAAGCATCACTAAGTTTAACACCTGAATGTGATCACCGGAACTGAGTTAATGATGGAAATAAGGTAACAACCTAAAAATTTTAAGAAGCATAGCGCTCACCAAAAAGTTCCAACCCTTTTACAGTGGTAATGCACTTTCGCTTGTTACGTACAACCTTTTCAATAACTACTTCTTGCTTATCCTACAGAAAAATCAAATGGCAATTTCAATTATATTGAGCTCAATGTTTGCCAGTAATACATTATTAGTCTCTTGCAAAGAGATTAATCAAAATTGAAGAAACAATTTCAGAGCTTACTTTTTTCTTTATCTTCCCACCAGGAAGACGTTTTACTTCTTCTTGCTTTGGTGCTGAAGTAACCCCAACCCACAGAGAAAGAGAGAGATAAGGGAAAGGGAGTAATGAATGTCAGCATAGTTCGAACTTGCAATTTGATGCCAAACTTTATGATAAAAATAGAACTGAAAAACACCATGAAAACATATATATATACATGTATATATATATATGCTCCAAAATTAACCCAACAACAGCCAGATGACATCACAATTGCGTGAATGACCCATGTAATGTCACATCTAATGAGAAGAGAAGTATAGAACTCACATATAAAGAAATGCCCTGCAGTGCAAACATAAAAAATAAAAATAAAAAACCAAAAAAATTGATATTTAACTTAAAGGAAGCACCATGATCTTCTTTTTGAAACAAGGAAGACAGATTTCGACAAATTAGTAGCACACAGTGCTTCCTGTTAAACTAATTATATCAATTTACATTAATTTTCTTCCTGTGGATTTTCAGAATAGATGACATTCATCCTAGTGGAAGGGTACCCGTCCAACAAAATATATCCATGCTCAGAATCACTTGCAAGATGCCATTGCTATGATATTATTTTTACAACCCAGTAAACTAAATAAGTTCTAAAGTTAAGCCAGCAAAGTTATTAAGTTCATTATTTTTATTTGCAAATAGGTTGCTCCTCCTACAGGGGCTCTGTCCAGTTAGCACAGATGAGTCTTCAACAATAAGAAATCATGAGGCATCATTATAAGGAAGGATAATGGACATTCTTGTGTCAGGATTCTTTTGCAGATCAATCTTCCCTCGGTTTTCAACCATGAGTTGCAAACCAAAAAGAGAAGTCCGCATGTTGCATAGCATATCACAAATTGAGTGATGCTACAAGTTCAAGAGTGTTACACAATATTTTCAAAAAAATAAAGTGTAACACAATAATAGGCATCAGAAAATGTGATGCCCCATTCTCATTGATGAGTGAAGGTGGTGCATAGGATCCGGTATTTGCTCGAGAGGGAAAAGTTCTTACTCTTTATAATGATTCCAATACGACTTCAATTGTACTATTAACTATTCTTTTTAAAATATAGGCCCAAATGTCGCTTAGGCCTCCCTCTAGGCATTACAAATAGTATCAGAGTTCATTCCAACTAAAAGTGCGGGACTTGAGTCGTGCCACCTATAATGGAATGGCCAGAAGAGGTTGTTGGGATTTAAGAGGGGAGATTCTGATACCAAGAATTCTAACTATTGAGTATAGATGGTGTATGAGACCCCATTGACTAGTCCTTTTGAAGTATAGGCCCAGATATGGCTTAGGCCTCCCTTGGGGCGTTACATTGTAATAAAACCCATATTGGCAGTGCCATGCAATTCATTTATAATAAGAGGCAGTCTATACAAATTAAAAAAACTAAAATCTTCTCAGCATACCAAATCCACAGAATTTATGAATATGCTAGGCATGACAATGAAGGTCTGGTTGTTCACCATAAAAGCATATTTTCAAAGAAAATGGGATGTTTTCTCTAATTTGATTTAGAACCTGAATGTAAGTTTTGAATAACGAAAATCTCAAAGTAAGAAGCAATAAGAACCATTAAATTATGTAGGCACTGTCAGTCATGATGGCAGTGATGATGGGAGGAATGAGACAAGGAAACTTGACACGGTCGTGTTATTGGTGCGAAGGGCTAGGATTGGGGAGGGAGGTGATAGCGACGACACAGGGAGGGGGAGGATTAGGGGCGAGAGAGGTAGTGGTGGTGGCGGTGGCAGTGGCGGTGAGAAGGGAAGACGGATATGATGGTGGCAGCACTACGGAGGGAGGAAGGAGGTAATAGTGTGACATGGAAGTGGGAGGGAATGTACGGTAAGAGGGCAAAGGATCCCTAAAGCCCGGCTTCTTCCTTTCAATTCTTTTTTCTCACAGAACGTGTGCTTCAGATGTCAAATGATTTAAATCAAACAGCTTATTTTTGTATCATAAAGTAATTAATTCTTACAAAATGCAATACAAAAATGGAATAAAGAACGAAAAAATTTCTTCAAATAAAAGAAGAAAGTAAAAAACAAAAACAAAACAGTAACACAGGCATACCTGAAGGAGTAGCTCCATCTGAAGAAATACCAGTGGATTGTAACTGCTCGGAAACTTTATCAGCTTCCTTTGCATTGGCCGCTGCTCACAAAAATGCATAAATAATTACTCGATCAAATATAAATAAAAAATAGGACGCGAAGTATTAGGGATTGATTGTAACAGCGTCAATCGGATTTGTGCGACACCTTTGACGAGATCAGGGTAGATTTCCGGGGCATTTTGGATTAACCAGGGCTTGCATTTTTCGAAATCGGGTCCAAATTCACAGTACTCCGCCGGCAAACTGCAGACCGCACAGTACAACACGCGAACCGGTTGGGGCTTCTCCGCCATTATAGCTCGAGCTCGTGCTCAAGCTCTCGGTCTCGCTACTCTCTTCGAGAAGGGACCGTTAAGGAACAAAAACGGTGCGTTAAGGCAACGCAGTTGTTTCTTCGGATGGCGGTGCCGTCTGCTCTTCTTGCTCTAGAACTCGCCGCGGCGTTAGCGCTTAAAAAGAAGGTCGCGTTTTGGTGATGAAGCATCTTTTGAACGGACTCGACGTCGTTTTGAGTCAAGAAAAGGCTTTAAGCCTAAACAGCTCGTCAGCCCATGGACATGTCCATGCATCTTGCAAATCATCTTGATGCTACTTTACCAGCCCAGCCCGTCAAGATTCGTCAATCAATATTATATCATATGATCTATTTTATTTTGTTAATTTTAAACATTTGAGATTATGCATGAGTGTTGTTCCACAAAAATGGTAGTTTAAGGTTGTGATTTATCAAGAGTAATACTACATCACAACATTAATTATGAGAGTTTAGAGTGCAAAGTGCATAATCTTTATATTATTATAATAAAAGAGCAAAGATTTTCATATGCCTACCAGTTATCATTGACATAAAAAAATATATATTTTATTTGTATATTAAGATTTGGCATTTAAGCCCAGCCTAGGAGAGGGCAGCAGAGCCCTACATCCTACTATCTTGCCCTTGTCCGTCTCATCCCTGTTTGGATAGGGCGGTTCACTCGTCTACCAGATGTGGGTTAAGGGGCCACCTGCCCGCATCTAGCCCCCCAACGGGTGTGGGGTGACAGACTAGACTCAACCTTAGCTCGTTTATACGTATAATTATATATACATATAAAAAAAATCAACCTATACGTCAAAAAGGTGTCATTTTGGGTATAAAATTAATTTCCTCCTACCCTGCCTATACGTAGAACGGTATCACTTTGATTTTTAACAAAAATTATCCCCTCCCAAGCTCTTTCTCTCTCTTTCTATTTCTCTCATGTAAAACCTTTATGTGTGAGTTATGGAGATCATAATTAATAAATTTAATTTATTTATGCCTTAAGAAAACTTTTAATTATGTCACGAGGTTGATATTTTAGTGTGAGCTATTTTTACATGTTGTCTAGCTATGACCTTAAATAATGCGGTCTAAAGAGGTACATGTTGGAAAAACAACTGGAATGAGACTGAATTACATGAGAGTAAAGGGAAGACTATTTGATAATACATTGATCTCATGTGTGTAACTCTTTATCTACTATTTATGCTACGAAATATGTGAGTATTGTCATGGTTTTACCGTATACTAGATTTACGATTTGCCAACGAAGTAATATGACTTTCACTGTATATTCTGTTCCAGTTTTTCTAACAGTTATTAAGTAGGCATTAAACAATTTAACCATAAAAAATAGATCGCTTATGTTGTACCCCTTACATGAACGATCAAATGGATATATATATATATACATATATATATATATATATTTATGTAGTTCCGTAGGAACAAGCAAAATTATCGTTTAAACGCAGTAAATTACATTCAAATAACTAATTTACAAACCTGCTTATAATTGCAAACTCATCATAACATAAAGAATCAATGACTCATGATTTGCGATTTTACATATATAATATATAGCAAAAATTAAAGAGAATGATTCTTTCAAGAAAAAAATTAAGATATCGTAGATTAATCCTCTCTTGAATAATTCTATACATGATGATCATGAAATTTGAGATAACTCTAGACATTATGACAGCATTTAAGCCGCAACAACATTTATATATTAAGCATTAAGATCGACAAATAACTTCTGAATAAGCATAATTTGATGTCTAGACCTTAAGTAATCACTGGATCGATCGATCAACATGCATGCAGACTGTATGATATACTTATTATGATGATCATAATTGAAATGGTTTGCCCCATTTCTTGCTTATCAAAAGTCGGTACTGGTCTTCAAATAGGAGAACCAAGTTCGAATCCCCCGCCTCCTATATAAAAAATTTAAAAAAAAAAAAAAAAAAAAAAAAAAAACCTACCATTATGGCATAAAGCATTTTATGTTCGTGAATATATTGCACAAGTACAAGGAATTTTATTTACGTGGTTTTGAATCACAAATCATCACCAAGTGGGATGCATGTATATAAGGGCCGTCTAAGATGCATGACAATTGGCTTCTTATAAATTAATTAATCCTTCAACACCAGATATTAATAATTACCTTAACTGCTAAAAAGGATTTAGGTAAGAATGCAAGCAATATCTGACCCCATTTAATTCTAAGATACTAAAATCTTCTACAAAATCCGACGCTATCTGACTCACTTAAAACAGAAGTTTAAACTTTGTTCTAAATCTGTCTCCCTTTCCATTTACTATATATCCCTAATGCTCTTACTCCATACACAGCTACCTATACATACAACAAATCTTTGTGTGTATATATATATATATATAGTTCCCGGCCAAGAAGTACTGCATTGGATTATGCATGAGTGCTTAATTTGAGAACACAAAATAGAATGAACAAGGAGACTGGAAATATGCAGGCCTGTGCTTCATGCAAACATCAAAGGAGAAAATGTGATGAAAGTTGTGAGCTAGCTCCATACTTCCCGGCAAGCAGGTATAGAGAGTTTCAAAATGCGCACAGGCTGTTTGGGGTGAGCAACATAGTAAAGATCTTAAGTGCAGTCGAGCCAAGCCAAAAAGAAGCTGCTGCTGAATCAATACTCATTGAAGGAAACGCAAGGAAGAAGGATCCTGTGCATGGCTGTCTTGGTATTGTCCGCAGCCTCGAGTCCCAGATCGAGTTTTATGAAAAGCAGTTTGATTTTGTGACTCGATGCCTTGCCCTTTCCCGTGAGAGAAAGTCGAAGCTTGAGCTGCAGCAGCGAAAGCATAACTTGGAAGATTATTATATAAGAAGAAATAGTACTAATATTAGTACAGCTTCTCCATTAGCAATATCGCAGAAGCTTGATGATGATGACGATGATCAACTTGATCATGGGTTTAAGTATCTGACACCACTTCTGCTGCCTGAATTGGTAAGAAAAAGACTATATATATATATATATATGATCATCTCGAATCTTTGCTTTTGGAAATACAGTACTTCATATTATATCTTTTGGGATTTGAGAAAATCTGCAGATCAATGTATGATTTTTTCTCATTTATGCATGATGCAATTCACGAGTAATGATGATTATTTTTGTGCAGGATGGCGAATATTTAGGAGGCATGATGAAAAACTCTCGATCCAATGATAAATATAATTATCAGTCAACCTTAGAATTAGAAGGTGTGGATGTGAAACCCAGCTTTGACGTCCAGCATTTAGATCAAATGTTGGAATCTTATCAGCAGGATAGTTTTGTTGCAAGTTTCGGAGAATCTTCCTGGTACGTATGTAAATGTTGGTATTGCAATAAGTACTTTAGCATAAATCATGGTTTTAATGGGAAAATATTGTATAATACGTACGTTGTTTTGTTTGATTAATTTTTGCGAATTATGAGATGATATTTTCTTTTCTTTCTAAAAATTCATCTTTATCGAAACAACGCATGCAGTAGCCCGATCTCCAAAGCCCATGAGAGGCAGCCTTTGGAGCGTGTTGGTGAGGGAGATGCACAAAACGAGGTCGGGTCATCTACAAAAGGAAAGGACGATAGAGACTTCAAGAATGAATGAAGTTTCTTTTTCTTTTTTTTTTTGTTCTTATTTTCTTTTATTTTGGCCTCATGGAATGATGCTTGGAAGTTATAACGAGTAGAATTGTTGATGCTAATATTTGTTAGCAAATGATTTAAAAACGATATCGTTTGGAGGTTTGTAATCTGTGAATCAGAACTTGTTTAGAGCTAACCGTCCACATAAAAAATTGTTTCCTCAAATTATAAAAAGAAATCCTCCAAAATTTAATTAATTCTCCATTGAAGGAAAAGGAGTTTTGAGGAGAAGTGTTGTAGTAATTATTTCTATTGATTATAAATCTAAAGCAAGCAATGCCTGCACAACCACAAAATAACTGATATCACTTGTAATTGTCACAAGGTTTTTCACAACAATTAATTGTTTTCACTAAGCGGATTAACATTTTCTCTACACATTAGTCAAAGCCTTGACATTTGACAAGACTTAATATTTATGTTAAAGGAAAGTAAAACATATTTTAAACAAAATAAAAAATAAAGAAAAAATGTTAATAGTGTCGTTTCTAACCATTATTTTTATTTTGAAATCATATAATTCATTAGTTTTCACCTACCCATCATGTAAAATAGCATTCATCAGAGCGCTAAAACCCATCCGAACCACCATGGCTGCTGGCACTGCAGATGTGTAGGAAAGTGAGCATGAGAGAAATTGAGGTGAGCATGAGAGAAATTGAGATTTGCCGATTAGGCGCAGCTGTCCAATTCCAAAAATAAAAAGGCCGACCATTCTTCCAGGGCACAGGACAGACAACAAGGTTTGCAATTCTGCTGCACTGCCAGAACTGGCACTTTTCCTCGTGTCCCCTGATGCCTTTGGTAAATTTCAAGCACAAATTCTTCTCACTTTTGCTTTTGTTCTTCTAATTTTTCCTTTTTTGTGGCCATGAAGAACGCATAGAGATCAGTTTTATTAAAGTAAATAAAATCTGTAATGGTCCAAACAGTGGAGTCATGGCCTGGTCTGAGCATTGAGATAAGGATGCGATTTCACCCACCTGGGACTATCACATTTATGGTCTGACAAAGATCAGTCCCCGAGACTCTCCTACAACAAACACATTGCTAGAAATTTTCTCCGCCTAAAGACAATAATAGGTGCTCCAAATCCATATAATTTACCCTCATTCAACGACTTGTTTCCTGTCAGTTTTACAGGCTTGCTAAAAAGCTTTTCAGGATTCTCGAGGCTTTGAAGCACAAGCAACCACATGCGACTTGAACTTCTCCAGCTCTTCCAGAACCTCCTCTTCGGGTCGGTAGATCAGATCACTCATGCGCCATATCTGCACATATTAATGTAAGTTTTGCAAATCAATTTAAGTAACCTGAAACAAACTTAAGGAGAACGTTTATATTAGCTACAAGGTATCCAATCCTTTTCCAACCCACCAAATTCAAATACCACCATTCATACAAAGCTTTAAACAACGAGAAATCCTACAGCTACATTCGGGATTTCCCGACTGGAAATCCTGACTGTAGCTCTAGGATTTTTTTTTTTTTTTTTAATTTAGTAATTAATAATATATTTTAATATAATTTTTTAATTTTTTAATTTTTTTTAATTTTTTTCAAATATTTATAAATGATAAGAAAAATAGATGAATAAAAAAATAAAAAAATAAAAGTTTTCTTTTACACAGGCGGGATCCCGCGTATGTAAGCGTAGGACTCTTAAACAATTCTGCATATACGTTGCACAATGATGTAACAACAAATTACCAAATATCGCTCCGAGCATCTCAACACTCTCCCATAAGTTTCCCACATCTATCCAAGCGTGCATGTTTGACGATAATAAAATAAGACAATTTTCTAACAGTAATTGCCGTTGACATGCTTGTGTATAAACTTCAATATAGTCATACCTGCAATGTCCCTCCTCCACCGGTACTATCACAATCATCAGATACACTAACAATTGTCCATGGATCAAATGCATTCCAGTGGAAGTCAACAACTTTGTCCCTACATAAGAGGGAGGGAAAAGATCAAGAAGGAAGACTTCATGAGCATATCGGTTTAACAGATTTGAAAAACCTCTAGCAATAAAACTTTGAAGGAAGACATAATTATCTGATAAAACCATATAAATCAAGACCATAAAGGAGTCAGTACTATTTGCTGGCTATCTCATAACAAGTCATCACCCGCTACCGGCCCCACTTAAGTGGGATTCCAAGACGGGGTGGCTTGAATATAGTTCTATTCTTCGGCATTTTTTGCATCTAGTGGCTGCTCTTGAGACTTGGACCAAAGCACTTGCACCTGGCAGCCCAAGACTTTTACATTGGCAATGGCCCCTATGCTGGTCAGCTCATAACAAGCATTGAGATTTTCCATAAAAATAATTGAAGGTTACAAATTGGAGCATAAGAACCATTACAGATAAGATATGTCAAGCAAAATTCTTGGGCTGCCAGGTTTGGAGCCTCAGATGAGACACAAAATTCTCATATGATCTCATTTCATTCCATCTTATTCCCAAACATAATTCAAATACAAAATTTTCAAACTAATCATCACAACTTCTTCAAACTATCAAATAAAAAATATTAAACAATTCCAACTCCCCAAGCAAAAATAATATTATAAAACTATATTCTTACAATATTTTTAACTTTATAATATTTTTTATTCCAACTTTTTCTCTCCTTTTTTCCAAAACTCAAGAAATACACAACTCAAACTATCTCACTACTATTCACAAATTATCTTACGACTATTTACAAAATTCTCATCTCATCTCATCTCACTCCCCAAACCAGCCAAATTACCATTCCATGAAGAATCTCAACTCCTAATTTGCAAAGGTTCCCAAGTACAATCAACTTGGAGATTCCAGTATCGCTCAAATAGGAAAAAAAACAAAGAGAGAGAGAGAGAGAGATGCTTTTGCATTCAAGATTCGACCAATACATCTGATCAGCACTATTTATGTAAGCACTCTTACCATAATATATACTTCCAAACGAACATGAAGATGAGATGGCAGAACTACAGCATAAGAAGACAGAACTACCTAAGTTTTCTTTTTCTTTTTTTAATGAGAGAACTACTGAATTTTAAGAGAGAGACTAACAAAAACCAAGTTAACAAATAAGCAGCATTTTTATTCAGGTTGATGAAGCAAGAGAGGCCAAAAAAAAGATTGTGAGGCCATTAGAAAGACATGATAGCCTGGTTCACAATGAGATATGGTCCAAGGTACAACAGAATTTTGAAATATAAGCCTGTGTGGCTGGAAAGCATTTCTTAAGGTAGGTTGAAGTAGTGACAATAGCAGATTCAAACCTGTGCCCAGCATGCTGGAAAAACAACCCCGGAGGAGAACTTGGACTTCTTGCTGCTCGCTCTACCTTTTTACCAACCTGCAACATCAAATAAGAAATTGTTGAAGGCAGAAAAAGCAAAAGGTCAAAATATCATTCATGTTAGCAAACACATTTAGCATCAACAGAGGCAAGATGGAATGAGACGCAAATAACTGGCAAGCAAATATACTTGAGTTTTTAGGCAAGACCTACGTAGTCCAAGACATATAATAGCAATAAACACCAGACAACTACAGGTGAAAGTTTCCACCTTCTCAAAATCCCATATGTTCAAGAGACCATCCTCTGCAGAACTCCCAAAGACAGATGACTTGTCTGGAGACCACTGGAACAGGTATCAGATAGTTCAGTAATGAAGAAAAACAGAGACTGGCAGTTCTAGCAACAGATGTACCACATAAAAAGTAAAAGTAAGAGAAAGATTACAGAAAAAATAACAAAATTCATTAATACCTGAACACAAAGAACGGCAGCTCTGTGACCCTCAAATTTATTTATAGGAGACCCAACTCCATTTGAAGTGAGATTTCGCCGATCAAACATACGGACAGAATTATCTGCTGACCTGGACAGATATTACAACAATATAAATGCCTCTAGTAAATTTCAGTCTCTCTCCACAGTGCAGGATGAAGCCCCATCAAACCCAGAAGAGTATCGCATACCCAAAACACAGTGGGGAGAGAAAATTGAAAGAAATATGAGACTACAGCATACCCAGTTAGAATAAGGTTATCATCGTGGGGATTCCAATCGACACAGTGAAGATCAGCATTATGTGCCTTCTCAACCTGTCACTCAGAAATAAGAAACATTATAATCAACAGAAGCTGATAAATTATCTTGCAGAAAACATCGCATATTCATTATATTATATGGCTATCAAATACATAGCCGAAAGCAGAATAAAAATCTTTGAAAATTAAATAAAAAGACCAAAAAATTAATTAAAAAGGGAGAGTAACCTTAACAACTGGGCTGAGACCAACTCGTGCATCCCACAATATAAGGCAAGAATCGTCACCAACACTACAAAACTCCTGTGCACTTCATCGGACACAGAAATGTGTCAAGAATAGGGCATGTCATAACTCACAATAGGTAACAAGCTTGCATCTATTATACAGAGATATAAATCAAACACATTTCAGTAGAAGTTGCAATGAAATATTTTAAGATTGAATTAAAGGTGGGAAGGCCAATCCTCAGAAACTGAGATGTCAGACAAGATTCTCAAGAATTACAATCGGGTGAGGTCCTCACCAGTGCAAGACAAATCCAATGTAAAGACTTTGAATACATCCAAGCAAACATTGTCAAGCCTTACGAAATCAAACTCCTATACAATGCATTAGGAATCAGCAACTTGTGTCCACCTATGGCAGAACAAGGTACCCTTGACAATGGCATTTTTTGTGAACAGCAGCCCTAGGGAATATCTTAACAATTAATAACTTATATTATCAAAAAGGTTAAGAGGCACATATAAGTGATGGATTGGTCTCACATGTGCAAGAAGTGGGGAAATTGTCAAACACCTGCAGCTTCACTGTGAAGTGGCTAAGACTTTTTTCTTCTTTTTTTCATAGGTCAGAAAATTTATTGAAGTGGCCAAGTACACAAGCAGTCTACAAGAGAGAAATACCTAATTATAGCCTACGAACAAAGAAAGAAGAATACACATCATTAAAACTAACCCCCTCTAATACAATAGCCTTAGATGACTTGTAATAAAGATTAGAAAAATAGGTCTCTAATCCCCCCAATGAACGCTCTCTATTTTCAGAACATCTTCCATTTCTCTAATTCCATATACACCACATAAGACATAGGATACCATCTGCCAAACCTCTGGCTACTTGACGATTCCCCCATATGCCACACCAACAACGCAAAAGATCCACCACCCTCTTTGGCATCACCCAAAAAATGTCCAGCCTTACAAAGATTTCATTCCATAGAGCCTTTGCCACATCTGGAGAAGTAGATGGTTCGTCGATTCGCCATTTCTTTCGCACATGAAGCACCAATCTATTATGAAAAAGCCACACTTCCTTAGCTTGTCTATGGTCAAAAGTTTCCCGTGAGAGGCCAGCCAACCAAAGAAAGCAACTTTTAGGAACACTTTGCACCTCCAAATGTGCTTCGAAGGGAAAGCAGTAGAAGGATGGGTAGACATAACATTGTACAAAAATCTAATAGAGAAATTCTTGTTCCCAGGGTCTATCCACAGCAGTTCGTCCTCCACACCACACTCAAAATTCAATGCATACAAGGTGCTGTAGAAATCAGAAATGTCTCCTACTTCACAATCACGAACTTATCTAATAAATGACACATTCCACTGCAGTATGCCATTTGAAGAGTCCATGTTATCAGCAACAGAAGCTTCCTTATGCAGTGCCATTCTGAAAAGAGAAGAAAAGGCCTCCTTGAGAGTAACATCACCACACCAAACATCAACCCAAAATCTGTTGTTCCACACCCCGCCACGAATTTGGAATTAAAAATAAAATCCTCTGACTTTCCTAATAAATTTCCACACACCCACACCATATGATACACACACTTCATTACAAATCCAGCCTCCCCTAATGCTGGCAAATTTAGCTTCAACCACTCCCCTCCATAGAGCGGCGTCACTTTCTTGATGGTACCACCACAACTATTTCCGAGTAAGGCCTTATCAAATATACTCAACTTTCTAATCCCCAAGCCACCACAAGATAGGGGGAACTTTTTCTCGTCCCCCAATCCACCCCACAAGAAAGCACGAAATAACATTTCCATATTATTAGCCACACTAGCCGGAATCGGGGAAAATGAAAGATAGTAGTACATAGGAGGTTAGATAGCATACTCTTAATAAGAGTGATTCTTCCCCCTTTAGATAGATACATTCTTTTTCCAACAAGCCAATCTATTCTCAATTTTTTCGATGACACCATCCTATATTTCCTTGAATTTATGAGAAGCCCCCCAAGGGAAGACCAAGGTACTTCATAGGCAAAGAAGAAACCTTACAATCCAAAATTTCAGCCAAATCTCCAATGTAATCTACCAAGCCAACCAGTACCAGTTCAGATTTAGACAAATTCACCTTCAGGCCGGAAACAACTTCAAAAGAAAGTAAGAGAACTCTCAATGAATGAATTTGATTTGGGTCCGACTCACAAAGAATTAAGGTGCCATCACGAGAAGAGGATGAGATACATTGACACCCCAAATGAAGTACCACTCACTGAAAATCCAAACAAAAAGGACCCATCAACCGCACCTCAGTTAATTCAAGAAAAAAATCTCCCAGTCCGATAGCCTCTAGAGATTGTTTGCACCTAAAGGGGTTTGAACCTTACACCTAAGAAGAGCATAGCCCTAACCCCAAGGCCTCAAACACTTGAGCCAACCCCTAGGAGCTAATAAATATTTTATTTAATTTTCATCTCATCTCATCATCTCATCTCAAATTACAATCCAATCTTTTTTCCAAGTCGGATTACATGCCTAGCATATACGCTTGGCAAAGGACCCGAGATTTTTGTCGCCATGAGATTTCTTCCATGAGAGTAAGTTTTTCCAGCTAAGCCACAACAGCAATCTTACTTGCCTTCTCCTCATCTACAAGCACACCAACAGTCGCGTTTTCATCAAAGAATGAAATTTCCTAAAAGAGAAGCTTCCTCTGATCATCAACCTTCCCAAATTCTTCATTATTCCACAATTTCAGATCTTTCTTCAAAGATTTAAGCTTTCCACCCAACGCAAAGGTGTCTAGTCTTAGAAGTCTCTTTTGACATAAATCAGAAAAATTGGCCTCCCAAGACAATGAATCTGTCTAGTCTTGACCACGTAAATCAACTAAGCCCAGTTCAAAAATAAGATCAGAAAACTCTGCCATTGCCAAACTAATACAAGAGTTCTCCGACCTCTCACTTGGAAAGCTAGTTATGTTAAAATCCCCACCAATACACCACAATCCATCCCACCAATTACACATAATAGCAATCTCCTCCCAAATAAACCTTCTCTTGCTGTCCACATTAGGAACATATACGCCAACAAAAGACCACTTGCAGCCATTGTCCACATTTTTAAAGAAAAAAGCCACCAAGTATTCCCCGACATACTCCTCGACCAAATTGACGACCCTCATATCCTACAACAAAGTGCTTCCCGATTACCCTTTAGAGGCAAGATAGGCCCAACCCATATGAAGGCCTCGCCACAAACTTATAACAATACTTCTATCTATGAACTTCAATTTGGTATCTTGAAGACAAATGATATCATCCTTCCAATTCCTTAATTGATTTTTAACACAAAGGTGCTTGCATGGATCGTTCAGCCCCTTACGTTCCAAAATAGAAACTTTGGTTTAATTGTTCCCAAATATTCACCCTAGCCTTACCCCTTCCTCTTCTTGCACTATCTTCCTGAACATCATAAATAACAAAGCAAGCTAGGCTCCTTAACTGCATTTCTTTTTTGGCATAAGATCTAGCCAAGAGAGGTTGCCCAATTCAATAGTAATGAGGGCTTTAAATTGCTCTTCAAAACCCTCACATGAAATCCCTAAGCAATCCCATATTTACTCCACTTTCTGGAGAACCCAATCCGACTGAGTATGCCCACTGTGAACCCGGCAACATAGAACATATAGGGCTTGGGTCATCCCCTATCCCTTCCACACCATAGCGAGGGAAGGCAATACCTTCCTCTCACTCCTTACACACCAACTGCAGATCATACACCTTATAGACTCCTCATTTGCATCCTAAAGAGCATTCTGGATAGAGGAAGGAACCCCTGTAAAATCCTTGTCGGACTCATTCTGGATCAGCATCCTTACGCCTTCGAAAGGGCTACCACAATGTTCTTTAGGTTGCAATGAACCTCCAAAGACCTGCGACAACCCATTTACGACAATAAATCATGGAGAAGGGTCATTTCCGACAACCTTAGCAGTCTCCTTGACCATATCGCAGCTATTCTCACTTAACGAAGCAGAGATCTGTTCCAGTAAGGCATCCAGATGATATCCGGCAACCTTGTCTATGGCAACCCAGAGGGCCTGAGGCTGTCGCTAGCAGATTCAAAGAAGAAACCTCTCAAGCCTAAGGATGACCCAGGAGATCATTTGATCCGCTGGGGGTTCGGTCGAGACCAACTCCGACAGGGTCACTGGCAACTAGCAACCTTGTATGTCCAGCCCCCAAGCCCCAGGCCCCCAGGCCCCCAGGCCCCCAAGCCCCCAAGCCCAAGCCCCCAAGCCCCCAAGCCGCCCCCAAGCCGCCAAGCCCCCAAGCCCAAGCCCCCAAGCCCAAGCCCCCAAGCCCAAGCCCCCAAGCCCCCGCCCCCGCCCCCGCCCCCGCCCAAGCCCAAGCCAAGCCCAAGTTCAAGCCCAGCCCCAGCCCCAGCCCCAGCCCAAGCCCATTTTTCTCCTCTCCTTAACACACTATATAAGGCAATCCCCTTTCTCCTACAAATGCCCCAGTTGTGTCTTCATTTCTAGAAGTGTATTGTGCACGTCATTCTCTATCAAACCAACAGCAAGCCTGCAATCATCTCCTTGCCACTAAGCACTTGCTATACCAACAGTACGATGTTCCTCCCCATGGCCATAGCCAAGTTTGTGGCTTGTTGTAGCTCCTCCCTAAGATGCCTCCACTCCATGCCCTTCACCCTTTTTCTGCACTCATACCGGCACCATGGTTGTAGGATGTGTGAGTGCATGCTTGTACGAACGTGATTTCAAGCAGTTCACCGCCATTGGCTCTATAAATGACCGCCCTCTATCACAAACACCCTCTCTTAGTGCTCCTAACCCCCCCCCCCCCCCGGCGGGGGTAAATGACCATTTTTTGTTACGAACACCATCTCTATGCACTTGTCGTCCTCCTCCATTCCATATTGTCCATCGCTTCTGAGATGAAGATGAAGTTACATTTTGCACCATTTCCATACCCACTAGTGCAATGTGTGCAATGTATCGACCACAAACATTGGAGCATCTCTGCACAATGAAGCTTTTGGCTCCCTCCCGTGCAATGCTATAGAGGTCCTTTTTTTCAACCTTCAGACTGTCCTCAAATGATTTGGCAAGCAATTACACCGTTAACATCCTAGCCTCACTATTTTCACAACCTTTCAACTCCTCTCAATGATGACCACAGAACTTATAACTATGAAAGCATTTGTGCCTCATATCCATCCAGTTTCAAAACAAAGAGTATAGATTCTATCTCTTAAGTGTTTCGAATCCTCCATAGTCACACTTTGCCTTAAAACAAGACACTCGAAAAAAATCTCAGCCAACCAACTAGATGTTTTTTAAACTTTTTTTTTTTGAAGTTTAAAGGTGCAATCTCTCTAGAAATGATCAACTTAATCCACATATCCCATGATGATAAATCATGCTCAATTAGCTAAAACTATGGCACCTAAAATCCATAACAGCCCATCCTATGGGAAACCTTTTGCTTATGACTCTATGCTTGCAGCCTTCTAGCTAAGACTATTTGGGCAGTGATCTTCCAACTTCTTGGGATAGAATTCCAACTTCTTGGGATAGAATGCGTAATACTATTTCAGTGGAATCAATGGCAACACAGGAAGGCACACCAAACATCTGGCAAATGCTTCTCTATGCTTAATGTGGAGTATTTTGATGGATTGTGATGACCAGACCTTTGAAGATTGGTAGAAAAGGCTAAAAGAGTTCAAACTTCCATGCTTAGGTCTTTTTATGAGTGGACTATAGTCCATACAAATATTATGTAGATTTTACAATTCCTCGCTACCCTACCCTTCCTTAAAACTTGTCCCCTTTGTATGTGCCCTTGGCGCTTCTTAAAAAACATGATATCTTATCAAAGAGAGAGATAAGACTTGATTATCAAAAGGCATTACTGTTGTTTTCAGTTTACTTATCAAAAAAAAAAAGACTTGATTATCAAAAGGCATGAAAAAAAATCCGAATTCACACAAAAAAATGAAACTTAAAATAGTGAATTATAACTTCAATAACTTTTTTTTTTATAATTATTATAACTGCAATAACAAACCACTCTTGGGTACATTGCACATAGATAATGCAGATGTTACCTGGATGGACAGAATGCCACATCTTCAACTGTATCCTCATGCCCAAGGTAGACACCCCTTGGTCCAACAGAAGGGCCATCAGCTGCTTTATCATTGCCTTCCCCAGGTTTAGAGTTTGGTTTCATGATTGATCCCCCAGCTCCTGGTGATGTGGCTGTTGCCGAAATATGGTCCTGAATACTCCACAAAACCACCGACTTGTCCTTCCCTGCAACAACAATTGTATTCCTCAGATGAACATAAAATTAATGGCAAAATTATTTATATTAAGCATAGCAAAAAAAAGAGTATGCTGATTCTCCAGCATATTACAGGAACATGACATTCAAAAATATTCATCAAGTGCCACATGCAAATAGGAAATGTAAAATAAGAAATTAGACATTTAAAACAAGACAATTATTAAAAATAATGCTATAACCTAAGCATCATATGACACCTTACATTCATAAGCCATTGTCAGCTCACTCAAATTACAGCCGTGTTTTATCTTTGAATTCGAAGGTGATAATTCATAGCATCTCAGGTTGGGAAAGTAACTAGATTGATATTCAAACTTTAAAAATATAAATAATGAAATCTATCCACCTCCAGATAGCACATAGGGTTCAGTCGGGCACATTGCAAGAGCGAATTCTGCATTATCTTGATGTCCAGTCAAAATCTTCAGGAAGCAAAATTCGATGTTAATCAAATAAACAGATAAACAGAATCAGTGCAGGCCACAGAAAAGAAGACAAGATTACAGTTTTTGTAAAAGCATGTCAAGAGGTACACAAGTTTACTACACTCACATCCAAAGGTTGTCGTGCCAGAAAGTCTCAGAAAATAAACAAGTTCAACATCTTTAACACAGTTTTATTTGGTCGCTTTGTACGGCTGTTTGTGCATTCTGACTGATTTTTCACTCAAACAAGAAAGGTTTAGACATTCTATTAACGCATACCTAATTTCTTACATTAGGCAAGCACACTTCGGTGTATCATGTTAGCTTTTATTTATAACATTATTTCTTTATTTTATTGTGTATATTTTTACAAGGATACATCTTCTTGATTTCAATTATATAACTATCTCTACTGGAAAATAACTTACCCACCACAACCTAAAGCCATGACCTCACCAACCACCCTATTCTTATTTAGTAGGACCATTTAGTCTTAACCCATGATGAAACCCACCACCAATGAAGGCCATTGCCTAATTTTGTTTTGACGAGCAAGATAAAAGCTTTGAAAAAAGATCTGAAGAAATGGAACGAAAATGAGTTTACCCATGTGGAGAGGAAAAAACTTCTCATAGAGGAGTTTTGTGTGACATTGATGCATTACCAGAAGGAAAATCCTTGCCTCAAGTGGAAGGCTTGAGAAGAAGAAGATTACACGTGAATTGGAAAGAAATACCCTTTTAGAAGCTAGAGACAAAAGTCAAGGGAAATTTGGCTGCATAAAAGTGATAGAAATACAGGTTTCTTCCATAGTGTCCAATATGCATTGCAAAAATAATACCGTTGAATCAATTGGTAGAAGAGTTGGTTCATATAGATCCCACAAAAATTAGAAAGAAGGTCGAGCATGTCTACAATAATCTCTATTCTAAGCAATTTAGAAAGTAGACTTGACAAACGTTTTTTAGGAGTTCCACAGCGTGGAAAGTTGTAAAGTCGCAATGCGAAGAGCAACTTTCAAGGCTTTTTTTTATGTCGGGGAACCTCTCCAAGGCGGGGCCTTTTGGACCCACCCCTGCAGAGTAAGCTCTGGTCCCGTGCACCGCACCCTCGGAAGTTTTCTTACACGGAACTGGTTAAATCATTGGCTTTTCACCAGGGAGTGTGGCCCCAAAGAGTTGTTTGCACCCATGAGGTGTTGAACCTTAAACCTTGAAGGAAGTGATATCCCAAGACCAAGGCCTTCACCACTTAGGCCAACCCCTTGGGGTTAGAGCAGCTTTCAAGGCTTAAGACAAAGGAACCAAGTTTTTTTTTTTTTTAAGTAGTGGTAGAGTACCAAGTATCACCTTCATTGTTTGTAGTTTTCTTGGAGGCATTCAGTACACTGTTGACTATGGATATGGAGAGAGGAATCTTGTCAGATTTTTGGCAAGCTACAGCAGTTATGAAGAGCTACTTGTGCAGCTGTGCCGTATTTCCTTTTTCTTATAATAAATTGATTTTTATTTTATGATACAGAAAGATTTACAAATATTAATAGGCATAACCAAGTACACTAGATATTCAGAAGAGAAAACACCTAGCTGATAAATTGATTTTATCTGGTGATAATGTGGATCGTTTTTGCCATACTGCCTATTATTATGCTTTAAAGCTACATCACTTTTTTTCTCAAATTGAAGATTAAATTATAAATCAAACTAGTTCCTATTGGGACCATTGAAAATATTGCTGGATTGGCTAGTATTCTGGGATGTAGGTGGCAGCCTTACCATGAAGCACTTGGGATTAGCTTTTTGGTCATCATTAAGGAAAAAAACATCGAATGACATCATTGAGAAGAGGGAACAATGTTTGGCAAGATGGAAGTGACTATTAAAAGGAGGCAAGCTAACTTTGCTCAAATGGGGAAATAGATATGTGCTCTCACACGAAAAGGAAGCATTATGGCAATCATCTGTGTGTCAGGAATTCACTAGTATTCAATAGTGCATTGATGGGGAAATGGATATGTGCTCTCACACGAAAAGGAAGCATTATGGCAATCATCTGTGTGTCAGGAATTCACTAGTATTCAATAGTGCATTGATGGGGAAATGGATATGTGCTCTCACACGAAAAGGAAGCATTATGGCAATCATCTGTGAAATTATGGCAATAGATGGGGAGGGTGGGGCTCCATTGAAGTCAGCAGTCCTTGTGGGGGGTTGGTGGTGTGGAGAATTTTAAGGAGGCGATTGGAGATGTTTGAGAGATAAGATCAAGTGGGTTCCATAAAAATGATGGTTTAAGGTCAAGAAACTTTTCTGATGCATTACAGCCCTAAGAATCAATTTGTGCCTTCTTTTATAAAAACGATTAAATTTATATAAAACATAATTTATAAAGGATTTAAATATTGGACATGTATCCCATAACAAGGAAAAAACTTTCCTAAAACAGTAAAATACCAAATCTGGACGAGAATTGGTAGCTCCAAGGACAGCGTGACGGTTAGGTTGAGCTTCAACATCCCAAATGAGAACCTGAGTTTTAGTGAATCTGATCATTAGCAGAACTAGACATTTTCATAAATGAAATCTAGAAATCAAAGACAGCAAAGCATACTCAATTCAAAATATATGAATGACCAAATTAATAAAGGAACTTACATCAGGACTGTCAGTATGAGTCGCCACAATCTTTGAGTTCTGTGGGAGTTCCCTGATTCTGTTCACCTGCAACATTATATTCACTAATTACAGGAATGGAAAATCAAGAGATTGAACATTAAAAAGGGAGATATAATTTGCAGCAGAGCCTTTTATTGAAATTATAGAAATTTAACTAATCAGTATATGTATTCCCACCATTCTGCAGGAAAAAAAGGGAGAAAGGAAGAAAGGGGGGTGGGAGGGGGTGTGGAAGAATGATGACATGCTTTTAAACTAGATTCAATACAAGGTCTGACCAGAAATGTGTTCCATTTCTTTTTTATGTAGTGGCAAATGTCATGTGTGCATTTGGTGCATGCACGATTCATACCTCCCCAGGATGTATGATGGTCTTGTACTTCTTTACAAATGGTGACCGTGCTTCTTCATTGAACTGAAAAATAAGGCAGCTAACGTTAATAGAAAGAATAAGGCTGCATGCATAACCTCATTGAAAATAAAGTAGTTGGCAAGGAGAAGAAAGCAAAAAATCACGAAACTTGCAATCACCTGGGATATGTGCTCTGCGGCTGCAACTCTAGGTTTGACAACTTCACAATTTGCAATGACCAGAGTATTTGGAACACTACCATCAGTCTGAAAACAAATGGGAAGAAAATTATTTAAAAAATAAAGAGAAGATGACCCATGAGCTTGTTTTAGACAAGAAAAGCAACAATCCAAGTGCACTAATATCGGAACAGATCACTATAATAGATCGCAGTAGTGTGAGAGATTCACCAAGGATAAGAAATGGCATAAGAAACACTTTCCCTACAAAGGGGGAAAAGGGAATGAAGGCCCTACAATCAAATATCTTGATCGACTTCATATTATGTGTCCTATAACAATGTTCAGTTAATTGAGATAACCACAGACCACTTTTTAAGTTAATAATGAATAGGTACTTATCCTAACGTAACTAATCGAAATTGACACAAGCAGACTTGCCTGTTCAGAGAGATAGAGACGCTGGCGATTCTTGTAAGTGGCTTTCTCGAGCTGAGGGCCCCAACTGTCAGTAGCAATAACAAGATTAGCCCTTAACAATAAGCAAAGAACAAAAAATGGAACTTGCATAAACCCTAAGAAGTATAAGGCAAGCTCAAAACTCTAAATACTAAAATTAAATTAAAACAAAAAGAAAAACCCTAACGTTGAGGATCAGGACATGCATAAACCCTAAACCAGAAAGTAAAAATAAAAACCCTAGATATGACAGATAAAAACCATGGGGAGAAATGTGCATGTACCGGCAAGAGAGAGAGGGCCAGACGAGGTTGTGGTTGGCGAGCCAGTCGTAGAGGACAGGGACGAGAGACTTCCACTGGGTGTACTTGTCGTCCACGGTTGGCTGCTGGGACTTCTTGGCCTCCTTCTTCCCAGATTCCTCTTTCTTATCATCCTTGGGCTTCGGTTTCCGGCCCCTCGTCTCCTTCTTCTTCACTACCTGCGGCTGCGACTCCATTGCAGCTTCACCTCGTGCTCGTGCTCCGACAATTGTGAGTCTGTGACACTCCTACCGTATATAACCGGACAACCCAAATACCGTAGAAATGGATCTCTGTAACCGTTATGGGCCGAGCCGGCGATAAGTAGTTAAGGCTCAGCCCAGCAACCAAGTCCGAATCTGGCATCCAGAAACAATGCTAAAATTGTGAATGAGATTATGAGTAGACTTGAACGACATGTAGTTTTTTCATGCAAAACTCTTTTATGTTGTTTTCTTTTTCATTTTCTTTTTCTTTTTTATTATTAAGATTTTATTTGAATAGTGAGTTGAGATAAAAGTTAAAATTTGAATAGAATAATATTTTTTAATCTTATTATTATTTTAAAATTTTAAAAAGTTAAATTATTTTTAATATATTTTATATGAGAATTTGAAAAAATTATAATAATAAAATAAGATAAATTGAAATTATATTTCAATTCAAATGGGACTTAAGTTTTGGATTAGTAGATATCAGTGAGTTAATTTGCACTTCCAACGAGTTGGTCAGCCAAATATTAAGGTCTAAGGACATTTTGATCATGTTTTCATATTCATAATTTCTTATACATTCAAAATTTAAAAAGTACTTTTAATTATTAAAAAATTCTTTTAAAGAAAAAAGATATGGTTGATAAATTTATAAAAAGTATTTTAATTACTTAAAAAATTAAAATTCTATTTTTCTAAAAAATATTAACTTGAAATTTTTATCAAAAAATTCTTCCAAATAAGTATATAGTTTTAAAAAATTAATGTAAATAACTTAAAAAATATTCTAGATACATGTTTATCAAATAATAAATAGCTTTTAAAGTATAAAACTTATTATTTAAGTTATAAATTATAAGTCATAAAGTTATAAATGATATAAGAATAATGCTACAAACTGTCTATTTTTATAAACTCCTTTATAATTCAAGTAATTGATAAAAAGAAAAAATTAATTTTAGAATAAAATTAACTAAAATATCCTTATTTACAAGTTAAAAATTTTTAAAAACTAAAAAATTCATTTTATTTACTCATTTAATAGAGGTATTTCAATTAAATTTGTAATATAGTCTGCTAAATATCAATTAAAAGAAGAATTATTCATTATATCATCTTTAGATAAATTACTATACAAGTGATTTTGACTTTTTCAAACGTGGTACGGTGATACTTATGATTTAAAAAGTTTTAAATTAGTAGGCATAGTTATGATAACATTTCAAATTCGTCACATCGTTAAGATTTTGTAAATGTTCAAATGGAAAATTATAATGTGACCGTTGACTGCACGTCAACACCAAACAAAAGACGACATATTAGTAGTGAACGTAAAAAACTCGATTAAAATATTAAAAAGTTTAAGTAATCTTTATACTTTCTTTATACTTTTTTTTTATGGAATATACTTTCTTTATACTTATCATTGTATGATACAAGGAAAAATCATCATTCTTATGAAATGAGAAATACTTATTCTGCATAATTTTCTACGTTAATGGTACAAAAAATTAGAAAATATAAAAATGTGATGATGAGATACCGTTGAGAAATATATAAAGCACAAACTTTTGCAGTTGATGTAGCATATACTTCTGGGCTTAAGCCTAAGAGCACATACCGAGTTGATGAGTAAGGAAAAATCTTGGATTTATGATACTTGAGCTAAGGTCGATTGACATTAAAGATGTTAGTGGATGACTTGATTCAAAGCTTGTTTGAATAATAAAAAAATATGAGATTTAAAATAAAATTAGATGAGAATCGAGATAGTTTCATTTCACCTCTCTATATAAAACTTAAAATAGACCATCAATCTTGCCTAAGTATTAAACGACAAAGGGAAAAGATGATTTGGCTTGGATGGAAAGCTTGGGGAGAAATACTAAATTTTTGTTGGGAGAGATCTAATGAAGCGGATATGTGTGGAGAACTATAAACAACTTTATCGCATCTTCCTCTTTTCCCTCAATTTTATTAGATGAAAAGTATAGTAGGTGTGTTTGGCATGCATGTGGCCTCACTTTTGGTTGGAGCAGACTTTAATACCATTTATAGTGCCTTTAGGGAGGATCAAGTCCTATTTGGGTCATACTCAATATGGCATATCCCAATCTCCATCATTTGAATTCATGACGTCATCGTCGAGCTATTCTATCATAGATAACACCGTAACACAGCTTGAGTTCTACAATTTTAATTGGACTAGGCTCTAATACAATCTATGACACTTCAAGAAAAGCCTATATATATTCCATAACTTTAAGCATATCTTGTGAATATGAATGAGATAGCCCAATCTACTTCAATGAACGTGGACTTACATAAGAAAACTTAGATCTTTCATGCAAGATAATATTTGATCATTCCTCAAAATTTAGTAAGAAAGTCGTCTTTGATCCAACCCAAAAATCCTCACTCCCAGTGCCAATTGTAGATATTTTGTTTTGCATATTACTATATTGATGAAGAGCTCCTCTTGCAATACAGAAATAGTTTCCAAATTCAATCATATCCCTAAAAGAGTGTCTCCTATTAATGAAATTCTCATTATTGTTGCATTATCTGACACATGGTAGGAATAGGGTTGTTTGCACATTGGAGTAACTAATATTCACGTAGTGGCCTCAATGCATTTGTTCTCTGTGCATGGGACTCTTTGAACAAAAGTTGCTAGCAATTTTTCTTTATTTTTTTAATAAACACCTAATGTTCGAAAAAGCATCTCAACTAATCTCGAACGGCTAGCAATTTTAGCTTCAATTAGTAATTCACTATCATTGTTGTCTATCATCGAAAATAATTATTCTTGAGTAATGTTGATATTGTTTTAGAGTACGCAAATCACGTACATACACGTCCTTTAAAAAAATGTAAAGTTTACTATTAAAAAAATAATTTGTGTAAATTTTATATTTACTCACATTTTTCAAAAGAAGTATGCTAGACTTACACAGCCTAGAACCACAAATATCATTTTTATATAAAGAATAACTTCAAACAACAACCAACGGTAATAGGCCACATAAGGATACATTTTTTAGTTAATAGGGTGCCATACAGAGTAAAAACAAAATCTCAGGAGTCACTCTCTCTCTCTCTCTCTCTCTCTCTCTCTCATAGCTTTACATGACCATTGAAGACTTGCATATGTTGACATATCCTTATGTTGCCTATAACATCCATGAACCTATGCACCTATCTGGAACATACAATCCTACATAGATTAATTCAGCCATACACAGCTCAAAGCATCATGGCTATCCTTGGCTATGCAATTTTACTTTTAGGAGTTGTCTTCTTCAATTCCTTGGCCATTAAAAAAAAAAATACTCAACCCAAAATTCTTAAGCAAAAGGTATCAAATTATTAGGCAAAATGAGTTGTTTTGCTTTTAGAAGTTTTGCTTTTAGGAGAAAATTGTTGGGTAAAAGGTATAATCGAATTGCTTACTTTCAATTCTCGGATACCTCTCCAAACAAGAGAATGAGGTGGATTTACAAGAAGTTTTTAAGCAGTTCACATTCAATAACAGTAGCCTAATGGTTTTAGGTTTTGATCCAATTTCCCCTTGAATTGACTTTTCCAAAATTCACGTATGTATGGGTTCACTGATCTGGGTTCGCCAGAAGGATTGCTCCTCCACCGATTCAGCATCCTTCATATATGGTCTATGCCAAGTGCGTGAAACAATAAATTTATGCTAGCAATATCAATTGCACACCATTTTCAAGTCGAACCCACCCCTCAATGCAAAGTCACAATCATGAAAATATATCCTACTCCCCATCAAAATAAGAACTAGATAAAGAGCAGCTACTATTGTTTTAATTATTTAAGAATCCCAATATCGAGACTCTAACTCTTTTGTAACTCACATTGAGCTAGTTGATGGATGGAGAAAGAAGCTGCAAAGCCTTAATCAAAACGAAGAGTTCAGTCTAAACAACCAAGCTCATATGCTTTTTTTCAAGAAATAGAGAGGAATGATACTTGGTAGAGAATTTGGTGTGGCCAAGTTTAGTCTGAGCTCATGTATTCAGATATGTCATTTTGTTATTGATCTATAATAAAATCTCTTTATAAGATTCACCGATCCCAAGAGTCTCGCTTCTATATATTGTTTGATTTAAGTGTACTGAAAAATGAGAAAATTGTTCAAAAACCTTTTATGTTTAAAGAAACAAAATAATTTTCTTTGCTAAAAATTGGGTAACTCAAATATTCTTATTATTTGTTGTGCCTCAAATTGGACAAATTAATCAGTCTCTTACAAGGAGCCATTACCCATCTGCAATGCCTAAAATTTGTATTCTCAAGAAGCGACGTTACTTATTATTGTCTCTTACAAGGAGAATTCAAAATTGTGGCTCTTTTGGAATTGCAATTTCAAATGTAAACATGAATTATTTTGCTAAAGGATTTAGATATGGTAAAATGCAAGACACAAGGGACTTAAATTTTAAGAAAAATCATACTTGCTACACTATCATCCATTCTTATTCTACTACTATTATGATAAGATATTTCCTATAAAGTTTTAAATAGTTTTTTTAAAATTATCTAATAATAATGGAAAGTGTTACATTTATAAAATAAGATAATAATGTAATGTATAACATTATTAAGAATAATTAGTTTTAAATCCAAAGTTTCAAGAAGAAGAAGAAGAATTATGAAGAATTATTAAGAATAAATTGCCTTTAAATCCAAATCCAAATAAGATAATAATTTACATTTATAAAATAAGATAATAATGAAATGTATGACATTATTAAGAATAAGTTGCCTTTAAATCCAAAAAAGATAATAATTTACATTTATAAAATAAGATAATAATGTAATGTATGACATTATTAAGAATAAGTTACCTTTAAATCCAAAGTTTCAAGAAGAAGAAGAAGAATTATGAAGAATTATTAAGAATAAGTTGCCTTTAAATCCAAAGTTTAAGTTGTTTTTAAATCCAAATAAGATAATAATTTACATTTATAAAATAAGATAATAATGTAATGTATGACATTATTAAGAATAAGTTGCCTTTAAATCCAAATAAGATAATAATTTACATTTATAAAATAAGATAATAATGTAATGTATGACATTATTAAGAATAAATTGCCTTTAAATCCAAAGTTTCAAGAAGAAGAAGAAGAATTATGAAGAATTATTAAGAATAAGTTGCCTTTAAATCCAAAGTTTAAGTTGTCTTTAAATCCAAATAAGATAATAATTTACATTTATAAAATAAGATAATAATGTAATGTATGACATTATTAAGAATAAGTTGCCTTTAAATCCAAAGTTTCGAAGAAGCTCAAAATTAATCTTGTTTGTTTAATTTTGGAAATTATTTTTTTCACATATGCATAAAGATTTGAATTTGCAAGATGATTAATTATCATCTTTGACATGTGTATGTTTTGTTTGAAATTTTTAAAGGATGATTATGCTTCTTTTGACAAATGCAAAAGATAGATGATTTTATTTGAAAATCTTGAAGGGTGGTTGTATATTTTTTGACATATGCAAAAAGAAAATGATTTGGTTTGAAAAATAAATCATGTTCATTTAATCATGTATGAAAAGTAAAAAATTAGGTATGATTTTTTTGAAAAATTAATAGAGTTGTCTTTGACAAATGTAAAAAATAGATATTTTTATTTGAATTTTTTGAAAAATGAATAGTACTCTGATTTGATATGTGAACATTTTCAAATTTGAATATGAAAACTCATTTGCCTATAAATAGCTCACTTGAGTTTTTCAGAAATAACAACAAGAGCTTACACATTAATTGTTAAGTTTTGCATCATTTTTTCAAATCTCTCATTCTCTCTTCTCTAAATTTTGTGGCTTAATCTTTGTTCATTTTGAGAGTGATATAGGTTGTGTTGTATTGTTTTTATTTCACTCATTGAGGAGTGTACTCTGATATTCTACCCACTATCAGCTCTTGTATTTATAAGAGGCTGCGTATAACCCTTGTGTGTATAGAAGGTGTTCTATACTGGAAATAGTTGAATCATTAAGTGTGAGGTGATTGCAAGTGTAGAGGGTGTTCTACATGGAGTTTTTGTCGCGATGTTGTTCAAATGTGTAATAGGTTTCTATCTCCACCTAAAAGAGATTGGATAGTAAATCTGGGATCCTCAAATGATAGTTTGAGGTGAGGACGTAGGCAGTGAGACTGAATCTCGTTAAAATACTGAGATTGTTTCTTCTTACCCTTACTCTTTATATTTCCTGCTACTTTATATTCTGCTTATATTTTATATTATGTATTTGGTTTATAATTTTTAATTTTTAATATAACCCAATTCACTCCCCCTCTTATATTAGTCATCTGGACAACAAAGAGTTCCAACTCACACAATGCTAACCATCTTAAAGTAAGTTATGAAAACATGACATGTAGGTAAGTTTTTTCACCAAAAGTTAGTAACTTAGATGTGGTTTAGATAATGAAATTAGATCAAATGGTTTAAATGAAAGTTGAATAAAATATTATTAAAATATTAATTTTTAATATTATTATTATTTTGATATTTAAAAAATTAAATTGTTTATATATTTTGTATGAACATTTAAAAAATTATAATAATAAGATGAGATGAAACGTTTTCATTATCCAAATGGAGCCTAATTGTCTTTTTAGAATTATTCATCTATCTTTTATTATTTTGAATAAAATATTATTAAAATATTAATTTTTAATATTATTATTATTTTGATATTTAAAAAATTAAATTGTTTATATATTTTGTATGAACATTTAAAAAATTATAATAATAAGATGAGATAAAACATTTTCATTATCCAAATGGAGCCTAATTGTCTTTTCCGAATTATTCATCTATCTTTTAGGTAGAATTAATGGCATGCTTGGATACAACAAAACATTCCCAAAATTTCTTATAACTTCATTCTCAAATACAAATACTTTTGATTTTAAACCTTAAATCTTATTACTACTTAATCATTACTCAAACACAAAAATATTACTATTTTACAAATTTTAAAAAACAAGAGATAATATTAAAATTATTATGTTCAAATAATATTTTAATTTTATCTATTAACTTATGTTTCAGAAAAAATTTATCTATTCATTTTACAATTTTAATACAATACTTATGTTCAAAGATATTCATTCAACTTTTTACTTTTTATTTCTTAAAATTTAATAAAATATATTCACTCAAACCATTTCACTAATGTTTATAAAATTTTAAAATTCTTTTAAATCCATACATGCCCTTAAAATAGCAAATTCTGCTCTATTAATAATTTTTCTCTTCTTGAATTCTCTTAATAAAGTTTATTTGTTTATAACCATAAGAATAATTATAGTTCTACCTAACATTTGTTGGTTATATTTTTGGTTCATTGAATTAAACCTGGAAAATTGGAATCAATCTTTTTAATTTAATAATACTAATTGGCTATTTAAAACTTATTGATCAGACAATTCTCTTAACGTTGCACCATTATGTGATGTCACATGTTTATTAAAAAAACTAAAAACACAAACACAAAAGCAATTCCCAAACTAAAATATTAAAATATAAAAGTATAAGTTATAAAGTCTCAAACCCTAATTATTTTTAAGACAACCTTCAACAATCATTTTAGTTGTCACTGAGGGTAGTGGTTGCCATCTACCACAGGCAGTTAGAGCACAATGGCCTATGATTAATACTGGTCGAAATAGGATAGTTGGCAACCAACAACAACAGTAGCTCCTATTATTTTAAATTTTAGTTTTTAATGTGTACTCTAGCCTAAATGTGAAATTTTAGATCGTATCTTTTTTTTTTAAGTTAAAACTAATTTTTCTTGGAAGTGAGAAGAAGAATCACACATCCTCCTTCTTTCACTAAAGAAACTCTCTCGTTACTTTTTATAAAAAAGAAAGCCATTATAGGAAGGGAGTCTTCCATTACTTCTCTTCCTCTAATATTGTATTGTAAGTCTAGTTTGTATTTTGGTTCATTTTTTTCATACTTGTCATATTTATCGCTTTCCAAGCACCCAAGTGAAGCATGCGCCCCACCAATATAGACTCAAAGGCCACCGACCTATAATCTTAGGTAGCAATGTTCCAAATGAAGCAATGTGTGAGCTACACGCAGCTCACGTGCTAACTAAAGGCACGTGTTTTTCACACATGATTATCGCACAGTGGTGCATGTAAATACTACACGTGCCATACAGCTCAATTCCCTGGTTTCAAATATTCTTGAAAAAGCATTAGTTGCCTGTGCATTGTTGGCATGTGAGCCTAATATCGGTACAACTCGATCCTGCAACACCAATGAATTGCCAACAATCTTGTCATTGCGATTTTAATATCTCATTGTTCAATGGAAGTAGTGGTAGTAAGAATCTCCAACAAGCGCATCAAAATGATTGCTTAACAAAGCCTCAATTTTTGCCTTTGATCATAACTTTTCAATACGCTTGTTGAACAACAACAAATTGTTTAATACGACATCTTCTTAATTGTGTGAAGGACCAAGAACTCAAACCATTGATATATTATTGTTTTTATTTTTCTTTGTAAGCTTAATCTACCGCAAGTAGTGTAAGAGTACTAGTATCCGGGTTCTTATGTGTTCTTCTAGTTATCCAAACTATGAGGTGCAATTGGAAAAAACTTACTTATATTACGTGCTCCCATCCAATTCCCTATTTTAGAGTTGATGTTTACATTTGCTACAGTTGTTTCCCATTTATGGAAAATCATTGTACATTTCATTTCACATTTTTAATTATTTCCCTATGTTCCTCTTCTCTCTTTCCCTCTCGCATCTTCAATGTCTCTCATGCCTAGTTGCTATCAACTCTCTCCCATCTATGGTAGCCCCTTCGACATTTTTCACGTTAGATAAAATTTATATCTTATAAACTCATACAAAAATCTCACGATAACTACTTCATCTCTCACAAGCTAACACGCACAATCCCTATTTCTCATGCCAAAAGCTCTTAGTGAAATTTTATGCTCGATTTCATTTGTGCTCTACCAGTTTGAGTCTGTAACTTCATTGTTGAATTTTAAGGTAAATCTCAATGGCCTGAGCCTACTAGACCAAAATGGTTTCTTTGTATGCTAGTTATGGGTGTGCATCCGGCCCGACCTGACAACAGCCTGTTTCGATAAGCCGATAGGCTGCATGGTCAAATACCCAACACCGATAGGCTTATTGGGTAATCGGGTATTTTGACCCCTTTTTTTTTCTTTTTTTTTTACTAATTGGTCTTTTTGTACCCAGATTTCATTTATTTCACTTTGATAATCGGGTACTTGCAAAGTAAAATATAGGAGGAAATATGTAGGGGTGTAAATGGTCCAGTCCGGTCTGGTCCGGGAAATTTGTGGACTGATTCCATTCGGTCCAAGAATTCTCTTATCCTGGACCGGACCGAATATGAGTTTGGTCCAATTTGGTCCAGGGGTGCCCCATATGATTTAATGGGCTAAATTTAATCTAAAATTCTACAATGATTAAATATTTTTTTGGTCCAAATTTAACTATTATAAATTATAATATGTTAATATTATAAGAGTATATATTATATATTAATATGTTAGTATATATTATATGTTAAGTATGTTAGTAAATTATAACTAATAATACTATTACATTAGTATATTATATATTTATATGTTAGTAAATATTGATAAATTAGTAATAATATATTAAATAATAATAATACACTTATTACTTATAAGTTATTACTAATATTCTATATGAATATATTATAATTTATATTTTTATACTACAATTAGTCAACCAATAAATTATAATATGTTAATATTATAAGAGTATATATTATATATTAATATGTTAATATATATTATATATTAATATATTAATTTATATTAATATTAATATTATAATTTATATTAATATTAATATTATAATTTATATTAATATTAATATTATAATTTATATACTATTTTTATATATACATATATAAATATATATATGTGGGGTTCGGTCTGGTCCGGTCCGGTCCAGGGGGAGAAATCCTTTGCACCGGGACCGGACCGGAATTAATCGGTCCATGTAAAATTTGGATCGGACTGGACCGAATTCTATTCGGTCCGGTCCGGTCTCGATACGGGACAACCGGTCCGGTCCACTGGTCCGATTCGATCTTTTTACAACCCTAGAAATATTAGAGTTGGTTAATTCTGGCATCATCTTGATTCTTGGGAGGGTTACCAAGATTTCTAACTCATTAGACAGATTTCTTGCTTGTGGTGTTTTTTTAAGTCTAATGACATTTGTCTATATTTCATAAGAAACAATTCAAGAGTCCATTCAAGCACCAAGTTCAATTCAATTTCGTTTGTTAATGTCCTGAACAAATGCAAGCCCTGTCCATAGGTTTTAATGAAAAGTTCGAAAGGTGTTTGATAATATGCTTCATTAAATTCTTTTCATTTCTAAGTACACATGACAGACTCAATTTTTATTTGATACAATTGACTATTGATTCTAGATACAAGAAGCAAATGGATTAAAGAACTTCATAAAAAGAACAAATATTACCAAAAAAAAAAGCACTTCATCTCTGTCAGCTTAGTCCAAGAAGCACCAACACCTTGCCAAGTTGTCAACTACCACTCCCATGCTTACATTACATCCAAAAGAAAAAAAGGGTCTTAATACTAAATACTAATTAATAATGAACAACATTAACTATCATGATATATAAAGCTTATCAAATGTCTAAAATTATTAATTGTATTCATATACAATTCAAATGTTCAATGATGATGTTTTGCTTATCAAGGTCAAGTTCCAACTTTAAAATGACTAAAGTAAATTCTAGGATCAAGAAAACAACACATGCATGTAATGTATTGTAAAGTTCTTTATCCCACTGAGCATTATTGATCTTGATGAATGGGATATATATGATAACTTTTTTCTTCAATCTCACTTTTATATTCTATTATGCTCTCTCTATTATATTATATTATATATATATATATATATATATTTATATTCCAAGCCAACCAACCAAGCAACCAAAGAATCAAACAAAGCAAGAGAACAATGTTGGGTTTGGAGAAACTCATGTGGGAAAATAAACTAAATTTGTTTTATTATAAAACTGATAAACTTACACACAACAATTTAATCAACACGGCAAAACACTAACACTTGACTTTATAGCACCAAAATAAAATCATAAGTTTGCTGCACACATGGATCTGTTGACACATGGACACTTGACACACTTGCACTTAACACTCTAGCCAACTGTACTTAAAAGACTTGCTGATCACCCACACTTTTTAACTTAAGCTCACAAACTTACTCAGCTTGCACTAACTCATGACTTGCTAGTTTCTACATTAGCCAGAGTGTTAATCTTATATTCTGAAAATTTGCAGTCCAAGCAGATTTTGTCTCCAAAGTGTATTCTAGTATCTATTCACTTGCAGAAAGACTTTGAAAGAAAAGTTAGATGCATTTGAGTCTTGATTAGAATAGATGGCCTGAAGCCTGAACACACAAGAATCAGAAAGGCTAGCAGGGGATGGGGCTTTGAGTCAAAACAACAATATTACAAGCAGCAAATTGAATTACGATTCACTCTTGGAAACTGTGTTAACAGGTTACCCATCATGCTTGTTAACACTCGAGTGCATGTTCCAACCTCCAAGACAAACCCCTATTTGGACAATTCTTGTATCCTAATCTGATAGTTCAATTAGGATTGCTCACACAATGAGTGGAAGGGCAGGCTCATTAATAATAATCCAAAACACACCAAAAAAATGTACATTCAAATCCAATTTATATAATCTCAACACAAGCCCATTAATAATAATCCAAAAGACACAAAAAAAATCCAAAATTCCAATATATAACAACTAGAAGACAATCAAGATAATGCATTAATTCATTAGCCTAGCATCATATCCAAATTTCAATTTGAAGGGTTATTACTCACTTTTGAAGACAAAAAGTATTTTTATTCTCTTTTTCCACTTTCTTCTCCTCATTTTTAATCAAATATGACAAAAAAATTTTGGTATGTGTGCAAACTGGTACTTTTTAAAGAAAATTTTTTACCAATCTAATGAGAGTGCTTAAAGCAAGTTACTGGGTATTGTTGAGAAGTGACTTGAATTAAAGCATCTATCTGTATGCTCGGTCGAGTATCACTCGACATCCAGCTCGAGCGAAACTCAATTCGTAAGTTCGCTTGACTCTCGCTCGACATCTTGCTCGAGCAAGATTCCATCCAGAGAATTCGCTAGACCCTTGATCGACATCCAGCTCGAGCAAGATTCCAGATAGTGAGTTCGCTTGACCCTCGCTCGAGGGCCCGCTCGAGCGAGATGTAACCCTACACGTTTGCTCGATGGTTTTGCTTCGAGTTAATGTTTTTTTTTCTAGGATTTGCGCCATTTACAACAGTATCTCACTAGAACGAGTCATTTGAACGAACGCCATTCACTTACAAAACTTGAGAACTTTGTTTTAGGATCCATTTTGAGAGTTGAGTGTATACACGCGAGTTGAGAGCTATACACGTGAGGTTGAGTGATTTTTTTGTAAGAATCTTGTGATTCATTCTCTGTACTCCATCTTTATTTTATAGTGAAACTTTGAGATCGACCCTACAGTGGACGTAGGCTTGTTTTGAGCCGAACCACTTATATCTGTGTGTTTTGTGTGATTGTCGTATTTTCTATTGTTGCATTTTCACTGCGTTATTTCCTACTTGCTGTTTGTTAACTAGTCTATTTCCAACAACGAGTATTACCTGTTTGAAAATATAATCAAGTCGGTAACGATATCAGAATGGTTATTTCCGGTTGCATGCTTATTGGGTCGGAAAAATGGGTGGGTCAGTATTAGGTAATACTTCTCTAGGATTTCTATAACGGCAATTTTTGTATAGGCTTTGGGGAAAAAATTTTGTAAGATCAATGACCAACCCATTATGAAATGGAAAATGAGTGGGAGTAGATGAAATACTGCTTATTTGATTTGTGTTTTGTGAAATTGATGTGTTCTGCTATTTAATCTAATTTTTCCATTTCAGTGTGCTATGAATTTGACACACTGCTTTGTATCATTGAATGTGCATTCTAACAACCTTCACTACTTGTTTAGTTTCTGTTTTGTGAAATTTATGTGTTCTGTTATCCAATCTAGTTTTGCCATTTTAGTATGCATATAATTTGACATAACAGATACTTTGTTTCACTGTCAGGGGACCAAGCAATATAGATTCACTGCTTCCTCTCCTTTATATTTTATGAAATTTATGTAATTTATTGAATATAGCATTTTATTTAATTCCTATGAATAATTTCACATGCAATTCTAGTATGCTTTGTCTCACTACCAGTTACATTGTCATTGACATTGTACAACTTGTTTGGTTCCTATTTTGTATAATTGCTGTGTACTTTGTTTAATCTAGATTGCCATTTTACTCTCTGTGTAATTTAAGATGTTGATGTGGTAGTTAAAATCAATGAGCTTGCCATTTGGGAGGAATTGCTTGTGAAATTCATGTTTTGTATCCTTTCTTGGGTTTATTCAATCTAGCTCTACGTGTATGATTCTATCAAGGTTTTCGCATGCTAATGTGCTTGGATTTTCACATGAAAGTGATTTCTATTTAGAAAAATAATTTGTAATATATTCGGGTGAATTTGCATTTTTTCTATGTTTGGTAACTTTTTCTATTTTCAGAGTTAAAAATCGTAACTTATGTGAATTGAAAATTGGGTAACTTTTTCTAAATTCAAATTTAACAACCAAATGAGAAAACCATATGATCTAAAATTTTATTTATATTTGCTTCTTTGTTTTCTGTTTGTGCTAGCTGACACTTCATTTTGCTTTCTTATTGCCGTGTTGGCCGGTTGGCTTATTAGTTGTTAGTTTATCAGTTGTTGGCTTTCTAGTTCTTTTTGTTGATTCCTTATTTACCTTTTCTCATTGTCATTGTTTTGTTCTTTGCAGCTTTAATTATTGACTTAAGTATTGACAACTAGGATGGCTAATAAATATCGACCACCTGTTGCAGCCATTCAAGACATTACTGGCCAATTAAGATATTGTAAATTATAATAAAAATATTCGAAATTAACTTTGTACCAAGGATAACAACTATGCTCGATCACGGTTTGTGTACAAACTTGAAGTAAAACAAAAGATAACACTGTCCAATGCCGAGTCAAGTTTAGCAAATTATCTCACATTTAGCAAATTATCGTCAAAATAAATACCCACTTACGTTATTTTGATATTAACAAATGTCGAAGAAATGTTTGTACAAAGAATAACAAGGGTCGCTAATTTTTTTATTATTAAAACTTTGAGATACTTTTCATTTGTTGTGGTTTTATTTGCTTATATGTGTTAATATTATTGTGCTTACAGATTTTAGTATTGGTCAATTTTGCAGACTTGGCAACTTTACATATTTTTCTGTTGATATAATCTAAAAATTCCAATGTATGATAAAAATAATTCATCGATTAAAAATAGAATTTTAAAAGTACAATCATCAATAGATATCCAAACCAGACAACATCTACTGAAAATTGTTTTAGAGAGGCATAAGAGAAAACTAGATAAACCAGTTTTATTATAGCAATTTCAATGGCATGTACTAAACTTTTGGAGCCAGTATATGGGCAGTTTTAGTATTTGTAATTATAATATAGTTTTATTGTTTGCACATGTAATTTGTGTTTTGGAGCTAGTGTATGGGCAATAGTGATACTTATACGTAGAATTTAGAAAATATTTAATCTAGCACACATTCTCTTTTCATTAACTATTTCTATTATTGAGAATGAATCCACAATTAATGAAATCTGTAATTTATTTTAATCTGTGAAAAACTAGAATTATCTATTTGTTCTTTCGGATGTGTCAAAAGCTTAATTATTTCGGTCACTATTATATGTCTATTTGGGATTATAGTAGAAAATATTAGAGTTGCGATGAAAAATATTACTTTTAGATTAATGTTTATAACTTAAAGCTTAATGTAATAAGCCCAACTATTAAAAAATCATTTACTATTTGAGATTCATATGTTTAAAACGCTTTTAGAATTAGTTACGATAGTTTTTTAAAAATATATAGTTATTTACAGTAACTTTTTTATAAAAGTTCCAATTTGATTTTTTTTAAAAAAAATTGGTTTTTAGTTTTTTAACCGATTAAAATATTTTTTATAAAATTATCAAACATGTCATTTTTTCTTTAAAAATACTTTTTAAATATCGAAATGCAATTCTAATCAGATTCTATATTTAGGTGAGAATCATACTTTTATTTATTTATTTATTTATTTATCCGTTACAAAAAAAATGCCGTTAGAAAAAGTGGATATTTATATTTGCAAAACCTTAATAATTTAAAAACTATTTTTATTCCAAAATAAAAAAATCAACTTTGTATTTAAAATTTACGTATAAGGTGATGTTGCTCAACATAAACAAAAAGACAGATAGTGAATAGTTAAGATTGTAAATAAAAGTTGACCAAAAAAAAAAAATAGAGAAAGATAGTAATGGTACGTACAATCCCAATTTGGAGACTGCTCATGTAAATATAAATAATCTTCTCTTTAAAACTTTTTAAAATTAGAATAATATTATTATTGAAATAGTATTTTTTTTCTTATTTTAATAGAATAGAGAAAATATAGAAAATGAGATGTAAGATATATTTAAAATATCAATCAAATTTAGGATATCTTTGCAAAACAATTAGGATAAAATTTTAAGAATGGTATATTTTCACTAAGATTTAAAGAAAATTATAGGAAATAAAATGGGAATGATTTTAGTATTTGGTTACGGAACAATACTTTTTTAAATATAGAGAATTACTATTCACCCCTTAAACCATCTTTTATCAATATTTTATTCTATTAAATAAAATAAATTCTTCTTCTAATCATTTACACTTTCTCTCATACTCATGTTTGTTATGATTTTAAATAATAAATTTAAAAATAATTTAAATAATTACAAAATTATATAAAAAAATTAATTTTAAAAATATTATCATACTCATAAAAAAATAATTTAATTTTTTGTTTAAAATATTTACAAGAGTAATAGTTCTAAACATAAGATAAAATATTGAGTAGTTAAATTTGTAAATGAAAGTTAGAAAAAAAAGTTATAAAGTAAGAATGGAGAAATATTATTTTAATCGAATAGAAAAATGATAGAGAAGCTGATGTAAGAGGTTTTTTAAATGAGAAATGCTAGAATGCAAGAATGTGAAAGGCACGAAATTGCACGAACCCCATGTCAGACATCTAAAAACTCCATTTTACCCTTATCGGCTAACTATTGCGATGCTAACTGCCGATTGGGCATGTTCCTTCTATAGATGCCTTCTATTAAAACACTGATCCGAGTCATATTGCGCTTTCTTCCTGCACAGAGTTGTTTCACCATCCATCTTCGATTCGACTGATGACATGCTTTCATATAAGATGCATAATCCTCCCCCAGTTTAGAGTCTAGCTAGAGGCATCAAGACCGCTTCCACCCCCTTTTCAATTCAAAGGCCTTATAAATCTTCTCCTAAGCTATTAGATTGCTTTGGATGCTTCCTAGCTGTTTAAGAATCCGTAATCGGATGCTATCGAGGAAGATGAAATACATGGGCAGAATACTCTCTGAATCTTAGAGCCCAGGTTGGTGATCCTGTTAAATATTTTAACATGACATTAATAAATGGATCTTCGATTTCTTATAATCTACAATAGTAATAAACAACAATATGATAAACGTACATTTCTCCATCTGATTGATGAAGAATTGATCTGACTATGAGAGAATGATTGCCCTAACAACGTTTGCCTCACAAGTGTCTCTCGATGGCTAGAGGCACTCTAATGTTGTAGGTGAGAACCCTTGAACCGCTCAGTGCTATTTATAGACTTCCGATCATCAAGAAATCTATGAGTTTGTGTTTGACTATAACTAGAGATATAGAGTTTAATCCTATCTCTTAGGAGTAATTTTTATCCCTTCATAACTCAAAATATTATCCAAAAAGATTTTGAACTATTTCAAACTGATAAGATGGGTGTGTGGGACACAGAGTTTAAATAAAACTCTTACATTCTCCCACTTGGCCCATACGCCCATAAAATAATACTTTTCGTTCATGGATTTATCACAGGAAATTAACCATTCTGTGAAAATTTATTTCCTGAATTTTTCATAACTCAAAACGCATTTCATGAGTTTCATAATATCATTGTCAAACTAACTACCAATGCGAGTCATGGCGGTCCTCTATTATATAATCAACAGATTCCCTTTCATGTACCACAACACCAGTAACTAATTTAACACACGATCTTTAATTGGGATAATTAAGGCTAATACAATAATGCCTTTGGGTTCCAATTCATGTCTATTGTAGACATTATCTTGTCATCATTCATCCACACCATTCAATTTACATATAAAGTGGAAAGACAAGAAAACAGAAACAAAATAGCCATAATTGATATCATTAAGTGTCAAAATAGAATCATAACATCCACGAGCTCAATAACATGTTTACATCATAAGACCCATATTGTTAACATGTTCTTTAAATTGTTTTGCTATCAGACCCTTTGTTAATGGGTCTGCTATCATAAGCGAAGTCCTAATATGTTCTATGGACACTGTTTGTTTCTGTACTTCCTCCTTGACGCTTAGGTATTTGAGCTCCATATACTTAGCACCTTTAGAATACCTATAATTCTTGGAGAAAAAGGCTGCAGAGGAATTATCACAATAAATTCTCAGCGGCCTAGCTATAGAGTCAACAACCCCAAGCCTTGAGATAAAGTTCCTCAACTATAAACTATGCACTGTGGCCTCAAAGCACGCCACAAACTCAGTCTCCATTGTTGATGAAGCAGTGATTGTTTACTTCATACTTCTCCATGAGATCGCTCCACCAGCCAACAGGAAAACATAACCCGAAGTAGATTTCCTGCTATTAGGATAACCGACAAAATCAGAGTCTGAGTAATCAATTACCTCCAAACTGTCAGTTCTTTTGAAAGTAAGTTAGTAATCTTTAGTTCCTTGCAAGTATCGCAATACCCTCTTTGCTGATTTCCAATGAGACATCCATGGATTACTCTGGTAGCGCCCAAGCATGCCAACTGCAAAGCTAATATCCAGTCTCGTGCAAATCTGTGCATATATCAAACTTCCCACAACCGAAGCATAGAGAATCTTTGTCATCTCTTTGCGCTCCTACTCAGTTTTAGGACACTGTGATTAGCTAAACTTATCACCTTTTGATATCAGAGTATCCAGCGATGAACAATTTTTCATACCAAATTTCGCAAGAACTCTTTCCAGGTAACTCTTTTAAGACAATCCCAACAGTCCTTGTTTTCGATCTCGAAAGATTTCGATTCCAATCACAAATGATGTCTCACCCATATCTTTCATTTCAAAGTTCTTAGAGAGAAAACCCTTAGTTTCATAAAGTAAGCGAAGATCACTACTAACCAACAAGATATCATCAACATACAGGATCAAAATTATGAACTTACTCCCACTGACCTTTAGGTATATACATCGATCAACGATATTCTCTTTAAAACCAAAGGCAGTAATGGTATTGTTGAACTTTAAGTACCATTGTCGGAAAGTTTGCTTAAGCCTGTATATTGATTTCTTAAGTCTACACACTAGGTGATCTTTGCCCTTTTCTGAGAAGCCCTCTGGCTGCTCCATGTAGACCACTTCATCCAAACTTCCATTTAAAAATGCTGTTTTCACATCCATCTGATGTAACTCTAAATCATAATAAGCCACCAATGCCATAATAATTCTAAATGAGTCCTTTTTCGATACTAGAGAAAATGTCTCTTTGTAATCAATGCCTTCTTTCTAAGTAAAACCCTTAGCAACAAGTCTGGCCTTATGTCGTTCGATGTTGCCTTTTGAGTCGCATTTGGTCTTAAAGACCCATTTACACCCAACTCTTTTACTACCTTCAGGCAACTCAACGAGATCCCAGACTTGATTCTGATCCATGGATTTCAACTCTTCTTTCATGGTATCGATCCATTTACTAGAATCATTTCCCTCTATAGCTTGTGAAAACGTTAGTGGATCTTTTCTTGTCCTAATGTCAAATTCAGATTCTTGGAGATACACCACATAATCTGTCGAAATGGCAGGTCTCCGATCTCTCTGAGATCTGCGCAAGACAATCTGTTCTGGTGACTCCGAACTTGGTTCATCAATGGTGTTTTCATTCTGAGATGAGTGATCATTTACTTTTCCACTGTATCATCGTGATGATCAATTAGAGGAACCATTATCTTTTCTGAGGATGTAGGTATAGGGACATCTACCCATATTTCCTCAATGATCACATCTCTAGGTTCAATTTTCCCACTGATCTCGCCAAGTTCAATAAATTTGGCATTTCCTATTTCCACCATTCTCGGACTGTGATTAGGACAGTAAAATCTGTACCCTTTGGATCTCTCTGGGTAACCAATAAAATATCTGCTTACTGTTCTAGGATCCAATTTCTTTTCATGTGGGTTGTAAAGTTTGGCTTCGGCTGGGCAACCCGAAACATACATATGTCTCAAATTTGGTTTCCTACCAGTCCATAACTCGAAAGGAGTTTTTGGAACTGCCTTACTGGGAAATCGGTTTAAGATATACATTGTCATCTTAATGGCTTCACCCCATAATGATTTGGATAAGGTAGAATTACTTACCATATTTTTAACCATATCCAATAAGGTTTGATTACGCTTTTCAGCAACTCCGTTCTGCTGTGGCGTCCCGGGCATCGTATATTGTGCAACAATGCCACGTCGTTCAAGAAGTTTGGCGAATGGGCCCGGATTACGGCCCGATTCATCATATTTTCCATAGTATTCTCCGCCTCTATCCGACCTGATGATTTTCACTTCTCTATCTAACTGTCTTTTCACCTCCATGAGAAATACCTCAAGTACCGATACAGCTTGAGATTTCTCATACAATAGATAGATATATCCAAAACGTGAAAAGTCATCTATAAAGGTGATGAAATACTTTTCTCCACCAAAACATTTTATGGAGAATGGTTCACAGATATCTGTGTGAATTATTTTAAGAAGCTCTTTACTTCTTGTGGCGCCTTTCTTAGTATGTTTGGTTTGCTTTCCTTTTATGCAATCCACACACACTTCAGGATTAGTAAAATCAAGGTGCGGAAGAATCTATTCTTTTACTAATCTCTATAACTTTTCTTTGGAGATATGCCCCAACCTTTTATGCCACAAGTCATATGAGTTTTCATTCATCATGTTTCTTTTCATTCCAATACATGTTTCATGACGTTGGGTATAAGTATTTTTAACGAATGTATTATCAAGGCAAAGTTGATAAAGACCATTGAAAAAAAACCCAGAACCAATAGATAAACTGTTTTTAAACAAATTGAAACTATCATTATGAAACGAAAAGAAATAACCATCAGTGTCAAGTCTGGAAAGGGAAATTAAATTACGCCTCACAGAAGGCACAAATACTGTGTTATGAAGGTCTAAACAATGACCGGTACTCAAAACTAAACGAAAGGTTCCTATGGCTAAAACTTCAGCCTTATTCTCATTTCTCATAAAAATGAACCGCTTATTGGGGCTTGGTGTTTGGCTTGTAAGGTATTCCTGCATGGTTATAGAAACATGTACATTAGCACCTGAATCTAGCCACCAAGAATTAATAGGAACATTTACAAGGCTTGATTCAAGACATACAAAGGTAAGAGACTTACCCTTCTTTTCGAACCAAGTCTTACGTTTTGGACACTCAGCTTTCATGTGTCCATGTTCCCTACAAAAGTAGCATTTGCTACTGTTGTTTAGAACCTGATTAACTTTCACAGGTTGCTTTCTTTTCAGTGGTCCAGTTCGCTTATTTTTACCATAATGGTACTTTTTCTTTCCAGCTTTTTTATTCACGAAATTGACAAAATGATGTCCTAGTTGTTTCAGTCTTGCTTCCTCATAAACTACTATACTTGCCAACTCATTTACATTCCATTTGTCTTTTATAGCATTGTAATGCATCTGGAATGGACCATATTGAGGTGGCAATGAGTTCATAATAAATTGAACAACGAAAGACTCATCTACTTTCATTCCTAGGGTTTGCAATCTAGCAGCAATATTGATCATTTCAAGGATATGCTCCTGCATTCCTTTAGCACCATCATATTTCATGGTGGTGAGTCTAGCCATCAGTGTTCCTACTAAAGATTTATCAGCGAATTTGAACCTCTCCTCAGCATTTTTCAAAAAGGTTTGGGCTTCCTCAGTACTAGGAAGTGAATTTTTGATATTTTCGGCTATGGTCATTTTCATAAACATTAAACTTAGTCTATTGGATCTCTCCCACTATTTAAAGGATTCTTTCTGATCATTGGTACTGGTTTCAGTGATAGGTGATGGTTTTGGACTCATAAGGGATGAGTCTAAATCAAGGACTCCTAAGGTGAACCTAACTCTCGCAATCCATTCAGAAAAATTGGAGCCATTCAAAACAGGAGCAGATGAAGTCTGTGAGTCTGGTGATGTGGGTACACTTACTGCAAGAAAATTTTATAATAAATTGCTTTGAGTTAGACACTTACAAACAATAATCAGAATTTAAATAATTATGGAAGAACTAGTAGTGTCATCAAAACCCTCCTTTGGAAGTAGATCTTGACACACAAGGTATTCCATCCAGTATTAAATTCTGTGGATGAACTAGCTGTATCATCAGAATTCTCCTTTGTTCTGACATACAAAATGTTCATTCCAACCTTATTTTGATGGATAAACTAGTAGTGTTATCAAAATCCTCTTTTAGGAGTAGATCTTGACATACGAGGTGTTCCCTCCATCATATCCACCTTACTATGGGTTTAACGACTTGTCACCAAAATCAAGAAAATCTTGTACCTTTGGGCAACCAATTTTCTCTTGATTTTGACATAAATCATTTATCTCATATTGGATATGCATGGCATAATAACAAAAGTCATAATAGACAGTGCACAATAATAATATGCATACAAATGTGGATAGCAATAATATGCATGAAATAAAAGGTTTGATAAATTTTACAACAGATGTGAATAACACTTACTAAGTAAGTTCTCAGGAAAGAATATTCTTTCCTGAACAAAACTTCAAGGTTCTCAGGAAAAATTAGAGGGTCACAATGGACACACTTGGAATTTCCAATCTCCTAGACAGAACCGCCTCAGTTTTTACACATTCACACTCCCACAGCAAAACTCATAAAAAAAAAAAGGAATTTTCATGTTTGAACCTTAATTGATTTTACAGGAAAATCATAATAATAACATGTATATAAATTAAATAAACATTTCATACATACATGTAAATAATCATAATAACATGTACATAATTTAAATGCATACATATAACATTAAGGTATGCATATAATAAAACTTTAATTAATTAATTGATTTTTTTTTTTGAAATAATATTATAATATTAAAATAATATTATTTAATTTTGGGTTGGGTCGGAAACGGGTCAGGTCAGTAAAACCGGGTCAGGACCCGGATCATAATTGGTCAAGCGTAGTTGACCCAGCTCGGGCCTTAAGTCCAGGCCCGATTACCTCCCCCTTTTTTTTGTTGATTGGTTATGGGGCTGAGCTACAATTTGCCATAAGCCCGGTTTTCTTTTCAGTTGGTTTTGATTGGGCCCTAGCCCATGACCCGGCCCACGTCAAAACTAAAACCCAACCTGTTGTCTTCTACCTTTAGCAGCAGTAGCTGATACGCAGCCGCCGACTCCTTCGGATTTAGATGCCGCAATCTTCAGCTGCGATCACAGACGTTGCCGGCGATGAGGAGATGCCGATCTCCTCCGCCGGTGACCTTCATCTCACCTATTTCTTTTTGTTTTTGTTTTTGTTTTTGTTTTTTTGGTTTTGTTTAACGATGGATAGTTGCGGCAGTGGGCTTTAAAACCCTCTGCCGCCGTTTATAGTGACAAAACCAGTGGGCTTGAGAGCCCCACTACGCCGCCCCTTACAGCTATCAGCCACCATACTTGGCTACACAATCGGCGACTTATGGTTCCTTTGTCCTTCGACATATGCAACCCAATAGTCAATGTAAATGTTGCAGAGAGGAAAAAAAAACATGGAATAAAATCAAAAATAAATGGAGATGCACAATACGACAATGAGATATGTGCGCTGAAGCCGAATACATTAATGCTTGAAACCGAATACAACAACGAATGTGCATTACAGCATAGTTTTCATATGAAAGAAATTAACTGCGTTGGTGTTTAAGGAAAATATTATCATAATCCTTTGTCAGATTAAAAAGTATAATATTTTTCAATCTTTCACAATACGGAAAAACACATATAATTTATTGAGATTATAAAAAATCTATAACCTAAAACTCTGATACCACATGTTAAATATTTTAACATGACATTAATAAATGAATTTTCGATTTCTTATGATCTACAATAGTAATAAACAACAATATGATAAACGTACATTTCTCCATCTGATTGATGAATAATTGATCTGACTATGAGAGAATGATCGATCTAACAACGTTTGTCTCACAAGTGTATCCCGATGGCTAGAAACATTCTAATGTTGTAGGTGAGAACCCTTGAACCTCCCAGTGCTATTTATAGACTTCCGACCATCAATAAATCTATGAGTTTGTGTTTGATTATAACTAGAGATATAGAGTTTAATCTTATCTCTTACGAGTAATTTTTATCCTTTCATAATTCAAAATATTATCCAATAAAATTTTGAACTATTTCAAACTGATAAGATGGGTGTGTGAGATATAGAGTTTAAATAAAACTCTTACAGATCCTGCTTCTCGTCCATTAACTGAACTCTTTGTCGGCAAATGGTGTCATTCCTATTTCCTATCCTGCGGTGGAATTAGAAGTTGCTCACTCTTGTCAATGGCAGATTTGTTTTGTCCACTTCTCTTATCTTACGACAAATTTTCTTGTCTTGCACACCTCCCTCACAAGCAGTGCAATTAGTGCCCTTGTTCGCCTAGAAAAGAACCAGCAATATCATTTTTACTTTTCTCCCTAACACTGGATGAACCAGCGATTCGGTAGATGAAAAGCAAAAAGTATGAAACAAAAAGAAGCTTCCTTTGAATGAAACACCTGGGCACCATACAAGAGGAAAATGAAAGAAAAGAAAAGCTTTCGTAAATGAAATTCTATCTATGTTATTTTTTATTTTGTTTTTTTAGTACTTAATTACTTATCCACCTTGGCATCCTTCGTGCGTTTTCGTGCTATATAAGAGGCTTTCGTATGGCATCTCTCTTTTTATATATGAGTAAAATTTAAAAAAAAAAAAAACTTTTAAGAAATATAAATTTAAGCTAAATTATAAGATTGAAGGAAATCGGATGAGAATACTTTAATGTGGTATTATTCGGCGCACTCCATTCCCAACTTTTATATTTCTGTAACTCTGTTATAATTTAAGAAAATTCTATTTGAAACTTTCACTCGAAGATTATATGTGCAGACTCTTTATTAAATTGAGAAAAAAATACCATTTGAATAAGGATGTTATTATAATTTTTAAAAAAATTTAAAGATAAAACTGCCTAAATTTATATAAGTAATCTCTATTTAAATACAATTTGCATATAAAAGTTAAACAAACAAACAAATAAATAATTTTTCGAAATATTTACGCACGGCCCACGGGTAACTTTCCTCAAACGATTGTATTTCTGCTCCCAAACGACTCAAGTCTCCAACCTAAGTAGCATTTTTGTGCTTACGTGGCAATTTTCTAACCGTTGGATTGATCCGAGCAAACCGATCCTGTGTTTTCATATTGACCCACAGTTCGAAGTTCGAACCTGTATCCTGAGTGTTTGTTCATCTGCGAGAAACAAACCGAAGTCGTCTTCCCAACTCTGCCGCCTCGTAGTGATGGTATACCTCTTAATTCTCAAACATTTTCTCTAGTTTTTGTTTTCTTCGATTACCGATCTTCACTTTCTTCACGATTCCTGATATTCACTTTTTGTTAATTTTGTCTTCAAAGGCGCCGAAACCGATTGCCAGTCCCGTTCCAGATGCGTGGTATCCTTCCCTATCGCTCGTCATGCTCGCTATCGGCCTCTTCGTCACCGCCTCATTCTTTATGTAAGCTCGATCCGATCTCCCAAAGTACTTTTTTGTTTTATTTGGAAAGCGGTTTGTTTTGAACAATTCGGAAGGATTTTTAGCTCGATGCATTTGGGGTTTTGTGTGATCCAGCTCATTGTGAAGATTGGCCGTTCGGATTATAAGTCTTTGATTTGATTTTAAAATTAGCCTGTTAACTTGTCCAATTTTTGTGTTTGAAAGTTGGATGGAATTGTCCAACTTATCAAAAAAAAAACAAATGGATGGAATTGTCTTATGAAGCATTTGGCCAATGTCATTTGCAAATTTCGGGTTTTTGAGCATTTTACCGAGTTCTAATCATCGCCTTTTTCCCTCCCCTAGTCCTCAGAAGAATGTTTTTTTTTTTCTTTTATTTTATTATTCCCTGAAGTCTTGATTTGAGGAATTATCAACAGTTTTTAAAATGTTTTCCAGTTCACTCAATTTTCATATTTTTTTTAATGATGTGGAATCCCGGATCTTTTATCCAGATAAATCATGGGTCCACGTTGCGCTCTTACATAACACAGATGGTAAATTGTCGACTTTTCACCATGTGAGGTGGCCCCTAGAAATTTTTGCACCCAAGGATTTAGAACAGTGGAGCATACCTCCAAGATCAAGCCCATACCACTTGAGCCAACTCCCAGCGTCTCAGTCAATCTCCAATATGGTGCCATAGCATTGGAATCCACAACTTTTTTCTATTACCAGAAAACCTTTGCAACTAGAAAAAGTTTTGCTTGATTGAGTCTTGAAAAAATAAATACAGGAAACATCCTTTATCATCGAAGGGAGCTTTCTAGACTTGTATTCACTACAACATTTTAAATTCTGTCTTCCAATGGGGTTTTTGCTCTTGGAGGATTTATATATGCATTTATACATTTAAGTGTTTCATTCGATTCCAAAAAGCATATAGTTAAGGGTTGCAGGACATATATGTACGTAACGCAATGGGCTTTGTTTTTTCTTTGCCTTATGGGGGTGCCTTTAATGATGGAAAAAAGTAAATGTAAGCAGTGAAAATATTTGGAATTGAATGGGATATCTGACTAAAAGTAGGTCATTAGATATATAGTAGAAATCCTCTACACATCTATTTCTTTTCCCTCCCTTATCTTTGCAGTTATGTCTCCACCAAGGTAACAACTAACTGCTCGAGATGGCCAGGGCAAACTCTGCCAATTCAACGAAATTGGATTTTTTGCTTGTGATGCTTTATTTACTCCCTCGCCAGAAATTAAAATCTTGTAAAAATGTCTTGGAGAAATTGGGACTTGAAGCTTTGCTTGGCTGCTGAATAATATCCGGGATTAGAATTTTGTTAATATTCTGATATATTAAACTATTATGTGGACTGCTTTTATAGACTTTAAATGGGCTAAATCTACATGATTTTCTGTATCTTTTACTCTTCAATAGGTATCTCTCTTGCATACTTCCTCCGTAGGTTGTGCCTTTCATGCTTTTTAATAAAGATTTCTTACTTTCCAAATAATGAAACTATTCCATAGAGAAATTTTCATTTAAGTCAAAGACTGCCTTGCTTAGTTGAGTTAGACAATTCTTTTTTTCAAAGGAAAAAAATTTTTTTGTTGCCTTTTCTAGTTCTTAGCTTATAATTAAGTGTTTCCACTTGGATACTTATTTGTGTACTTGAGTTATGCCTAATTATATGGTTTGATAAATTTTATACTTATCAAATCAAAAAAAAAACTTATTTATTTTTTTAGATTTGTGATTTCATGTGATGCCACATATAATAAAGACAATGGTAGATAGTATATGAGATCTCACATTACTTGGGAAGGAGAAATTTTTGTCTTTATAAGGTTTTTATAGGATGTCGATTGTATCGTTAACTAGTCCTTATGAAGTATATGCCTTTTGGAGTATAAGCCTTTTGGAGTATAGGTCATGTGGTTTGGACTTTCCATTGAGGTATTACAAATGGTTATTGTGCGCTACTAGGGATGTTGAGTTTAGTTTGGATAGCTTTAGGCAATCACTCCAATAGGCTGGGAACTTGGTTTCTTGCATTTCTGTTTCTATATTATGTTCTGCTTTAAAATAGCCAAACACTCCAATCTCTTTAGGGCTCGTTTGGGGCTGTGTCAGGGGTTGTAAAAGTGCGTAACTAGCCTCTATAGCACTTTAATAATAAAATTAGGTTGTTACATATTGAAAGTACCTTTTAATCTTAAAAAGGCTAAAAGGTACATTTCTAGATGATGCAGAACGTAGTTCCAATTTTGAAGAAGACTCTGTCAATGGTTGAAAATACCCATTCAACTTTCGAATAATTACAGATTTGCCCTTTGATCTTATCACAAGTATGATACTACTTCAAATGACCTTTTATGTCGTTTCAACCTTTAAAAAAAAACTTTTTTTTTTAATAAATTGTTTCCAAATAAATGTAACATGTTTGAAAGGGCTTTAGACATATGATTACTAAAGAGTAAATAACTTTTACTAGTAGAGCTTATTACGTGAGCTCTACAACTAAAACCTAAAGTTAAAACCTATATCACCCATTGTAATCCCAAACATGAACTTAGTCTATTCAGATGATATTGAGCTAGAAGTCCATAGTATGATCAAGCACTGCAATTCCTATAGTCTGTCACCTATGGATGCTTGGAAGACTTGTTAGATGGTATTTCTTTGGTCTTACATTGATTATACTGTTCATTTATCAATTTCTTCTTTTCTGGAAAGATGGTATTTAACAGAAGTATCACTTGCAGCTATGAAGCAACCTCTTCCAGGCGAAACCGTAGTCTTGCCAAGGAGCTTATCACAGGAGTGGTGGCTTCTGTCTTCTTGGTATGTTTGTGATTTTAATTCTCTATCTGTCATCATTGCAGACATATAACATTTTGTTGCTGGTTCTAATTACCATTATCTCTTGTGGCAGGGTTTTGGGTCCTTGTTTTTGCTGCTTGCTTCTGGTGTTTATGTCTGATTTTTAAATGTTGGACTGGAAAAAAAAATTTCAAGCAGGTTTAGTTTTACATGGAGATTGTGACTTGACATTGCTAGTTAATTATATTTTGTGGTTTTTGGAATGATGACGATTTCAATCAATTATATTGCATATGTTTTGTGTCATCTGTATCTGAAAAAGGATGAAAGGGTACTTGGGTATCTTTTTAGTACCTAGGATTGTAATCAAGTCAAGTTGGACTCAAATAATTACAATTCGAGCTCGAGCTAAGAACTCGTTGTGTTGAGTCGAGTTATTTATCAATCATTTCTTGTACTCTTTAACGAGTCTGAGCCGAGTTGAATCATTACTTGAGTTTTGTTTGTACTATTTTATGGACCTTTTTTTTAACTTATCAAAAAAAGTTTTGTTTGTAAACTTATATATATATATATATATTATTTATTTTGAATAAATTGAATAATTAAAAATATCAAATTACAAAACAAAATATTAATGCCCATGATAGTGAGATGAGATGAAATGAGTTGAGATGATTCGTAAATAGTATTGAGATGGTTAAGTTGAGATGAGATGAAATGATTTTTGAAAATCTTGCGTGTTTGGATAAGGATATGAAATGAGATGATTTTATCTGCTTGAACATTAGATAGATGCAGGTCTCACTAATTATTGCATAATATTTGTAATGATTTTGTTTTATTTATAAATATATTTATAAATAAGTAATAGTAATTTCTTGAATAATTAAATAATTTAAGAGATATCTATATAATTTTTATTTAAATATTGTGCTTAAAGTCATTTTCTATTTTCAAGTACTAATGAGCATTTTGCCTAGCTTTTGAACTTATTTTATGCAAACACCGTATGTATACCATTGTTGATTGAAAATTACTCAGATTTGTGAACATCCCTAGTAGCCACATCAAGAAACCTTAGTTTACTCAGAATCATCACCACCAAGGCCACAGCACGTCCTAACCCTCACAAACACTATTACGTACAGACAAGACAATCAATTCAAAAAATATTAATGATTAATTGGAGTTCTCCCCCAACAAAGTGTTCTACCCAATTACCCGATATTATAAAGCCCCCATTTCCAGTCTTACTTTACTCCACTCCATTATACTACTCACTACAACAGCCACACACTAGCACTTGTCATTGTTGCAAATAACAATAGAGTTTGGCGAATTTTTGACAAACAATGAAAGAACCCGCAATCCTCTTCAAACCCAACTTCATAAATTTATCTGCTTTATCCAAAATTAAGGAACCCAGTCTTGGAGAACACAAGAGGAATGCCAAGATTAACTTCATGCATTTCATCAAACCACTCCCAAGTAAAGTTTCCTCTGGCACCAAAAAGGCAATCGGCAGTTGCAACGAGTTGGGAGACCGACAAGGTTTGGTTGTAACTCTTTGACAAAGAGAAGAAAGGAAACATGGGAAAATGTTGGCATTTACGGACCATTCTAGTTCTCTGAGTGTATCCCTACCACAGGTGAGACAACTCGGGACCTATCATGCTCCTGCTCTAGTATGACTCTGTTTCGACTGTAGGCGTCTCCTTGCTCTCATTGCTAGAGTACAGATCTAGCACCACCATCGTGCCATATTCGACCTTCTCGATCTCAATTTGGATGTCTGCTAGCAGGACAGCGTGGGGGCAATTTCTTGGTCTTCCTCGAAGAAGGTAGGCATGGTGGTATTCGAAAGTACAGTGCTTCGTGATCTTGATTTTGGCTTTCTATGGGACCTCCATGTAGAAAACTTGCCATTGTGGCCAATAAAGAGTTAGTTGCAGTTGGGAGTTAATAGAGATGAGGAGTCAAAGTGAAGATTTTGAGAAGCACTAGCTTTGGGATTTGTGGAATTCTTGGGAGTTAAGAGAGCAACTGTTGTTGCATGAAGAAGATTGAGATTCAACTAAGGGTTTAGGTGGGTGGAGTCTGTTTTGGTTGCGGTTGGGAAATAAGGGTGTCAGTTTTGGTAGATGCATTCTGAAGAAATAAGAATAGTGGAAGGATTAGTTTCTCTACCCTGTAGGAATCTCAGAGGGGATGCCATGTGAGACGAGGCCATTCGTTTGTTTGGGCTTTTTTCCATAAAGCAAATTTCCTCAGACATTGCAGATTCTTTGGTAAGATCCCTCTTGATTGCTGAAGCTGAACAAGCCAAATCCGACGTAAAAAGGAAACCTTCATCAAGAATCGACTTCTCTAGCCCCTTTGCTTCCTTTCACTCACATGTGTGACCGTTGCAAAGGGTGTAAAACTCGAATCAACCTTGGTTGATTCCTAAATATAAGATTTTTAATTTTTGTAGAAATCTCATCTGTGGCTACATCTATAGTTGCACTAGTTTCTTTTTTCAGGGTAGCAATTGTATTTCCAAGCCTTTTTAGTTGCTGCTAGGAGTCAAGGACACTTCATAGCTTTGTTTCAACTGAAGAATTAATTCTATGATTAATTTCATAATGGATAACATAGAGACTGGTGTCTCTTTAATACCAATGTCTAACACATCCTGAGAATTGAATGAACAATCTCACTTTGAGGGTAAGAATTATAATTTTAGATTTTGTACTGTATCAACAAGTATGATTGAAATCTACCATACTGACTAGCTATCTAATATAGAACAATGTGCAATTTCGTATCAATTGATTTTTCGGTCATACCAACTAATATAGAAGATTTTAGCCCAAATATTAGTCGTTACCAACCGATATATGTGTTTCTACCGCGTTGGATTTTGGCCTTTCATAATTCACCTTTTTTTTTCATTTCTATTCTTTTTTACCTCAACTTAGATTAGACCAATTATATATATAATTTATTCATATATTGATTATTATCTTTAAAATATAATTTATATATAATTATTTTAAAATAGTATACAAAATAATATCAATATTAAAATATTTCATTTTAATACTTGATCGGTATGATATTTAACACATTGGTGAGAACTTTCCGAAGAGAGAGGAAGAGAAGGATAAAATTGAAGTAAAATGATAGAGACAAACAGGTTGAGGCAAACAGGAGGCAAATGGGTCTACGTGGTACAGTGACGTGGCATAAGTGTTAAACGCAACGTTTGGGTAGAAGGTAAGTAAATGTTTGTCTCCCTCATTTCCCTCCCCCACGACCTGGTTCTCTTTTGCGACTTGTTTCATGGCTCTCTCCTACGGCTTAGTTCCCCTCCCCCATGAACGAAGCCACCACGAAAGTTGGTTCCCCATCGACCCCAAACTACTAATCTTTCCTCCCCCTCAACGAAGAGTTTTTCGGCGCCGACCCTAAATGGGATCTAAGTAAGACGCATGGCAGTCTCGAGAATACAGAGGCAGTGCTCAAAGGAGCCGAGGATGGAGACGACTTTGTCGGTGATGGTTTGGCTCTTTTGCAACGACTCTCTCATCATGGCGGCTTTCTCGCTTAGTGAATCCATGCCCACAACTGCTACCTTCGTCCTCTTCTTCTCCTCATATCCTTAACCTTGTTCTGTTCCTTTGTTCGAACAAAGTCAAAAGAAGAAGAGGGTGGAGTAGAGCACTGTAAATCTGAGATCTCTCCGGCGGATTCTTGCTTTTAAGTTTTACGTTTGGTGACTTACCGTTATTCAAGGGAAATGCAAAAACTGGCGCCGACTAGGGATGAATAGGTGTCTGACGAGGGATGGGTCTGGCGCCGACGAGGATAAAGAGGTCTGGAGCAGTCTCCGACGAGGATGAAGAGATCTGGCGCCGACGTGGATGAAGGGGTCTCCGAGGATTGTGACCAAGGCGCTGACGAGGATGGGTTTCCGACGAGGATAAATGGGGGAGAGCTGCTAGGTACAAGCAGCTTTGTATAGCAAATTGCATACCAAACATTAATATTTATTTTTTTAATTGAAAAAAAATAAACAAAAGATGAAAATGAACGAAGGGCTTCGTCTTCATTTCCATTGCTCATTTTCATCAGAGAAAACGAGGAGAATGAACTAGGAGAATGAACGAAGAGGCTTGACAGCTTCGTTTCCATCCCGCTGCTCATTCACAGAGAATCGAATCGCCCTCCACCAAAATCATTTTCATGTGCTCTTGATTTTTTTGTTTTTTTTGGGTCAAAATCTCGGTCTCGCCTATTTTCAATGTGCTCTGAACTTTGATCCTTAACTCCGGGAAGCTTCAATCCAGTCTTTTCGGTACATTTGTTCCCTGCGGCTCATCTAAAGCGAGTGTCTCGACGCTTGTCTCTCTAATCTCTATAGCCTTTGCGCGCTAGTGAATTGCCGATCTTCAACGATAAAAATGGCGGACAAGATAATAAGTTTTAACCATCAGAATTAGGAAGTGAAGAAGAAGAAAAGTCAAGTCTTCAACTGTGGCAGAAAGAATAAATGAACTTTTATTTTGTGGGTCCTATGGTGCTGCATCAATTTGATTGTGTTTAGATTTTTCGTAAATGGGGAGAAGTTCAATTTCATGGTTTTTTTTTTTAATTTAAATATCGGTTGACGTGGCATTGCTATTTGTCTCCCATCTGTTGCACTACTGAAACTTGAAATAAGAAATTCTATTAGTTTTCTGGATGTCCTAAACAGTACGCTCGCACAACAATATGCAGGAATTGTCTAACCGAAGGCTTCCCATCTATTGGGCCTCATGGGCCATTATTTAATCAACTAACATAAGCACAATAAGGAAATTTAAAGAAGTCCATTACATTAATCACTTGGGCCTAAGCTCATGACACTAACTAAAATAAACTCACTTCCTAAACTTATCCGTCCACGCAAGCTGGGCCCTGCTGTCCGTGATAGGATAAAACCCACGAGCCCAAAGCCACTCGGACCGTTACATTTGTCAAACCACCATAGTGTAGATTGGATTTCCCTTCTAATTAGTCTTGGACGACTATCACACGACATAAACTACTAGTTTTGATTGTGAGGCAAGTTTTTGAAAAATAAACTTGTTTTGGGATTTCTATGCATGTATATGAGTATGTACGTATGTATTCACTTATGTTTGTGCTTATATCAAACACAAGGAATCAAGGATATTGTATCTATGTTTGTGTATGTACAGCCTGCCAGAAGTAACATCGGAAGCGCAATATTTCACAGTATTGGAAGTGGGGAAAGGATGCATTTTTCTCAAGACAAAAATGTTCTATACACTTCATAGACCAACCTTTCTCTCTCCCCCCCGCCCCTCCCCTTCTCTCTTCTATCTTTCTCTCAAATACACACACATCAGGGGATCAATTTAACAATGCCGTAGAAGACTCGATCCAGAATTATTGCTAATGACTAACACCCATCACGATTTGAAAAAACTTATTACCTCTAATCTCAAATATAGATTTACACCCTCCCAGATAAGCAATTGCATCCAGAAGTTCATTTTTATGGCCAAAAAGTAGTACAGAATGTTCATTCTTAACTTGCTTACATCCCAGTTCCAAGCCCTAGCAAGCCATTCTTCTTCTGCATGAGGTACCAAACTCCTGGATGTGCTTGAACATAAAATCTGAGTTCCAAAAATTGCAGAGTGACAACTCTTTAAGAAGAGAACTATCAACATCAATGTGAACCTGGCCATAACCTGAATGTAGCCCCACCATGCTCACTCACACTGCCCCCAGATAATCTCCTAATTTTCTCCCAGAAGTGCCTGCCCCTTCCCGTTCTCAAAGGACCTGAACTCGAGTACCTTCTAAATGAACCAGATTCCTGCCTCCCAAATCTTGCTGATGAAAATAAATTTGATACTGACAGTCCCCTCTCAGTATCAATTCCGGAGTTGAAGTTTGGAACTGAGTATTGGCTTAGCAAATGATCTGGTAAGTGTCCTGATGCAGTACTGACACCAGTGTCCATGTCAATTGACAAATCCTCATGGCTTGAGCTTTTTGAACCTGCTCTTGCATCATCACACTCATTACATACTAGTTTTAACGCCTGAACCACCTCACCCATAAACGGTCGGTGTGATACCTCTGGTTGTACACACATGGAAGCAATGGCTGCTACTTTGGCAATACTATCAAAAGAAATATCGGATCCTAGAGATGTATCTATAATTGTCTCTAGCCCTTCTTTACTAATGAGAAGTGGGCGGGCCCATGCAACTAAATTCTCTTGGCCAGGTGGTTGTGACATATCTACTGGCTTTCTCCCAGTCAAAAGCTCGAGAAGGACAACTCCATAGCTGTAAACATCACTTTTCACAAGAAGATGCCCAGTCATTGCATACTCTGGAGCCACATACCTGGAAAGATATGAGGATAACAGCTTCATCAAAATTAAAGAAGGTAATAAAGCAAAATAGTGGGGGCATCTAAAAATATTTTAGACAAACTACTAACTACTGCCATGTATATGGAATTGCTTTAAACAAGAATAACCAACCTAGTGTGTTGGTGCTAGTGGCAAGTGAGATAGTTTAAGAAAATCGATTAGGCCTCGTGATTTCTACTTTGACAACAAATTAAGCTACCATTTTAAGATTAGGTTAAAAATCTCACTAAATTGCTGGGAAGTAATGCCTACACTTCCTCTCAAAGACAACCAAGTACAGACATAGAAACAGACTGTCATTAATCACTCACCATGAACCTGCAACATAAATAATATTCCCAATCATATGCTTGATAGCCAGCTCCTATGTGTGAATATCTAGAAGATAATATTCTCTATGTACTCCACTCACAGATGTATAGTTTCAATATATCTGCGTAGATTGAATTGAGGAAATTGATACTACAAAGAAAATGATTACCCAAAAGTTCCCATGACACGTGTTGATATATGCCTGTTTTCCTCATCCAAGGCAGTTCGAGCCAAACCAAAGTCAGACACTTTTGGTGTAAAATCATGTTCCAACAAGATATTGCTGGACTTGAAGTCCCTGTGTATGACACGAGGGCTAGAATCCTCATGCAGATAGGCTAGACCACGAGCAGCACCAAGTGCTATCTTCACACGGGAAGCCCAATTAAGTGGAGCAGTTTCCTTGTCAATTCCTGCCACCAAGGAAAGTGACAAAAATATCAACATTTTTCACTAAGAGTTCAACTATCACAAATAGTGAACAACCAACTCCAAAATTCATAAAGAGCAAAATAAATACCATGCAAGTGAGATTCCACGCTGCCATTTGGAATGAGCTCATATACCAAGCAGCGGGTCCGTTCCTCAGTACATATACCAATCAACTTGACCAAATTGCGATGATGAAGGCGGCTAAGCATCTCAACTTCAGCCAAGAACTCCCGACCACCCTGCTGATCTGCTCTCTTTAAAACTTTGACTGCCACTTTGGTCCCATCTTCAAGAACACCACTATAAACACGCCCAAAGCCACCTTCCCCAAGTACTCTTGAATCATCTAAATTGTCAGTGGCTTTCTCTATCTCACTTGTACTGAAAGTCTTAGCAGATCCAGTATAAGGTGCAATGCTAGATCCAAATGACAATGACACAGAACTGGGCCCACTTCCGGTCAACGAGCCAGCAAGCCCTGCAAAATATGTTCTTTTGTTATATCAAATGGGCATGTATGTTTGGTTAGTGAAAACTTTGAGAAAGTTTTGAGTGCTTTTTTAAAACATTTTTGACGTGTTTTGTAAAAATGGATAGGAAAAAGGAAAATTTTGGATAAAGATTTGTTGGGACATGTGGTGTATTGAGGTTTGTGAAAGTGGGTAAGTCTATTTCAAATGTTGTCTGGACAATTTTTGTGAAAGTTGTTTATACCTTTTTTTCATTGAAATCTAGGCAATTATTAGATTACTTTTTTCAGCAATAGATAAAAAATTTGGTGTTAAAAAAATGTTAGGATTGGAGTTGAATTAAACTTTTTGCAAAAAGATGTAACCAAACATGCCAAACTGCAGGGTGAAATCAATTCTGAGTATGAATCCTTTAATTAAGAGATTACAATTTAACCAAATGATCACTTCTGCGTTTTAGATATGAGAAGAACTTGTATGCTGTATGCCATATCTTAAGGCTTCATAAGTCTAGCTTCTGCATGTTATATTTGTGTAAAAGCTCAACAACGTATTGAAAGTACTAAAGTAAAAATCCAGTTTTATAATATTAATAATTGGGATTACCTGATGGTTTGATGAGTGAAGGTGGCATAGCCTGCGGAGTTGACACTGGAACATGGTTTCTATGTTTGAAGATCAATACCCAAGCAACAGCAAAGCATAAGACTACTGTGACAGAAGCTGAGAGAGCAATAATAGCAATTATTCCACCACCAAGCCCATCTTTACGCCCATTTTTCCGCACATCAACCCCTAGGGGTTTATTTGCCCTTGCGTTATTGTCAATACCAGGGTACGGACCACCATCTATTATGGTAGTGCCCGTAGATGAAGGTGGAGATGGAGGTAGACCTAAAAATGCAGAAGTTCAATATAAATTCCTAGAAAAATATAATGAGAAATGTTTGATCCACAAAGATAATTACAAAAGATTTCTTTACAAATTGAGTTGGTATGCCCAGATCTATCTTGCAATAAAAAAAAATTATAATCCGCCATACCACATCAAGAAACCTTAGTTTGTAAGATCTCTTTTTGTACTTTTCTTTGTAGACCTAACACTTCTAAAAAATTATTAGAGAGTGTGTTACTATATACCAGGATATCGTACATACAGTACTTCATAGTCATCAAAGTAGGAAGCTTTTATAACAACTTGTTTATGCCAAAATCTCTGAAAAGTCAACAATGCTGTGGGGTTATCAAATTTATCCCCCAGGGGCACCAAGTCAATAAGAACGATAGTCTTCTCTGGTTGCTGACTAGCAGCATTGGCTCCAATAATGCGAACTTGACTTTGTTTCATAAAAACCCCAGTGGCAATTTCTTTAGCCAGCTCTGAGACCAAAGGGAAGAACGTATACAAAGCAACACTAAGGCTCAATCCAACTTGCATGGGCAAGACACAGGCACAGGGTGCATCGGGAGGAGTGTTTGTATAGGGTTCGGTGCAAATAGTTGTTGAACAATCTACAAAAATGAAGAAGCTTTGTGTTATTTAGTCAAAAGAATTACATTATTGGAACAGCAAAGGTGGAGAGACACTAGTAATCCTCAAGAGTGTAAGATAAAGTGATTGCCTACCAAGATTAGGAGGTGGAGGTGGGAATGCTTGAAGTGGAGGCAGGAGTGGCATCTTTGGACTCTTTGCCGAAGATCCAGGAGAAACATTTGGGGGGAAAAATGGCACTTGAGGTTGCAAACATAATCAATCAGGTAAGTCAAACAGGTAAGCAACTAATTTGACAAAAAATGGAACGACAGCTTCAATTAAAATACTCAAATAATTAATAAAAAATGAAAAATCTTGATTTTTCCTTACCTTTCGTATGACCAGATGTGGCCTTTGGAGGCAGAGAAGGAGCAGGTGAAACATTGCTCATTGGTGAAGGAAAGGGATATTGGGATTGGGGAACTGAAAAGCCTGCCATGTGCCAGTTGGTTGAAAGTTAAACCAATCTCTGAGTCTCTAGTTGGAATAATTCACAAAAGTATTTACCACTGCTATACCTGGCTTTGAGGGAGGAGGGGCATGGTGTGCTTGTTCAGCTATTGGAACTAATGCTGGAGAGATCCCCGGACCTGCGTATATAACGAGAAGTAATAGGTGATGTCCTTGATGTAAAAGAAAAAACATAAAATATAGAACAAATTTCCTGGTAAAACATTAGACCTTGCTGTTTTGAAGTGAGAGGAGAAACTGGATATAATGATGCAGGAGTAGGGCTGCTGTTTTTGTTCCTTGTATGATGATGCTTATAATTTGAAATTGAAGGTGAAGGTGCGGGAGAATGATGCCCTTTACGTGATGGAACTATTGGAGATAAAAGAGATGGTGCGGGAGCATTATTATGTCTCATATCTGTGTGCGTGGAAGGAGCTACAGTGGGGGATGGACCTACAAATAATATTGACAGATTTTTACCACCCGATGAACATATATTAGTTTATCACCTTACTGAAAAATGTAGTTTTCTGCATGCTTTCCTGCTAAAAGAACAAAAATATTAGACCTTGCTGTTTTGAAGTGGGAGAGACCGGATATAATGATGCAGGAGCAGGGCTGCTGTTTTTGTTCCTTGTATGATGATGCTTATAATTTGAAGTTGAAGGTGAAGGTGTGGGAGAATGATGCCCTTTACGCGATGGAACTTTAGGAGATAAAAGAGATGGTGAGGGAGCATTATTATGCCTCATATCTGTGTGCGTGGAAGGAGCAGTGGGGGATGGACCTACAAATAATACTGACAGATTTTTACCACCCGATGAACATATCTTAGTTTATCGCCTAACTGAAAAATGTACTTTTCTGCATACTTTCCTACTAAAAGAAAAAACATATTAGACCTTGCTGTTTTGAAGCGGGAGGAGAGACAGGATATAATGATGCAGGAGCAGGGCTGCTGTTTTTGTTCCATGTATGATGATGCTTATAATTTGAAGTTGAAGGTGAAGGTGCGGGAGAATGATGCCCTTTACGCGATGGAACTTTAGGAGATAAAAGAGATGGTGCGGGAGCATTATTATGTCTCATATCTGTGTGCGTGGAAGGAGCTACAGTGGGGGATGGACCTACAAATAATATTGACAGATTTTTACCACCCGATGAACATATATTAGTTTATCACCTAACTGAAAAAGGTAGTTTTCTGCATACTTTCCTGCTAAAAGAAAAAAGATAATAGACCTTGCTGTTTTGAAGTGGGAGGAGAGACCGGATATAATGATGCAGGAGCAGGGCTGCTGTTTTTGTTCCTTGTATGATGATGCTTATAATTTGAAGTTGAAGGTGAAGGTGCGGGAGAATGATGCCCTTTACGCGATGGAACTTTAGGAGATAAAAGAGATGGTGCGGGAGCATTATTATGCCTCATATCTGTGTGTGTGGAAGGAGCAGCGGAAGATGGACCTACAAATAATATTGACAGATTTTTAACACCCGATGAACATATGTTAGTTTATTGCCTAATTGAAAAATGTAGTTTTCTGCGTACTTTGAGCTGAGGAATGGTCCACAATGGGTACTGGCGTAGGTAATTCATGTGGGGGTGCAGCCTCAGGAATTCTATCCCTCTGCCAACCAATGCTTTGAGGAGTTGATGCAGGTGAGGCATCAGGGTCTGCACTTCATGGGTCCAGACAAACACAATACTGATCAGCATGTGGAGAGCTTTAGCAAACATGAGAACTAACCATTGGAAAACAATTGTATAAGCTACTTTTTTTATTGGTAATTGTATAAGCTACTTAAATGCATATGCCCAAACATAATCTATAAATCTGAAATGGCTAGATTTTTTGTAAATAAAAATATAAAATAAGTGGAGGATAGGTTGACAGAAAATGGGAATCCAAGATTCCAGAAAACAGTTTTTGGAAGTAACTGTTGAGAAGAGCAAAACAAAATTAGGTTGTGAAAAAATCAGGCGTATGGCTCTGTTTACATGTGGTTTTTAGCTTATGAAACCTCTGACATTTCTTTAAGGTTATGTACACAACTCAACTATCAAAGTCTTATCCCAAGAGTGTTGGACTATCAGCTCGAGATATATGTATTTTGGTATACACAAGTGCATATTTTGTGATTTCCTTATTTCTAATAACCATATATTGGATCATAAATCAGCTCAAGATAACAAAGAGAAGGTAAATTGTCAGCTTTCTTGGATCTGTAACACCCCAGCCCCACACTGGGAATATGCCATGACCCAGAAAAACCACTAACTACATCCGCCCTATGATATCATAAAGACTTAGCACCCATACTATCTTTATAACCTATTCACTCTTTGAGGGTCATTCAAATCCAATTGTGGAACTAGGATGTTTTATATGAAGGGTTAAAGATTTTGAAGCAATTTAGCACTCTTTATTTGAAGTATTAAAGATTTTGAAGCAATTTAGCAAAGGAATATTTTAGAATATTAATTGAATGACTAAACTCACCACTTCCCATCAGCTCGACCATTAGGAAAAATTAGTAACTTGACACGGTATCAGACTAATGTTCCTTGGTTTATACTGCGATTCCACATTATCAAATGCTTCAGTTATATATTTCAAGCACTGGGTCCCTTTTATTGAAAAGGAGTTTGGGCTTATACAAGAAGGTACATGCTCGAATATTAATTAAAATAATCTGGTTTTTGTAGGTAGTATTAATTAAACTATTGCAGCAATAATAACGAAATTTATTAAATGAAAAGTAATTCATGTGAATAAGTCAGCATGCCAACACACAACTTTTAAATGTCATTGTTAGCACTTTGATCTCTAAAATTTGGTTGAGCACCTTGACTCCTCTCCCTTGACTTTTTTTTTTTTTAATTTTTTTTTCAATGATGGAAAACCTTATAAACTTTTCTTGAGTGGAGAGAGGGACTAGGAGCACTTTATATGGTGTGCCAGATTGCCTTGGCTATCAAGAGCAATATCTTATAAACTCTTTAACTTTGTCTAAAATTAAATAACCTTTTATGAATCTAAAAGCATGATTTGAGAACGCAATAAATACACGTGTTGAAAAAAAGTAAAATACTCTACTAACTTTGAATGAAAATGATTGAACTTAATTATATATATATTATTTTTCTTGTGATAGTTGTAATTTTCATTAAATATATTATTTAATTTTCACTTTAATATATGATTAAATTTACCATTGGCACAAGAAAGATAAAAAAAACTTCCCAAAACTTAAAATCTTGAAAAACTGATTACACTTTTTTTTTCAATTCTTAAGCCGCACCTGGTAATATGGACGGGGATTTGCCAGGCATAACTGGATGGATGGTTGGTGAATTTTCTGGCAATTTGCTACTTGGTGATATAGCTGGTGCTGCATGATTATGACACAAATAAGAAACAATAAGTTCGGTTTAAATGTTCACCTCAATGATTTGGTAGAATGTTAAGTTTTAAAAAATGAACGTAATAAGCTACACCAGGTAATGGAAATGGTGATATTTCTGGGACACTTGGGTGGGCTGCAGAAGAATATCGTTCCTATGGTGGTGATGCAGTGGATACTAAATTCAACAAGAAAGGGCCAGTTGAAAACATTTTGGCTGGATACCTATTCATGTCATGAAAACACTGGTCACATACCCGGTGTAACTGGCTCTGGGATGGGAGCCATATTATCTGCTGCATTTCTTTGATGAGAGCTTGGTGAAAGTGTTCCTGGCATACTTGGCATGCTGATTGGTGAATTTCGTGGAAAATTCGTTGGAGTTGCAACAGGAACTGTAGATTACAATGAAAAGCTAATTTAATATTCAACTGGTATCCTGGTGCAACTAAACCCTAGTACCTACCTGGAGCTGTGGCTGGCATTGAGACAGGACTCTTAACAACTGGAGCCTCCCTTGGAGGAGCACTTGGCAAATTCTGTGAAGGAGTTGCAACAGGAACTGTAGATTACAATGAAAAGCTAATTTAGAACCTATTCAACTGGTAACCCAGTGCAACTAAACCCTAGTACCTACCTGGAGCTGTGACTGGCATTGAGACAGGGCTCTTAACAACTGGAGCCTCCCTTGGAGGAGCACTTGGCAAATTCTGTGAAGGAGATGCTACTGGAACTGTACGTTACAACAATAGCAGCCAATTTAGAACCTATATAAACTGGAAACTCAGTGCAACAAAATCCTAGTACAATATCTACCTGAAGCAGCAACTGGCTTTGAGATAGGAGCCTTATTATCTGGTGTCTTCCTTTGAGGAGCACTTGGTGCATGCTGAGGCAAATTCTGTGAAGGAGCTGCTACTGGAACTGTATGTTACATCAAAAGAAGCCAATTTAGAACCTACTTAAACTGGCAACTCGGTGCAAATGGTGAACGTAATAAGCTGCACCAGATAATGGAAATGGTGATATTTCTGGGACACTTGGGCGGACTGCAGAAGAGTATCGTCCCAATGGTGGTGATGCAGCGGATACTTTCAATAAAAAAGTGCCAGTTGAAAACATTTTGGCTAGACACCTATTCATGGCATGAAAGCAATGGTCACATACCAGGTGTAACTGGCTCTGGGATGGGAGCCATATTATCTGCTACACTTCTTTGATGAGAGCTTGGTGAAAGTGTTCCTGGTATACTTGGCAGGCTGATTGGTGAATTTCGTGGCAAATTCGTTAAAGGAGTTGCAACGGGAACTGTAGATTACAATGTAAAGCTAATTTAGAACCTACTCAACTAGTAACCCGGTGCAACTAAACCCTAGTACCTACCTGGAGCTGTGACTGGCATCGAGACAGGACTCCTAACAACAGGAGCCTCCATTGGAGGAGCACTTGGAAATTTCTGTGAAGGAGATGCTACTGGAACTGTACGTTACAACAATAGCAGCCAATTTAAAACCTATTTAAACAGGTAACTCAATGCAACAAAATCCTAGTACACAATATACCTGAAGCAGCAACTGGCTTTGAGATGGGAGCCTTATTAACTGGTGTCTTCCTTTGAGGAGCACTTGGCGCATGCTGAGGCAAATTCTGTGAAGGAGCTGCTACTGGAACTGTATGTTACATCAAAAGAAGCCAATTTAGAACCTAGTTAAACTGGTAACTCAGTTCAACAAAACCCTAGTACACTATCTACCTGGAGCAGTGACTGGCAATGGGGCAGGAATCTTATTAACTGGTGTCTTCCTTTGAGAAGCAATTGGTGAATTATGAGAAAGATTCTGTGTAGGAGTTGCTACTGAAGCAGTATGTTAAAACAAAAACAGCAAACTTAGAACTTATCTCAACTGGGCACTGAATAGAACTGAACCCTAAGAGATTATCTACCTGGAGCAGCAATAGGGATTGCAACAGGAGTCTTATTAACTGGTATCTTCCCCTGAGGAGCACTAGGTGGCATGGACGGTACATGTCCTAGGACATTCAATGGTGGGGGAGCTGTGCTATATGATGGTGAAACAGTTGGAGTACTTGTTGGCAAGGATGGTACAAGCCCTTGTATCATTTGGGGCACTGGGGCCGATGAAGGAGGTGGTAAATGTAATACTAGTGGAGGGTGATGAGAATCTGACCCTGTTTTTTCCAAACTAGCAGCTTATTCAGATGGCCTCATGATCAATTAACATTCTATGGTGCCAGAGTTAGAGGAATTACCATTCGGCTGCAACAATGAGCTTGGCGCATTGCTTCTCCACGACTTTCTATGGTGATCAGGACCAGGCGTTCCTTCTATTGGAGGAGAAGAAGATAAAGTTGCTGAAGATGGGGATATATTGGAGTCTGAAAGAAGATAATTAAAGGATATTGTTATTGTTGGGTAACTCAACAAGCCATGAATAACTTGACACCATTAAATCTTTTACATTGTTCACTAATGATGAATGTAAATTTCCTAATTCAATCTCTGTGGCTGGTTTCAGAAGTGTCAACTAGAAGGATGACATGTGGACTCGGTTTATGAAGTCTTCAGTAACATTAAGGGAAAGGTTGCTCTTTCACTTTTATTTACAGGAGCAGGAATTTTAAAATGCAAGATTAAGTGGTGATCAACTATGTGGTATATAGAAAGAATAAATCACGAGAGAATTCTTATGCCTCCATTCAGTATGAGAATTAGGGTTCATCAGAAATTTGTCACTCATGAATGACCAAAGAGGACTGGCTAATTTGGCCAGTAGACAGGCAACTCTTATGAAGATGTTATCCCACTGGTCATCACCATGCCAGAGATATCGATGAGATCTGAGAGAAAAGCTTGAGTTTTTAATATGCAGATCCTAGATGGAAGGCATTAGCTTCAACAGAAAAGCATTCCCCGCTGAAGCCTGGCTAAGACAAAATGTTGCTAATTTAACAGTACTTGATGACATTATGCGGGATTTCAAAAAACAGACTAGTACAATATTAGTTATTGGTATTCCCTGGGAAACTTCAGCTTGAACCTGGTAGGTGTAAACTCTAGCTATAAAACTAGAGTGAGAGAAATATGGTAAATAATTCTACAAGATTATATAGACTGTACAGATCGATGAAGACGCTGGCAGCCAGAACAGTTGATTTCAACCTATTATACTCTCCATCAATCAACTAAAACATTATTTGAGTAAAGAATTGAGCTACACGTTCAGACTCTACGCATCATTGATCATATAAACTAAACTGGAAACAAGAAACTTCATCAACCATAGTCACTAAATGCTACTTAAACACAAGATCAATCAAATCCACATTTAATTTGATGACTTGATCAGATGGGTCGTATCATACTTGTAACGACTAAAAAATTTTGAAGCCCAAACATAAACAATAGCTTTGAAAATGAAAACTTTACCTGTAGATCCTTGCACAACCAAAGCACAGCCAATGAGACAGAGTTTCAGCAGCTGGAGAATGGCTGGCATCCCCATCCCCATCAGATAGAACACCAACTATCAAAACCTCGAATCCAACCTTCTCGATGATGAAGAAGAAGACAATAAAACCGCAATACAATAATAAAAAAACGAATAAATTACTAAAAGAGGAGTCGATAGCTTGAAGCAAGAACAAAAAGGATGTTAATTTAAAGAAGACCCACAAATAGTGAGAGCCAAGCAATAAATATTCAGCCTATAGAAAAACACGGATATGGGTTTGGTGAAAGGAATCCAAGCAATCGTGTTCTCAAAACTCAAGCTCTGGAATTTGGAGAGCTTTGAGGTTTCCATGTATGGTAGAACCGCTCTCACTGTCACTGGCATATGTTGGTGAATACGATTCCAGCCGACCCAGAACAGGCTACAAAAGAAAGGCCTATGAAATACAACCACTCACAGGGTCACAGAGATGTGTAACAGACACACTTTAAGAGAGAGAAAATGTAGTTGGGTGGGAGAGAGAGAGAGAGATTCTGGTCAATATTTTAATGGGAGAATTGGAGTTAACACTTAAGTGGGCGTTAATGGGAATTGAATCAACATTTAACTTCGGGGGTTGAAAGTTGAAACCTTTAATTTTGATTAGTGGGAATTGCTTGTCCCATTTTACTTGCTGGTTTTCAGTTGTTTCGGTTGGCCATTCTGAAGTTAGCGACTCGCCGACCATGAAGATGTGGCATGGCAATGGATTTATGCCAAAAAGCTAGACTCCGACACATCACCTTCTGTTCTTTCATGATTTAGGTATTTCAACTTCTTGAATTCTATTATTTTTTCAAAAAAAAAAAACTTCATAAGAAATAAAAGAATAACATCTCATGGTAAGCATGTTCTAACATATATGGGTATTATGGTTTAGCAATCAGCATCAGCCATCTCTACTCCCACGCGAAACAGTTTTGTTTTTACTCAATTGCCCCAAAAAGAGCAGAGCTTTTTTTAGCCAGTCATAACAAAAGGATAAAAGATGTTGGATTACAAAGAGAGGCGCACTAGCTAAGGCCATTCATGCATCTAACTTCTAAGATGATTTATGCCTCAGTAAAATCAACTAAAAGGAAAACTTAGGTAAAAGTAACCATGATTTTTTTTTTTAAAAGGATATTACAGGAAAGACCATCTGTGAATGTCTTTTATTATAATCAAATCCGACAATGAATAAACATCACGTGGATATGGACAAACCACAAAAACAAAAATAAAAATTAAGAGATTTATGGTGGACCATTGGATTGAGGAGAGAACCTTATAACTTGTCTCACATGGACCAGCCCCACATATGAGACATGAGACGAGAGTTTAGTTATTAGTAAGCACGTGAGATATGAGACAAGAGAGTCCTCTAGAATAGATTGTGATGGATATTTCGAGAGACCCCATTTCTCTCCTTCCAATTTTATCCCTTTAAATTTAAGTGAGGTATCATTTTGGGTAGTATTCTAACACGTATTATCTTGGTAATTAGCAGATGAAAATATTAAAGCTTTTCACTTGTAGTTTTTATAGTAATAGAACCAATAACCGACGGCAAAGGCCACTGATCTACATGCCCGCCTGCAAAGAGAACAGAAATCTTAATTAACGAGGCAAGGGACCATCCCAAGAAAGTTTGCAATCCCTTCTGTCAAGCCACGTGCAAATATGCAATTGGCACTTCGACTCCATCCATTATTTGCATATGGCTTCCTTTTTCCTTTTCTCTTTTTCTTATCCCTGCATTGCTTTGTTTGCCTTTGCTAAGGCTGAAAAGAGACGTCCTTTGAATGAATCTTCCCACAGCCGCTAGGTTGGTTCCTACCAAATCAATTTTTGTTTTTTTTTTTTTTTGTCTAAATCTTGTTTCTTTTGGGTCTGGGCTCCCACCAAACCTAACTCTCAAGGAACCTATCATGAGAGAGGTATCATTATGAATCCCATGACCCTGCAGGTGTGAACATTAGGACCTCGTATTTCTGGTGGAGCCCGGCCGGACGAAGCAGAAACCGTGGTGCAATAATTTCAGTCATTTAAGTCAAACCTGGGTAATGTCAAAGATTGAAATAATTGCAACAAAGAAAACGATATCTGATCACAATTTCACTATTATTTAGCCCCAAAAGTAATCATATTTTTTGTGGAACCTCTGAACCCCATTTAAAATTTCGAAGTCAATTTGCCTCCTGTAACTAATTTGGAAGGATGAGGTAATAGTTGAAATAGTTAAAAAAAGACAGAGATGCAGATATAATTGCTATTTCCGAGTTGTAAGTTACAGCAGTTAGAAGAACATCAGCACATGGGATCAGACTGCATTGTATTTTTGTAAATACGCAGCAGACATCTGAACTCATCTCACTATCCAAATAGACCCCTAATATGAAAACTAAAAGCCAAGATAACAAAATTCCCCACATTTTAGACATTAGTGCATCGACTTCTCTCATCTCCTATTCAACTTAAAACAAAATCAATGTTGAGGATACCTCTTGACACCACTTCATTGCAAGGTACAGTGTGCATTTAAGCAGGTGTGTTCTTCCATGTAGGACACCAGTAAAATCCCCTTCGCACTGCTCAAATGAAAAATCAATGTTATCTATCAACCTAAGTGCTCTGTTGATGTAAAATAAAGAAGTAAACAAGTACCTTTTAAAGGCGGGCAGATAACATCTGCCACAAACTTATAAAGAATCTTAAGAGGTAAATGGCAGTTACAATACAGGATGCTGTCTCAGTTCTGGCTTCTGTTACTGGGAAATCACTTATTTGGATCAAATTCTTGAAATCCCCTCTTGAAATCTTCTGCCATCTTTGTTTCCTCTTCTTTGCTATGTGCACAATTCCTCCAATCGGCCCTATCTGCCATGTTCAGCAAGCCTGCCAGAACCTGCAACACATCATGCCCATTAACATTTCATGAGGCTTTCCAAGACGGTGCTATCACCTATGAGAATGGATGCATTCGTACATTTCACTTCTATTTGAAAATGATAACCCTTGTTTTGGCCAATTAGATACATTACTTCAAGTTGAGATGGGGATGAGGAGGGAAGGGCCTTTTGCACTTAAACCAAAGAAAATCTGATAAAATGTGTTATATTGATCTGCATTCCTATACACTTTTCAAATTTCCATACAAAATATAATAACAATTCAACTTTTTCAAATCTTAAAACACTCATAATATTAAAAAAAAATATTGATAGGTAATTAAAAAGATTTTATTAATAAAAAAAGACTAAGCTCAGGTACACCGGAAGTATGCCTGATAAAACTTAGCTAGAGGTTATAATAGAAAGAAGAAAATCATGGACACTAAGTCCGTTACAAATGGTACCCGCCCATGATAACAAGGTCCTATAGAAGAAGATCTTTAGTCCCTCCAAAGATCTCTCACAATTTTCAAAGTTCCTTGCATTTCTCTCTCCTCAAATACACCAACACATACAAATAGGAACCATACGCCAAAAAGCTGCCACTTGAGAGTTACCCTTGAGTCCTCTCCAACTAGCTAGGAAATCCACCACTCGAAGAGGCATAACCCACGAGAGGCCAAGCCTTGTGAAAAAATCATCCCATATATACCTAGCCACCTCGCAGTGAAGGAAAAGATTATTTATTGATTCTCCAGGTTTTTTGCACATACTACAACAGTCTAACACAATAATATGGCGTTTCCTCAAATTTTCTGCAGTTAGAATTTTGTCCAAGGCTGCTGTCCACAAAAAATAAAAATAAGAACTGCTCTCAAAGGAGCTTTCGTCTGCCAAATACTCTTCCATGGGAACCTAAGAACTCTAGGGGTAGAAAGGACTCAATAGAATGAGCTAATAGAGAAGATACATTTCTTAGAGTGTTTCCATTGCAGCTTATCTCCAATGCCAACTAGAAAAATAAACGAGTACAAAGTCACAAAGAAATCTAGAAAAGTCTCCATCTCCCAGTCTTGAGCATCCCTCCCAAAATCTATATTCCATTGAGGAGTGCCACTAGAGAGGACCACTAGATCTGCTATAGTTGCATCCTTATCTCTTGCTAAATCAAAAATGGCGGGAAAATAGTCTTTGAGGCTATTGTGACCACCACACCAACTATTATGCCAGAATCTGTCCTGTGAACCATCCCCTATCACAAGTTGTTTATGATCTCTAAAAATCTCCCAATGCCTCCTTATAAACTTCCACAAACCCACTCCATGTGTGCCTTGCACCTCATTCGAACACCAACCTCTCCAAAATACACCATATTTTGAGTCTATAACAGACTTTCAAAGCGCCTCCCTTTCGTTTTGGTACCTCCACAACCATTTACCCGACAAAACCTGATTGAATTTTACCAAGTGTCGAATCCCCAAACCACCCCCCCCCCCGGTTATTGGAGTGCACACCGTTAGCCAATTAACCAAATGAAATTTGAACTCATGCCCTAAGCCGCTCCACAAAAAATCTTTTGTAGCTTTTCAATGCGCTTAGCTACCTTAGAGGGAAGCGGGAGCAAAGACAAAAAGTAGGTGGGTAGGTTAGAGAGAGTGCTTTTAATCAAAGTCAGCTTTTCACCTTTAGATAAGTATAACCTCTTCCAAGTCGCTAATCTGCGCTCTACCTTTTCGATCATCCCGTTCCAAATCCGTTCGGATTTAAAAGAGGCACCCAATGGTAAACCAAGATTAGTGAGGGGTAAAGAGGATATCTGACAATCCAACAAAATAGCCAACAACTCTGCTTCCTGAACCATCCCCACAGGCACTAGTGTAGACTTAGAAAGATTGATTCTCAGCCCTGATACAACTTCAAAGCAAAGAAGTAGCCCCCTCAAAGCTTGTATATGTCCAAGGTGTATGCCACAAAAGATAAGAGTGTCATCAGCAAATAGAAGGTGAGATATAGAAAGATCACCATTCCCCACCAAAAAACCATAGAGTAACCCCACATCCACCACACGATCGATCATTGCTTAGGACTTCCATAATAAATAAAAAGAGAAGCGGGGATAAGGGATCTCTGTCTCAGACCACGGGAGGATTTGAAGAAACCCACCGACGAACCATTTACCAAGATGGAGAAACGAACTGAAGAGATGCAAAACTCTATCCATTTCTGTCATTTCTCCCCAAAGCCACATCTTGAAAGGAGGTCTAGAAGGAATTACTAATTGACATGGTCATAAGCTTTCTCCATGTCTAACTTACAAATCAAACTGGGTTCCCCAGATTTAAGACGTCCATCTATTATTTCATTTGCAATAAGGACTGAATCTAAAATCTGTTTGCTTTTTACAAATGCATTTTGGGGCTTCGAGATAAGCTTTTCCACCACCGAGCTCAGTCTGTTTGCAAGTACCTTAGAGATGATCTTATACACCCCATTCAAAAAACTAATGGGGCGATAGTCCCTAATGTCCAAAGACCCCAACTTTTTAGGAATTAATGCTAAAAAAATAGCATTACAACTCTTTTCAAATCTAGCACTGGCATGAAAATCATAAAAAACTTGCATGAGGTCATCCTTGATTACCTCCCAACAAGTTTGGAAGAAACCCAAAGTAAATCCGTCTGGGCCAAGGGCCTTATCACTAGTCATGCCTCTGATAACTTTGCTCACCTCCTCCTCTATAAACGACCTCTCTAACCAAACTGCTGATTGGTGATCTATTGTTGAAAGGGATAAGCCATCCACCTTTGGACGCCAATTGTGCTCTTCAGTAAACAGTTGTTGGTAATACTGTTCCAAGTGATTCTTGATAGTTGTCTGATCCAATGAAGCTTCCCCATCTACCACCAAGGAATCAATAGCATTATTCCTCCTATGGGAGTTAGCCATCCTATGGAAGAATTTTGTGTACTTATCCCCCTTCCTAAGCCAAAGCGCCATTGATTTCTGTCTCCATGAAATCTCTTCCATCAAAGTTACTCTTTCGAGTTCAGTGACTATCTGATTCTTACGTACTGTCTCAGGTTCAGAAAGGGTTCTAACTTCCTCCTCACCCTCCAAGTCTTGTTAGTTCCTCCACTAGAGAGCATCTCCACTGAATAACATTGCCAAAGACTTGTTCGTTCCATTGCTTCAAATCTTATTTTAAAACTTTCGCTGGTTTTAAGAATGAGTGATTGCCCTTCTCCGATCAACTTTTTTGCCAAAATGTAGCTAGGGTGGCCTTCAAAGTTGTAAGAAGTCCACCATAGTCTAACCCTGTCTACAAAACCATTAGATTTAAGCCACATATTTTCAAATTTAAAATACATTCTACCATCTTGGAGCCCATTGCAGTCTAGAATGATGGGAAAATGATCAAAACATAATCGGGGCAATCTTCTTTGTGCTACATCCGGAAAATGTGACTCCCATTTTGGGGTTAACAAAAAGTGATCAATCCGTGACCAAAAAGGGCGTTCTCGGTTGTTAGACCAGGTGAATGTGCCTCCCATTAAGGGAATGTCCATTAGTTTATGCTCTGCAATGAAATCAAAAAAGGCCCTCATGGCTGGAGAAATATGTGAGACACCCGACCTTTCACTCAAGAAGCGAGTGATATTAAAGTCACTCCCGATACAACTTGATAACTCCCACCAAGTTAGAAAGCCAGCCAACTCTCCCACAATAGACTTCTTTCCGTGTCTAAGTTTGGCCCATAAACTCCAGCAAAGGCCCACTTGAATCCATCCCCCAGATTCACAAAGGAACAAGCGACAGTGTATTCACCCATACACTCCTCCACCCTTTCAACCACCCTTGTGTCAAACATGATTAAGACACCCCCAAATGCCCCTCTTGCTAGCAGGTAAGACTACTCGACATGTTGTCCTCTCTATAAACTACGAACTAACTGACTAGTAATAATTTCCAACTTGGTCTCCTGTAAACAAATTATATCCCCCTTCCATTGTCTAAGTAAGTTCCTCACCTAAAGCCGCTTGTTAAGAACATGCAGCCCCCTTACATTCCATGATATTATTTTTTACTTCATGGACCAACCGATTTACCCCTCCCTTTAATACACTCCCGACTAGAACTCTTGTCTCCATCATCATTCATATCCCAAGTAAGTCTCTTGAGTTTTCGATCTTTCTTCTTCGCTGAAAGGGTAGAATATTTGGACTTGGACTGTGTATGTGCGGCCTCAGCAGCGGTAAGAAGTGCCAAAAATTCAGCTTCAAAACCTGAATAAGCAATTCCAACAATATTTTTGATGTCCCATGCAGTCTTGACCACCCAATTTGATTCCTTTAACGAATTTAGGGGAATGGGGTCATCCTCTCTTTCTTTAAAATTCTCAAATAAAACCAAAGTACCTTCCTCATAATCTAAAACAGAGTTCAGGCATGAAGACCCCACTGTACTCGTAAGAGGAAAACCAGATTCCGAAGACCCAAAAATCCCCATTAGCCCAAGTTCCAACTCAGAACATGATGACCCCACTGTACCCGTAGGGGGAGAAACAGGGTCCGAAGACCCATAAACCACCGACAGCGTGTTGACTGACACCGGCAGCAAGGATACGACATCGGCAGGCTCCGGCGACAAAGTCTGTGCAAGAGCCGACAGCTTTGGCTCAAGTCCGGCGACACATGCAAGGCTTGAAACAGGCCCTATAGACTCTGATATCCCCATTTGCCCAGGTTCCAGCTCAGAAACCACCGACGGCGTGATGACTATCACTGGCGGCGAGGATACGACGTCAGCAGCCACCGACGACAAAGTCTGTGCAGGAGCCAACAGCTTTGACTTAGATCCGGCGACACATCCGAGGCTTGTAACGGGCTCTATAAACTCTGATATCGCCAAAAAGGCTACCGGCAAGGCTTCCACCGGCAATGACCTTGCAAGCCCACTCGTCGATGGGCCTCCCCCCGGGTTCCCGACAACAGGCCTCTTCTTCCCGGGTTCCCGACGAGAGGCATGGGCCTGCTCACAGGCTCTTTGCCTTTGGTCTGACCCAGCAAAAGGCCCGAGCCCACTCGAAGTTGGGCCTCCCCTTCTACCCAACCCTCAACACACCGTATCATCCCCTTTACATTAACTACCAAATCTGCTAACTGACGTTGCATGTAAACCAATTCCTTCAGAAAACCTTCCTTATTAGACCCAACAGAAATTCTGCCAACGCCTTCGCCACCCAGGTCTCCTGCCGAAAGGACACCCTTCTCTAATTGAAGCACGTCTCTGCAATCTTCCAGCGCCGCTTTGTACGTTCTGTTACCAAGTATCAACCCTAAATTTGTTGGCTTCTCCTTTCCTACCTCCAGCAACGCCGTCGCCAACCTTGCCCAACCCATACCATTCTTATCTCCAGGTATAAAAATGGAATTCTGTCTCCCTCCCCCACAAAACTCCACCAAAGTCATGAAAGGGCCATTGAGGTTGAAGCACCTCTGAAAAAAGTAACCTTTACTTCCATCCCGATGACCAGAATGGTAACCCTTACCCCTAGCGTTGTTGCCATCTTCCAGAGCTTTCGAAAGCCATCTTGAACTATCTAAACTCATCCTTAGAGTTTTAACAAATCTCCGCCCTTTCTCCGTGTCAAGCACAGCATTCCCATCTCGTCGGACCTCGAACACCTTCGACTCAGACACAACCCTCTTCATATTTGAACAACACAAACCAACAATGTTAACCAACCATCATAGAAGACAATGGTAAGCCAAACTCTGTTTAATATTAAAAAATAATATTCTAACAATATTTTATTTAACTCATCTCAACTCATCTGGACATCCAAACACACCCTAAAGACAGGAAATCATGAGCATTGTTTCCATCAAGTACAATAATTGAAAACCAAAACAATAGTGTACAAAAAAAATATTGAAGCTCCGCCATTGTACAGTCCCTATCTTCAAGGCACCGCTTGTTCTTTCCGACCAAATACACAACAAAATGCACAACAGAATCATCTTCCATACTACTGCTACTTAAGAACAGCCATGAATCTTCTTCCAACCGGCCAATAAATCCACCACCCTCAAAAGGCATTACCCAAGCGACGTCAACTCTTCTAAAGATCTTATCCCAAAAAACCCTTGTCAACTCACAATATAAAAGTAAGTGGTCCACTGATTCTCCATTCTTTTTACATAAATAGCACTAATCCATTACGACGACACCCCTCGTCCTCAAGTTATCCGTGGTCAAGATCTTCTCAAGAGCAGCTGTCCAAACAAAAAAGGCTACTTTGGAGGGCACACGAGATTTCCAAATATTCTTCTAAGGAAAAGGAACATTACCTTGTGATACCAATAATTTATAATATTCCTTGACCATACACTTCTTGCTGCCATCAGACCTCCATTGCATCCTATCTCCCTACATTGTGGCATTGCCCATGGAATATATCAAACTAAAAAAGTCTAAAACATAGGATAATTCCCAATCATGAATATCTCGATTGAAGAGGATATTCCACTGAGGAGGGCCTTGAGATGATACCCACAAATCCGCCATGGAAGCTTCTTTGTTAGCTGCTATACAAAAAAGCACGAGAAAAGTCGTTCTAAGAGCACAGTCTTGACACCAAACATCATGCCAAAATCTTATTCTAGTACCCTCTCCAGCCACAAAATGAATATGATTAACAAGGCTTGGCCATCCCTTCCTAATGAAGTTCCATAATCCCACACCATACCCCTCTCACTTCAAAAGAGCACCAACCCCCCAGCTTACGTGTCTACAATCAATAATTTCTTCCACAATGATTCTCCCTCCAAATGATACCTCCATAACCATTTTCCCAATAAAGTTTTATTGAAGGTCCTCAAATTGCACACTCCCAATCCCCCATTCGAAATTGGGAAACAAACTTTATTCCAGTAAACAAGATGAATTTTTTTTTCCTCCCCCACTCCTCCCCAAAAAAAGCCAAAATTAATTTTTCGATATTGGTCGCCATCCCTGCAAGCAACGGAAACAAAGATAAAAAATAGGTGGGAAGATTCATTAGGGTACTCTTTAGTAAAGTGAGCCAACCCCCTCTCGATAGATATATCCTTTTCCAACCAGCCAACATTTTCTTTATTTTCTCCACTACCCATTCCAAATGGCCCTAACCTTAAAAGTTGTCCCCAATGGGAGGCCCAAATATTTCATAGGCAGCGAAGACACTTTACAATTCAGAAGGCTTGCCAAGCTATTAATGCTAGGTACCACACCCACCGCAACCATATCGGATCTACTTAGGTTCGCCTTAAGCCCCAACATAGCTTCAAAACATAATAAGAGCGCTTGTAGAGTTTAATCTGGCCGTGGCTGGTTTCACAAAATAAAAAGAGTATCATCTGCAAATAAGCGGTGTGAGATTATAGCAGAGCCATTATTACCATTACCCACTGAAATTCCTAAAAGAAAACCATCTCCAACAGCCACCTTTATCATTCAGCCAAGTGCCTCCATAACTATGACAAAAATAAGAGGAGAAAGTGGATCCCCTTACCTCAACCCATGATAACTGTTAAAAAACTAGCAGGGGTGCCATTCACTAGCACTGAGAACTGAGCAGGGGATCCCCTTGCCTTAACATTTTATAATAAACAGATTAGTTGCAAAGTATTGTACCTCACTATCTTGAATGCAAACAGCATATTACTCATTAAGACCACTCAACCAACACAAGTAAGAAAGTCTGAAATTACTTCAAATATTAAAAAATCCGGGGAATAACTCTGCAGCTTGTGAAGAGTAAGGAACCTGACACACAGGCGTCCCCAATTGATTGCATGATGTTGTCATATATCATTTTACAATTTTTTTCATCCATATAAGTGAATTTTAATGAGACCCCAGCCCATAGGAAGTATATAAGAGGTCAACCTAACAAACAAAAGGAAAAGTGCTAAAAATCTTGAAAAGTAGAAATATATATATATATATGTATACATACATATAAAAAACTCGAGCACCAGCATCAATTTCTGGCAACCCTAGAAACAATGGTGATTTCTGAAGATCATAGGGGAAAATATATCACAGGTGGCTGATTTTGTCATATATCAGAGGTAACTAAATATCATATTACAATTCTAACTCCTAGAGGTTGACTCAAGTGGTAAGAGCTTTGGTCTCAGTGGTATGCTCCCTCTAGGTCTAAGGATCGAACTCTTGGGTGTAAATAGTATCTAGAGACCAGCGGACTAGGGAATTTCCCTTGAATTACCTAATGTGCATTTGCAGAAAACTTCTAGCTAAGGGCATGTGCACCCCCGGGCATGTGCACTCCCGAGATTAGTCAAGACTTTGTTTCATGACACCCAGTGCCAATCAAAAATAAAAAATAAAAAACTCTGAAGATCATGTCCTATCTATGTTTCAAGCAATATTTATGCTTGTCATTACTTCCAAAAAATAAAATCTTGCCAGGACGCACTTCCTTATTTGTCCAAAACGGGAAAAAAAATTAAGTAATAGCCACACCACAACCGAACTTAGGGCTTGTTTGAAAATAGATCTTATCCCAAAATTATCATCTCATCTCACCCCATCCCATTCCCAAACATAATTCAAATTTTCAAATACAAACATTTTCAAACTAATCATTACAGTTTTCCCAAACTTTCAAACAAAAAATAAACTTTTCCAAATTCTGAAACAAAAATAATAATATAAAACTATATTCTAACTATATTTTAATTTTATAATATTTTTTATTCAACTTTTTCTCTCTTTTCCTAAAACCCGAAAAACTACTTAATTCAAACTATCTCATTACTATTCACAAACTATTTTACTACTATTTACAAAACTCTCATCTCATCTAACTCCCCAAGTGGCCCCTTAATGATTACAAGATAAATCGACTATATTCCTCCCCTCCTCCTCTCTCTCCTCCCAATTTTTGCGACTACACTAGCAAAGATCAACCACAGCATAAAAAGTGAGATTAATCATTTGACACATATTATTTCCTCAATGCATCTACTAATCAAAATAAATCTGACTTGCTTATTAAAAGTTTGTCTTCAGCTGCAGTATCACTATAGAACAAAGAAAGCAACACAAAACTCAACTGTTGTTATACAAATATAGACACCTGATTCATCTCTTAGTTACCATATGCCTACTTATTGTACATACTGCATGAGTTCATTAATCCTACATTTTGAGGAATATAGAAGAAAATTTATGCATATTTCAGACCAATAAGCAAAATTGATACTGGGTAGATTACCTCACGTCCAAATTGAGCAGGAAATCTCTCATTTTTATCGACCAAATGTGACAATATTTTGCCATCAGGGAGTTCAACATAGAAGAAGCTAAAATCCTTATCAAACTGCATCCTCAACAATTTTCTTCCACTGGAATTCTCATCCCCTGAATCAGGGAATAACAGAATTAACATACATTGGAAGACAAGTAGTTAATATGGCTCAAAACTGCATGTAGAAGACACAACCCCCCCCCCCCCCCCCCCAAAAAAAAAAAAAAAACATTAGGGCCAAGGTGCAGTCAACAGAAGTTTTGAGGAAAAAGTGATAAGCATAGGTACTAGAGGCACCAGGACATGAAAACAATTCAGATTCCTTTTTTTGTGGGGGTTGAGGAGGGGAGGGAATGAGAACTCAAAATTTGAAGGTTGTTATGTATTTTGTTATACACACACAAAATGTGGGTACATAAACAGCTGCATCATCAGTAAACAATGCATTGGGGCACAAGGGTGGCAAACAAGGTTGTGACAGAAAACTCGGCATATGGGTGATTTAAATGACCCAGGGTAGTCTTCATAAGCAACTAGATATAATAAACTTCAACTACACACCTGAACATGAAACTTACTTTTCAAGGCCACAAATTTAAATCCCAACTTTTCAGCAGCTAAGTTAAATATATCTTGAACAGCAGCTGCCCTGGATGATGGAATAGGAATAGCCTACACAAAGTTTCCGATGATGAGATACGAAGAAAAAAATACAATCCAAAGTTCATATTTTTCAGGCTGAGGAATGGAAAGAACAAGAGCACCTTTTCTTAAATGCAAAAATGGGGGGAATCAGGGGTGATTGTCAGCAGTTCCCAAGTCTTAACAATGCATCTAATAAAAAGGCTTGTACAAGAGATTTCTGTACCTGAAGATTAGCATGAGTACCACGTTTCGAAACCCACTCAAAGAAAACAACTGATTTCCCTCGATGCTTGTAATACTTCTTGAGACTATTCTGGAATCTATGAACCTCACTTTCGCATTCTGGGGGTAGCAAAATGGTATTAGGAAAATGCTCGATCGGTATTATTAGAACATGGTCTTGAACAAGTGGACCTTTAGCCAGTGCACAATAGGAATGCTCTCCAATGCTGATGACTAAATGTGACTCTATATTGGGACTTGACAAACAAAACCAGCACTCCTCTGACCTGTAACTCCATTGAAATCAAAGTGAGCAAGACTAGATCATATTATAAGAATTAATTATAAAACTAAATATTGGGGACCATCAAAAGTGCATATGTAAATGTATATGACATAATATAAGATTTATCTATCTTATAAACAAGAAGCCAGTCAATTTTCACTATGTAAAAATAATGATCCAAACATATTCACAAAACAAAAGACTAGATATGTAACTATTACATCAATAAGACACCAACCTATTAGCACTAGCATTTTCAGATCCTCGCCTCCTATGAGAATCACCTTCATCCTGCAAACTGTGCTTGAAGTTGCAATTTGGACCCCTTTCACATTTCCCTTTGTTGATAAAATCAAAACAAACACCTCTCAGATATTGTTCCCTTGCAGCACTATCATGTTGAAAGTTGCATTTTTCCCCTCGTGGACAAGACCCAGAAGATACAAATTTAAAACATAGCTTCTCGCTGTCTCCAGCTCCAGATTTCTGCCGTTTTTGTGAGACATCATATCTCCAGTATTGCGAGTCATAAACACTATCACTAGACCTTTTTGTCGCTTCGTTGGCTTGAATTGAATGTTCTGAATATGCATATGGACACAAGGTAGTGTTTGAGGACTTCATGCTAAGCTCAACAGCTGACATGGTAGAGGCTGGAGTAGGAGAAATCGCATGAATAAATTTCTGTGGAGCAAGTTCCAGATAAATAGTTATGCAATGCCTAAAACCTATATCTAAATGCAGAAAGTCGGGAAAAGGCCAATAAAGGATATTTCTTGCAAGAGAGAACATCACATGCACAAAACAGTCCCAAGATATTATGAATTGAAGCAATTTTTAAGGTGAAGTATTAACTCAAAAATTAGGTATACAAGCAAGTGATCTTAAAAATTAGCCTATACAGTATTCAAGTGGTTAGCTGCATCTAGGCCATCACTGAGGCAAATTTTGCTTCCTGTGATAGCATAGACAATCCCATAGCAATCTCTCCATTTTTTAAACAAATGAAAAGAAAAAACCTTACCTGAAATTTCCAGCATTAATAAAACAGTAACTAGTATATAATTAAGTTAAGGTTGAAAAGGGTCAAATTCACACTCGGAACATTATAAACCCTTAAATTACAGAAAAAATTTCATGAATGCTTCCAAAAATTACAATGAGAAAAACAGACCTGTTTATCTTTATTCCCAACAGAAGCAAGACCCAAGAAGCGGGTAACATGCACAGCATCCAGGTTAGAGTAAGGTTCACGAGCATAGAATACGCCTTTAGTACCAGCAATGTGATAGCTATCACAGAAGAGAGACTTCAATTGTAAAACCAATATTTATACCTTCTTCAATACAAATTAAAAGGCTATCATATGTTCTATAAGGGTCAAAAAACTGTTGAGGGAACATACAACATGCTAGGATACACATTCCAAAGAGATATTTTTTCAATACAATTGGGAACAACCAAGTTTTGTTCTACATTATGGAAAACAATCCATGCAGGAATCCCAAGTATCACACACCGTGGTTTTATCTCTGCTACTAGTTCTGCGACGATGGAATCGCCACCAAATGAATCTGACAATCCAGGGGGAAGATCGGATGTGGCTGCTCTCTTTGTAACTCCGCTTGGCCATTCATTAGTGGTAACTAGTTAAAGTCAACCAAACAGACAACACAGTAGAAACCCAGCAAGTAGCATTCAGCATTACATATAAAACGATGAACTACAGAAAAGTTCTCATTCATAGCAGACCAAGGATATGTTAGGAACAAGTCAACTATTCCAGGTTCTTCAGCTATAGCTCGCAACACATCCACATCATCCTGAGTAAACGTTCCAAACTGTTGACCATCTGACAAATGCTTACCAGATAAATATGCCACAGATAAACCTATAAATGAGCCATGGAGATCAGCTGACTATAGTGATTAAATTCATGAATAATTAAAAAAAAGGGCATCAACATTTGTCCTTGAAAAGGACCATGAGGTTTGAAAGTCAGCCAGATGTTCAAATGAGAATCTCAACATGATGAGATTGTAAAAAATAAACAGGTTATTAGCTTTTCATTCTTATCCTCACTGGCGAAATGTAGCACGTTATCAACGGAACTAGTTCAACTGACTAAAGCAGGAACAACTAATTTCCAACGGGAACGAATAAATTTTTTATACCATAACGTTTTTCCATCTAACTTACCCCCATCTAATATTTTTTTGGCCACTAACAAAAAAAAAAAAAACACTTTTTGGTTGCAAAATGAGCAAGCAGTATAAAAATTAAATTTGTGACCTCACTAAAGCTAAAATATGGATAAATTTGATAAGTTCACGATTAGAGTACAACTACAACTACGTAGCTTAGTGAAATTAGCAACTCAATTCTTCAAATGAAAAAAAAAAAAAAATCATACAATAGCAAAAATAGGAAGCATACCATGGAGAGTGAACTTGCCACTGCCTTTCAACCAGAACAGATTCTCGCAAAGCTTAAGGCCTTCCATCTTGAACCCTCGGTTAGCTGAGTCCTTGGAAGCCACTAATAGGGGCTTAGCCGCGCCGACACCGAAGTCACCGATGAAGTAGGTGGGGAGAGGGACTTGGGACCGGCCTTCGATGTAGTCCATGAGCTCATCCGGCCGGTCCGGCGAGTCTGGAAAGAACTGTCCCACGCAAAGCAGCGCATCAAAAGGGCCAGCCGATTTGTTGACCTAAGATGAGTGAACTCAGTGGAATGAGTAAAAATTAAAAGAAAAAGTAAAAACCTAGGGATACACATGCATTCCTACATGCCCAGTGAGCTAGAAAGATACCGATAAAACGCGCTTGAAGAGCTGGTCAAGGCGGCCAAGAACGTCGCCACAGAGTAGAATTCTTGGAGGAGACATGCTTGTATCTTGTCAAGTGTGCGTGGCTTTTTTTGTTTTCCCCCTTCTCGACTAAAGATGAATGAGAGAGCCCCGTTTGATTGGAATTTGGATTCATTTTCATGATTATATTTTTTTAATTTTTTCTATAAAATATAAATTTTTTAAATTTTAATACATATTTTTTAAATATTTATTCAATTTTTTTAAATTTTAAAATAATAATAATATTAAAAAATAAATTAAATTCATTTTAACTCATTATATCTCAATCCAAACAGACTATAATGAACTGAATATCTGATTGTGTGTTGAGTCATCTACCGACTTAAGTCACTCACTTAAGCATATGTTTGGTAAGATTTGGGAGATGTGCTAGGGGGCAGCTCAGCACACCAACAACCTCCTCACATGAACAATACAACTATAGTACAGTTGTATTATTGATATGAGGGAGTTATGGACGTGCTGAACTGTCCCCTATCATTTTTAAGGATTGAAGCATTCCTAATATTTTTTTTTGTGAGTTGGAGCATTCCTAATGTGTTACCTCATTTTATATTTTGTATTTTAATCATTTATATATTCAATTTTTTTTTAAGAATTCTTAAGAAAATAATTATTAGTATATTAATTCTTTTATATTTTTAAAATTTGTCTAAATATATTTAAAAAAATATTTAAAATACAAAGTAAAAAAAAATTACAAATTGGAGTGAAACACTTTGGACTTTGGAGCTATCCGACTGTTTATTTGGCCATAACAACCCCATTGAGAAAAAGTCACATCAACAAATCTATCCAAAGCAAGTTGAAATTTATCACACCAAATAAAATCCTTATCACATCGATGGATTCTTTAGCAGCCCTCCATCTTTCGAGCTATCGCAGAGTGCATTCAGAGCCCCTGTTATCACTGTCATTCGTCATCCTTTGTATGTTACTAACATCCCCTCAACCCTTATACAGTTTCTTTCTTTCTCCTTTTTCCATTCTCAATCTCTGAGCACAAACAGATTGAACAAAAATCTTGTTGTGTGAGATGGATGTGAAGGGGCTAAGAGTGTGAAAGGAATTAGTGGTGAAAGAATTCAGTAGGCGACGATACAAACTTGTGATTTTCTCTTTTCCATTTCAGAAGACATCTTGCATGCATACTGTTCTTTCCATTTTTACAACCTTCCATCTCTATTTTCATCACCTTCCCCTTGATACAAACAACAAACCAACCAGGTTTAGTCCGAGATTCAACATTATGACAAAGATTTGGTTAGAAGAAGGGGGAAAAAAAGGTTATAGTGTTTTTGTTGCTTTCTCTCATAAATACGTAGATGACCTCAGCAACAAAAAGTAAGTAATGTGCTTTAGATTATACTGGCTTCTAGAACAAAGTTTGCTTTTACCATGTAGAATGCAACACATTGCTAAGTAGCCACACTAAAGCCAAATAACAAAAGCACACTAAAGACTAGAAACATATAATAATTAACTATGTAGAGGGTCTTTGCCACTATAAAACCTCAGCAAACATGACAGGACAGCGATGAGAGGGCTGCAGCCATATCTTTTGGTAGAAACTGCCTATTGCGCTATTGACTGCGCACACCGATTTAAATCTCGATTTATTTTCCAAAGTTGCCAACTGTCAAAGGATTGTAACTTAATATGAATATCATGAGCTATTGGCTGAATGGTCCAATCTATAGCTTCGTTTGGATCCTTTGATGCATCTATAGTTATTCGTGAATCACCTGCTAACACTAGATCTGGATGTTGCTTCATTAATCCCATCTAGCAGGGCCAAGGCTTCTCCTTGGTTTGGGTTGAGGTTTGCTATTTCTTTAGTGCAGACAAAGATGATGTCACCAATGTCAGAAGAGCAAACTGCCACTCTGGTGCTCAAATGTTGTCTAACTGCCACATCAAATGTAAGGTAAAAGTGAACAAGAGGTATCAGTGGCGGGGCAATGACTTGCAATACCTCAATATTGCCCCAAGCTGTTATATGTTTATGATATATTTTGAGAACATTCCTTGTAAATACATCAATTTGTGGAGACAAATTTTCATGAACCACTTTGTTACGAGTGAACCAAATACTATTTGATTGCAATAATAGCATAAATTTAAAAATTGTGGTGATCCCTAATAGGAATAAAGAGATGCTCTAGCGATATGATACACTCAATCCATTTATCAATACCAACTTCATGAAAAGATTGCATATTAATAGGCCTATAAGATTGACGCCACAAAATTTTAGAAAATGGACATTCTAGAAATAAATGAGCATCGGTTTCTTTAGCAGCATGACACAAGGGACACTAAGCAAGATCTTGATAAAAAAAATTCTTTAGAAGGGCTCGGGTAGAAAGGATGTGGTGAAGGATTTTCCAAAGAAAAAGCTTAAGCCGATCTTAAATCTTGAGTTTCTATACCTTTTTCCAAATGGAATTGTTACTTAAAGTAGTTGGTCTCTTGTTAAGATGGCCGAGTGAGCAGTTTGGACAGAGAAATTTTCAGAGGCACTACTTTTCCAAACAATCTTGTCTTCTATGGACTGGTAATTGTTCACAGCCAATGAAATTTTCAAAATTTCCTCCATATTGGAATCATTGAAAAGAGTTTTAAGAAGCAAAACATTCCAACATCTAGGATCTTCCATAATAAGTTCAGATACCTTTAACTCCAGATATTGAGGAATATCATCATTTTTTAGGATGGGAAGACAGTTTGGATTAGTAGGGATCCAAGGGTCAAGCCAAACTCTGTAGTTGGTATGATTATTGATCTGATAACAAGAGTTTTCCTTCACAAGCTCACGTTGATTAAGTAAACCCTTCCAAATTCAGGAATCAGACTATTTATGGGAAATTTCCATGACCGTGGTATTTTTCAGATATTTGGAAGAAAGAATTGTGGGAAATTTCCATGACCGTGATATTTTTCAGATATTTGGAAGAAATGACTTAGTGTCATAGCTGTCGACTAGGTCGAGTCATCTTCCAAGTAAGTTTTGCAAGTAAAGCTTGATTGAAATTGGAGAAAATACGAATTCCTAACCCGCCTATATGCTTTGGTTGACATATGGATTTCCATGATTTGGGGGTGAAATTGTGAGTATTTTGTGGGCTAAAATCCCACCAGAATCTCACAGCAATTGATCGAGCTTTATAAAAATAGACTTGGAATCCACATAGTGGACATGACATGGGAAGGAATGGCACTAGCTATTGATTTGATCAAAATTGTTCTCCTAGCTTGTGAGAGGAGTTTAAGCTTCCATGTGACCACTTTACTCGAGATTTTCTGAAAAAGATCCTCAAAAAATAGGCTTTTTGGATTGACCTAAGACAAGAGGAAGACCAAGATATTTGATATGAGATGGTGCAAGTTTATATCCCAAAATTTCTTACAGGCGTCTTTATTTTGATGGATGAGTGTTTTGACTGAATTTTATCAATGATTTGTCAGAATGGACTTTTTGTCTAGACCATGCTGAATATTTTTGAAGAAAATTAGACAAAGCTGATATGGTATTATGGTTAGCATGTCTAAAAAGAATAAGATTACCAGCAAAAAGAATATCTGATTTTAGGACCCCCTATTTATACTAAGTCATTTGAGTCTGCTTTGAGTTTCACTATGGGCTATGAGTCTAGACAAGCATTCAATTCCAAGAATAAACAGAAAAGAATAAGGAGGATCACCCTATCGTAGCTCTCGCGATGGGTAAATGTGTCATTTCGGCTTACCATTGATAATAACCGAATAAGTAGGAGTGGAAATGCACTCCTTAATCCAATTAATCCAAGTTTGTGAAAAACCCAGATTCAATAGGATCAAGGATGAATTGTCATTCCATAAAACCAAAAGCTTTCTCCATGTAAAATTAATGGCCAGAGTATAGCTGTTTCCCTTTTTCCTTTTGAGATGATGAAAAATTTTGTGGGCTAGGATGGAATTTTCCTATATTTGATAGCCAAGAACAAAAGTTGTTTGATGAGATGAAATAATCTTCCCAATGGCCATTTTAAGTCGGTTTGCCAAGATTTTGGAAATGAGTTTGTAACAAACATTGAAAAGACTGAAAGGCCTATATTGATGCACCGTTTGAGGGTTCGGAATCTTTGGAATAAAGGTGATGTTGGTATGATTTAGCTCTTTGAGGAGTTTACCATGGACGAAGAAATTTTAGATTATGCTAATCACCCCATTCTTAACAATATCCCAATAATATTTATAAAATATACCAGTGAATCCATCCAGCCTTGGTGCTTTGGAAGAATGAGTATTTTTGACAGTTTGTCAAATTTCTTCTTTAGATAGGATGTGGCAGAGAAATGTATTCTCTTGATCAGTGGTCACAAAAGGAAAAAATTCATCAAATTTTTCGAGAATGTATGGAAAAGTGGAGGAGAAAATGGAAAAAAAGTGATTTAGGATCACATGTTCAATCTCAACCTTATTATTCATCCACTGTTGTGAGTTAGTCTTGAGACACTCAATAGCCTTTTTTCCCCTCCTCATAGTGGTGCTCAAATGGAAAATTTTGGTATTTAAATCAGTGGTGGTAAGCCATTACAAATGAGACTTTTGTTTCCATAGAATTTCCTCTCTCTTAAGCATTTCACTGAGTTTTGATTTAGTGGAGATTTCAAGATCGGGATCCATAAAAGGAGTGGAATTGAATTAAATTGACTCAAGGGCCAGGGTTATTCCTTTTATTTGGGTTTGAATGTACCTGAAACAACTTTTATTCCACTGTTTTAAGGTAATTCTAACCTCTTTCAACTTTCTAATAAGAACAAAAGCTGGAGTGCCAAACTTTAGAATTTTCCAAGCACGCTGAATAACAAGTTGGCAAGAATGATCTCGAATCCAAAATTCCTCGAATATAAAAGGCTTGAAATGAGACAAAGAACCCACGGTATTTAACAATATAGGAGCATGGTCTGAAGCAGGGATAGGAAAGTGACTCACAATAGCATAAAAAAAAAAAAAAGTCCAAGAAGGATCAGCAATACATCTATCAAGCATTTCCCTAATGTTAGCCAGACCATACCTATTATTATTCGAAGTAAATTTAGGTCCACTAAAATCCAAATCAATCATCCCATGTTTTTCCATAAACTCTAAAAGCCCAATTTTGGAGGAAGTAGAGGCAAAATGTCGACCACCACATTTTTCATATTGGTTCAAAATAGCATTTAGATCCCCTAGCACTAAAGCAGGTCCCCCATACAAATTGATGTATTTATCTAGGTTGTCCCAAAACTTCCATTTAGCTTGGATAGCAGCCGGGCAATAACTAAGACACAGAAGCCAAGGAGCATGAGCAAGACACGAGTAGACTAACATTACAATCATATTAGCATCACTAAACAGCAGTTCCATGTCAAGTTCAGACTTCCACAACAACATAAGACCACCCCACTTAGAGGCAGGTGGTGTACATACATACATATCAAACTCGAGTCTCATGGCTCAATTAGGCAAATTTACAAAATTTAACAGAGTTTTTGACAAGAAAACAACATCAGGTTAATAAGACTTGAGGTTTGCCTTGTAAATGTCTCATTGCATGGGGACGGGCAATTCCTCTGCAATTCCAAGCAAAGATCTTCATACCTTGGGGGTAGCAGTTTTGGCCCTGACCCAACGGCCTCATCATCATTGGAAGAGGAAATGTTAAGAGACTATGATTGGTTGTAACTGCCGATATGAACATCCCAAATTCGCAAGTATGGAGAAAACCAAGCTTTTTTGTTACCATTTGAAGAAGAAGCCGAACGTTTTGTCTTACCAGTTGAATGTACCTTTCGTTCCTCCTTACAGACTGTTATATGTTTATCTTTGGCAGCAGACTTGGACATTTGACCCAGGTGATCCTCCTGAATGGGAGATTCATTGAGCTCTGCATGTTCCATTAGAATTTGTGGAGGCGGTGTTAGGGTTAAGTCTATCAGAGGGGATGAGGAAGATACGGGTATCAGGTCACAAGTGTTTGATAAAGAACTGAAAGGGGCTTGGGATAATGAGCTGGTAGCTAGGAGAGGCCTAGAAAAGAGATTAAAATAATCTTGTGGGCGTCAGGCTGATGGACGGACAATTGGAAGAGATAAGAGATTATGGACCGGAAATGCAAATGAGGCAGCTATATGATTCTGGGCTAGGAGATCAGGCCCAATTAGAGGATGCATCCAAAAAACAAGTTGGTCGTATAGGGATGGCCCTGGAGTGATCATGGTCCCACCAAGTCGGCTAGTGCCAACATCTATAAGATTGTCATCTCGTTGCATTACATTTAAAGACAATGACTTGTTAGAGAGTGGCGGGACATTAATGTTTGATGATGCTGCCTGAGCCGTAGGATGAGCAGAGAGTAAATCTGGGCTATTGAAATCTTGTTGGACAAAAGGAGTAGGTGGTTTCTTGGAGAATGGGGAACTCTAGAAAGGGATGTTGTATAGCTGTCGAGGACACGTGTTAGAAATTCCTTGACTTTCCCAAAAAGGTGAATGATTTACATCACGTGAGGATGAAGATACTCATTGATTGTTGGAAGACGCCATGTTGAGATTAAAAGTATCATGCAAACTAGGGTGCTTATTTGCCCATATTTTCTTGACGATTTACACGAAAGATTTATTGAATGTACAGAAAGTTTTGCTTTCAACCAATCTTCTTGGGATAAAGGATTATATGGAGGGATCAGAGGAGCTGGTTCCTTATCCTTTCGCTGGACTACATCCTAAAGGTGCAAGTTTGCTATCATGAGTTCTATAGTTGGTTGTTGCTGAAGGGAAGTAAGAGCAAGTGACTGATGCTGAGGACCTTCTTGTATGAAATTCCGTTCATTTCCTAGAGGATCACCTCTCATCCAGGGACCAAAAATTGATGTTACTGGAATCTGAGAATAATAAGGACAAAAATACTGTGTATGCCCTATCAAATTGCAGCTATAACAAAAAGCAGACAACATTGCATATTTAAAAGGGATCCATAGTGTAGGCAGATCACCATTTCTTGGTAACATAAGAAAAAATCTACTCAACCTCCTACTATTCACACAACCTCCACACACTACATTTTATTTTATTTTATTTTTAATCAAATATTTAATGTATAAATAATGAATAAAAAAATTAAATTAGTTTAAAAAGAGAAAATTTAAAATTAAAATCTTTAAAAATTTAAAAAAATAAAGAAAAAATAAAAAATGATAGTGTGTAGAAGATGAGAGGTTGTGTAGAACTCCTCGGTAACATAAAGCCATCTGCCAAGGGCTTTTCAACATTAATCTCAACTTTCAGTCACAGATACTAGTGTAGCAATCCACCATACCTAGGAGTAGGATCTCTCTGAATAAAAGCCCCTATAGCATTTCCTATTTTCTCTGCATATTCCTCATGCTACATATAATCACGTGGAAGCCCATGCACTTGAACCCAAAACGGAGATTTATTAAGAGGTATTTCATATATGCTCAAACCTGGATGCCAGCATGAGAGAACTAGAAGATGTCCCTTAATATTCCACGACCGTTGTTCCATGATGAATTGCTTATCACTCGTGTTCCTGAAAGTTATGAGCAATATATCTGGTTGAATGTCTTCAATTTCAACTCCTTTGATGAAGCTCCAACTACCCATAATCGCAGCATGCGTTGCTTTTTTATTAAGGGATTTCGAAGAGATAACTTTCCCAAGAATGATTCAGTCAGATGCTTCATCCTTTTCCGTAGGCAGCGAAGGTTCTAAATTTAGGCTTCTCCACTTTAGCTCATCCAAATCTGGTGTTTCTAAATTTAGAGAATATTTAGATCAGGTGTTTTTTCCAATGTTTTAAATTTCGTACCGTACCGGCCGGTACGGCCGGTACATACCGTACCGGAGCAGTAACCGGTACAGAAATGGGGTCTGTTTCGTATCGGCCCAGATTTCGGCCGTACCAGCCGGTATTTCGGCTGTACCGGCCATGTGTACCGGCTTGTACCGGCCGGTACCGGATTTAAGAATTTTTTTTTTCATTTCTTCCTATTTTTTTATCCTAATTTAGACTAGATTATTTACATATATATTAATATATATAATTGATTCATATATTGACTATTATTTTGAAATATAATTTATATTTTTTTTTTATATATAATTTTTTTTTTATGTATAGACTATTCCGAAACGGTACACGAAACGGTACCGGTACCGAAATATTTTGTTCCAGTGCCTCACCGGTTCGGTATTCAAAACATTGGTTTTTTCCATTTGAAATAGATGTTTTTTGTTTTTGAAAAGTTATGGAGCTGAATTTTTGAGAGATCAAGGCAGGATAGGGGAATGAGTTTCAGCTAGAGAGAATCAGAGAAGAAACAGAGAAAGGGAGAGAGAAAGATTTCTTAAAGAAACACGAATGAATGAACTTTAAGAGAAAAACAAAGGCACGGGTCTCGAAGTTTGACTTGAGAGATAACGATAAGATTAAGGAATAAACTCAAAAGTTACTAGTAGACTATAAATAAGGATAAGAATTAAGATCTAAGAAAAGGAAATCAAAAGTTGGGATTCCATATGAAAGATGAACACATAGAACATACATGAAAACTCTCATCGGAGGAGGAGAGAAACTCTAAAACAGAGGAGGAACTGGAAACGGAGCAGCACCTATTAGAAAAGAAGACCCATTGCTAGGTAGCCACAAGATTGTAATTGAGAATCTCTCTATTATTTAAACATAATTGCTTCCCATCGCATGCTTGAAGAAAACAAAAGAGTTTTTTGTTTGTTTGTTTTATTTTAAGAATAATAGGAATATCAAAAAACACATTTTTTCCGTTTCATTATATACTTCAAGCACCAAGGAATTTTCCAACCTCTCGAATCAAGTTAGATGGAGATAGAGATATAAATGAACAAAGTAGTTCGTGAACATCTTGAGGTCAGCTCATATATACTCGATTCGAATTCGGTTTATTTAATAAATGAGATATTCATAAATACTAATATAGATTCGGATATTAAACAAGTAAAACTCATATAAACTTGGCTCAATTTGGTTTAGACTCATGAATATAACTCGTACAAATTCGGATTGACTCATTTGAGCTCGTTTTGAAGCTCATAATATATTTGATATAGTATGTATTATATGTATGTATATTACATGTTAGTTATATTTTATATACTTAATTACATAGTATTAATTTATTTACAATTAACCTTATTTAATATAGATATATTATGTTCTCAAATGTATATAGGATCATTTGTTAATCTATCATACAACTACAATTATTGATTTATTATATCATCTACATGTATTAAATAGTTTAGTTTATTACATTTATATTGTCTATTATTATTTTAATTTATAACTACAAGTTATTTTTATAAAAAAAGTTATACTATAAGAACTTTGAATCAAAATTATTTGGTTGAATAGTTAAATGATTTGAGTTTTTTTTTTTAATTTAAAAAGAATTATTAATCAAAAGATAAGATTAGAAATTTTAAAATAAAAAATTGAATTCGAGCTCGAGTCGTTCATTTATTTATAATCGTACTCGAGTCAAATTCGAACAACATTAATTATTAACGAACTAAGTTCGAGCAAGATATTCAAGTTTTATTCAAATTTGAGTAAGTAAACATGTTAATCGAGCTCGAGTATCCTTGTTTGAATTCGACTCGATTCGATTCGTTTGCAGCCCTAGATAGAGATAATGGCATGTCATCCTTTCATCCTGCAAAAAAAGAGGGGGGCGCAAGGGGACAGATTTAATCTAAGAAAATTTGTACAAAACTCGGCCAAAGTGAAATCAAAGAACTTGGTGATGCCATGTACGACCCCAGGTTCCAGCTTCTAGCGTCGCTTTGCTTGGTGCAAGTTGGCCTTGAACACACCGATGGTCTGGGTGTGAGTGAGTGAACGGGAATTTTAACTCTGTTGTGTGGCCACATAAAATATATGATATGATGTCTATGTGTCGTCATAGAATAGGGGGCTGTTATTTGGGAGTTATTAGCCTAACTAGTTATAAGATATTCTCCAAATTGTATTAGGAGCATATCAAGTGGGCAAATTAAAAGGGCATAATAGCACTATTCTATGTAAAAACCTATTGGAAAGGTAAAATTTGAAGAAAATAATTCAAAACGCCCATCCACAAATGATGTATTTATAACTAATTTCCATTTTATTACAGTACATTCTCTACGTTTGGTCGATCCATGTGGATATTTTTAGACCGGACCAAAAATTTCAATCCACCCATTTTCCACACCGAGATTGGACCGATTACACCTATAGAATGGACTAGATCATTGTCTATCAATCTGTGGTCCGTTTGGTCTAAGCCGATGCAAAATGGACCGACATAAAAAGAAAAAAAAAAAAAAGCTCAAAATTACGTTCTAATATTTATTTCAGCCCCACATACAAAAAAAAATAACATTTTTCTTCCATTTTCTTTTCTTAGCAAATAAGTTAAATGATAAAAATTATATAAAATCATAAAATTAAAAATAAGTTAGCTCTTAAATGTTGATTATCTAATTAACACATTAATATAATTTTTAATTATAATTATATTAATGATATTACCAACGTAATATTCAATACTCAGTAGTATATGTATGAAGAGTGCTGCTAGACGTAGGGCTGAGCAAAAATCCGAAAATCCGACTCCGACTCCGACTCCGCCCCGACTCCGCCCCGACTCCGCTCCGACTCCGACAAATCGGAGTCGGAGTCGGAGAAAAAACTCCGACTTTAATCGGAGTCGGAGATAGATTCGGTAAAGAAGTCCTGCCGACTCCGACTCCGACCCGACTCCGACGACTCCGATTTGTAACCCGACTCCGACTCCGACTACGATTCCGACTCCGATTCCGATTATATATCCGACTCCGACTCCGACATTTTGCATATAATTTGTAAAAAAAATATATATCTATTTTTCATATATAACTATTATAAATAGATAATTAAATTAATTATTGTTTCCAAATAATTTACTCATAATAAGTCATATTAATTATTGTTTCTAAATAATTTACTCATAATATAATAGACATATATAATTATAAATACTAATATATTAAGACTAACATATAAGTAGTGATGTATTATAAACTAATAAATAGTAAAATATCATAATGTTGATAATTACTATTATATAATTTTAAATCCTAGACTATTACAACCATAGATTGATAATTAAATGAAATAATAGTATGTTGGATAATGTATAAATATCAATGTATGAGCCAATGTACATTAATAGTAATATTAATGTATTAATACCAATGTGTTTTTAAAGACTAACATATAAGTAGTGATGTATTATAAGTTAATAAATAATAAAATAGCATAATGTTGATAAATGATAATTACTATTGTATAATTTTATAAGCACAAGCTTATTCAAAATAATTTCTTAATAATATAATAGACATTTATTAAGACCAAAGTTCAAATCTTAAATTCTAAACCCTTAATCTTAAATCCTAGACTATTACAACCATAGATTGATAATTAAATGAAATAATAGTATGTTGGATAATGTATAAATATCAATGTATGAGCCAATGTACATTAATAGTAATATTAATGTATTAATACCAATGTGTTTTTAAAGACTAACATATAAGTAGTGATGTATTATAAGTTAATAAATAATAAAATATCATAATGTTGATAAATGATAATTACTATTGTATAATTTTATAAGCACAAGCTTATTCAAAATAATTTCTTAATAATATAATAGACATTTATTAAGACCAAAGTTCAAATCTTAAATTCTAAACCCTTAATCTTAAATCCTAGACTATTACAACTATAGATTGATAATTAAATGAAATAATAGTATGTTGGATAATGTATAAATATCAATGTATGAGCCAATGTACATTAATAGTAATATTAATGTATTAATACCAATGTGTTTTTAAAGACTAACATATAAGTAGTGATGTATTATAAGTTAATAAATAATAAAATATCATAATGTTGATAAATGATAATTACTATTCTATAATTTTATAAGCACTTAATCCTTCAAAATAATTTCTTAATAATATAATAGCAATATTAATGTATAAACACTAATGTGTTTTTAAAGACTAACATATAAGTAGTGATATATTATAAGTTAATCATTAATACTATTGCACAAATTAATACTATTGCATAAAATATCATAATGTATCATAATACTATTGCATAAAATTTAAGGAATTTGTTTTATTTAGAAAACTTATAATTATTTAAAATTATTTTTAAATTCCATTTACTAACATAATTTGTTTCTTTAAAAATATTTAATAAACTTTCTTATTTAATTTTATAATAAAATAATATTAGTTCTAGTATTTATTTTGAATTAATTATATTATATTTTTACTTTTAATTATCTGTTTTTATTTAATTTATTTATAAATTTAATATATACCGTTAGATCTAGGTTTAACCTAGATCTAACGGTATACATTATATACATATATATCGGATCGACGGATCCTATGCACCCCAATGCCCATTGCCCCCGCGCCTCTCCCCTGCTTCTCTGCTTCTCATGCGACCCCGAGCTGCATCTTCATTTCAACGGACCCCGAGCTCCCCTGCGCACCTCAGGTCCTCAACGTCGATAGCCCATTCCCCGGCGCCTGCTTCAACCGTTCAAGATCAATACCGCTTACCGGGAGCTACTGTTGCTCTCCTCCAGATCAATACCGCTTACCGAAAGAGGTTAGTTCTGTGGGTTTTCATGTTCAAATTTCTAATTGATTTCTGTTGGTTTCAACCCCGGTCCCCAATCATGATGCTCTGAAATAAAGTTTTTTTCTTGATATTTCTAATTGATTTCTGTGGGTTTTTTTAACTTTTGATTTCTGTTGATTTCTGTTGGTTTCTTAATAATATAAAGTTTTTCTTGATATTTTCATTAATATGCGTTTATTTTTTCCCTTTGCCAACTAAAATGCAGCAAATGCTAACATATGTTGTAGTGTATGTAGATAAAACAAGTCATTTGAGATTAAGTAGACATATATGCTATAATGCTTGTAAATAGATATATAAGGATATTAGCAGACAATGTTTATCTAATCCCTTTGCCAACTAAGCATAGCAAGAAAAAGGGGTGAGAATTTTGAAATAAATGATGCTGTCAACATATTTTAATTGATGATGCATGAATGTGATAAATTGACATTGGCATTTCCAATTTGAATCTTGTTAGGGATCAAAGATGGAAGTGGCTTAATAATTCCTTCTGCTTGTTATTGCCCATGTTTAAAGAATAATGGTCTATATTCAAATTATTAATTAGTACAAAAGTGGTACAGGTATTGATCATCAATATATTATATCAAACATAGTTGACTTCTATGAATTTGTGATGTGCATGACTTAATACAGATGGATTGCCTGTAACATCATCCATGGTGATTGGTAACTATAACCTCCAATCATCAAATATATTATTGTTGTAGAGTAAGATATTCTTTGTTGCTTCAATCCAAAGATTTATAAGATATCCTCTATTTCTTTTTTTTTTTTTTGAAGTTTTAAATCATGAATATTCAAGGCTCTGGAAGCACTCCTACATCCACCGCTGCATCATGTCCAGTAGGACCACCACCACCTCCCCCTATGGAAGAACCTCCATCTCCCATGATTGCAGAGTCTAATGAACAATTAGACTCTGCTACGGCCACTCAGCCCACTTCTAAAACAACCTGCTCTGCTCGTCAAAGAAATCCCCCCAAAAATAGATCTATTGTCTGGGATAACTTCACAAAAGATACGGATTGCGATCCTGATGAACCCACGTGCACTTGTAACCATTGTGGGAAACAATTTAAATGTCATCCTAAGAGGCAGGGTACCTCAGCATTGAAAACTCACGTTGATCTTTGCCCTAAAGGACCTAAGAAACGAAAAAATCAACAATTCTTGATCCCAGAGGCAAGAACTGATGGAGGGGAAGGGGAAAAGAAATTAGGGATGACCAAGTACAATGAGAAAAAAATTAGGACTGCCCTAACTAGAATGGTGATTATTGATGAGTTGCCTTTTTCAGTTGTGGAAGGTGAAGGCTTTCGAGAATTTGTTAGATCTCTTGATCCTAGGTTTCCTATTCCTTCTCGTTTTACGGTAATGAGGGATTGCATGAGACTGTTCTTGAGAGAAAAGGATAGTTTGAAAAAAATGTTTTTAACTACTAAGCAAAGAGTGAGCTTGACCACTGACACTTGGACGTCTATCCAAAACATCAATTACATGTGTGTTACGGCTCATTTTATTGATAGTAGTTGGAAGTTGCATAAGCGGATAATTTCATTTTCTCGTATTGGTGATCACAAAGGGTCAACAATTGGTAGGGCATTGGAGGAGTGTATGCTTGATTGGGGGATTGACAAATTGTTTACAATAACTGTAAACAATGCTTCCACTAATGATTCCGCTATTGATTGGTTGAAAACAGTTGAAGTTGGAAGATTGGAGTGTGTTGAGGATCATGCGTATATCCACATGAGGTGTACTGCGCATATTTTAAACCTTATTGTCCGAGAAGGTTTAAGCGAAGTTGATGAGTCAATCAGCAAGATCCGTAATTTGATTAGGTATGTCAAGTCTTCTCCTCAAAGACTTGCCACTTTCAAGACTTGTGTTGAAAGGTCAAAAGTTCCATGTCATAATTTCTTATGTCTTGACGTGCCCACTAGATGGAACTCAACTTTTCTTGTGTTGGATGTGGCTAGCAAGTATAAAAAAACCTTACAACTTTTGCTTGATGATGACCCGTACTCAAGGGTTTATTTGTTTGAAGATGGGCATGGGAGAAAAGGATTGGGAGCTCCCGTGCATGATGATTGGGAGGCAATAGAGAACTTTTCGAAGTTCTTGGGAGTATTTTATAATGTCACAATGCGTCTTTCTGGTACATTATATGTCACTTCGAATCTGTTTTTTAAAGAGCTCGCTGGCATTCATAAAAACTTGATGGGTTTTTGCGAGAGTAACAATCGACGCTTCAGTTCAATGGCCTTGAGAATGAAAGAAAAATATGATAAATACTGGGGTAATATTGAAAAAATAAACAGGTTATTGTTTATTGCTGCAATTCTTGATCCACGGTGCAAATTGGAAGCTCAAGAATATTGGTTCAAAAAAGCATTGGGTGAGGATAAATGTGAGGAATTTGTTGAAATCCTTAAGGATGATTTTACCCGACTATATGAACAATATGCAGAGTTCAATGGTGAGTACACTAGCATAAGTGGTCCTAGAGATGATGCTTCTAGTGCTCAGAGTGATACTTGTATCTTAAAAAGGGATAGCAATAGCGTTATTGATGACGACACGGACATATACACGGATCTCCATAAAAACAAGAGTTCAAGTATGTTGGATACTAAGTCGGAGTTAGAACGGTATTTGTTGGAAGCTGTTGAGATCCCCTCACAGAGTTTTGATATTTTAATTTGGTGGAGGGTCAACTCTACCAAATATCCAATTCTTTCAATGATGGCGAGAGAAATCTTGGCCATTCCAATTACCACTGTTGCTTCGGAGTCTGCATTTAGCACGGGAGGTCGTATTTTGGATCCATTCCGAAGTTCTTTGGCTCCAAGAACTGTGGAGGCCCTTGTGTGTACGCAAAACTGGTTGAAGTCTACTCACATATGCTTGAGTCAAGATCATTTCGCTTTAATTGATAATGCAGAGAGTTATAAATTAGACTCAGGTAACATATTTCAAATTTAATTAAATATGTTAAATCACTTGATTTGTCTTTTTTTTTTAATACTAATAGCTTATATTTTAATATGTTAATGTAGAATTGGTTACTAATATGGCGAACTTACTACATGAAGAATGAAGATGATTGAGGTTTGAGGTGCTTTGTTGTTGTTGAATTTGTGTACTTTTTTATTTGTTTAATTTTATTGTCTTATTTGTAGAAATTTATGTGGTATCTTATTTCCTTACTAATTTTGTTTTTTTTTTTTCTTCAGGCACAGCCGCACAAGTGGGAAATTTGAAATGATATGTAATTTATAATTTGTATTAGTTATTTTGTTGAAATATGGAAACTATTGTTTGTTTGTTTTCTATTATTTATCTTTTGTTGTTGGATGATAATTTGAAATTTGGAAAGATAAATTGTGGAATGTGGATGATTGTGGAATGTGGATGAATCATCTATATGATGTGATAGATGACAGAATATAGATTTAATGATGGTACGTGATGGGTGTTGTTTGCATATCCAGGATGATGAAATATGGGTTCAATGATTAACTATGATAGATGATAGAATGGGTATTGTTTGCTTTTATTTTTTCTTGAAATGAAAAAATAGTATGGTTACTACCATCAAGTTATGTATTTAGTTAATTTGTAATAATATTTTTATTTTGTAATTTCTAATATTTGGTTTTGATTATGTATATTGTATTGTTAATTTGTAAGAATGATTTTATTTTATTATTGACATTTGATTTTGGTTTTGTAATTTTAATTGGTTGGAATTTGTAATTTTGGACTTTTGGCTTTGTATTTCATTATGTAATGATATTGAAGTCCAACTTCGATTTATTATAGTTTGAAATTGTAAAATTGAAATGTCAAATGGGTTAAAAAAAATTCCAATACAAAAGTCCAACAAAAAAGTCCAATTCCGACTTCGTTCCGACTCCGCTCCGAAAAAGTCGGAGTCGGAGTCGGATTGGAGTGTATAGAAGTCGGAGTCGGAGTCGGATGTCGGATTTCATTTCCGACAAAGTCGGAGTCGGAGTCGGAGGATTCCATTTCTGACTCCGACTTAGTCGGTGCTCAGCCCTAGTTTATACGACCCCAAAAACTCCACTGTTGAGAACAAAAAGTTTGTCAAATATAATAATATTAGATAAAAGTAACGTGTAAAACACGTTTATCTAGTTTAATTTCTAATAAAAATTAAAAGATTATTCATAATTAAATAGATGATAATAATTACACATTTTCATATATTATAAAAAATATATATTAATAAAAACAATAAGATAATCTCATAAATAAACATAATATATAGTTTTATCAAATTTGTTTGAAATAATTTTGATTGAAACTTTAATAAAAAATTCGTTCAAAATATTATATTTTTATAATTTTAAAACGATGATCTAATATTTGCGTAATTTTGCACAACCTCAAAAGAGAAGACATTAAAATATCTATGTTTTTAGTTTTTGAATTTTTCTAAATCTACATAAACTTGAATCATCCACAATTTTTTAGTTATGTGATTATTTTCAAGAAATAATATAATTATTTAAAAATAAATAAATTATGTAGTTCGTAATTTATATAAAATAATATTATATTATAATTTATAATATGAAATTTTAATCTTAAATATGTAAATTTATTAGATTATATATATTTCAATTAAATATCAAACATATATAATATATTAATTATATTTATTGTCTATTATTACCAATTTAATATAATTATAATTAATTGTATATACCGTATATTTATCATTTCAAAAAATAAATAAATAATATATTTATTTTAAAATTATAAAATAATTTTTAAAGAATGAATTATTAATCATATAAAATGAATAAATTTTCATGAATAAAATTAAACTCTCTAACGTATAAATTAACATCTCTAAATGAGGATTACATTATTATATTGTTATGAATGATTTATTTATATATATTGTTATATGTTCTATACTATTATTATGTCATTCTATGTTATTATTATTATTGCATATTTATTTTACATAAAAAAAGTTTTAAATAAAAAATTTATCGTTATAGAAAATTAAAGTGGTGTAATTAAATTTAATGTCAAGAACATTATTTTGATGATTAATGGAATTAATGGATTGTATTTAAAATAATATTTCTCATTAAATGTAGTATTTATTTTAACAAAAATAGATAGAAAGTGTTAACTTTAACAGAAAAATAAAATTTTCCATTAAAATAAATTTTTTTATTAAATAATCACTTTATATATATAAAAATATAACATTACTCTTTCAAAACTCATCATATTCTTCTCTCTTTTATGGTTTTTTTTTCTTCTTGTTTTTTGTGTGTCCAGGCCACAAAGGCATGAATATACTCTCTCGGTCTCTTCATTTCTCATCATTTTTTTTTTTATGTTAGCTTTTATTATTTTACTTTTCCATTTCTTTTAACTTTGTTTTACTTTTCCGTTTGATTTTAACTCGTCAGTCACGTGCAATACGTTTTTAATAAGTTTTGCTAAGTACATAAAAGCATTTCTCATGTATGAATTGTACTTGTTAATACATAATGGCTTATATTAAAATTCTGATATTCTATATATGATTAATGGATAATTGGTCCATGGATATTTTATTCTTGTAACTTAGGTATGTTACAAAAAATGTACCTAACTATTTTAATTAGATGTAGACACTAGATAACTAGAGTATGTATCATTGCATCTAATACTACGATTTATAATATAATATACTAGTTAAGTGTCAATAGCACATTACTTAATATTTAATCATATATTTAACATCATTAAGTTATACAACTATTGTATAAAATACCATTTAAAAATAATAAAAAATATATATGTATTTAATTTGACTCGATAAAAAAAAAAAACCATAATCGGTATTGGACCTAAAACGGACCAATTGAAACCATTCAGTTTGGTTCGTTTTTCGATCTAAATCGATTAACTTACATTTGTTATTTTGTAAGAGATAAATGTTTCGGTTCGGACTAACTAGAACCATTCAGTTTGGTTGGTTTTTCAATCTAGATCGATTAACTTACATCCGTCATTTTGTAAGAGATAGGAGAGGAAAAGAATGAGAATGCAGTATTAGGGTTTGACACCCTAAGGTCACAACGTTTTAGGGGGTCAGTTTATTTTTTTCGAAAGAACATGTACGTAGTGGTACCAAACATATTCCCATATCCAATTTAGTCTAGATGGGAATATAATTTATTTACAAGGTTATTATTTGTAACGAGTTTTGACTCATTGCAAATAAGTTTCTTTTGCAAGGATGAAAAACCTGTTGCAAATACCCATTATTAACAATGAAATATTTTCTTCATTGCAATTAGACACTTATTTGTAGGGCTGCAACCCGCTGCAACCCGATAAGCCTGATATGCGTTTTGACCCGAATCGACCAAACCCGACTCCCACAATATTTCAGATTGATCCAACCAACTCCTTTGTCGGGTCACCCGACTATTTCTCTTCTTTTTTCCCCTCTCTCTCTCTCTTTCTAAGTCACTTAAACCAGTAATTTAATTTTTTATATCCGATGATAGACAACACGCCAATCAGTTGTCCCTTAGAGATCTCTCCACCGAGACAATATCAGATGGCCGGAAATGAAAGCCTGGTCTCCAAAGAAGATGTCGGAGGTACAATGGGAGGAACATGTGAGCAAAAAGACGATGATCATGTTGAAGGTATACAATGAACCGCTTATTGCCTTCATAATTCTCATTCTCCTATCACCGACACATGTAGTTGGTTTCGTCGATCAGTTATTGCATTTAGCAGATTTGACTCACAAGGCATTCCAAATGACACTTTGTCGGTCGGGCCGGGCCTGGTCGAGCTTCACAGCCGGATCAGTTTATAATCTTTTGTGCATAATCCTTTTTATTTGCAAGAAATTTTAAGTTTTCATTGGAAAAAACTTGTTAGTTTTTCATTTCAAATAGGTTTTGAAATAAAAAAGGATCCAGCATAGTCCAATCTAAATGGATTCCTATACCAAATTTACTAATTTAGTCTGGATGAGAATACCACTTATTTGTAATAATTAGTCTGGTTTATTTTTAGAGATGAGATAAATGTTAAAAAAAGAATAAAATATTATTTTAATATATTACTTTAATATTAGTTTTGTTTTAGAATTTGAAAATTATGTTTTAAAATTTTAAAAAGATGAATTTTTTATTATATTTTGTATGAAAATTTAAAAAAATATATTGATGAGTTTGAAATATATTTTTAATTTTTAATTTCATTTCCGTAAGCAAATGAGACCTAAAATTTCTCATTGGGAGAAACTTGTTATTTCAACAGGAAAAAAAAATCCTATTTGGAGAACCTGTTATTTGCAATAAAATGAAGAGAACCATCTCAAAAAGTAATGCTATATACAATTGTGGAGTTGCAAATGGCGTGCATTGTTTTAGAAAAAAATTAAATTTTTTCACATGGGTCCCATATATATTCATTTTTTTTCAAAACGACTGCACATCGCTTATAATTCTATGACTGCATCTATCATTTCTTCTATCGCAAATAGTACATTCTTTTGCGAGAATTCTTTTACTGAGAAATCTTTTACTAAGAAATCTTATTATTTATAATAAGCTTTGACACGTTGCAAATAAAAATATATAGGTAGAGCACTCTCATTGACTTATGTATATACACATGTAAAGTCATATTTGTATAATATGTGCCTAAATATGCATATTTAAATATTCGCATATTTATAAATAGTGCTTATTCAAGTTTGAAAAGTCACTATTTACTTTTCAAATATTATTTTATTATTTTTTCTCTTTCCTACTTATTCAAATTAATTTCGTGAAATTTATTTTAGGATGATTTTGATACATAAAATTTATATTAAGTTGATAATATAAAGTAGGTGCTAATTGTAAAATATATAAAAATAATAATTTTAAAAACATTAAAAAATAATAATATTTTATTATTATTTTACCTCAAATATACATGTAAGAATTGGGGGCGAGGCGCCCACATGGGGCTGACCTCTTGCCCTCCTATGCGTTACAAGCATGTAACACATGGCTTTAAGGCCATGCGTTACATGGCTTGAAACGTAAAACACATGGCATTTATGCCATGCGTTTTCTGCCATTTTATGGTTGGCCTTTAAGACCAGTCATGTGAGGGTGGGGGTTATATATAGCCCCCCAGTTTGGTTTTTGGGACCATTTGAAAATAAGAAAATCTCTCTCTTTTTGTCCTCTTTTGAAATTGTTCTTTGGCTGTAGATTTATTTAGTATCACTCTAGTTTTATACTACGTAGTGCACTAATCACTAAGAGGAAATGTCGGTGATTGGTCAGTCTGGATAAACTTGTGGAGCAATTTTTTAAGCTGAGCTTGAGGTATTTTTCCGCTGTATTTTTTAACATTGGTATCAGAGCAAGGTTTTATTGCTTCCAGTTGATTTTTTTGCGTATGCTTGAAATATGTATTTTTAAAATTTTTTTGGTACTGTTTTTGTACAAAGAAAAAAAAACGTGGAGGTGCAGCGCTGCACCTATGCAGTGCGCACCACAGTGGTGCAGTGCTCACCTGGAGGTGCAGCACACACCTGGAGGTGTAGTGGCGGCACCAGTTATTCCTTTCCGGCGATAGGCGGCAGTTTCCGACATAAAAGGATGTCAGTGGTGACTGTTCTTGGTTGCTAGAAATTGGGCACTGTTCATGTGAACAGTGCCCAAATCGAAGGTAGAAGATGACTTGGTCATCTGTTTTTCTTGGGCTGGGCTTGGGCCTCTCGGCCCATTATTTTTGGGACTAAAATCTAGGCCTACTGATCAGGTGTTTGATTATTAAAAAAAAAAAAAAAAAGTCCGGCCGTGGGTGTTTTTTGATCTAGGTGGGGCTTTTAATTTTATTTTTTTTATTCGTTTATTTTATTAAAAAAAATCATGAGTTAATATATGCTTAGATATATTTCCTGTTATAACATGTGATATTTTATTTAATGCTTTAGATTAAATATGATTACATGTGGATTTTTGATGATATTCATGAATTCCATAATGATAAATTATATGTGATATTATGTTTAATGTTTTTAGATTAAATGTAATAACATGCATGTATACAACATGTATATGTGTTATTATTTTATCATGTATAAATATTAGGCTTGTATGATTAGACATTAGCCTTAATTTATTCTAGTGATAAAATAGAAAATTCCCACTAAGTAGTCTTAGTTAGTGTTGTCAGTGTAGATTGATAAGCTGAAAGAATTGTAGTGACCCCAGTAAGAACTGTAAATGCATTGTATAGCAACAACACCATGGTAGTCCCAGTAAGAACTATAAATGCACTGATGGAACAAGAAAAATGGATTTTAATGGTCATATGAACCATCTTTGTAGACTGACCCAACAGGCTGCTATGGTTGTTGTAGCTGTCTTTGTAGACTGGCTCAATAGATTACTGCAATTTTAGTAGGATCTGTCTCTATGCGTGACTAGGACTAGGTGACTACTTTAGAGAGTGGGAGTATGGTTAGAAATTTAATAATTGGATATTGTGGTGCAAGAGATGATTCTGAAGCCTAGCAACTTTTCGATCTTGCGACATGTCTAAATTATTTCTTTTCTAGCTTGGATGGACGTGGCAGATTTCTTAGGGGTGTGTGTAATATCCCTCCTTTACGTTTTGTAGTGAAATGGCATCCAAGAGTATAGTTGCCAATTTAAACAAATGGGAGAAATTGGAATGGGAGAACTATGACATATGACATTACAAGATCCAGTATGTCTTAGATGAGCAAGAGATCGTAGAGGCCTTGTCTCACTCATTGAATAAGGTCATAGAAGGGGACTCATAACAACACAAATTAGATGAATTAGCCTATAATGAATGGGCTAAGAAAAATCGGTGCGCGTACATAATAATGTTAAGCAGCATGCATAATGATCTAATGTGTGAGTTCGAGACTTATGACACTGCCCAAAGCATGTGGGAGTCTTTGAAGTTGAAGTTTAGTGGAACTTCAGCCACTATATTGCGTGGATTAACCATGAGGATTGACTCCTATAAGATGCGCTCTGATCACACGATGAAGCAGCATCTTAGAGCCATGTCGACCATGATCTGCAAATTTAAGACGGCAGGGAACGACCTGACTGATGAACAACAAGTCCAGGCAGTGATAAGATCACTACCAAGTTCTTGGGAGAATATGAGCCAGAACCTGACGCATAATGAGAATATCAAAAACTTTGATGATGTCTCGCATCACTTAGAATCGGAGACTGAGTGCCTAAAGGCTCTAAGCCCATTCATTCGGCCTATGTGGCTGATTCTGGTTCGCGCAAGGTATCAAGGCCTAAGTGCAGGAAGTCCAAAAATGGGGTAGCTACTGGACAAGTTAAGAATGTGTCAAGAACTTCTCAACGCAGCAAGAGGGGCAAGCGTGGGAAGAACAAGTCAAAATTAGAGTGTTACAACTGCGGAAAGAAATGCCACTTCGCTCGTGACTGCATTGAGCTGAAGAATGTATACTCTAACTTTTCTCGTATTATTTTTTTAACTAGCCATGTAATGGTTGCTCACTCCTATCCTGTGTGGATTGTTGATTCAGGAGCGATCGAACATATAGCGCGAGACAGAGTCGGATTTGTGGAGTATCGTCAGATTCCAATTGGGAGCCGTGATATCAAGGTGGGGAATGAAGCTAGCGTGGAGGTGCTAGGACTTGGTACCTACAAGCTGGACTTGCGGGGAGGCCGCACTCTTTTCCTCCACAATGTACTATACGCTCCCGAAATCCGATGAAACTTACTTTCTGTAGTTATTCTTTTAAGACTTAGTTTTCGGATTGTATTTGAAAACAATTATGTTTCCTTTTATTTGGGCCACGTGTTTTATGGCAATGTTTTTCTTCAAGACGGTTGTATGATAATGGATTTGGATTATTCAAATATGAGTGAGTCTATTGTTTTTCTTTCTGCATCTGATAATTTGGATTCATATAAATTGCATGCTAGGCTTGGCCATATAGGGTAAGATAGAATGACTCGGTTAGCTAAAGAAGGCCTGATGGGCAATCTTGTAAGGTCATTTTGCCCACATGTGAACATTGTTTAATGGGAAAAGTTAAGAGAAAATTGTTTGGAAAAGCCACTAGGGCATCTTTTCCACTGCAATTAGTCCATTCAGATATATGTGGTCCAATGAGTGTGAGGGCAAGATATAAAGGTGTCTACTTTATCATATTTATAGATGATTTTTCACGTTATGGTCATGTCTACTTAATCTCCCATAAGTCTGAAGCATTGGAGTGTTTTAGGCGATATTTAAGAATGGTTGAGAATCAATTAGACAAGAGTTTAAAAACTCTGAGAACTGACTGAGGACGAGAATATCTTTTTAAGCAATTTAAAAGGCTCTGTGATGAAAAGTGAATTAAAAGACAGTTTACGATGCCAAGTACGCCACAACAAAATGGCGTGACGGAAAGGAGAAATCGAACACTACTTGAGATGGTTAGGTCAATGATGGCGCAAGCAAACCTACCAATTTCTTTTTGGGGGATGCTCTTTTGACTGTTGCCGACATTCTTAATCGAGTACCCTCCAAATCAGCAACTTCCACCCCCTATGAACTATGGACCGGCGAGAAACCCAATTTGAGTAACTTGTAGCCATGGGGTTCAACAGATTTTGTTCACGATCTTTCTCATAAGTATGGAAAGTTAGACCTTAGAAGGAAGAAGTGTATCTTTATAAAGTACTTAGAACACTCTAAAGGATATGTGTTAATAAGTGAATAAACTGATGGAAGTGTGACTGAGATTGAGTCCCGAGATGTGGATTTCATTGAAGATGAGTTTCCAAGTAGAGGTGAGGTTGATAGGAGTTTAGAACTCCATAAGATTATAGAACAAGAGGAAAGTGCTCCAAATAATTTAGTTGAGAATGAGGAAGAAATTCTTAAAACTCCTATAAATTATAAAAATGACTTGAATCCGAGTGGGAGAACACCACTTGTCAATCAATCACAACAACCTCAGCCGCGTAGAAGTACATGTGAAAGTATTCCTCGTCATCGTTTTGAGATTGAAGGGGAAGCTTTCATGGTAACTCCGCATGATGATGATGAATCGAGGAAATTTCATGAGGCTCTCTCATCTTCTACTAAAGATAAATGGATGAAAGCACTTAATGATGAAATTGAGTCTATGAGAACCAACCAGGTCTGGGAGCTGGTTGATCTACTGACAGGGCGTAAGGCTATTGGGAACAAATGGGTTCTTAATATCAAACACAAGTCGGATGGATCAATAGATAGGTATATAAGTTCGCTTAGTGGCGAAAGGATATACCCAACAGGAGGGTATAGATTATGAGGAAACATTTTCACCAGTGGTGAGGTTTGCCTCAATTCGCCTGATTCTAGCTATAGTAACAAAAATGAATTTGGAACTCTACCAGATGGACGTTAAGAGAGTATTTCTCAATGGAGAACTAGATGAGGAGATCTATATGGATCAACCCACAGGTTTTGTGGTCAAAGGTCAAGAGCGCAAAATATGCAAGCTCAAACGATCTATATATGGCCTAAAACAATCATCGAGACAATGGTACCTCAGATTCCATCGAGCCATTCTCTTGAATGGGTTTACGATGATCACAGAGGACCATTGTGTCTATGTCAAAAGGTCTAAAAAGAGTTTCATTATGTTGTCATTATATGTTGACGGCATACTACTAGCTGGAAATAATAAAGGGTTGATAGTCGCCACAAAAGAGTGGTTATCCTTCAATTTTGAGATGAAGGATATGGGTGAGGCAGAATACATTCTAGGAGTTAAGATATACAGAGATCGCTCTAAGAGACTTTTGTGTTTGTCTCAACAGACTTACATAAATAAAGTTCTCGAGCGCTTCCTAATGAGTGGATGTAAGCCTATTAACACTCCTATTGCAAGAAGCGAGAACTTATCTAAAGAGTTGTGTCCTGAGACTCAAAGAGAAAAGGAAAATATGGCCCGTATCCCTTATGCTAATGCTGTGGGTAGTCTGATGTATGCTATGATGTATACTCGGCCTGACATAAGCTATGCAGTTAGCTTAGTGAGTATATTCCAATCTAACCCCGAATTGGCTCACTGGAAAGCAGTCAAGAAGATTATGCGAGATCTCAAGGGAACTGCAGACTATATGTTGTGCAATCAGGGTTCAGATTTGCAGCTAAGAGGTTATAGTGATGCCGATTGGGGCAGTGACCTAGATGAGCGCAAATCAACCACTGGGTATGTCTTTCTGCTCAATAATGGCGCCATTACATGGAGCAGCAAGAAACAATCCTGCATAGCTCTATCCACCATGGAGGCAGAATACATAGCTTGTTCTGCAGCAGTTCAAGAAGCTGTTTGGTTACGGAGGTTCCTCAAGCATTTAGACATTGGCACGGATACTTCAGATCCGGTGACGATATTCTGTGATAGCATGGCAGCTCTCACATATCCTAAAGACTCAAAATATGAAGGAAGAACCAAACACATAGATATCAGATATCACTACATCAGAAATATGGTAGCGGAAAAGGAAGTGGTTCTGAAACCCCTTTCTACGAGTCGCATGGTTGCTGATCCCTTGATAAAGCCCATTGCAAGAGATGTATTTGAGACTCATGTTAGGAATCTAGGACTACGTAGATTGTAAATGTAATTTGTGTTTCAAATGACATTGAGATGTAATATTTTATTTGGGATATTAATACAATATGATTTAGTTCTTGTATTTATCGTATTGTCTTATATACACACACAAGATATGTTAACAGGTTTAGATTGACTCACTCACACGAGCAATCGCCTCTAGCGCTTAAGTAGCGAGTAGAGATGAGACATTATGTCTAAGGGTGTCAAAACGTGTTAATGGATCGTGTTTGTATCGTGTCAATGCGTGTACATAATACTTAAAGGGTCAACACGAACACGACCCGTTAAGGGTTTCGTGTCAAAAACTTCAACCCTAACACGACCCGTTAAGATAACGGCTTGACACGACATGACTCGTTAAGACCCGTTAAGACTCTTGATACTATATGACACGACATGACTCGACACGACCCGACATGACACGATCCGTTTCAACCTGTAAACCTGTTAGTGGCCCGTTTGAGTTTAAATTAATTGATTTTATTAAATATTAAAAATTAAATAATAGTTATAAAACATAAAAATTAATTACAAATTACAAATTTAAAATTATAATTTAATAAGTAATATACTATAAAATATAATAAACACAAAAATATGATCTACACATTGTAAAATATTAAAATTATAACCCAAACATATTAAATAACAATGGGTTAACTCGTTAAAAACTTTTTAATAAGTATTTAAATGGGATAGCTAATAAGAGTATAAAGCTAAATTTAAATTATGATTTTTTGAAATTTAGGTCAAGGGTATAAAAGTAAATTTAAATTTCTTAACGTGTCTTAACGGGTTTGACCGGTTATCAAATCGTGTCTTAACGGGTTAAAACGATTTGACCTGAAACTCGTTAAGGCTAAACACTAACCTACTTTTTTTGTGTCGTGTTAACGTGTCGTATCATGTCTTGCCACCCCTAATTATGTCCCTAAGTACTTGTCCAATAGGATAAGTTAGTTGCACAAAGATATGTCTCCTTCGTGAGAGCTAAGATGAAGTTTTCTTTGAGAAGACTGTGAATGAATTACCCACCATCCATATAGCCTGAGGTTAGCCAGATGCGAGATTCTCTTTGATGCATTGAAGGCATGCAAATAGAAAAACTTGAGTTAGACGTTTAAGGAGCGGCTAGACTAAGATTTGTACGGTGTTGATAAAGACATATGCTCTTTGAAAAAGAGAAATCCACCGTAACATGTGTTTCATACTACATGGGCTTATACGACCATATGAGTAAGTGAGTAAATAGTTCCCCTCTTTCTCATTGTGTGAGTCTCATTTTTTTAGGTGTCCTTTACTTTTGACTATGTCACAAGATGAAGGTTATAATGTTTGCTATTTTAGCATGCTATCTATGGCCATAATTGATTCGGTCTAAAGAGGCATTGCTAGGAAAGTGGTTGACCAAAGTTGAATTATATGAATGCAAAATGAAGACTTTTCGATATCGTATCTTCAATAGTGTTTATTCACGTCAAACTATGACGTTACTTATGGGTAGCGACTAAGGTTGTGAACACATTGAAATGATTTTGAAAAAGCCAAGCATTATTCTAAGTTTATTAACTCAAGAGGGTTCGAAAATGTTTGACTTGATGCGATTGAATAAGTCTAGGACATGACCATACACTTCAGGGATGTTACTATGCTGGTCTTCTCTGGGATAGATTTGGTATATGTATCACACCTTTCTGTAAATGTGCTTGGTAGTTGCACAGCCTATTTACTTGTATGAATAAGATTGAGAATATTAGAGAGATGTAGACCTGGACATGCCCACTGTATTCGAGTGAGAGATGTAAGAAATGGGGGGAGGCATCCACATGGGGCTGATCTCTTGCCCTCCCATGTGTTACAAGCATGTAACGCATGGTTGTAACGTAAAACGCATGGCATTTATGCCATGCGTTTTCTGCCATTTTATAGCTAGCCTTTAAGGCCAATCGTGTGAGGGTGAGGGCTATATATAACCCCCTAGTTTGGTTTTTGAGACCATCTGAAAATAAAAAAATCTCTCTCTTTTTGTCATCTCTTAATATTGTTCTTAGGCTGTGAATTTATTTAGTATCACTCTAGTTTTATACTACGTAATGTATTAACCACTAAGAGGAAACACTGGTGATTGGTCAGTCTGGATAAACTTGTGAAACAATTTTTTAAACTGAGCTTAAAGTATTTTTTTGCTATATTTTCTAACAATACATAAGCCAATATGAAAATTTTACTTGAATAGTAAAGTGGATCTTCAAAAGAGGTACTTTGTGTATACATATGCATAAAGTATTGTGATTTTTTTTTTCTCTGAATGAATAAACTAATGTGATTGCTCCATTTGGAACGACGCTTACTATATTGTAATTACAAAAAATAAAAATAAAAATAAAAAACTTGTTATTAACAACGACTTTTGACCCGTTGAAATTAGAATATATATGTATTTTCATCTGCAACGACATTTATGTTGTTGCAATTATACACTCGTTTGCAAGGATTTAAGTTTTTGTTGATTATAATAAGTTTTTAGTTGCAAATACGAGTATATATATATATATATATCTGTGTGTGTGTACTACTATTTACAATGAAACTTATTTCATTGCAATTACATACAGAGTTATAAGGATTTAAGTCTTTGTTGGGAAAACTTGTTATTGCGAGTTTTGATCTCTTTATATATATATATATATATAATATACATGTATTACTAATTGCAATGAATGCAATTAGTTGGAAATGTGTATTTTTAGTTGCAACGATCATCATCATTGCAATGGTTAAAAATAGGATGGTGCTAGGCCCATCGTTCTCCCAATTAATGCAATCTAGTTTTTTTTATATGATTTTTTTAATATCTTTAATATTTATTGAAAAATATTTTTTTTCTTACAATATTATTAAGAAAACCCTTACTTAATCATAAAGTCAAAAAAACAAACTAAAAAAAATCCATCGAGAGTCTAACGGGAAGCTGAGCTTTATTCTTAAAAATATCAACAAAGTTAATATTTTATTATTTTTTAACTCACTGTTCATAGTTAACACTAGCAATAATTTATGAAAAATGAGGATACACCCGCCTGTACAATTAGCAGGTAACTGTGTGTCCATATCATCGACAATATCTTCTTTTTTTTTTCGTACTTTTTCTTCCTCCCCATTTCGTTCCCCCTCTCTCCCAACATCTCCATCTTCAACTCCATCTTAGCTTTCTGGCTTTGACTAGACCAAGATGAATACCTCCAACTTACTCCCACACTAAAAGTTGTTGGGGAATCGGGCCAACAGACAGACAGTAAATACGGAGTCACGTAGCGGATTCAACTAAGAGAAATGAAATTAAAGACGGAGAACAGAAATGGACACCAGATATGAAGTGGTTCAGCTCAAACTGAGCCTACATCCACTGTTGGGTCGGTCTAAATCACTATAATAATCAAAGATGGAGTACACTTCTTGGAGGTTACAAAGCTCTCTCTCTCACAAGGCTCTCAAACCCTTTACAAGTAGGCTCTCACTGATCTACAAAATCAAACGAGGAGAAAATGGGAGACGGACGCCTGTGTTCGTAATCTCGCTCGAGCGAGCCCTTCTCGCTCGAGCGAAATCGCCTTCACTCCACAGCTCTCTGCTTCCGCTCTCTCTTCTGCACAAATGACCTAGATCCTTATATAGGCTGTATCTTGCTCGAGCGAGATATTCTAACTCGAGCGAGATATTCTCGCTCGAGCTGAACACTATTCCAGACGGCGCTAACCCTAGTTCCTGGAAGCGATACAACCCTAGGATTGATTCTCGCTCGAGCGAGAGTCGAGCGAAGTCTCTGCCTAGATCCAAAACTCTCCGTTTGATGTCTCGCTCGAGCGAATGTCGAGCGAGGGTCGAGCGAAGTTACGGGTTGAAAACTCCAAGTGCAATCTGATGTGCTTCATTCAAGCCACATCTCAACAAATCTCCACCTTGGCTTGAATAAGCCCCACAAAATGATTCTAGACAAAAGACCCACAAATCCTTCAACCACGGAAGGAATACCCAACACGAAAGACGAAGTCTATCTTTGAAGAACTCACTTTCCACACAAAAGCCTTCAACAACATAGACAACATCTGAAGATTCACTATCTTCACCCAAACGGCAATGCACCACAATACAGATTGCTTACTTGAACAAATGGCTTCTGAATACAAATGAAGACAACCAAATATTCTTTAGCCAAAGTAAGAACCAACAAAAGCCTGCATGAGCATACACAAAATGTGACCAACTGCCCCTTTTATCTACCAGCTGTAGATCTGCTCTCACTGTGCACCAATGCCAATCAACTATGAAGCTCTCTGCAACTCCACCTTCTTGCTATAACTCTCTCTCCTTTCTGTGGAAACAAAAGAAAAGAAAATTCACCAAATAGCAAGATGCGTTGTCCGCTTCACTGACGATCTGTAGACAAGCCTGGCAAACTAAAAGCATACTGTAGACTCTATCACTCAAAGCCCACCTCATTCCATTCAGTTACTCCGTGGAGTGAAACAAAACTGCATGGTCTGAGTAACGCTCTACCTTCTTGTCTGTAGACTACTGTCTTCTCAAAAGTGTTTGAACACCAAACACGTCACAAAGAAACAGATAGACAAAACCAAACTTCCAATGATCATAAAACAAATATGAGTTTAATACAAAACAAGACTTTATACAAGATGTATCCTGATCAGAAATACTACAGGAACCCTGATTATACACTGCTTCCCAAGAATACAATGCAAACTGAAAACCAAGATTACTGTCTTCTGATCACAGCAAGCAAAAGCTGCTGACTCATAAATGACCATCCTGTCTGGCGGATTCGCATGTGACACATGCGAATGATATCTGAATCTGGAGCATGTGAGGATACTCCACTTGTCACCACACTGCCCTCAAGGAAGTAGAGACTAACTGTCATCTTCTTCACTGTCATCACTACTAGAGGAACTTTCCTCTTCTTCCACATTTTTCAATTGAGGACACTCACTTCTGTAATGACCCAACTTATGGCAGTGGTAACACTTCACTTTTCTCTTGTTAGATCTAGAGCTACTGGAATTGGAACTACCTCTATTCTTCCCTGAACATCCTTCCCCGGATCTATCACCAGAGGAACATTTCACAAACAAACCCTCGGCTTGATTGTTCATGCCTAAACCCCCAAATTTTGTTCTCAATTCCTTAGAATTCAAAGCAGACTTGACATTTACTAAGGAGATTGTATCTCTACCATACAACATTGAGTTTACAAAATTATCAAACGAAATAGGCAATGAACACAAAACAATTAAGGCTTGATCTTCCTCATCAATCTTAATGTCTATGTTCCTCAGATCCACAATAATCTTATTAAATTCATCTAGATGTGCAGAAATAGAAGTACCTTCCTCCATTTTGAGAGTGTATAACCGTTGTTTCAAAAAACAACCGGTTAGTGAGAGATTTCTTCAAGTACAAGCTCTCCAGCTTGTTCCACAGACCAACCGCGGTCTCCTCCTCTGCAACTTCCCTCAAAACTTCATCTAATAGTGATAATAGAATAGTACTGTGAGCCAATTCTTTTTCATTCCTTGACAATGCAGGAGACTCACCAGTCACTCCTTCTACAACCTTGAACAGACCCTGCTGACGCAACAAAGCCTTCATCCTCAAGCGCCATAAACTGAAACTGTTCTGACCGTCAAATTTCTCTACTCCAAAATTTACTGAGGCCATCCCTTAACGCTCTGATACCAATTTGTTGGGGAATCGGGCCAACAAATAGACAGTAAATACGGAGCCACGCAGTGGATTCAACCAAGAGAAATGAAACTAAAGACGGAGAATAGAAATGGACACTAGATATGAAGTGGTTCAGCTCAAACTGAGCCTACATCCACTGTTGGGTCGGTCTAAATCACTATAATAATCAAAGATGGAGTACACTTCTTGGAGGTTACAAAGCTCTCTCTCTCACAAGGCTCTCAAACCCTTTACAAGTAGGCTCTCACTGATCTACAAAATCAAACAAGGAGAAAATGGGAGATGGACGCCTGTGTTCGTAATCTCGCTTGAGCGAGCCCTTTTCGCTTGAGCGAGCCCTTCTCGCTCGAGTGAAATCGCCTTCACTCCACAGCTCTCTGCTTCCGCTCTCTCTTCTGCACAAATGACCCAGATCCTTATATAGGCTGTATCTCGCTCGAGCGAGAATATCTCGCTCGAGCGGAACACTATTCCAGACAGCGCTAACCCTAGTTCCTGGAAGCGATGCAACCCTAGGATTGATTCTCGCTCGAGCGGGAGGTCGAGCGAGAGTCGAGCGAAGTCTCTGCCTGGATCCAAAACTCTCCGTTTGATGTCTCGCTCGAGCGAATGTCGAGCGAGGGTCGAGCGAAGTTACGGGTTGAAAACTCCAAGTGCAATCTGATGTGCTTCATTCAAGCCACATCTTAACAAAAGTTATGAAAATTATCATTGATGAAGTTTTTATGTACACTTTTTTTCTTTTTTGTAATCTTTTTTTACTATATCTGTGAATGAAAGCCTTTCAAAAAGAGACTCAAGCTCAAAAAAAGATCTATCCAAACATCAAATGAAGGGAGTCAAGAGGCCAAGCCAAAGCGTTGGGGCCCATGCCAGGAAATGGTGTACCAGGCCTACTATCAATGTATCTGCCTGGAAGGACCTAAGCACTCAATCCGACTCAAGTCTAGCCCTACAGCTAAGGGGCGTCACAGAGTTGACGGGATGTAGGCGATTGGAGCATGCAACATTTAATGCAGGTCAGACGAAAGACATGCCGCATTCAACGCGGGGCAAGTCGGAGGCACGCCAAATTTAATGCGTGTCAAAAATTTCGAACACGCAACAACGAGAGTCAGGTGGCAGGGTTGGCCCGAGTAAGACGTTTATACCTTGACTCCTTTTGGGAATCACGTCCAAGTCAGTCTTGACACCTTATCTTACATTCAATTTGACTTGAATGTGATGTTCATTCTCTGACCACCCAAAGTAATTCTTTTCAAGCCGAAATTGACACGTTGCTATGGATAGAGGGACTAACTCGGACATGACACCATCATCATTCACTCTCGACAGCAACGCCTAAGCTAGGTATAAATTCGGCATCACATTCCTAAGAATGGGAGTTAATCTTTCCCTTCTCTTACTCAATCTGATCTTATTTCCTTCATCCTTGCAGCATCCACATCTGACTTTGGTATCATAGTGGTCACGACGGCCACCGAGATTAACCCTTCTTTCCATTACAGGTCTTGACAGTTTGGGCTGTCGTGGAACTGCTCGGACTGCGGAATACGACATCAACAATATCATTTAGACATTTTTCCTTAATTCTTTAAGCTATTCATTTTTACAGGTGGAAGATTTTATTAAATCCATATTTACATATTCACCTTTAAGAAGAGAATGCTCATGGATGATAGAAAAGTTCAAGTTTTAGAAGAGCGACGAAGACCAAGACCAGTGTCACTTTGACATGAAGACGAAGACAAAGATAAATACGAGGCAAAAATGAAATTTGAGATTTTCAAATGTAGACGAAGTTGCTTTGGCTGACCTGGCTTTAGCAGAAGAACTCCTTCCCAACTACTATGCGTGAGAGATATGAGTTATGCGCACATATATAGCCTACCAATCATATCAATACTCAGAAAGTGAATGATTTCTTTTCTCTCTCTCACGAACAGGCAAAATCTCTCCCACTTAGGGTTCTCTTCAGTGTTCCGGCGTTTGTGAGGAGGGCGGAGCTCCGGCTCCGGCTCCAGCTCCAGCTCCGCTCCTTCTCCGTTTGCCTTCCTTTTTCTCTTTTCCTTTTTTCTTATTTCCAACCACTGTGGTTTGTGTTGGTTTATCGGTGTTTTTTGGATATTTTTGAATTTTTGGTGGTTGTTGCAGGTTTGGAGTAGCCGGAAGCCATAAGGCTAACACACGTCCTACAGTCGTGTCCTTCGTCCATTGATTGAGCTGTCGCCGGAAGTTTTTACCGAATGGTGCAGTGCGTGCTCCTAACGCCCGAGGCTGATTTGTAGTCTGCTTCAACACGCCTCGGTTTCTAGTTGGATCCCTCTCGCCGATGGTGATTCGTAGTGAATTCGAGGTAGCTGTGCTTCTTTGACCGATGATCTCCACTCCTAGTGCGGCATGTGGTTTCCACGTGCCACTACAGACATCTTTTTGTTTTTGTTTTTGTGGTTTTGTAGTTGGTTAGTTGGGTTGTATATATTGTTTGTATAGAAAAAATTGAATATTTGAAAAATAATTTATCAGATTTTAAGTCCATAGAATTTAGCTTTCTCCTTTTTTAGATGAGAAATTTTGGTAAATGCCTTATCTAGAGGCAGTAATTAGCCTTAATTTTAACTGAGAGATTGTAGTAGTTCTATGCATTCAATTGTTCTTAATTAACTTGTAAACTGAACTTGCTCAATTAATATAAGTCACATTGTAAACTTTAAATCTATTAGATTCAATGAAGTAAACCTATTTCTAAAAAAAAAAAAACTCAAAACTTAAACGCAGACCACACAACATATGGTTCTGCAGTTAAACTAAAAAGAAAGCTACTTTTCTCAGCAGATAACTCCTCTTCAATTTATCAGCACCATTACCTACCTCCGAAATTAGTACAAACACTTAACAATACGCATAAATGAAAAGAAAAGTGGAATCTACAATAAATCATTGTAATCATAACTATCGTACAAGTCAAATGAAACCTAGAAAAAACAAGCAGAGAAGCACAAAAAAAGAAACCCAGAAAAATTTTGAGCATTTTGTATTTTTCGTCCCCAACCCAGTAAGTGTGAAATCTGAAATTTACAAAAGCAAGTGTGAAATCTGGCTACCCCAGATCCAAAGAGTATTGGTTTCTCTTTTTTTTTTTTTTAATATATCAGCTAGCCCATTATCTAGCAATTTTCCACCGCTGGTAGAGGCGTGTAAGAAACCCGCCATACGCCTCATCCGCCACACGCCTCAACTGACAACATTCAATTTGACTTGAATGTGATGTTCATTCTTTGACCACCCAAAGTAATCCTTTTCGAGTCGAAACTGACACATTGCTATGGATAGAGGGACTAACTCGGACATGACACCATCATCATTCACTCTCGACAGCAACGCCTGAACTAGGTATAAATTCGGCACCACATCCCTAAGAGTAGGGGTTAATCTTTCCCTTCTCTTACTCAATCTGATCTTATTTTCTTCATCCTTGTAGCATCCACATCTGACTTTGGCATCAGAGTGGTCTCAACGGCCACCGAGATCCACCCTTCTTTCCATTACAGGTCTTGACAGTTTAGGCTGTCGTGGAACTGCTCAGACTGCGGAACACGACATCAACAATATCATTTATACATTTTTCCTTAATTCTTTAAGCTATTCATTTTTATAGGTGGAAGATTTTATTAAATCCATATTTACATATTCACCTTTAAGAAGAGAATGCTCATGGATGATAGAAAAGTTCAAGTTTTAGAAGAGCGACAAAGACCAAGACCAGTGTCACTCCGACATGAAGACGAAGACAAAGATAAATACGAGGCAAAAATGAAATTTGAGATTTTCAAATGCAGACGAAGGTGCTTTGGCTGACGTGGCTTTAGCAGAAGAACTCCTTCCCAGCTACTATGCGTGAGAGATATGAGTTATGCACACATATATAGCCTACCAATCATATCAATACTCAAAACTTGAAAGTGAAGGATTTCTTTTCTCTCTCATGAACAGGCAAAATCTCTCACACTTAGGGTTCTCTTTAGTGTTCTGACGTTTGTGTTCCGGCTTCGCTCCTCCTCTGCTTCCCTTCATTTTTCTCGTTTCCTTTTTTCTTCTTTCCAGCCACTGTGGTTTGTGTTGGTTTATCGGTGTTTTTTGGATATTTTTGAATTTTTGGTGGCTGTTGCAGGTTTGGAGTAGCCGGAAGCCATAAGGCTAACACGTGCCCTACTGTCGTGTCCTCCGTCCATTGATCGAGTTGTCATCGGGAGCTTTTACCAAATGGTGCAGCGCGTGCTTCTAACGCCCAAGGCTGATTTGTAGTCTGCTTCAACACGCCCTCGGTTTCTAGTTGGATCCCTCTCGCCGATGGAGATTTATAGTGAATTCGAGGTAGCTGTGCTTTTTCGACCGATGATCTCCACTCTTAGTGCGGCACGTGATTTCCACGCGCCACTACAGACATTTTTTTGTTGTCTTTTTGTTTTTGTGGTTTTGTAGTTGGTTAGTTGGGTTGTATATATTGTTTGTATAGAAAAAATTGAATATTTGAAAAATAATTTTTCAGACTTTTAAGTCTGTAGAATTTAATTTTCTCCTCTTTTAAATGAGAAATTTTGGTAAATACCTCATCTAAAGGCAGTGATTAGTCTTAATTTTGACTGAGAGATTGTAGCAGTTCTATGCATTCAATTGTTCTTAATTAACTTGTAAACTGAGCTTGCTCGTAATATAAGTCACATTGTAAACTTCAAATCTATTAGATTAAATGAAGTTGACCTATTTCTCAAAAAAAAAAAAAAACTCAAAACTTAAACGTAGACCACACAGCACATAGTTCTGCAGTTTAACTAAAAAGAAAGCTACTTTTCTCAGCAGATAACTCCTCTCTAATTTATCAGCACCATTACCAACCTCTAAGATCAATACAAACACTTAACAATACGCATAAATGAAAAGAAAAGTGGAATCTACAATAAATCATTGTAATCATAACTATCCTAGAAGTCAAGTGAAACCTAGAAGAAACAAGTAGAGAAGCACACAAAAATACCCAGAATATTTTTGAGCATTTTGTATTTTTCGTCCCCAACCCAGTAAGTGTGAAATCTGAAATTTACAAAAGCAAGTGTGAAATCTGGCTACCCCATATCCAAAGAGTAATGCTTTCTGTTTTTTTTTTTTTATTATTAAATATATCAGCTAGTCCATTATCTAGCAATTTCCCACTGCTGGTTGCACATAGGACTGATAATTTATTAATGCAAAATTTTCACTATAAACTCTCATTTTTATTCAAAATTTATTCTATCTTATCTGATTTTATTATTATTATTTTTTTTAAATTTCATATAAAATATCATAAATAATTTAATTTTTTCAAGTTTTAAAATAAATTTAATATTAAAAATTAATATACTAATAATATTCTAAATTCATCTCATCTTATCTTACAATATAATAGAGTTTAAAATTGTGTTTAGATAAAAAGAAGTGTTGAGAAGAATTGTAAATAATAACGAAGAAATAATAAAAAATTATCGTAACCCAGAAAATAAAAACAAATAAAGAAGTGTCGGTTTTCGTCTCCTTGTTGAGAGAGAGAGAGAGAGAGAGTCCGTCCGGAAGGTGAGTTCAAATGGTGGGGATTGCGTTGAGATGACTTTATAGGGCAACGGGAAAATCGCGCCAAATGGATCTAGTTAGGAAATGACCTGGGCTTAATGGGCAGTTTTGGGCACATAAACTTGGCCCAGCTTTTTTCGGGTTCGAAATGTGAAAAAGCCACATTGTATGTCTTTGTGGATCTATCTATTAGCCCATAGTATAATTTTTTTTCACTTAATATACGAATTACACATAAAATTATATTAAAACTTTAAAGTTCTAAAAAAAATTTGCATTGTTTTAAATTCTATTTACTTTAATTTACACTCTAATATTTATTCCAAATTTAATGATAATTTTTAAAAACTTTTACAATTTGCTAATATCCTATAGTTTGTTTATACTCTTCTTTGTTATTGATATTATAAAAGAATTGAAAAAAAGTTGAAAATTTCATTATTAATTTAGAAAATTAATAAATTTAAATTTATAATTTAAAAATAAATATGCTAAAGCTTGCCCAATGCTTTCTGGAGCAGAAAATAACGTACAGTTGAATTATCAAATAAAAAGCTTTTTTTTTTTAGAAAAATATTCTAATTAAAGTTAGACCAATTAAAACAATTTCTTATGCTTTTAATCGCAGTTTTATGAAGTTGCAATGATTAGTAATTCATCTATTGCTGCCTGTCTACTTTTGAAAATCTAATATTTGGAAATCATTGCTTAATATTATATTATAGATTATTAAAATAACATAAAGTATATATAATAGTTTACTATATACTATAATATAGTATGGTATATGTACTATTTACTATATACTATAGCATTATAAAATATTACTATAGTATACAAACTTCACGTTTTTATTTTGGGCCTCGAAGACATCATAGCATGGTGTGAAATTATATATACGCAAAGAGTACTCTAGAATTCTTAATATCCTTCTATATATTGCTTATTTCTAAAGTTATATTACTGTTGATAGATCTCTCACAATTTAAGAATAAATTCATTTTAATTTTTATAAGGAGTTACTCCACTCCTCTTATAAAAATTTTTAAGAGAAAAAATTTGTACTTTCTTATAGTATGAGAACTAAATTAACTTATGATCAATGATAATTTCATGCGACTTACTTACAATAGTATCGAAAATATCGTTATATGTGAGGAAATGTGTTGAGAAGTCACACACAACTTATGGACAAATTCATCCTGATCTCTATAAAAAATATATTTACTCTTTCTATTTTTTTTTTAAATGTACCTCCTTTGTATTAATCACGAATTAGCTGTATACAAAATCCTGTATTACCAGTTTTGAATTTATGGTAGAACACTTCTCCTATTAAACCTTCTAAAAATAGAAATAGATGTTTTTTCAATTACAAGTCTTTAAAAATAGAAATAATGATGAGAAAGGAATATAAATAATTTTTATCTTTAAAAGTGAATAGTAATCATTTTTGTCATATTTGAAAATAAAAAAATTCTTTTTTTATTTTTTTATTTTTTCTCCTCATTTTTAATCAAATGTGATTTTTTTTTTATATGTGTATAAATTTATAATTAATCCAATGCTAATATTCTTAGAGGACCATGGTTGTCTTATTTGTGCATAAAATCCCACCGATCGGTGTTTGCCCAAGTCATGCATCTACAACAGTACTTGTTTAGACTATGGAACAAGATCTTCAATTCGATCCTCAACAACTATAACTTATTAATCAGTTTATGATTAAGAGAAATGTTATATCATAGTAAACTTTTTGCCTATATATACGCATAAGAAATCATGACAGCTTTCACACGCCATATATATTATATATAAAGCCTTGATAGCACACGTACGAGTTGTATTATAAGTTAGGCATCATTCAATCGTAGCTTAGTACTAATTCTAAAGATCAATCTTAATTTATGACGTTTGATTAAAATCATCGATGTCTAGCTAGAGTTAGAAGTGATAATATGTTATATAATCCGTTAATCCAATACGAACACGACACGATAATAACGGGTTAGGATTTAGTCTTAATGATTTCTGAACAAAACGGATTGATCTGTTACGACACGATTGCTTAACGAGTTGATAGCAGATCAACCTGTTTTAACCCACTATGATACGTTTGACATGTTAAGAAAGTTAAAATTACAAGTATATATTTACATTTAAAAGTAAAATTATTAGAATTTTAATTTTAATATTTTTCTTATTTAGATTGTAATTCACACTTATCGTTAGTATTATAATTTTTATAAATATTGTGATTTTAACATTTGTATAAAATTATGTTAACTTTAATTAAGCTAAACGGATTAATTTTGGGCATATTCAACACATTTACATAAACAGGTTGAAACGTATCATATTTTGTTTTGTTAATTTATTTCGTAATATTCACTAATGGGTAATAACGGATTGACACGATACGACACGACATGACACGTTATGTTAACGAGTCGTGTTAGAGTTTAAGATTTTGACACTATAAGTTTAATGAGTTGGATTATGATTGATCTATATAATATAATATACATATCTTAACACGATACGAACATAACTCGTTGACACGATCTAACATTCCTAACTAAATTTCAACGAGGACCATGAAGAACTGCAAAGCGATTTGATGCTGGCATATATAAGTCACAATGTCAGTTATTTATTAAAAAAATTAATATTTTTTTATTAAAACGAGTATATTTTTATAGGCAATGCTAGAGATTTGGTTGGGGTCTTCTTGCCCAGACCCGTTAGGCTTTTTTAGTTGTTGATATTTTTACATTATTTTTTAATATCTTAAAATATTACTTAAAAAAGTCAGAATATTATTTAATAATACTTAATTATTAAATTTAAAAAAAAATCTAAAGTGGGATCTGAAATTTCCTTTTTATCCCTGTATGGCCAAATATATCTAACAATTTTTACAATCAAATTTGTTAGATATCAATCGTGTGAATATTCATAAATATATAATAAATAAATTATCAAGCATAACACACTGATTGGTTACGAAGGGAAACCTTTTGAAGAACTCTTCAAAAGTAAAACCCTACAGACAACCAAACCCAGGAAAGTCATATTTATGGATTGAAAATCAGTTTACAAGTAAGCCATTCAATTACAAAACATTTGTCAATTGACTCCCTTACTTGACCGAAAAAACGACCCGTTTATCCCTACCGCAGTAGCAGACAGAATCTCTGACGATCTTCAATATATGCCTTTCCTACTGGAACCTCCAGTGGTTGATCACGTACACCAATTAACGATCTTTTCAAACCTTGAAGAAGATCACACTCGCAAGTGTATAAAAATCACAAGGAAAATTCTCCACTAATTTTCCTCTCAAATATATCTAAAATCAGCTATAGCCGAAATCCCTTCCTAAGGTTACCATATGACTTGATTTAAATAAACAATCCAAAAGTGCTACTGAAACGCGTCTGCTGACAGGTCATCCTTAATCAGAATCCGTCTGCTGACAGGTTGTTAACAAACTTTCGGATTAACTGCTACAATTTGAATTTCGAATTTGCCTTATGATTTTATCATTCCAAATTTCGAAATTCAACTCTTCAGCCTCTTTAATAGACTCCTAGACACCTAAATGAATTCAAAATACTATGGATAAATCTCATCGTTTAAATTACATTCATTCAAAAATTAAAACTTATCCGATATGAATTCAAATTCAACAATTCAAAATTACAGTTTTAGAGATAAGATGAAATCTTATCCTATTTGAATTCAAATATGCCAACACTAATCCAAGCCAATAAAATTTACATTAACAATCTCTCCCTTTAGCTGATTGGTGACAAAACATTTTTGATGAATGTATGTTTCATGTCCTACTCGGGCTTTCTCCCCCTTCATCAATGCTTCTCCCCCTTAGTATGTGCTGCTGCTCCTCCTCACTCCTCACTTTTCTCTTCCTTTTTGTCATCAATTTAGCCAAATTAATGTCATGTATAAGCTGAAAGTGTAGCCTCACTTGAGGAATCAGGTGATGGAGGAATTCGTTTTTTCCTTAGTTCTCATCTGAGCACTCACAACCAAAATGTTAGAAAAAAATAAACGCAAGTTAGCTTTATAGGAGAACCCGAGTATCAAACTTGCATTGAAATGAAAAAATTCCAAATAAATAACCATATGGTTCAATATCCAACAAGGTTATCTCAACTTGTCATAAACATATATGCATCGATTAACTCAATCAACCCAACATTCCAGTCCATACTTCTCATCCAATACCAATACAAAAACTGAAACCCATATTTCTTAAGGATAGAATCCGAGCCTTAGAATGGAAAAATCAAGATTAAAGTTAAAATGACTTATCTGGATGCCGAGAGATGGAAGATACTTCCTGAGCGTAGTCCAAAATCACGCAAAAACTGTGTGAGATTTTATAGAACTTGGGACTTAGGGTAGAATGAGAAGTGGAGCCTTAGAGCACCAAATAGGCATGCGATATGGATACCAGAGGGTCTAACGCATTAGGAATGGGCAACTAAGGTTACCGTGAGTCACTTTAAGTGACCAAACACTTGGTCACGTGTTGTGACCTTGTCGAGACCTTTCTTTGTGTCCTACCGGGACTTAGCCACAAAATAGAACAATTAGATCACTCCCATATAAACATCAAGAAGTCATAAGTATTGATTCTCAAAGAATGCCTCATATGCACTTGTAAAACAAAAAACTTGACCAATTTTTTTTTTTCATGTTGGTCAGAAAATAAATTGCTAAAAAAAATGTTTATATGCAGATTTTAAAAAAAAAAAAAAAAAAAAAACAAAGGCAATGAGGCAAATAGCATAAAGAGATGCATTTAGGTTTAATCAAAGTGCTACTCACCAAATAAATTCAAGACCATACATAATCTTGATTGCAACACCCACAATAGATTTTCACTCCTCATAAAATCATCAAAGTCAAGGTTCATGTGAGTATGTGAGTGAGTAACTTATGAAAGGTAGCAATTTTTTTCTTGATGATTTTATTCTTTTTTTTTTTTTATGAATTCCTTATTATTATTATTTTTTATCATCATTTTTAATAGGAATCTTCTTTTAAAAGATGCTCTCAAGAGATTGTCACTCACCTTAAGGCAAACTTTATGCTAGGGCCTAGATACATAAATGTCTCCTCCAAACACTTTACTTGCATAGCTTATTTTTTGTTCATTTTTATTGCTTATCTTTTTCCACAATAATAGGAGCAATGATTTTTTCTATAAGAACTTCCAAGGTTAGATCCGTGTGGGGTGTGAGTCTTTTTTCGCAATGAATTTCACACCGACTTTTTCTATATGGATCAACAAGTGGTGTTTAGCAAGGGGAGACATTTTTCATACTTGTACTAGGTTCAACTAGTATTAGTCAATTTAAAGTTTGGACTCTCTCTATAATGAGCATCTCAATACACTATTCAGCCCCTTTTTTTTTTTAATCAAACAAAAGTGTATTCACACAAGTTTCTCACAGTGCATTAAGAGTAAACCTTTACTATGATAACCCATAGAGTTAAGATGCACGATGTGGGATGCACAACACAAGAATAGTGCATGAGTTTAAGGATTTATAAAGTGAGTATCAATATGTTCAAAGCCTTCAACACACCATCAAACATGCACTCTACATCATTTGGCCGAAAAACACATTTTTTTTAATAAAAATTAGGAAACCAAAACAAAATAAACCAACAAAAAAAAAAATCAATTTTTTTTTAAAAAAATATAAACAAAACAAAAGACAATAAAAATGCATGTCCTATACTAACGATATGCAAGAAATATAAGAACATGCATATGGTCCTATAAACTAACGTGGCACGACATCCTTTTTGATCACCCATTTTGCCTTGAGATTTGGCTTGTCCTTTCCATTCTTTTGAATACACAGCTTAACCAATTCACCAAGCTCACGACTTACAAAATTAATTTGTTGGCCCATCTCATCAACTTGATTTTGTAGGATTTTTTCACTCATTTTCGGACTTTTTCCAATTTTGATTTTCTGCCCTTGAGACACATTAAAACAATATGGTCTTATATGCCCAACAATTCCACAATTATGACAAGTAGGAGTAAACTTACATTCATACCTACCTTTCTTCATCATGGTCGATGGAGAATTTTTGTGCAAATTTCTTGAGTCGCCAGCCTTCGGCATGGGAGGATTGTTGTGGTTCTTCTTTTGACTTTCCTTTACAAACACATTACCTTTGGAGATCGACGCAGCGGATAAGGGTATTTGTTTTCCTTTTCTTTTAGAAACCACATATCCTAATCTCATTTTATCACTGCTTGGTTTTTGAAACCTCAACATTTCATTTAATTTTTGGGTTGCTGAATTTTGTTCACACTCTTGAAAATTTTTCAATTTTTGTTCTATTTCAACCTTTCTGATTTTTTAGTCTCAACACCTCAACCTCATAAACTTTTACAGTCTCAATCAAATTATTTTTCTCATTTTCTATAGCTGTAAGGTTTTTATACAACTTTTTGTTGAGTTTTTTCAACTTGACTACTTCTTCACACACTTCATTGTAAGCATCTTGAACACTAAGTTCTTGGTCGACATCAACTAAAGTAATGTTCAAATCAATAGAAGCACAACTATTTTCAGATTTTGTTAATGAATTTTCAGTCAAATCATTCACAATAGTAGAAAAAGCTATAAAAGATTTTTCATTATTGGAAGATGAGTTTTCACTGTCAGAATCCGAAGTATCAGTAGAAGACACATTTGATGCTTTTCCTTTATTTCTTTTGAAGTTAGGACACTCAATTCTAATATGACCATAGCCTAAGCATTCATAACATTTTACCTTCTTATTTTTCTCAACTATGTCTTTATTCTAATTTTCTAATTCATTTTTCTTTGCTGGAAATTCTTTTGCTCTCTTTTATTTTTCATTAGTCATTTTCTTAACCATAAACTTTTTGAATTTCCTAGTAATAAGAGCTATATCCTCATCATTTAGACTCTCCTTACTACAAATATCATCATATTTTTCTTTCACAGTTTTTAAAACAATAAATTTACCTTTTCTTATTTGGGGAAGAGATGATTCATACGTTTGTAAGGACCCAACGAGTTCTTCAACTTTGATTGTATCCAAGTCTTTGCTTTCCTCAATGGCTGTGACTTTTGGTCGAAATCTCTCAGGTAGAGACCTCAAGATTTTCTTCACGACTCTTGAGTCTTCAACCTTCTTTCCAAGATTAAACCTGAAATTCACAAGATCATTTAGTTTAGTATAAAAATCATTAAAGCATTCATTTTCAAGCATTTTAATTTTTTCAAATCTAGATGTTAACAATTGTAATTTAGAATTTTTCACAGTCATTGTTCCTTCATGTGTGACTTCCAATATGTCCCATGCCTCTTTCGTTATCTCATACATGGAGATCCTTTTGAACTCTTCTTGAGATACCGCCATGAAGATGACATTCAACCCTTTGCTATTGAAATTGCTATTATTTAACTCATCTTTCGACCAAGTATTAATACTAGTCTCGGATTTTTTCCACCATTTTTCAACGGCGTGCCATACTCGTTCATCCAATGACTTTAAGAATGCTCTCATACGTACTTTCCAATACGCATAGTTCTCACCATCAAATTCCGTTGGAACATACAATGATGCCATCTCTACCAGGGGAACGAATCACACTCGGATGAGTGAATCCGCTCTGATGCTAATTGAAATTCCCTTTTTACCCCTGTATGGCCAAATATATCTAACAATTTTCACAATCAAATTTGTTAAATATCAATCGTGTGAATATTTATAAATATACTATAAATAAATTATCAAGCATAACACACTAATTGGTTACGAAGGGAAACATTTTGAAGAACTCTTCAAAAGTAAAATCCTACGGGGCAACCAAACCCAGGAAAATCATATTTATTGATTGAAAATCAATTTACAAGTAAGCTATTCAATTACAAAACATTTGTCAATTGACTCCCTTACTTGACCGGATAAACGACCCGTTTATCCCTACTGCAGTAGCAGTCAGAACCTCTGACGATATTCAATCTATGCATTTCCTACTGGAACCTCCAGTAGTTGATCACGTACACCAATTAACGATCTTTTCAAACCTTGAAGAAGATCACACTCGCAAGTGTATAAAAATCACAAGGAAAATTCTCCACTAATTTTCCTCTCAAATGGCTCTCAAATATATCTAAAATCAGCTCTGGCTGAAATCCCTTCCTAGGGTTACCATACGACTTGATTTAAATAGACAATCCAAAAGTACTGCTGAAATGCGTCTGCTGACAGGTCCTCCTTCATCAGAATCCGTTTGCTTACAGGTTGTTAACAGACTTCCGGATTTACTGCTGCAATTTGAATTTCGAATTTGCCTTCTGGTTTTATCATTCCAGATTTCGAAATTCAACTCTTCAGCCTCTTTAACAGACTCCTAGATACTTAAATGAATTCAAAATACTGTTGATAAATCTCATAGTTTAAATTACATTCATTCAAAAATTAAAACTTATCCTATTTGAATTCAAATTCAACAATTCAAAATTACGGTTTTAGATATAAGATGAAATCTTATCCTATTTGAATTCAAATATGCCAACACTAATCCAAGCCAATAAAATTTACATTAACAATAATAACATTTTCCTATTTTCATATACAATATACAATACTGCTGGCATATGCGGGCAGGCGGGCTGCTAGCTCGATCTTCTTATGTATCTATCATGCAAGGTCACAATTAATCCTTATTCGCATATACTATATTCTCAGCTATACGGAGGTGAGTAGTTAATTTATGTCTAACGTCAACCCAAAGAACAAAACAGATCGAATTTCTAGCCACCTACGTTACGACTCTTTGCATTGGACTGATAACCTCGAAGTTTTTTTTTTTTTTTTGAGCGATCACTTCGAAAATTTATTATTATTATTATTATTACTACTTTTTATTTTTCTGTCCCAAATATAAAGTGGAGCGTCTTTAAAGTCTGATTTGATTGAACAGTGTTAAAGATAAATATTAAAAATAAAAAAAAAGATAAATATTAATTAATATAATATAATAAATAAAATATATATTTTTTTTATTTTTTTATTTTAAATTTATTTTTTTATTCATCAACTCATATATATTATGCAGTATACAATCAATACTAAATATCATGAATTATTAGTTATCATTTATTTCTAATATTTCTAAATTTGATTATATAATTCATATCATTTTATCTTATTTTTCAAAAATATTTTTTATTATATTTTTTAAAATTTTTATATAAAATAAAATAAATTTTTTAAATTTTAAAATAAAATTAATAATAAAAAATATTTTATTTTTTTAATTTTTAACTATTTTATGCTATGTCATCTATAAAAACAAACAAAAAGTTGACGAAGACTAGCTACTTTATTCCTAAAAATATGTTTTTTATTACACAGAAAGGTCTCCCGACATTATTAGCAAATATAAGAATCCAAGACACTGCCCTAGCAGGATTCCAATGCGTCTTCTGACAAATTAGAACTCCTCTCTCTCTTACCTTTCTCTGGTGATTCCAAGCAGTAAAGGGCTTCGCATAAGCTGTGGTTCAATGCCAGCTATGAATTCGATGTGGGCTTTCATAACCAGTTGGTTCACACCCGCCTCTCTCTTCATCCTCCTCAACCTCACCATCGCCACCATCTTTATCAGCTCCCGTTTCGGCTCTCAGAGAAGACCAGAACAACAGCAACTCGATCGAGTCCCCTCCTTTCTCGGCCGACTCAAGTCCATCAACTTCTCCCTCCACAAGTTCGACCAACCCAACGCAGACCCAGTCGCCGATCACTTTTACCAACCCAAGGATTCCGAGCACGTCAACACCCCGTGCGCCGTTCCGGATAGTCCTCCGCCCGAAATCGCCAGGTCTCCTTCCTTGTTGGAACGCCTCAAGTCCGTCAACCTCTCCTCTCTCTACCGATCCGATTCATCCGCCAGGGAAAGCGAAGTTCATCATCCTGCGGATCTGAACTCGGACGCTGATCATTTGGTGAAACGGAGCAAGTCGGACAAGGGTGTCGGAGCTCCGGAAAGGCCGTTGGAGAAGTTAAAGAAGTCTGCGAGTGAATCGCCGGTGGGGAGCTCGGAGGATCAGAAGGAAACGACGTCGTTGGAGGAGGACGAAGAGGTGGACGTTAAGGCCGATGATTTTATCAACAGGTTTAAGCAGCAGTTGCGGTTGCAGCGGCTCGACTCTCTTCTTCGTTATAGGGACATGCTCAAGAGGAATTAATTAAATTAGATTTTTATTTTTGAGCTTTTGGCCGATCATACCCGTTACTTGTTGGTCTCCCATGTCAAGATCGTGACGCCGGTAATTCAACCAAGTAGTACTGGACCTTCAGGCTTCAGCTCTAATGGCCGGCGTTTCTTCTTCGTCGAACGTGTGAATTCCGAGCTAGGGTCGTATTGGTCATTTTGAACCTATAGTATAAATTATAGTACGTTATCTTATATTGTAATCGTTTAGGGCTTGCTTAAATTTAGTAATTAGTTTACATGCATGGTCATGGATGTTGATGTAAAATGTCTAACATGGCCAAAATTGAAGTATATACGCTTGCTTGAACTTCGTGGGTCTGCACTATTTTTTTTGTCATGTCAATGAGGAAGGTTAACGTATGAACGTAGCATGCATTAATGATGTTGAGTAGAGGCGCACTAATATAATTCAATTCAATGGTAGTAATGAGTTTAGTTTCTCCAATAAAATTATTGCACGTTTTTTCACTAATATTTATCCGTTCACGAAAAGTAAAAGTAATAAAATCCATTATTAATTGAATACAATAAAATTTTGTTCTTTATTATTTTGATACACCACACATAATATTTATTTTATTTTATTTTATTATTTTTAAAATAATTAATTTATTTTTATTTATTAACTATACATCACACATTAATTGGTAAGAGAAAAAAAAATTACATGTGGTGTGAGCTGGATGATGAGTAAATTTTTTTAAAATTAGTATGAAAGGCACATTCGATTATCAAGTTTGTATTTCGACCACACACAGTAAAATATTTTTATATTATAATTAATTTAATTTAAAAGATAAATTTTAAAAATTTGAATTTTATAAACTAATCTTACTATAATTCAAGTGCATGACGTTAATCATCATGATGTGCTCGGTACACACGCCAGTTTGACAAAAGAATTACTCGAGTTTGAAAAGATAAGATTGTAGTTTTTTTTTTAAGTAGATAAGAATGTGGTGAAAATGAAGAATGAAAAGATCCAACAACTTTTTAATTTTTTTTCCCATGGAAGGACCAGTAATATGAATACTTTATAATACAGTAATTTACAATTGAATTTTCTTCGTTTGTTTACTTAATAGAGGATAATGAATGATCGGAATGGAAGAAAAAACTATAGAGAAAGTCTCTCTCTTCCATCTCTAGAAAATCTTAGTTAATATCTTCACTAAGAGAGGGTGGGAGTTTTTGGCTCCGCCCTCCATCCCCCCTTCTTCGCCTTTCCTCATCTCCCATTTCCCTTCTCCTTCTTTTCCCTTCTTTTTTGAAGTTTTTCTGTTTTTTTTTTTTCTTTTTCTTTTGTTTTTGGGCTATGATTTTCCTTCCAGTTGGTGTCTCAATCTCAAAAGGGGATGCGACTCGGTGGCCTGCCACCATTCCTCCCCCGTCTGTGGATTCGAGCACAATGCCTTTGGACTTTTGTTTTTCGTTTCGTTTTGTTTAATGTACAGCTCGAAGGTGGTGTGCTTGTATTTTTCAGTGGCCTGCAGCCATCACGCTCCTCACCAGGAGGCTCTATTGCCGCCGATCTTTCTACTGGTCAAAGCTCCATCCAGAAGAGACGGCGAGTATCCTGCACACGTAAGTTGCCGATCTCGCGTGACCTTACACACCATAAATGGAGAAGTCTACTGCAGCCATGCGAGGTGGCTCTAGGCTCGCGGTCCTCGGCAGTGACGGGATCGACAGTCTGGATCTCCTCAAGCGTCGCGTGCCCGCCACACGCCTCTTCCGCCGTGCTGTTGTGTCTCTTTTGTCTCGAGCCCACTTTCTGTTAAGTTGGATTGCGGATTTTATTTTGTTCTATTGGTTTTAGTTTCCTGCGTTGTTAGTTGGTTTGTATTGATAAATAAAAATAGGTATATTCCTTGTTTGGTTCCCCACTCTTTTTTTGAAAGATGTGGGTTATCTCTCCCATCTTCTTTAGAGAATAGAGGTGATAATCTCCTTTCTCTCTTTGGAGAGTGAAAGTTCTGGTTATCTTTGTATTCTCTCATACAAATCATACTTTAATGTTGGTGTGTCTCGTGAGAAAGAAATTTTAAACAAAATCCGTCACTTTGTGTACGGAAATTCTACAAATAAGTATTTAGTTAAGTTTGTAATACGATTTTTTTCGTATTTATTAGTCTCAGTTGTAAATTTCGTTTATTGAAATGAATTACAATCATTTCCTTAAAAATAAAGAAAATTAGGAGAACGATCTTACATAAAGTCGATATATTTTAAGTTATCTCAAAGAAAATATCGGCCTAATATAGTTGGTAGTTATACTCAATGTTTTTAATTTCATACCAATACCGGGTGTAGTGGTCGAAATGCGTCGTATCGGCCATCGTCCAGTATAAAAAAATGCATGTTTCGTTTCGGGTGATTTTTTGGCCGCACGGCTTGTATCGACCGATATTTGTGTTTTGGCCGTACCGGATTTCGGCCTCTCACTTTTTTTTGTTTTTATTTTAATTTTTGCTATTTTTTTAACTTTAATTCATATTAAATTAACTACGTATATGTATTTATATATATAATTTATTCATATATTGACTATTATTTTAAAATATAATTTATAGATATATTTATATATTTAATTTATTTATGTATAAATTATTCTGAAATAGTACACGAAATATCGAAATATTTCATTCTAGTGACTTAATCGATACACCCACTAATATAGTATTCAAAATATTAATTATACTTGCACTAATATTAATTAGAGTAATATATATATATATATATATAATTATTACAATCTAACTTGTTCAATCTTATTTATGATGATGGATCAATTTTGTGCACGTCATCAAAGTCCGAAAACAATTTCAACACTTGCAATCGAGTGACTTGCCAAGTTTCAAACAAACGACCAAATTAAATGAAAGACAGAGAAAATATAGTTGAAAGAGCTGGTTGGAGTTTAACTCTTTCGACCATTAATGTCCATAACAACAGGGCCGGTTCAATGCTTCTCTAACGCCCTCCTTCATATAAGGTCTCTAAAAATAAAAAAAAAATTAAATATTTTTTTTGAAAAAAAAATAAAAAACCATTTCATTAAATAAAATCTAAATAAATATAATTTTCAATGTGTGCAAGATTCCTTAATACTAAATTTTATATTTAATATAATGAATTATTTTATATTTGTCAATAATTTTAATATTTAATATAATAATTTTTTATTTTTTTTTAATTTTTTTTAAGATCATGTTAAATTGAGGTACAAAATTTACATCAATGCCTGATTTTATATAAATTATTGTATTAAATATAAATTCAAAAACAATATATTTATAAATTTAAATAAAATCCTATTTTATTTTTATATAATAATTTATATTTTATTATATTATAGATAATTATAAATAACTTACTTAAATTTTACCTTAGATCTCAGTATATATCGATATCAGCCCTGCATAACAATTATCTTGGATCCACCTAGTTACCACCTCAAAGAGTTCAGCACTTTATTTCTCCATGGATGATTTTCCTTGATATCAATGAATGATCTGTAGTTGACTGCTAGATTTGGTAATCAAAGTTTTTTAATTTTTTAAAAATATTTATTATCATTAGTTATTATTTTTTTAATTTATTATGATTATTATTTATTATTATTTTACTATTATTTAATATTTTTTTATCTATTTATTATTATTATTTATAAATACTCTCAACATTTAAATATAACCTAAAATTACCTCATAAACAGTACATATGCATCGAATGGAGCTAAAATTAAAAAGTCATGTCTTACAATTAACTATCATTAATTATTTAAAAAAAGCGCGATATTCTGATAAAGTTGTCTGAATAGTACCGTTTTATGGTACATTTAGTTGTTTTTTGATTTTTATTTTATTTTATTTTTTATTCGTATTTTTTTATCATCTTAAAATATTTTTAAAAATAGAAAAAAAAATTATTAATATACTAATAATTATTTTCTTAATTATTAAATAAAAAATTAAAATACATAAAATATCAAAATAACATATCAAAATAAATGGACGTACTAATCTTTTTCATTTATGAATACGACTTCACTTGAATTCGGAAATGAAATGAGTTGAGATGAATTTAATTTATTTTTTAATATTATTATTATTTTGAAACTTGAAAAATATGTATTTAAATTTAAAAAATGTGTATTAAAATTTAAAAAAAGTATATAAAAATTTATGTTTTATATAAAAAATTATAAAAATATAATAATAAAATAAAAATAAATTGAATTAGTTCTGCTCCCTTCCAAATCTAAACGGGGCCTGCATCTCCCAAGGCTGCATGCAGTTGCATGATTCTGTAAAGGAAAAGCTTGCTTGTCTTTGACTTTATACGTGCTTTTTACAAATACATAGGACTTCTGTGCATGCGTGTATATCTTGTCTATTCTCTTCGTTTTCTTTTGTATGTATTTTATTCTCCTAGATAGCTCCTCCTCCTCTTATTCTTTTATTTTTGAGAGATATTAGAGAGTTAAATGGAGAATCTACTTTTATGTTCATTTAATATATTTTTTTTATGTTTTTTTAATTTATTTTTACATCATTTTTAAATACTCTTAAACATTTAAAAAAAAATAATTTTTTTTTATAATATTCTTAAATAATATATTTTTAATCATTAAATAAAAATAAATAAATAGACTTCAAAACGGAACCCTCCAACAAGACAATTAGCATTTTTTTTGGGTTTAATAATAATAAAAGATAAAAAATACTGTTACACTAATAAATTATAAAAAAATCGTAAAAATAGTGTAGTTGTATCATCTCTCTTAGACTCGATTTGGATTCAAGACTCATTTCAACTTATTTTAATTCATTTCTATTTTATTATTATATTTTTTTAATTTTTTTTTATATAAAACATAAATTCTTATTCATATTTTTTTAATTCAAATACATATTTTTAAAATTTTAATTTAATTTTAAATTTTTTTTAAAATAATAATAATTAAAAAATAAATTAAACTCATTTTAACTTATATTAACTTTCAATCCAAACGAAAGCTTAACAGTTTGCAATTAGGAGAGCTTAGAAAGTATTGATAAATTTATTAAAGCATATGCTGGCTGCGCTGATGGAGGGCCGACGTACGTCACTCTTCCAAATATGAGTTAATTTGATGCTGTCATTATGGATTCGGTATGCCAACTAAAGTAGTTTTGCTTAAGCATAGCAATCGATTGAGACGTTGACATATAGTTGAAGAGAAAAACTTCAAACAGGACAATCTTTTTTTCTCATATAATAGACTCTAATGACAAAATGTCACGTAGGTCACACACTTAATCTTCTGTAAGATGTGACTCAGTACAGGAAAAAACTTTTCCCCGTTGGTCTGAGCCCCTCCTCTCTCTCTCTCTCTCTCATTTTCTTTCGCACCAAATCCCCCTGCTTAGAAAACTCGGACATCCCTAGGAAAATCGTGATATTCATATAACAGTAAATTCATTTCATTACTTCCACCTAAAATCTAAATTACTACTAACATTATTCATCGGTTTTTTATTTTTTATTTTTTTGGATGGTTTATTCATCAGTTTCTCAATTCAAGAAAACTTGGTCCATGTTCTAATAATTTTCTTTTATCTTCTTCAGATCCATATAGGCAGAGCCATAGGCCGAAATCAAACCTGAAATTTTCTGGCATCTCTTCCGATATTATGGCATAATTAAGTATACAAAACAAAACACGCGTTATTTATATGTATTTAAGCACAACAGAGCGTGCACCCGGTAATTAATTGTCAAATTGGTGTTTTTTTTTTTTTGCCAAGTTGGTGTTTTCTTGCCAAATTGTTGCTAATGGCTGTGAGAAGCACCTGCTGCAAAAATAACAACTAATTTTTGGTCTGTGTTTTTCGGGGTTTATGGAGTTAGGGATTTGGTTTCATGGAGGAGGGAGGGAGATAGCGAGGAGCGACCATTTCTCGCAAAAGCTTTTGGATTTATTAATAGTTAAAGCATATTATGTGTGTTGAGAGTGTCTAAGCTTATGGTTCCGATTCTTCTGCTTTGTTTCGTTGTCGAGGAAATCTGTGATTTTTTTTTTTGTTCATTTGGTTGGCGTCAAGAGTGGAATCTGCCGAACAAGTTTTCTTCATTTGTTTGGCTTCAGTAATTTTGCATTCTTGATTTTCTTAAACATTTTTCCTGTTTTGATCCAGTCGAAAGCGGCGGGCATGGGTGCGCAGAGTTAATCAAGAGGAAGAAAAAATGAGCGAGGGAGGGAGGGAGGGAGATTTACTTGCAGGCATTTCGCACAACAATCACGCACCCAAGATGATTCAGAAGTTGTGTGTCAAAAGGAAAATTTTAAGAGTAATGTTAAATATTATGTACTTATACGTCCACCTCTATATTTTGATTAGTTGTTTTTATATTTTTTTTTAATTTTAAATTTAAATATAAGTATGTAATATTCCTTATATATAACATTATTCATGTTAAAATAAACTTCCATTTCCATTCTCTCCCATTCCTATTGAAATACAATTTTGTTCCCACCTTTGTCTCGCATTCCACATAGTTGAAGTGAATGTGGTTGGACAAGAAGGAAAAAAATATTATTTTCACATAGTCCAAAATCGATGAAGGGAAAAAAAATAAAGAAAAAGCGAAGGGATGGGATTCCTGGATACGTTTGTCTGGATTATTAGGATTTTGAAAGCCATACCTGTGTTTTCTTTCTCTTGATTTAGACTTTTGCTTCTTGTTATCATTATCTCTAAGGCCCTGCTTGGATTCGGAAGTGGGTTGAGCTCATCTCAGCTCACTTCAATTTCATCATTATATTTTTATAATTTTTTATACAAAACACAAATTCCTATACACATTTTTCAAATCCCAATACACCTTTTTTAAATCCCAATACACCTTTTTCAAATTCCAACACACCTTTTTCAAATCCCAAAATAATAATAATATTAAAAAATAAACCAAACTCATCTCAACTCATCTCATCTCCGAATCCAAGCGGGACCTAAGTCTCTCGAAACTTTTGTTGAAACCATTTGTTCTACTTGTAGTTTGAATTTCAAGATACTGTTAATGAAAATACTTAGCCCGATTTGGATTGGAATAAAAAATAAGTTGAGATAAAATTAATTTATTTTTTAAAATTATTATTGTTTTAAAATTTGAAAATATTGAATTAAAATTTAAAAAATATGTATTGAAATATAAAAAAGTTGTATTAAGATTTGTATTTTGTATAAAAATTTGAAAAAATATAATGATGAGTTTAAAATGAATTGAGACGAGTACATCTCATCTACGAATCCAAACTAACCTAGCATCCCAATTTTGTATTCTTCGTAAGAGTTGTAACACGTCTCCCAAATCTTTCAATTGTCATTGAGTTTCTTTCCAAGTATGCAAAGGATCTTGTTCTGACCATATTGACAGATTTATTTTCATTATAGATTTATAATCCACACAAAATGACAATATTATCATATTTTGCCCTTATTTTCAAAATGACAAAATTAGCAACTTCAACTTGAAGGAAAGGCAAGACGAATGCTTCATCCCAAGATTTTATAGGTGAAGAGAGAGGGTCGAAATAATGGGAGTGAAATTTGGATTTCTCCATGTTTATTTAATTAGAACCAAACACTCTCAATGGACCCTTTATTTATTTATTTATAAATATATTATTAAAATTTATATATTTTATTTTACTTATTTATTTTTACATTTTGTCATCTATAAACTAATATATATATTTTTTTCTATATTATTTAAATATTCTTATTTTACTTTTTTTTAAATATTTCTCAATTTCCCAATTCTTTTATAATTTATAATAACTCCCCAACTATCAAAACTCAACTGAACAACAAATCCAAATTATCGAAACCCAACAACGAACAACCAAAAGTCAATTATTTTTGAAGTTATGTTTGGATGGAAAGAGTATTTAAAAGTATTTGTGAATAATAATAAAAATAGGTAAAAAATAATAATAAAATATTAAATAGTAATATAAAATTAATAAATAATAATAATAATAAGTAAATAATAATAAAACAATAAATAATAATAAAAAGTGATTGAAAAATTTAAAAATACTTAATTTCCAAACCTGCCAACAACGAACAACGAAGGGTCAACCATTTCTAAGAAATTAATACCAAATTATGTAACTCAGCCTACATCAAAACCCAACAACATTGAAACTCAACCTCGGCGATTTTGTAACTCAACAACGAATGAAAGAAATTAATTCCAGATTATTCTAGCAACTGGTTTAGACCCCATGTTACAGTCATTTTATCTTTCCCAATTTTCAGAACTGCAAAATTTGATCAATAAAGTCTTAATCTTTATATGCTAATTAAAGTTTCAAACTTGGAAGAGAAGCTTAATTGGCGATTCTATTCATCTTCTTGGACTTCAATGAATGGAGATTCCCAAATATTGGGACCCAAATAGAAAAGTTTTGAACTTACTTTGGTTGAATAATTTTTCAGGAAAAATTTGTTGTGGGTATAAGAGAGAGAGAGGGGGTTTCAGTACCTTGTCCTTGTTTGGATGAAGCAGAGACTTCAAGGGTTCTTTGTAAAGAAGAAAAGAGTACACTTCCATGGCAAATTGCTGCCAAGCAATAGAAGACAAGAAGAGAAGCTCGAAGATATAGTGAGATTACTGTTTATGTCTTCAATTTTTATTTTTATTTTTATTTTGAAGTGTCTAATAAAATTGATTTTTGGACACTTTTATTTATATTTTAAAATAAAAGATGATTTAACTATTTGATTAAAAATGTTTAGTTATGTAAAAGCTCCACGTTCAATGTGTTGAGTGGCCTGCATTAGGAAGGTGATGTTTTTTTATTTTTATCTTTATTTTTTCTTTGTTTTTATGTTTTTTAATAAGATTAGCTGACAAAACAGTATTCCACCTAAGCCATGGTAGGCAGTTGTTGCGCAAACTGCTTGTACCTAGCAGAGAGTTAGCCCTATTTCTATTCGAAAATGAGTTAAACTCATCTTTATTTTATTATTATATTTTTATAATTTTTTATATAAAACATAAATTCGTATACATATTTTTTAAATCTTAATATATTTTTTTAAAATTTTAAAATAATAATAATATTAAAAAATAAATTAAACTCATCTCAACTCATCTCATCAAATTTAAGCAGAGCCTAAAAGACCACGGGGAAGAAGAAATGAGAGAAAAGAGGGGGGAGATTTTGTCGGTATCTATGAGAGGTGTAGATTTTATTTCTATGAAATGTTGAAGTGGCAGTTTTCTATTGGCATCTATTAAATTTCATCGCCGTTCAACGCGTGAACAAGTTGCCAACTTGGTCCTTGATTCTGATCTGGTAGTGGAAAATAGGGATGGAAATGGATTTTTATTGCGGGAGTCAAATTCGAAGGCCATGATTTGTGCTCGTCAATCATCTAACTTCAACACGTTCGCGAACAACTTGATCATTGTCTTTTTGAAATAAATAACCGGAATGTCAAACTTCCATTTTGTTTTTGTCTCCATTTTTACTCCTTTTTTCTTTTAAAGTTTGTGTTTTTAAAAGAACCAAAAAAAAAAAAAAAAAAAAAGGGAGATATTGGGATATGGTCAAGTTGCAATCTAGAGTGAATGTAGTTCACTCTCTAAATTCTTATAATTTGTATAAAAATATAATAAAAAATAATAAAATTTAAAAAACATAATAAAAAATACAATAAAATAATAAAATGAAGCAAACTTAATAAAAAACATAATAAAAAATAAAATAAAAAATAAAATAAAGATGAATTTTTAAAGAAAATTCGACCCCACTTAGCTCCCGCCATCGCCAACAGTGAAGGCTACAATAGGGAGGGTTCGGTCGGACCGACCTCAGGTTATCTCAAAAGGAAATGGCTCAACAGCAAACGCTTGTGTAAGAAATATGAAGAAAAAATTATGTTGCCCAGATGACTAACACAAGAGGGGGGGTGAATTGGGTTATATTAAAAAATTAATACTTATAAACTAAATATACAATATAAAATATAACCAAAATATAAAGCAGTAGGAAATATAAAGAGTAGGGTAAGAGAAAGCAAACTCAGTATTTTTACGAGGTTCAGCCCCACTGCCTACGTCCTCGCCTCAAGCTACCCCTTGAGGATTCCCAAATCCACTATTCAATCTCCTTTAGGTGGAGATAGAAACCTATTACACCTTTGAGCAGCACCGCTCCAAATAATCCGTGTAGAACACCCTCTACACTTCCAATCACCTCACACTTGGTGATTCAACTATTCCCTGTGTAGAACACCTTCTACACACACAAGGGTTATACGCACCCTCTTACTTCCAATCACCTCACACTTGGTGATTTAACTATTCCCCGTGTAGAACACATTCTACACACACAAGGGTTATACACACCCTCTTACTGATACAAGAATTGATAGTGGGTAGGCTATCAGAAAACACTCCTCAATGAGTGAAATAAGAACAATACAGCACAAACTATATCTCTCTCAACAAGAACAAGAATTAAGGCTCAAAACTTTAGAAAAGAGAGAATAAGAGCTTTGAAAGAATGATGCAAAATTTAGCAATAGATGTGTAAGCTCTTGTTGTGAATTTTGCAAAACTCAAGTGAGCTATTTATAGGCAAATGATTTTTCAATTTCAAATTTGAAAAGATTCCCATGTCAAAAACATCATCATTTACTTTTCAAAAATTTCAAATCTAATATTTTTACTTTTTGCATGTGACAAAAGGAGCACACTTTACTTTTCAAAAATTTCAAACATAATCTTTTACTTTTTGCATATGACAAAAGGAGCACACTTTACTTTTCAAAATTTTCAAATAAAGACATCTACCTTTTGCATAAGTCAAGAAAAGCATCCACCACTTTTGAAAATATTCAAATAAAACATGCACATGTGAAAGATGACAATCAATCATCTTAATATTTTCAAAGTTCAAACCTTTAATCATGTCATGCACATGTGAAATATGACAATCAATCATCTTTCAAAATTTTCAAATTTAATTTTCAAAATATTCATGCATATGTGGAAAATGTATTTTAATGCTTTATGATAAAATATTAATTTTGAGCCTTAATCCTAATTTTGAATTTTTAAGAGATTTACAACATTACTCTATGATTTTAATGTGAACTTGTTCCCTTCTTGCTCATGTTTGCTTCCTTGATGTGCTTGATTATATTGTGTGGACAACTTGAGCTTGAGACTCCTTTATTCTTTGGATTCATTTGTTATCATCAAAATCCATTTGTAGATTTACATGAAACTTGAAACCTTGGGTTCAACAAATTATATCTTTTTTCTTTTTATTTGCTTCTTAATATTTGGTGTACATTAGACACGTTGGAGGATTCACGATATCATTTCATTAATTTTTATAAATGAGATGAGTTAAGATAAAAATTTTAAAATTAAATAAAATATTATTAAAAACTATTTATAATATTATTTTTATTTTAAAATTTTAAAAAATTGAAATTTTATTTTATTTTGTATAAAAATTAAAAAAAACTTGTAATGATTAAATGAGATAAAAAAAAATTGTGAAAATGAACAACGTCTGATTTTCTCTTTTAGTTATACAAATGATATCAATTTCATTATTCATCAAAAACAATTTCCTTTTGTTACGTTTTAGAAAACCAGTAACCTAATTTCCTAAAATCTTTTCCACAAAGATTAAAGTTCTTGAAATTAGGGTTTCAAATATTCACTGATTCAGCAAACCAAAACAAGATCCAAAACAGTATATGATAAACAATCAGAAAATAAAGTAGTAAAGAGAAAAATAGGAGAGAACACACCAGAGTTACGTGATTCGACCCTAATGGTCTACATCCATAGTAGGAACGACCTCAGAGATTATTTTCATTTAAGAATCAACAAAAGCCTCAGTGTTTATACAGAACAGTGCTAACTCTAGAATACAAGAGAGCCAACAGATCCTCTCTTTCTCTCGAACTCACGAAACCCTAGCACAAGAATAAGCACAAATGCTCTCTCTCTCAATCACTCTATTTCGCACAAATGAAATCCCATAACCCTAAATCGAGTTTAAGCTTATATTTATATAGGAAGAGAGATGATGATACGTGGTCATCTAATAGTCCAGAGATGAGACGACAAATAATATCTTTAATTTCAAATTCAGCTTTTAACATGCATTTGACTTGGTTAATTAAAGCAGAATCCTTACAAGCAACCAACATGTTATCTACATACAATAACAGATATATAATAATCTGATCAACATGCCTGTAATAGATACAGCTATCATAACAGCTTCTGTTAAAACCATTTTCTAACATGTGTGCGTCAAATCTTCTATATCACTGCCTTGGTGATTGTTTTAAACCATAGAGAGATTTTTTCAACAAACACGCATTGTCAGAATTTAAATCATTTATAAAATTCTCAGTGGGTTGCATATAAATCACTTCTTCCAATTCAACATGGAGAAAAACAGTTTTAACATCTAATTGTTCCAAATGCATATCTTCAAAAGCAATATAAGTATGTAATAGTCTAATAGAATTGTGTTTTACAACAGGAAAAAAATAATATTTGAAATCAATACCCTCCCTTTGAGTAAAACCCTTTGCTACTAGTCTAGTTTTATATCTAATGCCCTCTACTCCTGGTATGACATCCTTTCTTTTGTAAATCTACTTCGACCCAATCAACTTAATACCTGGAGGCCTAGTGACTAATTCTTAGATTTTATTTTTATTAAGAGACTCAATTTCTTCATGCATGGTAAGTATCCATTTGGATGCTTCCTTACTATTTACAGCCTCTTTATAAGTCATAGGTTCTTGATAAACCACTTCATCTGCTACTATGAGGGCAAAAACAGTGAGTTCTGCCTGCCCATATCTACGAGGTGGTTTAATTAATTTCCTTTTCCTGTTCCTTACTAAGACATAGGAGTTAACTCCACCTTGACCCAAGTCATCTAAGTTTGTGTCCTCAGCTTCCTTGTTGTGATCAGGATGGATTTCAGATGAGGTATTTGGCTCCACCTTAAGCTGTACACCTTCTAAAGATTTATCTTGAATTTTAACAAGTTATAATTTCTGTACCCTAGCCATTTGAGATTCATTAAAGACCACATCTTTGCTAATTATGCGTTTCTGTTTTTCTGATATATCTACCCACAGCTTATAACCCTTCACCCCTTTAGGATACCCTACAAAGATATATTTGAGGGCCCTAGGTTCTAACTTATTAGTTCTAGAATGTGTATAAGCAATACAGCCAAAAACTCTTAAGTAGTCATAACTGGGAGGTTTCCCAGTCCAAAATTCTTGAGTGGTTTTAAAATTTATGGCAGAGGAAATACATTTATTAATTAAATGAACTGCTGTAGTGGCAACTTCTCCCCAAAAAGATTTTGGTAGACCAGCATTTGACAACATACACCTCACCCTTTCCAAAATGGTCATATTCATCCTCTCAGCCAGACTATTTTGTTGAGGGGTCTTAACAGTCTTATGCCTAAGAATCCCTTCTTTATTACAGAAATGATTAAATTCATTTGATAAAAATTATAATTTATTGTCAATTCTCAAAACTTTCGACTTTCTTCTTGTTTGGTTTTCAACTAAAGATTTCCATTCCTTAAAATTTTCAAAAGTTTCACTTTTATTCTTAAAGATGTAAATCCAAACATTCTTAGAATAATCATCAATGATAAAGAGGAAGTAACTCCCTCTACCATGAGAGACTACCCTAGTAGGCCCTCACAGGTCAGAATGTACATAATCTAGGGATTGTTTTGTCACATAGGTTGTCCTTTTAAAACTAATCATTTTTGTTTTCCCATAGACACAGTCTTCACAGAAAGGCAATTTATCCAAGTTTGGTTAAGTTAAAAGACCTTGTTTTTGTAGTTCTAAAAGGCCATTTTGACTAATATGCCCCAATCTCTTGTATTAGAGCACAAATTTATCCTCTATCTCATTTTGGACAAAGGATATTTTCCTAGCAATTGTCTCCCCAATTAAGGTATAAAGACAATTTTTTATTATTCCTTTCATTACAATCAAAGATCCCTGCATAACCCTAAGATCCCCTGCCTGGAACTTAAAGGAATAACTAGCATTGTCTAACATATCTAGAGAAACTAAATTTCTCTTTAATTCAGATATATACCTCACTTCCTCTAGCACTCTCATAATACCATTATGTACCATGAGTCTTATGGACCCAATTCCTATGATATTATAGGATTTGTTATTTTCTAGGATCACATGACCTTTTTGTACTTCAAAGAATGTTTCAAACCATTTCCTAATAGGACACAAGTGGAATGAGCAACCTGAATCCAGGATCTATTCCTTTCTTGAATTCACCTCAGCCACATTTAGTACTTCAGCATTCTCATAGCCCTCTAGGACTACAGAGACATCCCCTTCCTCCTTGATTTTATTTCCAGGGTAAGTCTTTTTGTTAGGACAATCTCTTTTGAAATATTCTTCCTTATGATACAAGAAACATTTCAATTGTTTTTTTTTAGACTTAGACCTGTTCTTTTTATTATTAAATTAAATTGTTTATATTTTTTTTTATTGAGATTTGAAAAAAGTGTAATGATTAGATGAGATAAAATGAGATAAATTGAGGCTTTGTTTGGATTTATAATTGGGATGAAATGAGTTGAAAGGAATTTTGAAAGTTGAGTAAAATATTATTATTATTGTTTTGAGATTTAAAAAAATTGAATTGAAATTTAAAAAAATTGTATTGTAATTTAAAAAAGTTGTATTGTAATTTAAAAAAGTTGTATTGAAATTTATATTTTATATAATAATTTAAAAAAATATGAAGATAAATTTGAGATTGGATAAATTAAAAGTTTATAATCGAAACCCGATCTAGAGGGTGTTTTGAAAGGAATCCAGGTAAGTATGTCACAATTAAGGAAAAGTGAGGGGAGTAGCTAACACTCAGCGCACTCCCCTCATATGAACAGTGCTATGTACTGTGCACGATACTGTTCATGTGAGGGGAATGCGCCGAGTGTGGCTGCTCCCAGACATGCTCCACAATTAATGATCGGCACAATCCAATGTGTTTTGGAAGTAGACCCTAGCTGCATTGTGAACTCCGATCCTTCCCCTTCGCCATTTCCAACTTCTCACCGCGATTTGATTAGGCCATGGCCTCCTCTTCCTCTCGTCACAATTGGACCTACGACGTCTTCTTGAGTTTCAGAGGCGCCGACACGCGCAAGAACTTCACCGACCACCTTTACTTCGCTTTACAAGATGCCGGAATCAATACCTTCAAAGACGACAACGAGCTCCGACGCGGTGAAGATCTAACCTCCGAATTGTTGCAGGCAATCCAAGGGTCCAGAATCTCTGTCGTTGTCTTCTCTAGGACCTATGCTTCATCCCGATGGTGTCTGGAGGAACTCGTGAAGATCATGGAATGCCGACGTACGATGAGACAGCTGGTTCTTCCAATATTCTACGATGTCGATGCGTCGGACGTACGCAATCAGAAGGGAAGTTTTGCAGAAGCATTTGCGAAACATGAAGAGCGTTACCTGTTGAACATAGACAAGGTGCTCAAGTGGAGAAGAGCTCTGATTGAAGCTTCCAATTTGTCCGGATGGGATCTAAGAAACACTGCAGACGGGTAATCCTACCTATGCGCGATCAATATTTCACATCTTCAAAGTTTTATTCTCATTCTGTTCCTTTTTTTGTCTTCCGTTGACTTCAAAATTGATGAACAATAAGAGAAAAGATAGTTATTGGATTTATAAACTACTCTTTAAAAGAAAGGGAAATATTGTTGGTACAAATTGGATTATTATCTTTCAATAATAATAACTAATCCTTAGATAACTTAAAAAAGAGAGAATTGGAAAATATACTGATAAGAGGGAAGGGTAAACAGAGGAAGTAAAAGCTTAATTACAGTGTCTTTGAACTTTGAAGAAGGAAGAGATGGGAGAGAGGTTAACATGATTTATAAAGGAAAAAAAATGAATGGAGGGAAAAATCGAACAGATTATTAGCAGCATTGGTTTAGTGGTTATTAATTAAAGGAAAGAGTGAAAGATTGCTTAAAATTCCATGCTTCAGTTTAGATGAACTATTTTACTGTAAAAAAAGTTTGTAAATTAAGTAGTCAAATCAGTTTGTAAACTTTACTTTTATGGGATCTATTCGTGACGGAAATGTTTCTCATGTAGATTTCCTTTACATTCTTATTATGTTTGTCACTCTTAATATGTTTATCGAAGTTTAATACATCAATATGATATGATCCAATGTCTTATATGTAGATCCATGTATTTGGTAATTTTTTAAAAATAAAAAAGATGATATTTTAAAGTACATTTAGATTTGTGTTGTCTTTATTCTTCTTAAAACGCTAATTCGACTGACTTCTCAAAATTATATTCCCAGGCATGAAGCCAAGTTTATTAGGAAAATTGTTCCAGAAATTTCAAGGGAACTGAAGAGCACATACTTATTTGTAGCACTCTACCCAGTTGGACTTGATTCTCGTGTGCAAGACGTAACTTCCTTGTTATGTGTTGGAGGTGATGATGTTCGCATGGTAGGAATTTGGGGAATGAGCGGAATGGGGAAAACAACCATTGCTAAAGCCATTTACAACAAATTTTATCATAGTTTTGAAGGCAAAAGTTTTCTTGCAAATGTTGGGGTAACTTCCGAGCAACCTGATGGTCTGGTTCGTGTGCAAAATCAACTTTTTTCTGATATCTTGAAGGCAAGCAAGGTGAGGGTAAGCAATACTGATGAAGGAATCACTGTTATACAAGAAAGACTTTGTGGTAGAAGGGTACTTATCATAATTGATGGTGTGGATCAGTTGGAGCAACTGAATTCCCTAGCTAGAAGTTGCAATTGGTTTGGTTCTGGAAGTAGAATTATTATAACAACCAGAGATGAACATTTACTAAAAGGGATTGGAGTGGATGGTCTATATACAGCTAAGGAAATGAATGCCAGTGAATCTCTTGAGCTTTTCAGCTGGCATGCCTTTAGGAATAGTTATCCCACTGAAAATTTTATGGGCCTCTCAAGAAGTGTAGTTGCTTACTCCGGAGGATTGCCAATAGCTCTTGAGGTATTGGGTTCTTTCCTATTCTCCAGGAGCATGCTTGAATGGGAAAGCGCATTGGAGAAACTGAAAAGGATCCCTCATGATCAAATCCAAAAGAAGCTTAGAATAAGTTTTGATGCGCTGGGCGATAATACTGTGAAGGATATATTCCTTGATATATCTTGTTTTTTTATTGGAATGGACAAAGACAATGTTGTACAAATATTGGATGGATGTGGATTGTTTGCAAAGATTGGAATTAGCGTCCTCATTCAACGGTGTCTTCTTACAGTTGGTGAGAGGAACAAACTTTCGATGCATGATTTACTTCGAGACATGGGAAGAGAAATTGTTTGCGAGAAATACCCCAAGGAACCTGGAAGATGGAGTAGATTATGGCTGCATGAGGAAGCATCTAACATATTGAGAAAGCAAGAGGTAAGAATCCTCTCAATGTAAAAGAAACGCAAATCGTTCTATTTTACTACATGTGTCAGGGGAGCAAATTCTTGAATGCTCATATCAAGCATATATACCTTCGAGTGCAATCCCCATGGATTCTTGCACCAAAATGGGAGATTTTTTTTCTAACATATTTTTTCTTACATCATCTATTGTTTTCTGGTCATTGGATGCATGGCTTCATTATGTTGAGCAAGGCCCAGCTAAAAAAATAATATACCAAGAGTGCATTGCTAAGCTCAAATGTCTGTGAGCGATTAGAAAATGGGCATTTTCCTTGTTTTAGTGGATTCTTACAAACCCTAGGTCACTTTATCTCCTTTGTGGCGCACATTGCAAGCATGTTTATTCTCAAGTTTATGTTTTGGTTTCCATGTCTCGAGTCTTGATGTATAACATCACACCCACAAGATAACCACTTGTGTGGTTTTGTTTTTAACAGGGAACAGAAGCGGTTGAAGGTCTCACTTTAAAATCTCCAAGATTAAGCAGGGTAAATTTCAATACAAAAGCATTTGTAAGGATGCAGAAGTTGAGATTGCTCCAACTTGATCATGCACAACTCACTGGAGACTATGAATATCTATCCAAAGAGTTAAGGTGGCTTAGCTGGCATGGAGTCCCTCTAAAGTTTATGCCAAAAATCTTTGATCTAGGACACCTTGTTGCAATGGACTTACGATACAGCAATCTCAGACAAGTTTGGAAAGATCCCAAGGTATAATGTAATCTCAAGCATTAAGCAATAAGTTTCAATGTTCTACCTGCTAATATTATGCTTTCTTTTCGTTTTTTTTTTTTTTGTTGATTTTTAGCAGGTGTTGGAGAAGTTGAAAATCCTAAATCTTGGTCATTCCCATTATCTGACCAAGACCCCCGAATTTTCAAGCCTACCCAATCTTGAGAAATTAATACTCAAAGATTGTACCAGTTTGCATGAGGTTCACCAATCTATTGGAGATCTCAATAATCTTGTTTTGGCAAATTTGAAAGATTGTAAAAGCCTAAGAAGTCTGCCAAGAAGTTTCTATAAGTTGAAGTCTCTGCAAACTCTCATCCTTTCTGGTTGTTCCAGATTTTATGCTTTGGCTGATAACTTGGGAGGTATGGAGTCCTTGACTACTTTTCTTGCAGATAACACTGCTATAAGACAAGTACCAGTTAGTGTAGTGCATCTAAGGAATCTTAAACACTTATCTCTATGTGGGTGTAAAGTATCAACCTCCAAGTCATTGCCTTCACTCTTTTGGTCTTGGATATCACCAGGGAGAAGCCCCAAGTCAGTAAATCTATTGCCTGCTTCACTACAAGGCTTGAACTCGCTAAAAACTTTATCTCTCCGCGATTGCAACTTATCAGATGATGCAATTCCTAAAGATCTTGGGAGTTTATCTTCTCTCCAAACTTTAGAGCTCGATGGCAATAGTTTCAATAACCTACCATCAACCCTTGATGGTCTTTTGAAGCTTCAAACACTCAGTTTGAATTACTGCACAAATCTTCAATTACTTCCAAATTTACCAGCAAGTTTAAAGCAAATGTTTGCAATAAACTGCACGGCAATGGAAAGCATGCCAAACCTATCAAATATCTCAAATATGGAAACCTTGCATCTTACTAATTGCCATAAATTAGTCGAGATTCCTGGTTTAGATAAGCTGTTGAAGTCGTTTCGAGTTGTTCACTTGGAAGGGTGCAACAATGTAACAAGTACTTTCAAGCAAAGCATCCTACAGGTTCTCTCTCTCTCTCAAATAGCTTTTTTTTGTATTTGTTTTCAAGTATTGTTGATATGCATCATGTTCTTGATGGTATAGGAATGGGCTATGAGTGGATTTAGTGGCATTTTTGGCATGTTTCTCCCGGGCAAAGATATTCCTTATTGGTTCACGTTTAAAGATGAGGGGTCCTCGATATGTTTTGAAGTGCCTTGTATTACTGACAAGAATTTGGAAGGATTGGCTATCTGCGTCGTTTATTCATCAGGCATTGACAAGATAGTATCTCAAGAACTCACAAGCATTTCAGTTATCAATTATACCAAGAATATAGTCACGACCATTAGGCCGGCGACGATTGATGTAGTAATCTCCGATGAAGATCACCTATGGCAGGGCAATGTTTCTAAAAGTAAGTTGAAGTTGGATCAGGGAGACCAAGTAGAACTTATTGCGGATTTCGGGTCTGGAATCGATGTTAAGAAGATAGGTGTTAGCCCACTGTATGATGGAAAAATAGTTCACTTTGACTCTACATCAAACGAGGAGGATGCCATTGTTGTTGCTGCTGATGATGATGATGATGAAAATGCATCCTATGATCATGTTGGAATCAAGCCTAAGAGAGGGTTTCAAGGTGATACTGCAGAATCAAGCCAAGGTGGTCGGGTTGACGAGGATAGACAATCTAAACGATTGAAGTGTGAACACGATGCTGAAATGAGAACAGATGACGAATAAAGAAACAAATAAAAATCCACACAACATTCCAGCCTAACGAGAAATGATATTAACGATCATAGAATGTGCAAGTATTGTATAATTTTTTTTTTTAAAAAAAAGAGTAAATATAGAATTTATATAAAAAATTTTAATTTTCTAATAATAAGTTTTATTCTTTTTTAAAGAATTATATGGTGCTTATACACTATATAATTATATACAAGATTACTCTTTTGTAATTTGTATTGTACCAAATAATTTATTTTATGATATTTTTTATACTGTCGAAGTCATCATACAAGCCCACGTCCTCAAGGGTAAAAAAACCGGTAAGTTAAGAGCACGTCTGTAGACTGTAGTGGATTGGGGATCCTCCCTATATATGGAAGCAAAATTATGGTTTAAGTTCTAACATTTTGATGTGTTGAATTGAGCTGTAATCGAGTCATGTTGAGTCCAACTTTGGCTTGTCAAGTTCGGGTTAAAATATTCGAGCTCAAGTCTAAGTTCGGGATTTTTATGTTTTTTGTTCAAACTCGATTCGACAAATTAAACTTTTAACTTGATTTCGAGCTTGAGCTTGTCCTACAAACAAATTTGAGTCGATCTTGTCCTACAAACAATCTAATTACTTATTTTAATTTTTTGAATAAAATTTAAAATTAAATAAATAAGTAAAAATAAAAAGTTAATACTTAATATTTAATTAGTTGGTATTTATTCATAATAATAATATGTTATATATTTACATATATTATTAACAAATATACATAATATGATAACATATATGTATTTCATATATGATTTTTATATATTAATATATGAAATTATTAAATTTTATATAGTAATTATTGTAGAAATTATAAAATATAGTTATGAAAGATATTCATTATGTAAACATAAGTAATTGATTACATATTACATATTTAATTATAAAAATTCTATACTTATATTATTAGCAATATATATATATAAGATATATATGTGTATATATTTATTAGTATATAAATGAACTTTAATTGAGTCGACTTGAGCATAAACGAGTGAATCTTAGCCAAGTCGAGTCGAATTTTGTTGGAAATGTGTCATTTACTAATCGAACGAGTATCTACTTTCACGAGCAAGTTTTTTTTTTCATGAGTTGAATTCGATTTGAGTTTAACCGAGTGAATATCAAGCAGATTGTCAAGTAGATCGATTCATTTACAACCCTATGTGTAATTATATTTATATATTCTTCTATACGCTATTAATGTGATTAGTTGTGTCATGTTTTAATAGTTTTGGCCAATCACATTAATAGAATGTGCAAAAAATAAATAAAAGTGACTGTATGTAGCATAATTAATTAAATTCACCATCTTCCATTCCATTCCAAAGTAATCCCCCAACTACCATTCCATTCCAAAGTAATCCCCCAACTACCAATCCTCTCACATTCTCACTATACATGTGCTTATCGAGTAATTATTAACTAAGATCATTACACAAATATGGGGTACTTCCATTTTATTATTGGACGAGATTTCATTAGAAAACAATACGTATATAGATAGTTTTACTAGCATATATCATAGTAGATTAAGAATATCATTTCATTGGAACTTTCAAATCTTCTATTTATGCAAGAAGAGGGATTAAGAATATCCTTCCACCTGTACTTCCAAATCTTCTATTTATACGTTTTGGTTGTAACCATGGCATTCCTCTGCCAAAAGTGAGGTTTTATTAATAAAATTAGACGGAATCACTACTAGACATGTGGCTAACCTCTATTTCCCAATAATAAAACAACTTCTATTTATACAAGAGGAGGGATTAATATCATTTCATTTGTTTTTCCATATATACTATTGATACAAGAAGAATATTGTTCTTCTTGTGAGATCAAGAAGAAGGTCTTATTGAACAAAGGAATGGAGCTCATCAATATGATTTGCCCTCTAATGCTCCCATAACAATTGTTCAGGCCCATGATAGTTGGAAGACGTAATCAGCTCGTTGAATCTCTCTCACTGTAGTAAGAGCTTTGCAGGTATAAAGCCCTCATGAACAATATGATCCATGCTTGTAGACATTGAGCTCTTCTCAAATCTCGTTGAGCTGAGTAAAGTCCTTACTCACATATTGTGTGCCTTGCACGATGGTGAGCTACTGTTAAAGCTGGTAAATCATACATAATCCGGTTAAGAAAAATGAGTGTGAAGCTTTGTCCACACAATCTTTGCTAAGCTGATATAGAACATGTTTGTTGTAATTTCCTTCTTGATGGAGTTAAGGACCATAATAGTATGACATTATTGTAGCGCATCCATAGAATATAGAGGGGGATCGTTGTGTGTTGGGATTGGAATACTCCTATCGAGAAAGCTAAGCTTATTCTTGATTGATATTGCCAAGGTGAAAGATCTACTCCATGATAGATAATTGGATCTTGAAAGGGGTGGGAAAATAACCATAATGTGGGAGTTGCTATTGTAATGTATATAAAATGGGTTATTCAGATTTTCTGAAGGTGATGAAGTAGGAGTTGTGATATTGGTTAAGGGAACAGAGTCAGATGCATCATTATTTGTCATTTTAAAGGCTTGATACATTGATTGAAGAAGTTGCTAGAAAGGTGTTTGTGAAAAAGACTAAAAAAGACTAAAGCGGTTTAAATGGTTTTAGTTCATCTCTGATATCATGTCAAAAAGTTGAATAAAAAGGGTGAACGTGGATGAATTGTAGTTCTCATTTATCTTGCCTCTAGGGCACTATACAATGCTAAAAATATACAATTCAATGTAGCTTCTAGAGATAGAAAAAGGAATTAAAGAATATACAAATCTATTACAATATACAACTATGTACTAACAACTAACTAATTACGGTATAGTCGTGGAGGCCAGCAATGAAAATATTCCATTTAGCTTCTAGAATAGTAGTTCCAATCTTTTGTGATTAGGTTCCAGCTGTAGACTTCTTTAGGCCTCTGGTACAGGAAAAATCGTGCTTTGTATTTTATTGTGCAATTATTGAAAGTTTCGAGTAATATTTTTTTTTTCTAGATGCTTGCTTGTGTGGGGAGCAATCTTAGTCTTCCTGGTGCTTGCCTCATCACTCCCTTGGAGGGTGAGCACTTATCTCTCATTGGTGCTCGCTCGGGAATGAGCACATTGCCTCTAGTACAAATGTGTTGGCTCTCTGTGATTATCTTTTTGAGGCGAGCATTTTTGCTTTTTAGTGCTTACTTGGGGACAAGCACTTAAGCTCTCCCACTTCTCGCTGGATGGGTAAGCACTTGGCTCTTCACAATGCTCATGTGATGGGGGACGTGCTTGTTTGCTTGCACGGGTGCTCCTTTGCCACCTATGTGGAGGAGGGTTGAGCAGAGCGATTACTCCAATAGTGAGCATCACAGAAAGGCAAAGGGCTCACCCCAATCAAGCATCGAAGAGAGTAAAAGTACTCGCCAAATTGATGAGCACAATAGGAGAAAATGTGCTCGCCAAGCAATTCCCATTTCGTTGTTTTTGCATTTGTGGTGAGCACTTTGGATCTCGCAATGCTAAGCTAGTTTTAAGTGATTTTGCTCTATCAAGCGCTCTCCTATTTGGAGAGTAGTTTTGGTCTTCTTGGTGCTCGCTTGTTTTGGGAGAAATTTTTGTCCTCCGGGTACTCGCCTCTTAGCTCCCCTAGGGAAGAAGTACTTTTCTCTCTATGGTGCTCGGCCAAGGCTAACTTTACCTCTTACGGAGCTCACTTCAGGTACGAGCACTTTGACTTTCTTAGTGCTCTCTTAGGGACAAGAACTTCAACGCTCTTATTTCTCACCTGATGGGTAAGTAGTTGGCTCTCTTCAATGCTCGCATGATGGGCGAGCACTTCGGATCTCACGATGTTTGCCAAGTTTTAAGCAATTTTCTCTTCTAAGTATTCCCTTGCATGGGGAGCAATTTTCCTCTCCTTGGTGCTCGCCTCATAGCTCCCCCGCTTGGTTAGCACTTTTCTCAATTTGGTGGGAGCACTTTAACTCTCCTCGGTGTTTGTTCCAGGCAAGGAGCACTTAGATGAACAACGTTGCTTGCCCCTTAGAAAGAGCTCCCAATGTGAGTAACCGTGCTAGCTCTCCACTAGGCACGAGGCGAGCGCCACAGAGAGCGCTGCTTGCCATCCCTCCCCGTCATTAGTCTCGCGGTTTCATATTTATGCAACATCAAAGTTACGTAAAGCACTCATAGGTCTATTCTAACCTATATGCCCTACTAATAACAACACTCGCATACTAGCAACCTATAATCATGTATATTTCGCATCCTATATGTTAGTGAATCCTTGACAAACTTAAACTGACTTGTTCACTTTGGAATTTTTTTTTTGGAGCTATTTCACTTTGGAATTAAAAGCAAGTCTTTGTATTTTATTCTTTTGTACTAATTTTATTATTCATTTTGGATTTTTTTTTTTATATTTTAGGAAACACTACTTTTTAATTTAGTACATGGCACTTTTTCAAAATCGATACCTATTTTTACAAAACTTAGAACTAGCACGTGACACTCGGCGACCTCCGGCGTGTCTGCCGCAGCCTTAAACCTGTTTCGGACGGTCTCGATGGGGTGGGCTGTGTCGCCCACCACCACCGGCGACGACGGGTGCTGGGTGAGGCCGAAAACTCCTATTAAATTATTTTCATTTTATTTTTTATTGTGTTTTTTATTATATTTTTTTATTTTATTGTGTTTTCTAAATTTTATTTTTTTATTGTGCTTTTTATTGTATTTTTATAATAATTATAAAAATTTAAAGGAATAGATTGCAAAATGCTAGGGTGCAGCCCGACCGCGCCCCAACGTCTCCCATATTTATATGAGATTTTTCTATTTAAAACTTGTATCATTACTCTTCCAGAGAGCACAGACGGGAGAATTAATTGCTACTATATGACCGATCCGAATATGACACCTCATATTATGTATATAGTCAAATATTTAATTTTAAAAAAAAAAACCACGGATAGTATGAATAATGAAAAGTTACTAGAATAAGTAAAATATGAAAAAGGTAAAAAAAAAAAAAAACAAATAAACGGTAAATTTAGAAAAATAAAAAAATAAAAAATAAAAAATAAAAAATAAAAAATAAAAAATAAAAACACGTGAAAACCTAGAAAACAAGATATTCTATGCAAGAAAGGAATAAGATTAAAAAAGTTTAAACTAGATTTAAAAAATTACATTAAAACTTTTCAAGGGATACTTAGTGAATGAAATGAGATGATAATTTTGTGAATAGTATTAAAATGATTTGTGAATAGTATTGAGACTAAATCAAGTAATTATTAGTTTTTAGAAAAGAAGAGAAAATATTGACTAAAAAATATTATAAATTTAAAATATTGTTATAATATAATTTTTAATATGATTTTTTTATTTTGAGATTTAAAAAAGTCATAATTAATATTTATTTTTATTTTGAGATTTGAAAAAATCGTAATGATTAATTTGAAACTATTTATATTTGAATGAAAATTCAAATGAAAATAAAATGAAATGAGATATGAGCTTTTTTCCAAACATCCCTTAAAACTCAATAAATTATAAAACATAATTATAAAGATTATAACGGAAAATATAATAACAGAATCATTAGACAAGAGAAAAATAAATTAAGAGAACTTTTTTTTTGATAAGAAATAATAAATTAAGAGAACTAATAAAATAACAAAAGTAAATAAAAAAGGATGGCCACATCAAAGCAGCCCAAGTGGTGGTTGGCTGAGCCGGACGGCATCAACCAAGGGGATGTGATGGGGTCCTCGGTCAAGATACCATACACCCAAGGTTCCTCCTTGCTTTAGGTTGCTCCTCAATGACCAAGAAGGACTCCTAGCTTGGTGTTAATCAAGTGGATGATGGTAGGGTTAAAGTGGGGTTAAGGTATATGGAGCAATGGTAGAGTGTTTAGGTGATGAATTGGCTTGGCTAGGGTGATTTGAGTGCCACGACAATGGGGCTTAGGGTGATGCACGAAAATGATTTGTTTTGGGGGATTGGATGGCTGATTATGAGACTAGGTTAAGTGTGTATTTCGGCCATGTAAGGGTTTAGAAAAGTCATTTAGGGTTTGGGAATTAATGGAAGATCTTTGGAGGTCAAAGCTGGAAAATTCTGATGGGGATATTGTATGGCCGGTTTTGGTGAGTGGAAGGGATTTGATTTGGTTGACTTGGGGAATTGGGGATTTGATTAATTCAATTAGGGAAGTATTGAATAATCAAATGGGGAAAGAATAATCATATTTGATGAGGTGGAGGAGAGGATTTTCGAGCTAGGCAAGTTGCCTTAGCTGAATGTGTTTAATTTGGAAAGTGGGGGTAATCGGTTTTGTAAGTTTGGAGGGGTTTGAGGTGGCTGACTTGGGGGAGACTTTCAGAACACGTCCAGGTATGTTTATGGAAGGTTGAGGTCTGATTTGGTGAAGAGAATATTGCAATTTCATGGTAGGAAAGTTGCCTAACCCGAAATGGTGCAAATCTGGAAAGTGGAAAAACTGTTTTGGCAAGTGTGGTGGTTTGGATGGAAAGTTTTGGGGCTGCTTTGTGGGGCACGAACAGAGCTCGACCAGGGGTGTTTCAGGGTGATTTAGGTCTGATAATATGATGGAAATAAGACAAGTAGGGTTAGGGTTTGATAGCTGGTTGGTGGGAAAGCTGGTGGGGCGAAATTGGGCAACACACCTAGCTAGACTTGGCGTTTGTTGCCTTGGCTTGTGTGGGCTGTTGAGGGCTGAATGGTTTCGTGTTTGGGGCTAATGAAACTTCAAGAAAAGAGTATGAACACCCAAGAAAATGGATGAACACTCAAGGGGAGGAAGAACACGCCACTCACTCCCAAACTTCAAGTGATTCGGCCAAACACTCCAACAACACTTCTCTTTCTTTTCTTTTCTTTTCAAGACACTTTCTCACTCACTCTCTAGGGGATTTCGAAATTCACAAATGTTGTGGATTAAGAAATCCTCTTGAACACTCATACACTCTTTCTCAAATCCACAAGTGGTGTGGATTTGGCCTCACACAAACACAAACACACAAACTCAAGAACACAAACTCACAATCACAAGAACACCAAGAACAAACTTCAAGAACAACAAGAACACTCCAAAACCGAAAACACCAAATTGAATAAACCTCAAAATACTTTTATAAATCAAATGAAAAACAAGATAGATGTGGATTACTCCTATTCACGAATTGCAAGGAGAAATCCTCTTCAAGGGGATTCACGAATTGCACCCCAAGAAGCCCAAGTGCATGAAGCATCGAATGAAAATCCTAACCACTATGGAGTGGCCGGCCTAACTCCTCTTGGAGCAATGTTCTAGGGTTCTCAAATGTTCAATGATCAAAGATGTCTAAAATGAAAGCCTAAGAGTCCTATTTATAGAGCCATCAAGTTGGAAACCCCCAATAGGTCCCTAATTAAAATAAGCAAATGACTAACACATCCTAATGCAATTTAATTAATTAAATAAAATAAATAAAAGATGATAGGCGCCCATGTGGTGGTGTGGCCGTGGGTTGCATGTGCCCATGGTGGGCTATGGTGTTGCAAGGTCCACGGGTGGGCATGTCTGCATGGTGCGGTGGTGCGCGGGCATGGCTCTGTGCAGGGCCAACTGATGGTGGTCATGGCAGTGTGCCATGCATGGTCCTGGTGGTAGGCACAGGGTCAAGCCACGTCGCTCGGGGGTGGCCCAGTCAGGGTGCTCGGGCGGTGGTCCTGCATGGCCCGGGCTGGGTGCCGGGGCGATGTGCATGCATGGCCCAAGCTGGCTGTCTGGGCACCGGCTGCATGGCGCGAGCTGGTGCCGCACGCTGGATGGCATGCATGGTGTGCATGCCACTCGCCTGCTCCGCAAGGCATGGGCTGGAGCCATGCGCTGGATGGCATGCATGGTGTGCATGCCACTAGCCTGCTCCGCAAGGCGCGGGCTGGTGCCGCGCGCTGGATGGCGTGCCTGTGAAGACACGCCACTAGCCTCGCTAAGATGTGGTGGGGCGCGCGGGTGATGATGTGCATGCGCACACGCAAGCGCGAACGCAGGTGGATGCGCAGTGGGGCGCGCAAGGGTGCGCACATGGCTGTGCGCACTGCATGCGCATGGCCATTAGCCTCGCTGGGCGCCCGCTGCGTGTCAAGGCCTAAGCCAAGGCATGCATGCAGGCTAGCCAAGGGACTGTCCTGGCCCTCAGGTGGCTGAGTCATGGCATGATCCTGGGCAATCCTCCTAGGGATTTTGACAGGATGACAGCCCTCACGGTGCCATCAAAGCCACCATGAGGGGGCCCAACCATATCACACATTGGCAGCCCAATCTAGGCTGTCATGGCTGGTCATCCTTTAAGTTTTAGTTTTAGTTTTTTTGGTATGGTTTTTAGTTTTATCTTATTTAATTATGAAATGATTTAATACTTTCTAAAAGTGTTTAGTAATTATTTTCTAACAATTTTCATATGGTTTCTTCACTGTATGGATTTTAGAAGATTTTAGTGTTATTTTTTAAATTTTAGTTTACACATTTTATAAATTATTCATTTAAATCAATTTTCAGAGTTTTTATTTTCTTATTTATTTATTTGTTTATTTTATAAAATTTATTGATTTATTTTATTTAAAATCCTTTTTAAATTCTACTTTTTTAAAATATAACTTTTTATTGTTCACGACCTCAGGATTTTTTTTGGACAAGTTCAACATCTCAAGTTGACGGATGTATGCGATTTTTTAAAAAGAAATAATTTATGCAAGTTTTGAACATACAAGTCTTATATAAACTCTTGTAAAAAATATCTTACCTTAAAAAAATATAAAATAATTATTTTTTATTACCAAGTGATGGCTGATCGACGATGGAAGATCCTCGTCCGAAGACTTTGCCAGGCTGGAGATTCAATCTCTTAGCCATTCTTTAAATTTCATAGTTTAGTTTTTATTTGTTAGCTATGTAAAGCTAATTTTTAGCTAGTTTGAATTTGAATTTTCGTTGGTATTGTAAAACTGATTTTCAGCTATTTGTTGCAATTCAAATTTGTAATCTCCTTAGCTATCAAAGGAGATGGTTTATTGAATAAAGGTAGAGTACTGATTTCACAGAATTTGTCTAATTTTCTAGTGTGACTCTAGCATAGTTTACCCGAGAGTGTGTTAGGGAGAGACTTCTAACATATTTTCATACTTCATTTTGAATTCTACATTGATCTTGGTATCAGTCCTAGGTTTTTTCGATGATCATAGACATGAGTACGAGAAGTGGACGGCACTATAACAGTGGTACTTGACTCACGCAAGAGCAACATGATGAAATGTTGCTTCAGATGACTAACCAACTAAACAACCTTACTCAAGAAATGGAGGTTGAATGGAATCAAGTCTTTCCTAATCAGAAAAATCGCGAGGAAGATCATGGTGATGGAGAGAACCAGAGCAACAATAATGAGCAAGACGAAGGTGCAGGTGGATAAAACAATGGTGAGAACAATTGGCATCGGGGAGGTGGCAACGTTGGTCATTTTCCTTGGCTATACCAACAACCTAGGGAGCATGAGCACTTTGACGAGGCATCCAAGCGAACTAGAGTGGATATACCTGATTATCATGGGAGCTTGGACCCAAACAACTTTCACGATTGGCTAATGTCACTGGAAGACTATTTTGAATGATTAAATATGGCAACCGAAAAGATGGTTTGATTCGTAAGAATGAAACTGAAAGGGCAAGCGAAAGAATGGTGGCATAGTATTGAAGAGTAGTTCAATCGACATAGACAACCACCCATTATCGATTGGGATGAGATGAAGCTCTGCCTCAAAGAGAAATTCCTACCACTGGACTATGAGGAGACTCTTTTTGAAGAATTATTGGCGCTAAAGCAAGGAAACTTGACAATAGTTGTCTAGTTTTAGGCGATGAGGTAATTTATTTGAGCGCAGTTATGGCAACACTCGGGGAATTTCATTTCTTGGGAAATCTACAACAAACACCGCAATGCTAACTGAGAAAAATGGGGAGAGCAGTATAGCCAAAGGAAAAGAGATAGTTGCTGCAAAAAGAGGTCTGATTGAATGCTATAAGTGTGGAGGAAAGGGGCATTTTGCTGTAGTGTGCCCTACAAAGAACCAACGCTTTGCATTTATTTGTGAAGAAGATGAAAAACTGAAAATGCATGCAGGAAAATGCAAGGTAAAAGAGTTAGCCGTGGTACAAAGTGTCGAAGAAGAAGAGGTGCCCGAAGTTGAGTTAGAGGGGTCGGAGTATTACCTATATGCAGTGGCAGAGCCACATTGGGGCAGGGGGGCCATGGCCCCACTTAATTACGGGCCCTACCCCTATTTAAGAAAAAAATAAAAAAATAATATATGTTATTTTAAAGAAAAAAAATAAAATATGTTTATTTTTTTATAATTTTGTAAAATAATATTAATTTTATTTTGTATTGGCCCCCTCTCTCAAAATTATCTTGATCTTACTTTATAAAATTAATATAATTTAAAAATAAAATACATCTTATATAAAATATAATAATATAATAACATGATGACATATTTTTATTATAGATAAAAAAAAGTTGAATGATTTCTAATGTATTTTTAATATATTTTTATTATGATGACACGTTCTTATCATATTATATACTTTTTTTTATACATAAATTGTATTAAACGTATTTTATTTTTATTGTAGATCTTACTATCAAATTAATTTATACCACATAAAAAATTGTATACAAATAAAACAAAAAATATTTTATATATTTTATTGTAACTTTGCTTGGCTTCCCTAACCCAAATTTTTGGTTTCGCCACTACCTATGTGCATGGTTCGAAAAGTCTTAATAGGTCACAAATAGAAAGTTGATGAAGACGACTCTTGGCTGTGCACAAATATTTTCCATACCATAGTTGAGCATCAATGTAAAGCAATGAACTTGATCACCAACAATGGAAGTTGAATGAATATTGTGTCCTTGATTTAGTTGAGAAACTGAAGTAGGAACCTTACTCTAAACCCTATCAAGTTAGATGAATTGATGATACGTTAATGGCTGTTAAAATTAGATGCTTGGTTTATTTCTCCTTGGGAAAAGACTTCGGTGAACAAGTCTGGTGTGATGTGCTACCCATGAAAGCATGTCATATTCTTTTGGGAAGACCTTGGTTGTATGACAGGATTGTGCAATATAATGCGTATTCAAATTTATATTCACTAACTTGTGAGAATAAGAAGATTTGATTAAAGCTCATGAGAATCACTGATTATCAGAAGACAGAGGATTATTCTTCCTTTAGAACACTGGCCATGCATCGATTTGAAGAGGAGAGTAAGGAATTGGGAGCTATATTTTTATTAATCTCGCATGAGATTTCTCTAATGTAGGAAATTAAAAGTCCAGATTTCATCTTTATTTTGGAGGATTTTTCGAACCTAGCCCTTGAAGAACTTCCTCGACAACTACCTCCCATGCATGACATTTAGCATGCAATCGACCTCATTCCAAGTTCGGCGCTACCAACTCAACCCAAAAGAGTATGAAGAGTTGAGGAAACAAGTGCAAGACTTTTTAGAAAGGGGATTTATTCGGGAGAGCATGAGCCCTTGTGCGTGTCATGCATTACTCACTCCAAAGAAGGATGATACGTGGCATATGTGTATTGATAGTAGAGCCATAAATAATATAACTGTTAAGTATCATTCCCCTATTCCTCGCTTGGATGATATGCTAGATTCATTATATGAATCTACAATATTCTCAAAAATCGATTTAAGGAGTGGTTACCATCAGATCCAAATTTGACCTGGAGATCAATGGAAAATCGCCTTTAAAACAAAAGATGGGTTATTCCGAATGGATGGTTATGCCGTTCAGATTAACCAATGCTCCCAGTATGTTCATGCGAGTGATGAACCAAATATGAGGCCGTTCTCCAGTAGATTTATTGTTATATATTTTGATGACATTCTTATTTATAGTTAAGACTGGGAGGAGAATAAAGAACACCTTAGGCAAGTCACGCGGGTATTGAGGAAGGAGTAGCTTTAGATCAATTTAAATAAGTACTCTTTTGCTAATTCTCAAGTCACTTTTCTGGGGTGGATTGCCTCAACAGAAGGAGTGCTAGCTGATCCCGAGAAAATTCGTGCAATTAAAGAGTGGCCTACGCCCTCAAACATTCATGAAGTGAGGAGTTTTCACGGATTAACTACTTTTTATTGTAGGTTTATTCACAACTTCAGCACCATTGTGGCACCCATAACCGAATGTATGAAAGTGGGGGCCTTTCAATGGAGTTTTGTAGCTGCGTGCGCCTTTGAAGAGATAAAAGAAAATTTAACTAATGCTCATATTTTGAAGCTACTAGGTTTTGAGCAGGTCCTTGAGGTCACATGTGATGCCTCTCACGTTGGCATAGGCGGGGTCCTAAGTCAAGAAGGTCACCCAATCGCTTTCTTCAGTGAAAAACTGAATGAAGTTAAGAAGAAATATTCACTATGATCTCAAATTTTATGCACTCATTGAAACCTTGAAGCATTTGAGGCATTATTTATTATATCGTGAGTTTGTTTTATTTACAGACCACGATTCCTTGAAATTTATCAACTCTCAGAAGAAACTAAATGCACGACATGCTGGTTGGGTAGATATGGTTCAAGAGTTCATCTTTGTTTTGAGGCACCGAATAAATGCCAAAAATAGAGTAGCGGATGCCTTGAGTAGGCGGTCCCATGTTCTCTCCATTTTATCCTTTTATATTATTGGCTTTGATGAGATAAAGAGGATGTATGTAGATGATCCCTTCTTTGGTTCAATAATTTAGACCTCTATCAAAACAAGCTGGAGACTCATATGGTATACTCATTGAAGGAGATATTCCTGTTTAAAGGCTGCAAATTATGTATTCCTGATTCATCTCTAAGGGAGCATTCTATTCGAGAGATTCATGGAGGAGGGCTAGCTGGTCACTTTGGGCATAACAAGACTATTTTCTTAGTGGAAGATTGATTTTTTTGGCCATCTTTGAAACATGATGTTGTCAAAGTTGTCATGATGTGTTGCGCATGCCAATTTGAAAAGGGGTCGAGGAAAAATATTGGGTTATACAAGACATTACCCATTCCTCATGCTCATTGGGAAGATCTTAGTATAGATTTCATACTTGGATTACCCAAGACTATTTGTGGTCATGACTCAGTGTTTGTTATTGTTAATAGCTTCTAAAAAATGGCTCATTTTGTGCCCTATTCAAATACGTATGATGTTTTTTATAAGTTAGCAGCATTTTTATAAAATACTTGCGAGAAGTAGTGTCTCCATAGCTTACTGAAAACTATTGTCAGCAATAGAGATGTGAAGTTTATAAGCTATTTTTGAAAAACATTGTGGGCGAAGCTTGACAAATGTTTGAAGTACTTTAATGCCTTTCATTCACAAACAGATGGCCAAACATAGGTTGTAAATTGAAGTCTTGGAAACCTGCTTCGCTGTTTAGTTCAAGATGATGTTGCTTCATGGGACTTAATCCTACCAAACGCCGAATTTGCCTATAATAGCTCTGTCAATCGGACTATTGGAATTTCACCATTTGAGGTTGTTTGCTGTGTGAAGCTACAACAACTTGTTGATTTACTACCCCTACCAATTAACTCGAGTCAGTGAGAGTGGAATAGATTTTTCTAATCACATCCAGTCACTACATGAAGAAATCAAACAGCGTTTGACAGTCAACAATGATATTTATAAACGGCAAGCTGATAAGCATCGTAAGAACTTTGAATTTGTGGAGGGTGATTTCGTTATGATGAGATTAAGGTTTGAACGTTTCCCACGACACACTTACCAGAAATTACATTCAAAGAAGGCGGGTCCATTTAAAATTCTCAAGAGATTGGACACTAATGCTTATGTGCTCGAGTTGCCGGATGATTTGCATATTAGTCCCATTGTTAACGTTGAAGATTTGCAACTGTATGAAGGCCACCATGCTGACGATGAGGCTCCATTAGCAGTTCCTAAGCTTCCCGCAAAGACAATTCTAAAAGAAGAAATTGAAAAAATCCTTGATGATCAGATTGTCTCTACTCGTTGTGGTGGATATCAGAGATTCCTGATTAAATGGAAAATTAGACCATACTCTGATTGTTCATGGGTGTGTACTTAAGAGCTTCAACAACTTAACTCAAATTTTCACGAGTTCTACCAAACACTTCACTCGTCAGAGTCGAATTCTTTTCAGTAGGGGGAATTGGTGGCTGACCAACTAAAGGAGAATCTTGTTCGAAGACTCTGCTAGGCTGAAGATTCAATCTCTTAGCCATTATTTAAATTTTAAAGTTTAGTTTTTATTTGTTTGTTATGTAAAGCTAATCTCTAGCTAGTTTGAATTTGAATTTTTGTTGGTGTCGTAAAATTGATTTTCAGCTGTTTGTCGCAATTTAAATTTGTAATCTCCTTAGCTATTAAAGGAGATGGTTCAATTAATAAAGGTTGAGTATTAATTTCACAGAATTTGTCTAATTTCCTGATATGACTCTAGCATAGTTTACCTGAGAGTGTGTGAGAGAGAGACTCCTAACATATTTTCATACTTTGTTTTAAATTTTACATCATCAAAACTCACATTGTTATTTATTTATTTATTTATAAAGAGCTTATATGTAAAATGATGTTATTTTTATAAGTTATTTTATAAAAATATTCCTCATTTAAAATATAATTATACAAAAGATTATAAAAATAATTGCACATATATGATTACTCCTAAAAGAATGAGAAGAGTATCGTTATTCCATATTTAAAGTGTCGCGACAACATTTCTAACAGAGTCTGAACGAAAGGACTATTTTTAAATTTCACACGTGTTATGGTCAAAGTTTGAAACTAGAGCTAGCAATTTAAAAAAAAAAAAAAAATACAAACCTCTCTAATTTGAATAGTAATTTGATATTTTATAATAATTTAATATAAAAAATCATCTATGTTTCATTAGAAATAAATAATTTTTCTAGTATAAAATATAGGATTTTGATTTTTTCACTTAAAATGAATAATATTCGTTCAATATAAAATATAAGCATTTTGGCAATTTTACTTTATCAATCCTTTTAACCTTTGAAAAAACACAGCATTTAAACTCTGTTTAAAAATAAATAAATAATACCATATACGTTTTAGGTGTTAGAGGCTAGAGTGTTTGGAATTCCCTCGAAAGAAGTGGGCTCATTATCAGAGAGTAGATTTTTTCAAGCGAGTTCTATATGTATTCCATTTCTTTTAAAAAGACTAAACAGCTAATATTTTTACAGAAAACTATATAATCATCACTTTTTTATGGTACTCTTGTGCAGTATAATCAAATAGAGATATGATATTTGTAGTAAAAAAAATATGTAAATATACTTATATAAATATGATCTTAGGTAGTAACATTATCTATCATTTTTTTTAATAAGTATGATCTAAGAATTATAAAGAATATCACACTTACATAATATGAAGAAACTATAATGTAATCAGATTTAAAAATGAGATAAGATAAAATAATTTTAGATAAGATTTAAAAATTAAATAAAATATTATTAAAATATTAATTATTATTATTATTATTTTAAAATTTAAAAGAATTGAATTATTTATATTTCATATAAAAGTTTAAAAAATTTATATTTATAAGATGAGATAAGATAAAATAAACTATTTTAATATCCAAATGAGATCTAAAAGTCTATTTTGTAGTATTATTTTGTTAATTTTTAATAATATTATTATTATTTTAAATTAAAAAAACTAAACTATTTATTATATTTTATATAAAAAATTTAAAATTATGAAATGAAATGAATTTGTCTTTATATTCAAATGAGATCTAAAAGTTTATTTCGTAATATTATTATATCTTTAAGCCAAATAAATAGGTCACTTTTAAATAAATAAAACAAAAGAAAGACAGAAATCTTTACCAAACATGGTTAAAAATAATTTGTAAATTTGAAATATATATATATATATATATATATAAATCAACTTTTTAATTATGACCCCACCTTTTTAAGAGAAATAGCTAAGCTTGGACACATTGTACTTTTTCGGGACCATGCTTGAGCAGTCGAGCCTTGAACACATTGTATCTGGGTCAAGAGTCAAGACTGGAAATTACGATCCCTAAATAATATTTGGCAGTTAGGGGCATAAAAGGAAATCGACCCCATCCGAAATCAACACCATTCTCGAAGTGTCGCTTTTTTTATCCCAAAACGGACGTACACGACCCAGCAACACGGCCTTCCACGTCACCCACCTTTCCCAATATTGCCACCACACTGACACGGCAGCTTTAATACTTCGCAAATTCCCGCCCTTTTCCCACACTGCACCACGACCCAACAGTACTTAGTGCCACGTTACTATCCGAATCCACTTTCCACGTGTCACCATCACATAACATTACACACTGATCGAGCGGCTAGTGTTCACAGATCAGGATTTTGCCTTCACCAGGACCCACTAAAAAACGCCAGATCCTTCTTCACCACGCGCCTGTGGAAAACCGTACCTCTCCCAGAAAATATTTATATACTCGCGATGACTTGTTTCTTCGGTACATTTTGGCAGCCTCTGCTTCTCTCGAAAGCCGTACTTTCACCACAAGAGAAATGGAGGACACGCCAAAACGGCACCGCTTCGACACGGCGGCCGCAGAGAATACGGTCGGTGTGACCGACGACGTTTTGGCTTGGCTGTCCGTGGATGAGGACGCAGTTTCGCAGCTAATGGAGCTGTTGGAGGACGACGCGGAGAAAGGCTCGGAAAGTTCTGCCACCAACGCAGGCTCTGTCAAGTCGGCGAAGGTGAGGTTTATTGAATATCCGTACTCGTTGCCGTTGATTTTCCAGCCTTCGACGTCGTACGTCACCATCAACGGCAACGAGGAGAGCTGCGGGTCGTCGTTCTCGGAATCGGACTCATCACTGATGGCTAGCGTCGATATGAGGGGGATGCTAAGCATTGGGAAGCGGATAGCTCTGTTAGGAACCGAGGCGTTTGCGTTCGGCGAATGGAGTGTAGGGGAAGGGGCGAGGGAGGCAAGCGAAGAAGAAGTGCGCGGGTGGTCGGTTGTTTCCGTGGAAGGAGAAGCAATGGATGGCTGTGATGTGTTTGAATGGGATGATAAAATGCTGGAGAGGTTTCTGGGTGAAGATTTAGAGCAGTGAATAGTAGGGGTTTGTAATTTCTTTACATTTTAAAAAATAACTGTGAAATGTGAATAGAATTAGAATATACGGAGGGAAGAAGGAAGAGAAGGCTAAACCGTGTGTGGTCGTGTTCTGTGCTGTGCTGGGGAGAGCTCTAATCTCACGATTCTCACCGTTTCCTTCTTTTTGCCTTTTGTTTTTTGGTTAGTTTTGTGAACTTACCCAGAAAGTTGAACAGGAAGGAACGAGAGAATAGTAGGCAACCACTTTATTTTTCAATTTTTGTGCATCTCTTTCTTTTTTTTGCTATAATTTTTTTGCAACGATAAAAGCAAAAATAGAGCTAAACTCATGGACGCGTTTTCATTTAATGGAAAAATGGGCAAAAATGATAGAGGGCAATTAGGGTTATTTTCCTTTAGGTAGGGAGGGTGTCCGAGAAGGTGAAGAACAGTAGGTAATTAAAAGCATGCGATGGCCTTTCAAAAAAAAGCATGCGATAGGAATGGAAAGGGTACACCTACCCTTATAGAGAGGTACATTTAAGTCGGTTGCTCCTTGTGTTTCTCGGGGAGCCTCAATTTTATAACTTTTAACGCTTAAAAAAAAAGCTAGCCCTATTTGTTTTGTAGTAGATCTTAAAAGAGCAATATAGTAATGTCTTCATTTTAGGAGCATTGTTAAGAAGTATTCATGTTTATTCTTATATGAATAGTAATATATGAGGAAGCATTGTTAGGAAGTATTCATGTTTATTCTTATATGAATAGTAATATATGAGGATGAATATGATAAATATGAATATTTTTAATTATTTTTATTTTTCTAGAGATGGGAGGTCATAGTATACCTCTATTCTATAGACGATATAATAAGAGCCAGTATTAAACCCTAATAATTATAAGTTTTGAAGTAGAACTTTTGATCACAATCTCCCTAATCCAACTGTTACGGTATATATAAATTAGACCTTAATGCCCCTACTACTTTTTTAAATAGCTTAATTATAAAAGGCAAAGTTTGAGGTTAATATCTAATTAATAAAATAACGTATGAGATATTAAAAAATTATTTACTCTTGGTAATATCTCTAAAATAATTTTAGATATATTACATTTATTTGAGGGGTGCAACTTAATTTGTTCAATAAAAAATGATATTTGTAGTCATAGGATATGCAAATATCGCACATTTTTTAAAAAAATAAAGTGAGTTAATCACAAATCTGATGCATTCTCCGGATGTTGGATGCCAACAGTGTGGTTGCATAATCTAGAGTAATGCTTTCCGGTCATAGTGATGCGCATCTAATGCTCGAGCAATAAATATATATAGAGAAAAGGCATAAATTGATGTGGTTTGACATTATTCATGAGTCTTGAAGGTATAAGTTTCTTTGTGCTCTCAAACTATCTCTAACCAATAGTTAATAGTATCTACTACTTTTTTAATTTCTCATTAAAGAAGGTTAAACCTATTTCAGTGTACTTCATAATTTACAATCTAAAACAATAAATTCATCTCAAAATAAAAAAGTTAAATCTATCTTAATGAGATTCTTAAAAAATTACTATTTACATTTTAATTTAACTCATCTCAATATTCAAAATGCAATAGTCCCTTCTATTATATCTCGTCCTTTATCAGTTTTAATGCCTTGAATTTGTGTTTATGTCAAATTATAGCTTTCTTTACAGGCCTCTTGTCTGATTCTTTCTTCTATTTTGGTGTGCTCCAATGTAATATGAAATGGGCTTCAACTGGGCTTTAATTATGGAGAGTTTTATTTCGTACACTCATGATTCTATAGTATTTGGACCGTGTGACAATCATTGATTGGCAACATTGCAATTTATCTACTTTGAATGATAGAGATCTAGGAAGAAAAATTTTATACATCATATTATTATCATATTTTTATCTTATTAAATAAAATATGGCGCATTTATAATCATTGAATAATAAAATGCTATTGGATGCTTCTTTATTATTCAATAGTGATGAATGTGCCATGATTTATTTGGTGGAATGAAAATAAAATAATAATGTAGTATATAGTATTATTCATCTAAAAAATCAGTCTAACCACTTATACTAGTCAGTTTGTCATGTTAGTTGAAATTATGTACATGGCTAAAGATTGTCTCGTTTGTTTTTATAAATTATTTCATCTTATCTCTTCTCAAATTCATCATTGCATTTTTTCAAATTTTTATACAAAATAAATTAAACAATTTAATTTTTTCGAATTCCAAAACAATTTTTTCAAATCTCAAAACAAAATTAATATTAAAATGATATATTACAACAATATCTTTTTATTTTTAAATTTTTTATCTCATTTTATTTTATCTCATCTCTAAAAATAAGCAAGGTCTAAATAACATCTTCAAGTCTCATTATAAATAGCTTCTTCTCCCACATTTCCATTCACTTTCTTTCTTTTCCCTCCTACAAGACCTAAATGCCACTTTCATAGAACTTGTTGAATTTTTTTTTCCCAACTTTCTGGTTGTTCGAAGATCGATTTATTGCCTTTGAACTTCCATAAAATTAGTGCTCCTCATCACTCAATCCATGTTGTCCATACCCCATTTCAACCACAAAGATCTTATGTATGAGCGGTACGGATATCACCATTTATGTGATTCATAGTCAACAAAAGCCAATTTCGGACGATCTCACTTTCTATAAAATCATAACTTTTCATAACTCTCGTGATCGAGGATGAGGATGAGGAAGGGAAGGTCATTGGCAATTTCCCCACCGTGGCCTACAAAATATTTCCCCGCCACTAGCTCTAGTCTTCCTTTATAGTAAACAGAAAAATAAAGAACATATTACTTGATATTTTAGACTGTTGCATTAATCATTTTGGTAATAATCCTTCCCTCAGAAAGAAAATTGAAGACCAAACCATTGACTTGGCTCAACTTTCCACTTTTTTAATCTTTATTTTGCTTCTTTATTATTGCAATCTGGTGACATGGTAATAGAAAATTTTGTAAGGACTCCCCTTTTTTTCCTTCATAAGGAGCATTAAAAAAAAATGGTATCAAAATCTTGATTTGGGCCCCCAATAACTCTTGTAAACATCTTGAATTTAAATAAGAATAATCAGCAACACTTCACTCATTCACATGTAGGGGTATTAAATCGTATCAACGAGTCGTATTTGTGTTTTGTCAAGACATATATATTATACTATATAGGTCAACCTAACCTGACCCATTAAACTTATTGTGTCAAAATCTTAAACACTAACATGACTCGTTAATATAACGTGTTGTATTGTGTCAACCCGTTATGACTCATTAGTGAATATTACGAAATAAATTAACACGACAAAATATGATACGTTTCAACTTGTTTATATAAATGTGTTGAATATGCCCGAAATTAACTTGTTTGACTTAATTAAACTTAGCATAATTTTATACAAATGTTGAAATCATAATATTTATAAAAAATTATAATACTAACTACAAGTATGAATTACAATTTAAATAAGAAAAATATCAAAATTAAGATTCTAACAATTTTACTTTTAAATGTAAATGTATACTTGTGATTTCAACTTTCTTAACGTGTCATAACGTGTAATAGCGGGTTAAAACAGGTTGACCCGCTATCAACTCATTAAGCAATCGTGTCGTAACAGGTCAACCCATTTTGATCTGAAACCCATTAAGACTAAACCCTAACCCGCTATTATCGTGTCGTGTTCGTGTTGGGTTAACGGGTCGTGTAACATATTGTCACCCCTAATCACATGATAAAAATTGTCCTAAAGGGAAAATATGTGATATTCTGTGTGAAGGGGTTTTCCTCAGCCCAAGGAATTTCTTAGGCCAGTTCATTGGGGAGACCCATCAAAAGAGAGGAAAGAATGAGGGAAAGAAAGGACAAAGGCATGGAAAGCACAATACTTCAGGCACAAGAAAGATAATATGTCAGAAGAAGAAAATAAGTGATTTGATTTAAATTAAGGAAAAATGGCATAAAGCAAAAGGAGTAAGAAATCAAAGAGATAAGCATACACGACTTTATGTAAATCCTTATGGATGTAAGCATAGTGCCAAATTATGTAAATCTGTATATTTTTTATTATTTATTTTACATTTAAATATTGTTCACCTCCATAGATGTATGATGGACACCGTATAACCATACAGTATCATTGTTGGGATTTCCACACCACATCGATTGAGGCCCAATCTCCACCTTAATGCACTCTGGGAATGAATTTTCTTCCCTTTCGAGCTGCACAATTTTTTGACCTAAAAATATTTTAATGTACTAATAATAGAGTGGCTTACTTCTGCGCCAAGGCAAAAAAAGGCTTTTTATTTTTTTCTTACTTTTTAACAATTTTAATATTTAAAAAAAATAATTCACATTATTAAAAATTAATTACTTAATTATTAAGTTAAAAAAGAAAAAAAAATAGTGGAATGTGATTTTGAGATGTGACTTTAGAGATATTTTTTTTTAAAATTTTTTTATTTTTTTTATGTGACTTTAGATATTGACTCTAGTAGTTTTTCTAATAATAACTATTCAATTAGTGGACAGCAGCTTAGCCCATATTGAACTAAGGAGAACTGAAATATATAAAAATAGATAATAACAAGCATGCACATTGCACACCCTACAACCTCCTCTTTTAATCAATGTAAAATCTCCAATAATATAAAATATATATCTTTATATTTAAAAAATGTCTATCCTTTAATGAATAGTAATGAACAATATTATTTATTTAACATTCATAATTCAAAATTGCCCATTTGAGCTATGCACGACAGCAATCATTTATTCCGTAAATGCCCATAGGATGCCCTTCAGCTATGCATACAAGATGCCCTTCGGCTACGCACATAGCTGTCCACGGCTAGGCTTCACTGCTGGTCACTGAGCCTCATCGCCATCTTTGGCACCTCCCCTATACTTTGGCGAACAACCTCCCACTATCGAAACCCACGGCCTTCAACCACCTTCAACTCACGAAACCCACATATCCCCAACCTTCAACATTGAAATAGAGTGCGCGAGAGACCCACAAGATCAGAGAGACCCAATAAATGGAGTCCTTCAACATTGAAATAGAGTGCGAGAGAGACCCACAAAATGGAGTGAAATCAGAGAGACCCAAACGTCGAAACCCACGGCCTTCAATCACCTTCAACCCACGAAACCCATAACCCATGAAATCCACGTAGTTCTCATCCTTGATTTGATTGTCTGAATATTGAAATGGAGTGAAATCAGAGAGACTCAAATCATCGTCAGAGCAGACCCAACGAAGAGAGAGAGAGAGAGATGGGGAACCTGCTATCAACCTAACATCAACCTGATGCGTGATCAAGGAGAAAGAGGAGAATTGGGGATGAGAACTGATGCGTGATCGAGTAATGCAGTACATTTTTAGGCAAGTTTGGTAGATGCCATCAACTTGCGAAATGCACTGTTGTAGGTAAGTCTGGTACATGCGTTACATTTTAATATTTCTCTGATTTCTCTTTATGCACAGTTTCATTTATCCTTTATCACATAATATCTCATCTATCTCATCTGCTTTTGAGTTCGCAGATGAAATGATGTTTGTATTTATTGTTTTGTGGTGTTTACAACAAAATAGTAAACACAATATTGATTTATTTTTCCAGTCTCGTTCATCTGGTTGTATTTATTATTTTGCAGTGTGACGTTATCAGATGAAATGATGTTTTGGCCTATTGATAGGAGTGATGGACAACAAAGTATTGTCTTCTGGTTTTTGATTATCTATTGCAGTGCGAGAGAGAGAGAAAAAAAATAATTTCGATTGTTGTAGTGGTTTGAGACAGGGTTGGAAGAGAGAAAGGTAAATTTCTTGTCGTGGTTGAGGGTGCTTCGCTAGTATGTTTTTGTGGTCTTCATTTTCTTTTTTTTTTTTGCCTAAGCTCATTCTCATTCTTTTTATTTGTGTATTTATTTATTTTTTGTTGATAAATACTTATCTATGCATTTGTTTATTTTTCATTTATGTTGTTGTACTTTAAGACTTCTTTAAGTTGTCAAAGATAGTGCTGGAAGCGTGAAAGACAAATTTCTTGCCATGGTTGTGGGTGCTTCGCTCATATGTTTTTGTGGTCTTCATTCTCATTCTTTTTTATTTGTGCATTTGTTTATTTTTTGGTAATAAATATTTATCTATGCATTTGTTTATTTTTCATTTGTATTTTTATACTTTAAAACTTCTTTAACGTTGACAGCTAAATGAAACAAATATTTTTTTATGCAATTGTTTATTTCTTATTTATGTTCTTGTGCTTTCGCATTTTTTTTTCAATTGTATTTTTGTGCTTTGAGACTTTTTTACATTTGTTTATTTATGCATTTGTTTATTTTATTAATAAAAGATTTTTTTCTTGGTCTGTTGCAGTGGTTTGAGAGAAGGCTGGAAGAGAGAAAGACAGATTTCTTGTCGTGCGTTGAGGATACTTCACTGGTATGTTTTTGGGTGTGGCAAATTGAATTAAATTAGGTGTGGCAGTGCAAATTTATGCTCATTTCATAAATTTCTGATTTTCTCTATTGTGGTGATAAATATTTATCTATGCATTTGTTTATTTTTCATTTGTAATTTTGTGCTTTGAGACTTCTGCAAGATACATATATCAATATTGTGGTGACAAATATTTATTTATGCATTTGTTTATTTTTCATTTGTGTTTTTGTGCTTTGAGACTTCTGTAAGATACATATACCAAAATACCATCAAACCTAAATTGTTATTTTCAAGAATATTTGTAAATTCTATTATTATTTTTTCAACATCACCCTGATTCTATCTAAACAAGAATCATTTTTAATCTTTTGAAGACATGCAAAAGTCGCAAGCAACCAAGTGTAAAATATGTATTCTATTGTAGGAAGCACAAAATTGCTTACGGTAGGTTGAGTAAGTTTTGATAGCATGTTCAGTTGTTAGAAGCATAATATATCATCTTCTGTCCAATTTATGCTCTTAATGGACACGTGTATATATAGCCTTGCTATTAGTTATATAATATATATATATTTATATTTATATATATACATACAAAGCCTTGTTGTTTCCATGGTTCCCTTGTCACCGATGTGAAATTGTTCAAGTAATGGGTTTCCTTCTTTATTATCAATATCAAGTTATGATAGGTTGTTCTTTCTGGGAGCATTATGTATTTTCTATTTTTCATTCAAAATTCCTTTTCTTGACATATATGATGTATATTTAGTTTGCTCTTTTTTTTTTCTTTGATTTTTTGTAATATGTAAATGGCCGGCAATTAAAAGCTCTTTGTGTTTTTACTTGTTCCACAGACTAATTGCTTGTTGTACTCTTGTTGGAGTTATATTTCCAAAGGCTTGATCATGACTCACTGTGAATGATTATTTGAAAGAAATTAGCTCTCTTATTTTATCCCCCTCTCTCTTTTCTTTTACTTATTTGTCTTTTTGGTTGGGTTGATGATCCAAAAATGTGGTCATGTTTGTATTTGAATTATTTTTCGTCACTTTTTAAAATTTTTTATCCACAGTGATATCAAATTATACACAATGATATCAAAATTCTTTATGGTACTTTTTCAAAAGTTTGTACACTGTATAGTACATTATGAGGTTATCGATGTTTTGCATTCTATATGTCTTCAGTTAAAAAAATTTCTGGGTTTTTTTTTGTATGACATTGTTTTATTCACTTTGTTATTTTTTAATTTAATTGATCTGACTTGGTGGTTTTTTTTTTCCAGGGACTTTGGAATGATTTATTTTTGTACATATTTTTATAGTTTAATAGCTCAAATTTGGTTGTTTGTTTTCTGAAAGGTCCATGGCTTCTACTTAACTTTGGTTTGAAGTTGTATGTCGCAACTAGGAGAATGTTTGGTTTTTAATTTATTTTTACTGGATAAACAAGATTCTATGTTTTTTTTTAATGTATATTTGGTTGCATTTGTGTATTTTGAGAAGTTGCTATGTTATTTTTCTTTTATATATTTTATTGGAATTGTATATTTTGTTAAAGATGCTTCCATCTAAAAGTGTGTTTTCCAGCTTGTGAGGATTGTATATTGTGTATGATGGCAGAAACTTTCTATCAATTTACACAGCATAAGCTCCCAGCTTGTAAATCAGTACTAAGCTACTAACCCCAGGTTGGGTAACTTCTCATATACTACTATTTGACAAGTTTAATTTATCTGATTTAGGTGATTTTTTTTGGTGCAATGACTTTAGATTACAGTTGAGTTTCTATTCATATTTTTATGTAATTGTTACTTCTCCACAATCTTTTTGAAAAAAATAGGTGGTTCTATTTTTTGAAAGTTCGAAATGTTTAAGTTTATACTTTTTTTTCCCCTAAGTTTGTTACTTCGACTTATTTGTCTTCTTGTGATAACGTGATGGTAGTTTAGAAACGTAATCTATTTTGGTTGAAAGCAAGGTATAGTTTAGAAATGTAATTTATTTGAGTTGAAATCAAGGTATAATGAATGAAGGCTTAATTTTTTTTTATCTAGAGCTGGGGTTCAGTTGAGAAAATTTATGTTTCTGACTTTGTGTGCCAGGAGACCAAGTTTGGCGTGTGAGGCTACATGTAACTTTGTGTATAAATAAAAAAAAAATTATGAAACATGTTTTTTTTTCTTTGAGGAAGAATTTATGGTAAGTTTCAAGGAATAATTATCCTATTTTGTAAATAAAATCTTGCAAAATAAAAAAGAATGCCTTAAAAAGTAGTTCTAGCTATACTTATAAAATAAGTAGTGCTAGCTATAATTACTACCATGATTTTTAAGTAGGTTTATTTTTTTAGCTTTCAATTATGGGCTTTGTTTGAAAGTTTTGTACTTTAATTTTTACAAAGCTTTCAGAGACACAGACACAGACCCACCAAATTGCTGTTAGAAAACAGGACTATCTGGAAACATTTAGAGCTTGTGAGAATAGGGTCGGTTATTTTGAAATTATTCATGCTATTTTAAATTTGGAATGAATATTTGATATGGATTATGCTCTTTTTGAGTACATAAGCTCTGTCTTCTAATAGTTTCACAGTTTCTGAATGATATGTTGAAATGATCAATGGATTTTGTTTTTGGTCTTTTATGAATATTGTAGTCCTGTGGATAATGAATTTGTTTTTTTTTTTTGGTAAATTGTTCACATTTAAGATAGCCTTTTGTCACTGGTAAGTACATATAAAACGTAATTTCTTATAAACTATCTTATAAACTACCAAACAATATATGGCTACTGTTTGGGTGATGGGTAGGTTTAATAGCTATAGCACATAAAGTTGCAAATCGATTCTGATCAGAATTATTCATTCCTCATCCATCATCAAAGGAGTAAGATTATATGCCCTTAGCATCGTTATAGACTGAAGTTATTTTTCTCAACTTTTTCATGTAATGAGAAAAAAGAAAGCTTCTTCCGAAAAGTAATGGTATGTCTTCTAAATTGAAATACTTAAATAAGTACTGAAAAAAGAATACTCACATGCATCATAATTATGCATGTTTTCATGTAGGGTTGCATTTAACTGTTTGTATCTTTACTTTTTAGGTTTATATATAAATATGTAAGGCTTATGCATAAATTAGAGATAGTGTTGAATTTTTCATGATATGGTCATCACTCTGATATTTATAGTTTCTGCTTCATTGCCACTTATTTTATCAATTACAAGCTTCATGATGCTTAGAATATCTATCTAAATTAGTTTTTCCTGATTTAGTAGATTGTTTCAGGGGATATGACAATCGTTTGGTTTTTTTCCCTTTGGTATTTGAAACATTTGGTCAGCAAATCCCACAGCTCAAGTGAAAAAATGCTTAACTAACTATCTTAATTGTATGTGATTCTTGAAATCAACTGATAATACTTTTATACTTGTTGATAGTCCATGCCTAATTTTCATTCTCCATTCTTTTCAGCTTGGTTGAGTTTGCTAAGTCGGTGGGACTTCTTTATTCTACTTCCAATAGCCCTTAGGTAACCACTATTTTGATGGTTGGTTTTGGCATATTGGAACGTATACTTGGATTCTTTTAAGGAGATTAACTTGAGACCGTAATATGATCTTTTTACTTTTACATTAAACCATCCAAGTTGAACTTCCAAAACCAATCTTCTGAAAAACAATCGTTTATCTTCTAAATTGAAGTACTCATTCATAAGTATTGAAAAAAATATAATACTCACATCATAATTATGCATGTTTTCATGTAGGGTTGCATTTAGCTGTTTGTATATTTCTTTTTAGGTTTATACATAAATATGTCAGGCTCATGCAGAAATTAGAGATAGCCAGTTTTGAATTTTTCATGATACCCATCATACAATTTTTCATGGTACTCACTTATGTAGAATTAGACTTGAATTCTTTTTGAAGAAAAAATTTCCCTTATCATGGCTCCCAAATATTTGCTTGTCTAAACATCTTATCTTCAAAACAGAATTCTATGCTTAACATATCCACACAAAGACTTATGTTCTCAAAGAATAACTGAAGCCAGGAAGATTGACCTTGGACTTGGGTTGCAAATAGTTATGCTCATTAGATCCATATGATTCTCTTACCTATTGAGTTTCATGAATAAAACCCATGACCCTTATCTAATTATTTGAGCCTATAAATGCTATCTCCTTGTGCCTAGTGGCTTTGGCTCAAATTTTGAAGATCTTTTTAGTAAAGTATGAAGCATGTGATATTTTTTTGACAAATTGGCTTTGCGGTTGATTCTGAATTACTTGATTTACACAAAGTAACCACAATAAAAGATTTAACATAAGTGAATCCATAATTGTTAAAAATGCTCTAGTGTTGGAAAAAGACAAAAAATTCTTAAAATGATTCAAACACTTGGAAAATTGAAGAAAAGAAAAAAGAAAAGTTTATTTTGTAGTGCAATTGGATAAATTTATGTAATTTAGGTTGTTACTACTTATTGGTCACATTCTTTGTTAGCAGGTCCAATCTAATAATGTCTATAGTTAAAAAATTGTAACTTATTTTACTGATGTGTTTAAGGTGTTATTGTTGCATTTAGCTGATATCACAAAAAAAAATAGAGTTACGTTTAAGGTATCTTTTGTTTTTTAACTTTTATCTTTTAATTCATAATGTTGGCGAAGTTTGCTATGTTTTATTTTTTTAAGGCAATGGTTTACTAGATAATAGTTTATTTTGAAATGGAACTTTCTAAGGACGCAGAGAACCATCATTTCTTTCTTTTGATTTTATATGTCTATATTCTTTGATCATCATGAGCTTTTCTTGTCAATTGAACAAGATTCATTATAAAGAATTACAAATTGTATAAAGAACAATGTGGAGAATTCAATGGATAGATTTGTATTCTTTCCTATTTTCTTTCAAATGCAGTTTTTTATTCTGTATACTATGCATTAATTATGTTCCATATAGTTCTCCAATTGTCAACACGAGTTGTTTCGTTACATATATAAATGGAGAGTGGTAAGCCCACATTAATAGATCAATACAAATTTATCAAGAAATCATCAATTACCTTTTTTCTATTCTTATAACTTGAATCATTGTTTATAATGATTTTTGAGGTGTTGGAAAACATTTTAGAATAAATAATTGGTATATGACTCTTCCATTAGAACAAAAAGAACATAGACAACGAGAAAGGAGAGAAAGATATTTTCAACAGAGAAATTCTATGAACGATGCTATTTAACGAGAAGAACAATTTCTTTCCCAATCAATCCTTCATGATGAAATATATATATTTGAAGGTGATATCATGCACAATATTGAGGAGGTCATGCCACATTGTACAAAAAGGCAGCGCATTTCTTATGGTGATGTTGGGACTAGTGACAGATATTCCATAAAACAGATTGAATATTCTTCTAATCTTGATAATTATGTAATTTTTTGTCAAAAAATTAACGTTGTTGCAAGTATTTCAATGGAAACTCTTCTTCTGGACAATGCCACGGCGTCTTTCACACATGGGGCAACAAATACATGCACAGAAAATGTGCAAAGACCTGGTCAACTTCTGGTCAAGTAGGTTTATTGCACATCATTTACTTCTCAACGTACTTTTCAATCAAGTCTCTTATATTTCTTATTCACATCTTCAACCTTTTATTCAATACACTTTTTCCCCAATGCCAGCTTAACTTTGAGATAATAATATCAATAGTTTCTCAGGGCAAGGAAAGATGTATAGAATTGGATGGTATTGCTTTTCATCTGATTTGTTCCTTATATGCAGTATCATTCAATAATACATCTCTTCAAATCATAACACTTTTAAGAGTTTGCTTGATTTCTTTTGTCTTTATTTGTTTTTTTGCCATAGGCAAGCAACATCAACGATCGGCTAGTTTTAGGGAAATACTACAAACAATGTCATTTGAGACAACTTTGTTACCGTCAGTTCTATTTTATATATATTGTGAAGCAAAAAGATTCTAACATGAGACAAATGATTTTTGTTGTGCCGATAGAACAATATCTTTAACTACAAATGATGTTCCAGAACAGGTTTACCATTTGTTTACCAGTAACACGGTTGAATCTGTCAGCTTTCTTATCTATGTGTGCACATATAATAACAAATTTGCTTTTATCTTATTCGGAGTTAAATTTGATATGGATTTATGCATAAGGAATCGAGAAATCTATACATTTCGAGCTCAAGGTCAAATTTATCATTACATTAATGACTTGTTCTTTTGGATGGACATCCTTCGTTTCTACAACTTTATTTTTATGATATTGAGCATGAATTAGAGAATTGTGATCATGACATTGGAAGGTTGGATCTATTGATTATTGCTCAGCTCATGGCCATTCTTCATGTTAATCTGTACTTAGCTTTCTTTCAAAGTCTTGGAGATTTACCCAATTGGAAAAACCACGAAATCCATGTTAAACTGGATGTTGGTTTAAATCAGCGTGTTTTCAACGCTCCCTCAGTTTTCCAAGTAACATTTTTTAGAGGTATAACCGGTCTGGTTTATATAAAATTAAGAACCGGATCGGTGCCACCGGTTTTGCAATTCTTAAAATCGATTATGCTCCGGTTATACCCCTAAACCGGTAATACCAGTTTTATCGATTCCAGTCTGGGTCCAGTCCAGTTTTTCGATTTTAATAAAATGTAATTTTATAAATATATATATATTTTAAAAAAAAACTGGTTTAAAAAATTTGTTTTAGTAAAAAAATTGTAATCTATTATAAAAATCTATTTTAGTAAAACAATCTGTTATAAAAAAAAAACTGTTATTAAATAAAAATTGCTCTATAAGAATAAACTGCAATAAAAATAAACTGCATTAAAATAAACTACAATAAACTGCAATTTCAATTAAGATTACCTTTTCATTTTATAAATTATTACAATATTATTTTATATCTAATTATAACTTATATTATTATATATAAAAATAATTCTTAAAAAAAAAGGTAAATAGAACCAGTCCAGTTTGGTCTGATGCTAAAATGTCTGGAATCGGAACTAGACCGGTTTTAATCGGTTCTTTATTTTTTGGAAGTGGAACTAGACTAGACCGACACAAAATCGAAAATTCCGGTCCGGTTCACCCCGGTCCAGGCCGATTTTCCGATTTCTCAATTTAAACTTAAGCCCCTAGCAGTTATTTAGATTGAGGATGATGATTCATAACACTTGAGAGGTGGAGATATTCAATCATGCAGGTGTGAGTCATATAGTCCAATACTATTTTGACTGTTATGATCTACTGCAATATCTATTATTATTTCCTTTTGGTGATACAAGTTGGCACCAAGGAATACTAAGAGCGAAGAAAGGGGAAAGACCATTAAAACAAGTAACAAGATCATTGATTGACCCCCAATAATCAATATCAACAAAGCAATTGCTTACAAAGGAACAACGAGGTCAGAATAATTATTTTTATTCTGATTTTTAGTTGTTTCAATATAAAATATATAAATTTTTGATTTGTTAACGTTGTCATCTTATAAGGTTGAAAAAGAATGGAAAAGAATCCTATGTTGTGTCATGCTGCGAGTACTACTATTACAAGTTTCAAATTAGGAAAAACTATAGATCTATTTTGTTGTTTTCGAGCCGTTTATTGCAGCAGTTTGTTGTTGATATGTACATCAAAACTGAAACATTGTAATTGAATTATTTTCATAGTAAACAACAAGAGATTCGATCTGAGGTATACCGAGATATAATTGACAGCATTTCAATTGGAGAAAGTAGTGATTTTAAAGTTGGCAAGTGCAATATTTTACCTTCTTCTTTTATTGGAGGTCCAAGATATATACGCAAAAGATACATGGAGGCAATGACTTTAGTCCAACACTTTGTAAAACCTGACATATTTTTAACCATGACGTATAATCCAAGTTGGAAAGAAATATTGGATTAGTTGGGTCCGCAAGAAGAGGCACAAAATCGTCCCGATTTAATTGCGCGAATCTTTAGAACAAAATTAGAAGAACTGAAAGATTAATTATTCAAACGGGAGGTCCTTTGGAAAAGTTTTAGTATATGTATATGTGATTGAACATAAAAAAAGAGGACTACCACATGCACAATTCTTAATCATACTGTAAAGAGATTGAAAAATCTATACTCCCGAATTCTTTGATGAAATTATATCAGCATATATACCTAATAAAGATGTAAATCTACATATGTACAAAATAGTAATTAGGCATATGATGCATGACCCATGTGGAGTATTGAATCTGAATAATGTGTGCATGAAGATAAATGACAGTTGCAAGAACAATTATCCAAAAAACTTTACCTCTAGCACAACTGTTGGAATTGACTGTTTCTCATAGTATAACATTGTGATAATGAAGTAACTGTCAAAGTCCGAGATAAAGACTTAGATAACCGTTGGGTTGTTTCGCATAATCCATATCTCATTGCAAAGTTTGATTGTCACATCAATATAGAAATTTACTTAACAATCAAAACAATCAAATATCTTTATAAATACATTTACAAAGGTCATGATTGTGTTGCTTTCAATTTGATTACTGGACAAAACATCCAAGAAATTGATGAAATCCAACAATTTCAATAAGCTCGATGAATTGCACCACCTGAAGCCATGTGGTGAATATATGACTTTATTCTTAATGAGATGTATCTATCAGTCTATAGTTTACATCTACATCTTGAAGATCAACACCAAACAACTTTTCATACATATGAAGACTTTAACAATGTTTTGAGATCTGACTTCTTGGCAAAATCAATGTTGACTGAATTCTTTTCAATAAATCGAGTCAATGAAAATGCCCGAAGGCTAATATAAAAAGAGGTTCTTAAGACTTTTGTTTGGAGCCAATAGTATAAACAATGGACTCCAAGGAAGAAGAAAATTGTTATAGGCCGAATTGTTACAGCCAGTCCATTCAAGGGGGAAATGTATTACTTACGAATATTATTAAATCACATAAGAGGTCATTTGTCATTTGAGCACATCAAAGCAGTTGACGGTACTATCGCACCAACCTTTCGTGAAGCAGCTACGTTACATGATTTGTTAGAAAGATTTACATGATTGTATGCAAGAGGCTTCCTAATACCAAATACCACATAGTTTAAAATGGTTATTTGTAATGATCTTGGTATATTGTAACCCTACGAATCCTAGAGAACTTTGGAAATATTTTGAACATGATATATTAAGTGACTTCCAAACCAATCATGTAACATTAGCAGATATTAGAACAAAAGTCTTATGAAGTATTTCTTCTATAATTGAATCAATGGGAAAAGACATAAATATGTTTAATTTAATTGAACATGATATTTCTTTTGATACCAGAGGAGGATCTTTTGGCTTCAACAACTCTTAATCTTGAACAATAACATGTATACGAATCAATTTTACAAAAGGTCTTTCTAAATGAGCCTGCTGCATTTTTTATTGATGGTCCTGGCGGAACAAGGAAAACATTCTTATATAGAGCACTCATTGCTACAGTGAGATTAAAAAACTTAATTACACTTACAACTGTATCATCTGGTGTTGTTGCATCTATCTTACTTGGGGGTCGAGCAACACATTCGCGCTTTAAGATTCCATTAGATCTTGACAAAAATGGCACTTGTAATGTAAGCAAACGAGGTACTCTTTCCAAATTGTTGCTTCTTGCAAGGTTAATCATATGGGATGAAACACCTATGTCTAGAAAAAAAATATATGGAAACATTGGATAAAATGTTACGAGATATAACTAATTTAAGATTGCTAGTTTAACATTTTCATACTTGTGGTTCACTTTAAGTAAGATTAGGTTGAGTGAAAATATGTGGATAAGATTCGATCCAAGTTTCTCAAATTATTTACTTCAACTTGGGAATGGAGCACCACCAATCACAACTGAGAACAAGATTACGATTCCCAATGAAATGCTTATTCCGTATAAAAATAATGCTGGGTCCTTAGATAATCTGAACGATGCAGTCTTCCAGAATATCGACAGTTATTTAGAAAATTTATTCGAAATGACTAATCGAGCTATCTTGATACCAAAGAACAATTATATCAATGCAATAAATGCAATACTTATTCAAATATTTCTTGGTGAAATCACAAAATATTATAGTTTCGATAAAACAGTTGATGCATCAAAACAAGGTATTATGGAGAATTACTTAAACACATTGACACCAAATGAACTTCCACCACATGAATTGTTATTAAAAAAAAAAACAGCCCTATGTTACTCAGAAATGTGAATCCTTTCGAAGGCTTGTGCAATAGAACGCGCCTTATTTGTCGCAACTTTGAACGAAATGTCATTGATGCTGAAATTGTAGTTGGTCACCACAGTGAAAAAAGAGTTTTCATACCAATGATTCCTTTTTTGCCAAATACAGATGAAATTACCGATTTTTCATTCAAAAGAACACAATTTCCTATCAGATTAGGTTTCGCGATGATAATAAATAAGGTACAAAGGCAGACATTAAATTTTGTTGGTGTATACTTATCTCAAACTGTATTCTCTCATGGACAATTTTATGTGGCATTGTCTAGAGCCAAGAATTTTATTTTAATAAAAGTTCTTATAAGACCAATATCAAGTAATAGTTGAAAAGAAATTTAAACAAATAATATTGTTTATAAAGAATTACTAACACAAGCATATACATTATGAACTTCTATGAGTAATCTAATTCCAATGTATGTCTCCTTATTTAATGCAATTTCTTTTTCATTGTGTATCTTTCTTAACTACTTATTTTTTAATTTATTAAAATTGTTTCATCTAATTTCAATTGTTTATACTAACATGTTTTTTTCTTCATGCATTAGTAGCCTTTAACATACGGACTATCCATACATCAATTAAAGACATATCTCCAAGTACTAGAAATTGAAAAATCAAGATGATGGTGTTCGACAAGTCACTTAATCGTACTGCACAATATTCACCAATAAAATATCAAAATCTAACATTGATAGATCCTAAGATAATACAATGACATTACTATCATATTTGAAAAAATCAATTGGGTGCATATCACTATTCATCCATATGATATTGTGTCAGACAAATCCTAACTATATTTTTAAATCAAATCCTAAAATTATATATATATAATTTTCTTTAATCAATTTAATACACATAGCTATTCATCTATATAATATTGTGCAAGGCAACCGAGTGAAGGCAATACTTTTTAAAAATGATATCGACGTACGTAGTGAAACATTACACATTTTCCGATTGTACTACATTAGTAATGCCTACGTTAAGCTTTTGGATCCCAGATTTAATAAAATTGAGATGTATGGATATCAGTGGACCCTAAATTCAAGAACAATAATCGAAGACATTGCATATGATGAGGAGGAATTAAAACCACCAAAATATAATATTATCCTGTTCACCAATTTGCATAGCTACAAGAATACTGTTTCTGAAATAGGTAAATGTTACATTAACATATTTAAGTTCTTTCTTAATACTATTATTTAGTTTTACACTAAAAAACAAATAAATATAATTGTACAGCTATTCTAGCGATCGTGATACACATGAAATCTCCTAGAGAATTTAATACAAAAGATGGGTGAATAATAATCCAAGAAATTTACGTGATTGATGAAAGGTAAACAAGATTTCTCAACTACATTTTTGATATCGATAACTCTTTAATTGCATTGTTCTTAATGTTATTTTGTCATATTTTAACGTCAAACATTTTTCCTTAAATCTTACAGCCTGATGCCCATATGTCTGACTATGTGGGGTCGATTTGTAGAAGGTGAATGTCAAACAATCTCTCATATCATTGGAGCTAAACCATCTTTACTTGCAACGCGTTTAAAGTCGGTTCATACAATGGTAGATGTCTCAATTTATAATATTAGCATATATTTAATATTCAATATCAGTTAGTAACTATTTTTATTTGTTTATTAACATAGGTCTCTCTCTTTCATCTCAACCGACAAGTGTTTTTACCTTAAATCCTATTATTCCTGGTATAATCTCCTTTTGTCGATTGTAATCCTTTCTTACTTTATTATTTAAACAATCTGTAATTTTTATAAAAGTCTCAAAATATATACACAAAATGCATATTCATCGACTAACTTTGAAAATGTTTGTTCTTTTATACATTTCCCTCCATGATTTTTATCACTTTTTTTAACTTATTTTTAAAAATATTAAGGGCGGCACTTAATAATGCACTGCTTGGAGATATTATTGAGAACATTCTGAATGCCACATCAGCATCGGCATCAGCTGCTAATGTCCAATGTATAATTAAGATTGATGATATTCTTGGCTACCTCAAATCATTATAACAAATTAAGGTAAACTTCTACGGTCTATGTTAACTTTTTTTTCTTTCTTATATATATATTGCTTGTAAAAAATATTGCACATGTATTTTTAGAGTAAATACAATCTCCTACTAAGACATCATATTATTTATAGCCAATTAAAAAAAATGTGTTTCTTCTAAATTTAATGCAGAAGGCAAGATTTTGGATTAAGGCAAATATTTTTATTGTTGATCCCTGTCAAGATTTCTACTACATGTCTTGCACTAAATATAAGAAAGTGACAGGATATGAATGAAATGAACAATTCGCTTATTATTATTGCAAGAATATAAGTATTGCACAACCACAGTATGCAAGTTGTATTCATATTTTAGGTCATAATACTAAATATCATAAATTCAACTTACTATTTAATGATTCAAACTCATAAATATAGTTTGTTTATACTGCTCTCGAGCCTATGTTAAGGTCGATAATGGCAGTGGACGATTGTCGACTGTCATGTTTGCTAAAATTGCAGAACAGTTTTGGGTTGCACAGTAATTGAATTCATGGAGCACGCAGGAGAGGTAACCAATTTGTTTATATTTATCATGATTGCCTACTATTATAAAATTTATTCACTTAAAATTTATAAGAAGTACAAAAACTACTACTAACTAGCTAGAACTTGGAGAGTTCATAAATCTTATAGCATGATATTATATTTTTTTGGCTGATTTAAGCACTCATGTGTTTGTTGCGTACTTTGAAATGGGTTTGCTCGTTTTTACTGTTGTGCTTTATTTGGGAAACGGCTTGTTTGCTTAGTTGATGAGAAAAAGCAGGAAATAGAGTGAATTAATGTTCAGTTTTATAATTTTTTTAGGCCTAAAAATTTATACAAAGTGGCTGGATTCATTTTGTCCTGCTTTGATGTTAGAAAAAATAAAAAGCGGAGTCTTGCCATACCAATATAAATGCCTATTATTATTATTTTTCTTCATTATAATATTCAGGTTCTGATTGAAGAACAATAGTAAATTTTTTTAAAGATTATTTTTAGGAGGTTGCCCATTTTTTTCCTCGATTTTGTTTGTGTAACCTGTTTACAGAATCCAACCCAAAAAATTTTGAAAAATAAAAACTCATAAATGATGGGCATGATGGATGTTGGGTATATGTATATTTATGGAGGGTGGTGATGGTGTATGATGCAAGGATTGTAATGATGAGAATCATTGATCATGGTCCATTGTATGCTACTTCTCTTACAATGTTAGAACATGGCAGCACATTTTGGATTGGAATCCAATGAAGACAAATTAAAAAAGGAGAAGAAATAAATAAAATATAAGCAAAAGAAGTAAATTGGAAATATATACTAGAAGGATAAAGAAAAAAGCAGACAATTATTAGGATAAGATTTGCTGATATAAGTGCATATTTTATTGTGCATATAAATTTATGAATGCATGCCAGCTTACTCGTAAATTGCAGAGTGATACTATACTTCTATTGGTTGTGCAATACTCATATTCGTGCAATGATAAGGCATATGAATGTGAAAGAATGTAAATGGATAGTTGTCATTGGTTGGTCTTAGACAATCTTTAATTGATTGGGCATATGACTGTTTGAAACAGAGACAATCATAGTAATTCCTTCCGATTTTGATATGCTCTTTAGTTCTAAATATATAAATGGTAGTCTTGATAACTTTTCAACTTTGTAATGGTTTGGGTTTTTGGATTAAATTTATTTTATGACATTGTTCCTCTCTTTAAACTGAATATGAAAGAAAGAAAATGCAAGAAAACTTGCCTTCAAAACCTTCGTATGTAGAGATTAAATACAATACAAATTTGTGAAACATGGGCTTTGTGTCTTGTAGAGGCATCAGTAATTCACTAGAATCCTTTAACCCCCCTTGACTGCCTTAGATTCGAATAATTCTTCTGGTTTCATTTATGGTTTTGATAATACTTATTTTCAGTTTTATGCTGACGACTTTTTGTTGCTAATTAAGTACTTTTATGTCAATGACAAAAATAGAACAATATTCAAAAGACATTTTCCTATATGAGTTTTCAAAATTTATACAACGTACTTTGACTTAATCTGCAAAGATAAATAACTCATAAATTAAGGACTCTCTCAGATGTTTGGCTGCCTATAATTGGTTAAAAGGTGTAGAAAGAACACCTCATGTGAGATTTGTTAGATTGGAGAAGTGATGAGAGTAATTAGCAGCCACCAAACCTAGAAAAGATCATGAATTGGGATGCATTTCCCGCTAGGAATCATAAAGGGTGTGGGCGTGTGTGTAGGTAACATATTGTTTATATGTGACTCAATAATCACATAAAAGGAGGGAAGAAAGATTTAAGGGCACAAACTATGAAGAGATGCATTAAAAATTTAATTACTGAGCCTGACAATTTACAATGGGTTTTTTTGTGTGACTTTAGGCAAATTATTACTTGTAATTTATATTTTCATTTTATCTCTTATTGGATCTCAAGTCTGCTTTATCAAGGATTAATAATTGATTATATACAAGCAATGTGTTTGTATGTATTGATCAAGAATAGAAGTGTTTGAAACCATAAATGCTTCCTAATAACCATAAATGCCTTTGTCTCATAGCATTTTAAGAAAATTCAAAACTGTATTATCTTTTTGGCATATATTGCATATATCAATTAATGAAAATATGAAAGAATTGGATATGTATAGTATATGTATATATATATATATATATATGAAAGAGTTTTTTAACCATTGTGTTTATTTAGAATGATAGAAAAGTAAAAGGAATAAAATACAAATTCTTTACTTTTTTGGCAATATTTTAGAGATTTGCAATGTATTGAGAGTACATTCATTACCCAATTACAGTGTGTTTTGTATCTCTGATTCTTTAAGACCTTGAATTCTTAACGAGTTTCCATAAAAGATAGGTCTTTTTTCTCATAGAGTTTAAGACCTGCTCCACTCTTAGAGTGGCTAACTTTTATTATTAGTGCATTTATAATTTTATCGCTCATATTTGTTATAGACTGGTGTCTTAAGTCATGGGCTACTGTTCTCTAGGATGTGTACATGCTAGATTTGTTTCAGTTTGGAACATTATTGGTGGTGATTGCAGCTAGTAGGAGGCATTGCCTTTGACCCTTTATGTAGGAGAAACTTCTTTGGATATCTTGAATTCTTTTCTTTGATAATATAGACCATTATGATATTGTGCATTTTGCCTGGCTACTGATATGAGAACAGCTTAGACACTACAAATTAATAATGTTAACAAAAGAAAAACACATTGCAAATTTATTTAAACAACCCATACATATCCTGGTGTTTTCACTTTTCATCACATCAGAAAACAAATAGATGCTAAAATCTTAATGAATGTAAATTCTCTGTTTTATGTATCTCTTCTCTTAAATGCTAGGCCACGCATGTGTATATACATCTTTGTAAAATTCTTGGTTTGACCAACATACATATATATATATATATGTATGTTTGGATGTATGTCACGTGTGTGTATATATATATTTATGTAAAATATGTTATAATTTCAAATCTACCTGTTTAGGTCCAGCTTGCATGCATTTGTCTTGAACCTCTTTAGGGACTATATTCATAAACCCAGCCAATTATTGTTCTTGTGTTTTGGCTGATATTCTTACACACACACACACACACACACACATATATAAACTATTATAAGGACTATATATCGCTCATGAACTCAATAGAATTCCAAGCACTACTACTAGCTAATTGGATTATATATTCCTCTTCTGATTCCATAATAGATTGCTCCACTCACTCATGTGAGATCCCAGTCGGGATCCCGCCTAGTGTTAGAATATTTTATTTTGCATTTCTTGTATATATTTATTTCACATTTTTAAATACTTATAAAAGATAAAAAAAAATCGTAATATTATAAAGCAATACATTTTTAATTATTATGTAAAAATAAAAAAATATAAATTCCACAATCGGGATTCCTTGTCAGGAATCTCGTTTGTAGGACTATCATTTCTCAAACACTATTTCTATAGAGGACTATCATTTCACCGATTTTGTGTATCAATTTATCTTTTTATTTAATGTTTTAAAAAAGTGTGTTTTAATAAATTTCTAATTTTAATTTTTTTTGTAAATCAAGTAAAAATTACACAATTGAGATTGATGATGACTCTTCTAAATTAGTGTAGCATCACCCTTCTCGTACAAGAGAAAACTTTTGAGGTTTTGTTAAATATCGAGAATGAGAATTCCTATGTGATCTTATGGGTTTTAACATAAGCTATCGTTCTAATGAAAAGTGTTGACATGATTATTTAACGCCACATGTAATAAAAAGCATTAAAAACTACGACAAAATTAATGACTAAAGAGTTTAATAAACAACGAAGTGGAGAGCCCTCAAATCTTTGTCCCTTCATGATTGTTTGAGGCATTAGATGACGCCCTTCTACCACTGCATAAGGAGGGAGAACTCCTTAATTTCTTGTGGCAGAGGCCTCTTGAATGTTGTTTCAGATTTGAAAAAGAATCCATTCTCGCTTCTATAGCCCTAATGGAGGAAAGAACTTAAGAAGTTTGCGGTTGCAAATTTGTTTTCAAATTTGGCTCAACAAATTAAATATATTTTAACCCCAATTTGTGTCTTTATCAATGTTTTAAATACTGTATTAGTGGACGTACTGGTCAAGGTATTTGAACGAAATATTTTGATATTAATATTATTTCGTGTACCATTTTGAAATACTTTATATATAAATAAATTATAGATATAAATATATAATTTATATTTCAAAATAATATTCAATATATGAATAAATTATATATATAAATATATATGTAATTAGTCTAGTATAAATTGAGATAAAAAAAATAAAGAAAAATGAGGAAAAAAAAAGTGAATGGCCGAAATTCGGTACGACCGAAATACCAGCCTGTACAACTGTATTCGGCCAGTACAGCCAAAATACCAGTCGATACGAAATATGCTCCTGACTTGTACCTAACAATTGGCCGATACGGCATATTCCAGTCGTACTTGTTGGTACGATACGGTAATAAAAACATTGGCCTTTATCTCTACTCAAATAAAGTTAAGATCTCATTTGGTTATATAGTTTATATAAGATAAAATTTAAGGTAGTGCTACAATGTCTGCTTCTTTACTATTTCAACTTATCGTTGCAACCAAAATTTTCTTTCTATTTTTCTTCTATTTTTATTTTTATTTTTATTTTTATTTTAATCATTTTATAATATTTTTAAAAAATATGAAAAAAATATATTAATATACTAATAAATATTTTATTAATCATTAAATAAAAATAATTGAAAAATTAAAAAAAAATGAGATGTCAAACTTGATAAGCAAACTAGCATTTTTTAAAAATAAAATGAGATGATAATTTATTTTGAAAGGGAGTCGAAAGGGAGAGGTGATTAATTTGGCAGAGAGTGATTAAACTGATTAATTTGGAAAGGGAGGGTGATTAATTTGGAAGAAAATCGAATCACCAGAGTAAAGAAAATAAGGGAAATTTTGCGCATCGACTTTCAAGAGTAAAGTGAAGGATGACATAAGGTTTATAAAGAGAAGTGGAACCCACTGAGCCATCAAATTAGCCAATGATATCAATCCACCGCTAATTTGTCACCCATCTCATTCACATCTTTTTTTTTAATCTATCGTTAAATAAAGTGAGATTTTGGGTGTCAATCATTGATATGCGACTATCAACCCGACTAAAACTAATCAATATTGACAGAAACAATTCTCACGTCGATCATAACAATAAAAATAATAAGTTTTCTGGATATATTAGAAATAATAATAATAACTGATTTGAATATTTAGTATATTTTAATATATATATATATATGTATAAATGGTAGTGAAATGTATTAATTTAAGATATTTTATTATATTTAAAAAAAAAAAGAGATAAAAAGTTAAATAAAAACAGTATAAAGTTGAAAAATTATTTGAATATAATTTTTATTTTTTGTATTTTGTGTGAGAGATTGAAAAAATTGTAATAATTAAATAATAGCTAGATGAAAAAAATTAAAAATTAAAAATTGATAATATTTTGTGTTTGAATGATATTAAAAAAAAAACATCTTAAAATATTTAAAAATATCTAAAAAAATATTTTAAAATAGTTGTATTACCAAAGTGATCAGCCCAACATATATATTTTCTAAGCACAGTGATGTGATCTATTTATTCGTCTGAAGTTCAATGTTACGATATTGGGGCGGGATAAAGATAGACTAATAGGCTAACAACTCAATCACAATAATTTATACATAATTTTAGATGTAATCATATAATTTTATTATATTTGAACGCATCAAATTAAAAAATAAAAGTCAAAACTAAATTTAAAATAATATCCTTTATTACATAGTTATAATATACAAATTGTTATTTATTAGTAACTTTATCATTTTCCATGGCGATGATCCTTGGAGTTGGGATCAAAATTTCAGCGCTAAAGAAAATTATTTGGTCACGAGAGACGATGTGGATCAATGTCGGGCATCAAATTCGAGGGCTTTTTGACCGGCCTTTGTTTAAGTTTTACAATTAATTATATAAGTATGGCCTTTTTTTTAATCAAGTGTATAACTAACCCTAACAGACATTTAAAACTAATTCAGCACAGATTATATGCCACTATCTAAGGCGATGGAATCTAATATTTTATATAGAAAAAGTTATACTTCGTAACTTTATACCACACAGGAAAAAAAATTAAAAGAAAAAAATAAAGATTTATATCTATGTATGGTATAAAAATGCTGAGTAAAAGAAAATTTATATATATATATTTATATATATTAGTAATGTTATACAAAAATTTGTACATCTTGTACACTAAAAATTTTTAAATATAAAATAAAAGATGATAAAAAAGTAAAATAATATTTTTAAATGAGTGTACAAAATATGCAGACTTTTGTTTAAAATATATATATATATATATATATATATTTATATATGAGTTCAGACTCATGATTTTTCATTAAACACCTTAAAATTGTTCTAAATTGTTTATTGGCATTAATTTTAAACTAAAAAGTCTTGATGATCGATTTATTTCGAGAAAGCAAAATTTGGTATTAAAACTTAGCTTTTTCCAATTTAAATATCTGACACAACATTTTTTTTTTTGAATGAATAATATTTATCTTTTTATGAAATTCTATTAAGTCAACTTATAAAATTGTAAGTACACATTTTTCATCTTTAATTTAAGAGTAATTTTAAAAACAATTTTAAAATATACAACTTTCACTAGGGGTGAGAATATATTTTACGACCCATTAACTCAACACGAACACAACACAATAATAGTGGATTAGAGTTTAGTCTTAATAAATTTCGGGTCAAAACGGGTTGACCCATTACGACATGATTGCTTAATGAATTGATAGCGGATCAACCTATTTTAACCAGTTATGACACGTTCAAAAAGTTAAAACTATAAGTATACCATTACATTTAAAAGTAAAATTGTTAGAATCTTAATTTCGTTATTTTTATAATTTAGATTGTAATTCATACTTATAGTTAGTATTATAATTTTTTATAAATATTATGATTTCAACATTTATATAAAATTATGCTAAGTTTAATTAAGTCAAATGGGTTAATTTTAGACATATTCAACATATTGACATAAACAGGTTGAAACGTATCATATTTTATCGTGTTAATTTATTTCATAATATTTACTAGTGGATTTTAACGAGTTAACACGACACATATGTTATGTTAACGGGGTCGTGTTAGGGTTAGAAAATTTGATACAATAAGTTTAACGAGTTGAGTTAGGATTGACCTATATAGCATAATATATATATTTTGACACGACACGAATACGACCTATTGACACGATTTGACATCCCTAACTTTCACCCACTCTATCTAAAACATGACCCCACCATAAAAAAAATTAAATTTTCATATGAACCTGGCGCATTTTAAAATTATATAAATCGATTTTCTTAACTTTATAATCCAATTAAAAACCTATGTGGCAGGATTGTGGACCTTTTAATGGAAACACGATCAGAATAATTACTTTGCTGAGCATATCTAGAAACTTATCTTCTACTAATTTCTTTATGGAAAATGTACATAAAAAAATATATTAGTCACAAAAAAATTATTATGTGTTTAGGGTTTTGTATTTCGGGTTTTAGATTGAGGGTTTTGAATTTAGGGTTTCAAAGTTTTGTATTTCAAGACTTCAAGTTTAGGAGTTTAGGATTTAGGGTTCGAACTTTGGGGTTTAAAGAATTTGGGATTTCTTGTTTAGGATCTAGGATTTGAGATTTGGAGTTGAATTTTCAGGATCTAGAAACCTATCTTCTACTACTTTATGAATGAGAAATTCATATAAAACAAATATTTTAGTCATAAAAAATTATATAAAAATAAATTTATAAACTTGTATGGCTTCATATGGTATGTGAAATTGTAAAATTATTTTTATTTTATATAAATTATATCTAATGGATTCAATAAAATATATTGTAAGTTTATTTTGTATAATCTTTTTATATTTATAGCAATATTCACACACATATATGTTAATATAATTTATATATTTTGAAGGGGATTTTTGGTGACCAAAGATTGACTGCTAAATGATCACTTGATTGGAGTGTGAGTAAGCTGATATAAATATATACATAACATATTATGGAAGTTGCTAATTCTGAAACGTCCAAAAAACAGTTTATAAATAATGACTTTTACTTTATGCATGATGTAGCTGCGATACAAACAAATCTTCACTTCCTTTGATGAAGATTTAGAGAGAAGTTTTGGGGGCCTCATGCATTATTGTACAACAAATCTTTTGCAAAAGAGAACGATGAACATCTGCGTGAGATTGTTTAAAATATTGAAATAATGGGTCATGCTGATCAACAATACCATGGTGCTTATCGCCAACAGATTTCATTTTTCACCTTTATCTCACATCATCCTCCATGCATATCTTCCAAACCGCTGACCATAATGGCTTGTGGCCAAGCAATATTTGATTCGGAGATCCAATCACATTATCAGGCCAATTAGTTTTTTTGGTCCCGAATATTTGATATTTTTATTTGCACAAGGTGAAGTTAAAACTTGAAAGCAACTTTATTGGGGGGACTATAAAAGAGAAAAACTTGTAGCACGCTGAAAAGTAATTAACATCTTTAATTGAAAGGGTCACTAATTCTCAACAAGGTTTATCTTAACACTCATGAATTAGACAACATAATGAAAAAGGCAGACCTCTTATCTCTATAAATCCTCTTTAGTGAAAGGTAAATCAGATAATCTTGTCCATTATTATTAGTTAATCAGTGAGGAAAAGTAGGTTCCACTTCCTCCCATTCTCCAAGATTAACATGAAAGCGAACCTTTTAGAGAGGGTAGAATGAGAAGTACAATGTTGTGTATTTCTTAAATTTGCTTTCACTTTTTTTTTTTCTTGTTAAAATTATCTATTGGAGGAGGGGGGTCGAACCCATGATCTCTATTTTAAAGATGTGATCTTGTGTTATTAGGCCACAGGCAGTTGGCAAGTTTGCGATTTTATAGATGAATAGTTACAGTACAATCTCAAAAACCTGCTCGATCGATTATTAAAGATAATGAACGATGATGAAGCCAATCATGCGTCAGAATATTTTTAAACGACTGCACCTATATGATTGATGTTTTGTCATCAGAGACTTTGTCATCACAGATGAAACGGAAATCGAATAAAAGTCTACATATTAACCATTGGAGAGAGTGTTCATGGCTCATTTTAGCAAGATTAACGCAACCAAACTATTCTTCCAACCACTTTAATTTTCTTCGTGGAGGGCTTGTTCATCTATTTAGTGAAGAAGAAAATTATAAATTCCATCAGTTGATCAGAACCATTGCTGAATTGCTCAGCTGTTGGGCCAACCCCCAATCCAATCTACTTGGCGAGGTAGGTGAAAGGCACCATCAACCTTTTATGTTTCTTGGCATCAATATATTTCTATATTTCCTTTTGCCTTGGTAACTTTGCTTTGAGATTTTTTTTCCTTTTTCTTTTTGGCAAAGGAGTAACTAGCCTTCATAAAGTAAAACTTTGTGATATTCTGATCATAAATGGCAATTGGATTGTGGGGGACTATGAAAGGTTTATATGAGAGGGAATGATGTATATGCTATTGAGATATGCAATATTAATAGTAGACTCAAGAAAAGTGGAGTCCTGTCTTTATTAGTGTTAGAATGCACAGTTGAAAGAGTTTCTCCAATCTAACAGAGCTCAAGCATTTTTTTTAGTGGCGAAGTATGCTGCATAATATAAACTTAGAGCACAGTCTAAATACTATTTCAAGAGAGAATACAAAAAATAAAAAGAGCTTACCTTTTTCAGATAATTCCAAAAAATATCTGAGGGAGGCTATATAGCCACCCACATGATTGACCTTCCTTAATATGTAATAAACCTTGTAATTGCAGGTAAAGCATGGCTTTTAAGCCATTCGTGTGAAGCAAGTAACACATGAGCCATGCATTAATATTTGCAATCAAGGAAGTGATCAGCCCCACACATGGGCGCCCCTCCAACTTACAATTAGACATAATAAAAAAAACAAGCAACAAAAGTAAATTGTTGGCTCAGTAAACCACATACCACAAAAATCTTGCCAAGTATATTACGTAATATAAACCTATAGTAATGCTTAACAAATTCACAGTCTAAATACTATTTCAAGAAAAAAAAAAAAGGGAGAACTTTACATTTTTTAGATAATTTCAAAAAAATCTAAAGAAGGCTATATATAGCCACCCACACGACTAACCATCCTTAATATGCAATAAACCTTGTAGTTGAAGGTAACGCATGATTTTAAGCCATTCGTGTCAAGCAAGTAACGTATGAGCCATGCGTTAATACATTTGCAATCAAGGAGGCAATCAACCCCATGCGTGGGCGTCCCTCCAATTACTTACTATTAGACATAATAAAAAAACAAAAAATAAAAGTAAACTGTTGGCTCAGTAAATTACCACATACCACAAAAACCTTGCCAAGTATATTACGTAATATAAATCTAGAGCAACACTTAACAAATTTACAATCTAAATATATTTTAAAAGAAAAAAAAAAAGAAGAAGAGAGTTTTACCTTTTTCAGATAATTTCAGAAAACATATGAGAGAGACTATATATAGCCACCCACACGGCTAACTTTCCTTAACATGAAATAAACTTTGTAATTGCAGGTAACGCATGGCTTTAAAGCCATTCGTGTCAAGCAAGTCATGAGCCATGCGTTAATACATTTGCAATCAAGGAGGCGATCAGCCCCACGCGTGGGTGCCCCTCCAACTTACAATTAGACATGATATAAAAAACAAAAAACCAAAGTAAACTGTTGGCTTAGTAAATCACATACCACAAAAACCTTATAAATCTGTGATTCGGTAACTCATTCTCACCTATAGTTGATCTTGACTCAGTTCTCTATCTGTTTCTGATATTTTTCTCTCTATTTTTGTGCCTGTGAAGAAAACTCATAGAAAAGCAACAATGGTGACCAAGAAGCCAAGAATTGTGATAATTGGAGCAGGAATGGCTGGCCTTACAGCAGCAAACAAGCTCTATACTGCCACTGGTTTCAAAGACATGTTTGAGCTTTGTGTTGTGGAAGGTGGGAGTAGAATTGGCGGCAGAATCAACTCCTCTGAGTTTGGTGGTGACCGGATTGAGATGGGCGCAACTTGGATCCATGGCAATGGAGGCAGTCCAATTTACCAAATTGCCCGAGAAAGCCATGCACTTGAGTCTGAGCAGCCATGGGAGTGCATGGACGCGTGCCCAGACGAGCCCACCACCATTGCTGAAGGCGGATTTCAGCTCACTCCATCCATTGTCGAGCCTGTCACGACCCTTTTCAAGAACCTCATGGATTATGCTCAAGGAAAGTCTAATCTTTCAGCTAAGGACTTGAAGACTTCTGCAATCAATGGTGGCAAAGGAAAGCTCAGTGTCGGTTCTTTTCTTCGACAAGGACTGAATTCTTATTGGGTTTCTAAGAAAGACGAAGGAGCGCTCCATGGATATGGTAAGTGGAGCAGAAGAATGATTGAAGAAGGAGTATTCGCAATTCATGAGAATATCCAGAGGACTTATACAGCAGCTGGGGATCTTTTATCTTTAGATTATAGTGCAGAAAGTGAATATCGTATGTTTCCTGGTGAAGAAATCACCATTGCCAAAGGCTATTTGAGCATAATCGAGTCCCTAGCTTCTGTTTTACCACCTGGGTTAGTCCAATTAGGCCGAAAGGTCACAAAAATTGAATGGCAGCCTGAAGAACATGAATCTTCAGTTCATGGTGCTAGGCCAGTAAAGCTGCATTTCTGTGATGGGGAATATATGTTGGCAGATCATGTTATTGTTACGGTTTCATTGGGAGTTCTTAAAGCTGGAATTGGGGAAGATTCAGGTTTGTTCAGTCCTCCTTTGCCTTCATTTAAGTCTGATGCAATATCAAGGCTTGGTTATGGCCTTGTCAACAAGTTGTTTCTGCAAGTTGAAGGCGATGATGTCAAAAACAAGTTTCCATTTCTCCAAATGGTTTTCCATAGACCTGACTCGGAATTCAGGCATAAAAAAATACCTTGGTGGATGAGGAAGACAGCTACTTTGTGGCCAATTTATAGCAATTCCAGTGTCCTGCTAACTTGGTTTGCAGGAAAAGAAGCATTAGAGCTTGAATCACTCCAAGATGAACAGATCATTGATGGGGTTTCAACAACAATCTCAAGCTTTCTATCAAAACCCCACATCAATGGGAACATGAATTCTATGAAAAACTGTCATCAAAGTGAAGTGAAAGTCACCAAAATATTGAAGAGCAAATGGGGTTCGGATCCTTTGTTTTTGGGGTCTTATTGTTATGTTGCAGTTGGATCAAGTGGTGATGATTTGGATACGATGGCCGAGCCATTGCCAAAACATGACAATGCTGTTTCTCCTTCACTTCAAATTCTTTTTGCAGGAGAAGCAACGCATAGAACCCATTATTCTACAACTCATGGAGCTTATCTCAGTGGTCTTAGAGAGGCCAATAGGCTTCTTCGTCATTATCACTGTGTTGAGGTTAAGGTTTAGGACACTTGGTGATCTTTATTTTGATTTATTATTGGAAACTGGTTCGTATAATATCATTCTCAATTTCATCTAAAAGCATGTATCTGTTTCTTTAGAGCGGGTAAGAATGGGAGGAAAAGGAAGGAAAATTATGAAGGATGAAAGAGAGAGAAAAAGGCAACATTTTTATGTGTATTGTAAGAACTAAAGAATTTCCTTTAATTTTTATTTTCCCTTTTGTTTTTCTGTTGGGTTCTCTTTGTTTGTTCATTTGATCCCTTTGGCTTCAAAGCAAACCAACTGAGATTGTGTTTGACATTTGATATTCTAAAGAAAAGAACAAGAAAGCTTTGGATCCCACCTCTCTCTCTCCCTCTCTCTCTCTCTCTCTCTCTCTCTCTCTCTCTCTCTCATGACCCAAGTGTGTTTTTGTTTTGTGTCGTCCAAACGACAGGATCCGATGAAACCGGCTCTTTCCAGCTTGGAGCCTATTCACAAGGTCCTTTTTGTAAAAACAAGCCCTTTATCACTCTTAAGAGAGAATCAAAACAAAATTCTTAGGCCTTCTTCTGTTTGAAATGGATTAGACCTTTGAGTAGTTGGGACAGGCAAATGAGGTGGTCGGTCACATGAGAAAATGAGATAGAACCACAACTCTTTTAGGTTCCCCATGAAGTATCTTTCATCTGCTGTATTTGCCAGTAGGAGTCAATCATAGCAGTAACCAAAGTGTCCTTTACAATAAGACAGAATTGGAGATGCTTATGGTCCTCTCATTACATTAATATTTTGTACACAAGCTCTCTTGAATGGGACCCATTAGAATGTTAGGTCCCATTCCATTTAATATGTTAAAAATCATACATATACTGAAGACACTTTGCTCTTAGTTGACAGCACCATTGGTCTATCCCACTTGCTGCCATTACATTTCTCCATGCTAGATATGGAAAATCAGCTGGTTATGACATCAAATTGTGACATTTCCTTTCAAACCTGACAAGCAAAAACAGAATCACATCATTTAAGGCTCTAAGTTTTGATTTCCCCCCAAAGATTTGATTTCCTGGGACTAGGGGTTTTGGTACACTAAATCATCAAATCAAGAACCATTCATAGTGGCTCTATTATTGTAAGAATTTTTGGACTCCCCCCCGCCCCCCAAAAAAATACTGGAATGCCCCACCTGCTGTCTCTTTTTTTCATCACCCTTGGATGATTACCCATATTACAGACCAATCAAAAAGGTCACCAAGTCTTTTGTCTGATTCATCAAAAAACCAATGAGAATCTCCATCCTCACCTCACCTCACCTAATGGCTAAATTGACATTTTATTAACTTCCCTTTACCTTCTTTTGCATCTAATCATCATTAACATCACCTTTATCAACAATAGTGGCATGTTCTGCTGATAAACTCTAAATAGTTTTCAGTGAGTAACACACTACTCATCTCATAAACCAAGGAAATAACCATTCACTTTTTGTTGATACTCAGCTCAAGAGTATACATAAGATGTAATTAGGACAGGAATCAAATTAAATAAGATAAGAAAAAGATAATTGCTACAAACACAAAGAAATTATATAAAGTAAACTTACAAACTGATATGGCTTCATAGAATTCGTTAAATCTACTCTATAATAAAAATAACTTTACAATCTGACGTACCATATCGAACATATCAATTTTTATATTTACTTTTGCATAATAGAAATGCAATAATAGAAATAGAAATGCAATAAAAGCTTACTCGAAATCACCACCCATATATCTCCTACTGAGTTGTTTATTTAGTTGGAGTTTTTAACCACTGGGCTACAACAAAGTGCTTTGGATTTGGGGCCATTGAATAGACGACACGTGCAAATTTGACGGTTGATAGTGCAAGATGTTACATCTCACTTCCGTATACCGTAAGCAGTTTGCATGTTCCCTTGATACTCACAAAATTTGGTCCAATTATTTCATTTTGATGGTGACTGAAGGTGTTACAATGTATGAATCTCTTAACATCTTAAATGCTACCCAAAAATAAAAGAATTCATGCATCTCAACTCTTAGTAAGATGACAAAACTTGGTTCAATTATAGAGAGTTGGGAGAGCTTGAAGAAGCTGATTGTTTTCCAAAACTGCATCCATCATCTTCAACCTTTGGACCACATTTCTTTTTCTTTAGGTGTCCCAGACCACTTTAATCTAATGATCGATTCTTTGCTTTTTCTACAAATCTTAGATTATAAAAGTTTAATGATATTATAAGGAGCTATCTGTCTGCTTTATTCTTTCAAAATTAGAATATCTTTTTTATAGAGAGACTCGAGGGCAATGTTACATACAGTCTATTTTATGAATTCCTTTGCAGTTTAAGTAAAAGATAGACAAAAAAAATCTCAATTTTAGAATAAAACTAACTAAAATATCCTTATTTTACAAATAAAAAACTCTAAAAATCTGGACTGCAAATGTGCAAATGGGAAGAAAACTGATTTAAGTAAGTTATCATACATATTGGTATCTGATCCTTCTACTTTAAAAAGGGCTTGTGATGATAGATGGATCATAGAAGGAGACCAAAAAGAACATCTAGCATGTCTACAAATTTGTAAGAGGGAATCTAGAGGTCTACTCCTGGGTTTGTAGGGTCTTTAATGGTTCCCAACTCCCAAACGCTCACGAGCTGATCATTGAAAAATATGGTCCTTTATTTTTATTATTTATTTTATTTTTCTAAGGGATGGAATTTCTAAAGAAACCCCCTTTACAACAAAGACAGTAAAAAACAAAAAAGAAAGATTTTTAAGACCAAAAGATTAGTCTTCACTAAATTGATCTCTTTAAGAAGAGGGCCATCTTAAATATCAGTTTTTTACAGTCTATTATACAGACTTTTTCATCCTCAAGATCTTCGATCAATGAAAGGAAAATCTAATGAGAGAGACGGCATCAACTGGCCCAAACATGTTAGACAATAATAATTTATGGTCATATTGATACAAAATTTGACATAAAATCTGAGACAATGCAAATGAACCATGGATCTGTCCTTGACAACAGGTCAAAAGCAATATCTTCTAGGATTTGTCCGGTTAATGAATGGTTCAATAATTTCCAACCAGTTGGGAGACTCCCAGTAGAGAACAAAAATTATGATTCATAGACTTGCTGGCAAGATGGACCTCAGGTAGCTGTAACAAGTAAGCTGCAGGGTAATAACTACAAGTGTCCTACTCATGCGGAAGAACAGAAACACACACACACACACACACACACACACATATATATATATATATATATTGGAACAGAAATTAGTGTAGATGAGCAAAACAGACATTAAGATAAGGTACAAGTACCAAAATTTGATGATGTCTTTCTTACGGCCACACCAGCAATATTGTTGAGAGTTAAATGAAAGATTTACCTACTCAGTTGAATCTCTGCAATCTGCAGGTCCACTACCATATTTCGAAATGATATTTGATTTGGGTTTTATTTTTTATTTTTTTATCGTCATCCTTAATTGTAGACTAAACAAATATGTAGCCACTAAGAATTCGAATGAAGGAAATTATAGAAGAGGAAATACGTGGCTTCAAATATTAATTACCACTTATTGATTACGACGCATTTTAGCATTTACTGGCGAACCGCTTAAAGATACCTCATATTAACCAATGTGATTTAGAGATGACAAAATCTAGAATGAAAAATATTTTTTCTTTGTACTGAATTGAATTGAATTGAATTTTACATCACATTCCACTCCTAATTACAGGAGAATTATGAGGATAATAACTAAGTGATGAAGATATATACAAATCATTCCCAAATGGAAGGAATGATCACAAAACATAAAAAAGATTTGCTAATGCCTAACAAATCTTTCCATATGCTTCTGCAGAAGAATCAATGGATCAAGACCAATGATTCCCCCCAAAAGGGTATTTTATCATACTCTTTTGACCAAAGAAATTCCTCTTGGGTCACCACCCCATTCTTCAAGCACAACCAATAGGTTACCCCTTGGGCTCAGCCATGAGCGTGGAACATGGTACCTGCAATTAACAACCTTATTAGTAACAAAAACTCTATTCTATGTGCAGTAGTTTTTGGGTATTTCTTTGTGCATTCCAATGATGTAATTAACTGCATTACTTTTTTAATATAAAATAAATACTTTAGACAATCATATGAGTGGAGTGCGTGAGTAATACGCAAAAATGATTGTACGTAATAAAACTCTATTAGATTCCAATTTGCAAATATGTTTTTTTGATGCAATTTCGTATGATTTAAAGAAGTATTAAAATTCCTCACCATCTTTGAGAGGGGCTCCCACAATCACTAAGGCATTTCTTTTCATTGTAATAGCCAGTATAACTGCATGTGCCACAACTCCCATATGCTTTGTTTGCAGCCCAATGGCGCCCAATGCTTTGGCCATTTATCCATACTTCACCTTTTCCCATGCTGCCCATATCTAGAGCCAATGGTTCATTTCCTTGTGGGGCATCAAAATTGGCCTGAAAATACCAATCATGAAATCAATATTTCTAGAAAAACTTTCATATTTTTGGACCAAATTCCTGAGGAAAATTGAAGAAACCCATCATCTGGGTAGCAGCATCGTTCTTACCTTGTACCATGTCAGAGGGCGCCTTATCGCCAGTCCTGCTCCTCCTGCCCATCTCACAAAGGAGCTTCCTCTAGATGAATAAACACCCATATCTTCACCGTGTAGACCTTTCTGTTCAAGATCATGGACACAGGTGAGTATTGCTATTCAGACAATCATTCAGTCTACAAATTACAGTGGAGAACTGGTTTTATGGGTCAATTGTCAATTGATTTTCTTTGAAAACTTCAGGGTACCCTTTTACTAATAAGGCTCTATAATGAATGATTCATGTTGCTGGTATATAAGTTTTGAATTCCATATGTTTTTTAGTATAATGGGAAGTGAAACAAACCTTGTAGGACCATTTCCATCGAGACATGTCCCATGTTCCACTATTGACACCCGACAAGGTGACCGGGCCAAGAATTCCAGCATTCCATGACTCAAAATGCAGGCCAATATTCTGAAATCAATAAGAATTAGATGCATAACGACCAAAAGAAGAAAAATATGTTTTGCAGAAGGAGTAGACTGATCGTGAATGCAAATACTGACCTGAAGTCCAACAGTAGCACTTAACAAAGCAATCTTGTTGACTCCCACTCTTAGATTCACTGCTTTCCAGAATGATAGTTTTGGATTTTCACCTTTCCCATAAGAAATTCCTACCAAAAAGAGTAGAAAATCCATGAGTTAATAGAATGGAGCATGAGCTTTCGTTCCCTAAACTTCTATCTTATCAGCAAAAAATTTTGTACCAACTGATTGGCCGTTGACAAAAACTTGCAAAGCATGGCCTGCAGATTGAATACTGAGGACAGGAAGCTTTCCGGTTCTTAAAAATCCTTCATTTGCGCCTATAGTCACGCTGTTTGGACAACAGATCAGATCCAAATGTGATAAAGATAGTTTAGAAAATAATCACAACAAACATTATTTGGGGTTCCATGTTACTTACTCTGTCATGTACCACAAATAGTCAGTGGTATCCCAGGTGGCACTCAGCTGCTCCTTTAATCCATTTGCTGTGAATGAACCTCTATCAGCTGGAGTGGCAACAGCTTCTGTGAATGACTGCCACCAGAAGGATCCCATCACCGGCACCATATTCCTATGCGCGCCATGTAGACGTGTCTGAAAACAGCATAGACAAGAACTTCACTAGTTGAAACTAACAAGCTAGGGTTGAAATTTGAATTCAAATGTCCAATCTTGAAAGACAATAATTATGTAACTAAGACATCATCAACAAGGTTTTTTTTTTTTTTTCTTTTTTTTTTCTTACCTTTGCCGTGTTAAAAATTTCAGTTCTGCAGTCAGGGAGAATGCTGATGGACCAAGCAGGCAGATTGTAACGACCATTGCCAAATCTCACAGTTACAGAATATCTTTGGTCAAGGTTTGATAGGAATGCAGCACAAAGCCCGCGTGCTTTGAAAACATGAGCCTTGTAATGAATAAGAATTGTGACCCAAATTAGTATATGAAGTAAAGAACCAGGAATAGAACAAAAGTGCTAGTTTGGACACAAACACAGAGAAGCAGAAAAAGGAGTAAATATTCAGGATTTGGCAATCTGTTTAGATGAATACCTCTTGATTTCTCCCAAGTGACATGACCATGGGATTTGAAGATACTAGAGCTGGCTCAGCACGTTTGATGGCAAAATGCAAGTCTCTCAAATGTGTATATTTTGGTTCTCTAGGTAGACCTGACATGCATAGTGTATATCAGAGACAATCAACAAAGATTATAGAAATTTCTGCATCAACTATGAAGGTTTCTTTCTATTAATGAAATCTCACCATATTCATCAAGTGGAGCATCATAATCATAACTAGTGGCAACAAATGGACCCCCAGCAGTCCTGCCGAAGTTTGTTCCACCATGATACTACAGTGAAATTGGAGAAAGAAAGCAGAACTCTAAGCATGATTTCTTCTAATCAAACCCCAATTGGATGGATTTATTAGGAAGGATTGACTCACCATATAATAATTAAAGTAAGTACCATTATTTTGTATGAATTTCAACACTGCAAGGGCTATGTCTTCTACCGGTCTATATGGAGCTGGACCACCAAATTCAGTAAACCTGGTTTTAAGATTTACAAAGAGCTAGAGCTTCAGTGAAATTAGTTATAACATCAAAAAGTCATAATATGTTGGAGAGAGTCACAAAAATTACCAGCTAGTCCAGAGTTCTGTCCACATTTTGGGTTTATAGTTTTTATTTGGAACGAAGTTTTCACAATAGAAACCATTGCAAGTGTTTATCTGTAATATGAACAGAAAGAATATAAGGTTAAGACAGATTCAAAAGTTTTAATTAAATGGTATGCAAATAAATATGATCCATTTTTTTTTATAAAAAATATGGTGTTATAAGAAGTTATTACAATTGGATCAGGAGCATCCATTTGCTTGCACATGACCCATGGGACTCCAGTGTGTTGATTCACAGCCATTGCAGCTGCCCATCTCGAGTAAGAAAATCCAGGACTACCAATTGAGTATTCCACTAAGTCATATTCATTTTCAATCTGCCATAGACAAGCAATGAAGAAGTTTATAAAAACTGCCTGACTGAATGAGCCAATTCCACACAAAATGAATTGGAAAATAAGGCCTAGTAGCAGACAGAAATCAAGAAGCCATCCCTCATTTCTGAAAAAACAAACCGTTTAACTGTAAAAAGATCTTACAAACCTATTTTAGCTCTTCCTAAACTCTAGGAATTTAGATTTGTTTTCTTATAAGGTGGAAACTTAACCAGATCTTTTGAAAAGTAAAAATCTAGATACGTACATACATGTCAAGGTTGATGGTATGGTATTAATGTTCATTGTTATACACATATATACATGCATACATGTATGTATATGCCTTACATACCTGACTTAGAATTATTGGGCCTCCCTGGGGTTCAAACAATCTTTCTGCCTTCATGATATTGACGATCTTTGTGGTAAATCTTTGCATTTCAGCCTTTAATAAGAAATTTCATAAATAATCACTACTTAATTAGTTATACATGACAGAATATCCCAAAAAGTGAATTTTTTAACATATTTCAAATGAACACCAATTAATTACAAGCACCCTATGTCTTACCTTGAATGGCCCATTGTCTGTCCTGAAGGCAATACCAGGAATGTACTTCAACCAAACAGGAAAGCCCCTGAACAAATTCATTAAAATCAGAATGTTTAATCTAAATCATTGTCACAAAAAAATCTTCTTCTATGCATGTATGTAGTGCAGATCAGTTGTTATGTCTTTACCCAAAATTCCACTCAGCACAAGCGTAGGGACCAATTCGAAGGTGCACATAAAGGCCAGCCTGCTGGACTAGTTTTATGAAACGAACTATATCATACCTCCCTTGGAAATTGAACTGCAGAACACAGAGAAAATGGATGAAAAAGACAAAACAAATTTGTAGTAAATACATCAAACCAGATAGGATGATATACATTTGTAAAAAAAAAAAAAATTGACTACAAAAAAATTATATAAAAGTAAATTTACAAATTGACATCGCTTGATATATCACGTCATATTTGTAAAGTTATTTTATCGTAAAATAGATATAATGGATCCCAATCGGTTTATAAATTTATTTTTGTATAATCTTTTTGGTCAGTAAAGCTCTCTTTGTTTTATCATGGTTTACCTGTCCTCGAGAAGGCTCATGCCCATTCCAGAAGACATAGGTCTGGATGACATCTATCCCTCCAAATTTAGCCTTCTGAATAAGACTAGGCCACATCTGTATATTCACCAAAGAAACCATAAATTAAGCCATGTGATCCAAACAGAAGAAGAATGAAGTTAATTTTCATTCGAATGGTACGTACGTCAGGAGTGCTTCGTGGGTAATGAATGGATCCTGAGATAAGAATTCTTCTTCTTCCATTGATGACGATAGCCTTGTTGTCGTACGAGACTGTCGCCACTGCTACGGTGAAAGCGCATGAGATTATCAGCAAGACAAGCATGTAAAATACGTTTGTTTTACCTGCTTTGTCCGCCATAACTGATAATCTTAAATTTGCATATTAGAGATTGGATGACGTTCCTTCTATTTATACTACCAAAACTGATGTCTGATTATAGCGCATGCTATCTCATAAAATAACTATATATATATTTATATCCATTTGAGGTATCAATATCTATATATACATCTATTTGAGTTATCATTATCAGTTTGAAGATAAACACGTAAGTCCGCTACCTGCAGGTTTTAATTAGTACCAATAATTCTAACTCTATTTCTAATTATAGATTGTGGAGTCAAAGGATTTGAACAAGTCCAAGTTAAATAATCCAACACCTACAATAAGCAACCCGAACATGGAGATTATGATTCGGCACAACAGATCAATTCCTCTCAAAAAAGGAGCCAAACTCTACTTTTTATTTCCATTTTCGAGTTCAAGCATTTACCATTGCATGTAATCTTATAATTAGAGCATTTTTATTGGTTTGGCTCCTCAAAATTTGGATAAATTGTGCTAAAAAAACTCCATATTGGATTGACTATATCTAAAATAATTTGAATTTCATCTAAAATGCTTGGCCAAGGATAGAAGACTAGAATGAGTTCTTCAAACATTAAAATATTAGTTTCTCAATTTTTAGTTATTAGTATTAAATGATCTTTGAAAATATGGTTTTTTGATATTAATATAATTAGATTATAATTATTATTAATACTAAATTGGTAGAATTACAAAATGTGATGAAAATAAATTAAATAAATATAATATTTTAATGAAAACATAATTATTATTAATATTAAATTAGTATAATAAAAAAAATGTAATAAAAGTAAATTAAATAAAAATTTATTAATGAGAGTTAATGACTATTAATCTAATGTGAAGATTGAGTTTCAATAAAAGAGACAAATGCAAAAAAAAAAAAAAAATGTTATATTAACTAAATTTTAAAGATAGGTTTAACCAATCTAGTAAGGATGTTTTAGTTACCGAACTATACGAATGTCATAGACTCATAACCCAGATCTTTTTTGAAGCCCAAGCTCAGCCCATTTCAAGCCCAACTTTGAGTAAGGACCAAACCCCAGCCCGCATACCCCTTAAGCCCCGAAAACGTATATCCCTCATCTCCTCGCCAGCGCCCCCAATCGGTCTCTCATTCTCCTTCACTCTGACTACTCTCTCAGTTGTTCTCCATATCTCATAGACGTTCCCTCTATCCTTTGTGATTGTCGCTCACCGTCAGCTCCATCGCCTCAGTGGTAAGCTCTCTTTATTCTCTTTGTTAATCTTCTATGAGTTTTTATGGGTGGGTTGCAGAGATCTGCTTCGATTACGTATTCCATCACCTCTGCTAGAGAGTATTACAATTTACTCACTCGTATCTTCCTCGCCAGAAAATAAAAAAAGGCTCGTTATTTTCACAAACCATGGGTGTAGAAACAGTTTATTTTGGTCTATTTTGATGGGGGAAATCACGGTAATTCTCCAATGATTTTTTGGTACCATGCGTATTTATTGTATATCTTCTATTGCATTTTCAGAATAAGTCAAGATCTTTGGCATAGTTTGATTTTTGTTGGATGAGAATTCAACCCCTTGCCTCTGTTCCATTAATGTTACATCCTTGTACTTGCATTTATGCCTGCACTGTTCTCACACTGCTAACTCATAGAGCCTTCATGAAGTTGTTGAGCAGTATATTCTGACTTCTAAGCCACGGTCTCAGTGGGTAAAAGTTAATTTTGAAAGGGGGGAGATTTTTTAATCGTCGGCTCTCTCATCTGTGCAATAAAATGACTGAATTAGAAGCATCAAATGGTAGGTAAATTTTTCATGGCTGAGGGTAACGGAGAATGAAGTCAGTAAAAAAAAAAAAATATGTCCGAGTCTTATACGTACCTTATGTTATTTTGCCGAACTGCCCAAGTTGGAATGCATAAAGGATTCCATTGCTTAATTTGGTTTTTAAAACTTTCATTTTCGTCATTTTTGTTGCGTTGTGCAAAACATGCTTCTCGCTAATTTTCTTGTTTTTTACAAGTAATGTACTCTTAAATGAGACAAAAGAGGAGGTGAACTCCAATATACAGGTAGTATTCAAGAGATCCACCAAACTAGCAAAAGGGAAAATGCTTAAAACTTATTTGCTTGGAACTATATTTCGATATGAGAGAGTATAGATATTTTGCAGGAGGTCCAGTTTATTTGTTTGTTATTGTTCATCGAAGAAGCACTTATCCCTGTCTTTTGCACTTCCTATTTGCATGTAGAAACAACTTGCGCATTTAGCTAGAATGGCAGTCACATTCTATGATGTCAACTCACCTTCTGGCCTGAAGAAACTTGATGATTACCTCCTTACTCGTAGTTACATTACAGGGTAAGTCTTGCGTCATTTGTCATTTATACTGCTTTTTTCATGTAAGCATTATTTTCCTATTCTTCATAGACTTGCTTTGGGAGTATGTGAGAAGAACACGAGGAGAGACTAGCATTCATGATAGTAATTTTGATTCAAGTCCTTCCGAGGGTGCGGTGCACGGGACCGGGGTTTACTCTGTAGGGGTGGGTCCGAAGGGCCCTGCCTTGGAGAGGTTCCCCGACATCAAAAAAAAAAAAAAGTAATTTTGATTCAAGTTTTTTTACTTATCAAAAAAAAATTTTGATTCAAGTTTTTTCTTTGGTATGTAAATTGCTTCTCTCTCTTTTCAGCTATCAAGCTTCCAAGGACGATCTTACCGTATATGGAGCTATTTCCAAGGCTCCATCAGCTGAATACATTAACTTGTCTCGGTGGTTCAATCACATTGATGCACTATTGAGGATATCGTATGTCCAAACTATTACTTTTTATTGTTACTGAGATCTCAATCTTCATCTTTTGGGCTTGTCTTGGAGATGCTATTTGATATATGTCTATACGTTTTTTTCCTTATGTTCTTCATGGTTTCTTTGGGTCTAATTATGTGTTCATGTCGCTTCTAGTGGTGTCTCTGGAGAAGGATGTGGTGTCACTGTTGAGGGATTTGCTCCCATTACGAAGGAGGCAATTGCAACCCCTCCAGTTGCTGACACTAAGGCAAGTACTTTCTAAATTATTTTTGTTGTTATTCTGCACATCTCCTTGTTTATGTATTCGTATGCCTTTTTCATTTATCACTCCACTTTTGGTCTATTTGGGTTGCACCATTTACCTTGCTTCTGGATGCTTTCCCGAAGTCAATTTGGGTGTCCTTTTATTTTCAGGTTTAGAGATTTCTTTAAAATAGTTTAATCTAAGAGTTGATCAAATATGATGTTTTCAGGCCTCAGCTGCTGAAGAAGATGATGATGATGATGATGATGACGTAGACCTTTTTGGCGAGGAGACTGAAGAGGAGAAGAAGGCTGCAGAAGAACGTGCCGCTGCCGTCAAGGCATCTGGCAAAAAGAAAGAGTGTCAGTTTTGTGGCTATTTTTTGCGACCTAGCATGCTTTTGGAATACGTTTTAGTGTGTTCCTTGATATCATGCTGGCATTAATAATCTTTTTTTATTTTTTTCCCAAATAATCAGCTGGCAAGTCCTCAGTTCTTTTGGATGTGAAGCCATGGGATGATGAAACTGACATGAAAAAGCTTGAGGAAGCAGTAAGAAGTGTTCAGATGGAAGGGCTGTTTTGGGGTGCATGTATGTTCTTCATCCTGATTCCTCATGTTTTTAGTTTTGGGCTTTAGAAAGAAATCAAACCTATGGCTTTGTCTTGCTCCAATTTCTCATGGAAAACTGTTCTCAGCTGGATTCGTCATCAACGTTTAGCTGATGGTTGATATTTCTAATAGTTACACCATTTTTTGTGTTATATTTTGGCAATTTATTCCCCTTTTCTCTGGTGTGTGAGTTCTCTGATATCTGACATGGAGCAAATTAGCATATGCTATTCTGACATTAACTCAATGATTGTCACAGCTAAACTGGTCCCGGTTGGATATGGTATCAAGAAATTGCAGATAATGCTTACCATTGTGGATGACTTGGTATCTGTTGATACTCTCATTGAGGAACGTCTTACAGAAGAACCAATTAACGAGTTTGTCCAGAGTTGTGATATTGTCGCCTTCAACAAAATATGTAAGTGCAGCTTGAAATCTCAATCTATATCATTATATGATTGGCTGATTCAGGTCTTAGAATTATTGTGGCAAAATTAAAAGCACCTAAGGCCGAGCGCTTCCCTCTTGAGGAAGGGGTGGCGTGGTATTCCACGGGAGAGGTTTCTATCAGAAAATCGTGGCGCACATTAGTGCGATAGGCACACATAAATAATTTTAAGGGCCGCCATGGCCACTCAGCTGCTCAAGTTTGCTGCAGTCTGAGTGATGGGATTGCCCTACATGTATTTGTTTTTCTACTTCACTTGTCACTTATCAAGTAGGATTTTTGTGGTATAATTTGCAAATTCTCTTGGTGTCCATAAATATTTTTGTCATGTCCAATTGTTGTTGTTGCAGAATTGGAGGGTTTGCCTCGCATCAGCTGGATAGGTAGCAGTCGTGGAGAGATTGAACTTGAAGACCTTTATTTATGTCTATTTACTCTTCCTATATTTGATGCAGAACTATTATATCCCAAGTTTTGTTTGCTGGACTTGTGGTCTTTTACTTTGCTTTATGCATTTGCATGGAAATAATATGTGACTTGACCATATCTATGTTTCTTTCCGAATATGTGAAAGCTTTTCAATCATGTTGTTGGATGTACTTAAAGGATCCTTGTGGCTTTCATTTTGGGACACGGTCTTCTGAGCAATCTGAATAGAAATTTGTATGTTTGGAAGAAGTTGAATTGGTGATTGTTGTTGATGGCTTTTAGTTAATCGAGGCTTCCAGCATTTTCCTCTCCTATTAGATCTGCTTTTGCTTCGCTTCTCCCACATCGGATTCACTTTGCGAGTGAAGTTCTGATTTGGAGAATTTCCCATTCTACTTTCCATTTATATACATACCAACAGCTTGTAGTCTTTTTCATGTATTTGTGCTTTCCAGTGTCTTTTTCATGTAGTCGTCTTCAAATATATACTTAATGTGGAACATTTTAAATGCTTTTAAATGTTTATCACTTAGTGGCCAACCGCTTAAACTATGTCGTATCAACAAATCTAGAATGAAAAAGTACATTATTTCCACTATATTGATTGAGTTTTACATACACCACATTCAACTCCTATTTGCAGGAGAGTTGGGCATAATTCAATGACGATATAAACAAATCATTCCTAAATGGAAGGGGAATGAATGATCACAAAACATAAAGATTTGCTAATTCCTAACATTTCTATATGCTTCTGTAGAAGAATCAATGGATCAAAACCAATGATTTCCCCCCAAACAGGTATTTAACTTATCATACTCTTTTGACCAAAGAAATTCCTCTTGGGTCACCACCCCATTCTTCAAGCACCACCAATAAATTTGCCCCCACGTTTAGCCATGAGCGTGGAACATGATACCTGTAATTAACATTAACCTACCTTGTTAGAAATCGTTTCAATGTGCAGAGATGTGGATGCAAATTGTTATGATTTTGAAAACTATTAAAATTCCCTCTCACCATCTTTGAGAGGGGCTCCCGCAATCACTTAGGCATTTCTTTTCATTGTAATATCCAGTATAACTGCATGTGCTACACCCACCATTTGCTTTGTTTGCAGCCCAATGCCGCCCAATGCTTTGGCCATTTATCCATACCTGACCCTTTCCCATGCTGCTCATATCTAGAGCCAATGGTTCATTTCCTTGTGGGGCATTAAAATAAGTCTGAAAATACCAACCACCAAATCAATATATCTACAAAAACTTGCAATTTTTTTTTTTTTTTGGTCCCAAATTCTAGAGGGGAATTGAAATATCCATTATCTGGGTAGCAGGATTGTTCTTACCTTGTACCATGTCAGAGGGTGCTTTAACGCTAGTCCTGGCCCTCCTGTCCACCTCACCATGGAGCTTCCTCCGGACGAAAACACACTTATATCTTCACCGTGTAGACCTTTCTGTTCAAAATCATGCACACAATGTATTTTAAGTTTTATTTAGACATTGATTCATTCCTGTGGAGAACTGTTTTTATGTCTTAGTTATGAAGAGATTTTGTTTAAGAACTTAAGGTACTTTTTTACTTTATACTGAGGCTCTATATATGCATGATTCATGTTACTGACAAGTTTTGAATTCCAAGTTTTTTGCAGTATGATGGGAAATGACATTTGAGATCGGTGATCAAGGAGGCTGTGGAGGAAACAAACCTTGTAAGTCCATTTCCATCGTGACATGTCCCACTTTCCATCATTCACACCTGACAAGGTGACGGGGCCAAGAATTCCGGCATTCCATGACTCAAAATGCAGGCCAATATTCTGAAATCAATAAAAAAAATTAGATGCATAAGGATCGAAAGAAGACAAATGTGTTGTTCTACAAAAAAAGTTATGCAAATACGGACCTGAAGTCCAACAGTAGCGCTTAACAAAGCAATCTTGTTGACCCCCGCTCTCAGGCTCACTCCCTTCCAGAATGATATTTTTGGATTTTCACCTTTCCCATAACCAATTCCTACCAAAGAGTACAAAATCCATGAGCTAAAAGAATCAGACACGAGCTTTATTTTCCAAAACATCTATCTTTTAGGCCAAAAAAATGTGTACCAACTGATTGGCCGTTGACAAAAACTTGCAAAGCATGGCCCGCAGAATTAATACTGAGGACAGGAAGCTTTCCAGTTCTTAGAAATCCTTCATTTGCATTTATAGTCACGCTGTGGGAACAAAAGATCAGATCCAAATACAGTTAATTTAGACAACATTGTTTGGGGTTCTAAGTTACTCACTCTGTCATGTACCACAAATAGTCAGTAGTGTCCCAAGTGACGCCCAATTGCTCCTTTAACCCATCAGCTGTGAATGAACCTTTATCAGCAGGAGTGGCAACAGCTTCAGTGAATGACTGCCACCCGAATCCTCCGCCCGCCGCTACCATACTCATATGCGAGCCTTGATGACTAGTCTGAAGACAGAATAGAGGAGAATTTCAGTACTAGTTGAGACTTCTTTCCAATTTTGAATGACAATGATTGTGTAACCAAGACAATTTCTTGCCTTTGCAGTGTTGAAAACTTCAGTCATGCAGTCTGGGAGAATGCTGATGGACCAAGCAGGCAGAATGTAATGACCATTTCCAAAGTTGACAGTTACAGAAGCTGTTTGGTCGTAGTTTGATAGGAATGCAGCACAAACCCGAGGTGCTTTGAAAACATGAGCCTTGTAATCAATAAGAATTGGGTACCAAAATTAGTATTCAGTTAAGCAGAAAAATGGGTTCAACATTTCAAGATCTGGCAATCTGTATAGAAGAAAACCTCTTGATTTCTCCCAAGTGACGTCACCATGGGATTTGTGGCTACTAGAGCTGGTTCAGCACGCTTGATGGCAAAATGCAAGTTTTTCAAATGGGTATATTTTGGTTCTCTAGGTAACCCTGACATCCATAGAAATATATCAGGGATAATCAACAAAGAATATGCATTAAATTTGAAGGTTTCTTTCTACTCTTTGAAATCTCACCATATTCATCAAGTGGAGCATCGTAATCATAACTAGTGGCAACAAATGGACCTCCAGAAGTCCTGCCGAAGTTTGTTCCACCGTGGTACTATAGTGAAAATTGACAAAGAAAGCAGAGCTCTAAGCATGGTTTCTTCTGATTCAAACCCCAATTGGATGGATTTTTTTGCAGATATATATTATGAAGGATTGACTTACCATATAATAATTAAAGTAAGAACCATTATTTTGTATGAATTTTAACACTGCAAGGGCTATGTCTTCTACCGGTCTATATGGAGTTGGACCCCCAAATTCCAGGAACCTGGTCATAAGAATTACAAAAAGCTTCAGTGAATTGAGTATAACATAAAAAATAAAAAATTATAGTAAGTTGGACAACATCAAAAAACATTACCAGCTAGTCCAGAGTTCTGTCCACATTTTGGGTTTATAGTTTTTATTTGGAACGAAGTTTTCACAATAGAAACCATTGCAAGTGTTTATCTGTAATATGAACAGAAAGAATATAAGGTTAAGACAGATTCAGAAGTTTTAATTAAATGGTATGCAAAGAAATATGATTAATTTTCATGAAAAACATGAAGTGTTATAAGAAGTTATTACAATTGGATCAGGAGCATCCATTTGCTTGCACATGACCCATGGTACTCCAGTGTGTTGATTCACTGCCATTGTAGCTGCCCATCTCGAATAAGCAACTCCAGGAGGACCAACTTGGTATTCAACAAGGTCATATTCATTTTCTATCTGCCATAGACATATAATTAATCAAAAGTTTTGTCTCTGAATAGGCCAATCCCAAATAAAATTATATCAGAAACATTGAAAGGAGCTATTTAGGTTGATATGACAAAGACACCCATATATATAAGATTGTAGGCGTGTTTAACAGATTTGGAAGTCGGAGTAGGACTTTCGACTTTGTCTTCAATGCGGTCTAATTGTTGACTTAGAACAGGAAAAGTTTGATTGACAAAATTGTTTTGCTCAATAATCTTTTTTCTTTCAGTAAAAGTAGTTTATATATATATATATATGTATATATATAATATATATAATCCTTAGAAATGGGGATAACATTCACACTCTGGCTAGCTTATGCCTTACGCAGGGGGTAAGATATCCACAGGCCTCGTTTTCTCCTACCTAAAAACTGAGCTAGCAGTCCTATAGGCAAAGGTTTGACATTATTGTTCATTGCTAAACACATACATACATATATACATATATTTTTTTACGTACCTGACTTAGAATTATTGGGCCACCTTGGGGTTCAAACAATCTTTCTGCCTTCATGATATCCACTATCTTTGTGGTAAATGTTTGCATTGCAGCCTTCAAAATAAAATATCATAAATAATCACTTAATTAGTTATACATATAAATTATGTCATAAAAAGTGAATTTTTGTTCACATATTGCAAATGAACATAAATTACAAGCACCCTGTCTCTTACCTTGAATGGCCCATTGTCCGTTCTGAAGGCAATACCAGGAACGAACTTCAACCAAACAGGAAAGCCCCTGATCCAACATGTTTATTAAAATCATAATTTTCAATCTAAATCCTTCCCACAAAAAAAAAAAAAAATCTTCTTCTTCTTCTTCTTCTTCTTCTTCTTCTTCTCTCTCTCTCTCTCTCTCTCTGTGTATATATAAGTGCAGAGTTGTTGTGTGATTATTACCCAAAATTCCACTCGGCACAAGCGTAGGGACCAATTCGAAGGTGCACATAAAGACCAGCTTGCTGGACTAGTTTTATGAAATGAACTATATCATACCTCCCCTGGAAATTGTACTGTAAAACACAGAGAAAATGGATGAAAAAAGGCAAACAAATTTAAAGTAAATAAATCAAACTAGATAAGATGATGACATTTTACTTCTTTTAATCACGGTTTACCTGTCCTCGAGAAGGCTCATGCCCATTCCAAAATACATAAGTCTGGATGACATCCAACCCTCCAAGTTTAGCCTTCTGAATAAGACCAGGCCACATCTGTATATATAATATATATTCACCAAAAAAAACCATGAATTAAGCCATGTCTAATTAAACAGAAGAAGAAGAAGAAGAAGAAGAAGAGGCATTCAAATGCTGGCCGTACATACGTCAGGAGTGCTTCGTGGGTAATGAATGGATCCTGAGATAAGAATTCTTCGTTTTCCATTGATGAGGATGGCTTTGTTGTCGTACGAGACTGTCGCGACTGCTACGGTGAAAGCGCATGAGATTATAACCAAGACAAACATGCAAAACACATTGGTTTTAACTACTTTATCCGCCATAACTGATGAACTTGGATTCATCGCTCTGAAATTTGCGTGTTAGAAATTGGATGATTTGCTACCATATTTATATTCTACCAAAACTCATATTGTTGATTAGAGCGCATGCTACTCTCTCCTCACGTTACTATATATATCTATTTGACGCTGAAAATACGTTCTTATCCTCTTGTTGCCATCTATTTCTCCTTGTTTCTAATTAAGTCTGGCCTAACTATATTCCTAATCAAGTTTTAATCGAAATACTTGCCTATAAAAAAGCTGTACCTGTAACATCTGCCATATATATATATATATTTTTAAATTATTACCTGCCTTTTTTATTTTTTTATGTTTTATTTTTTATAACCGAATATATATATATATATATATATATGCATAAGTTTCCTTGGTAGCTACCTCTCATTAAGCCCTCCAAGCTGCAGCATGCATATATGCATCCATCTATTGGAGTTGATTAATGAATGTCTACTAGTTCTAGATGTCGGCCTCCATGAAAAACTTTGCTTACACCCTTAAAACACACCTAACACTTTGAAAAACTTCAGTCTTCAAAATAATATTGGTAATTAGGATTATATATATCATTAATGCAAAACTAAAAGATCCCTGCTGCAGGTACCGGGATATTCACGTAATTAATTATAGGATATATATATATATATATATATGTTAATTAGGTGGAAAGATATATACGTAACGTTTTGTCTGGAATATAAGGAGACAAATGATAATAGACAAATAGGAAAAGCGACAGATCATCGATCGAGCATCATATTATTACATATTATTGGTTCAAAAAATATATATATAAATCATGATTACTATTTTAATAGTTCTTGTATTAATGATAGTTACGAAGTATTACTTAATATTTAGATCAGAAAGTTATATCCTATGATCCTATCTTCATTATGGTTAAATTATATATTCTCGTTCTAATAAGATTAATGGGATTTTCTTCTAACTTTTTTGAAACCTTATTTTTGGGGGGTTCTAATAAAGAAGACATTAATTCATATTGGTGAATTAGACATCGATCCTAATAATTGATGGAGACCTAATTGTTGAAGGTTGTAAATTAAGATGGATGCAAATAATTTAAATTCGAAGAAGAAGCAAAAGCGTTCAAATACGCTAAGCAAGTCATGGGTTTTGGTATGCCAAGGAATTCATGCTTCAAGTCTATGCAAAGCAAGATACAAATGTCATCTATGTTATGGGATTAGATCATCGATCGATCCTTATAATGTTGAAAGAAGACTCGATCAAGATGATAAAGTTGGGAGAGATCGATCAAATGCTATTCATTGTTATTTTTGGTCCAATATATAATATCCCCACACCATCTTCTAATTATGTGTAATCAAACTAAATAAATGGAAAATTATTTAGCATCCAATCTTTTGATACCATATTATAAAGAATTGGTAAGATGATGATGATGATGATTAAGAAGATGACACTATAAAAAAAATTGCTTATACGTAGCCAACTATTTATTGCCAAAATGATTATTTTATTTCCTATCAAAATAAATTTGTTTTTATCGTAAATAATTATTTTCGCTATAAAAAATCCGTTATAGATATTCGTTTTTTTAATGTGTGATGAATATAATTTAATTTTCAAATCAAAATTTGTAACCGATCAGAGTGATAAAATTCTTTGTATTGAAGCAGGGGACTAATTGGGAATTAGGAGAGGCCCCGTTTGTATTCGAATGTGAGCTCAACTCATCTCAACTCATCTCAACTCATCTTCATTTTATTATTATATTTTTATAATTTTTTATATAAAACACAAATTCCTATACACATTTTTCAAATTCTAATACACATTTTTCAAATTCCAACATACATTTTTTAAATCCCAAAATAATAATAATATTAAAATAAACTCAACTAATCTCAACTAATCTCATTTCCGAATTCAAGCGGGGCAAAGCATGTTGTAATCCTCCATTTGAATGCAAGAAAAGTTACAGATTGTACTATACATGCAATATATATATATATTATATATATATATATATTATATGGATGGACGTGATGAAGTCTGTTTTCAATTTTAATAATACACCCTTTTGGTTTGTCAAATTTATTAATTAGATCGTTTCTGTCTATATTCTGCCAAATATTATAATATAGTAATCTAGCCTGCTACATAGACCAAGTTGCACTTAAAGATAAGAATCAAAATAAAAAGAATAAGTCTATTATGCACACTTTATAATTAGATATCTATTTTTGACATCTCATATATTTTATTTTATTTTTGATTTTTTTTACTTAATGATTAAGGAAATGATTAATAGTATATTTATGTTTTTCTATTTTTTTAACATATTTTAAAATAATAAAAAAATGATGACAAAAAAATAAAAATAAATAAAAATTAACTGGGGCGCGGTCAATATGGGGCGGCATTTTGTAGCACACCCCGAATAAAGATGGTGGTGTTTGCTTAAAATATAAAAAGAATAACCAACAAATTAATATATAAAAGAGAAAAAAACTAGGGAAGAATTAAAAAAAAGAGTGAAAAAAATGGGAAGGGTGATGTGAGGGGAGATTTTTTTTTTTTTTTCATATACCCATTATTATCATTATTATTATTATTTATCATTATTGATGTTATTTCTTGTGAGGGCCAATGTTTAATTATAAAGTCTGGTTTGTTTTCAGAGATAAAATAAAATGAGATGAAATAAAAATTAAAAAAAGAATAAAATATTATTATAATATATATTTTTAATATTAATTTTATATAAAGATTTAAAAAAATGTAATGATAAATTTAAAAAAAAAATTGAGATTTTTAATTTTATCTCTCAAAATAAATCAGGTCTTAGTTCATATAAGAATTTTTAAAAGTAAAATTTATACAATATTAATAATACTTGTACTTTTTATTGATTATGTAAGCACTACTTTTAATTAGCATGACAACCTATAATAAAATCAAAATATCACATATCGAAAATTTGAAATTAATTATATGCAATAATTAGTCAATAAATTGATACAATTTGTTATGATATATTAGATTGTAAACTCTTTCTATACCGTAAAATAAATCTACGGCATCACAAATTACAAATAGTGACATGAATTTATAAGTTTTAGTTATAAATAGTTTTTAATATATAAATCTTTTATTTATAAAAATGTAGATTTTAAATAATAATAATAATAATTTACTTTCTCTCTGCCGTTAAGGAGACAGCCTCGACCTTTAAATTCCCTTTTTCTTTTGGCGCGAATTAGCACCGAGTCGTCGCCTCCGATTCTCTCGACCATGACTACCGTACCAGAAGTGACCGATCTATTCGAAAGGCTCGCTTTGCACCTCAAAGCCCTAAATGCAGAAGACGAAGAAGAAACTCTAGGTTGCTCCATTTCATTGTTTAACAAATCTCTGAACCTCGATGAAGATTCTAGGGTCAGGGTTTTGGACACCGCACTATCCCTAATGTGCTTCAAAGCTCCCCAGGTTTAGCTCGTTCCAAGCTTCTAGGTTAGGCCTTTTGGACAGAGCGATCTATTCTAGTTTCTCATCGTGTAATTGTTCTCGTTTAGGTTTTCAATTCGATGCTCGAATATTTGGTCCAGACGATTGTCACTGTTTTGTCGTCGTCGATTTCTTGCAAAGTGTTCAGAGTTTATACAGACGAGGTTTTGTTGGTCGGGAGTTCATTTTCGCGCCATGATTGTTTGGAATTGATTGAAGCGTGCGCCGATGTCACATGGAAGTTGGAGGGACACGGTGCGTTTGTTTAATTTTGTGAAAGTGTGACTTTCAAACCGCTATTTTTCTATTGTCTTATTAGTGAGTTCCTTGTCTTTATGATTTTGCATGCGTGGGATATGTCTTGGTTCTGAGAATATATGTCGAACCTCTTAAGTTCATTGCCAACATATTTTGGGATCGGATGAACAAAGTTCTGCTGAGAACCAGAGCTGCGACTTGAATCCATGCTTGTCATTTTTCACAGATCTCACAAAGAAGATTTATTTATTTTCTGTTCTGTTCATTTTTCAGCCGGATTTGACACTTGAATTATGTGATTTATGGGACTGTTACAGTCCTCTTCATTAAGTTTTTTACACATTTTTCAAATACTGCAGGGACGCTTTCGCAAATGTTATCACGTGCTCTTCTAAGATTAGTGATTTCAGCTTCTTGTTATCGATACTTGTTACCATCAATTCCTCTTCTTGATCCAAGATCAATTCATAGAAGAAGCATAGCAGTTTCACAGCTCCTTTGCCAATTTCACAGAGATTTCTCATTTAAGAATTACGAAGTACCTTTCAGGTTTGCTGTTAACAGAGTTGCTATAACTGTTTTTCTTTTCCTTCCTAGTGTGTGTGTGTGGGGGGGGGGGGGGGGGGGGGGGGGGGGGGGGGGGGAGTCCAAAATTCCTGTCATTTAAATACAAATGTTAAATATGTTACTTATAAAAAAGAAAAGTTAAACATTTAGTTTCCACGGGTTCCATTGGTCTCTGAAAATGACCTCGATGTTATTGAAATCCCATTTTTTGGTGAAAAGGTGAATGCAGAATTTGCAGAGATATATGCCTGGATTTTGTTTTCTTAAGTTATCCTTCCACTGACACTCTTTTCTTTTGGGCTGTTTTGAGTTTTACACTACTATTTCTTCAACTTCATTAAAGACATGAAGTACTCTTGCCCAATATAAAATGTTGTAGAAATTTATCCCCATTGTTTGCATAAATCTTTACGGGTATTCTGGCTCTCATAAGGTTGCAGCACTCTTTAAATGTCCATTTGTACTTCTACATTATAATTATTTATACATCAATCATCCTTGTGTAGGTTGCTGTCCTGGTATCTTGACCCATTAACTCTAAAGCATGATCTTTTGAAAATTTTTCAAGATACTATGGAGAGGCCTTTCATTTCTTTGAATGAGGAACTTCATGAGAGGATGGATTGGCGCCATACAATCCTATGCTTGGTACTTTCTCCTACTATGTTTATTGAGACCAGAGCTTTGTTTCATAGCTGGCTTCTATTGACGTGAGTACATACTTCCTGATCCCATGAAATGCTCCTGCCCTTTTCATTGCTCATTGTTTTCTCTATCATCCTAGAAGGAATTAAAATATCAGCTTAAGTTGCTTCTAAATGCATCATAATTCTTCTGTGCTTGTTACTTTCTAAACCAATGTGCATGGTTGTACTTTAAAAATAAAAATAATGTTCAGAGCTGTAACGTGGTGGTCTCTAAATTGTAGATTATTTTTCAAGCTATATATAAACATGCTTCCTTTGGATTGGTACTGCAAATATTATATTGGGATTGGAAACAAATAATGCATAATGAATGTTCATCATTTGAAAATTATGTCCTGGTTTCGTGTTTCATGGGTTTACCATTGATGATATAAAATATTTACTGATAAAGATATAAAAAAAAAACATTTTATTTTTGAAAAATGTGTCTTCAGTTGGAATTCCTTATGTAGCCAGCTTATAGAATCTGTTTTTCTAATTTTCTGTGCAACAGGGGTCTGGTCTCTGTGCAAGAATTTCTAACCAAGTTGGTCTCAATAATACTCGATGTAATCTCCAGACCCAATTGGTGGGGCTTATCATTAGAATTAGGATCAAAGCTTCCATTTTCTAATGCATATTTTCCCTACAACCACCGCTTATTGAGGATCTTGGCTGGACCATTATCGACTGAATGCCTTGTGCAGTTTTCTTGTTCTATAAGCAAACCATCTTCGCATGCTTGGAAAGATCGAATGTCTGCAATCAAGCCAGCTGTAATGAAGACTAAAATGATTGATCACAAATCTTCTTGGTAAATTCTTACACCACTGGTCCACATGAATGCAATAGGGCTTCTACACCTTTTTTACCCAACTTCCAGAACTCATCTTTTAAATATTGCATAGCAGGGCTCTGGCAATCAACTTCCCAGATTGGTTCTATTTTGCTTCTGTTTTACTCTTCACTGAGGAACATCTTCCAGAATATTTTCATTCAAAATTCAAATTGATGACCGCTAAAGTTGGAGAAACTCATGACATGGAACCACCTTATTCTGCTGCTGCAGCAAGGTACATTGGATGGATTCTGAGCCCGACTAGTACATATCATCAGGACATTCTTGTTCCTTCTTTAACTAAAATATCAGACTCATGGGCGCCAAAACAATTTGGTTCAGTTTCACATGACAGAGATCCAGTACGTTACAATGAGAAACCAAAGAGACACAATTTGGGTGACAACAGAGATGATACTCTCACAAAAGTGTGTGATTGTCAAACCATTGGACTCTGGCTCAAAGAATTCCAAGACATTGAAATGTGGTACTGGAATGAAACAATCAACCGTCAGGTGTCTTGCGAGGAGAAATCACCCTGTGGTCTTAATTTTCAGCAAAATGTGCTGTTCAGAAGAATCCCATTAGGAGCCTTGATTGGGTGCTCGAATAATATAGATGAAGATGGATGTCAGATGCTGCTACATTATGCTGCAACTGCGAGAATGCTTCAGTCAGTAGAAACCAAATTCCTCAAATCGAAACATGTAAAATGGAGCTCTGTGGAGTGGGAAGAATCGGTTAGATGGACAGATAAATGTAACAAGAGGGAGGCTGTAGCAGGTGCCTGTCTTGTTTTCAGTTTAACAGATACAGTTGAGAGCATGTCTGATTCATTGTTTGACAGTGAAGAGAGTGGACTGCAATTTATATCCCGGTTTAAGTTAAGGGCTTGCAAGTACTTAATTAATTGTATTAAGAAGCTAATCCAGCTCACAATTGATGAAGATGTAGTGATGTTAATGGATCTCAGCAGTAGATTGGCTAAGTGGAGGCATCAAGGGCTAGAACTGTCACAGGTTGATAAAGATCTGGATGGTGTAATTAATAGCTTGAGTCATAAATTATCTTCACTTTAATAGTAGATTTTGTAGAGGAATGGACCCCCAGTTTATGCAGAAGTTGCACTTTGAGTTCCAAACCCATTTTTTTACCTCGTGTATAGAGATGAGCAAGTTGTAAAATAACACATATTATTCTGTTGTTTAATGAGCACCTGTAACTTGCAAGAATGTGATAGTGTGGACGTTGCCAAAAATAACTGCATGAATGTGATAATACAAGATCATGTCTATAACCCCTAGGGGTTGGCTCAAGTAGTAAATGCCTTGAATTTAGGGATATGTTCTAGGTCTAAGGTTCAAATTCTCTTGGGTGTAAACAATCTCTAGGGGGCCATTAGATTGGAAGATTTTCTCTCAAGAATTCGAGATTAGTCGGGATGCTGTTCCGGATACCCGTTGCCAATATAAAAAATTAAAAAAATTAAAAAGAAAAAAGATCATGTATTTATGAGAGCAACAAAGTGTGATTGAATTTCAAGCATGAGGAGGAAGAGATTATTATTGAGTTCTATAGTAGAAATTGGGATATCAAAATGTTATTCAAAAGGCTTGCACTTATTACTTTCACTTGATTCTCACGAAGCAAACTGATTTTCCCCAGAACGATACATGGCAATCCACAAACAAGTTAAAACTTCTGCCTTCATTTGTGGGGACCCTAAAGTTGTAATAAACCCTATGAATTACGTATAAAGCTAATTGACAAATGACAGCTTGCCTATACACATATGGTATATTTTATGCATCTTTAGAACCATCTTCACTATTTACACTTGGCTTTGGCCAGGTGGCGTGTGGAATGGCTACACACTTATGCCTTCGTGCAAAGTTAAATCAATATCAATTGCCTTTGGCAACTCAGATGTGTAAGTATCTATATACTGAAGATGAACTCCTTGCTCATCATTTATTGTGTACGTATGGAAGCTGCTATATTTAGCTGCAGATGGCCTCAACTGAAAGCTTCTTCATGTTACCTGGACATGGATCCCCTCCGAAAACCTCGGGAGCAACTGTTACTGAACAAGATTGCTTTCCAATGCAATTCTGCAAGAGAGAACCCAGTTTGATTGGAAGATAAGTATAAAAAGAGATGTTCCCTAACAATACTCCATCTCTAGAGGGACTTAAGAATCTATAATCAGGTAAAGGAGTGATTTAACAAAGCTCGAGAGAATTTGGGACCAAAGAAAAGGGAAATGATGATAATAATATACCCTTTGAGGTGCATCATAGGACTTGTGTGCATGACAACTTCCTTCTCGAAAACTTCCACATGTTCCTTGGGGTAGTCCATAGCTAGCAAACTTTACTTGAGAGATTTTCTGCCCAGGTGGGCACCATAAGTGAGCTTTGGGTCTATTGATCCTGCCAGTGGTTAGCATGCCCCAGTTCTTAAGTGTCGGCTGCCCTTCAAATATATCAGCACAGACACTTCCTGTTGTTCTTTTTACCAAAGAAATTCCGGTTGGGTCACCACCCCATTCCTCAAACACGACCAGTAGATTCCCACTCGGATTCAGCCATGAGCGTGGAACATGGTACCTGATTATAGCAGCTTTATCATATATATATTGAAAAGTGTAATAACAAATTAAAATAAATAATGTAGAACTTTTTTCACCATCTTTGAGAGGCTTCTCCACAATTAGTTCGACATTTCTTATCGGTGTAAGTTCCAGCATAACTACAATCACCACAACCACCACGTGCTTTATATCCAGGCCAGTGGCGTCCAATGCTCTGACCATTTATCCATATCTGACCTTTTCCCATGCTATTCATATCCAAAGCTAATGGGTCATTGCCTTCTGGTGCTCTGAAAGTAGTCTGGGGATATCACAATATCAAGTTCATTATAATAGATTCAGAAGTGTAATCGGAATTTGTCAATTGAGGGCTGAAATTGTTCTCACCTTGTACCATGTCAAGGGTTGTTTTGTAGCCAGTAATGATCCTTCCAGCCAATCAACAGAGCTACTCCCACTTACGGTATGAAGACTTAAAGCTTCACCTTTTAGACCAATCTGCTCGGGAAGAAATGCAAAATAAGTCATTTAACTTTTTGTGAGTTGTGAGTCTGTGACCATCGCAGAGGCAAAATTCTCATTGGGAAAAATCCACTTAAGATCCTTAATAATATAGAAAATGCTTGTCAAGATTTGATCAAGGCACTTTGACGGTAACATACCAACACATTTAAAAAAGAAAGAAAAGAAATCAAGCTGGCAGGGGAACAGGTTGGAACAGAAATCAGAGAGAGAACAAACCTTGTAAGACCATTTCTGCTTCGACAAATCTCTTGTCCCGTCATTGAGACCCTTCAACGTGACAGGACCTAAAACCCCAGCATTCCATGTCTCAAAATGCAGGCCAACATTCTGATACATATCAACATGAATGAAGAGATCATAAGCGTCATACCTTTCTGCAATAAATAGCGTTGTAAAGAAAATGAATCCAGGTGAGAACACTTACCGGAAGACCCACGGCAACACTTAGTAAAGAAATCTTGTTAACGCCAGCCGTCAGCTTCACAAGGTCGCTAAAAGTTAATTTAGGATTATCCAGTCCTCCATAAACAGTTCCTGCATTGAGAACAAGAAGCTAATGAATTAATCAAATCAAAGTTAATCCAGCAGAAGTTTTTGGCCTAATTTTGAAAGAACTGTTCTTACCTGACAGTTTACCATTGATGAAAACATGCAGGGCATGGCCTGCTGAAAATATAGTGAGCAGAGGAGATTGTCCATTCTTTAGAAATCCTTCATTTGGATCTATCTGGACACTGAGCAAGAAAGTATATAAAAATTAGGGTTAGAATATATCAGTACCTACATAATTGCAAGTACTCTTCTTGCTTCGTCTCAAAGAGGGCAATGCAGTGATTGGTTATTTTTCTTTTTCGTTGACAATTATGTACCACAAATTGTTTACCAGTGATTGGTTACTTACTCTGTCATGTACCACAAATAATCTGTAGCATCTCTTGTGACATATACTTGTTCCCAGAGTCCATTTCTTGTGGTTGAATCATCATCATTAGCAGAGGGACTTTCCTCATTATATGACTCCCACGATAATGCACTATTTACAGGTGTCATCTTCATCTGCGAGCTTTGAGCACCAAGCTGTATGGAAGTGTAACACTTTACAAAATCAGATGGTAAAAACTAACAGATCAAATATAAAGCAGTACTAAATTTACATTTCAAAATGAAATAAACACTTAATTATTTTGTTAAAATATCTTGCAGGGCTTTTCAATTAAATCTTTCCTTAGATATTTTAATAGCTTCAGTAGGAAAATATAGCTCTTCCTAGCTAGGTGTTTCCTCTGTATATATTTGGGCAATGCATACTCTTCTATTAATACTAACAAGATTTTTACTTTTAAAAAAAAAAAATACAGATCTGAGAAGATAGATGAGAAAAATATCATTTTTGTGAAGAAAGTGAAATCTGAAAGTATTTAGACATGCAACACACTTTTACTGAGAGAGAATTGAGATTTCATGCCGTAGCAAAGAACGATATCATACCCTTGCAGTGTTGAAAACAACAGTTTTGCAGTCAGGAAGAATGCTGATGGACCAAGGTGGCAAGTCATATTTTGCATTTCCAAACGACACCTTTGTGGATGATTTTGTGTCATAATTTGCAAGAAATGCAGCACAAGCGCCAGACTTTGATTTGAATACATGAGCCTAGAATATGACACTGAAGTTAGAAAATATTTGGAAAAAAGAAAAAGAAGACAGTTAATCAATAGTTCCTATATAGCTGATAAACCTGACCTCTTGATTATCTCCCAGTGAGCTCACTGTGGGGTCTCCAGAAACTAGAGCTGATTCACATAACTTGATGGCCTTGTGCAGATCTCTCAAATGTCCCCATTTTGGGTCCCTTGGCAGTCCTGGAAAAGTCAAGTTATGTGACATATTCAGTACATAGAGAAAAGTCCAGTCAATTTGCATTCAATATTACAGTAGGTTTCACAGTCAAGAAAAATAAATGAGGCAGGTAAACAACTTTTAGCACAACCAATTCAAATGAGCTAAAGTAAATGCCTACCAAATTCATCAATTGGAGCATCATAATCGTAGCTGGTTGCAATAAAGGGACCCCCAGCTGTTCGGCCAAAGTTGGTTCCTCCATGGTACTATGAGAATTGATCAGAAATGTTAAAAGGGAATAATGGAGATGAAAATTTATTTTAATTGATTAGCACCAGGTAAATTAGACCAACATGGAAAGATAACAAAGGAATATGTACCATATAATAATTAACAAAAGAGCCACCGTTCTGAATGAACCTCACTACTGAAAATGCCAAGTCCTCTGCTGGCCTATGAGGAACTGACCCACCAAACTCAGTGTACCTGGGGATACGACAAATGTAACGAGGAGATTCAGTCTCCGGAAAGACTCTAAATGAACAGCATAAGGTAATTGAAGTTTTTCAGATGTTTACAAAATTAGATATTTAATATCCACATTATGTTTGTTTCAGAGAAAAGAAAAAAATAAAATGGTTTTGTTTTAGACCAGACAAGCAATACTTGTGACTTACCAACCAGTCCAGTTTTCTGTCCACATTTTGGGTTTATTGTTGTTATTTGGCTTGAAGTTTTCACAGTAGAAACCATTGCAGGTATCAATCTGTCCCAAGATCAAAAACAGAAAATATTAAGTGAGAGAGCAATATTTGGAAGCTTTTCTTTATTAAAAATACGCAAGTGTCGTGTAGTTATTTTGAAAAATAATAGGTTTGCTATTAAAAAAAATTAACTTTTTTCGTATAAGTCTATATTTATTATTATTTTTTTTTTTAAATAATTATATGACATCTATGCACTCACTACTACAACTATTCTTTGAAGTTTTCTTTTCCTTTCTACCTATAAAAAAAAATAAATGATAGCCGTAGTAGTTGGTAATAGAAACTCCAATCATTAACAAGAATAAACCCAAACACGTAGCTTCTGGAAGAACACGTAAATCTCTTAAACTGATTTTTCACCATAAAACATGAAGCAATTTGATAAAGTAGAAAGCAGAGTCGAGACATGCTCATCATTGCATTTATTAGAAAATCCAAAACCCAAATCCAAGATAAATGATGAGAAGACAAAAAAAAAAAAAAAAAAAAAGACACAAACATGTATAGGACCTGAAGTTTTTGTACAGGAAAAGGATAACCACGACCGAAAAAAAAAAGTCCAAGTTAAAAACCACCTTAAAGAGAGATAACATACTGTAAAAACGCCCCACCCATAAAAGTAGGTGACACAAAATGAAAGGTACTTACAAATAATATGAAAATGACAAGCATTAAAAAAGCAAAAAAGAAAACGTTGACAATTATGCAGATTAACTTACAACAGGATCAGGGGCATCCTCTTGCTTGCACATAACCCAGGGCACACCAGTGTCAAGACCTAGTGCCATTTGTGCTGCCCATTTGGTATAAGCTTTACCAGGGGCACCAATTTCCCATTCTACTGGTCCAAATTCATTCTCGATCTGCCCAAATATAATAGACAAAGACATAAAATCAAAATTGACCGGCACATCTTCTGAGAAAACTAAGGCCCTGCTTGGATTCGGAAGTGGGTAGAACATATTTTATATAATTTTTTAAACTTAGGGAGTTGTTTTTCTTACCTGAGACAGAATGATAGGACCGCCCTGAGTTTCAAACAACTTTTCTGCTTTCATCATACTGACAATCTTCTCTGTGAATTTTTGCATTGCCGCCTTCATTGTGGCCAATTAGAAATCAATAAATAATTCCAAATATATTTTAAATAAGTTGATAGAAAATGATGTTGGATTGAGAAAATCTAAGTGCTAACTTTGAATGGTCCGTTGTCTGTTCTAAAAGCGATGCCCGGAACGTATTTCAGCCAAACAGGAAATCCCCTGAATCAGAAACAGAACAAACAAAAAAAAAACAGAGCTTCCGAATATAAGGTGGGAAAAATGAAACCAAAATATACCCTTTTTGGTTTGAAATTAAAATTTTCGTTAAAATACAGCATAATTATGGATAATTAGTACCCAAAGTTCCATTCAGCACAAACATAAGGGCCTATCCGGAGATGAACGTATAAGCCTGCTTGTTGTACCACCTTGATGAACTTAACCAAATCATACCTATCCTCAAAGTAATACTGAAAATAGAAAGAAAAACCGAAAATGCAATGAGTGTTTCTCAACCAGAAATGAACACAATATTTACAGAAAAAAAATAAATAAATAAAATGAAATTCATTTGCATTACATTTCCTGGAGAAGGCTCATGTCCATTCCAAAACACATAAGTCTGAATAACATCCAAACCGCCTTCTTTGGCCTTCTGTATAAGATCAGGCCACATCTGCAACAACCCAAAAAACCCACAAAAACGAAAAAATAAAATCTGAACCCAGAATCGACAAAAACATGCAACAGTAAAACACAGACACCCATGACTCAAAAAGTCATGAAAAAAAGGGCAGAAACCCGTGAACCACATTGGCATTATATATTATTACCTCAGGAGTGCTTCTTGGATAGTGAATGGACCCAGAAAGCAGAATCCTTCTCTGCCCATCAATCACAATAGCTCTGTGATCATAAGTCACAGAGGCTGCAGCACAAAAAACCAAAGAAAACAAAAGCAATAACTTGAAAACTCTATAACCCATATCCATATCCCTCTTTTGATCTTCAAAGTAATGGCCTTTTGTCTTTGTATCTCCTCACTTTAATTCTTCATATCTTGACAGAGGGCGGTAATCAGAGTTTGAATCTGGGTACACTTTTTTTTTTTTTATTCTTTCGAGATTGAAAAGAGAAGGGAAAGAAAGCGAGTGGCAGGTAACTGCATGGAACGGAATTATGGAAGAGTGCTGAGTTTTGGCTATGAGATGTAGAGAATGGAAAGCTCCCCCAACTGCTTTATAAACATAAGAAGAATTAGGTTGTAGGGTCCAGTTTTGGCCTTTGTGGGGTTTCTCACTTTAACCTTCTCTGACACGGAACTTAGGCTCTCTGCCCAAAGCTTCAAGTATTCTTTAGCTTAATCTTTAGTAAATCATAAATGGAAGTTATAATTATAAAATACGGAGCCAGCATTTAAGACAAATGGCTAAACTGGTGACCAAAGCAAAATGCCTTTCTCCTACAATGTGTACGTTTCTATCTGTTCACACATCAAGATTCCCTCCATTCCACTCAATAATGTTTCATTCACATATTTATTTATTTTTGGAGTTATAGTAACGAAAAATCTTTTTACATGAGTAATTTACAAAAATAAATCAATGAGATGGACTCAAATGAATTATCACCATCTATGTTATTAATGAGACAAGACTTAATTTATAAATTTTAAATATATAAATCTTTTTTTATAAATTAAGTTTTGATAGCATCAACAATTTGCGGTGCGTATATTCTGCACTAATTTATTGATAGAATTATTCATAATAATACGCTATAATTTTAAAATATATATATATATGAAAAATTAATACACTAATAAGTTTTCTCAAATTTGACAGAAATTTTTCAAAAATATGCATAGGAATGTGTACATCACAGCGATTTATTATATAATTTCAGAAAATATTAAAATATATTTTTTCTTTTCCAAAGTGTTGAAAAGAGAGTCGGGTTGCAGCATCCAGAACGTGGACGGTTTTGACGTATTTTATTTGACTTTAAGCGTTATACATCCACTGTATATTCTTTGCACATTTGGGGAATCACCGACCGTACGCTACGTGTCGAGTCTCCATGGGACAGTGGACGATCTAAGAGAGTTTCAAACCGTAGAGAATAACTTCACCGTCTTGGTTGGTACAGTTATTCTACAATTTTTCTAACAAATTTTATTTTTTCCTCATCTTTGAAAATTAACTTTTTATTCTTTCTCCATTAATTTATAAAATTCAAAATACTAATTATCATTATTATTTCATCATCTCTTAACGTCTCTTAACGTGACACGTATAATCAAAAAATTATTTATTATTTATTATTTTTATGATATACCTCGATACACCAAATATTAGACTAATTATATCAAGATTTTCTCGATTGGTTGTGGTCGAAAAGAAAAAAGAAAAAGAAAAAAAGAAACGAAGATACATTCTTTGTTGCTTCATATGCAATTTTGAGTGACCAACAGCTGCCGTGACAAATCATAACTTGAAAAATAAGCTATTTATTTCATTATGTGTAAAATGTACAATCAAAATTGAAGGATCTGTAGGTATTTACCGTTATTGTTGTCGATGTATTAGGCAAGAATAATCCACAACAGAGAGTGTAGCAGGACATCAAATGAATATATATATATATATATATATATATATATATATATTCTAAGTGGTTATCTAACTATTATTTAATAAATTTTTTTATTTTTTATTAAATTTTTTTATTTTTATTTTTGTTAAATTTAACTCTTTTTGTTTATCTAAATTTTGAAATGATGTGATTCTTAAAATGTAATCTCTTGATTTAAACTTTTAAACCAAATACTTCAAATTTTAATCTAGTCAAATAAAACTCTTATCTGCTTAGATTGAAATCAACACCTAATTTCAAACTCAATTCAATTTATTAATTATGATTGAGGTTACCTTTCCTCTATTATCTATAAAATTCATTCAAGACTCTATTAAACAACATAGATTATGTAAATTATAATATATATATATATATATTTACAAATTATAAATTACTAATATTTTATTACTAATAAATTCTATAAAATGCAAATTATAATATAATATTATAACATTAATAAACCTATTTTACGTTATAAATTATAATATAATATTATTTTATAAAAATTATAATTTATATTATATATAAATTTATATATAAAATTTAAAATTTCTAATAATTTTTTATATAAAAAAGAGAAATATAAAATAATTAAGTTTAAAATTGTTTGCCAACTATATTTGTAAATATAATTATTTGAATAAAATATTATTTATTTCTCAATTTAAATTTATTATGAAACATTAAATTTAAATAATAATATTTTATAAATGAGATTATAATAATTATGAATAGCTATATTTCATCATTTCTCACTAATTTATGATTTGTCTTTATATAATTGTTTTGTTGTTAAAATATATTTTTTTATTACTCGTCAAATATTTGTCAAAACTTGCCTGTTTTTCTTGATCTTTTTTTTTTATAGAAAGCCATATAATTTATTCTACATTGCTCCTCCTTGTTAGTTGTTATACATTCAGATTGTGATATAATATCCATAATAGTCCTGTTTTGATTTTTGATTTCTTTGATTGTGACTTTTGATCTAACGGTCTTGATTAAGCGCAATGAGAATTATTAAATAGTGAAAAACAAAATAATAGTGATCATGCATGCCTCCCGATGAGGACATAGAAACTCCCACGATGGTCATTTGAAATTACTAAATATATTGAGAAATACCGAAATCATGGCAATGAGGGCACCAGTGACTGTAACAAACACGCCATGCTCAGCCGGCCTATGGGTACGAAGGACCCTAAAATGTATAATGATACCCAAAAAACAACGCAATGCCAAAACAGACAACCTCCACCTAAAAAGTACTAACAACTCTTCATTAATATTGGTAAGATTCCCTAGTTAATAAATTATTAAAACGAGTTACTAACGACATAAATTATACGTGACTATTTTGTTAGGATCGACCCACACCCACAAATAAGATAAAGATCAAAATTTAATATAGTTTGATTAATTTAACATATATCCATATACACAGAGATAAATTTTTGAATTAAATAACAAACAAACAATTATAATAGTTTTACTCGACTCTCACAATACACAATACTGATTGTGCTTTTGATCTTAACCATGCATAATTCGTAACTTAAACACGTATTTATACAACAAATGAGTCAGTTTAACAAGAAAATTCTTGATCAATGATTGAAAAAAATCTCTAAACTCCTTTGGCGATTTCATCACGTGTCCTCCACGTTGTCTTATCACCGTCTTTCATGTGTCCCTACAGCTGTCTCAACTAACTTCATCAAGGCTAACATCATCATAGAAGCTTCCATTGCCTATGTCCAATGTGTTGGTGTTGAATTTTCAATAATGTTTTCCTCAACACCAAATGAAGGATATCCTGATATTTTTCAATTCAAGGTGTCCAATCCGGCTATGTCTCTACTTAGCTCGAGTTTTTCTCGTGTGATCACATTTGTTAATATATCAGTTGGATTCTCTTTGGTATGGATCTTCTCAAATTTTAAAAATTGTTGCTCCATCACTTTGAGTATCCAATGATAGCGAATGTTAATGTGCTTTATGCGGGAATAATATATCTAGTTTTTACTCAAATCAAGAGCACTTTAACTATCACAATAAATTTTATATTCTTTTTGACTGACTCTCATTTTCTAGAGAAACCATTTTAGCCACAACATTTTTTTGCTTGATTTCACTATAGCAATGTATTTTACTTTTGTTGTAGATAAAACCACACATTTCTGTAATATGGACTGTCACGATACAGTTCCACCTGCAAATGTGTAAATAAATCCTGATGTAGATTTCCTTCCATTAAGATCACCGATCATATCAGCATCTGTGTAGCCATCCAAGATTGGGTTAGCTCCCCCGTAGTACAAGCACAGTTTTGATGTACCCTTAAGGTACCTGAGAATTCACTTGATTGCTGTCCAGTGTTCTTCCCCTTGATTGGAAAAAAAGATGGCTTACAACTTCGACAACATGAGCGATGTTAGGTCTGGTACAAACCATGGCGCACATTAAACTTCCTACTGCTGAGGAATAGGGTACTACAGCCATTTCTCGAACCTTTTTCGTTGATAAAGGACACGAACTCTTACTCAGTTTGAAGTGACTAGCCAATCGTGTAATGACTGACTTTGTTTTTTCCACGTTGAACCTTTTCAGTATCTGTTCAACATACTTTTATTGTGATAACCATAGCTTTTTCTCTTTTCTGTCACGAGCGATCCTCATGCTCAAAATCTTCTAGGCAGCTCCTAAGTCTTTCATATCAAAGACTTTGGAGAGATCCGCCTTTAGCTTACTGATGATGGATAAATCTTTTCTAAAAATCAGCATGTCATCAACATAGAGCGGTAACATCACAAAGTCATAATTTGAAAGTCTCCGGATATAGACGCATTGATCTGCAGCATTTCTTTTATATCCATGACTCACCATGAATGAGTCAAATTTCTTGTACCACTGCCTAGAAGACTGCTTCAAACCGTAAAGACTCTTTTTCAGCTTGCAGACCAAATGTTCATTTCCAAAAACTCAGAAACTTTTTGGCTGCTCCATGTAAATCTTCTCATCAAGGTTGCCATGAAGAAATGCTATCTTCACTTCTATCTGTTCAAACTCTAGGTCAAGACTTACAACCAATCCAAGTAACACTTGAATTGAAGTCATCTTTATAACAGGTGAGAATACCTCATCAAAATCAATTCTTTTCTTCTGATGGAATCTTTTGACGACTAGGCGAGCTTTGTACTTTACTTACTTGTCATCATTTTTCAGCTTGAACACCTATTTATTTATTAGTGCTCTCTTATCTTTTGAAAGTTTTACCAGCTCATAAATCTGATTTTTCTGTAATGAGTTCATCTTATCCTACATAGCCTGTATCTATCTATCGCTATCTAGATGAGATATTGACTCTTGAAAGTTCTCAAGCTCCCTTTCATCTGTAAGAAGAATATAAATCTAATTCCGGATATCTTCGAGACGGAATTAACAATCGGTCTTTGAAGGACCTGTCCTGCTGAGGCTAATCACTTGACAATTGTGAAGATTCTGCAGTTTCTAATGGAGAAGGTAACTGCTCCTCCTGTTCAGTATTGGTTTCTCCATTGTCAACTTCTTCTTTTGGAGAAACTTATTGTCTATCTTCAGTGTTTGAGGCAGACTGAAGTAGTGGTGAGCTAAAAGCTGGTTCTAGAATACTTGTAGTTGTTTGTTTCGATCCAAATAGTTGGTCTTCATGGACTACAACATCCCTGCTTCTGATGACCTTCTTTGCTTTTGAATCCCATAATCTGTATACAAATTTTTCATCTCCATAGTCGATGAAGATACACAGAGTAGACTTTTTATTAAGCTTCTGTCTTTTCTCCCTTGATACATGTGCGACTGCTTTGCATCCAAATACTCTTAAATGAGAGTATGATATCTTGCGACCTAACCACACCATCTCTGGAACTTCAAATTGTAGTGGAACTGATGATGTTCTGTTGATCAAGTAACATGCTGCTTGTACTGCTTCACCCCAGAATGGCTTAGGTAACTTAGACATACTTAGCATGCATCTGGTTCATTCCAAAATGGTCTGGTTTATCCATTCAGCCACAGCATTGTGTTATGGGGTATAGGGGATAGTCTTTTCATGTCTGATGCCATGATTGGAGCAATATTTTTTGAATTCTCGAGAAGTATATTCTCCTATATTGTCTATCTGGAGACATTTTAGTTTCTTGCCAGTTTCTCTTTTTATCATGGCATAAAAGTTTTTGAACTGTTCAAAAACTTGATCTTTCCTTTTCAGGAAATACACTCACACTTTACGTGAAGTATCATCAATAAAAGTGACGAAATATTTATTACCTCCAAGTGATTCAACTTCAAAAGGGCCGCAAATATCAAAGTATATCAAACTCAACAACTCTGATCTTTTTCCAGCAGAGGTCTGAAACGAGACTTTATGCTGCTTACCAAATAAACAAAATTCACAAAGGTTGAAAGCAATACATTTTTTTTATTGTGATCAACGCTTTCTTCGCAAGCGTAAACAATCATTTTTCTCCCATGTGGTCGAGTCTCCGATGTCACAAGTTTGGTGATGCCTCATCTTCGGCTATGTTGAGGCTGTTGGCATATTTAAGCACTAGATTTGTACAAAGTGCCACAAATATGTCCCCGTGTGACGACCATGGTTCCTTTCTTCAGTTTCCAAGCATTATTGCTGAAGATACTCTTGTAACCCTGTTGATCAAGGGTTCTCCTAGATATCAGGTTGAGTCGGAGATCGAGTACATGTTGAATGTCATTTAGCACCATGGTACAAGCAACATTGGTCTTTATTATGGCATCTCCAATACCCATGATTTTTGAGAAACTTGAATTTCCAAAATGACTATACCGAAATCTCTTGACTTGTAAGTACTGAAGAAATCTTTGCAATGAGTGATGTGATAAGAGGCTGCTGTATCTATCACCCACTTTGTCTCTTAGCTTAAAACATGCAAGTAAGATTCTTCACTTGCCAGAAAGGAATGCACAATCTCTAGGAAGCGTTACTGAAACTTCACCTCATTCTTGCTTTGCTTGGTTGCTGGATTGGTTCCACTCCCGTTGTAACTTTCGAGATTCTTTTCTGAAGTGGCCCTCAATACCACAGTAAAAGCATTTTCTCTTCTTCTTTCGCTGACCACTGCAAGTCTAGGATCTTCCTCTGCTTTTACTCTGGTTCTTTTATCGGCTTTTTCCTCTACTATTTTTTTGCAGGTTTCCTTCAATTACAATCGCATCTGACTGATCTCCTCTATCTCTTTTCATTTGTTCTCTTCATTAAACAAGACATCTATCATCATTGACATTGTGAGCTTTCCATCAAGAGTTGAATTGGTGAGTGAAACTACTAGCGTTTTTCAGCTATCTGGCAATGGTAGTAAAGCTTGTTCTTCGTCTCCAAGTTTGAAATCTACAGTTGTAGTTTGATTTACAAGATTCTGAAACTCGTTGGTATATTCAGCCATTGAGATATCACTTTTTAACTTTAAGTTGATAAGGCGTCTCATCAACAGTGCCTTGTTCTGAGCAGTTTTTACCTGATGCATGTTTTCTAGCTTTTTTCACAATTGATAAGCATTCATTTCCTGTGTAAAGTGATGAAAAACACTATAGTCAATCTACTGCTGGATTTGGCCAATAGTTTTCTTTTTCATTTTCTGCTAGTTCTTTTCCATCATATCATCTAGTTTTACGCATTTCTCTTCAACCAGGTCAAAGAGATTTTTGCAATTTATGAGATCTTCCATTTAAGGCCTCCATAGTGCATAATTCGTATCTGTTAGTTTAATCATTGTACATGTTCATGAGTCCTCCACTAGTTTGACATTAATATTGTGCTTTGAATGGATTCTTCTCGATGTTCGAGACTGAATCGTAACGAACGGATGTCACGGTTGCATCCGAAATGGTTGAAAACCTTGGAAACGACTCCAGTCTTATCTCGAAACGATCAAAATTGCTTCGAAAACCTGCAAAAAAAACAAAAGCTGGAATATTCTTGTGTGTCACCAAAATATTCTTGTTCTTGCTGGAATATTCCATTCAAATTCGATTTCAGCAAACCAGGTTGGGAAGTGGGTCGAATCCGGGTTCAAATCAAGTCATTGGTCAGATTACGAGTCTTCGAGTTGAATCCAATCGTCTTCAACCTCCAGCGGGCGCGTGACAAGTGTGGCCGGCACGTGGGTAAAAGTTACTAGAAGCTAGCTGGTGCGTGGGGCGCATGGGGACTATTTTGATGTATGTTTGAGACGAAGTTTTCACCAAGAATTTTATCTTGACGTGAGGATTTTGATAGTATCTCCCAAACTTGATTTTGATCAAGTTTCAAAAATGGATTTGTTTGAAAATTCGAAATACCAACCACCTATTGGCTCTGATACCACTTGTTAGGATTGATGCACACTCACAAATAAGATAGAGACCAAGATTTAACGTAATTTGGCCAACTTGACATACGTCCACACACATAGAGATGAGTTTTTGTATTAAACAACAAACCAACAATTACAGTGGTTTTACTCAGCTCTCACAACACTGATTGTGCTTCTGATTTCACTCATGCATAATACGTAACTTAAACATGTATTTACATAGCAAATGAGTTAGTTTAACAAGAAAAATCTCGATCAATAATTGATGAAAAATCTCTAAAGTCCTCTAGAGATTTTATCACATGTCCTTCACGTTGCCTTATCACCGTCGTTCATGTGTCCCTACAACTTTCTCAGCTAACTTCATCAAGACTAACATCATCATAAAAAGCTTCCATTGCCTATGTCCAACGTGTTGCTGCTGAATTTTCAACATATTTTAGATTAATATAGTTATCAATTGATTCAAAAAGTTTAATATATTTTCCTCCAATAAAAAAGACTGATATATATACTCATCATCCTTTCATCATATATATATATATATATAGATATATATATATATATATATTACCCTTGAACAAGATCTGAAATGCGAATTAAGTCATATAAACACTTGTTTAGGCAGATTATCTACACTGCCTTATAAATAATCTTTCCTTTTAATCTTTTATTGAATCTTTCCATTACTGATTGTTGAAAATCTTGTTGTTGAGGTTTTTGTGTTATGAGTTTTGCTACACAGAATTTAGTGTGTTAACACTATCAAATTTTTGTTAGAATTTGTATTTATATATATATATATTATATTATTAATCAATTTTTTTTTTATAAAATCATATCATTTTTTAAAATATAATCGCTTTATTAAATTAAAAAAATATACTTTACATATTACTCTTCCTTAATATATATATATATGAAAAAATCTATACAACTTTTTATTATTTACATAATTTCCATACACCATATTTTATTTTATTTTTATTTTTATTTTTATTAAATATTTAATATATGAATAATAAATAAAAAATAAAATTATTTTAAAAAGAATAAATTTAAAATAAAAATAAAAAAATAAAAAAAAAATAAAAAAAATAAAAAATAATAATATGAAGATTAGAGAGATTGTGTAAAACAATCCTCTCTCTCTATATATATATATATATATATATTGGAATTTTTAGAGGAACTATAATTAGGTTATCCAATACCTACCATCAAATCTCCCTTATCAAGTCTTTATATTTTATAACAATAACTTTTGTAAAATGATTTGATCCCTATCTTTCTTTTGCAGTACAACAATATGACGTACCTTTTTGTGTTGTGTGTCCCTCAATATATGTGACAAAAAGCAAATATATATATATATATATATCTATATATATATATATTGCATGAGATCATTCTAATATTTTCCAGGACTACGTCACTTTGCATGATTGAAAGCACCCAACTTCTTCAGCTAATTTTTGTAATATTTTTTAATTCCAATTCCCAGCTTTCAAGTCAATTAATTTTCAGGATTCTTAATTTTATTTTTAAGATAATGTTGCTGAATCTTGCAGGTCATTAAAAAAGTTTAATAATTAAAAAAGCAGAGTGCAAGGCCATTAACCAGTCATTTTTAATTAAAAGCAAGGGAAACATGATAAAGACTTAGATTATTAAAATATTAATACACTTGCAATCTTTTCAGCCCAGGATCCATTATTTTTGGATGATTATAAATTTTTTAATGTTATTAAAATATTAATACACTTGCACTCTGTTTTGCCCAGGATCCATTATTTTCGGATAATTATTATAATTTTGATTTGGACCTTCTCAAGGATGTGAATGAATAGTTGTTTTTTTTTTTTAGTTTTAAGCTATTTTCTATGTTGGTGAAAAATACTAAATTAATTATATATATCAAGACAAAAAAATGTTTCTAAAAAATTATTTTACAAAAATCAAATGGTGTTCCCAGATTTATTTGGGTGGTCACATCACTAAAATTGGGAGAAGAATCCTACTTTATTATTGGGAAGTAGATTATATTTATGGATATTATTAGAGAGATCAAGGGGAAGCTTTAATGGATCATTATTTTGCCTAATCTTAAAGACAAAAAAAAAATTCATGATTCTCCGAATACTTGTTGCTTAACTCAGTGATCTTGGAATATTTATCATGATTTAGTATTTTCCATTGCATCTTCATTGTATCTATACATACATATATGAGAAATTAAGTTTTATTTGCAGTTTTATGTAGAAGATTGCGTGTGCAAATCCATTGATGCATAAAAGAAAAAGAAAAAAATGTATTAATTTGAGAAATATATTATTATAATTTTAAAATATTTTTAAAGATAATGGTATGAGTTTGCGTGGGCAATCCCCAAATAAAAGTTATATATAGACTAACTCTACATACATAAATATATATATATATATATATATATATATATATATATATATATATATAGTCATGCTTCATCGAGTAATCTTTAAATAATCCATCTTTTACTCTTTTAAATTTCTTAAGGGGAGAAAAAAATATTATTATAAAGAAATATTATTCGTTAATCTTTTAGTCAACGTCGTTCTAAAATATTTGCATTGAATATTTGATAAATAATAAATAATTTCCTAATAATTTAATATCACATGAACTGAAAAAACCATATATAGTTAAAAGACAATTAATTAAAATAAATTTTTTTATTTGCCTATTTTCTTTCATTACACCTAATCTTAAACAGCCACCCACCATTAAAGCGTAAAAAAGATGTCCGAATTCTGATTCCCAAAAGGGGCAAAGGAGTAGCTTTGAGTTTTTTCATGCAGTCTAATTAGAAGACAAAACGAAGCAACTGAGGGGTCCCCAATTAAAAGACAATATTAGCAAACCAATCAGGCTGCCCTTCCACTAATTGAAGTTATCAATTAGGCCCGTTTGGATTTAGAGATGAAATGAGATGAATTATGAATAGTAATAAAATAAATGATTCAGATGAATTAAAATTTAAAATAAGTAATTGAGATAAATTAAAAGCACGAAATGAGTTGTGAATAATAAAATTCAGTTTATAAAATAAACCGGGTTTTAGAGTAATAAAATGGGTTGAAAAAAATTTAATTTATTTTTTAATATTATTATTATTTTAAAAATTAAAAAATCTATATTAAAATTTAAAAAAATTATATTAAAAATTATATTTTATATAAAAAATTAAAAAATATATAATAATAAAATAAAAATAAAACTGACTCTCCAATTCAAATTAACATTCATATAGTTGACACAACTTGTGTCATATATCTGTTTTGGCTTGTCAAATCAAGTCTTTTATTTTTTTTATCTTCTGGGTTGTCAATTTAGTCCTTTTAGATACAAAATGAAAGGATCAAAATTTCCCATATTTTGCACTAAATTAATGGATATCATGCATTTCAGCTTATGAATTATATGATTGAACATAAGAATTGGGATGATATTTATCCAATTACGTGTATTTGGGCTCTCCTTTTTTTTTTTTTTTTATCTTTATTAGTTTAATCTTATTTCTTCTCTTAAAATATAATATTGTAGGGCGCTCGTCTATAGAAACATTAACATATATTGTGGAATCTGTTCTGTGGATAACTTCTTCTATTCAGCAGTTTTACACGACACACTTATTGATGTGAATTTTTATTTTTTTAAAATTTTATTGCATATAATCATTTTTATATATCTTTTATATGGTACTCTGCTGACCTGATTGGTCAAATCAATTAATATATTATACACATATCTTCCACAATATATACTTTGCTTGATAGGTTAGAATCTCGCTTTGTTAAGAGGATAATGATTGATGTGATTGCCACGTCCGATTAGTTTTCAGTTGCTTTCATGCAAACCTGTATAGGCATTGCTGGCCGTCCGATTTGCATTAAATGATATTCGAATTTCCTTGATCGAGTGGGTCCCTCAAATATTCTATATTATATAGTTAAGGCTGGTGGGGTTAAATCCAAAATGCTTATCCAAGAGAAGGATCGATGCATGGGGCCGGTGGCCGCAAAGGTGAAGCTGTTTCCCTCAAGCAAAGGTTTACAGCACTCTACACCACCTAAACCCACCCCCAACTACTTATTTCAGAACAATGACCCACCCATCTAATTTCAACCTCCAGTATGCTTGTTTTAGTTCATCAATCTAATGACATTTCATCTTAATTCTATTTACATTTTAACAGAAACTAAATCCTGGCCGAGTACTTGGGATTTATTAATTAAGAAATTAATCTAGTGATTATTTAATATTAGATATTCAAATACTTACTCTCGTCATGAATGATCTAGATTATTCGATATACATTCAAGTCAAAATCGATTTCATTTATTTTTATAGATAATATGAGATAAAAAGTTAAAAATTGAATAAAATATTATTATAATACATTTTTGTAATATTAATTTTATTTTAAGATTTGAAAAAATTGAATTATTTATTTTATTTTATATAAAAATTTAAATAATAATAATAATAGAATAAGATAAAAATAAATGAGATAAGATTATTTATAAAAATAAATCAGGTGTTAATGCATAATTTTCAATAGGAAATATAAAACTATTTGGGCACGATAATTGGTGCACCAATGATGTGTCATTCTCGGTCCTCTTACTCTGACGCTCACGAAATATGAACTGAATTGTCTTATGGCATTCTGAAATTAACTTATGTACGGTTTTATTGGACGAACCCATACCTAAAAACATTAATCTATGATCCATCAGTTAATTTAATGTAATACATGATGGAATAATATTTGAATGAAAACATTCGGAGATAAATAGTGGAGTTAGGATTTATTCAAAAAATTTAGGTCTTATTTATTTTTATAAATGAGATAAAATAAAATGAGATAAAAATTAAAAAAAATTATTATAATATATTTTTTTAATATTAATTTTATTTAAAAATTAAAAAAAATCATTTTGAGATTTAAAAAAATTGAATTATTTATTTTATTTTACATAAATTTTTAAAAAAATAATAATAGATTTAAAATAAAATAAGATAATTTTAAAAAAATAAAGAACTCAATAAACTCATGATTAATGATTAATAATTAATTTGAAGACTGTATGACTCGACATTCACATGATGTCCAATCTGTTCAACTGTTAAACATGGGACAAAGCCCAGTGGCTATGGCCAACGAATTTTGACAAAGGGTAGTGATACCTTTCTACTCCTAGGCAATTTGTTTATTATTTATGATAAATGATACTTATAATTGTAGAGTTATAAATGATGTGTAATTATTTTTAAAAAAAATTTAATTTTTTTATGTGGGTCTCATATATATTTATTTTCTTTTAAAATGATTGTATGCTGCTTATAATTCCATGGCTATATATATTATTTCTCATTATTTATAGTGTTTTGATTTTTTATTTTTTTAAAGTATTTTTTTAATATTTTTAATTATTAAAAAAAATTGTAAAAATATAGAACTTTATTAATAATTACTTTTTTTAATTATTAAGTACAATTTTTTTTTTTAATTTTTAAAATAAAATAAGTAATAAAGAAATTGTAAAATAAGTGTTAAGACTATTATTTTCCTTTGACAAAACGGCCGTGACAGTCTATAAAATGACAAGAGGATCACTCTCTGCTATCTCTGCAGAAAGCTTTGATGTCTGTCTCTGGACGGCGTAGGATAATATCCTCAAAAACATATATATATATATACACACACACATCTTATGATCATCGGATCAATTCAATAAAGAAAGTCAAGACCTAAAAGATCACGAGAAAAAATCCTTCATTATCCTGCATGCATCCAATTAAGTTACGCAAGCATGCATCCTGTCTATATATATATATATATATATATAGCCTTTTTTTATGAAATGAGTTTTGCATTTAATTTTTTATTTAATTTTTGGAGCAAAGTCCATGCATGAACATCTCATTTAATAGCTTGACTAGGTAGTACTACGCGTAGTTGGTGCTCCACAATCAATTATTATTATAAAATTCTTTTTTGCTTTTAGTTAATTATTTATCTTTGTCTATTATTTATTATATGCATCAAAATAATGTTTGAAAAAGGCGGTTGCATGAGTCATGTGCTTTCAAAGTTACAAGTTTTAATAATGCATGATGGCAACCAATTAGAGTCCTACATGTCGTAATCAATCATCTAGACTTGAAACAATGTAAGAACCATCAAAATTTCTAATTGTTTCAACTTTGAATAATACATCTATCCGATAATCTTTTTATCAATAAAAATATATTAAAGATTAGAGCAAGTTCATAAGGTACGTGTAAGTACTTATCCTAAAAATTTTGTGGATCGAGTACTACCTAAATATTAAGCTTAGCTAGCGCTGCTCGTAACAACTTATCCAATATATCTATATATATATATAAATTGTATGAAACATTTAGCTGCTAAGGAGTCCACATCTCATTTGCAAAACAAAAACCCACTTGCGACTTGCCCTTTGTCGTTTATTTCGATTCCTTACCAATATTCCAGCCTAAAAATATAAACATTTCTTGGGAATTATTAATAATGGGGACCAGAGAAAATGACATAATAATCATTTAACTAATTCATGCATTAAAATTTTAATTAGTTAGCATGAATTAGGTTTGCTAATTGAAGTCTTAACAAACCAACTAATTTTTCTTTGGTTAAACATCATGCGTGATCAGTACTTGATATATATGTTAAATGGCTAAAATGTCTTAATTCTGTTCTCTAGTCTATCATTTTCATGCTTTTATTTTCAGCACAGCCTTAGTTTGACATTGAAACGTCTACTGCTGCAATATCTTTCACCTGCTCAACCACTATTAGACCTAGATAAGAGAGTTCATCACAATTTCTCCAAAAAGTCTACACTAGTTTTGGTATTCACATTGACAAAAGTTTACTACAAAGTTTATTATATATTGCAGTTGGAGATGATCGTTATCTTCCACCTAATGCTTCCTCAACCAAATTGCATTATTTTTGTGATGGTAGAAGTTGGCCCAAATCAAATTTAGTACCACTTATCTATATATGTATCCAACCCAATATCTATGCAGTGTGGGGTTGGTACTTGGTTTAGTTGGGACCAGCTAATTAATATCGTAAAGGATGAATTAAATGTTGCGGTTTTACAACACATCACTTGTTATGAGAATCAATTCAATTATATATAAAAAAAATAAAAAATAATAATAATACTATCCACCCAACTATATATATAATATGACGAGGTCTGTACTTTGAACTTCTCTAGTGTATATATATATATATATATATATATATCTTTGTAGTTAATCTTATTAATGATATTTGCTATTGGTTCACAAATCCCCCTCATAATTTCACTGACATTGATTTTGAGTGAATATGTCTATAGATTTGCACTCTCAATTACGTTAGTTGATCTGGATTCTGGATCTAAAAAATTAAATTTAAAGGGTGAATAATTTTAAACCTCTTAGTTGAAAGTGTCAAAACTATTAAAAAAAAAAATTCAAGCTAAGTCGGGCAAAATTCGACCAGAATAAACAGGCCTAATCTCAACTCTAGGATATGAATTATTTAAATCTTAATTTAACCCAAACTCTGGAATCAAACTCTGGGATATTTGATAATCTTAATTTGAATGTCTAATATTACATGTCAACATTAATTCCTTCTCCTTGTCAATTGACAAGGAGCATATCACATGTCAGAACAAACATCCAAGCTGTCATTGTTCTGAGGTGATAAGTGCAGTCTTTGCAGCACGATATATACAACACCATTAATATCCCTTTCGATGATCTATAACTTGCTTATGAATTAAGGGATGAGAATCAAAACACACAACATTTAATTCATCCTTATCTATCTATTATTCTATCTATCATGTATATGTATAGATCCATCTTTGATTAGAATTTAGGGGATAAGAAGTGTACGTAGTTGTTGATTTGACACCATTCAACTCAAATCTACAATCTGCATCCATCCATGCATGTCTCCACATCATCATGTACTAGTGTTAATCCTATGTAAAAGTAGTCCTCAATATATATTCTCTTAGACATACATAATGCAGCTTTCCTTGACCCACTTTTATAGGCTAAATAAGTGGGTCTATGTCCTAATTGACATGTTGTCAAATGTTTCTTATCATGTTAAAAGTTTTTTTTTTTCTTTTTAATTCCAAATATTAAAAATTAAATAACAAAAAAAAAAAAAAACACTTGATATAATTAAAAGTGGATCGATTTAATAAGTGCACGAATAGTGACACACATTTTCCCATCGCTTTTTTATCTTTCATGAAAAATTACATCAACAATTTTTTGAAATCTTCCAACATTTAAAATTCACATGAGATAATTTGATCATGGTGGAGCCGCAAATTTGGAGGGGATGGCTTTCGGCCTAAGCCTGAGATGTGTGCAATACTATCTTCATAAGGTCTGGTTTTGAAATTAGCTCATAAAATAACTTGGGCTTTGTTTGGGCCACTGTGGCTTAGCATATAGAAGCTCAACTTAAATATCAAAGGCCAGACTGTCTAATTAAATAGTCTTGGGCCAACAGTACTCAAAGTTACACCTTTCCTGCAAATTAAAAAGGAAACAATTTTAAAGTTATATAAGAAAGAAACATTTACATCATCATACTCATATCATACATTATACATAATTTTTTCTTCTCTTACCAAATGTGAGGTGGATATATAATAAGTAGAATAAATCAAATAGTTTAGGAAGAATGAAATGATAAAAACTTCAAAAAAATAAAAATGTGTATAGTGTAATGTGTAATGTGTGGAGATGATAGGTGCGACTAAAACTCTAAATAAAAAGCCTCAATTTTTTTTTATCATAATCTCGAGTTTGGCTTCCATCTTATAAAAAAATAATGAAAGTATTAGACTAAACAAATAAACAAGATCCATTTATTTGATATGATCTCACCATTATTGTAGATGTAATGTAAGTTTGGCTAGGATTAGATGAGTTGTTTCTAAATCTGAATATTGGATGAATGTAATTTTAATAAGATTCTAAGTGTTATCCAATAAAGATAAGAATTTGTTTTGTAATGTAATTTTTATCAAGCAATGTTTAAATTCAAATATAAGAGATTTCAAGAGTCTTAGATAAGTTTTAAGTCAAGCTCCAAGATATAAAACTTATTTAAAGAAGAGTTTAAAGTTAAAGTTGCTAGTGCTGAGGAAATAAATACCGTGTGCAGTATAATTTTTCAACAGAAGTTGTCAGTAGAGTTTTACTGTAACTTAAACTCTTATCAGATCTTATATGTTAGTAGAGTTTCACTGTAACTCAAACTTTTCTTAGGATTCATTCAGTAGAGTTTTATTGTGAGTCAAAAGACGAACTAGAATATGGATAGTTGACTTGAAAATAATTGAAGATATCAAAGTGATCAAGATGCAAGATTTAAATGAAGATATCGAAATAGACTTGAACTAGGAGACATCCAGTAGAAGTGTTCTAGTCAGACACGTGTGCAAGTTGTTAGCAGCGTAACAGATTAGAAAACTGGATAAACCATTAGTAGCATCATAATATGACTATACCACTGCAAATCTATTTATAAAGGGGTTTGGCTAAGGTTTTGGTGAACATACCAAAGACAAAACTTCAGAAATACTTTCATAAGTATAGTTGCATACTTGTCGCTAAGAGAGGGTTTCAAGTATTTGTGTGAGAGAAAATTCTCAAGAGGAAAATTTTTCAAGATACTCATTTCAAGGGATTGAGTAAGGGCACACTCCAAGGAGGAGTTGAAGTATTCGTGTTCAGTCACTAGAAGTTCTAGGAAAAAAGACAAGTGATTGGAGATCGTCAGAGGTTCTGGAAAACTACTACGATAGAAGACAAGTTGGTCGTGTGTCTTGTAGAGTAAAGAGTGTCTAAGTTACAAAGGTTTTGTGAACTGTTTTACTTGTAATATCTCAATAATAAAATTGATTTTCTTGGATTTAGCTATCCTGTAGGGTTTTACCATTGAAGAGTTCTTTATTGAATTTTTCTTCATAACCAATATTGTGTTTATTTTATTTAATATTTTATGTTAGTTAATGGTTACTAATCGGTACTAAGTGTTTATGTTAAGCATAAACGTTCATAATCAGGGATAACACGGGGATTTCAATTGGTATTAGAGTGTGATTCACTTAACCTTGAGTGTGATCCATTCTCTTGGTAGATCATGACGACACTATCATCACCGCCACAATTCAACGAGAAAAACTACGTCTATTAGAAAGTAAGGATGAGAGCATTTCTTAAGTCGCTCGATGAAAAGGTTTAGCAATCCGTTGAGATAGGATGGACTAAACCTGAATGACCAATTGATGGCTGGTCCCAAGAACAATCCAACAATTGTAATTGGAACAACAAATGTCTCAATGCCATTTTTATGGCAGTTTTCTCTTGATGAATTTAAGAGAATTTTCATATGTGAAAAAATCAATGATACTTGTGATATTTTGGAAACCACATATGAAGGGACCAAAATGGTGAAAAATTCTAAATTACAAATGCTAACCTCAAAATTTGAAAAAATTAGAATGCTAGAAGATGATAGATTTGATTATTTTTATGCAAAACTTAACAATATTGTCAATTCCAAGTTCAATCTCGGAGAAAAGGTGGAAGATTCAAGGATTGTGAGGAAAATTTAAAATCCTTGCTAGAGAGGTTTCGACCAAATGTGACAGCCATAGAAAAAAGTAAGAACTTGCATACAATCAGGGTTGAATAATTGGTAGGCTCTTTACAAACTTATGAATATTCTCTTCATCAATAGAAAAAAGGTAAGTCCATCACACTCAAGACTGTAAAGTAAGAAAATCTATCTAATGATGAGAATCTTAGTAATGATGATTTAGCTCTTGTAATCTAAAAATTAAATAAATCTATTTTCAATAAAAAGAATTCTAGTAAGCTAAAGAAAGGTAAAAAATATTTCTAAAAAGAATGATTTTGAGAAGTGGAATAAAGACAAAATTGAGTCTAAAGAAAAAGTTAAATGTCATAAATGCTCTGGTTTTGGTTACATAAGAATTGAATGTCCCAGTTTTAAAAGAAAGTAAGGGAAAAGCATTAAATGATGATTCTGACTTTAAAATTTCAAATGCATTTTTTGAAAATGAAACTGATTTTATTGCTTTATCTACATTTGTGAATGAATATGCTGACAATAACAAAATTGTTAGTGATATAGTGATTCTGATGTTGCTATAGAAATTGTTGACCATGAATTATATTTGCAAGAAGTTTATGATGATCTGTGTGAAGGAGTTGTGAAAATAAAAAATTAAATAAAAATCTGTATAAAATCTAATCACAATGGAGAATGAGAAAACCAATCTAGTGGAGACATTGAAACTGTTAGCAATTAAGGTGTCAAGATTGTGCACATAGCAAGAAGCTTTGAAGAAGGAGCTGACAACCTATCAAGAAGCCAAGGAAAAGATAGTAACCCAGAAACTCAATGAACTACTGAAGGTTCAAAAAGTTAATTCTGACTGCACAAGTTTGGGATACTTAACTTCCAAAGATCCAAATCACAATGCATCTGCTGCCTCCTCATTAAAAAGTATCACCTTTATAAAAGGAAGTCAAGTGAAGGATATCTCAAAGAAAACCATGAGTAAAGGTAAGACAACCATGCTCCATCCAAGTAAACCCAAATGTAAGTTTATTCTAACTTGTCATCATTGCGGTATTTCTGGACATCTAAGGCCATATTGTTTTAATTCGAATAAGGTGAAAAAATATGAATGTGAAAAAAAGTTAAAAAGGGATGAAAAGAATCTAGAAAATCGAGTTGATGAGATAAGTCAATAAATCACTTTTATAAGTATCAAGCTTGGTGAACTAGCAGAATTTCATCTTCACAATAAACAAAAGATCATACAAAGTGCTGAAAAGAATAGGTCAAAATTTAAAGTAAAGTGGTTGGTCAAATACGATGTTATGTCACATTAATCGAATGGCTATTTGCATATCATTAGTTTAGAACATACATGTTTATTTTTGTATTGTTTATTTTTGTATTTTGTATTTTTTATTTTAAATAAAAAGGAAGAAAAAATGCAATAAAAAAGGAGAAGTTTTGACTATTTCGCTAGTTTCCTCGCAAATTTTATATTGCTATTATTTTGAAAGGTACAAGGTTTATGAGTATACCAAACTTTTGAGCATTGTGACTCCACCAATTTGCTTTGATGGGATCGAGGTAGACTTTTTCTTGTATATTTTTACTTTTTTATGCACAAATCTTAAGAAAGACCACACAAGGGTTCTATTCTCTACATAGTGAGGACTTTAAATCTGACCTCCTAACAATTTGATGATAATGTGAATATACTCATAAAATGCTCGAGGTGAGCGAAAGTCTATGCCTTGAATTAACTAAAACTAGTTGAACTTAGTACTAAAATGAAAAATGTCTCATCTTGCCATGCATTAAGGTTGATTCTTATAGAAAAAGTCGGATGTTTAAAAGTCATTACGTAAAAAGATGAACACTAATGCATGAGTCTATGCTCTAAAAGTCCTCGTAGAAAAAATTGTTCATCATATCATTATCGAAAAAAATGAGCAACACAAAGTGGACATAAAGGGTGAATATGGTTTTGTACTTGGAGAAAGTTACTTTTTCTAGCATATAAGCCCTAGCATAAAATTTGACATCAACCCTTGTTGGAGCAATAACAAAAATAGGGAGAGAAAAAAAGGAAAAAAAACCAATTTATGGAAAGAATTTTTTTCTTCACTCACGCACATATGAATTTTTTGGTTGGTCAACTATTATCATGCACGTGCTCATTGTGAAGACTGTCCAATATGGAATGCATCTATTAAATAAGTGGAGAAGTGTTGAGTGAAATAAAACTTGGATAAGGAAATTACACAAAAAGGTTCAAGCTTTACTGATGAGGTATTATGTTTGTAAGATAAACATGTTGAATATTTTTATAACTCCTTTTATTCCATTTTTTGTTATGCAAATTTTGTTTTTTCAAAATTTGAAAATTAAAAAAATGAAAAGAAAAAAAAGTGAGAGTTGAAATTTCTTTGTTCCGTAAGCTTTTGAGAGAAAGAGTTTAACCAGAACTCCAAGTTTTTAGATAATCATTTTAGCATCTTCAAGATGAAATATAAATTTGTCTAGAATAGCTGTATGCTGACAATCCACACAGGGGAAGAGAAAGATGAATGATTCATGGGGAGAGCAAACGATCAATAAAAGGAAATCAGAAGCGTATGCAAAGAGAAACTACCACCACTACCAGCAAAATGATAAATAACAATGTTTAATTATTTGATGGTTTAATACTTATATTATTTTGGTTGCATTTAGACGCAATACTGAACACTAATTTGGACCATTCTATATGAGATTTTTGTTGTAGCCTATTTCTTTTACAGGGATTAATCACATTTATCTAAAGTGTATTTTTGTCATCAATCAGCCAAAGGGAAATATTGTAAATGTGATTTAAATTTGGTTAGGATTAGATGAGTTGTTTTTAAATTTGAATATTGGATGAATGTAATTTTAATAGGAGTCTAAATGTTATCCGATAAAGATAAGAATTTGTTTTATACTGTAACTCTTGTCAAGCAATGTTTAAATTCAAAGATAAGATATTTTAAGAGTCCTAGATAAGTTTCAAGTCAAGTTCCAAAAGATAAAGCTTCTCCAAAAAAAGAGTTTGAAGTTGAAATTGCTAATGCTGAAAAGATAAATATTGTGTGCAGCAGAATTTTTCAATAGAAGTCGTCGGAAGAGTTTCACTGTGACTCAAATTTTTATCAGATCTTATCTATTAGCAAAGTTTCACTATGACTCAAACTTATATTATGACTGATTCAGTAGGATTTTATTGTGAGTTAAAAGATGAACTATAATCTGGATAGCTGACTTGGAAATATGTGAAGATATCAAAGTGATCGAGATGCAAGATTTAAATGAAGATATCGAAGCAAACTTGAACTAGGAGACATCCAGTAGAAGTGTCCTAGTCAAACATGTTTGCAAGTCGTTAGTAGCGTAACAGACTGGAAAACTAAATAAACTATTAATAGAATCCTAATATGACTATACTATTGCAGGGTCTAGGGCTGTGCTCCGACTCCGATAGTGTCAGAGTTTAGAGTTTTCGACTCCGACAACCGTCGGAGTCAAAATCAGCTTCCGACTCTGACTTCGAAATGGAGTCGAAGTTCGACTCCGATCGGAGTTTGGAGTTCTAAACTCCGATCGGAGTTTATCGGTATTTTGCTAAATTTAAAGGAATTTTGCTTTTTGTGACTTTGTTTCCATTATGGGTGTTCAAAAAAACCCTAAATTTGAGAAAATGAAAGGCTTTAAACAAAATGGTGAAGAAATGAGTAAAACCTTACCCTGTCGTCGACGGATTCATGAAACCGGAAACTCATAATCACGAAAAAAGTCGGCATCTGAAGAACATTTGGGGAAACAAAGTCGAACCAAGATGGAAACGAAGTCATGAACAGTTGGGCTCCAATAGTCATGAACATACTCTTTGCTGAGTTGCTATAAGCCTATAACAGACCTAGAGGAAATGTATTTTCAATAGGTGGAGGCTTTTTTTGGGGGGGGGGGGGGGCGGGGGGAGGGTAAGAGAGTTGAGAGAAAAGAGAAAAACTAATTAGGGTTAGGGTTTTCACGCCGTTTAATCTTTAAAGTGTTGTAAAAAAATAAATGTGGGAGAAGGGGTCAAGACTCGAACTCAGTCTCAAGGGGCCAAAACGCAGATGACCACTAGGCTACTTACATGTTTTGCTAAATAATTTACAAAATATAATATATAAAGTACAAATAGTCGAAATTCGGAGTCGGAAGTCGGAGCTATCTTAAACTCTATTTCCGATTCTGAACTCCGACTTCGGAGTCGGAATAATTTCGACTCCGACTTCGAACTCCGAACTTCGACTTTCGACTTCGATCAGAGTCGGAATCGGAGTGGAAGTCAGACGAAGTTCGGAAATCGGAATTTTTGAACACCCCTAGCAAGGTCTATTTATAGAGGGGTTTAGCTAAGATTTTGAAGAATATACCGAAGGCAACACTTCAGAATTACTTTCATAAGTATAGTCACGTGTTTGTAGCTGACAGAGGGCTTCAAGTATTCATGCGAATGAAAATTTTTAAGAGGAAAATTTCCTAGATACCCATTCTGAGAGATTAAATAAGAGCACACTCCAAGAGGAAAATCTTCGTGTTCGACCACTAGAGGTTCCAAGAGAAAAAACAAGTTATTAAAGATCGTCAGAGATTCTGACAAACTACTGTGGTAGAACATAAACAGGTCTAAGTTACAAAGGTTTTGTGAAATAAAAATTTTATTCGTAATATCTCAATTTAATAAAATTGACGTTCTTGAGTTTGGCTGTCCCTAAAGTTTTACCAATAAAAAATTCTTCATTGGGTTTTCATTTCGTAATCAAATATTGTATTTATTTTATTCAATATTTTATGTTGGTTAATGGTTACTAATCGGTGCTAGGCGTTTCTATTAAGTATAAACACGCATAATCAGGGGTAATACGAGAATTTCAATTATAATATTTTTCAAATTCACACTAAAATATAACAAATAACTCAATTTTTCCAAACTTTAAAATAATAATAATATTAAAAAATTATATTCTAATTATATTTTTTCAACATTCAACTTTTATTTCAATTTATTTCATCTCAATTCATTATTCAAACGGCACCTAAATTTCACTGTTTGCTTTCTAACAAGATATATTTTGTGAGAAAATCACTCAATGTGAACCCAACTTCTAATCAATATGTATGTACGGTTTTCTATTATTTGTCAATATTATTCTTTTATGAAAATTGATGTCTTTTACCTAAGTATAAATATAGCATAGTAAAATCACCCTTGCCATTTGCTTTTATGTGACTTTAAATAATTAGCATAAAAAATAAAATAAAAATCACCTTAAATGGAGGATAATATATTTTCAATGATAATTCTCTCCCTTCCCTCATGGATCATTATTTCAAATAAATTAAATAAAATAAAAAATGAATTACAGTTATAGAGTATGCAAGCCTCGCTCACTCCCTTTAAAAAAATGAGAGATTTATTCACTTTAAAAAAAAAAATACATGAGGCTCACATGTTTTAAGACTGTATATAACATTACTCAATTAAAAAAAATGCATGTCAGCGAAATATAATTAATTAAATAGGAAATAATATTTGTAATCTTAGAGTGCGCAAGCGCTGCACACTATTTTTGAAAAATGTAAGCAAATATGAGACTCGTCTAAAAATTAATTTGTTACGATAGATTCCATTCTTTTTCAAAATGATTGTACGACACTTACACAATCTATGACTGTATCTAGCATTATTCTAAAAATAGTTAGCAAGCTCCACTCACAAAACCCACTACATTATGAATAACCATAAAGCTCACTATTTAAATAATGGCCACTGGACTTTATTTTTATGGAATAACCACCTGCCAAATATCTTACCAGTCCAAATTTTACAGATAACAAACATCTATGGATTTGGAAAATCCTATAAAAGACCATAAGAAGCAATTGAAGAAAACTCATTCTCTCTTGAATTTCGATGGAGATAAAAAAAAAAAAGAAAAAAAAAATAACTTCATCATCAAAGTGTCTCCAATCCTTCTGGATCAGGAGGAGTTCAAACAACATGAAAGAAATGAGAGATAATCCGACCATGCTATCAACATTTTGCCTTGATCGAAAAACGCATCAAAAATTTGTCTATGGCTGTGGAATTGATTTTAGCACTCTCCAAACAAAAGGTCTTAAGAACCAACAAAGAAAAACTCTATACAAAGGAGGTGTCAAAGCAAACTACACCAAAACAACTAGGAAGATAAGTCCCTTATCACTATGATATTTTATGATTTAAAGTTTAAAGTAGCTAATGTCGAGGCATGCACTGCACATGTAGGCACCGCTCACTCACGCACAAGCAAGGCAGACAACCAGCCTCCAAGCAACAAGCTTTACAAGTCCTCAGCCTACCCACATGATGGACGAGCAATAAAGATAGTCCAGAGCAACAAGTGTACTAAGCACTTACCTCGCGAGCCCTACATTTCTCTCCTATGAACCAACATGACAAGCTATGTGCTCGCCACATCATGGGCAAGCAAAGAAGTTTGTCCCAAACAATAAGTGTGTCAAACACTTACCTCCCAAGAACTACATTTCTGCAATTAGCATGGGAGGCTATGTGCTCACCCCATCACAAGAAGAAACAAATATCTCCCTAAGCAACGAGCTACACAAACAGGCAAAGAAGTGAGCGCCGAACAAGAAGTAAGTTGGGCACTTACTTCCTGAGCATTGCATTTCTTCTCAAGCAACTAGCATGACAGACTGTGTTCATCTAAACACGAGAAGAGTCAAAGCTCAAGTTAGCAATGAAATTTTATTGCTGCACTCCAACAATAGGACCAACAACAAAATTTAAAAATAAAAATAAAAAAAGGATGCAAAAGGGTCCGAAAGAAAGGGCCCTAAAAAAGAATATGAAAATAAGACAAAAAATATATTAGGACGGATACATCTGAGCAAACTTCCACTTACAAGGAAGGATATATCTTGTATATATCTGAACTTCACATGCATTACTAGTCTAACATCTAGAATGATTTATCCCTACAAGCTGGTAAGTTAATGTATTTTGTCAAGCTTGTTCATCCTTGTATATGGATCCATGAAACTAATAGTTAGGAGACACATTCCTACTATAAGATAATAAAAGAATAGATTGAAGCTGATTGAATTGGATACGAAAACTATAGTAGTCATGTTAATTTTATACTATAATATTACAACTGATGTGAATATCTCATGGAGTGCAACACACACATGCATAAAGTAGATGTAGAAAGTCGGGAATGGTACAACATGACAATATTTGAAATGATAAATGTTACAACAACCAATATGCTATACAGGAGCAACAACCAACGTGTTATACAAGAGCTTTAGAGCCTAAAGACTCGGTCAAGAAGAGACTTGATCAATACCAGATACTTTAGCACCTACATGGCTATCAAATTCTATTGAATCTTGAGGAAGTATATTAAGAGTCGATTTGGATATTGAGATGCACTAAGTGTCATTTGCTTAAAACCACTTTGAGTATCCAAACACGTCTACGAGATACATTTTAGGCTAAATTTTGGTAGATTCATTATTGTAGCTGGAGTGGGACCACACTAACAGAATGTGTTTTTTTAACAATTATTACTCTCCTGACTCTCTCTTTCTCTCTCTAAAATGAGGGCTGACTCATTATTTTTCATAAATGTTTTATAGTGAAAGGACGTGTAGGGACAAAAAGTGTATTGTTGGGTTCCACAATAATTATAATTTTTTATAAACGTATCTAAATTCATTTTAATATCTAAATATATTTTAAACTCATCTAATAGATCCTACAAAAATCACTTAACTATCTCAAATCATTATTATCCATAAAAAAAATTCAAATTAACTCAACCAAACACAACCTAAGTACCGACATGCATGTAGAGTTACACTCCCGACCCCAAGCTCAATACACATTTTTTTCAAACAATTTTATATAAATTAGTTTATTAACTCACCTTGAAGGATTTTAGTGCAGCAACCACAACAATTCTACCATCTTCTATAGCAATAGCTAGTATGTTAGTCGTGTTGATAAGCACCATGCCATACTTTAAACATTCACAAGCTACATGTGAAGGGTGCCGACCATATAGCTCAGGACTAACACTTTCAATTCGAGTCGTGCAAATTCTCCTAACCCATTTGGCCACCATTATGTTTAGTTGGGCATATATCCATGGCGCTTCGTTTTATATTATGCACTACCACCTGTCTTGGCAAGTGGCATTCGCTCAATTATTTAGCATGAGTCTTGCCATTTAAGAAGGCTCAACTGATGACAATTAATGCACAAATACAGAAGATGAAGTTGGAGTTGGGCTGAGAAGGTCAACCCCAACCACTGCTAATATTAATCTTTATTTGATAAAGCATCCGACCGATTTCGCTCAAGGAAGGATAATATTCTGGAGTGATTCTTGCACTTGAGAAAGATGCTCGCGTCTGTCAAAACAATAAAGTAGGTCAGAATTATAGCATAAGACCTTCTCGCAATTATCGAGGAAAGAAAATCAGCCCTTGCTTAAGGTCATCGAGTAATCCCATTTTTCAACGAGCAGATAACTAAATAAGCCCTTGCTCGGGATCCCTGAGCAATGTTAATTCCTAGCCCGCGATCAACAAGAAAGAAAGAAAATAAGCCTTTGATTGGAAATACTAAGCAAGGTCACTATCTAAAAGCTTCCTCATGATTAACAAGGAAGAAAGAAGACAATCTACACCACAAAACTTAAAAAAAAAAAACCTCTACGAAGGCACAAAAAAACCTTTATAGAGGTATCAAAAAGACCTTCATAGACGTAAGGAGAAGATCTCCACAAAAGCAGCAAATAGAAACACCTCCACAAAGGCATATGAAAGATCACCTCCATAAAGGCACTATAAAGCCTCCTAAAAGACATTAGAAAAGACCTCATTCCGGTTTAATGAATGAGGGCAATGAATTAAGGTAACTCCTTCGTCAAATTGTAAAATTGTTTGATATATACAATGATTTGAAAATTTACCAAGTAGTAAGCTTATGGCTTGAGCCCTTGGATTTGCATTGGACACTCCACCTGAGTGACTAACACATTATCCACAACATTGAACGGTAGAAGTTACTGTGACTAAAAGCAATACATACAAGATTCTCAAGTTTGATTTGCTAAGCATGTCAACCATGGGGATTATGGGTAATTGTTGGGGAAAAGAATAGTTATCAATCTTCACTCACAAAACTCACTACATGATGAATAACCGTGAAGTCCATTTCTTAGCTAAAGGCCAGTGAGCCTATTTTTAGGCAACAACAACCTCCCAACTATTCAACCAATCCAAAGTTGACATGCGGCAAGAAATTATGGGTTTTGAAAATCTTATCAAAGGCCACTCCATAAAGAAAAGATTGACTAACTCAATCATCAGAGTATCCCCAGTCCTTCGAGACCCAATGAGTCTGGTGACGATTTTATTGTTTTACAAGAAGAGTTCAAACAGAAAATGAGGAAGAAAATGGTCAATATCCGACTATATTATTAGCATTTTCCCTTGAAAAGATCATCGCTTGTTGATTTTGAAGGTAGTTTGAACTAGGAATGCAGTAAGGGTTGCTCCTTAGAAGCATTCATTAGGGTAGCTTTCATTGAACTCCGAATCTTTTGCAGGTAGAAGAAGTTTGAAGCTCATATATAGCAAAACAGTAATGTTAGATACAAGTATCAAGTAGATAAACCTCATACCAATCTTTTGTTAAAAAAAAAAAAAAAAAATAGTTTCACTAATAAAGAATCATTTTTATATTTTTTTAAGGTGAAATCCACTTTTTTATAAAGGTCGAAAGAGAATTTGCGGTAGCTCATGACGATCATGTGCTTTGAGGATTGGTGTGCAAGAGTGGTCCGCATGCTAATAAAAAAGTTGAAATTGTGGGTAATTAAGTGATACTCATACAGTACTACTACTCGAGCACCAAGGATTATTTTGGGTATTTTCAAACGAAAATTCTTGTTGCAGTCGGATCTGTGCGACCATTGTGCAAGCATCTGACGTTGCTAAATCAAAAACTCGGAAACAGTCAGATTAGGTTGCGGGATGAAACGGTGTAGGAATATTTGGAAATTTTAAAATCACTTTAATGGTGGTGGCCAAACTTAGTAATTATTCTATGGTTTCTCACTATTTAATATCCTTCCTCCCACTTCCCAAAATGAGAGAAAAAACTCCATTAAAGTAGTGTTCAAATTAGACAAGCTAACATAAGAATATGCTATTTCATCATATTATGGTGATGAAAAAATGAAATTACAGACAAACCTACAGCCTGCCATCCCCTATAGAAGACGCGGTGGAATGAGAACTCGAGAAAGGAAGAGTTTGTGTTTACAGGAGTGAATATTGGGATTTGGGTGAATTGGGTCGTCGGAGGATGAGGTGTGTGCTGATGGGTTCGAGGACCTTTGTTTTCATCATCAATGGCGAGGCAGGGTAGGACTAATTTACATGTAAATGATTTTTTTCCCTTTTTTTTCTTTCTATTTTATTTTTTATTTTAAATTTAAATAACCACATCAATATTGCTTGCACAATAATTATGCAGAGTTGCTTGTACATAGCACTAACCATTTTTAAAATGCATGAACCGTACGCGTTTGATAGAAATTATTTTTAAAACCTTAATTTTGGGGATATATATATATATATATTAAAAAGTAATAAAGTACTCAGGCAAGCCTAAGCATGTACATGATCAGTACTCATCAATGTTGGTATCTATTTTCCCAACCTACAATGAAAGAATTTTAATTGATCAGAGAAACTTTTAACCCTTTAAGTTAATTAATTAACTAGCACTTAAGTTAAACAATAAGGTACTGTTTAGATTTGGAAATGAAATGAATTAAAATAAATTTAATTTATTTTTTAATATTATTATTATTTTAGAATTTAAAAAATATATATTAAGATTTTAAAAATATGTATTAAGATTTGAAAAATATATATTAAAATTTAAAAAATATATATAAAAAATTATATTTTATATAAAAAATTATAAAAATATAATAATAAAATAAAAATAATTAAACTTAACTTAGTTCTGAATTTAAACGAAATTTAGGCCTATATAAAGTCGATATTACGTTGGAGTTGATGGAGTTGGATAATGTGGCACGTCATTCTCTGATTTTGAAAAGAAAAAATCGAAAATGAAAACGAAACAAAAACGCATGCTAGGGGGGAGAGAAAATCAGATTTTGAGTTAAGCTTTCGACTCCCGCGTTTTGGAGAGAGAATCTCCGGCGATTCCATCCGACTCACAGTAAAGCTCCACCGACTCCCCTGTAAAACCGACTTTGTATAGACTTATTGTTCTTCAGAAGAAAGAAAAGGCTGCGACTCTCTCGTATTTGAAGCTCCAGAGCATAGCGTTGGCAGACGGACATAGACAAGAAGCAGAGGACGAAGAAGAAGAGAAATCGAAACAAGGATCAGACAGTGTGAGTAGCATAGGAACAGGGTATGATCTTTCAGTGACCACATTTTCCCCAGATGGCCGCGTCTTCCTGATCGAGTACGCCGCCAAGGCCGTCGACAACAACAGGTAACTCTCTACTAATCTTACCCTTCAATCCCTCGATTATATATCCCTTGCCCTTGTTTCCTGGTTCGAGAGCTAAAAATCCAAGGGTTACTAGTCGACCTGAGATTATGCTACGTTGCTACTACAGCAGAGGCATTAGTTATGGGTTCATAAACGTTTCCTTTGTTAGGTAATTTTGATTTTTGATTTGCAGGACTGTCATTGGCATCAAATGCAAAGACGGGATTGTATTGGTAAATATCACCCTACTGACCTACTTGTTTGTCTATTGGGCAGTTTTTGGTGCTTTTATATTTTGGTGTGGGACTTTAGGGCGTGGAAAAGCTAATAACATCGAAGATGATGTTACCCGGTTCCAATAGAAGAACTCATTCCATTCATCGCCACTCCGGCATGGTATCACATGTTCCCATTTTCTTTTGCTTTGTTTTCGTATACTTTATATGATTTATTGCGACTTTTTGATCGGATCTAAATGATGCTATGTAGTTTTCTTGGATAAGTACTGATTACTACAGATGTAGCATTAATTAGACATCCTTTGCCTCCATTTTTGGAGGTGGAGGAGCTGTTATCTTAACTAATGGAGGGGCTTTAGTATTAGATAGTATTATATATGAATTATCTTAACCAGGATGAGCAACAACGAATTTGATGGAAAGATTTTGGTTGAGAAATTATCAAAACTCAACCATTCGCAACAAAGCATTGAATGTATCCTGCAATGAAATTCCAATATTTAGTTTGGTTCTTATGTTTTCATTTGGGATCAGAAAAGAATAAGATGTAATAGTTACCTGATAGATTGATTTTCGGTTGTGTTGTAAACTTGTAATTTTATCTGTGTATCTTACTTTTATCAATATTACTAAAAATTCTAGATTGATCCGCGCATCGCTATGGGCATAGCTTGCATTTGTACTATAAAGAGTGGTGCAAGGCCGATGCCGGTAAGCCATTTTCTACTAGTAAGAAAAGTCTCGCTCCCAGAATATAGTGAGCTATACAAGAAGTTATTTGTTCGGGTTCATGATATTGGTCCTGTTGGGAATTAATACTTCAAAATTCTAAATGGATTATAATCCAAAACTAATATAATTCATCTGTGAGAAATGTATTAGCCCTATGAGTTGAGTTTGTTTTAGAATTGTGTAAAACGACCAGCTTTTGATGAACATCATCAACATCTCCTTTTTACTTGTTCTGGGTTTATTATAATATGAGAAAAAAATGTTCAAGGAAAAAAAGAACAAGATGCATAATTTGGTGTTATTTTTTGCTTCTTGTTGATGTTGACAAAGTTTTCATATGGTAAGAAGCATGTCTCTTGCAATGTGTTTTGCAAAGTTTTGTTACAACTACTTGCTGCAGGTTGGATGTAGGAGACGGCAAAGACCTAGATCTCAAACAATGCCCAAGATCAAAGCTGCAACAATAGTGCATCAAGTATCTTGGACCTGTATGCTCTTGCAAAAATAAAACTGAAACCTGTAATGAACTGAAATTGAGTATTGATTGCAATGCAATTTGTTGCATAATGAAAATACAATTTTGTAAGGATCTTGGACTTTTTGCCAACCTGACATTCTAATTTTCTTTGCATCCCTTCTCTTTTGTATTTCCTGGAATTTACAAGAGAGGAAGCATTACGAATATGTAGTAGTTGAAGGGAAAGTAACCACAACAAACTGGAGATAACCCTATGCTGGTCGGGTAAGAGATGAAGAAAAGATGTGGATCTTTCTTTCTGACGAGTTATTATTGTTCAGAAAAACCAATATATTTTTAATTCCTCACAGAAGAAGAAGGGAGAGTTCCACCATTCTAGCTTCTTGGCTGGAGGAGCTACATTAGCTGCTGGAAGGCTAGTGGCAGAGCATGGGATTCTGAATGCATCATTGCTAAAGATTTATAAATGGAAAAGCTGTAGGCAGTGGCATGGGGACTGATTTATCTTATCAAAAGTTTATTGTTTAAATTGGTTTATGTTCTCTATTGGATACCTGTGGAAAACCTTTTCCCAATACCCATTTTTAGATCGAATCCATGGCCCTGTCTTCATTGATAGCATCTTTTCATTACTTCTATTTTTCATTTTTTTATTAACAATGCCCATTTTCGTGAAATCGATAAATCATTAATCAAGTAATCTTATGCATTGTTTATTCCTGAAAGGCCAAGTAATTCATGAATAACATAGATGCTACCTTTTTTTCACCCTACATTTTGTATTTTTTTTTTTGTTAGTTTCTATTTTCCGACAAGTACCTCTGATGATGTCAAATTGAAATTCTAGTATATCATGCTTATCTCCCATTAATTAATTTTTTATTATAATTTTTCAGTCCATCTCTGCATGTAGTGGACATTACCGGCCGATAGATGACAAGCTTGACAACTTTTTATCTTTACTCAAGAAAACGGTGTCAACCTTAATGCAGTACAGGCAATTTCTATCTGGCCTCATTGTCTCATAATTTTACGATATTGAAAACTTGATGGTTACTTGGCAAAACAGAATTTAGATTGTGGAAAAGATATAACCCCATGATTTACAGGTTATGGCTCTACAATGGGCGGCTTCAACTCTAAAAATGATGCTGGAATGACAGAGGGTTCACTGAAGATGTTATTCTTTTTGCAAAGATTTTGATTGGATCTCAAAATGTCCATTCATGTTATGTATTTAGATACCATAGTATTTGTATAACTAGAATGATTTTAAGTTATGGGAATCTGTTCTTGTACTTGATGACGTTCGTTGGTTTCGTGAACATGTGGTTAATTTCAAAAGATGCACTCATGTGGTTAATTTCAATGGAATAGCGCCAAGTGTTGAGCTCCATCCATTGTTGAGTAATGAGTATGATTATGGGCAGATCAGTTTTTTTGGTTTCTTATTGAGTAATGAATTTTTTTAGTTGTTTTTACTTTTAGGTTAGTAGTGGAGGTCAATAATTCTTCTTCAACTGACAAAAGCAGCAAAAAGTTACAACTCAACTTATGCAAAAAACAATAATTGAAGTGCATGGTTAAACATCTCAATTTCAATAGCTAGAGAACAAAAATCAGAAAATAAAACTCGCATGAATTATAGATTATATGATCATAATCGAGCAACATAACTACATAAGACATCGCCTAAAGTTTACAAAATCAACTGAAGTGCACAAACTGTTTTCATTATGTAGGTTGATTTAACAAGATACAATTTATATAAACCATGTGCACAGGCTGTTTTCATTAAAAAATCATCTAATTCATACAACGTGCTTTTTACATGTAATTTATTCAAACCAAGCAAACAATATTACAAATATGACAATCAAGTACAAACATAATAATTTCTGCATTGTTTTTTTCCAACTCTTCGCTATCTCTCTCACTTTTTACGTGGAATTTTTGCTTCGCCATGCATGATTCTGAAAAATCAATTTCAAGTATAAACACAAGAGTTTGGTTCATTTGCAGGTTGGACAATACCATTTTCCTTTGAATCTTGTCTCCGGTGTCTGCCCACACAGGAGTAATGGAACCATTCACTTCCTTGGCACTGCCAACTTATAAAGGGTTAGCTAATCCATACAAGTGTATAGAGTAAAATAATGATAACATACAAAGTATGAACTTTTAAAATTGCCTGCAATCATTGTCAATCTATAAGAAACTTGACTAACGTAGGATCTCGCAACAAAAAGGTGAACTTGTACTCGGAAGATAAAATTTCAAAATATACATTATACATTGATGGATCCTGAGTCCTTGACATTGTTTGTTTATACGGAATCATGGATATATAGAACGTGCAGGCAATAATCCTCATGCAGAGAAAGCAATCCACAAACTATATACAAGGTGTCAGTTTTAAGATATCTCAAGTTCCTTTCATTTTACACTGAAGCCACTAGTGGGGGGAATAAAAATATAAAATCTAGAGAAAACTAGTTCAGTAGGGCTAATCCATAATTGAATGTCTTCAACTCATGCGGTCTTTACTAATGCAGTTATTGTATAGTTTTTAAGATCTCCCACGATGAACTAGATCAAATTAAATATAGAGTGTGGACCCACACAAGCATTTCTGCAAATCTTTTCAAGTAGTTTTTTTTATAAGTAACTTTTTCAAGTGGCTACAGCTGAGACTTGTTATTGGTTAATCAAACTTTTGTATCTAATATAATGATTGTTGCCATCTAAATAAAAAAGAAGACGTAAGCAATATTATAACTAGATAACAAGAGGATCATAAAAACATGGCTCAAAAAGTGATACTCACGTTTTCATTGTCACAAGCAATCATATCTCCAAATGACACCTAAAAGATCAAGATAACATAGTACTTTAGCAAACGAATCAAAGCAGTTGGAAAGAAAATCCTCATAAACTCTCCAAAAAAGCTTTCAAATTGAATATGACCAGAACAAAACTGAACTGAAGTCAGGACATGATGGCAGACACAGTAGGTGGGTTCTTTTAGGTCAATAGGTTGATCAACATCCACTGGGGCAGCAAATTCCTTTCTATGGCTTCTTGAAGGAGGCATGAGTGAGGGACAACAGCAGTTTGTACGTTCATGGTGTTGTGATCGAAAACTCAATATTTTGGTATATGAATTTTTTTTCTACAATTTGTTGCAAAAAACTTGATAGGAGAAAAAAGGAAATAAAAACCCTAGATTATAATCAAATTGGGGCAAATTACAGAGGTCGACTAGTGCATTTCATATTACAGAACCAACACACACACACAAAAAAAATATATTCCTAAACCCTAGCATCACAAAGAAACAACGAGTAAGAAGGGGTCATGATAGGGAATGGCCATGTATGAATAGTCAATGTATGTATGAATAGCCTATAATACAAAGATTAAAACGCCGAATCAAAACATCATCTTTCTTGTGACTGGACGTACTAGCCAGCGTGGATGTTGGAATGGGTGTCAAGCTTCAGCGATCTCTCGCTGAAAATCAAAAATCACCTTCGTCCTCTTCGCGGTTCTCTCTCTCTCTCAAGATTCAATTAGTTTTGAATGAATCCTCTGATTCATCCCGCGTTTCGTGACATTTTGTTTTGGATTTTTTTTTTTTAAATCAGAGGATCATGGTGTGGAGTGATGCCACATCATCCAACTCCATTGACTCCAACATAATATCGACTTTGTATAGACTTATTGTAAATCAATTAAAACTTGAGAACTATAAGCCTTAATTATTATATACCATCTCCATCACTACACACTGTTCTTAAAACCTTAGAGTACTACAGTACTATCCATATTCGATTCCCAAACTCCCATAAAAATATGTCCCAAAACAGCTAGTACCGTACTATACATTAGATCACGTTCTGATCAATATATATATATATATATAGCTCAATAATTTGTTATCTTCGGATCCAACTTTTGCCCCCTCATGATCATCATGTAAATATTTGCTGCGGCCACCACCATATATAACGTACATGCATATTAGTTATGAGAGAGAGAGAGAGAGAGAGAGAGTGATGACAGAATGCAGCCATTTGCATTAATTCATGAGGAGGGCGGGAATGTGTGTCGTCATGTAGCTCAAAGGTGGACAAGGTTGCACCTAGCAAACTAGCTCAATCATGAATATTAAAATTTCAATAATATGCAAGCATCAACAACGCAGCTAGTTGATATTATATATATATTTATATATGAAGACTGCCCCATGCATCATGTTTGGACATACTGATCTTTATAAAAGACAGAAAAATACATTTATCATTTTTCAGGACGTCCCTATCCATGTCTACTCTATATACGCACCTTCAACATACACAGCATCAGTGACTCATAAACCACATACGTTGCCACCCTCGTGATCATAAATAATTTACCTTTTTATTTATTTGTTTATTTATTTTATTATTCATATAGTAGTACTAATTATTATACTCGATGAGCGACGTGTATATCATGTATATTATATATATATATATATTAATTATATATCATCTTGCGGCTGTAGCTCCATGTAATTTATACATCACAAGAAAGATCGAAGTACTTCCGATGCATACATGATATATATATATATATATATATATATATATATATATATAAATATATCCAGTTTTATCATGTGGTGTGTATACTTGGGCTAATTTATAATTAAAAAAATATTTAATTCATGCAGAGATCATCTTACAAAATTAAACATAATACAGGTCTTGATATCATGTAGTACTACTACTACATATATCAGATTTTAAAACATGCTTTTATTATAAAATAAATTTAACATACATAATATATAAGATTACAAAATATAACATCGTTATGTAAGTTTGTTTTATAAAATTTTGGTATAGATCTAACAGTACTACTATATCTATAATTTCAATTGTATATTCTATTCGAGTAATGCTACGTACATATAAGTAATATTGTGGACTCATATATGTATCTATGTATTTTAATTAGTTATTTTCATATTTTTTATTTTAAATTTAAGTATTTTATTAAGTTCATCTTTTTACCATAATATTAGTACACATATAGGTTTTCAATGTTGCAAAAATGATTGAAATCCTCTTTATCTGCACGTATATTGTATATATGTTCTTAATTACTTATTTACCTAGGAAAAACTTGCCGTTTCGGTATTTTATCACGTACGTATATATTGGCGCATGAGAGTTTTTCTTGATTCAATACCTCAAAAGACCTGGAGAAAGACATTCACATAATTAATTAGATAACTGTCTATATATAGATCATCATATATAGATAATTAACCAAGTACTCATGGAAAAAAAATCTTTCAACTATATATTAATTATATTAACAAAATAATTATTTTCAATTAAAATGAGCCGTAAATTATTTTTTAATTACAAATAATTAATCACAAAAATCTAATATTCTTATAATATATAAATTAATTACAGCATATATATTAGCTCAAAAAAGCGAGCTTTGCATACGTGACAACCTCAACCAACAAATAATTAAAAGAAAGACAAAAAGGAAAACATCATGCATAACAAAACTACTCCTAATGCTTCAGCTTAATTAATTTGAGAAAATTGACTAGACCTTCTCAATATATATCTGCATTACACGGTACTTGTGGCCAGTTGAAAATGATTGCAGACTGTCGAGTAATATTATAAGATATTTAAGTCTTAAATAGATTAGTTTAAGTTTTTTTTTTTTTTTTTTTTTTGGGTTTCTTTAATAAAAAATAATATTTTTACACGCTTTTAAGATGGAATCTACTTTTTTACAAGACAAACTTGTTTAGGCCGTCTTGTTTTTTTAAAATTTGTACAAATTGTTATTTCTATATTAGAATAATATTAAATACAGTACTCTAATTAAGATGGCCGTAGATTTTATACATTCCCTTTAAAAAAATTAATTAAATCTATCATAAAAAGTTAATTTTTTCACCTGAATAATCTCCTCTTTTATATTTAAAAACTGTACGAAGTAAAGATTTTTTTTATATGATTATCAGACATTACAAAAAATAATGAATATTTGTGATTAATTAATTATAATTAATAAGATTATTTATGATTAAAATAATATTATTTTCTTCATAAATAATCTTGTTAATTATAATTAATTAATTACAAATATTTTATTTTTTCTTATAGTAAGATTTATTCTATTTATTTCTAAAAAAAATATATACAAGACTTTCATATATAACTGTATACATTATTTTCTGTATTATATATATATATATATATATATAATGACTAATAATATTGAGGTTTTATGATGATAGACACCTAGTGATTGATATGATGCGATTACAACGACAGGAAGACATGTTAGCACATAGGCACCATAAAATGGTAAGAATAATACAAAGTTGGAGATGTATGGCTCATATCATACCTACGTGGAAGTTTAGTTTAGCGAAACCAGTTGCATACAGGCGTAAAAGAAAACAAAATTAACGATCAGAATCGTGAAATTAGATGTTAAAAATAGAGAGAAAGAATCTTATCTTCTATCATCTATGTACGTACGAGTAGTCATTTGATTGGATTGACTAAAAATTATTTTTAAAAAAAAATATTTTTATACAAATATCAAAAAAATAAATATCATATTCAATCAAATATGATAATAAAATATGTAAGATTAAAAGATTCAAAAAATATGTTTTGTGAATAGTAAAGTTAAAATAATTATCAACAAATTAAAACAATTGTCAAATTTGATAATTGTTTTAGCTTTTTGATAAAGTTTTAGTTTTATTATTCACAAAAATATTTTTTTGAGCTTTTTTTCATATACTTTATTATCATATTTGATTAAATATGATATTTATTTTTTTAATATTTGTGTAAAAGTACATTTTTAAAAAAATAATTTTTAATTAATTCAATGAGAGTGCTCTTATTTCCTTGTCGGAATGCCGAGTTTGGATTTTTAGTCATGATCAATGCTCTACTAGGAAAGATATTATATATTAGGAGAGGCCGATTTAGCATTAATCTAAACTACGAATAATTATTTATAATATCTATGATCTCCTCTCAAAAGAAGAGGAGAGATATTTTAGTAAGAATATATAATAGAAATTAAAAAAGTTCAGATATAGAAGAGATTTTTTTTCAGGAGAGGAAAGTTAATTTTCTATTTTTCCTGCGCGCAAGAATAGATCAGGAAGTTGAGAAATTGAAGGGTTAGTGATAAAAAATATATATATATATATATAAATAATAAAATTTATAAAAATTGTTAATGATGTGAGAATTTTTGTTTCTAAGTTAGTACTGTGGATATATAACATGATCTAATAAAATGTTTTCATGACATAATTTAATTTAAAAAATAAATTTTAAATTGAAATTTTACAGATCAAATCTAGTAATATAGATAGTGTGCTTTACATAGAGACTTGGGAATAATATTCTTCAAACTTTTAATGTAATTAATAGATGATATGGATACATACCGTACGCCAGGCTGTCAGTCGATGATAAAAATAAAAAATAAAAAAATAATTTAATGATTATTTATAATTAAGTAGATGATAAATAATTATATATTTTCATATATTATAAAAAAAATTAATAAAAATAATAAGATAGTCTCATAAATAAATATAACATATAATTTTATCAAACTTGTTTGAGATAATTTTGATTAAAGTTTTAATAAAATATTAGTTCAATATATGATATTTTTTATTTTCAAGATAATAATTTAACATTTGTATTATTTTGTACGGCCTCAAAATAGAGGACATTAAAATATCTATATTTTTTTAGTTAAGTGATTATTTTTAAGAAATAATATGAGTTTTTAAAAAAAATAAATTATATAGTTTATAATTTATATAGGAATGTTAAATAAAAATTTATAATTTATAATTTATAATTTATATAAATTTATTTAATCATATATATTTCAATTAAATATCAAACATATAATATTAATTATATTTATTGCTTATTATTACCGATTTAATATAATTATAATAAATTGTATATACTGTATATTAACTATATATATCGTATATATAGTTAATTTAATAAATAATGCATTCATTTTAAAATTATAAATTATTTAAAAAAAATTAAATTATTAATCATATAATAGGAATAAAATTTTCATAAATAAAATTAAACTCTCTAACGTATAAATTGTTATGAATGATTTATTTCTATATATATTGTTATATTTATATATTTTATACTATTATTATATCATTCTATACTATTATTATTATTTTATATTTATTTTACATAAAATATAATTAAAAAATATGTCCTAAGTAGGAATTCTAACATAGAAATTTCTAACATTATTTATGGGCTTAATGAATTGTGTTTAAAGTATTTAGTGGTATTAAATAGACGTTAAATGAGTTTTAAATGGAAAGTTTACTATTGTAGAAAGTTGAAGATGTGAAATTAATTTTAATGCCAAGAACATTATTTCAGTGAATAAATTTAATAAATTGTGTTTAAAATGGTAATTTTTATTAGATGCAGTATTATTTTTAACAGAAATTGACGGAAAGTGTTAACTTTAACGAAAAAATAAGAATTTCCGTTAAAACAAGAATTTCCGTTAAATAGCCACTTTATATATATAAAGATATATCACTATAAAAAAATTACTTATTTATAATCAATTAATTTTAATAAAATAATTATTTATAATCAAAATTGATCACAAATAATTTTTTTATCATAAATAATTGATCATAATAATTTTTTTTTGTAGTATATAATATATATATATAATAATTTTTTTTTGTAGTATATAATATATATATATATATAGATATATATATGGCAAAAGTAGTGTGGGGGAGCGAGGCTGAAACTGTCTGCACAAGCATTCAATGCCTTTTTGGCAATATTGCTGCGGGAAGGGTCTGAACCGCGTACGCAGGGGCGGACCCAGCTTGCTCATTGGGGGGGGCTACCGCCCCCCCAAAGTTTTTAAAATTTTAATTTATAATATAAATATATATAATTTTATATATATAATTAAAATTCTCTCTTAAATTAAAAATAAATAAAAATTACCCCCCTCAAATTTTTTTATTAAAATTATTCATCTAAATCTTAATATATATCAATTTATATTCTAATTTTTAATTTTTACTGAAACTCAAATTTTAACTCATATAAGCTCCCAGTTACTCAATTAACAGTCTAACTCTAATAACAAAATTAATTATAAATTTATATGATTGTAAAATTAATTAATTATACTCACTTATTTAGTTTCAGTCTAATTTGTATGATTATGAGATATAATTTGTTAAAAATTTAACAGTGTTACATCATTACTTATTAGAAAATTCTCAAATTTATTTTTAATCTATAAATTTTTCTTAAATCATAAAAAAATATAAACAAGTACTTAAAAATAATTAATTTTTTTAAAAAAAAAGATGTGAACAATTCGAAAATTAATATACATTTAGAGAGCTTAGTTATAACAAAACATGACACTTTTATCACTAATGATTATCCTTATAAAATTTATATTTATTGCACATTTTATCGATCGCCCCCCCAAACACAAAATTCTAGTTCCGCCCCTACGCGTACGTGTTCCATAATCCATGCCCATTCGAAATCGCGCCCATCTCTATCTCTTTGTATTATGGACAATTTTCTAAAAAGGAAAACAAAAAATGACAAACATGCACAGACCGCTTGCATGCAGGTGAGGAAGAAAAAAAAATACTTTGCAGTAAATCCATCGATGGACTCATTTAAAGGTACATGCATGAGAGGTAATAATATATAATTAGCGAGATTTTTGTTGCTGATTGTCACAAAATTGATCAAATCCTATATATACGAACGTATGATATTATTTGATAAATGATATTTACAGTTATAAAATATATAAGTACTGTATAATTTTTAAAAAAGAAAAACATGATCATGATCATGATCTTCATGCTGCAGTACATATAATAGCGGCCATGATCATTTAATCTCTTACGTACAAAATCTATGTGATTTTTTTCCCCTCAAAATCTGTACTTGTGGTTGGTTGGTTGGTTGGATGGAGATGTATAAGAACATCATGATCAAGGTTTATGTGGCTATGAAGGATCCAACCTTGTACATAAATATTTTTTTTCTTCTTTATTTATAAGATGAGTAGTACTAGTTAGAGCGTGTGTACATACAGCAAGGGGGTGAAAACTTTTAGAGATAGGGTTGTCGTATGAGGCTGAGGTAGCATTCCACACATCTCCTTTTAGTTTGTCTTTTTAATTTATTTGTTTGGCTCTTCTTGTGTAGTCACGTGAATGTCTTGCATGTTGTGTTATTATACCTTAGCCCTGATCTCTCAGTCTCTGATCTGCCAATTAGCCAGCTGCTACCTGATGATCTCTGCAGCTTTCTTTCATGCCCTCTCTCTTTAAAATAGGTTTAGCTCTCCATCATACAAGCCTTTTTCCACTCCCTCTCTCTCTCTCGAACATCTTCCACCTTTACTGGACAAGAAGAAAAAGGTTCTACTTCTGCCCTTCTTTTCTTTACTTGATCTTTCTTCTTCTTCTTCTTCTTCTTCTTCTTCTCTCCATGATGACTCCACCTTATCATAGAACACCACCTTCTCCTAATTTTCCTTTAGATCTTAACGAAGATCATCAGCATGACCACCACCTCTTTCTTGCAAAACCGCAAGCTTCCTCTTCATCTTCTTCTTTTTCCAGCCGTATTTCCTTTAACCATGCTGATCAAGATCAAAGAAGAAGTTACTACCATGGGGAATCAAAGGCGCACTTCCAAAATAATCAAGAGGTAAACAGACCCTATTTTACGTGACTGAATTATATATATATATATATAGATATATATCTTCATGATCATTTCTAGTACTTGATCTAATTAATGCTTTGTGTGCGATCTCACTGAATCATGATCTCTTTCCTGATTTTAGGTTGATAAATTTGTTTCACAGGGTGGATCATCATGTGATCCTCTAACGCTGAAAGATGAAAGTGGGAATAATGGCCGACTCAAAGTCACTATTTTGAACAAAGAGATCAATAAAATTGAAGACCAAATTAGCGAGAGCAGTTCAGCAAAGTGGATGCCTTCAAAGATGAGAATGATGAGGAAGATGATAACTTCAGAACAAACGGGTTTGGATACACCACTTAACCCTATGCAGAAGCTTGAAGATCATGATCAGAACCAGCCAAAACCTCCAAATAATTCTGAGAATCGTGATAACATGAGCAGGAACGATTCTTTGAACGGCAGCAGCAACACCACAATTAGAGTTTGTGCAGACTGTAACACTACAAAGACCCCTCTTTGGAGGAGTGGCCCGAGAGGCCCCAAGGTATGTATTTTTTTCAATGCTTATCTTAAAGATCACGTTGAAATAATGTGAATATATATTATGTGTTCCACATATGTTCTCTCTCTAATTATCATCACAACCGTCCAACTTTACTCCTGTGATTAGACGACGTAATTAAGCACAGCCGTACGTAAGTACTTTATACTAATTTTTATCCTTTGAAACTGATTGTCCATTAATGTTCTACCATTGTTATATATATATGGTGCAGTCTCTTTGCAACGCCTGTGGAATTCGGCAAAGGAAAGCGAGGCGAGCAATGGCAGCAGCTGCCAATGGCACGATTCTTGTAACAAAGCCACCATCTATGAAGAGTGCTGCTTCTCATGCTAAGGTGCAACACAAGGAGAAAAGATCCAGCAATGGTTATGTTCCGAAATTCAAGAAGAAGTGCAAGCTCGGTACAACTACTAGTACTACTACCCCATCTCATCATCATGGCAGAAAGAAGCTTTGTTTGGAGGATTTCACCATAAGTTTGAGTAAAAATTCAGCCTTTCAACGAGTTTTCCCTCAAGACGAGAAGGAAGCTGCGATCCTTCTCATGGCTCTATCTTATGGCCTTGTTCATGGTTGATGATGATGATGATCAGTACTCAAAATATGATATGTCCTTTGGGTTTAACTAGATTATTTTCTCTTAATTAGTATAGTTATATTAGAACTCGAGAACATCTGTGTGAGTGAGAAATTAAGAGATCATGTTAGGATCTATAATCCAAGCAAATAAATGTTATGGGGTAGTACAGTACTACTGAGTACTACCATACATGAGGCTATAGTAGATTTGAACATGTTGATAACCAAAATATGGGTCTCTTGTTGATCTATGTATGTCATTAATTATAATAAAATATCCAAGCTGGTTGCTTTTCACTATTGTTGTGACATGATTTGTTTGATATATATATATGCTTTTATGAAAATAATTAAAAATTTCTATAGAGTCACTTTGTGTATTACTTGTACAATTTACTAAGGTAATTGATTGTGTCATTAATATAAAATAATTCATATTTTGGCTAATCACATCATTAGAATGCACAAAAAATATACAAAACTGACTATATATATATATGTATATATACATAGCAGAACTTGTCTATGTTTGAAGATCACATATGTTCATTAATCCGATGGATCATTCATAAGTACTTGTCAATTATGAATATCTCTTGGAATATAGGTATTTATTTCTCCAAATATCTTAGAATCACACGATCAACTTTGTGAACAGCGAGTGTGTCGACGATTTTGGAGTACTTGTGCTACTGCTGCAGATTGTCCACTGTTTTTGAGCTCAAAACTGTTAAACTATATATATATATATATATATATATATATATATATATAGAACATATATGTTTATAATAATGTTAGTTTGAACTTTGAAGAGACTGGAATATCTAGTGTTAGGGCTAGGGGTACAGCGGTACTGGGTAGCATCAGAACATGGGAATGGGTGGTTTTGGCCGAAGAAAGCAACATTAACACTGATAACGAACTGCGGCTAATTATCAAGATTGATGGTGATGATTCAGAGACTAAAGTTTCAGCTTTTTGGTGTTCCGAAGTAACCTAGATCAGTATGGTACTTTTGTCTCGTATGCTGGATCTGCATTATTCATTGAGCCTTTATACAAACGGCATCTATTATATATATATAAATATATATATATATATATATATATATATATAATATATATATATATATATTAATATGTAGCCAATGGAAGCAAGTACTGCTGGATTGACTAACCCATGAACACCCGAATTAAGGCCCAACCTCTCGATTCTCAAAATGCATGCATGGTGGGCGCGCATGCAAGGATGCAAAAGTGACCAATTTCAAATGGGTCGGCGGGCTTTGGAAATTGATCACTCTGGCCGGCCGGCCGGCCACTATTCTCAGCTCATTTTCACTTTCTCTTTACGCCATTTTCCTGCTCTTTTCTACCTCTTTTCCGTTGGTATTATTTCTCATTCTCTAATTCTCTTCTCCATTTTCCCACTCTTTTCTATCATTTTATATGCAGCTATCTAAACCAGTTTTAACGGTGAAAAATACAAAAACTACAATAATCTAGCCAAAGGACACTTGATCGATTTTTCTGGGTAGCTACGACTCTTTATGTTTGAGAAGAATCACCTGACTCTTAACCCATTACGAGTTTGGGAAAAGAAAATAAGGGTTAGTTAAATTCACCTAACTAAAGAAACAAAGTCTTATCTTTTCTCGTCTAGGGTTAAACTATATTGTTACGTTTTTGCTCTTTTGACGTTAGTTCTATATTGTTGGAGAATACAGGAGAAGCATTACCTAATTGGTCTATAAAAAGAGGATTTATCTCATTGGCTAAGTGCAATACTAGTAAAACACTTAGCTATTAATTTTTTACTTTAATAAAATTTATCTTTTTGACTTTTTTAATTTGTATAAAGGAAATGTGTAAGTTAAAGTTTTGTTAGTGAGAAAGTTTTACGGGTGTATTTGGCTGAAAAGAAAAATTATGTGATTATAACAATTTTTATATAGTGAATTTTCTTTTTTGGATCTAATTATTATTAAATTTTTTTTTTAGAGTTTTTTACGTAAATTCTGATGTTATTATTTTTCTATTTTTTTTTATATTCCTTTAAAAAGTAGATCCTATTGGATGAATTTGAGAGTTTCAAATTCCTAACAAATGGTATCAGAGTCACTAAACTCTTCTGATAGGGTGAAACTTTAGTGTGGATACGTATAGCCTAAGAAGGTTCTGTCTAGAAGATTGATTTTTAACGAGATTTGTGTAACCCCTCCGATCTTTTCTGAAAATCTTAAAAATTTGTCTAAGAAAGGAGAATATATTCTAGAAACTTATTTAGTAAGTAATCTTCATTTTTCTGGTAAAATTCATGATCGAGGTAATGTCAGGAAATAGAGTTTTAAATCCTATCAGATTTGAGGGGAAGAAACTTGATGGGAGAATCAATTTTGGCTTGTGGCAAGTACAAGTCAAGGATGTTTTAATTCAATCATAATTACACAAGACATTGAAAGACATACCAACTCCTAAAGTCAGCAATGCTACTAACACGATGCTACTAGCGCGACTGGTGAAATGACTAGTACGAGCAGACTCGACAAGTGGCTCCAAGTCAGTAAATAGAGATACTGGTGATAAAGTTATTTTTGTATTTCTCTACATAGAATATGATGTTATTTGAAAAGAGACGTAAATTCTTATGACATGTCGCTAATCTCAAAGTTGACATTATAGATGATGTATTAATATTAGTGGGTCACTAAACAAAATTGATATTTCCCACGAGTTCTTTTCCCACTATATGAGCTGATGGGAAATACTTATCTATTGTTATAAATCTTGTTCATAGGAAAAAATATGTGCTTTCACCACGAGTCTACATTCCACGACTTCAAACTTATGGGTAAAACATTCTTTTCCCATGATATCATGTCGCTACAAATAAGTATTCCTCACATTTTAAATCTCCACGATTAGATTAAAATCACTTACATAAAACCCTATTTTTTTCTTATTTCCTCTCTTATCTTTCCTCCTCACATTTTCTTTCCTCTCTTCAGCTCCTCACACAATAGCACACCCTCCCCATTCGGTCTCCCTCTTCTCGACTCCACCCCAAGCCACCATCGTAGCCCATGTTACCGCCACCGAGCACCACCACCTCACTTGACCTAGCCACTCATGCTTCCCTCTCTTTCTTTTCTCTCTCCCTAAGACAAGACCAAATCAAGTCCCCTCTCCCTCACTTGGTTCCTTGCCATCGTGAGCAAGCTCCACTGCCAACTACTGAGCCGCACCACCTCCAGCAGTCCCTCCATCTCACCGAGAACCCCCTTCCTCCCTTTCCCTCCAGCCGAATCTCAGCTTTCACTCTCCTCGCGCACTCTATCTCCCTATCGGTATTCTCCACATCACGACCCAGATCAGCTTCTACGTCCATCGTGAACCACCTTAACGCCATCGAGCACCTTGCCAGAGCTCCCCTAGCCACAACCTAGCCTAGCCCGAGGTCTCCCCCCCCCCTCCCCCCTCTCCCTCTCCCTCTCCCTCTCCCTCTCTCTGGTTTGGCCATCCAAAGATTTTTGCTTGATGTGTTTTTTGCTAAACATCTTCATGCATATGAACGTTTTGTAAGTTATATTTCTGCTAACTAGCTCAATATTTTGTACGTGCTTTACTCATTCTTAATGTGCTACTCTGTCCACTTAGATCTGCCTATGAGGATCTAGTAGTACTTTTCTGTCATATGTTCCACTCAGAGGAAACTAGTTAGAGGGAATGCTATTTATGCAACAAGGTAACTTTGAAGTGGTCTCTTTCTTTTTAGGTTAAATATTTTTTTATGTGGAGCTTTTTAAATGTAATTCAATTTGTAATAATCTGTACACTGTGGTTACAAAGTTTACTCGGTAAGTCTATGAATATATCATATTATATCATTGTCTCAATTTGTTACATTCACTGCATTTCATTTGAGTATGTTTATATGAGTTAAAACGTTTACTTATGCACCAATAGTTGATGGTCATGCTCTGGGCAAGTCTATTTGTCTATATGCATATAGTTGTAGTTATGATGATTGTTGTAACTCTAGTGTCGGTGATTACTGCTTTCTCTATAGATCTCATTTAAACAAACACAGTTTAAATGTCTAAATGGATGTTTGACTTTGGTGAAGTACCATCTGCTATTGTCTCAATATGTACTTTAGTGCTATCTATTGATTCAAGTTGGTGTTTCCCTTAAATTTAGTATTTCAAAGTTTGAATTATACTATTGTGCCATTGATTGTTCATTTTGCCTGTGTTTAGGTACTTAGGATCTCTCATGCAGTATTTCAAAATTTGAATTCTACTATTGTGCCATTAATTGTTCACACTACAAGAAAATTGGCTTTTTGTGACATTAGATTTTGTCACAAAAAGTAGAAAGAATGCTGCAAAAAAGTATTTGCAGCAAAAATAATCATTTTGGCTGCAATCAAAATGCCACAAATAGTTGTTTTCTTGTAGTGTCATTTTGTCCGTGTTTAGGTCCTTAGGATCTCTCATGCAATGTTTTGATAGTTTCATGCAACTTTTTTATGTATCTATGAATAACTTGGTTAATTATTTTGTTATAGGTTTATATAAAAGCTAAAGGAGATGGGAAAGGTACAATGCCTTATTGAATGCAAATCATAAGAAGAAGCTATGTGTTGGGTGGGTATTGAATAAGAGTTGTAAGTGAAGTATAATGTTAGTACTCTAATATCACTAAAATATTGTTTGTGATGATTGTGTTAGTTAAATTAACAAGTTTATGCTTGTAAAAACCTATAGATCAATATGTGGACTATATATTGTTGTTGGAAATGTTAATTTTTGCATACTTGTATAATTTAATGTGATAAATGTTAATTTTTCTTTGTTACATTCTTTACATAGTTTGGAGATGACGACAAGAGATGTCATTTGGAACTCAAGTATTCATTCGAGATTAAAAATAAAAATAAAAATAAAAATAAAAATAAAAAAGAAGCAGGTAGATGTTATACCATCAATTTATGTGGTCTCTTAATTTATTTAATATTAGTTTCACCATTTTAATTGTTTAGCTTACAAAAATAAAAATAAAAAAATTGTTTAGCTTACAAATTTTACCATATTTGGCTACTTGGTGAATTTTCCTTTTAGATTTATTATATTTGCTTAGCTTTTTGAAAATTTCCCCTAAAATGTTATTAAAAGACTAACTTTTCTGTAACTTGGGGCTTGCTTTATTTTTTTACCCAATTCGAGTCTCTTTGCCTCATACTGTGAAGTCCAACCTTTGGGTTGCATACCGTATAGGCTGATATAGTGTGTATATATTCTGTTCTAATTTATAGAATGAAAGGTTTGAATCTAATATTCCTCTTCTCAAACTTTTTAATTGGTGCTGCGTGTTTGCTTAGCAGCCTTAACTTGTCAGTTAACTAGTAGTTTCATTGTTTCATGCACACCTAATTGAGGTTATGCCAGTAGATGATTTAAAAGTAAAAACTTGTGGATATGGATTTCCTATTGTATTTAGTTTCTCTTGGTCATTCTCCATGTGTAAATGTAGGCAAATTTATATTTGAGTTTTTATTATTGAATGAAGTGTGTGTGTGTGTGTGTGTGTGTGTGTGTGTGTGTGTGTGTGTGTGTGTGTGTGTGTGTGTGTGTGTGTGTGTGTGTGTGTGTCCTCGTACCATAAAAACTAGTCAAAAATGTATGTCTTTTATTTTCCCAAATACCCCTTAGCTCGTGTGGATGAAGAGGCAATGTGGTTTTAGACTGTGGTGAGATGAATTTGAGCTTGTCTCAGCAGAAGGGAAATCCTAAAAACTGTGTTTAGTGTTGTGAATGTGTAATCCTATAGTAGTTACATACAATATTTGTTATAGTGGGTTACAATGCATTTTTCATGTTGGATTTCCCAGTGTATTTCCCATATATGAACATGATTTATTTTCTTATATATGGTTGACTTGGGACATATTAGAATGCAGTTATTTATGAAAAAATCACGATAATTTAAAAATCAATTTGTTATATGAATGTTGTTTTCTATATGATTTTCATTATTAGAAGTTATTTAATAATGTACAGTGTCTTCTCATTAGTGCAAGAGTTGAAAATCGAGATACATGTTTTGTGATGGTATTGATATGTGAAAAAAACCTTTACCCATAAGATGGTCTCATGGAAATATATATTTCCACAAAAAAAAGCATCAGTTTCCACTAAAAAATAAGCAAAACCTACGAGTATATATTGTGACAAAAAAGTAGAGAAATTCAAATATTTCAGATTTGTCAGCGAATGGTCTCATGGGACTCTTTTTAGAAAAAACTTTCATTTGTTGTAGTGGGTCTACAAGTTTGTACACAAACATTAGTTAGATATTGATGCAGGGTATGTAGTGAAAATTCATGTTGATAGCTAATGAGCTTATAAGAAAGTGCTTTTTACATGAGCCCAAGTAAAATACTCGGAATTGATTTATTCTGAGTATGTATGCTTTATGGTGGAGCTTGATAGCGTAAACCATAAAGATCTTCATTGAGGTAGAGCGTGGATGTCGGATCAGCCAAAGTCACTAGGTGAAGATTGTTGGATTTTTGCTCTTTTGGCATTAGTCCCATATTGGTGGATGATACAGGAGGAGCAAGACCTAAGGCTTATAAAATGAGGATTACTCTTCTTAGCTAAGAGCATTAGTCAAAAGCTTAACTAATAATTTTTTATTTTGATAAAATTCTTCTGTTTGCCTTTTTTTGTAAAAGGTGAAAAGGTTAAAGTTAAAATTTTACTAGTGAGAAAGTTTTGTGGGTGTATTTGAGGTGAAGAGAAAAATTATGTGATTGTAATAATTTTTATGTAGTGAATTATCTTCTTTGAATCTAGTAATTTTTCTCCTATTTTGAAAATTTTTCACGTAAATTTTGATATTGTTATTACTTCTTTATTATTTTTTTTTTATATTTCTACAAAATGTAGATCCTAGTGAGTGAATTGGGGAGGACCAAAATTCCCAACACATATTACAAAATATAATCACAACCCAAATTTCAAGTAGCAATATCCTGTCCTAAAACCCACAAATTTAGGAAAAGTTGTATACCGTATGTCAAATGGACAAAGAAGCTGAATACAAAACTTGTCATCAAAGCCATACGTTGGAGCCATAAGAGTTTTAACTCAGGAGGAGGACAAAGGGGTGGCAAATAGAGAGTGGGGGAGGGGAGAGAAAGATGAAAACGCACCATTTTCACCATAATCTCAAGTTTAGAAGTTTAGAAAATTTTCATATGGTGGCATTAGCAATGTGTGATGTGACTCATAAATCTAATATAAATATAATATGAAAGTAACAAGTTTGAATTTGATATTAACAAATTTAGATCAAAACAAGTTGACTTGTAAAAATACAATTTGTAACTGACTCAATAATGAGTCAATCCGCTTAACCTAAAATCATCATGTTTTTATTTATTTCAAAATTACAATTTATTATTTTTGAATGGTAATATTGATATTTTTTAGTAGGTTTATATTTTTATTATTTGAATTATAATTATGGACTTACGCTAATATTTGTTATTATAAATTAGTCTTATTGATATTTTTTAAATATTAAAGCTACTAATAAATATAGATTTTAACTAAAATGTTATTAATCAAATCAAAAAGACTATGCATATTAGTTGAACCCATTTCAATGAAACACTCCAAAATTCAAATGGATTCGCGCATTTCTTGCAAATTTGCAATTGATGCATGGGATATGAAAACAAAAACCTGATACTTCTAAAAACAAGAGTCTCCCGGGCAAAGCCCTCTACTGGCACACGTTGATACAGACCAGCAGTACTTTCGATGGAGCCGCCATCTCCAAAAGAGTCGCTCATTAACCGCTGCAAGCCCATTTGGCGTTCTTTCTTGATCTTCAATCTCGCTCTCGGAGGTCAGCCCCTACTCTTCCTCCCTCTTTTGTCTACATGTATGCATCATGTATGTGCTTCGTGCACTTGAATGTGGTTCAGTGGGGTGTTTAAAAAAAGCATGGATTTAGTGACACTGTGGACTTATGAGTAATGGGTTTTGCTATAGGTGTTGAATTGAAGAGATTCTGGTGTGGACTACTGGGTAATGGGTTTCGCTATAGTTAGAAGATACTTTGAAGTGATTTGATTTTGAATGGGTTTTCGCCGGTTTGCATTTTTAGCCTATAACGTGTTTGACGAATTGGTTATGAGTTCTTTAAGCATGTATTGGCTTTGATTAAGTTCTGTTTTGACCTATGGTTATTTGATGCTTTTTCTTCTTAATTTTGTTTTGAGTTCTCCTTGCCACTTCTCCCCAACGTTTTCTTTTTTTGTCTCAAAGGAAGTTCTATAAATTAGTAAATATTTAAAGTTGATGACAGGTTGAAGAAATAAACTACATCAACATATTCCAACCATCCAAAAACTAAATCAATGCAAACTAGAACATTCTTTAGCATGCAAGAAGCTCCGAATTCATATTTAGTCCCAAACAGGACAGTAGATCAGCTAAATCGATATTTTTGAGGTGGCTGATGAGTTGGTAACAATCCAAAATGCTTGTTCAGAAGCAATCTTTGCGTTGAGTATTTGTCATCAGGGGAGAAGCAGGCTGGATGAGCAGACGGTGCTGCCAGTCCCAGTGGCAATTCTTTCTTGGTTTTTTTATTGGCACCGGGTGTCCAAGAACTACATCCCGACTAATCCCGAGGGTGCACAGGCCCTCTATAAGGAATTTCCAGCAAATGCACCTCGGTTAATTCAAAGAGAAAAATCCTCTAGACCGATTCCCTCTAGAAATAATTTCCATCTAGTGGAATTTGAACCTTGACAATTCTTTCTTAGTAGCATCGACTTTGTCACCATTCTCATTTATGTAGAACTGGAGATATATTTTAATTTGCTGATTGTTCAGTCCACTATTTAGCCTGACAAAGGAGAGTCCTATCTATGAATGGTCCTTGTGCTAAGGGTTTAACAGATGGGGGGAATTTTCCATACATCCAACAGATACGCATCCATTTTTCGGGAAATGTTTGATGGTTGGATCAAAATTTTCCTTTTTTCAGAACTTCCATTTGATAATCTGTAAGTATAAGAAATGGTTGGTAAATAAGTTGATTCTGATGAAGAGATCTGGTCACGATCATTTTTTTTTTTTATAACATCTGAACTTACACAAGTACAATCTTTGTATGAACTTTATTATGTTCTATGTCCTTGACAACCTTGTGTTGTTGCTGATGGTCTGAAGTAATGAATCACTCCATAGCATGCAAATTCTTATTCAGACTCTCTTGAAGGACATGAAAACTCACACTATTAACAAGAGAAAAACACGGCTAGTTGCTGATTTGCATTTCTCTCAGCTTACATGTTTGCAGGGGCAAGAAAGAAAGATGCAGTCATTGCTAATAGCAAAGCTGCAGATAAAAAGTTCAACGATCACAAAGCTATGGAAGAAGATCCCTCCGAGTCCAAACCTATTACGAGTCCAGCTACCCCAATCTCTGACATACCATATCTCCCTTATTCAGTACTGGAGCCATTGAAGGTCCTGGAGCCCATCCCCGAAGATCAGCAGCTTGAACTATTCCAATGGATGTTGGAAGAGAAAAGAAAAGTCAAACCCAAAAATCTTCAAGAGAAGCAACGAAATGATGAAGACAAGGCAATACTAAAAAAGTATATTCGAGCAAAATCCACTCCAAGTCTTTAATTGATGCTTTTCTTGACCAAATATTTGTTTGTAGAGAACATGCTACAAGCCTACAAGGGACAGACTCCCACTTTTAGGTCTTATTGTGGGACTCATTTAGAACTTTCAGATAGATAGTCCATAGATTTTACATTGGTTAGGCTATACGTACCGTTTAGACATCGATTACATAGCAGTTTTTCCTCCATACTCGTTTGTCAGTGAGGGAAAAACAAGATGTGATTTACTATAATCTAGCAGTTGTATTTTCATTTGGTCCTGTAAGAGTTGGATATTTGAAAGCTTTAACCAATAAATCCAAATCTTCTGTCGTCAATACCCAAATCGTCTGACTATATCACATTTTGTGTATTCGTGATGAAGAGAGGACCATCATTTCATCATTCTCTTCTTCATTGCCATGTCGTGGTCAAACTGCTTTGGTTTTGCAATTAAATGAAGAGTAGTCGGTGTGGTTAGCAGACGGAGCCAGAAATTTATGTTAGGGATTAGATAAAATTAAAATAAAATATATAAAATATTTTTTATTTTATTTATATATAATTTTTTATGCAGTATAAAATAATTTGATAGTAAGATCTACAATAAAAATAAAAAATATTTAATACAACTTATGTATTAAAAATATATATAATATGATAAGAACATGTTATCATAATAAAAATATATTAAAAATACATTAAAAATCATCAAACTTATTATTATTTTTTTATTTATAATAAAAACATGTCATCATGTTATTATATCATTTTATTTTATATGAGATGTATTTTATTTTTAAATTAGATTAATTTTATAGAGGAAGATCAAAGTAATTTTTAGAGAGAGGGCCATCACAAAATAAAATTAATATTATCCTACAAAATCATTAAAAAAAATAAACATTTCAATTTTTTTTTTTTAAAAAACACATATTATATTTTTTCTTAATATTTTTTTTAAAAAAATATGGGTGGAGCCCGTGGGAAGGGGGGCCCCAACGTGACTACGCTACTGGTGGTTAGAGCACTCTCATTAAATTGTCCATTACTAAATGACAATTTTAATCAATATAACTTAAATTTTAGCTTTCGGTCATTTCTTTTACGTAAGTTCTCACATTAGAATAGTTATTTTTTTTATTATATAACAATAAAATAATATAACAATAATTTAATTTTGACTATTTACATCAAATTTTTATATTAGATTATTTATTTATGAAAATATATAATAATGAGTAATTAATAATTAAAACATAATTTATTATTTGTAATTATTATTTTATTTTATTATTTTTTTACCATTTTACTTATTATATATTAATTGATAATTATATTTTAATTAAATTGTGAGTTTAAAAAATTAATTAGTAATCATATTCTATTTAAACTAAATTATTAACAAAAGTTTGGCAAGTGAGAGAAACTAATAAAAAATTAATTAATAATTATATTCTATATGATGAAAAAGAAAATAAAAATAAAAATAATAAAATAAGAATTTTTTGAAGCATTTACTTTGGAGTTTTGGTCAGATTTACTGTACAAATAGTGTGGACCATTGCTAAATAGTGTGGACCATTGCATCGTTGGAGCCCCTGGATTAAAAGAGAAGAAATTATTAACAAATTGATGGTCCTGATTTAACCAAAAAGAAATTCAAAATATGGTCACAGACGTGAAAAGGATGGTATTGATCAACTACAAAATGAAGCACAATTTTCTTCCTTTTTTTTACTGTATGATTTTGGGAAACTGTCTAAAGGTCGTCACAAAACTTGGAGACAAGTCTCCATGTCTGCTTGTCAATTTCGCAGGAAACAATTATCAAATAAATTATAATATGAGATGCAGTAGTGAAATGTGTAAGAATCTATTTGAAATTGCGTTTTAAAATTTAAAAAGTATTTTTAATTAATTAAAAGCATTTTTTTTTTAAATAACGTATTTAAATATTTTATAAAAAAATATTTCAAATAATTAAAAAACCTAAAAATCATGAGCTTATTCAAAAAATACCAAATTAAAACTTTTATAAAAAAATTTCTATAAATAACTTTATATTTTAAAAAATTACTATAACTAATTTTAAAAAGCACTTTAGATATATGCATTCCAAATAGTAAATAATTTTTTAATAGTAAAATTTATTATATTAAGTTTTAAGTTAAAAGGAATATTTCTTATCGTAATTTCAAATATATACTAAGTATTCTATAATTATTTTGAAAAATTATAAAATTTATTATTAAAATATTACTTTTTTAATAATAAATTTTATATTTATTTTTTATTTTAAAATAATTACATAATACTTATATATTCACGATTACAAATATGATGTCTTATCACCTAAAACTGACTCATAATTCATTATTGTTAGCTATAAAAGAGACAAAAATAATAGTTTTGGCATCCCAGTGGTTGAGGTCGTCCAATACTTCATAGACGTTAGCAAGGACGAAGGACCCCACCGAAGTGTTAAAACTTCCCTGACCTCCAACCACGTCCACATTTTCCAATCCAATCCCCTCGCTGACAACCCATATTCAGCCGGGTCCAAGCCCTTGCATTTCCTCAAACCGATGAATTCAAAACTCTCAAACTGAAACAAACATTTGATCAGATTCTCCTATAAACTTCTTGACATACAATGCCTGGAAACATCCTGGTTTCAGGTATTAACTACTGGCTCATTTCTGAAATTCAAATATGGGGAGTTGCATCTGTATTAGTTCTAATAGCTAATTTGCATATTTCATCAACTCCAGTTCAGGAATTCATCGGGCTTCCATCGTCGTCACCTTCTTCACCTATATCCTTAAAAGGTTGGCACCTAACACTTCTCTTCATCTTCTCTTCCTTCATAGATGCCTAAAATGGTTTCCTTCTTCTAAAAAAGAAAACAAGTTAATGGAGTTTATATTGTAATTTCAGTTTCCATGGGGAAAATAGAGTACCAAACTTCAGATAAGGAAGAGTTCTCTTTGTAAGGATTACGGCATTCACTCAGTATTTTAACTTTAGATTATTTTATTGGTTTCAACATTTACTACTTTATATTGTTGGCCATGACATGTCTAAAGTTGTTCTGATTTTCACAGCCCATTAACAACCCTTCGAGACAACTTGATTGTTGCACTTTTGGGTGCTGATGGGAAAGAAATATCACGTGCAGGTTATAGATATATTTTCATTTGAATTCATTTACTCTAGTATGGAACCTTATGAGGATCAACATATTTTGTGGCAGGGGTTGAGACCAAGTCTATAGTGGAGAGAGGTCTTTGGGATTACCTTTTTCCCCTAGAAGGTGGTGGTCAAGTGCAGATGAAGTTGCAGTTTGTCCTCAGTGAAGAAGAACGCAGCCGAATTCGAATGATGGTGTCGTTTCTTTTCCCACATCTCAATTGTTCTCCAAAGTTGGCATTTTTAACTTTTCTATGTGAAGTTTTTTCGTGACTTTTTTTTTATTTCGAATGCGGGTTGTCATCTTTTTGTAGAGAGAATCAGCATTGAAAATGAAACATGATGAGCTTCTCAAGCGTAGTATTCATAGTCCTAAGAGTGATACGACTTCTGATAGTAATGTTGCATTGTCTTTGAACTTAAGCAATGAGTTCTCAGGTTTGATCTTACTCACCCAATTGGATAAATTGGGAAAGCTTTGAGTAGAAAAAGGACTGTAAAATGAAGAAATAATGACAAATTTTTAGTTGCCAATATGGTCTTGAATATACCTTTTCTGAAAGGTTTCTTTAAATTGAAACAGTAAGTGTCAAAGAGGAAACCTCCAAAGCTTGTTTGGTATCAAATCCTGTTTTTTTCAGCAAGGTTGAAAAATCTGGTTCTGAGAGCAAAAAAGGAATACATCCTGATCAGAATCAATCAACCCCAGTTAAGCACTACCACTTTGCAGTCTAATCTTTAAACCGTTTTACTAGAAAGAAACTTGAAAAGTACTGTTGATTTTTATTTCACCTGTTTTAGAAAGATGCAGATCAATATGAAGAGTTGCTATCAGCAATGCCTGCATCACAAGGAGTTGATGGCCATCTTACTGATATAAGTCATAGGGAACCAGTCGAGGAGAATGAGAGTAAGACACTTCCTGCTGAATCTCCTACAAAAGCCATTTCTTCCGATGGAGTGCTTTCTGTAGAACCAGGATTAGATGTTGCTGCCACAAGCAATTCAATATCTCATGATCTGGAGGAAACTATGGCTCTTAGCCATCAGAAGCCAACTCAGCCTGGGAAAACCCGTATCAATGTGTGGAAAATGATAAGTGCCTTTGAAAGCAGTCTATCTCAGGTACATTTAGCATGCAACTTCAATTGTATTCTCCCCACATTGTTCCATATTAATATCTTTTTTGTAACAAACATGATTCATAATGGTAAATGTTGAAGCAGGATATGCGGTCTCAAGTGAAGCCACCACCAACAGAATTTCAGTCAAGTCAGTCTATAACAGAAGCTCCTTTAAAAAGTCAGCACTTGACTAAAGGCAAGAAACGAATTACTAAAGCAGAAGAATCTATATCAGGGAGACCCACTAATCCTTTTCTTGCAGAGGAGTCGAAACATGGCCCAGCCTATATCAGGAAAAGAGAAGAGCAAATTAGCTTACTTGGGCATAAATCATCTCAGGACAGTTGCCAATTGGAAGAGTTGAACAATAAGAAATTTCAGATTATTGGAACAATGCCAAGTCTTGAGGATAAATTCAAGGCAGTGGATAAAGAAGTAGATAAAGAGGAAGAGAAATCTCATCAAGATTCGATGCAAACGTCGACATCTGAAACACCTATAGTATCAGGGAGGATGCTTGACAAGCATTCAGGTAGACACCCTCATAATTTGTTTATTGATAAGCAAGATTCTTGTTCCAATCCAGTCATAGAGGAGAGAAGAAGGGGAATTCAAAGTAAAAATATTCAAAAAATTGAAGTTGAAGAAGCTTCAAGACATAGATTGGAATCAGTAGAATATAATGTAAATAAGCATTCCATATTTGAAAGCTCTGGTGCCTGGATATTTCCAGTTGAAGCAAGACGATTTTGTGTAACAACGACTGCTGGTTCAAAAATGATAGATCTAATGGGTGGATACGATAGGGAGCCAGAGGTCCATCAAGGGAAGTTAAATCTCTCTATGAGAGACAATGTGGAAGAGGTATCTGAACTTTCCTCCAAGGCTTGGGTTTCTTTACATTTGTGAATAGTTGAGTTTCAAACTCTAAATTCAAATGATAGTATTTGACAGTTTTCTCCAATTAAATTCTCTCTTGGAAAATCTTTTTACCGTGTATAAACCATAGTTTAAAAAAGGAGAAGATAGATATCAAACATAACCAAAAGGTTCTGATTGTGCCGGTGTCAGTGTAAGGAATAGAAGTAAAAGAGAATGAGAAAGGAGTGAAGATCAAGCGAAAACAATTATTCTTCAAACTATGGGTGTTTATGTAATCATCCTTATCAAAAGACAGTTAGCACTGTTATAGAAATTAACAGAACTCCTGTATAAGTGGATAACTGATGTCAAGACTTATTAGAATAGATGATAGCATTACACCAACTGTACAGAAAAATAAACTTCTAGAAGAACCGTAGGAAATATTATTTGGTTTTTCTGCAGTATTTGTAACCGTTGGTGTAATGCTATCATCTATTCTAATAAGACTTGCCAACAGTGGTTAAATGAAAAGTTATTCTACAAACATTGTCAAGAATTAACCACCCGCCATTGCTAATCTCAATAAATGTCCACTTCTATAAGCTTATTTTCTTAATGGAAGTCCAGGGGCCTATGCTAAGTATTGGGACTGTAAGAAGAGGTGTCTCTTGGAACTAGTTGTAGATACAACCTTCTAATTAAGACACTCTTATCTTACATTGTATGATCTGTACTGAACCATATATATATTTTGTTCTGGTGTCGTATGTTGTCCCAAAATCTTACTTATTGCTGTGATATATGCTACTTGCATGGTTGCAGTATTCAGGACAGGACATTATTATCTTGTATAATCAACCCCTTATCGTTTTGCTCTAAATATGCCAATTTCATGCTGTCATTCCATCCATAATGTATGAGTGGACACACTACATTATTTTGTTCTAAACAGTCTATGTAAGAGAGTTAAAAGACTTTGTGAATGACTAATTTACTTGTAGAAGTATATTTTGAAGAAGTTCCATCTAGTTGGAACCTTGGACCTGACATGTTGGTGATGGTTCTCTTTATTTTATCTGGGAACCAATCTGATGATCCGGTTATTGTGTTTGCATCATCTTCAGCATAGTGTGGATGCTGGAATTGCTGTTAAGGTGAACAAAGATGAGAAGACTTGCCACGAAATAAGGAACTCAAAACATGAAAGATCCGAGAATATTGAGACTTCTGGAGGACCAGTGGGACAGGTTACTTCAATTTTATTTGAGCTGCACTTCAATGACTTCCTCTCTGACCCATAATTGAAATATTCTAAGATTCTGTCTGCCTTTGCCCAGGTAGTAAAAGTTGCAATCATGATAGGATTTGGATTACTTGTTCTTCTTACTAGACAAAAGAATAACAGGTAATATCCTTGTCATTCAAATTGTGTTTATCTCAAATGCGTTAAACTTCTATTCAATGCCTTTTACTGGCTTGATCGTCCCAAACTTCTGCATTAAGAAATTGAGTTAGCCAATGTTGAGATATCCAAGTTTAGCTTAAAGTATCATGCGCTGTTCTGCTATATGTTGTCATGATGTAGCAAATGACCAATGTTTGCCTCTTTGTCCTTCACAATCAACACAATCCAGCAGAATACACATTAATCAAGTAAAGCTAATTGCTATATGACCTTAAAGAATGCACAGGACATCATATCATTTCTTAACATCAGAAATGAGAAGGTTATAGATTTAGATCATTCAGTGCATATTAGAATTGCATTCTAATATTGTAACAGGCTAGTGCTTTCAAGGGGTAGCAACTAGCAACATATTCTCTCATGGATTTAACCGTTTAATTAACTCGGGAGTGCAGATAAAAGTTGTCATTGATCAATCTATCGTCATCATGCCGAGGAACTTTCTTGTATCCACAAAATTGTTTTTCCCCAGTTCTTTTCTCTAGTTAGTTTTTGATTGGAAGTAAATATGGAGAAGCATGACCAAATTTCATTTCTCAAGAGGAAGCGGATGTGCTGTTCTCTGATCCAGATGTAAAAATACATCAAGGTAAATATCATTTCTATAAAGAAAAATTTTGTTAAGCCAAGATGACCATTTCCATGTTTAAATGGACAGAAATGTACCGTTTATTTTGAGAAACAGGTATGTGATTCTGATTTAAGGACCTCATAAGGAACCAGAAATAAGCCATGACAGCAGTGGCAATTTCTTGCAAGATATCTTGACAAAGACAATTGTAATAAGTTAGTGCTTTGTGGCCTTTCCATGGAGTCATTGAATATTGTTGAGCCCAAGAGGTTAGATGATCTTAACCTGTTCCAATATAGGTCGACAATGTCAAAGAAACCGACGAGATAGTGGATTAGCCAAAAATGATAAGAGCATCAAGTTCTTGTATAATGAACAGGAAATGAACAAAATTACTCATCTGTAACAATTCTAGAAATATCTTTGCATTTAAGAAATATAAATTATTCTTGGGATGAGATGTTAACTCATACAACTTGGCTTACATTCTACGTTAGGAGTTCTTCTAGAAAAACAGTTCGGATCACTATTTTTTTCTTTTTTCTTTTTTCTCTTTTGAAGTAGATTTTCAAGTTTTTTTTAAATCTTTAAATCACTTTATATGAATTTATATTACACCCACAGTGTGTGTAGCCCGACAAGTTCTCTCAAGAAGTCCAAATGCCTTTTTTTCATACATTTTTTTATATCCTTAAATGTTTTTTTTAAATTATAATATTAAAAATATTTCCTTAATCATTAAAAGAATTATAAAAAAAATTTCGGGACAAATAGAATTATTCAATCAATTTTCAGAATAGAATTTTGGATACTTTTATTCCATAACTATATTGATTAATACAGTAGTTTCATTGGCTCCAGCACACAAACTTGTATTCATATAAATCATGATATTTTCTTTTTTATAAGAATCTACTACTTGCGAAAATTTATGAGCAAACAAGTGACTTAAAGCGAGACTTCACTTCTTTTTTTTAAGGGGTAAAAATGATGGACAGTAACCACACTCAAATGTACATACTTATATGAACATTAACATATAAATAATAATATATTACTGTTTATATGAATGTATACACTTGCTTGAGTGTGATTTATCTTGAACAATTTTTCTTTTCAGGAGAGGACTGTCATATACATGTATGTCACATGTCAACCTTTGATTGGTTATCGCCCATGTCAATCTTTGATTGGTTATCGCCCATGTCGATCTTTGATTGGTTATCTTGGATAGTGATGTCACATTTCAGCCAATCAGTGATTGACACGCGGCATCGCGTCAGTCTTTTAACAACAGCTCGGCAGAGATATTTTATTTTGAATAAATTAGAGAAAATGACATTTAGCGAAAATGATATTTAGCACTGAAGTAGAGTACTCAAACGTCGGTGTTCTCCAAATTTTAAAGAAAATAAATTAAAAGGAGTTTACATTAGATTAGTTAAACACTTCTCATACAAACTTTTTGTTACAATAAATTTATTTAACTTTTCAGGCGCTATCTCATCTACATACAAATAGTTTATAGGCCAAAAGTTCAGTCTGCAAGAGGAAAATATTTTTTCAAAATCTGGTTAAAAAAGAATTATTTAAGTGTCAAATTAAATTATTAATATTCATATAATTAATATAATTACAAAATATGAAAAAATATTTAAATATATTGTTATTAAAAAAATAATATAAATATGATTGTTAGAAGTTATTAATTTAAAATTAAAAAATAAATAAATAAATAAAAATAATAAAAAATAATGATATTTTTTTATTATAAAGAATGTTATAACTAATCCAATGTAGACTCGATGCTTTGAGTAATTAGTTAAAAGATAAAAAATTGTATATTTTACAAATTTTGAGTATTAGGACGATCAATCAAATGCTAGTGCTCAACTTCAAACTATCATTTTATATCTTAAATTGAGAAAACTGACAATTAGTCCTTAAACAATCAAATAAAGTTAATTTACATTTTTATTAAAAATAATAAAAGTGACAAACAGGAAAATTAACATAATCTTGACTATCAAATATGTCAATCCCCAGTTTTGGAAATTATGGAGCATATTCCAACGACTAAAACAGTTCAAAGGTGCAAAATATAATTATCCGTTATACTCAGAAATTCATAATGACAGATACATTGATACTGACTAAAATATTGATTAGTCATTTATAGCATCATAGTAACTTGAGAATGCAAGCCTGATAGTGCATAAGATAAGTGTTTGGTTTACACACAAATTTTACACAATAAAGTTTATATAAATGATGGTTTACTATGTTCTGTCAGATTGTAAAACTACTTTTATCATAAAGTAAATCTGATGTGTCACATTAGATTCCGTCAATGTGTAAACTTTTTTGTATAAGAGATTTGTATGCAAACCTAAACACATACATCTCTTTCTTCACAAAAATTGACACCTTAGCATATGATGTAATCAAACAAATGGTCAATGGGCTGGATTTGTATTTTCTTGTGGAAGTATGGAGTTGAAAGATTGCTGATTGGACTGCTTGAATAAAACTAACACTCCAGAAGAAAAAAGATCATACAAATAATTAATGAGCATAGTGAATGCTATCAATCAATAAATTTTTTAACAAGTAATAAATAATCTATTGATGAAGATAATAGGCCAAAATATTTGTAAGTGAGTTTCCTCAATAATTTCATTACTCATAGTAAGAAAATAATTTGGTAACCAGCACAATGCAATGCTGAGTTGTCCTTTCTTGCCCAAGCCAGTCATAATCAACCAACTTTTCGACATCAAATACAACAGAATCCATGAGGGTAAACAAATGGAACTGCCAGGCATATTGTCCTAAGAATATAAAATCTTTTAAGCATAAAATGAAATAACCTTGCTCAAACACTACGATTCTACGAATCAACAGGCTTTCCGTTCAATTTAGGGAAAGGATCTTGCTTGCTTAAAACCACCACTTTGCTCTTGTGAGCAAAATACCCTTTCACAAGATTCTTGTATATTAGTATGGCCATTATACACTCCACCTACAAATTTCAAAAAATATCTTATAAGATTTCCTACCAAAGAAAACAACCAACCGAGTGAGAGAAATCTAGTAAGGTGTCATAAATGAGGTTGTAAATAAGCTTATCAAGCCCAACATTGAATGTTTAATATATGTGCGTCTAATTTTTATTTGAACAGAAGCCGAGCTCAAGCTTTAGCTTATCACCAAGTTAAGTTTATATTCCCAATAATTTTATTTATTTTTTAAACAGATTCGAGTATGTTCATGAGATGCTTCATTAATCTATTATTAAAGGCAAAAATCTAGAAACCTTAGGTACTGTCATAACTTTACTTATCAAAAAAAAAATAGTTAATTATATTAAGACCATGTCATTTAAGCTAAAACCATATCAACTAAGTACATACATGAACTTTTAAGTGTTAAATAAATTAATATTGTGTTTCTAGTAAATCATAATGATTTTCTGTAACAAAAACAGACTTTTCATATTATATCTTATGAATTTACACATAAATTTTAGACAAGCCCATTATAAGTTTACATAAAAGTCTTTATATAGATTCTACATGCATTCATGCATATCCATATCGAGACTTATATTCATAAAAGTTTTAATAACATCCATTGCATTAGGAACATGATCCTTTCTCACTTCTATAAATAGTTAAGGTATTTTCATTTTAAAGTTAAAAATAATACTATTAAAAATAATAAATAAGCAATTATGAGTTTCTGGTAGCTAATATGAGTAAGGGTGAGTGTGTATGAGTTTGGCCTGTTTGATAAATGAATTAAACGAATCAAAGTCTAGTCAAGTATCTATGAGTCGAGGTCAAACTCTTCATGAATGAGTTTAGCCTGTTCATTTACAGCATAGCCTTAAACTCAAAACAAGAGGGGAATGAGATATAATTACCTCATCCACATCCATGTCCATTTCAAGCCACTTCAATGCTTTAACAATCACTTCCAACTTCACCTGGTGAGCTTTGTTTGGATCCTTTTGCTTTTGGATAATGTAACTACACGACAAGCATGTGGTAACGATAGAGTAAAACTTCTAGCACCTTAATCAATTCAGGAATATATGCAAATGACATGGCAACTTACATTTTCTTCACCAGTCTTTGGTAAACTTGGAGTTCTAACTTTTCTAGGACAAGATATACACCTGATCTTAAGAAACTGATAAAAATAAAGAACTCAATCTCCAGTCTCCAGAAATTCTTTCTTCTCCTGATTTGTAAAAATGGAAGAGAACATACCGGTCTTCATGCTCCTGGAGAGCATGGCGAAGAAGTCTGAGATCTCCCCTTTTTAGAGCTTGCACAACATCCCTGTACTGAGAAAGTAACAACAATGTAATTTTTTTTTTATAGGTATAACAACAATGTATATTGTAACCCAAAAATACTTACAAAAAAAAAATATTGTAACCCAAAAATAAAAATCGTTAGGCACATAATGGTGTAAGACATGTAAAACCTTGTTGATTCAAGTTCAAACTACCAATGCAAACAAGCACACACAAAAATTGGTTCCTCAAATTTTCTCCAGAAAAGATTACAGGTCAATATTGTCATTACTCATCAAATGTGCAACAAAATATTGCCATTACTCATCAAATGTGCAACAAAATATTGCCATTACTCATCAAATGTGCAACAAACTATTGCCATTACTCATCAAATGTGCAACAAACTAGGCAACACTAGAATATCTCTATCTGAGAGAATAATGGAGTGTTAAAAAAATCTCTTATAGCTATTAGAGAGAAAAGAAAAGAAAAAAGTTAACAGGCATGCCATACCTCAACTAGGTTGTACTTCTCAAGCAGCCAATCTTTAGGTAAGATACCCATGGAAAGTTTCACAGGTATCAGATATTTCAGTATCATCCTATTCCAAAAGACAGAATGTGAGGGATGCCCGAATAGAAGAAATTATGTACCTATTAATCTCAGATTTGACAGTATATTATCCAAGACTATTTAAAGTAATAGCCTATTCTTAAACCAAGAGTTGAAAAAGCAGATCAATTGTGTTTGGATCATTCTACATCGATAAAGACGAACTAAAAAAAATCTCAGATGTAAAACAACATTTAATCGGGTAAGTGACACTGATCATCAATGTACTTTGTTTTCTTTCTGGAATGCCATCCATATTGGTCATTATTTTAAAGCTATCGAACCACAGAATCGCACTTTCAAAGTTTTAGTTTCCCAATTTTTTGGCCATCATAATCGTAGAACTCTCTAAAGTTACTATTCACCACTTGTTTGGCCAATCATAAATGCTAAAATATATGTATCTTGGATCAATACTTACCCAGTCATAAATACATATTTATGTTTGATAAACAAAAATATTCTATAATAATGGAGAATTAAACTCTCCATCATACAGAAGCAAAATATATGCGAGTAAGCACACCTGAACCAAACCTTATATTTGCTTCACGGTGAGGATTGCAATGCATCAAGGCATACGACAATTTATGATCAGCCTGCCACGTCAGAAAAGTAGATCTGTGAATAGTAGACTAGTGGAACAAACTCAAATGTCTGATATAAAAAATCCTCAGCAGGAAATGAACCTATTCATAGAGTGCAATTATAATTAATCCAATTGGTTCAAACATTACAGGAAGCAGCCTGGTGCAAGCTGACATTATAATGACAAGTGAGTAGTTTCTGCGCACACTTGGAATTTTTTGTAGAAAGTTGACACAAAGCAAGGAACACTTGTCGATATGGGAAATTACATGTTGCACCTCTAACCTATCACCATTCTTCAATTTGCACCTTAAACTATCAAAACTGACTACTATCACTCTTACTACCAAGTTTTGACAATTTGCACCCCTACTATGAACATTGACAAGGGTACATATTGCCACCTTTGGTAGTTTAGGATGCCAATTGCCAGGTTTGGAAGGTTAAGGTGTACATTCAAAAAGCAGGGTGATTTGGAGGGGCAAAGTATAATTTCCTGATCTCCATATGTGTTCCTCACCACGTTGTGGTCACACGCTATTGCGAGCCAACCATCCACTGTTTTCTTTCTCTTTTATGTTTTTGAAGACTTTGTTTAATGCCTAGAAACAAATTAATATCATATTAACTTCATTAACTATATCAAGTGCATGCATAAATAAAATACAACACAATACAACACATCTATACATGCAAGAATTGTATTATTAGCTTAAAAGTTAAAGCACTTACAGCCGGAAAATTTTCATTAAACACTTCCAGCCGACCTGTATAATACATGTAGGTAACCTGAATAGAAAATTACAGTAGTTACGGCCTCTTGGAGTGAGATTAGCAACAATTATATATATCTATATATATATGTAAGTAAGAAAGAATTTTATTCATCAAATGAAATAGGCAAAGCCCATGCATACAGGAAGTATTTAAAAGAAAAGACCTGATTACATTCTACAAAGAAGAAAACGAAAACAGAAAATCATGAGCTGAATCTCCATTAAGCACCATCGCTGAAAAGTTGAAAACCATTGAAATAAAGCGAACACAGAATTTCCAGATTTCCTCCCTAGTACGCTCCTTATTATTGAAACATCTCTTGTTCCTTTCCCACCAAATACACCACATAAAATGCAAAGGAACCATCTTCCACACAACAGCCACTTGAGGAGGACTTTGAAGTCGAATCCAACACGCAAGCAGATCCACTACTTTCATAGGCATCACCCAAGCCATCCCAACTCTACTGAAAACACCATCCACAATGCCTTTGCCACCTCGCAGTGCAGAAGTAAATGATCCACAAATCCCCATATTTCTTACATATGAAACACCACTCCATAACAACAAGGCCCCGCTTTCTCAACTTATCGATCATCATAATAGTTCAGAGTGATGTTGTCCAAATAAATAAAAAGTGACTCCGGAGAGCAAATGAGACCTCCAAATACTCTTTGAAGGAAAAGGATAACAATTCTAAGTAGTCAACACCTTATAGTAAGACCATACCAAAAGCTTTTTACAACCCGTATGCTTCGATAACATTCTATCCCTCTCATTTCCCCCAATCCCCAAGGAGCGTAGAAACTGAAAAAAAAAATCAGAGATCTCGTCAAGTTCCCAGTCATGTACAGCTATAGTTAAACAAACATCCCACTGCAATGTACCACTAGAAAGGTTTATCAGCAACAGTACCATTCTGATTGGCTGCCAAACGAAGATAACCAAAAACGTACTAGAAAGAGCCCGATCACCACACCAAACATCAAACCACAAAAGGATCCTTGAACCCTCACCAACAGCAAAATTTATATGTTTAGCAAAACTCTCCCAACCCTTTCTAATAAATCCCCAAAGGCTCACACCATACACCACCCTCACCTCTTTAGAACACCAACCCCCCAAAAAAAAAAAAAAATACTCCCATACTTCCGATCTATAACCTCCCTCCACAACCATTTCCCCAAAAAAGGCTTGTTGAATCTTCTCAAATTTTGAACCACAAACCTTCGTTTGAAATAGGACAACATACTCTATTCCAACTAAAAGATGAATTTTAGTCTCCTCTCCCATCCACCCCACAAAGTAAGAAATGATTTTTCAATCCAGTTTGCTACCCCTGCAGGCAATGAAAATAAGGATAGGTAATAAGTTGGAAAATTGGAAAGAGTACTTTTAATAAGAGTAATTCTATCCCCTTTAGATAGGTATAATCACTTCCAACCTGCTAGCCTTTTCTCAATCTTTTAAACTAACCCATCCTATACAATCTTAGACTTAAAAGATGCCCCCCAACAGAAGGCCAAGATATTTCATAGGTCAAAAAGCAACTTTACAAACCAATAAAGCTGCCACACAGTTAGGCTCATTTGTTTTCACAACTCATCTCATCTCATCTTACTTAATCATTACAACTTTTTCAAATTCTCACACAAAATAAAATAAACAATTCAACTTTTTCAAATTTTAAAACAAAAATAATATTAAAAAAATATTCACAATATTTTTTTTCAACTTTTAACTTTAATCTTAACTCATCTCATCTTATCTCATCTACGAAAACAAGCGAGACCTTAATATTCCGCATCTCCCCCACCGGAACCCACTTCGACTAACCCAAATTCACCTTAAGGCCTGATATAGCTTCAAAACATAATTATACAACCCTTAAGGCTTAAATCTGCCAACAGTCAACATCACAAAAGATAAGTGCATCCATCTACAAAAAGAAGATAAGAAAGAATGATAAAACTATCATTACCATTTCCCGCCTAAAAACCAGAAAAGAAACCGCCCTACAGCAACCTCCACCATTCGACTCAAAGCCACCATGATAATGACAAAGAGAAAAGGGGATTATAGATCCCCTTGTTTCAAACCGCAAGAGCTATGGAAAAAACTCAAGGAATTCCATTCACTAATACTGAAAACCGAGCAATAGAGACACAATGTCTAATTTATACACCACTTCTCCCCAAATCCATATCTCCCAAACATATAGAAAAGTCCCAATTACGTGAACATATGTCTTTTACATCTCCATCTAACAAATAACACTAGGAACACCCTTCCTTAATTGAATATCAAGACATTCATTAGCAATCAGCACAGAATCAAGTATTTTCCTATCTCGAACAAAAACATTTTAGGGTTTGGAAATAATTTTCTCCATCACCATACTCATATGGTTAGCAAGCACCTTTGAGATTATCTTATAAACCCCACTAAAAAGGTTAATAGGGCGAAAGTCCTTCAACACAAAGGCCCCGGTTATCTAAAAAATGAGAGCAATAAATGTGGCATAAGAGACTTTTCAAACTTAGAAAAAGAATGATATTCCTGAAAAACTCGCTTTACATCTTCTTTCATAACATCCCAACAAGTTTGAGAAAATGCCATAGAAAAACCATCCAGACCAAGGGCTTTATCTTTAACCATCCTTCAAACCACCTGATAAAACTCATTAACTTCAAATGGTCTCTCCAACCATCTCGAAGAAAAATGATCCAATGTATTGAAAGCCATCCCATCAAATTTGGGCCTCCATTCAGCTGTTTTGGTTAGAAGAGCTTCATAAAACTGCCCAATATGACCTGAATCATGGAAGGGGATGAAAGCACACTGTTATTAGAATGAAGCAACTCGATGACGTTACAACGGTTATGTGAGTTAGCCAATCTGTGAGAAAATTTAGTACATTTGTCACCCTCTTTCAACCAAATGGCCCTCAACTTTTGCCTCCAAGATATCTCCCCCATCAATAAAATCCTCTCAAGCTCTATCACCACTTTTTTTCCTCAACAATGCCATCTCATTCATAACCTCATTCTCCTCCCCAACCTCCAACACATGCAATCCTCCAAAAGGGAATTTTTCTGATTATCAATATTCTCAAATACTTCAGCATTCCACTACTTCAAATCTGTCTTCAATGCCTTTAGTTTTCTAGCAAGTATAAAACTAGTTGTTCTTGTACACTGATAAGAATTCCACCAACCCCTAACCCTAACCACAAACCCATCAGCTCCAAGCCACAAGTTTTCATACTTAAAATACCGCCGACCTCCATGTATGCCACCAAAATCTAGCAAAATTAGGAAGTGATCTGAACAAACACGAGGCAATCTCTTCTAACATAGCTCAAGAAAATGAATCTCCCAAGATGGAGATACAAGAAATCTATCCAGTCTAGACCAGCTCCTACCGTTGGATCGAGTAAATGCGCCCTTACATGGGGAAGATCCAAAAAATTCAAATCAAAGATAAAACTCTGAAAATTCCTCTATGGCCTAAGATCTCCTGAACACTCACTAGGGAACCGAATAATGTTGAAATTCCCACACATACACCAAAGCAATTCCCACAAATAATACAAATCCGCCAATTCCTCCCACAATAAATGTCTATCCCTATCTAAGTTTTGGCTCATAGACTCCCGCAAAAGCCCACTTCCACCCATCCACAATATTTTTAAAAGAAACATGCTACAGTAAGATTCCCAATACACTCCTCCACTAACTCAACCACTCTATTATCTCACATCAATAGAACACCACCTGAAGCTCCTAAAGAAGCCAAATATGCCCAACCCACGAAAGGACACCCCCACAAGCTATGAATAAAACTTCTATCAATAAAACCCAGCTTCGTTTCTTGAAAGCATACGATATCAATCTTCCAGACCTAATGCGAAGACGCTTGTTAACGTCATTAATCCCCCTCACATTCCAAGAGAGAATCTTAGGCTTCGTGAGAAAAATGAGACTCCTTCCCTTTCAATCTGTCCCTCCCAATACTGCCCTCCTTTATGTCATAATTAATGGAACATTCTAATCTTCTTAACTCTCTTTCCTTCTTAGAAGCTGACTTCAAGGCCGATGAGCAACCAGCTTCGATAGCAACAAGAAGAAGCTTAAATTGCTCTTCAAACCGTACGCAAGATATCCTCACACATGCCTGTAATTCTTCTATCTTTTTTAACCCAATGCAAGGCAATTCTGGTTGAAGCATGAGGGGGGAGAGTACTTATAGGAGTCAGACTGCCCACAAATAGTTGCAACCAGACATAGATATTGTGAATAAAATACATTTTTTAACAAAATAAACTCTGACCTTGTCTCTTTTAGGAAATTCCTCAAAATCAAATATTCGAGCAGTTTCAATGCTTCTTATTACACTGCGGCAAAGGTGAACTGTACCAAGCTGCGAAGAAATGAAAGAAGGTTATCATGTTGTAGCTCAGACCACTCGTGTTCCTTCAGCATATAGAAAAGTAAACATGCCTTCAGCCATTAAATCATGCATTGCTCTTTTCTTGATAGTGAAACATACAGGCAAAGAGCTCATGATAAAAGTTATGTTTACGAATCTAACTGACCTTCCCACCAAAAACGAATTAGAAGATAAAATTAAGCAGCAAGGAACCAACAGACAGCAGAAAGAAGCATAAATCACCTTAAAGTAAATTTTGAACAACTGGCAAGTCACATACAGAGCTCCAACTCGCTTTGGGCCTTTTCCCTACAATATTCACATTCTTTTAAAGAGTTAAGAGAAAGGAGATCCATAGAACCAAAACTGTTACATTTTATTTTGTAAATTTGTCGAAGCAAAACACCTTTATAATGAAAACTGCATATAGGTTTGTGTTTCTGATCGCAAACATAATGCCCCTTCCTCGCCATAGCTTTTGCACGGGGCAAAGACCAAAATATAATTCTAATCTCTTATCACTAAATGGAGGAATGCATAGAAAATGCAAATGTACACAAGACCAGCAAAGATTTTTAGGACAAGTAAGCCTTCGTTTTACTTCTTAGGGAATATATATGTGATTGTACATGGATTGTGTTGTATGCACACTTGCTATGAGATCTTGAAAAGAGAAACATACAGCTAAGACCCCAAACATTTTCATCAGAAATGAACCGGCAGCCTTTAACTTCTCCGGGGATTTTCCATTCGAAGCCAGTTCCCTGTCAGCCTACACAAAGAAAGTCCGATTTAACTCACTACAAATCACCAATAAATATCAAACACCCTCCTATAGTATCATTTAAAAGTAGAAGAACATACTCTCTCTGCAAGAACCCTAATTTCATAAGCAACCACATACAAGGCTTCCAAAGCCCAAGCCGATGCCGATTCCCAATTTCGAAATTCCTGGATGAAAGCACTGCAATTCAACTCCACCATTAAAAAAATGTTTTCGATCAAGATATCCCAGAAAATCAAAATATCATGAAAAAACTGCTAAAAAATTACTTGGCAGATTTCTCGAAGGCTTGGTAGGCATCGGCAAGGTTTCCAACTCGGTAAGTTTGCAGTGATCGAAAAAGATGGATGAAAATTTCTGTGTATTGAGAGTATTTATCGGACTGTTTGATCACTCTACTAGTATCCTGAAATAGTTTACAAAATCACCGAAAAAAAAAAGTCATTTCCCGAAATTTTCACCGTAGTAAGAGAGAGAGAGAGAGAGAGAGAGAGAGAGAGAGAGAGAGAGAGGGAAGTAGACCTGGAAGAGGTTGAGGGCATCGGCGAGAGAGAGTAGGGAAGGAGAGTTTGAGGAGAGGGAGAGGAGGAGACTGAGGGAAGATCCGTCTTGGGAAGATACGGCATCGGAGAAGCGGTTAAGGTAATCCGTGATTCTTCGGTGTGCCTCTCCCATACTCAGGTACGCCATGTCCAACTACTCTTCTTCTTCTTCTCCAATTCAAAAAACACATTCACGTTGCTACTGACTATTATGGCTTCAGACTTTAGAGAAGCTTCAACTTAGAGCAGGGTTTTGAATTTGGTGTGCGTTTCGGTCAGAGCACTGTTATGAGGATTTTTATTATTTTTAAAGCAAACATAATTCATTAAATTAGAAAAAATGATAATAAGAAAGGAGTAAAAATTCTTAATAAATACTCCTAAATAATAAACTATAATATTAAATAAGTGAAAAAAACATATAGGTTTATTTGGGATTTATAATTGGTCCCTATCTAAATTCTAAAAAAGACACATCTTATCTAAAAACGGAACAAAGAAACTATTGCGGATGGTGGTTCTGTTGCACGAAGAGAGAAATGTGACGGATGCACTATAACTCGATGTTTGGAGGCGTTCCTTGGAGAAAACTGCAAACCCTTGTGCAAGATCATGATTTTGGGAAAGTAGGAACGAAAGTAAACGACTAGAAATTATCCTAGTCACCATGGAGAGACCAACAAGGACAGAGTTGGCATGTGCATGACATTTTCTCTTAAAACAGTATCTGAAACGGTATTAATATCAAAATTCCTCGTAACAACCATCTTACCAATATCTCTCTCTTCTCTTCTTTTATTTCTCTTACTAGCAGCAAATTGGAGAGCAGCGGCTTGAAAAAAGCAAACGAAAAAACTACTAGAAACCAAACGAAAAAAAGGAGTAGGAAAATGATATTTTACAAAGAAAATGAGGGAATAAGGGGGTTGGAGCCGTAATTCTGACCACCTTCCGCCCTTAGAAAAGGTCAGAAAGTTGGGAGAGGAACTAGAAATCACTATTGGTATAGAGAAATAAGATAAGAGAAAGAAGTCGATAAGATAATTGTTATGTAGAATTTCGATATTAATATCGTTTAGATACTGTTTTAAGATAATATATACATAAATTAATTAATTATATATATAAATGATATTTCAAAATAACATCGATATAAGTTTTAAAAAGTTAAAATAATATAAAGAATTATTAGGTAAGAATGATATTGATTTAAAATTTTAAAATTTTAAAATTATATATCTTCAAATTATTAAGATTATTATTTTTTTATCTAAACAAATAAATATTTCACACCATATAATTTATTGAATTTAATGATTAGGCATATTTTCATTATTTAGATTTTAAAATATAAAAATATTTTAAGAAAAAAACAATGAAGTAAAAAAAGTGGCTTTGAAAACAAAAGTGAAAAAAGTACCTTAAGGCTCGACTACAAAGTACATAATTGCAGCGTAAATTACGAACAGCGAGCAAAAATGTGTTAGCGACTTAGCGAATCCAGCATCTTTAATTACATAAATTACAAAAAATACCACTCAATTTGCAGCTCAGCAGCATACTGGATATTCAAATTTTAACCAGAATCTGAAATTTTGACTTGTATCGGTCGGCAGGGACGGAATTAAAATTTGATATTTGAGAAGACGATAAATAAAATATATAGTATATATAAATATAAGTTTTTTTACTTGTATATGATTATATATAAAAATAATAATCATATGTTATAAAATTATATATAAAAATATATGTTTATAAATCATCTTTTTTTTTTAAATTTTTGCAATTGATTACAACCCATTACAAAAATAAATAAATAAACTTAAGATTTCTCTTACAAATTAAGCTCGATAATGATCTTTCATGAAATAAAATTTATCTATTATCATTTTTAAAGTGAAATTATTGACAATAATTTCTTAATATAAATTAGTAAATTATATGTAAAAAATTTATATTTCTAGTCATCTACATAATTTAGATAATCTAAACATATCTTAAAAATTTAATTACATCAGCACATCAAGTTAAAATGAGAAAGATAATTTGGGTGTAAATAAAAATTTAGAGTAAGATTAGTTAAGTATTAAAAATTGAAAAAATAATTTTAGTAAAATTATTAGAGGTTCAAGAATTGGGGGGACAAATTTTTTATTTTTTGAGAAATTGGTGTGAAAATTTTAATTATATAAAAAAAACTATATATATTTATATCCTAAGTATAATTTTTAAAAAAGTTTGGGGGCTAAACCAGGGACAGTTCCGCCCCTGTCGGTCGGTATAGACCAGTATAACTAATCTTTAATCCAGTACAAAATAGCCCTACTCGGTGTGCCTATCATTGTTTTGGTATGCAATTTTTTGATCGTATCGGCTTATTAGTGCAAAATTCAAAACGTTGCTTCAGAGTCCAAGTTCTTTTGTGGCATTTCTATGACCTTTTTTTTTTTTTTTTGGCCTTTTTTCACATTTTTTTGATATTTTTCTTTCTCATTTTGTCTGCGTCTTATTCGTGTTTTTTGCACATTTCTTGTGCATTTTTTATGCATTCCTTTTGCATTTTTTCGCGTTTCTAGCATTTTTTTTTATGTGTTTCTTGTGTGTTTCTTTTGCATTTTCTACACATTTCATTCACATTTTCTACACGTTTTTCCACGTTTCTTTCGCAATTTTTGCATTTTTTTTGCATTTTTTGTGATTTTTCCGCGTTTCTTTCATTTTTTACGTGTTTTCTACACATTTCTTATGCGTTTGTCTACATTTCTTTCATATTTTTTCTGCATTTTTTTGCTTTTTTGTGTATTTCTTCTGCATTTTTTACTATTTTTACCACCTTTTTTATATTTTTGGGCATTTTTGAAACTTTTTCTATTGTTTCTTTTAGCATTTTTTGGCCTTTTTTTTTTTCTTTTCATGTTTGTTGTGCTTTTTTATTTGCCTTATTTTATAGAGAATATCTTTACACAGGAACATCCGTTCTCCTCTGAAAAACGCCCTTTAATAAACTCACGCCACGTAGACAATCCTTACGAAAAATCGTGTGACCGAACCTTAGAGAAAAATATTCTCTCTCCCAGCCCCTCCTTCCCTCTCTTATCAGAAACGATTAACCCAGCCCCCCGCTCTCTCATTTGAAACCCATTTCCATCGACCCCCAGCCCCCACCACTCACTCTCTTCGTCCCTCTCGTCGACTCCTATTGAACACCTCATCCTTCCCTCCGAGCCTTATCACTCCCACCTACTTCATCCCTTCCCCCTGTGCCCTACCCACCCTTCCCTTATCCTCCTTTTGACCCCGAGCCGAGCCTCACCACTCTGAACATCCCGTCAACCCCCAACCCCAACCCCAGCCATCCACTATACCCCTTCCTCCCGTCGACCCGAGCACCCCACCCCTTCCTCCCGTCGACAAGTGGATTGCATAGATGGGTTGTTTTTTAGTGGGTTGCGTAGATGAATTGCGTAGATGCCTCCCGTGCGACGGTCTATATTTCTCTAAAGGTTTATGTTATTTTTTTCCCTTTTCCCCTCAAATTCCTTTGAAGATTTATGTTATTTTTGAGTTATTACAAGCTGTTCTGTAGTAGATGGGTTTGTTCTACTAATACAATTTGTGATGGGTTTGTACTTTGATGCACTCTGTTGTTCTGCAGTAGATAGGTTTGTTCTACTAATGCAATTTGTGATTGGTTTGCGCTGTGATGTGATGCACTTTGCTGTTCTGTGAATGCACTTTGCATTTTCCCTAGATTACATGATCGAACTTGCTGAAAAATGACCAAGATGATAAGGCATAATTTTCAACTTTATATTTTGATTCTGAGCATTGGTGTGGACTATTCTGAGTCATTCTTGAGTTTTTTTTTGTTACCAAAAATAACAAGATTTCAATTCAACATTGATGTAGAATATCTTCAATAAATATTCACCCATGTATCTATCATTATTTCCCCTAACACTGAAGCACCTCTAGCATCCTGGGATCTCATCTTTGCATGGTATTTATCCTTTTAATATTAACTTGACAGCTTTTGTGATGAGGTTTTCATTTTTATTTCTTTCATCCCTTTCCTTTAAGATTTGAATTGGGCAAATTTGGAGTTTAGTTATTTGATATGCCAAATCTAAGCATCTGAATTGAGGTCAACGAAGTTACTTTTCTTGCCAGGTCAGTCCTAAGTATAGGTGACTGGAGTTTTCATTCTTGTCCCTTATTTCGTTGCTTTCTTCTCTGTTTACGTTATTAAATGATTGGTCATTGGAAAATGATCATAATCAGCAATACCAAGCTATGTCTCTTGGTGAACACGCAAGCTGAAATCAACAAGAAATTGAGGACTACCAGTATTACAAAAATGGTTTAGAACTGGCCTGGAGCTAGAGATTATCATGGTCCTGTTTTATTTTGATTTGGGCCGTAATCATTTTGTATCCTAGCAACAATCATGATACTTGTGGAATGTAATGATACTTGATCATTTGAAATGTATTGTTGTTCAATAATGCTCCAGAATACAAGACAGGTTCGGAAAAATATAAACCATAATGTTGTAGAATACAAAACAGGTTCTGAAAAATTCATTCACGTTTCCATAATTTATTATTCTAAATAATCTGAAAAATATAAACCATCAATATTGTTCATGTCTTTTAAAGAAAAGAAGGCAACATCCTTCTGTCTAATACAAATAGAAATGGAAACTACATTCCAAATCATGGCAATCCTCCAGCTTCATCTGTTTGACGCACCCAAGGTAGTTCTCCACTTGATTGTTAAAAAAAAATAGCATATTATAAAGATTTATCAGAGACAAATTCCAGCATATTTGTTAAGTAGTTCGATGGCCAGAATAATTTAAAACACCAACCACATGTTTGAACTGATGGATTCAAGTTTTGAGATATGTTGTCAGTTGTATTCCCAAGATCCCTATATAAAAAATAATGAACCATAAAAATTGACATTAAAATTGCCAAAACACTACCACAATACAAGTTGTTATGTAAAATCCCAATTGCCAAAACACTGATTTTAACAATGATCCGTACATGTATATAGAAACCAATTCATTTTTTTTTTTTTTCAATGGCTTTCTGCCAAAACTTTCATTAATTTTAACCCACTTTCCTAAAAATTTAAAATTTTTATTGTTTCTTATATAAATCATTCACGATGGGATTCGTACAATGTCACTCAATTAGTTAATTTTGGGTTGGAATTATTTTTGCTAACGTGGCAAAGCACATAATATTGATCATATTTTATTCAATATTCTAGAGACCATTTTGATACGATCCTCTCAAAAGTAAATAAATTAGTAGATAAAATCGTTAGTGCCAAAAGATGTGGAAGTCCATGCATCACACTTTGACTCGATAAAATTTATTTTCTTATTGATCTTGATAGTTGATTACTTTCCTACAAAGAAAGTTGTTTTATTCTATTTCCTTAGTTCTCTGTTCTCTCGGCTCTTTGGTTTGTGAGTTTGATCTCTATTACTTTTTCTACTAGGCTAGTGGCAAACGGTCTCTATGTGGTATGCTAGCATTCCAGTTCATCTAATAAATATTAACTACCATATATTAACCTTAGTGCATCGTGTACATATATATATATATATAAACAGAATTTAATATGATCATCTAATCATACAAATCTCCAAGTTCATCCAATAAATATTAATTACCGTTGATCTCTATAAATCCCTACAAATAATAGGAATAAAATATAAAATATTATAATCAAACCATGTGAATTCCAGATATGAGGGTTGAATATTGTCTGAGAGGGCAGCAATAGAAGGGGTTGCGACGAGCTGAATGGGAGCTGTATGAAGGAGCGTTGCAGTGGACAGAGAGGCGCAACAGAGAGACGCATGGCAGAGGCAGGCTACTGCTTTCAAAATAAATCCCTAATCAATTAATTACAATAATGATATTTGATTCACTATTCTATAGCTCATAAAACTTGCATGGGAATGGCTGATGTGGCAAATTTTTGTTGGCTACCGTTTAACTTATAAGAAAGGAATTACCGTTCAGAAGCGTTTCTCTATTTTATATACGCATTTTTCTTAGTAGCGTACTTTTTTTTATATACTGGACTATTCATCCAGATTTTGGAGCGGGTATCCGAATAATACCTAGCCCTAAATTCGAGTGAATCCAGGTTTTAAAAAACTAGAAATCTAGGTATCGAATTGTATCCAATTTTTTTTAATAAAAATCAGCTTTAAAAGCATAATGTTTTTTTAATAAAAGCATAAGGTTTTGTAATAAAAGCCAATGCCCCAGTTTATATTCAGAAATCATCTCAACTCATTTCGTTATTACAATTTTTTTCATATTTTCACACAAAATATAATAACAATTTAACTTTTTCAAATCTCAATTCAACTTTTTTAAATCTCATAACAATAATAATATTCTAATAATATTTTATTCAACTTTTAACTTTCATTTAAACTCATCTCATCTCATTTATTAATCCAAAAATAGCCAATTTATGTGAAAATGTTGAAAAGCACAATTCTCTTATTTTTTTAAAAAAATTAAAAAAAAAAAACGTGTTCAAAATTATACTTTTCATACAAGTATAATTATGTGAAAAGTTTTTTAAGAAATTAAAAAAAAAAGTGTTGAAAATCATTTTTTTTTTATAAAAGCTTATAATATATGAAAAGCTTTTCTAAGTCATTAAAAAGCATAATACTAGCATTTTCTAGAATAATAAAAAAAATATGAAAATGAAAAACTAATGCATACAATACACTACGTATTACATTATTTTATTATTTACACATTACATTATAATAAAAAATACAAAATTACAAAATATGAATTACAAAATAATTCCAGTAGGTAGCAACTTCAAGTGATATGATTGAAAAAGATCCTACACATTCTAGAAGTAGAGAAAGTCAGTAATCTTTGGAGGCTTTCTCCTTAGACCATACTCACAAAAGCAATTTAGTCTTGAACATATCACCACCTCATATGAAACTTTAGAATAAATCTTTTTATTGTTTATAATAAGAGAATCAACTTTCATTCATAGAAACTCATATTACAAATGAGAGTTATCCATCCAAACATTTGGAGCTACAAAAGGAGGGACTAAACCTAACCATAACTCAACATCATTCATTTTCCAAGCATGTCAAGCCAAATAATGGGCAACCCGATTGCCCATGCGCAAGACATGTTGGATACTAGACACCTCAAACCAGTTGAGTAGAGCTTTTACCTCAGATATCAAATTGCCCAGTAACGATAAGGAGGGGTCTGGATTTTGTATAGTTTGCACTATGTTTAAGCAATCACTCTCCACTAAGATTTGTCGAATGCCTAAGTAGGAGCTGAATTGCAGACCTTGAAAGATAGCCATAAGTTCCACTACTTTAGGTTCTATAGAATCCCATTCCACTTTGCTAACTGCCATTACAACCTCCCTTTTATCATCTTAGAGCACAACCCTTATTCCAGTCTTGTGGTTATCATAGAAGAGTGCCCCCATCAACATTTAATTTGAAAAAACCTGCAGGGGTAGTAGACTAGCAACCCTTTTCCTTAACACTCTGAGCATAAGCTTTCAACATAATTAAATGAGCTTGTTGCAATTCTGTAGCATGCTTCACAACCTTTGCAATATCAAGTCTATTTTGCTCCATAACTAGCTTGTTTCTTTTATACTCAAAGGCCAAACTTAGTAAGAAAAACTTAGCAAATAGGGAAGGCTCGCCAATTTCCAAGATCTTTATGGTTGCAGCCTTAACTGAGGCCACAAAAGGTAGGAAGGCCACTGTAGGAAGTAGTGAAGACCAAATCGAGGCAAGTTCAAGACATAACAATGTAGCATGAGTGGAATCTTCAACTTGATAGCCACAAAAATCACATGTAGGGAGTTCAAGCATCCCTTTCTTGTATAACTTATACTTTGAGGGCTGAGCATCCTAACATAACCTCCATGCAAAGACCTTAATCCTCCATGCAAAGACCTTGATCTTATTTGTCAGATTCATCTTCCACAAGTGTTTTCATAACCTTTTAACAGACCAAATAGCATAACTTCTAGCAGTCTCAAAACCAGTTGATAGCAGCCTATAGGCACTTTTTAGTCTTCACACTAAATGATCAACTTCTTTCATGCTTCCATATCCAAATATCATTGTGTTGCCCTAGGCTTAAAGCAATTTTTAGGATATCAGAAGCAAACTTTGGATTGAAGAGGGCTTGGATATGATCCACATTCCACTAGTTGGTATGCTCGTCAATTAAAAAAGACACAGGTTCTTTTAAATTAGTCTGTGCATTGACAGCAACCTCAAACTTCAAAGCCTTATAGCCATGGACCCAAGCATATTCCCATATATGAGTAGAGACACCATTTCTTATCCTTCTTTAACAGCCAGCAAGTAGAATAGTCCTAGCTTCCAAATCCCTCTCCAGATACAAGAAGGATTAGCACTTAATTTGGATTGAAAAAAAGAATAGTGAGGAAAATACTTGGCTTTATATAACCGATGAGTGAGTGAGTCTTCATGCTTTAGAATTCTCCATGCCTGCTTGGTTAGCAAGGCGGAATTGAATAGAGATATGTTTCTAAAATAACTGGTCCCATTTAAGCCAATGCATCTTCCTTTCACGACCTTTTTGTCTTCATCAAAATTGAGTCATCATCTTTTTCAAATTTTTGCATAAGCATTGGGGTAATAAAAAACAACTCGTGGAATAGGAGAGAAGTGACAGGGCAACAACTTTGATGAGGATTTCACGACCCCCTTGAGATAAAACTTTCTCCTTTCAACCTTGCAAAATCTTCCAAACTTTGCCTTTAATATCAGCAAAAGCCAGTTGCTTAGATTTGCCCACTATGGGAGGCAATCCCAAGTACTTTTCATTTGAAGAGGTAGAATTCACACCCCTCATAGACATGATGGATTGCTAGTCTGCAACATATACGTTAGTGTTAAAAATCATTGAAGTTTTCTATTTATTGATTTGCTAAGGCCAGTTCATAGCTTGTTAAAAGGCTCTGAAGTTGAGAACATGTAGAAGCATCGGCTCTCATGAAAATGATAGAATCATCTTCAAAGAGCAGATGATTCATCCGAGATGCTCCCCTGCAAATCCTAATCCCTGGCACTATGTTTGAAGCTTCAGCTTTCCTCAATAGACTTATTAGCCCATCCATGCAAAATAAAAATAGGTAAGAGGACAAATGGTCAATTTGCCTAATACTACGAGTAGCATAGAAGGGATTTGAAGCCACACCATTCACCATGACTGAGCAAGAGACAGTTTTGACACAAAGAATTACAAGTTTCACTAAACTATCACAGAATCCCACTTTAAGCATAATTCCTTCAAGAAAGCCCCATTCGACCCTATCATAGGCCTTGGATATGTCTGACTTTAAGGACATGAAGCCCTTCAAGCCTTTTCTCTTATGTTTTAAGTAATGAACAAGTTTGTATGCCATTAAGACATGTTAGTCATTAAACGTCTAGGTACAAAGGATGACTGTGTAGTGGAAATAATAGAGGGCAAAACAGCTTTGAGGCGATTGGTAATAACTTTAGAAACTAACTTGTATATCACATTAAATAAGCTAATTGGTCTAAAGTCTATAACTGATGAAAGGGATTTATTTTTGGGAATTAAAACAATCATTGCATGATTTAAGCTAGGAGGGAATTCACTTGTTTGGAGCACTTCCATAACTAAAGTAGTAACTCGAGGACCAACTAAATGCCATTACTTTTGGTAGAAAAAAGGTGGCATGCTATCGGGTCCAAGGGCTTTGTTTGGATGCATTTTGCCTCAAAGTTGAATAGACTTACTCAACAGCGAATTGCTTCTCAAAAGGGAGATTAGTAGATGCATAAGGGAGATTAGTAAAAGCATTAGAACCATAAGACTTCCAATAAAGACAATCATGATGACTATGGCCCAGACGACCACAGAAATAGCAAAAATCTGACAAGCGTTTCGTAAGTGAAACGAACCAAACATTCTTGTTGTTCACCCAAAGAAAACTTCTTCTTGCGGAGGAGTGGCTTTGTGATATCAAGAGTAACACGAATCCTCATGTATTCCCCCCAAGTAACCTCATCGGGCTCTAGATCAATGAATCCCCAATATGTTTGCCCAAATAATCATTAATACAAAACTAATACAAAATTAAACCATTGTGTATAACTTTAACTATCACCATATTGAACATAAATTAGCATATATTCTAGTATTTTTGGAATGCCTTTACAATTAATCTCTAGTATTCCTGATTTTTCTTTTCGGATTAGCTTCCTATATATATAGATAATTTTAGTTTGAAGCTTGTCCCCAACTCCTATCTCTCTCTCTCTCACTCACTCTCTAATGCAAACTCACATACACAAAAAAAATGATCTGGAGGCACATGAGTAGGGAAGAAAACTTGCAATCAAGTTCACAAACGATGCAAAGAATTAGAGACCAAGCTCTAAAAGTGACTCCATAATCACATCTTTAAAGGGCTCTAGTAGTGCATCTACTTGTTTTTCTATTTGTAGGTAGGTTTGAAGTGCATTAAGTGAATCCAATATCCTAGTGAAATTAGCATTCAAAAGCCAACCCACCTCTTAATGGCCTTAAAACAAAAGTTTTGAACAAATGTGTTACAACATAATTTTCTCGTGTTACAACAAAAAGTTGGTAACCAAGTGTTACTGCTTCTAGTTATTTCAATGTTAGAATCATATCTTATGTAGCATTTACTAGTAATTATGATAAATAAAAAAAAAAAATAGTCTGCATGTCATATACAAAATACACAAAGCATATCACCTTTGTGCAATTAACATAACCAGAAAAGATTGAAACAACCAGACTTAGAATAAAATACAAAAAACAAACCAAATGCTCTAATTCATAGATGAGGTTCTACCAATTTCGAATCAAAGAAGGTTTTCATCACCTATTCCACAGATTTAGATAGGCGAATACATCGACTTGGAGTTTTAGGAAGAGTTAACTTTCACATCGTCATAGGGGTTTAAAGAGCATGAAGAACTCAACAAGTGGGGCCCATGAACTAGCTGTGAATGGGCATGGATAGTTGAATCTTGGAGATTTGAGACGTATGAGTCGAATGGAGTTGCATGTGGCGGTTGGAGCTCCTGTGATGGGGTGTGTGGAGCTCATGCACCATTTTGGATTGCGCATAAGGCACACTCACCCACCATTTTGGAGCATCGCTTCTTGCTCTTTTTAAATCAATGAAATGAGACTGAGAATCCAATGATATTGTGAGTATAGATTAAAGGTGGTCGGAAAGCAAATAGATTGACTATTTTCCTTTTGAAATGAAAAAACTAACTAAAATTTTATATCCATATATTTTAAACCATGAAAGAGGAAGATAGAGTAGATGCTCATCCCTAACTAAGCTCGGTTATTTTATGGTCGAAAAATGATAAGTTTAGAGATAGGGAGAGGGTTAGGCGTATTTCGATTTAAAATTCATTTCATATTATCATTACAACATTTTTAAATTCTCGTACATAATATAATTAGGGGTGTCAAATCGTGTTAACTGTCGTGCTCGTGTCGTGTTAAGACATGTATATTATACTATATAAGTCAACCCTAACCTGACCCGTTAAATTTATCGTATCAAAATCTCAAACTTTAACACAACTCGTTAACGTAACGTCTATTAGTGAATATTATGAAAAAAGTTAACACGACACAATATGACTTTTTTCAACTTATTTATATAAATGTGTTGAATATGTCCAAAATTAATTCGTTTGACTTGATTAAATTTAGCACAATTTTATATAAACGTTAAAATCATAATATTTATAAAAATTATAATACTAACTACAAGCTTGAAATTACAATCTAAATAATAAAAATATTAAAATTAAAATTCTAAAATTTTATTTTTAGGTATAAGGGTATAATTATAATTTTAACTTTTTAAAGTGTCATAATGTGTCATAACGGGTTAAAACAATTTAGCACGCTATTAACCTGTTACGTAATTGTGTCTTATCGGATCAACTCGTTTTGACCCGAATTCATTAAGACTAAACCATAATTCGTTATTATCGTATCGTGTTCGTGTTAGATTAACAAGTCGTATAACATATTCTCACTTTTAAATATAATAAATAATTTAATTTTTTTAATTTTTTTAATTTTTAAAATAATGATAATATTAAAAAATATTATTTTAATAATATTTTATTTAATTTTTAAAATTTGTATCAATTTATCTCAATTTATTACCTATACTTTACATAGGAAAAAAACAGTATTCATCTCTATTACATTGAAAGATGTTACAACTTCAGTTGTTTCAACCCCTTTACTTTTTCTGTAAGCTTTTCACCCCAATTTATTACACTGAGAGATGTTACAGCCTCTTCTTTCAATGAATCAAAGATATCACAACTCAATTTCGCGGCAATTTCTCTCTTTCGCAAAGATGGTTAACTAGGTGGTACAAAATCGCTTTAAAAACGCAACTTCAGGTCCTCAGCCCTTAATATCTATCGTACATCAGTCCTGATTGAATTCCTTTCCCGTGAACCCTCACCAATAGATGAACGACACCTGTACTTAGAATATCCCCGTCTTCGTACTCAAAGCTCCTCCTCTCTTCCAACTCAAACGGTCCACGCCCACATATATCCCAGATAGCAACCCACCAACAATAGATGAACAGTGTCTGCGACCCCAAACCATACCAAACCAAACCCAAAAACCTTCGATCTCACTCCAAGATTTCTATCTGGGAACCATAAAAAACACCCACATCTCAGAAACTTGAATTTTCCTTCACCCCATACAAGGAACCCTGGTGAATCTGAGAGGGTGCTGATTTTTTGGGGAACATGGGTTCTGATTCTTTGTCTATTTTGACTCCATCGACAAAGCCTACGCCGATAACAATACCAACCCAAGAAGACCAAACAAACCCATCTACAGCTCTCCTTTCCTTCAACACAGACGCTTCCTCTTCCGCCCCGACAGACCCTCGTCACAAACCCACCACAACTACCATCCTCTTCATCTCCCTCCTCCTCATCGCCTGTGTTGCTATTTCCGCCGCCGTCGCCTTTGCTTTTCTCTTCTTCTCTTCCTCTTCCTCTTCCTCTGCGTCTCCACCCGCCCCTTCCCATGTCGAAACTCAAGCCCGTCCCCTCATAAAGCTCCCACACCCTGTGGTCTTGTTGATTTCCTCCGACGGGTTCCGATTTGGGTACCAATTCAAGACCGACACGCCCAATATTGGTCGCTTAATCGGTAACGGGACCGAGGCCGAGATGGGTTTGATTCCGGTTTTCCCGACTTTAACTTTTCCTAACCACTACTCCATTGTGACTGGGCTTTATCCTGCTTATCATGGTATAATTAACAATCATTTTTTAGATCCACGCACTGGTGAGGCTTTCACCATGGGGAGCCACGAGCCAAAATGGTGGCTGGGTGAGCCTCTATGGGAGACCGTGGTGAACAACGGATTGAAGGCCTCCACGTATTTCTGGCCTGGGTCTGAGGTAAGAAAAGGTTCCTGGACGTGTCCTGATAAGTTTTGTATGAATTATAATGGCTCGGTTCCTTTCGAGGAACGGGTAGATACCGTTTTAAGTTACTTTGATCTGCCTGGTGGTGAAATTCCATCGTTTATGACACTATATTTTGAAGACCCAGATCACCAGGGTCACCAAGTTGGGCCTGATGATCCAGAGATAACTGAAGCTGTTGCTAGAATTGATATGATGATTGGGAGGTTGATTGAAGGTTTAGAAAAGAGAGGTGTTTTTGAAGATGTTAATATAATTTTGGTGGGTGATCATGGGATGGTTGGTACATGTGATAAGAAGCTTATTTTTCTAGATGACTTGAACCCTTGGATTGATATTCCAGCTGATTGGGTTCTGTCGCACACGCCTTTGCTAGCAATTCGTCCGCCTGCTGGTGTTGAGCCATCGGATGTTGTTGCAAAGATGAATCAAGGGTTAAAGTCTGGGAAGGTTGAGAATGGGAAGTGTTTGAAAGTGTATCTCAAGGAGGAGCTGCCTAGTAGGCTTCACTATAGTGCCAGTGATAGGATACCACCAGTAATTGGTATGATAGAAGAAGGGTTTAAGGTTGAGCAGAAGAGGTCGAAGCGGAAAGAATGTGGTGGAGCACATGGTTATGACAATGCCGTTTTCTCTATGAGGACCATTTTTGTTGGCCATGGTCCTCAGTTTGCGAGGGGGCAAAAAGTTCAATCTTTTGAGAACGTGCAGATATATAACTTGGTCACCTCGATTCTAAAGATTCAGGGTGCATCGAATAATGGTTCTGCATTGTTTTCAAAGTCTGTTCTATTGTCTAGTCCTTAAGTTCCCACGGTAAACGTTCTCGAGTGGTGTACAAGTCCAAATCATTGGATTGGAGCAGGTGCTGGCAATACTTTTGTATCATGAAGCAATGAGAGTACGTGCTGGAGAAGATAGATGGTTATAAATGAAATGAAGATGCACTGCAGCGAGGTAACAGTATCAGTTGCCTAGAACCTCACAGGCTGCTTGTTGAGTCCTAAGTTACAGAAATAATGGTATTACTTGTTTGTTCTGACTTTCAGCAATTAGGAGATGCACAAGTAATTACAGAAAATGGCTTAAAAATTTCATTGTGGTAGTGTGTTGGCATTTATATATTTTTATATCTTCTGGAATCTGGATGAATATATCAAGTGCATGCATTAGTCAATAACTGGAGGAACATCATATTTGGTATCTCTGATTGTAGTTAGTTAATTTCATTTTCTCGGTTTTGCAGTTGGTTATATTCTAAAATGTTGAATAATTCACTTATTACTGAATGAATATGGATTTGAGATCATTCTGTAGAAAGAAAGTGAAAAATTAAAAATAAGTAAATATTTGGCTGATTAGTGCTGTTTGGTGATGTTCCAGACAAAATATAATTTGAATAACCATGTCTACCCCACTGAATGTTTGCTTGGGGACTTCTTATTACAGTGACTCATCCATTCTGGTATCAGCAGATGACAGTTTGTTCTGAAGTTTGTGCAGTCTTGTAATTGTGTTGTGCATAAAAGGAGAAAATATATCGATTTTGTTATCTAGTATCTCCTTAGTATCTGTTTAGATCCTGCACTGCAACTTTATATCATTCAAGGCACTGGATAAATATGATATCAACGAGACTCAAGTTTCATTTTCATTTGATTCTAGTGTGTTGAGATCAGGTCATTGCATTCTAATTTTCAGCAGCCTTTTTCTTCAATAATAAAGACATTTAGCCTCGGAATCATGTTTTTTTGTGTTTTTATTTTTTTTTTTTTGTTTTTAATGAATCAGGATTGCTTCTGTTTTAGTTGCCTGTTATTGATTTCTTGTATTGGTACGTGGAGACTTGTGTTGGGACATCTATTTTGGCTGTGATGCAGTTTACCTTGTGAAACCACCTTCCTAGGCGGCAATCCTCCATAACCTTGGACTTAAAGCAATGTGAGAATATAATTAAGCATGGGCCAAATTTTTAGCAAAAATTGATGTCCCAATCGCATCTATTGAAAGATGAACTAAATGGGCGACTGGGCTTTTGTGTTGGTTCAGTACTGGCAGTTGATGTTAATGGTACAAATCTCTCTAATCTGTGGCTCTCTGAAGTGAATGGTTTGCTGTCAGAGTTTGGAAGTAGAAATTACATTCCTCTGTTTATCCCCGTTACTTCTACAACAAAATATAAAGACCGACTTGGATCTAGTGAGATCACTGGATCTATAACTTCAAAACAATAATAATATTAATTCTAACAATATTTTATCTTTTAATTTTGATCTAAAATTATTTATCTCATCTCACTATCCAAACGAGACTCTAATGCGTGTCATGAACGAACGGATCTGGTTCTAGTGTCTTTCATCTACCGGATCTAATTCTACTCAATGCGTGTCATGGAATTGAGGGTGGAGCGTTTGCCATGAGTAATTTATATGATTATATCAATGTGATTTACGTGAATAGCTCAAAATTAAGAGTGATAAACTTGCAGGCGCTTTAGGGAATTAGGAACTATGAATTCTCATATGGGAAACATTCCATTTCAATTCCTTGAAGAGGAATAAATGATGATATCCTATTTGAAGTATTTTTATAATATTTTTATAATAACTTTTTTAAGTGAAAAATATCCATTTTTTTTTAAAAGAAAACTATAAATTTGTTTTCGTAAAATCTCTTTTATAAACCAAACATTTCTCGAATTAAAAGCTGAAAAAAACTGAATAAGTAAAACATAATAACTGAATCTGAAATTATTTCATCTTAAAAATAACTTATTCTTTTCCATTATTTTTTTATTTAAAAGATCTCTATTTAGATCGCATTATTTGATTTGTAACAATAGTTTAAAAAATTAAAATCAAAACTAAAGATTGAAACAATTTTTTTTTGAGAAAGAACTTTGTTTTCAATCGGATACAAAACACTTTCAAATCTAAACTTATTTTATTTTATTATTATAAATTTTTATATAAAATATAATAAATAATTTTTAATTTTTTTAAAAATTTAAAATAATAATCATATTAAAAAGAATATTTTATTTAATTTATAATTTTTTTAATATTATCCTATTTTATTTCATTATCCAAACAAATCTCCATAAAAGTTGGTAAAAAGGAAAAATTCCTGAAAGAAAGTCCAAACTCCAACGGCAGAAGAGTGCCTTGTGCCGGCCAGCTGGTACGAAAGCCGCACACTGTAGACCAACGAAAAATGAAGAAAACCAAACATAATAATCGTTTGAAAAACTTTCCCCATTTTATACTTCCTTCTCTCTGGTTCACAACACCCACACGCGCGCAAACAACTCCCACATGCGAGACCACGACATACACTTCATTCCCACAAGAACCTGCAGAGAACAAAATCCAACAGAGCCCCAGAGAACAATCACCAATGGCCTTTTCTCGGTGCGAATTTGAACTCATGTAGCTGTTCAAGGCCATTGAATTCAAGAATTTTTTTTTTTGGTTTAAAGGCGATCTCTCTCTCTCTCTCTCTCGCCTTCTCTTCGTTTCTTTGTAAATGGCGGATGTTATTCAATTATCGTTTCATTCTCTTCGCTTCTCTTCTTCTCTGCTCACCTCCTTTGCATCCTCCTTCAATAGTCTCCAACCGGCTTTCCCACCCATTCAGAATTCGGATAAGAGAGTTTATCCCCTTTTGTATTCTTCTGCTGGCGATTATGCTCGCTTTTCTTTCAGACCCAGAAAGCAGTCGGTCTCTTTCCAGGTGAGCACTTGCCCTTTCTTTCGTTTACATGTCTCTGTTCTTTTTACATTTATTGTGCTACATTTTTCGAAATTGATTGAATTTTAGACTCAATTTCCTGAAATTTTTGTATTGTCCTATGTCGTTCTCAATTGGGTTTAATGAATAATTGTGGGTATTACTTGTGTAATTGTGGAAAGATTTTGTTTTGTTTTATTTTATACTTATTAAACTAAAAATTAAGCAAACGATGTATTCAATATGATGATGATGTGTTGTGTGGCAATTAGGAATTTAGGAGTTCCATACTTTCGACTAGTTTGTGCCTGGAGCAATGCTACTTCACCCGGGACTCATCTCCCGAGATGTCTCGATATAGAGCAATTTTTTTTTTTAATATTCTTAAATATTTTTTGAAAAAGAAAAAAATTCACAACATCATTAGGAAAACACTTTCTTAATCACTAACTACAAAAATGATAATCTTTTTTTTTGTATCGGAAGATTTAGTAAGAAATTTTATAGTGTAATTCAGCATTAATTTGCTGAACCTCTGTTTTTATTCCATGATAATAGAACTTGAGTTCTTTTACTCGTAAGCCAATGTGGATGACAGGATTTAAATTCTCATAAATCAAATCTTGTTATGTCTGCAGTGTAGATGATGTGTCATTTACCCCAGCTTGTAAATATATATATTTTTTAATCTTGTATGTGTTTAAAATTTGGGTTTGTGGAGAATATTGCAATAGATTTTCTTGCTCGGGTTTCGATTTTCACAAACTGGAATGCTGAGTGGGGTCAAAGAAACTAGTAAACTGATCACTAAGTGCATGTTTGGGATTTCGGTGGGAAATATTACTTTTAGCTTAAGGCTTATAGCTTAAAGTTTAATGTAATAAACTCTATTACTAAAAATCTATTTACTGTTTGGGATCCATATGTCTAAAGTGCTTTTTAAAGTTAGTTACGGTAGCTTTTTTAAAATATATAGTTATCTGCAGAAGTTTTTGATAAAAGCTCTAATTTGGTACTTTTTGAAAAAAATTGATTTTTAACTTTTCTAACCACCTAAAGCACTTTTTATAAAATTACCAAACACGTTATTTTTTCTTTAAAAGTGCTTTTAACTACTTAAAAACATTTTTTAAGTTTCGAAACGTAATTCCAAATATGGTCTAAATATATACAAATAGGTGCAACTTCTGACATCACCACAGCTCACTTGGCTTTCTCACTCCTTGCTGGCAGAGTGGCATACCGGACCTTCAGTTCTTTAATTGCTGGCAGCTGCTCAAGAAGATTTGGAAAGATTGATTTATATCACAAATTTATTACACGAAACCCCATTTTTTAGAACGTTCTTTCATAAAGTACTCAATTATTATTTTCCTCCTCTTCATTGACTTTAAGAAGGCTTCACTTCTCCAAGAAGGGACACCTTTCCATTTTCCATAAGGTGCTAAGCTATAGAGGTGTCTATTATATTTGTCCCCATGTCTCTCTATATGCATCAATGGATATGAGGGGCCATAATTAGTGAATGAGCCTCTCTGCTTTAATTCATAGCCTCGCATTTGTTTACATGCTATTATAGCAAAATTATACGGTTAAGAATTATTGTTTAGTCTCTTCTCTGTAATTTTTTTGGTTTTGTTTTTCTTCCCATTGCACTAAACATTAAATCTTGGTTTTGGTCAGACTCTTCTCAATGGCAGCCTGCCTGTGTGGAGTAAACCCACATGCAATGCCTTGATGAAGCTTTGGATAATCTGTTATCTTACCCAAACAAATCTCCGGTGCTGTGAGGGGAAAAGAAGGGAAAACTCCGTTTGTTTGTTTTTGGTGATGCCAATAGTTTCCAATTGATTTTGGTGGTGTAGTTTGGTGATCTGTGTTTCTTGGTTCTTTTATATGATTTTTTATGTTTCTGTCTGGCGTTATCGGTGTTATTGGTGGTTTCCGTCGTCTCCAATGACCTCTGTGGTTTTCAGTGGTTGTTTTATCGGTCTTTGTGGTGTTTCTGTAATTGTCTCTGCCAAAGGCAATGGTTGGTGGTGTCTCCAGGAACAAGGTCACTCTTGTTTGGCTGCTGTGCTGTTTCCATGTTTGGGCTTGGAATATCCACGGCTTAGATCGGCATACTAACCTGGATCCACTTATTCTCGTTATTTAAATAGTCGGGTTGCTCAGATCTAGCCCATAGATTTTGGCCGAATAGCCCGGCTAAAATTCATAGTTCAAGCTCAACTCAGTCTTGGGTCAGCATTTCCAATGCAATCCAACTCAATCACAGTGCAAGTTGGTTCAAGGCCAACATGGTCCATGTCAGCCCTATTCAAGCAGAGATCTCACTGACCTTGGTTTTTGCAGTGAGATCCGACCAGTCCTTTGGTATTTTGCTGCGGGATCTGATTAACAATGATGTTTTCAGATGTGATCTGACCAGAGCTAGAAGTTTTCAGTCAATTCTATGTTAGTGTTGATGTTTTAGTGGAATTTCACCATGTTTGTGTTTGGTTTAGTGGATTCTCTTTTTAATGTTTATATAAAGTTGGTTTGTGTTCACTTATCCAAAAGTTTCAGTGTATTGTTTGCAATAGAAAAACTTTTGTGTGTGTGTGTGTTTTTTTGGGGGGGGGGGGTGTTATCAGAGTTTTGTTTTTCGTTTGGTGGTTTCTTCCAAGCTAAGCATATTTTATAGATATGCTCCAGCTTGAGGGTGTAGTGTTAGAAAAAAAGGGGACAGGTATACCTATTCTGGAAGGTGCGAAGCTTATAGTGTGGTTTCTAATATATGTCCCAATATGAAGGTCATTTTGAGACATGAGTCTCCATTTGTTAGTTCCTTTTTATGTTTTTTTTAATGTAAGAGAATTTTATTATCAAGTTATAGGCAAAGCCTAAGTACGCAAGAAGTATACAAGAGGAAATACCTGCACTCACACTAGAAACAGAAAAAGACTAAAGCAGAACAAAAAAATGATCTCCATTCAGTACTAGAGCCTTAGCCCAACAACTCAAGGTACTAAAGAAAAACTCCCAAAATGCTCACATTGCGCATTCTCTATCTTCAAAGCACCTCCCATTTCTCTCCAACCATAAGCACAAGCATAAAGGAATCATCTTCCATATGGCAGCAATATGTTGTCTCCCCTCAAATCCTTTCCAACATGCAAGAAGATCCACCACTTGCTTAGGCATCACCCAATCAATACCCCTCCTACCAAAAATGTCATTCCACAAAGTCTTGGCCACCTCACAATGAAGACAAAGATGGTTAATAGATTCACTATCTTTCTTGCACATGAAGCATCAATCTACTACACATTTTCTTAAGTTATTAGTGGTCAGAATTTTACCAATAGACACCAACCAACAGAAAAATGCCACCTTATTATAACTCTCCAAATGCTTTTCAAGGGTAATTATAGACAAAATGACAAGTTAGCTCCTTATAGAAGGAGCTAACCGAAAATCTGGAATTTCCTGCATTATAACCCACAGCAAACTATCCTTCCTTCCCTGGAAAATCTTCAAATTGTATAATCTTTAAAAAAAATCAGAGACTACATTCACTTCGCAATCATACACATCTCTAACAAAATCAACATTCCATTGAAATTATTATTCAAACAAGAAAAGGAATCAGCCACTGCAGCATCTTGATCCCTAGCAATTCTAAAAGGGGAAGGGTAAGCAATCTTGAGAGCTGAATCCCCATACCAAGCATCATGCCAAAAATGCATCCTTGTCCCTTCCCCCACCTTCAATTTAACATGATTAACAAACTCCCCCAAACCCATCCGAATGGTCTTCCACAAACCCACCCATGTGCTCCTCTTACTTCATTAGAACACCAACTCCCCCACATACTCCCATATTTGACATCAACAACATTTTTCCATAAGGCGTCTCTCTCAATATGATATCTCCATAGCCATTTCCCATTAAGTGGTTTGTTAAAAACCTCAACTTTCACACACCCCAAATCTCCACAAGAAATCGTTGGATAAACTGTATTCCATCTTACCAAATGAAACCTTTTTCCTCTCCTTTACCTCCCCACAAAAAAAATCGAAAAATCCTCTCAATCCTCTCAATCCTATTAGCTACCCTTGTCGGCAAAGGGAAAAGAGAAAGAAAATATGTAGGAAGATTTGACAACGCACTGTTTATCAAAGTGATTCTTCCCCCTTTAGACAAATATAACTTTTCCAACCAGCTAGCCTCCTCTCAATCTTCTCAATCACTCCATCCCAAGTCATAACTGATTTGTGACAATCCCCCAAGGGAAGACCAAGATACCTCAATGGCAATGGAGATACCTTCCACCCCAAAATGTTTTCCAGATCTGAAATATTTGAAACGTGGAACAACTTCAGATATAGATAAGTAGACTCTAGACCCAAAACAATTTCAAAACATAGCGAAAAGGCTCTCAAAGAACGAAGATGGTCTTGGTTGGTCTTACTAAAAATTAGAGTGTCATCAGCAAAAAGAAGATGAGAGACTTTTAAGCTACTTCGAGACTCATCTCCCACGTCAAAACCTGACAAGAGACTTCCCTCCACCACGGCTTCACATGAGATAGAGGATCTCATTGTCTCCATTTACTAGGACAAAAAGAAAAAGGAGATAGAGGATTTCCTTGTCTCCATTTACATGAGCTATTGAAGAACCCAACCGGAGAGCCACTGACCACGAAAACCACTTCTCTCTGAAAAATCCGTATCTCCCAAGTAAGAATAAGAGAAACTCCCAACTAACACGATCATGAGCATTTTCCATATTCAATTTACCTGAAATTCCAAATTCACCCAGTTTGATTATACTCTCCAAACATTAATTAGCAATTAAAACTGAATCAAGAATTTTTCTCCCCCTCATAAATTCATTTTGAAAATCGGATATGCTCTTCGAATGGTTTCAAGGCTTTTTTCTACAATACTTTGTTGCTTTGGGCTTCATCTATTGTATTAAATGGAGCAAGTTTTAGCGACTTTTATGCTACTTTCCGTAGCACATATCTTGTAACTAAGCTTTTTTCTTGTATACTTCCTGTGTACTTGGGCATTGCCTACTTTCGTTATCAATACAACTTCTTATTTATAAAAAAAAAAAAAAAAAATCGTCTTGTACTATGTCCCAACAAGTTTGGAAAAAAGCCATTGAAAAATCATCAGGACTCGGAGCCTTGTCCCTTGCCATTCCTCTAACTACATCAAATACTTCTTCAAAAACTCTCTCCAACCATTCTGCACTTGCCTGATCTATGGAATAAAAAATCAGCCTGTCTAACTTGGGTTTCCAAGAGTATTCTTCCCTAAACAACTTTTCATAAATTCACAATATGTTCCTTGATGGCCTCTTGATCTGAAAGCATTATTTCTTCGATGTGAGTTTGCCATTTGGTGAAAAGTTTGTGTACACTTGTCACCTTCCTTCAACCACAGAACCTGAGATTTTTGCCTCCAAGAAATTTTCTTCATTAAAGAGATCTTCTCTAATTCAGAAACCACCCCTTTTTTCTCTCCATTTCCTCCCTGAATATATCCCCCAACAATTCCTTATCCTCCAAACACTGCAACTGATCCAGAAGATGCCTCCTCTTATTACCATGTTCCCAAATACCTCCGTATTTCATTTCTTCAAATCTTGTTTTAGAGCTTCGAGTTTTCCAGCTAATACAAAACTCGGAGTACGAGAAAAAAATGTACGAAGACCACCACAACCTCACCCTATCCACAAAGCCCTCATCCTCCAACCACATATTTTTAAATTTCAAGTACCTACGCCCCCCAATGATGCCCCTCAGTCCAACATAATGGGTTAATGATCAGAACAAATTCTTGGAAGTCTTTAATTCCTTTCGACGTTGTCTTATATACACTATTTATAGATATTTCAGTTCCACTTGCAAAGTTTTCCCCTTGAAAAGTGTTGTCACTTTGTTCATTCTACCTTTTTCTGAGTGCAAGATACCTAGGTATCTGCCCTTTCATTGATGTCTGACATGGGATATTGGCAGGGTTAGAACAAATTCTCATTTTTCTTGATATTTTTTTGAAGTTTACTGAATGGTTTTAGTGGTTACTGATTTTAGCTTTGTATGCTTAACTGCAGGTTCGTGCAACTGTGGCTGAGACTGACCAACCAAAATGGTGGGAAAAGAATGCACCAAACATGGTTGATATTCATTCCACACAAGAACTTTTGAGTGCTTTAAGTCAAGCTGAAGAGAGATTAGTTATTGTAGAATTTTATGGGACCTGGTGTGCTTCTTGCCGAGCACTATTCCCTAAGGTAACTCCCATTATCTGTCTACCATATGTTCGTTTTTATTGCTAGATAATTCTTCTTTTATAGATGTCATTGAACCTTCAGTGTTGACAGAAATGTGCTTCTACTGACATTATTGGCATCCTGCTTCTAAAAGCTTGCTAGTAATTCTCGAAAACTTGATACATTAAATTATGGCAGAAATACGGGGACCTAAAGTTTTGCATTTTATTCCTCGTCAATGTCAAATGCAACTGAACATGGTCTGGCACTGAGAACTTTTTGTTTTTAAGTGTTTGTTGTGAAGTTTCCATGTTGGAAACCATCCTGTGCTAATGTGTTTGCCAAGTCTTGAAAGGACCAGCACTATGTTGTCTCATTGTGGTAGTTGGTGGTAGTCTACTCTGCTATTCTGAATCCATCATATTACAGGATCTGTTTGCATGTATGTATTTAGATTGCAGGTGTACTACCTGCTATCAGGGTTGTAATAAACTTTTGATATCTCTTGCCAAATATTTTATTACATTGGTGACTATATGGGGTACCAGATTAGTCTAGACTGCTGGCACACTACTTCTACGCAAGCTCACCCTTGGTAGCCTGGCGCTGAACTATGGAGACTATGGCGATGAAAGAATCATGTAGTAGTACTTTGTTGTAAAATATGATTGGCTGCATATGTTTCTTGTTCTCTCTTTTCCTTTTAGCATAGGAATGGTAAAAAGGAAGCATCAATTCTAATTTGTTTCCTGATAGGAAACAAATTAGAATTGATGCATCCTTTTTACCATTCCTATGCTAAAAAAAAAGGAAGCATCAATTATAATTTGTTACCTGCTTTTTGGAACTTCGACGTCCATGGGGATTGGTGATTTTTAATAGGTTTTCAAATGTGCTGGCTTTAGTGTGTTGATCCCTTGAATGAATTAATAAATCCAACCAGGATAGTGCAGGCAACTGACCATTGTCTTTTACAGCCTAAATCAGTAACTTCGCAAACTTGGTATATGGATTTGTTTGGGACACCCAAATACCCTCAGTCCTTCATGGTATATCAGTGGGAAAAATGTGTGGATGACACTTTTTCCTGTGATCAAGCATCTTTCTAGCTTGATTAGATATAAACCTCCAAATGTTTTTCCCGCTGGTATGGTAGGAAGCCATGAATAAAAAAGTTCTGCAATGGTAACTCTCATTACTACTTCCTATTGAGACTTGAGACAAATATCGAGAATGAATTAATTACCAATGTCTCACATTGTTGATGGAAGTAGGGAATTTTTTTTGGTGTTCTGATATGTTTTCTATGTTCTGAATTTTGTTGTATAATGGGTTTGTCAGCTCCGCAAAACAGCTGAGGAACACCCTGAAATTTTATTCCTGAAAGTTAATTTTGATGAGAATAAGCCAATGTGCAAAAGTATGAACGTGAAGGTTCTTCCTTATTTCCACTTCTATCGTGGAGCTGATGGACAACTGGAATCCTTTTCTTGTTCACTTGCAAAGGTAAGTATTCTAATTTCAACCGCAGCAAGCATTTTCCTGTGTCAAACATTTCATTTCCTTCTTAGTTAAGCATAACCTTTACTGAAAGAGGGTGAGGTGCAAACATCTTATGAGGGCATATATCTGTCTCTGCTGATTTTTTTATTTATTCTTATATTATAATATTAGGACTCCGTCAATTTAAACTCACATTATCTTCAAACTCTGATGGGTATGGCTGGATGCTGCAGACACATGTAAAATGTGTAAAATTATGGGAGGAAATATGCTTTCCAGAGTTTCAGCATCATTTATTTTATACTTTGTAGTCCTAAATTGACAAGAAGTTTTGATGTGCGTTCTGCTAAAGACCTGAGCTGAGCATCAAAGTTGTAACAGAATTGGACTGAGTATGCCATTTGTGAGTTTTAATTGTCTAAGGCTACAATATATCAGTTTCATGAGAATAGCATAGAGTGGGTTGTATGGCTATCTGAAGTCTAACCAGATCGTTCCAACAAAAAAAGAAGGCTATCTAAACAGATTATGAAGTTGATGTTTATTGGTATCTTTAGTATTGTTGAACGTTAAACTAATGCAATAATCGGTCATCTTAGACAATTCATTCTTAGAAGCTCCTGAATCAGTGTCCACATCCATCATATAGTAAATACCCCTGATTCTCGTAAATGTATTTGCAGTTTCAGAAGATAAAGGATGCTATTCTAACACACAACACAGCCCGTTGCAGCATTGGCCCCCCAAGGGGAGTTGGGGATCTTAAACTGGAACCTTCCTTAGCTCCAAAGGACAAACCAGCAGAATCTACATCAGCTTAGAGCTTCCTCAACAAGATTATTTCAGTTATAATGTCCATTTCTGTATATGATGCACTCCAAGTGAACCTCATTAGAGTGAGTTATCTACTCATATTCTGTATATTTTCGTTTCTTTCAAGTAAGAATGCTATGCTGAAGTTGCTATCCCTATTCTTTTCCATTCATGATGTGACCGTTATTTATGCACCTAAAAAGACTTGGTGAAAATGGAATTCCAGTTTCAGAATTTCTGTTAAAATGATTCTTTTTTCTCTTGAAAATTTTCGATGCTTTATCATGGGACTAGTTTGAATTACTATCATGAGGGAACTATTGGTATCAATGTTGACATGTCAATACATACGTTTATGTTGAGAATTATTGCATGGTTTCCCTCTGACATTCTCAAATAGTCGATTCTAATCAATTTCCCAGTGGAGAGGGAGAGGGAGAGGGGGAGGGGGAGGGGGAGGGAAGAAATCATTGGTAAAATCAGAAGAAAGAAAAAAGTGAGAAAGAAAATAATCTCAAAATGCATTCGGCCTCATATTTGGAACTTACTAATCTGAGTGCATCTTCTTCTGAAAAAATACTAAAGGTTTCTCAACTTTAAAATCTTATTTGAATATTCCAAATTTAAATCCTAAATCTTAAATATTCAAATTTCGACCTTTAAAATCTAAAATAAAACTCGATAGATATCATATAAAATAGAACATGATAAGATAGCCATTTAAAATAGAACTGATGGATCAAATCGTGAAGCTCTTCTTTACCAAAAAGTAAATTCAATGCGTCATGGCATGTCAATCAAATAAGTGGCGGGCATAATAATAAATACGTAAAAATAACGGTATATAATATAACTTTAAATTTTGTTTATGTTATGTAAATAATGTATGGTATAAGAATTGTCAAATAGAATTATCTAGAAGTAGTCGAATGGCAGCAAGGCACATAGGGTGACGCTGTGAATCGGTCTAGCTATTTAGCTTTAAAAAAACAGTCCACCAATTATCGGTTAACACGTGCTAAGCTCAAGAAACCAATCTGCGACGCCCTCATCTGATTTCGTCGTTACCCTCCCTTTTCATTTCCTTTTCTTCGGACTTTCAGTCATTCTTCACCCTGTTCCCTGTTCCCGGGTCTTGCATTTCGTCCCTTCTCCCCCATTTCGTCCGTCTCGCAGGCCTCAAGCCCGACCGATCCCCGGGAAATCTCTTTAAAATATCTCAAACTCAAAAGTGGTGACCACGCAGAAACACACCGGTAAGGAAGTCTCACACGTCCATTGCCGATCTGCTCACCTGGTTCGAGGTCCCTCCTTCCCATTCTCCGGCCACCGTCTCCGGCGCTCGGTCTCACCAGGTAAGTTGCCTCTTAAATTTCTCCGGTGACGAATATACTGCTTTTTCTTCCACTTCTGCAGCATTTTAATCTAATCGAGACATCTGATTTGCGTGTTCATTCTCAAATTTTAGCCGTCCGATCGAATCAGAAAAGTCCTCCACGGAGGTCAGCTGACAGATGCAGAAGGTCAGAGCCTCATGAACAAGTAAGATCCCTTTCTATTTTTGGCTTGAAGCTTTCTCTTGTTGACATTCATTTGTTTTTGTTTTTCACCCTAAAAGTGGTTTACAATGCAATTATATGCTCTGAGATTTCGTTGCATGCATTATCTTTTTTGTGATTCCCGATTCTTTTCCATTTGAAAATGATTTCTTATGTAATTTTATCGATGGAATTTTCAGATCTAACTGATGCATTCTTGGCTTTGATCTGATTTCTGGTTCGTGGAAAATATTAGCCATGCGATTGGTAGAATCTTAGTCTTATTTTGATGTTCCTGGTCGGTCTTAGAAACTTGATTAATCTCCTAAGAGAAAAAAAGAAAATTGAAATGTAAACGGGAATCCGTGATTAAAGCCCGCACTCCCATGCAAACATTTTCTAAGCGTGAAGAAACTACATCTTAGAAGAATATGAGAATCAATTATCTTTTAAGACTTAACCTCTAGTCCGGCTCATAGTTTCTCACTGAAAATGCTCTTAAGCTATTGAATCCGATGATGGGGGTAAAACGTCCGCTTATCAAAATCACTGGCAAAGCAAGATTGATATGAAGAATGGCTTATTTTTAGCAAGGTGGCAATTGGCAAACTTAGATTTCGTTTGATTGTTGATGTAGAGGCTAAAATCCCAAAGAAGGTGATTTAGAGTCTATATTGGTAGTTCAGCACTATCACTCATGTATACTTAAAATGCAGCTCCTTTATGGACCAAAGCTAAGAGAAATCAAGTTCCATTGCTAAGAGGAATTGGCATACAATTTATGTGAGGCTGGATTTAAAGACATTTTTATTTTTGATAAGTAAAAGAAAGTGTTGATGAGATCGGGAAAAAATAAAAAATAAAAAATAAAAAATAAAAAATAAAAAACATATAATTAGTTTTTGTTGTTATAATCAGTCTTATGGCTACATCATTTAGGGTTCTCATTGCATGGCTTGTGGTAAGCACGATTTATATAATGGCTATCTTTTATCTAAGGCTAGTTGCAACTGTTTCAGGAAGCCATGTTATATTCAGGAAGCCATGTTCCGGGTATAAATTGAAAGAAATCACTGGTAGTGGTATATTTAAATTTGCCCTGTTCCTTCACTGGTAGAGATGACACAAAAGGCTGGCTTTTGGGTCTCGACTATTCTTTTGTCAAATTTCATGGTAGCTTTGGGTCTTCTTTTTCCTTTGTTTTGAATCAAATTCACCATAACGGAGTACCATACCACCTGTGCCTATGGTATGGACTATTGTAACAACTTACGGAAAGACCAAGTAAACATTTGGGCTTATACACCAAAAGAATCAGTCAAAATTACAATTGAAATGTATACTGCAGGACACATACTGCAGGACACCCTATCTGTGGGGATTTTATTTTTCATATGAGTTTTATGGTTTTGTTTGTTAAGTACAATGTTTTCCTGCTCCTAAATATTTAAATCACAGTTGTCTTACTAAATATTTAAATCTGCCCTATTCTTTCAAGGGATTTTTTTTTTCTTAATCTAAAATGTTAAGAAGGTACTAGGATTTCGTGATATTATTGATGATGCTTGATTCATTTTAATTTCTCTAATATGGCGACTATTTTCTGTTAGCATCGTTAAAATGAATGTGTATTCAATATGATGATAGGAAATGAGAAGTTCGAATTCCCATTCTGGTTCAAGTTCTTGGACTGCAAGAAGGGAAAACGAAGCTAGTTTGAAGAGACCACTTTGCTATTGTGGCTGCCAAACGAAGCTACGAATTTCTGGACAATCTAATAATTTAGGTAGAAGATTTTATAATTGTCCCAATAATAACCAATGCCACTTTTTTAAGTGGATTGATTTACAGCAAAACAACTGCTATAAGATAATACTGGACTTAGCTGAATGGAGGTACGACAGGGTACTTTATGAGTAGGTAGGCATTGAAGAATCTAAATTTAAAGCAATGGAGAAGAAGTACAATGGAATTTTGAAAGTGTTAATCATGTCATGGTTTTTTTTTTTAATATTAGTAATTGGCTTAATTTTGATGTTTTCAAAAAATTATAATGTATTTCTGATAGTGTTACGACTCATGTAATCGATTGTACCTTTTTTAGGACTTTAATATGATATACTTCTATGGAGATATTTGTGATCTAACGTATTTTTGTGTAATTTTTATTGACCACAAATATCATTATACGAGTAAATTAGTAATGTATATTTTGCAAACTTTAGTATTGTGATTTTTAGCTGTTGTGCTAAATGAGAATGATGTTCATGACTTCTTGTAACTCTTTACAGCTCATAAAATGTAAGTAGATATTCTTTTGTATGCTTTTTGTATACACAGACTATGTGTCTTTCATTGTTATTAATAAAACCTATCTTTAACGTATTAAAATAAATTGCCAAACAACAATAATGATGATGTATTGTTATATTTGTATATTTTTCATTTTTTATTCATATGTATTTTTCATTTTTTATATATATTATTTTATATATATAGTTGTATATGATTAATTATATAATTAATATTATTTATTATTTATATATAGTATTATTTATTATTTATTTTTAGTATCAAAGTAATATTATATTATTTAATGTATAATTATTAACCATAATTATAAGCATTAGACTAATATATATTAATAATTTAATATGTTAACGTTAACATATTTAGTAAGTGTTCGTATATGAACTATAAAAGATGGTGTATGTAAAAATTTATAATAGCTATTAAGTATTAGCCTCATTAAATTAATGTATAGGTATAAAGTATTAATTAATACTACAATATTATATAGTACTATATTATATTATTATAGAAATTAAATTATATTAGTATATAGTATATAGTATATAGTATATAGTATATATAATAGTAATAACTATTATTAATATAGTACTATGGTACTAGTATACTATATAGTAATATATAGTACTGTATAGTATTATTATAAGTAAATTATTGTGTAGCTATTAACCATAATATATAGTACTAGTATATATATTAGTATTAATTAATAATATATAATACTTACTAGATTATACTATTATAATTAAATCAATGATTAATGTTTACTATAGTATATAGTACTAGTATATACATTAGTTTTAATTATTACTATATAGTACTATTCTAATTGAATTACTTATTAATGTTTACTATAGTATATAGTACTAGTATATATATTAGTAAATACTATTATTAATATATTACCATATGGTTAAATTAATATATAGCTATTAAGTATATCATATTACTATAACTATAGTACTATATGGTACTTATATAATATATACTAATATATAGTACTATATAGTACTATTATAAGTAAATTAATGTGTAGCTATTAACCATAATATATAGTACTTACTATATTATATTACAATATAGTACTATTATAATTAAATTAAGATTATTATAATTAAATTAATAATTAATGTTTACTATATCATATAGTACTAGTATATACATTAGTATATTATTTAGTACTATATAGTAGTTACTATATTATATTACTATATAGTGCTACTATAATTAAATGGTATTTATAGCTAATAACTAGTTAAATAATATTTATAGCTGTTAACTATTATATTTAATATATATAAAAAAAATATCACTTTTAAAATTATAATTATAGGCTCGACTATAAATAGACGTGTATTTTCAAATTGAATTTCCACGAAAATCATAATGTTCAAATTTAAAATTTTGATCTCTCATTTTTTGCTAAACTTTTCTAATTGGGTATTTTTTCCTATTTCAAACATTTATTCAAAAAAAGGAATTTGAATAAAAGAGTCAGGTTCATCAATACAATGAATATTGAAAAGAAGAATCGAATATATAATATTAAAATAAAGGTAATAGAAAGACTATATTAAACAACATAATTACTACTATTATATTAATATATTAAAAATTTTGGTAAATTTTTAATATATAGTCTTTCTATGACTATATATTAACTAGTACTATAATATTAACTATAATGTTAACTATTGTACATTTTTATGCACAACACCAATTACACCAATAATCAGTACAAAAATATTGATTGAAGTATTCTATCAAACACCTGCCAAATCCTGAATATAAAATATCGAGGGACGTGAAAGAAACTACAGAATTATAATTCATTAAATATTTACAATTATTAAAGAGAGAGTTGCAATTTTTTTTTTCCAATTATTAAATATTTACAATTATTAATAAAATCTATTTTATTTACATGATTTTTTTATAATATAGTAAAAAATATTTACAATTATAATTGTAAAAAAATAATCTCTCTCTTATAATATAGTAAAATCGTCTTCCTTAATTGTATCAGGTGGGTCAGTGTCAAAAGGTGTTTCCTTGGCCTCTGGAAATGAAAATCTAGGTTTTAATGAAGAAACAAAAGGTCTTCGTGGAACCGATTCTAGCATTGAAGAAGTGGGATTATCATTATCTTCGCCTTCTAGAGGCACAAGCAGGCCTCCCATTGTAGAAGAATTTTCTGAAACCGGAGTAACAGCTGCATCTGGAAGTGCCTCCATGGACCAGAGGAAGGAACTTGTTAGTGCGAGATTGACTGAAATCATCTCTCTCTTATAATATAGTATAAAACACTTGAGGGACATGGGTAGTGGCTGGGATGCACGGCGACGAACGGCGACGGTTTGTGCGAAAACAGGGCTGAATGAGGGCGGAAGCTTAGCTGTGACGGAAGCTTGGCTGCGACGGTTTTTTGCGAAAATAGGGGCTGACGGAATACTTGTCAGACGGAAACTTGGCTGTCGGACGGAAGGAGCTGGCGGAATGCTTGTCGGACGGAAGGGGCGGGAAGGGGCGAAAACAGGGCTCCTCAAGCGCGCGAAAACAGGGCCTTTTTCGATTCAGCTGTAGCAGATTCCGTGTGGTGAAATCCACAAAACGTTTGTTGCACTTAGCGCACGTGTCAATATGTGATTGGCTATAATTAAGGGGCTGTTTTTAGGCACAAAGCAGACCGACCCGAGATGGTAACCGAGTTAAACGACGTTAACTCAGGTTAACGGTCCTAGGTTGGTCTGGCTCAGTGTCTCTCTCTCTCCCTCGCAGTTTGCTTTCAGATACTCTCCGTGTCTCTTCTCGAGTATCGACTCTCTCTCTGTCTCTCTCTCGGTCGCTCGCTCTCTCTGTCTCTGGTTCTGGCGCACTTTCTCTGCAAGGCTTGGTGATTACTGATCGAAGGTAAGGATAATCTGGTTTTATCTGTAACGATGCAGCAATGCTCCATGTACACCATTTTTGGGTCGGTCTTGGTTTTATCTGATTTGGTGGGTTGATTTTATGAGGTGTTAGGCTTTTGGTTTGAATGGTGGTTGTTGGATTTGGGAATTTTTGGGTCTGTCTTGGTTTACTAATTTGTATTTACCATATCATTCGTTACAAGAACCTTCTGTAGTTTCGTTAATATTATCACATGATTGTATGTAACCTCGATTCGTTTCAATACAATTCTCACCTCCCCTAAGCTCTTCACCAACGGTACGTCTCCATCAGCTTCTCCTTTTGTGTTGTCCATCTAGTTCGTAAAACCTTCTATGGAAAATGATATGGCTTCAAGGTTGCTTTCTTCTTGTATGGTTTTACTGGAACTGGAAGAATCTTCTTGGTGTTTTTTTTTTTTAATGAAAACCAAATTAACAACTAACAAGAATCATATAGCAACGTTAGGTATCCTATTTTTAAGGAATATATTCTTATATTTCTGTTTTCCTTTTTGTCTCCTTTTGCGTTAATTATGGCGCTTGTGGTAGTCTAATAGAGTGGTGGTCATGTGTTGGGGTTCTTCTATAAACGGTGCTTGTACTTTTTATGGTCATTATTATTATTTTTTGATAGGTAATAAGAATTTTATTCATATAACTAGGCAAAACCAAGTACACAGGAAGTATACAAGAGAAAACACCTAGATACAAGCTAGAAAAGCAAAGCTAAACCAAAACATTACAAGAAATCCCTTCTCTAACAAGATTATGCACCCAAAAATTGAGAGTGTTAAAGAAAAATTCCTTGGAATTCCCTAGAGAACGTTCACAATCATTACAACACCTTCCATTTCTCTGCACCATATACACCAAAACAAACACAAGGAAACCACTCTCCAAAAGTCAGCACTGCCACCACGAACAAGTGAATAATTCCAGCTTGCCAAAAATCCATCATGCGCTGAGGCATGATCCAAGCAATACCAGCCCTATTAAAGATTTCATTCCACAAGATAGTCACCATTTCACAATGCAAGAAGAGGTGGCTAATAGATTCCCCAGCATTCTTACACATAAAACACAAATCAATAATGGGTATCCCCCTTTTCCTCAAGTTATCAACGGTTAATGTTTTCTCAAGACAAACCAACCAACAAAAGAAAGCAACTTTACTAGGGACTTTAGATCTCCAGATGCACTTCCAAGGAAAAGCGTTATCACGCTTACAATTCAACACATTGTAATAGGATTTGACTGAAAAAGTGGATTTGGAATCATGAATCCACAACAGTTTATCTTTCTTAGAAAGATCAATCTTCATGTCATAAAGCTTAGCGAAAAAATTTGAGGCTTTGCATAGCTCCCAATCCTGTAAATCCCTGTTAAACTCCATTCCAATGATGCAAATTGTTGAAAATCTTAAACGATTCAGCCACAGCAGCCCCTTTAAATTTAGCTATCTGGAAGAGATTAGGATAACTAACTTTAAGAGCTAAATCACCACACCGAATGTCATGCCAGAACAAAGTATTGCTCCCATCCCCCACTTTAAGTCTAACATTCTTTACAAAATCCCCCCATCCCAAACGAATAGATTTCCATAAGCTCATTCCAAAAGCCCCTTTAGATTCATTTGTACACCAATTGCCCCGCATACTTCCATATTTTGCATCCACAATCTTTCTCCAAAAAGCATTTTTCTCAAACACATACCTCCAAAACCACTTCCCAAGAAGTGCCTATTGAAAAGTCTTAAATTTCTGATTCTTAATCCTCCACAAGACACTGGGACATAAACTTTGTTCCAACTCACAAACTTTCTTTCCTCCCCAATCCTATCCCACAAAAAGTTTCTATAAATTTTTTCAATTCTCTTAACAACCCCTGCGGGAATGGGAAAAAGAGCGAGGAAATAGGAGGGAAGACTGATCAAAGTGCTTTTGATCAAAGTGATTCTACCTCCTTTTGAAAGATAGATCTTCTTCCAACTGGCAAGTCTTCTTTCAATCTTGGTCCTTATTTGTGTCTTGGTTCTGTAATTTTTTGAGATATTTAATATGTTAAGGCTCTGAATATTGGAATCAGTATTTTTTATATCATTATTGTAGTCTAAGAGCTGGAATGGAAGTGTTTTGCAATGTCTTTCAGGGCGAGTTAATTTATTTTGAAACGTTATCATTAGAAACTTAACAAGAGGTCATTGGATTTTGTTCCCCTTCTAGGAGTGCTGCTCATGCGCTCTAACTTTCCCAAAGGGTACTGAGATTTTTTGCTAAGAAATGTCTTCCTAACTGTATCACTAATTTTTTTTTACTAATTTTTGGAGTAGAAATTCTACATTCAGTCCCCAAATGGGGACTGCTCACGCAAGCCCATACAATTATGTTTGATTTTTTTTAAAAAAGAATTACAATAATATCCTTTTCAAAAAGATATTTTTCCTTTTTTGCCCTTATAAATCAATGAGACTGCACATGCAGTCTCCTACTCAGGACTGCAAATGGAACTTTCTCTTTTTGGAAGTGACCAGTGAAGTGAGAGCAGAGCTAAGCAATTCTTGCAACTTGACTTTGACTCATTATAGTTACGTTTTGTCAATCCATTATAGCTCTGTTTATATTCCATATTTGGTTGCTGAGAAATTCTAGGAAAATGATGATAAAAAAAGACTGTGATATTTATGGCTCTTTTCGTATGTTCGTGCAGCATATATAGTGTCTTGCATAGTATGTCAAGAAAAAACATCATCTTCTGCTGGTTACAGTGTCTTGCATAGCATCATTACTAAAACTTTAACTATTAACATGGTTTTATATATGTCTTTTTTCATCTTAAAGATTATATTTGATATGGAACAAAAGCAACGATATATGGTGTGAAAGGCTTATTAATTTTATTTCTCCCACCAAATTTATCAACTTGATCGGTTTTATTTTTGTTTAAACTTGAATAAAAAAAAGTACTGATCTATATATATATATATATATATATTTTTTTTGGGGGGGGGGGTAGCGGGATTTATAGATTTAATGGAAGCAAAAGGCTAATTTGCATGTAGTACATGCCGCTATAATGTTCCATAATCATAAAGTTTTAAGGAGGATTGGCGGAATTACTAATGCATGCAGCTTGGAAATCTAGATAATCACTAAATCAAATAGGTGAATGTGCTCTTTAATCAGGATCCTTTCAACTCTCTTTACTGTAGAAAATTTTATTCAAAAGAAAGTTGCATAGTTTTTTAAGGATTAATGCATCTTAATATATAGAATACCTTTCAATACCTTCTTTTTAATTACTGGGCTCTTGAGTTACTTATAAAAAAGAAAACTTACTGGGCTCTTGAGTTGTACTATTCAGTCTCTCTGTGCAAGTATCATGGCAGAATCACTATGGCAATTCTTGGGAACCAGTTAGCTTATATGCCAGAATTCTATTTTTCGGTCAATGAGTTGGATTTAAATGTTCTTGTTGGAGTATGCATGTTATGCTGTTCAATTCTCAGCAAACTGGGCATAACCTGCTTGCAGAAGCTCATAAATCATTTATTCTTAATTTGGGTTCTTCTAATTTTGCTGAAAAACCAACCTCAGATAATCAAAAGTCTTTTTTTTTTTTTAAAGAAACGGTGAAGGTCGATTCGTAGTAGAGTTAGAGAACCAAGTGAATCTAGTGGAAATGGCAAGCTATCTATGGAGGAAATACGCAGATTATTTGTACACAAAGTGGGAGAAAACTCTACTCTGGGACATGATCGATCCGTACAGGCGACCCAAATCATTTAAACCTCTTGTTACAATCTATATTGCTGCTTTCTACACTGGAGTAATTGGTTCTGCTATCACTGAACAACTCTACAAGGTAATGTCACTGTTTGAAACATTTTATTAGGCCCCTCTAACCCCTCTCTATTCTGATTGTATCACTCAATTATGTCTATTTGATTTGTTAGGTAAAACTCTTTGTTCTATTATCCTTGATGATTAGTAGACATTTGTTATTCTGTTTTCTTTGTAATGCAGCCTAGCAAAATGTGTGCACTTGCAAGTGTGTTCGTGTTGTGTTTAAATTTGGTCAGAAAGACAATGAATGTTCATATTAGGTAAAAATTTATAGTGAGAGGAACAATATCAGATTACGGAAGTAATGAGTAGAAATTTCATTCAATATGGCAGTTTAGAAATAGGACATTGGACTATGATTAGGTGCTTAGCGGCCTTAGCCTTTAAACAAAGACTTGAAAAGAATATAAGGCTGCTTGTACCTTATTAATGAGTCGAAATCAATTGTGAACATAGAGCTCAGTGGAACTATTTGTAGTTGTGGGGTGGTCTTCTATGACAGTGCTATTTGCTCATGTTTTATTGTTTCGGCTTGCAGGTGTCAGATGCCTTGTCTTCAATTATATGTTTGCTTGTTAAGAGTTGATTGAATAATGAATTGATTGTTAGAAGACTCATTGACCATCAGTAGATCGGGGGGACTCCTTTTCTTTTTTTTTTTATAAGTAGATGGGGGGACTCTTAGAGGGGATACCTTTGGACTTTGCACCTTGTGTCTTGTTTGTTGACATTTGACAGTATCCTGCCTGTTTTATTTGGTGTTTCATCGTCCTCTTTCCCAAAACACATTATTAAGGAGTTGATTTTTTGTGACCTTTGGGAAGAACCATGGAAAACATGGAAAGGATTAGTAAACATTTTTATTTTCCCTTGGATTTGGTCGTTCTTACCTTTTCTTTAAAATAACATTTTTAAGTTGTTGGTTCTTGCTCTTTATTTCAACGTCATTGCTGCTATGTGCAACAAAGCTTGGGGAAATTGGGTAAAGTCCATATTTGCCTTATGTAGAACTTCAACTTCTAGCGGAATTGCAATTAACTTCCTTAAGGCACGTTCTTTTTCCTTTCTTCTCAAATTAGCACTTCATGCTTGTATCATAATGAATTTGGGGGATGCCATTTTCAAATTTTGAGGTTCAAACTGCGTTGAATAGGTTTCCTTACCAGTTATTTAAGATTTGAATTTCTACTGGGAGCTTGAAGTTCTGGGATCTAATTGAAAAATCTGCTTTCTGATTCTGTGTAGGAGAAGTATTGGGAAGATCACCCTGGGGAAGCCGTCCCTCTAATGAGGCCAAAGTTCTATTATGGACCTTGGAAGGTACTGAAGGGAGATGTCCTTCCACCTAATCAGTGAAAGCCCCCAACTCCAATTGGAGAACGGTGTTAGAGATTCTAGCGGTGCACTCTTCTTTTATTGTAGAAAGTTAGTAACAACGGGGCTCTGTTGTATTTTGTCAATGAGGCTTTGCTTAATGGGGGGTGCCTTTGGCTCGAGAGAAACGGTTGGAGCTTTGAAGATCAGGAATGTTCTTTGGATGAAGTCAAGAAGTTCTTCTTCAAGACTTTTAATTTTAACGGGCTACTGTTATTATTTCAATGGGACAAGTTTACGTGATTTTCTTGTATCCATTTCTAGTCACTAACTTGTAACTAGGTGTTTTGGTTGTATCCTTTTATGTGTACTTGAGCTATGCTGAGTGTCATGAAGCATGATGCATGATTTAGTATAGCTATAAATGTATTATATAAAAATAATCTTATAAATTTATGTAATTTTATTTGATCTCTTAGGTCTATTTTTATAATTAAAAGTAAATTTATAATCTGATGAATCATGTCAATTTGTGACATTATTTTGTATGAGATATATACAATTGTAGAGGACGTAAATAATGCACAATCATTTTGAAAAAAAAGTAAGGTTCAGTATCAATTGTTATTATTATTTTTTTCATGTGAGTTTTGCATTTCACTCATTTTTTCAAAATGATTACGCGGCGTTTGCATAATTTATTATTACAAATATCAATTTTCTTTTCTCTTATTATCATTCCCACTTATACCACATTCTGATATGCTGCCTGCAACCAAGTAACAATCTCAACATGTTACCAATTCCAATGTATTTGAAAAATGTTACTTATCATTTTAACACCACACACTCAAATGTGTCACGTGATTTGTCATTTTTGTTCTATTTAAACAAATATATTTATACATCAATATATGTGTGTTTAAATAAAAATGATAAATTATATAGTGGTGTGTAGTATAGAGGATTAGAATTCTTCTAATAGAATACCAAATTTCAAACTCAGTTTTTCCTCTTCCAGTCTGGTATGGTCCTGTAATCCTGGTCTTTAGTGTAAGTTTAACGCAATAGGGCTCCATGCATTTCAGTTATGAATAAAATTTATCAAAAAGATGGGTCTTAAAATATTTCTGGAAACATGGCATAAAAAATTCATTCTACTGTTAAACCCTTTGTTTATTTTTTGGCAGAAAAGCTCATTTCAAACATCTCCCTCAATGATGTGCATCAATTTGTTTTGTTTTACTTTTTATTAAGCATTCTATTTTAACTCATTAGACGACTTCTACCCCTCTCTCTCTCTCTCTCTCTCTCTCTCTCAATTTCTATATCATGATTTTAGGATAAGTATCAAACCTTCTCTCTCTATGTTTTTCTTGGTTTTTTTAGATGGAATATTTCTTGGGAATTCTATAGGAAGAAATTGACATTGACCATTTATTTGACTTTGAAAATGATCTCGCCTACAAACCAGGAAAAAGAACAAAATCATAATAAAAATCTACCCACCACAAAAGTTGCTTTAATAAAAGGGCAATGCTGGGGAGTAGCCACACTCAGGGCACTCCCCCTCATATGAACAGTACCATCACTGTTCATGGTACTGTTCATGTGAGGGGGAGTGCACTGAGTGTGGCTTCTCCCCCTCATTTTTCTTAATAAAATCACGGACAACTCCTCTCTCTCTCTCTCTCTGTCTCTCTCTCAATTTCTAGAACACGATATTAGAATAATTATCAATTCTTGTCAAACAACCTTCAAACTCTTTGTTTTTCTAGATTGTTTTAATTATGAATCAAATCGAAAAAATTTGACTCTGACCATTGACTTTGAAAACGAATCACCCGTACTTCCAAATCAGAAAAAAAGAAACAGTAAAAAAGAAGAAGCTAGAGAATGAATTTTACTGATTCAACTTTCAAAGTTGATAGTCCAAAGTTCAAACGGTGTAGCACATGGACCTTGTCCTTCATAATCATGCTTTTAGACCAGATCCAACTTCCAAGAGTCAGGCTTCCTTGTTGAAATGGTCTCCATAAATATAAAAAGAAGAACTACTCCCTGTAGAGGAGAGAAACCTCAAACCCACCATATTATTATAAATAACTGAGACATGAGAGGAAGCCGAAAGGGCAAAAGAAAAAGTTTTGGTTCCTTCTCTCTCTGGGATTTGGTGGAGGACAAATGCATTCTTCTCTTTTTTAAGTTACATGAAAGAGTAAAGAAAATTAGAATGCGTTTGTTCTCCATCAAATTTCAAAGACAAAGAAGGATGATAGATATCTTCCAAGGTGGTTAAGCTTAAGCAAAATACAACACAACATCGGCTATAGCCTATCGGCATCACAAGTAGAACATAAGGTTGGTCTTCTTTTTGCTTCTTTCTTCACTACTTTTCATTTGTTAATTGGTGGAGAGGTAACCGTAAAATATTATCTTTCTTGAACAGAATATATGGCTCAGAAAATGATGTATCAGACCTGTTTATACTTGCATTAATTTCCACTGAATATATACTTCCTTTTTTCATGATCTATAAAAGGAAAAAACGTATTAACCAAACCAAGTTACTTGCATTAATTGCCTTCTTGTTTTTTTTTTTTATTAAGTTTTGTGACAATACTAGCATTAATATAACATAATAGAGTATACAAAGTTCTATTCAAATATTACACAAAAGAAGATGAATCTTTTCCATTATTGGAGGCTGCCCACTGTGCAAATTCATCCGCACATCAATCCTGAGATCGATGTATCTTTATTAAGGGTAAACAAAGTACCCATTCACCGACCGGACCCCGTTATTTCGTTTTTTTATATTGTTCCGATTACCCGACTTGTTGGTGTTTACAGTCGGTATCGAGTAATACTGATACCCGACTTAAACCAATTTCAACCTAATTCACATTTTCAATGCCGATTTTCCCATCTCTGTTGAGGTCTTGAACAAAGGCGCATCCTTTCGTTCCTCTAAACCACATGATTTCACTCTTAGCCACATGAGGATTTTTGAGAGGAATTGATCGAGGTTGAGAGAGTTGATTGATATCAATCGGAGGGAGGCCGAGAGAGTTGATTGTTCCAACAATGCCCTAGCCATGTTTTCTTATTCGCAATGAAAGTAACCTCTCAGTAATACTTCCATCGATGCCGACCATTGATTTTGAGAGATTGGTTAAACGGATTATGAATTATTAGGGTTTGTGATTTGGGTGTTTGTGTTTTTTTTTTTTTTTGGAAATAAATGGATTATGGATGATTAGGATTTGTAATTTGAGATTTTTGTTTATGTGTGGATTTGTGATTTTTGTTTATGTTTGAATCACAAAAGTAGGGTTTCTGAAAAAAAGAAGATGAAGATTATGGGAGATGTCGAGTTCGCAAGGTAGGAATTTTGTTTGGGATTACTGATTTCCGGATGTAGATCAAGGAAGAAGATGAAGATGTCGGACAATCGGCTAAATGGGTAATCGGGCTATCGGAACTGGAATTTTTCGGGTCGAATCGGAAATCTAGTTTGTTGGGTTGGATCGGGTCGGAAAACACTCTTAATCTTTATCACTTTCTAAGAGGCAAATTAATTAAACATAATTTTGGTGTCCGTAAAGATTCTTTCTGCGACCCAAACTTGATTGTTCTTGGGGTCATTCAAAATTGTTATTGTTCTTGGGGTCATTTGAAACTGTTCTAATTCTTTGCATGTCTCCTCCCTAGGTGGCATACGCCTTTGTTGGTTTTTAGGTTATTTTATTATATTCAAATTTTAAAATTGTTATTATTTTCATTTTCTCCTTTAAAAAGATTCTTAATTTTTAATAATTCTTGTTTAATTTTTTTATATATATTTTGAGATTCTTTTAGTAGAATTTGTCGTTAACAGGACATGACATGACATGACATAGACCTGTGTATGCCAAGCAAAATTAACACGTATCATCTCTATATTGGTCCCATGGAATGAGCGGTTACGGATGCTGCTAATCTTATTTGTTAAAGCCCAATATCTTAGTCGTTGCCATGATTAGTCAAACAAATGTTTTCAATCAATTTTTCCTTGTTGGTCAGGCTAACACGAGCATAATCACATAGTTTTAAGATCTTGTTTGGATCGAAAAATGAGATAAATTAAAATAAAATAAATTTATTTTTTAATTTTATTATTATTTTAAAATTTAAAAAATATGAATTGAGATTTAAAAAGGTGAATTGAAATTTAAAAAAAATGAATTGAAATTTGAAAAATGTATATTGTAATTTGAAAAAACTGTATTAGAATTTATATTTTGTATGAAAAGTTTAAAAAATATAATAATAAAATAAAAATAAGTTAAAATGAGCTTAACTCACTCTCCAATCCAAACGAGACATAAGTTTATCAAGTTCGTAGGTATAGATCAAAATTTTATGGAAGGTTCTCTTTTGGCAAACTCGACCTTCAAGCTTTCACCTTTGATCCATGATATTAAAAAATCCATCCATGATCGAGGTAATATGAATTTCATAAGATCTGATATGATTATGTTGTTTTGATGGGTACATTGGTTAGAAATTCGAAAAAAATCTATTTATTATTCTATTTTTTAACATTTTTAATCATCTAATACCACATTATATAATGATAAAATTTAAAATAATTAGTAGCATTACTCATCCAGATTAAACAGATCAATATTGATCTAATTTAAAAAAATTGTTGTCGTTTATTTATAATCAATCCCAGTAAACCCAAAATTAGGTGGATTAACGAGACCTTGTCGTTAATAAGGATATGAAATACTACCCATTCGAATTTCTTTAAATTATGGTCTGAATATATATGTTGTTCAATGTTCAGTAACCTTAAAATAGGAATGGTGCTTTGGTTAGGTCAATGGCCTAGCTATTGTCAAGTTTAAATTTTGACAAAAGCTTGAAATTTTGACTACAATTAAAATATTTGGAGAGGATAATTCATATTGTACTAATTATCTCAACGTCAAAATAATAATATAATATTATATATTTCAATAATATATATTTTTTTTTCACAAATACACTATACTTTAATTAATAATTTGATTTTTATTGCCGAAACAAATGAAATAATTTAAAAAGGAAGAGAAAAGAAGAGAAAGGAAAAGAAAGGAAAGGAAATGCAAGGAAGGAAGGAAGGAGACGTGAGAGTGATTGAGAAAAGGGGGAATACGTATTCTTTAGGTTGGTGTTTTGATAAATAGTAACTCACTAAATATGTCCTTGATTTTTCATTTAGTATAATTTAGGGTTGGCAATTTGTAACACGACATGTTAGTATGACACGAACACGACACGAAAAAAAAGGATTTGTATTTAGCCTTAATAGATTCCGTGTTATATCGTGTCGACCCGTTAAGACATGATTTCATAATAGGTCATAACGGGTCAAATTCGTTATGACCCGTTAAAAAATAAAATTACCTTTATACCTTTAATTTCAAAAAAACCCTAGAACTAAAAAACTCTTACACTAGTCAGGTGCCGTCTCTCCCATTTGATCAAATTTCAAATCATCCACCCCTTCTCACGGAACAGACAGCCAGACCCTAGTGCCCAGCCCACGGCCCCCTACTCGACTCTCTCATTCTCACGAATGCCGCCCCTTTCTCGACATCTCTTCGCTGTCGGTAGCCCAGGCAGCGGCACAGTTGTACCTCGACGGCTCGACCCCTCATTCTTCTCATGCCGGCGCAACTGATCTGGTTTTCTTCGTTTAATTCTTATTTAGTGTAGTGTTCTCTCTGTTTTGCACTAAGTGCCCGAGTCTCTAATTTGACTTTTGAGTGTTTCTTCTGTTTCTCCCTTCGTGGTCTTGCCAGAGTCTCTGTTTCTTCTGTTTTAGTTCTTATTTGTATGCATTTATGACACCATTATTGGTTATGGTTCAGGAAGCATTGTCAGAGGCTATAACGGCTGAGAACAAGAAGTGTTGCTCCGATTGCAAGATCACGAAGACCCCTTGTGGAGAAGGGGGCCTGCTGGGCCCAAGGTTTTTTCCTTCATTTCATTTTCCTGATTTTTCATTTATCTCAAGGGATTAAGGGATGTATGTTTGTAGTATGGACTAGGTTTTTGGAACCCGTTTTCGATATGGTTCATTTTGTAGCACAACCCTACCTAAAGAATCTTCCCACTGCAAGTCCTTTGTTCCATGTTAATCATATCTTGCTCTTATCATTTTGATATCCTATCCCTAAAAAATACTTCCCTCATAGCTTTTTAACTATTTGATGTTATTTTCTTACCATCTCATTATCTATTCCTGTTTAGAAACGATCAAACATTCTGATGGAAAATTAATCTTACAGGAAAAGCCATTTGATAAGAAATACATATATTGTGGATAGCCAGCTAGGTTTTCACATTTCAAAATCTATCTCAGGTAGCTTAATCTGTCAGTTAAAATACCTTCTTTATTTTCATTCCAAATATTAGTGACTCAGTACAAGCATTAAGCTCATTCCAATTCATCTTCATTTTCGTGTTCTTCTATTCAAAGTAAAAACCAAAACGATGTCCTTCCACCCGACATTTGCAGCGCCAAGTCTAGAGGATCCAGGTTAAGATGGGCGGGATCAGACCGAAGAGCATGCTCCGGGAGGACTTGCGTTTTGCTATGTGGAACCACCTATCAACCTATTGTTTCCAGTTTAGACAGGGAAGGAACCAGAATATTAAAACCAAAGAAATTCTTTTCCACAAGAATTGGGCCATTTCCCCACCTGCCATCACATGGTCCAAACTCTCAAAGGCTCCATGGACACAACACTCACATTTGGAGTTGATTGGGATCCCCACCTTCCTAAGGTTTTCATCCACAGCAAGTCCATTTTGAAAAATCTGCCACATTGTCATGGAAATTCTTTTTGGTAAGGCCGAATCCCAAATCCAATTGGCCGAGTTAACTTCTAAGGCTCTCGATCCGAATATCTCCCAAGCATCCTTTACCGTGAAGCATCCATTAGGAGTGTTAGTCCATATGAGTTTGTCAATGCCCGATTTGGTATTACCCCATAGAGCTACCACTTCTAATACTTTTTCATTTCCCAGCAAATCCACCAATAGATCCTCATTCCACCCATGCTCCAATTTACAATCCTTAATAGACAAATAAGGTTGTTCTATGTTATCAGCGGTAAGCCCTAAAGGTTCAAGCTGTGACCAACAAGGTTCAAGCTGTGACCAACAAGGTTCAAGCTGTGACCAACGATTCCACCACAGGGATACTTCTCCATCTCGGATCCGCCATCTTGAGTGTTGCAGCACTTCCGGTAAAACTCTCATAATCATCTTCCAAAATTTGGTGCCCTTCGAAGGATTGACAAGAGAGATGTGAGCCCCTCTAACATATTTGGCTGGTTTGTTTTTGCATATGAAATGAAATAAGATAAATTGAGATAAAAGTTGAATAAAAAATTATTAGAATATATTTTTTAATAGTTATTCTTGTTTTAAAATTTGAATTATTATTATTTTTTATTATGTGTGAGAATTTAAAAAAATTATAATGATAAATGAGATGAGATAAGATGAGATGAAATAAATTATTCCGGCCTAAATTCTCATTAAGACGCGTTGACACTTTAAAACTACTTTATATTACTCATCATAGTCTACACATAGCTGTTGGTTTTATGCTAATGATACTGCACGCTGGCAGCAGCATGCTTAACTTCTTGTTATGTTTATAATTTATATATAGAGGAAACTTCGGGATTTTAATTGAATTTACACTAAAAAAAACACTAATCACATGCTGACCCTTACATTCACTCATGAAAAGTGATTATCTCTTAGCTGCGAATCTGTATTTAATTAATCAACCCCAAACTTGACTTTAAAACACATCCTACCAAACCATGAATGGACGGCTTAGATGAGTTAAAACAACAAAATGCCAATAAAAAACTTTTTTTAAAACTTAAAAAAATAAAAATAAAAATCCCTGTTCCACTCAATATTCTTCATATGATCCAAATCACAAGATAAAAAAGCAACTTCACCCCATCTCTTTTGCTCAAAAGGCATTATTGCTCATTGCCATGCAAAAGATTTAGAGGAATGAAATGTTTTTAAGTACTAAAGAAAGCAAGAAATTAAAAGAGAAAGTGGTCGACAATTAATTTATGGCACCCTATTTGTCAGCATACCAAAGTAATGACTCTGGATCTTGACCCTAAACTAAATTCAATAAAAAAGTGTAATTATAGATGTTGGAATATTGGAACTCCACCTCAGGAAGCTCACCATGTTATCAATAGAGAAAGAAATTATATAAAAATAATTCTACAACCCGGCTTAACTATATCTAATTTGTTAGATTTATTTTATATTAAAAATAATTTTATAATCTGTCAAATTACATTAAATTTATTTGTTTGTAAAATTATTTTTATATAAAATTTTGCGATTGGAGTATTCCCATAAAAAAAAAATGCAAGCTGAGAGGGGACCAATTCAATTTTAATACTGCTGGTTTACTTTAGATACCCATCCCTGCTGGGGCCAGGCCAGGGAACATAGCTACTGTTGCTGCTGCTGTTCATGCTTCATATGACTCCTACTTCAACAGCAATTACAAAGGCCATTTTACAACATCAACTGGAACAGTTACTAAGCTTAGCTTGGTTGTCACAAACATCAACCATCAACCATCAAAGAGATAATGAATCTTTTTTCCAGAGTAACAAGATTCTGTAAGTGGGAAAAAGTTGATGAATGCTACTTTGGAATAGAATCATATGAATGCAAGTGATTAGCTCTAAAGAGACTGATATCTCATAAATGGTACCAAACATGATTGTGGGTTATATTGAATATATTCGATCCATGCCTCCTTTGAGAATCTTCATGTGATTAAGGTTTTGACTTGTACAATGGATTTGAAAGTCTTGGATCGAAGTGATTGCTTGTATTGTAAAATTTTCTATACCCATATTTTTATTTTCTCAGGAAAATGAAAAAGGAAAAAGAAAAACGACTCACTGAAATGACTACCCAAGCCTGAGACTTTCCTCCTAAGACGCAACATGTACAGCAAAATACACTAATAACAAAATACAAACTGCATGCCACCCAAGATGCACTCAGCCCTGTTTGAATAGCTGTCTTCCTCTTGTTAATCCAAGAAAAAATAAAAGACTACCACAGAGTAAGAATCTATGGAATCTAATTCCACATACATATAAATTCCAAAACTTTGACTATAATAATCTTATTAGAATTACAACTTACAGAGGTGAGAGAGAGAGAGAGAGAGAAGATCCTTCATCCATTCATGCATCAAATTCAAATCTTTCGACCAAATCAGTGGTCCAACAATTAGAGTTTATTTCACATCAAGAACAAGGACTTTTACTTTTACAGCCATTCATTCTATGCCGAACTACAATGGAAGACCTTTAACTCACACTTGGGCGAAATAGCCTTCAATAGCAGCCTTGCCGTGTCCTCTTGCTTGACAACAGCTCCTTCTTTCTCCACCAACACCGCCGCGACAATCTTGTCATAGCCACCACCGTCTCCGCCGGTAACGTACGCCACGATTGCCGCCTGCACCGGCCCCAAGCTCGGATTATACGCGGCCGATTCCGTGTAAGACCCTTTGTATACCTTCCCTTCGCCGTCCATAAGCGCCACGCCGGATGGGCATCTACTGTACGGCGCATACGACTTATTCGCGGCCTCCAAAGCCGCATATCGTAATTCCTCATATCCATCGGAAAAACCATTGCAGGATGGAAACTGGGTTTCGCTTAGAAACGTTAACCCGTTGTCGTGTGGCTCTAAGAGCAATGGTACATCTTTAGCCAGAAGGTCGTCGGGCCCGAACGGATGGGAGAGAAAGCTGGATAAAGGTTGGAATTTGTCTGATTCCGATTTGGGTTCTTCGGAGGTGATGAGGAGGTTGATGTTCGGGGCGTTACGGATCTCTTGGAGGAACTGGCGGCAGTGGCCGCAAGGGGCGGAGGATACAGCGAGGTAGCGGAGGTGGGGTTCGGCATTGATGGAGAGATTGGTCAGGAGGAACTGCTCAGCGTGGACGGACTGGTGGAGGGGGAGGCTGGGGAACTCGAGGTTGACGCCGAGGAAGACTCGACCGGAGGAGCCTAAACCGACGGCGCCTACGTGGTAGCGGGAGATGGGCGGACGGGCGAGGCGCTTGGCCGAGTTGACGAGAGAGGGTAGGAACTGGGGAACGGAAAGGTTGAATTCTTCTGCCATGGATTCAGCTTCCGAGGCTGGTATTACGAATCTGGGTCGATCCATTTTCGAGATAGGAAACGAGAAATGGAGGTTTTGGGAGATGAGAGGAGGAAGGCAGATGGCCGAGATGGGATTTAGAGGGGAAGAGAGGAGTTCCTGAAAGCGAGGAGAGGGGAGGAGAGCGGGGGGGAAGAACGATGGTCGCTGCGGAGAATGATTTATAGAGGTGCTTTGAATGCAGGAAGTGGAAGAGATAAAATCGGCCAAGCATCATTGAAAGAATAATGTTTATACTGAACCTCAGTTTTACATCTCATGTTTTAATTTAATTTAATTATTTAATAATTAAAAAAGTAATTATTAATATATTTTTATATTGTTTAAAAATATTTAAAAATAATAAAATATATGAATAAAAATAAAAATAAAAACTAATTTTATAACTAACAGTACAATAAGACAGTGCTAGTCATGCGACAAGTTGAAATTTGAAGGAGGTTTTAATATTTGGAAAGAAATATATCCCTTATGATTTTAACATTTTCATTTTATTATATTCGTTTAATTGTACTATTATTACATGAATTCTCACGTGTTAATTAAAAAAAATATAGTTTTCAACTTTGAAAACATTGTAGTTGAATTTTAAAAATATTTTAAGATTTTTAGACTATAAGTCTATAATGGATCGCGCGTTCATAAAAATAAAAAATAAAAAATTATAGAGGTTTATATATTTTTCTCATTATCACATCTTTTAATTACTAAAAACACATTACAATTACGTGTTGCGCATAAATTAACATAATCATCGAATTCTGACTATTAATATGGATTAGAATAGATAACGTGACACAACGTTGATAATCCTATCTTAATAAAGGATGCAAAGAGTCGATTTTTAAAAATAGAAGTACTAATGTGTTAACTTTAATAGTTTGTTGTGCAAAATGCAAAATTAAGAGTACTAGTAATGGATTTGTTATAATTTTTTTAAAATTGTATATTTTTATACAATTTTTAAAATTTTTTTTTATCAAATTTGATCAATAATAAAAAAAAAAGTAGAGAGAAGGAAATATTTTTCTATTTATAAATAATAATTTTTTAAAACTTTCAAAATTATAATTTGAAAAAAAATTATAACAAGCCTATTACTAATACTTCAAGTTGGTTATAGTTTGAAAGTTTAAGCTGTAAGCTATAAAGTATAAAGTATAAAGTATATATAAAGTATATTTATCTTTACTTTATTTTTTAATTTTTGAAAAGATAAAGTATATTTATCTCCACATATCAATTCTATCTATATATTTCTATTATAATATATTCTTTTATGGAAAAGAGCATGAATAGATTGAAAAATATATAATTCGAATGAAAATTTAATAAGAAAGATCTTTAATGCATGCTTAAAAGGGTTAATAAGAGGACTCTTCATGTTATGCTACTAAACTCCCACATGGAATTTTTATTTGAACTTAAAAATTTAGAATATAAGAAAGATAAATAATTAAAACGAATTTTCTAATATTTATTATTTTAATCATAAATATATCAATTTAATAGATAATTTTTATTATAAATATTATCTTTACATTACGTACCATTTACCCGACTTTATATTTTTAATTATTTTTTCTCTTAATTTAACCGCTACTTGTTTCGAAGCTTTTATAAAGCCTTCACCCTCATCGAGCTAATTCAAAAAGACTATATAAATTAGAGACATTTGTTTTCTCTTTCAAAGATGTTAACTTTTTTGATATTCTTTCATTAAAACATGGAACTCAAGAGTAAAACTAGGGGATGAACATCTCACCGACGCGAATTGTCCCATGTGCTAAAAAAATAATAAAGAGAGCTTGGGATAATTGAAGAATTTAAGGGGGCACGTGATAAAGAGACATTTGTTTACTCATATTAAGAAGAAATTTATCACTAAATATGTTTGTTGATACACAAAATGAATCATTGAATAGTATGTACTCTTTCACATCAACTTACATTCTTTCGTATTTTAACATGTTTTTATAAATGAAATGAGTTTCATAGCAAGTGGAGCGTTACATATTTCTTCTTTAAAGAAAGTAGGAAGGGGCAACAAGATCTAGTGGCTTTCTTATCTGAGCGTGACTATAGTAGCACCTTATCTGCTAGGGATCAGACAAGAAAGGATTTAGACAATGAGAAATCGTAGACGTTCCTACAAGTTGGATTTGAGCTATAAACTCCAATCCTATTATAAAAGTCAAATAAATCCTTTGACCCCTAGTGCAATTTGAAGTGAATCCATATTCAGATTCAAACTCAATATCTTGAGAGTATTTTAAAGAAGTATATGTACTTTTATCTAAAAGGTCTTATTAGAAATGTGAGAAAATGTCTCATATAAAATTCAAAACAACTTTTTTTCAAAATAATATGAGATTTCCTTTACTTCCTCTCACTTATTGGCCGATATGTTGTCATGTTCCTATAAGTAAATCTCATTAGATCAATGAGTGGATTGCATTGTTAGAAGGTATGGCTTTAATACTATAAAGAAGTTCATATATCATTTTTTAAAAAATCTTATTTAGGAATGAAAAATAATATCTCATATAAAATCTAGAATAACCCCGTTCCAAAATAATATAAAATTTCTTTCATATTTATCAACCATTTGAGAGTAACATCACTCATGGTGGTGGGACATTAGACACTAGACTTGTAAATAACTTAACAAGGGTCCTTAAACAAAATCAAAATTTTTATTTGAAGGTAGATGTGTTTTGAAGGTGCTTCATGTTAATCTTGAGAGATAGAGATAAAATAAGTTTAATAATATCTTCTAATGGTTCTAGAATGTCTTATGCCACATTATGGTGTTTATCACATTAAGACAAAAGGTTAATAAGTTGAGTGAAAGCATAAACTTCTCTCCATGAAAAGAATAATGAAAGCTGATTGATTGAGAAATAGCAGAAAAGTTGCTCGATATGGAAATTAAAATAATTTGGTAATATATTGGAAAATGGGATTCATCAAAGTTTCGTCCTTTGCCTTTGCATGAAAGAGCCAGCTTCCAGGTCACATGCAACCAAACAAAAGTATCTCAAACCCTTTATCTATCATATTCTTCCACTGCGTGGAGTTCTACTTTAGCTTTCTATCTATCATGGTTTCAAAACCGAAATTTTCCCAAAAGTTATATATATATATATATATGAAAAAATCTTCACAACTTCCTACTATTTACACAACCTCCACACACCATATTTTTTATTTTTTATTTTTTATTAAATATTTGATATATAGATAATAAATAAAAAAATTAAATTAATTTAAAAAGAACAAATTCAAAATAAAAATATTAAAAAATTAAAAAAATAAAATAAAATTAAAAAATAGTAGTGTGTGGAAGTTAGGGAGGTTGTGTAAAACTTTCTTTTATATTAAGAAAAATCTTAAGAAGAATCTTAGGAAGATTTAGGAAGATTTAACCTTATATATATATATATATATATATATATATATAACTTTGGAAAGAATCATCGCATAGAGATAAACTAACAACTTAATTCGTGTAATAATTATTGAACTGAACATAATATGTTTCGTGTAATTTATCTTTTATTGTTTTTAACTTCTACTAACTCTATACGTTAAAGTTTAGGTAGAGTCTCTATTTAATCTTTATTTAGACCCACGGATTTTTCTCAATTAGTATATATGGTTTCCACTTTAAGTGGTTCGAAAATGATTTTAGAAAATTCTTTCGTTTTTGTTGGAAGATTCGTTTCTATATCTACAAAGGATTTCCGTAAATATAAATTTATAAAGAGAGGTGACTTCATGTGATTTATTACAGCTCGCTATAGATAGACTTAAAAATCATACTAAAGTAAAGAGGCGATAACAAAGGAAGAAAAAAGGGGATAGACAGACTAAGAACAGTTGGAGGAAGGAAATCTATTTTATAATAAAAATAATTTTATAATTTAAAGTATTATATTAAATCATATCATTCTGTGAATTTACTTAAGGTCTTATTTGAATTCAGAATCGACATGAGATGAGTTGAGATAAATTGAAGGTTTTGAAATTTGAATAAAATATTATTATTATTATTTTGAGATTTGAAAAAGTTGAATTAAGATTTGAAAAATCTGTATTGAGATTTGAAAAAACTGTATTGAGATTTGTATTTTATATAAGAATTTGAAAAAATGTATTGATGAGTTTGAGATGAGCTGAGTTTGCAATCCAAATAGGGCCTTTGTGTCTAAAATATTTATCATTTTTACCATTTTTACCTTTATTGCTTTCTTTTTTTTAAAGGATTTTGAACTTTTGAGGCATACTTGGGGAATTAGTGTTTTAGTAGGTCTCTTTCTATGACAGGTTTAGCATGCCTTTCGTATGATCCATAAATGAAAAAGAAAAGCTCAATCTCCCTCATGAAACCTAACCCATAACATCAGCTTGTGCCAGCTACCCATGGCCATGGCCATAGCATTTGGCATTGGATTCACGCTAACTGGCTTGGAATTTTCTGTATAGTTGCTGCAAGCTTGCAAGCATTTATTCCTATTCATTATTCACATAAAAATATGTTTCTTTCATACACTTCCTTATCATAGCTACCCATTTCCATTTGGCTATTTCTTTGTCTCTTTCATATGATACTAGCAACCTTGTCTACCCACTTTTTCATTGTGGCCCCTACTTTACCTACCCATCTATATATATCTAATATCCATGACAACTAAGTTAGTTTAGATGTATTTTGTTGGTTATTGCACAAAATATCTATTAAGGAAAATAAAAAGTTCTATTTTCAAGCATATTTAATAAAGTTTTTATATGATATAATTTAATTTTAAAGATAAATTTTAAAATTTGAATCTTACAAATCAAATCTTGCAATTTAAGTAATGTGTATAATATGTTTTATATATTGGCTTGAAAATAGAATAACTCTTAAGAGAATGTCTAATTCAAGTTTTTACAGAAATAGATTTTGATATTTGAGATTAGGATATGAGAGGGAAAATATTTTGAAATTTTTTTTGTAAACCTTGATTATCGGATATACTTTGTTACAATTTAATTGTATTAGTCTTATATATATATATATATATGTGTGTGTGTGTGTGTGTATATATTTTTTCTTTTTATGAGTGTTGCTAGGTACAAGTTTTAAATAGGGATGTTCATCCGGATTCTGAATTCAAAATTTTCTTAAACTTTTTGAGTAAAAATATCAAAATTATTAAAAAATAAATGAAAATTTAAAATCGGGCCGGGTCTTATCCAATCGAAATGAACATGCCTAGACCTAAATGTGCAAGTCTTGTACAAATGTTTTGTAATAATATGAGCTCTATCAACAAAATGTGAATTTTTCACACTTTTTGATGGTATGATCTACTTTTTATAAAGGCCTTGTGCAAAGATTGTGCATTTGAAACTTGTATATATGTTTTCTCTTTTTATATATCATATGATATTCCTACTCATCATCTTCATCCTTCACACACCACATTTTTTAATATATATTTTTTTAAATTCATTTGAATTTATTCTTCTTAAACTAATTAATTTTCTCTATTTATTATTCATATATCAAATTTTGATAAAAGAACAAATAATATAAATTAAAAAAGAGAAAGACAATGGATGGTTGGGAGTTGGACTTGGGACCCAAAACAACACATTTGCATGGGCTTGTGGGAGGTGCCCAGAGCTACCCCTTCGATGGATGCAAAGGGTTAGAATTGGAGTCACCTTGTGACGTGACCAAATCCCAAACCACCTTGCAATAATAGCTTGCCACTTCATGGGTGGCTAGAGCAGACCATCCATGAGGATGACTTGATCTTATTCTCGGGATAATTGGTCTTCACTCAAAGGGGACTGTTGGCCACCGAAAGGTTGGCTGAGATCCTTCTTTCAACAAATATGAATTTAATGGGTCTGTTTAGAAGTACAACTGTTCACAGTATTCTCAAACTACTTCACAAACTATTAAATGCTATTTCACAGCTTATTTTACTATTATTTATCCATCATTTGAGATATTTTCCAAAAATGCACACTAGTGCAAATGATTTTAAATGCAAATTCACTAATAATCACTTTTTTAACTATTAAAAAAACTTGAATATAATATGAGTGGGCACATTCGAGAATCATATCAGCATTTTCCATATTTTTAATGTTTTGGAAACTTCCTGGACTACATCATGGTTTCATTGCATTAATGCCAATATTTCAATGACATAGAGTGGACTTGCCTCCAATTTCTCCAACCACTTTTGAGTGTTGCAACATCACTTCCTCTTCACATCACCTTCCTTAACCTTTCCTTTGAACATCTTCTACAGTCTCTTTTGCCTCCTATTATTTTCTTTTACATTTGTTGAAAAAACAGAGAAATTGATAAAGCAAAGTTAGTTAGCTAATTGAATATAAAATAATGAATGATTTTAGAGTAAGATTGACCACAAAACAGAATATACAAATTGAAATGGTCAGACTGCAGTGCCGTGCACCAAAGCATGCAGAAGCTAGCAATCCCTTTGCGTGTGTCAAGGAACGACCTTTGGATGTCCCACTTACTCAAGATCTTGAACGATAGAACATAACTCTTTTCAATATGACCAGCTCATTTGACTTTTGTCCTGTTTAATTTTTTTTTTTTAATAAATTTTAATGTACATGCGTTTTTCAGAGTTTTTGCCGTGCAAGGAGTTTCAGATTCAACTCTTGAAAATCTACCCGGACTTCCAAACTCTTTTTTAAATAAAAAAAAAGTAAATTACTTATTTAGTTTTGACATTGTCATTATAATTTATGGTGGTCACATCACTACACCATACAATAAATAAAATGTAAATTGCATTAAATTCAAGATTTTTGCTATATATAAGTCTACACATCATATACTACACTTTTTTTTTTAAATTTTTTTGGATTCAATTTTCCTTAAGTAATTGAATTCTTATACTCATTATTCATATAACAAATATCTTGTAAAATAAAAAAATTAAAAAAAAGTGTGATGTGTAGGCTTATATTTAAAATTTTCCATGAATGAAATTCTTTCTTTTTAAAGAAACCGTCTCCAAGCGGTCCCATAACTTATTTGGAAATATGGGTGGAAACTATTCACTTGGCCCTAGTCATCATTTTTTTCTTTTAAGCATGATGTGTTAGCTTTTAAGAAGATTGTACAGGACTCCCACCCCATCAAACCTGTATCCTGGATTATGGTAGTTTATCTAATATATTAAACTTGCTTAAAAAAAAACTACTCATCATCTCTACACAGCATGTACCACACATAATTTTTTAATTTTTAATATATTTCTCTTACTAAATTTGTAGTGTATGTATGATGAGTAAAAGAATTCAATTAATTTAGAAAGAATAAAACCAAAAAAATAAAAATAAAAATGAAAAAAAAAATGTGATGCATAGTGTTAGAAATTAAAGACAAATGAGGATGGAAAAATTCCTTCTCTATATATTGATTTTCCGTGTCATTACAATATAAGGATTTACAAGTATTGGTAGAGAAATAAAATGCATCTAGAATATTCTTTCATACAGCTAATACAGACAAATATTACAGAGGATGATTTGTAGATAGCATTTGGCTGGGTGGAATTCTTCTGAGCGATTTTATTTTTTCTTGTAGCGTGGTGAGCAGGCTTTGTATCTCATACGTTTGGTGCATGGCATGCATTTTGTCTGCATGGTGTGCTTGGATATTATGCTTTGCATGATGAATTGCAGAGCTTGGTTTGTCACCTTGCTGGGCAACATGGTTTGCATATAGTGTATTTAATACCTTGACAGGCCCCCTCAAGTCAAGCGGTAGGTGCCTTAAGCGCAAACTTGAGCAAAGATTATGAAATCTAACAAATGTTAATGACTTGGTTAAGCCATCTGCGATCTGGTCTTTGCTTGAAATGAAAGCTACGACTAGAGACTAGTTGAGTACCCTATTTCGCACGAAGTGGAAGTCAGTTTCCACATACTTGGTTCTTGCTTGGAATACAGGGTTGGAAGACAAGTAGGTGGCCCCCAAGTTGTCACAGTAAAATGTTGGGGGGTTGTGAGATTAATGCCGAGATCCTTGCAAAGATGTTGAACCCACACGACTTCGACAGTTGCATTAGCTAATGATTTGAGTTCGGCCTTTGTTGAATACCTTGCCATTGTGGGTTACTTCTTAGATGACCAAGACACCAAATTTGAGCCAGAGAAGATGTAATAGGCGCTAGTAGATTTCCCAACGTCAGGGTAGCCTGCCCAATCGGCTTTCGAGAAGGCGTTAATGTTCATCGATGTTGATTTTGTGAAGTGTAGACCCATATCATAGGTTTGTTTAAGGTACCGTAGTATCCTTTTCACAACTTGTTAGTGTGGCATTTTGGGTGAGTGCATGAATTGGCATACTTTGCCAACTGCAAAAGCCAAATCCAGTTTAGTGAAAGATAGGTATTACAAAGAATCGACTACACTTCTATAAAGTGACGGATCTTCAAAAGTAGTTCCATTGTGGATGCTCAGTTTCTCAGAAGTTGACATGTGCATTTTAACAGGCTTTGCAGCTGCCATATTTGTCTTTTGAAGTAGGTCCAGAATGTACTTCTTCTGAGAAAGTAAGAGCCCATCGTTTGTTTAGGTTGCCTCAGTGTCGAGAAATAAATATAGTCTTCCAAGATCTGTAATAAGAAAACCAGAGTGCAAAGCAGCAACTAGTTTGTTTATGCAATCAATATTAGAGCCAGTGATGAGTAAGTCATCCACGTAAATTAGCACAAATAATGTTGATGTAGCATGAATCCGAATGAAGAGTGAAGAGTATGCAATTGAAATATTGAAACCTAGATCAAGTAGTTTTTCACTTAAACAGGAAATACCAAGCTTTAGAGGATTGTTTGAGGCCGTAGATGGCATTGTGGAGCTTACAAACGTGAGTTGGGTGTTTAGGATGTGCGAATCCTGATGACTGACTCATAGACACTGTCTCAGATAATGGCTCGTGCAAGAAAGCATTTTGCACATCATATTGTTGAATGTGCCATCCGTGAGTCACAGCTAAAGATAGAACAAGTCGAATTGTGGTAGCTTTTACCACTGGACTAAAGGTTTGATTATAGTCCAATCCCAATTGTTAATGAAAGCCTTTCGCAACCAAACCCACTTTCCATCTCTCAATTGTGCCATTTGCAAATTTCTTAGTTCTAAAAACCCACTTACAAGCAACAATATTGGGAGCCTCGATTGCAAGGACCAAAGTCCAAGTGTCATTTGCTAGGAGTGCATTGAGCTCCTTATCCATAGCTTGCCTCCCTTCAAGAAAGTTTTGAGCAATAGAGAAGCATGATGGTGTCTCAGGTATGGGTGTAGTGGTGGTGATATGGGCTTGGTTTTGGCCAATGAATAGTGCCATCGGTAAATTTTCAACGTTGAGCAGACTGAGTTTGTGAGCGGGTTACAATTGTGCGAGATGGCTAAATGGGAGTTGGTTGAGTAGGAAAATGCATGCTAGAAGGTGATTGGGAATGAGACTGTATGTTCGACGATTGATTTTGTTGAAAGGTTGAAGATGAAGGAAGTGGGCCAAGTATCGATTGAGTTTGAGTGGTGGTGGGTGGAGGAAGGTTAAAAATTGGAAGTGTTATAGAGTTGGATTTAGTGGTGGGTTTCACATGTTGTGTGTGGGTTTGTTTAGAAGGGAAGGTGGATTCATTACATTTAATGACTTTTGAAACATAGAGTCGCTTGGTGGATATATGAGTTGTGTGTGGATATATGGTAGCATATGGACCCTTTGTGGGCTGGGTTGGCGCCAAGATAAACACATTGGATGACCTGAAAGTTGAACTTGTTTTTTGTTGTATGGTTTGGTAAGGGGCCAGCAAGCTGAGTCAAATACCTGAAGGGTTTTGATGTCTGGTTCTTTTTTATGGAGTAGAAAATATGGAGAGGAATTTTGTAAAGAGGATGATGGCATTGCATCAATCAATGGAACGGCATGTTAAAATGCATATGACCAAAATTTTAAAGGTATGGACACATGAGCAAGTAGAGCCAGTCCGGAGTCAACAATATACCTATGTTTTCTTTCTATGATTCCATTTTGTGTATGTGTATGTAGGCATGTGATCCGAGGGATGATGCCAGAGTTTGAGAGCCGATTTTTGAAGGGTCTAAACTTGCCTCCCTAGTCGGTTTGAAGTTGTTTAATCTTGGTATTAAATTTTAATTCGACGTATGCCTTAAATTTAATAAACACTAACAAGCTTGAGATTTGGATTGTAATGGAAAAAGCGAAGTAAATATGGAATAGTCATCTACAAACAAGGTATAAAAACGAAAGCCCTCTTTGGAAAGATAAGGTGAGGATCCCTACAAATCACTAAATAAAAATGAAAGGGTGCAAAAGATTTAGTTTTTCTATCAAATTTGGTATTCGGTAATGCTTTGACTTGGCACACTCATCACAAAAACTTGAAGTATTATTAAACGATAGACCATGTTGAAGAAGAACATGCGAACAATCTTGAAGGATGAGTCTTGTAATAGTCCATTTTTCTTAAAATAAAATATTTACTTAAGTGTTTATTTTAATATTTTAAAGAAACTTTTTGGAAACATATTTGCCCATAGAAGTAGAATCTAAAGCTTAGATAATAATACTGAGTTATAAAATTGGGAATTTATACATTTTAGGATGAATTATGATTTAATTTTTGAGAATTAGAATAAAGTATCAATTAGAGAGTGTTAATTTGGACTTAGGAAGAGATAATTTTTGAAATTTAAGAGAGATATTCTAGAATAAGTGATGTTACAAAAATCAAATACTTGGTGTGTCCGGATTTGTGCTCTCGAGCTGATTCGTCAACTTTTAGTACAATAAGAATAACTTTGTCATATGAGCTCCGAATGAAGTGATTCTAATTTCTATAGAACCTTAAGAGGTATATATAAAACTTTTATGTTTTGGAAATTTGAAGATTTGGGCTGGATCAAAGACTTAATTGGGAGAGAAGTGAATGGCTCTGGATAGAGCGCAATTGGTAACCGACTTAGATAAAGTGTACCAATTCCGGCCATGTGACAAAAAATATGATTCGTTCTCAAATTTTCTCATATCTGAACATGTCTAGGAATATGTGACAAGTGGAGATGAGTTGATCTAGAAGCCTTCGTTAGCCTAAAACACAAAGAAACCGTAAGGGGCAGAAAACTTGCTAGGAACCAACTAAGCTAACTAATTTCAAGTTTTACCCCAACTAAACCTTAGATCTACCTTCCCAATTGATAAAGTGTACCAATGGAAGGCTAAACAAGTGGCCAATGAGAAGAGGAGGTCTGGAAAATGCTGGATGACCTTTGGGGATACAAAGAGCCGATGCATGCATGGTGGAAGGAAGGGCTAGCTGTGTACAGCTATGCAACCCCATGTGATGGCATCTCTTAAGCCCTTAATCAAGATCATTTTTAGGCAACTTAAAAATTAACCATTGGATTAAGATATGACTCATTAAGCCTAATGTTTAGGAGTGGTGATGAGTTAAGTGGGGAAGACTAACACATGGCAAGGAGGCAAGAAGATGCATCCAGATTGCCTTAAGCCAAATCTCACCCCTAAGCCTAAACGTGTGTCACCTTTCACATATAAATATATATATATATATATATATATATTTATGTATATCAGTCCCTTGGATTCCCTTTTTTTTGGGGGGGGGGGGGAGGTGAAGAATCACACCCTTAACCTCCAAACATCAACCAAGTGAGTAATAGAGTGACCTTGAAAATTCTGGTAAGGACTTGGATTAAGCACTATATCAAGTTTTGGAAAATTTGTAAGTGCACAACTTAACTTAATCTTGGCATAGAATGAGTGATTTGATGATTAGATCATGTTTGATAATTATTTGATATTAAACTTGGCTTATATGTTGAAATGAAACCTATTAAATTTTGAATTAGTTCTTGTTATGGAAAAATATTAAGACAAATTGCAAGAACTTAGAAATATGTTCTATTTTGATATATGAAGAGATTTATATGAAAATATGAGGTTTTAGTTTGACAAAAAATGAGAAAACAACCCTAGTATATTTCGGCCTTAATAGGATTTTTGATGAAATTTTGATTCTAGATTTTATCCAATTAGTTTTTAAGTATTTAGATGATATTTTAAGGATAATGATGAGTTTAGAAACTCTAGTTTACTTGAAAAATTTTCAAGAATTATCATACTCAATATTATTGAAGAAATAATCAAGAAAACTATAATTATACTTGAAATTATTTTTGGATAGCTAATAGAAATTTGGTATTTTGTAAATGAGGAATTTAGCTTGGTTTAAATAAAAGAAAAATAAGGTTGAAATCCCTATAGGGTTCGGCCAGCCATGGTTTGGGAATACTTTATTATTTTATTTAATTATTTAAGTATTGTTTGTTATGTCTTGATGTTACGAGATGATGCGACGTAAATGCATGTGCACATGACATATGTTATTGTGATATGTTTCTACATGTTATAAGATTCATAAGGACATGAAATGTTCACGATAAAAGTCTAAGACTATGATTATGTTGCATTTTGTCACATACATGTTGTTATAAATCATAAATTTTAAGAAAAATCTATGTTACATGTTGTCATGTAAGTGTTGTCATAGGTCATGTCGAGCATTTGAGAAATAAGATAAGAAAACTTTATAAGTGAAAATATTAAGACGTTAGTCACGTCATGACGAGGACGGGGATACGTAACACTTGGATGACTGACGAGAATAAAAACCTAGCACGGACGGTGAGACATAATGCCTGTCGAGGTTCAAAAGTGGATATGGCTCAACCACCGGTAATATTAGTGGACATGGCTTAACCACGTGTAATAATAGTAGACATGGCCTAATCACGGATAATAATAGTGGATATGGTCCAACTACGGATAATAATAGTGGACATGACCCAACTACAAATAATAATAGTGGATATGACTCATCCACGGGTAATAATAGTGGATATAGCTCGGCCACGGATAATAACAATGGAAAATCCGATGGGGAAGGGGATACGTAATGCTCGTCGATGTTAAGTTTTAAGAATGACTCATATAAGATTTATAAGAATAAGAACTTCAAGATAATAATGAATGTCTATGCATGATATAAGTCTGTCCAGAAAAGAGGGACATCGGTGCAAGTCCGCATAAGATATAAGTCTGTTCAGTAAGTGGAACATAACTCATGCATAGGCCACATGAAGCATATTATAAGATTTATTTTCTTATTATTTATCTTGTATATTGATATGTTGTTGAACCTATATCTTTATTAAGTTAAGTGTGTTCTTACTAGAATTTCCAGGAAAATCTCATTCTTGTTTATTTTTTTTCCTTTTTTGAAAATTTAAATTTTGCTGTAGGACTTAATAATGGACATGAATAAGGTTACAGTTGCTCGAGAGATCCATAGGAACCCTAAGAGGCCATCCGAGTACTCTCCTTATAAGTTTTGACTAGTTAGTAGTAGTAGGGATTGGTGTTGGTACAAGAGAAAATTTCAGAAAATTAAAAATGGAGCCAATGTGGCTTTAAGAAGATATTTGAGAAGTGTTATAAATATTGTCTATAAGAAAATTAACTGGGTTATGATATATGATGGTATAATGAATGAGATGATCTGGATATTGTGGTTGAATGTTACCATGTGATCATTAGACTTTTGTGATTAAATATATATATATTTTTTATCTTGACCCTCTCCGTAGCGATTTGCATTGCATATACTAGTAAGTCTAGGTGCATACATCAAATTTTGATACGTACGGGGGTGAGTAACCAAGTATTGCTTATCCTAACGCTTCAGTTTACGTTAAATCCTGAACATAAATTGGGGACATCACAGAATGGTATCAGAGCAATACGACTTTGGATAAATCCATATTGTCCTAGGAAAAAGATCACATGGTATTAGAATAGACTTGAATTTTTATGAAATAAGGTGGTTTTGGTAAATGATTTGGATGCCAGAAATTTGGAATTATTAAGGAAAAATGTAACTTATGATGAAGTTTAATATGTTTCAGGAGGATAAAATGGTAAAAGGATGCTGATCTTTAAAGCATATAGAGTCAATGGCGTAGAATCCCCCTCTAGATACTCCTCCAAGGATGGAGGAGCAGGCGACACAAAACCCTTCGTTGGAAGGAAGACAGACGATAGCCGAAACTATTCGGCAAATGACGGAAGTAGTAAAAATGCAGATGGAGCAAAGTCGTTGTCATCAGTATGAAGGAAATAGAGAAGAAACTCAAGGATGCCTATATGAGAAGTTTTTGGTATGTAGATACCCCATTTCTTAGTAAATGAAGGAGCTTTGAAAACAGATAAGTGGATTATAAATTGGAGCATACGTTCGAAATTAGTGGGTGTATTGAGATTCAGAAGGTGCAATATGCGGGATACTTGCTTCAAGGTGAAGCTGGGTTATGGTGGGACACAAAGAGAAAGTAATTATAATTAAAATTGGGAGAGAATGTGGTGCCCACTTGAGAAATATTTAAGAAAGAGTTTGATGACCGATTCTTTCTAGAGTCAATGAAGCGACAGAAAGCTCCGGAATTCGCTGAATTGGTGCAAGATAGCATGACTGTGGAATAGTATGCAGTACGATTTATAGAGTTGGCAAGTTTTGCCCCACATTTAGTAGCTACTGAGGAGATGAGGGCACAAAAATTTTAAGAAGGGTTGCAGCTGCGTATTCGAGTACAAGTGGCATGTCTACGAATAGAGAATTTTCAGGAATTGGTTAATATGACATTTATCGTAGAAGTTGAACAGAAGACTTTAATGGTACAGATGCAAGTATCGGAAAAAAAGAGATCTCTTGATTCCTCTGAAAGGAATTTTCCCCTACCAATAACGCGAAGGAAAAAATGGTCGGTCAATGAGCATCTATTATGCCGCAACCATGCAGAAGATGTAAAAAGAAACATACTGGTGAATGACGATTAGCCACATGAGCTTATTTTAAGTTTGGACAATGGGGCGGCCATATGATTCGGGACTGTCCACGGAATACCTCTGGAATAGTTACAACACTGGAAGGAAAAATAAAAGCGCCCACAAAAGCTAAAATCTATGCGATCACACTAGGAGAAGTGGACGGGGAGGCAGATGAGGTAATCGATGCCGATGTAGTTACTAATAAATCGTAATTCCTTTCTTTTGGTTGATGTATGGACTCTTTTGAATATATATATAAATAATGATATAATAACTTTTAGATAAGTATTAAGTTGAAGTAATATTTGGTTGATGCCTTGTTTGACTCTGGAGCAATAAAATCTTATATTTCATATGATTATGTCTAAATGTGTGTGCTTGACAATAATGTTAAATTCTCTGGAAGAAGTTAAAGGCTATGCTTTAGAGATTTCGGTGATGAAATCTTTATTTTAGGGAGAGGATGTAATAGCCCATTTTTATTAAAATGAAATATTTACTTGAGTGTTTATTTTTAATAAAACTTTTTGGAAACATATTTTTTCATAGAAGTAGAATCTAAATCTTAGATAATAATATTGAGTTATAAAATTTGGAATTTATACATTTTAGGATGGATTATGATTTAATTTTTGAGAATTAGAATAAAGTATCAATTAGAGAGTGTTAATTTGGACTTAGGAAGAGATAATTTTTTAAATTTAAAAGATAAATTCTAGAATAAGTGATGTTACAAAAACCAAACACTTAGTGTGCCCGGATTGGTGCTTTCGAGCTGATCCATCTACTTTTAGTATAATAAGCATAATTTTGTCATATGAACTCTGAATGAAGTAATTCCCGTTTCTATAGAACCTTAAGAAATATATCTAAAACTTTAATGTTTTGGATTTTTAAAGATTTGGAATGGATCAAGAATTTAATCGGGCGAGAAGTAAACGGTCTTGGATAGAGCGCAATTGGTAACCGACTTAGATAAAGTATACCAATTCCGGCCAAATGATGAAAAATATGATTGATTCTCAAATTTTCTCATATATGGATATGTGTAGGAATATGTGGCAAGTGGATATGAGTTGATCTAGAAGCTTTCGTTAGCCCAAAACATAAGGAAATTGTAGGGGGCAGAAAACCTGCTAGGAACCAACTAAGCTAACTAATTTCAAGTTTTACCCCAACTAAACCTTAATTTCAGACAAGTGTACCAATGGGAGGCTAAGCAAGTGGCCAATGAGAAGAGGAGGTCTGAAAAACGTTGGATGGCCTTTGGAGATGCAAAGAGTCGATGCAAGCATGGTGGAAGGAAGGGGCAGCTGTGTACAGCTATGCAACCCCATGTGATGACATCTCTTAAGCTCTTGGTCAAGATCATTTTCAAGTAGCTCAAAACTAACCATTGGATTATAATATGACTCACCAAGCCTAATGTTTAGGAGTGATCATGAGCTAAGTGGGGAAGACCAACACATGGCAAGAAGATGCATCCAGATTGCCTTGAGCCAAATCTCACTCTTAAGCCTAAACGTGTATCGCCTCTCTCAAATATATATATATATATATATATATATATATATATATGTATAGCAATCCCTTGTATTCCCTTTTTGGGGGTGAAGAATCACGCGGCCCTACTTAGAAAAATAAGAAGAAAAGCCATTCTCAAACTCTTAATTTCCAAACATCAACCAAGTGAGCAATAAAATGACCTTGAGGGAAATTCTTGGAAGGACTTGGATTAAGCACTATATCAAGTTTTGTATAATTTGTAATTGTACAACTTAACTTAATCTTGATATAGAATGAATGATTTGATAATTAGAACATGTTTGATATTTGTTTGATATTAAACTTTGTTTATATGTTGAAATGAAACTTGTAAAGTTTTGAATTAGTTCTTGTTATGAAAAAAATATTAAGAAAAATTGCAAGAACTTAGGAATATGTTTTATTTTGATATATGAAGAGATTTATATGAAAATAAGAGGTTTTAGTTTGACAAGAAAATGAGAAAACAACCTTAGTGTATTTCAGCCTCAATAGGGTTTTTAATGAAATTTTGATTCTAAATTTTATCCAATTAGTTTTTAAGTATTTAGATGATATTTTAAGAATTATGATGAGTTTAGAAACTCTAGTTTAGTTGAAAAGTTTTCAAGAATTATTATGCTCAATATTATTGAAGAAATAATCAAGAAAACTATAATTATACTTGAAATTATTTTTGGATAGCTAAGAGAAATTTGGTATTTTGCAAATGAGGAATTTAGCTTGGTTTAAATAAAAGAAAAATACGGTTGAAATCCCTATAGGGTTCGGCCAGCCATGGTTTGGGAATACTTTATTATTTTATTTAATTATTTAAGAATTGTTTGTTATGTCTTGATGTTACGAGATGATGCGACGTAAATACATGTGCACATGAGACATGTTATTGTAAAATTTTTCTACATGTTATAAGACTCATAAGGACATGAAACGTGCATGATAAAAGTCTAAGGTTATGATTATGTTGCATTTTGTTACATATGTGTCATCATAAGTTATGACATCCATTTTAAGAAAAGTCTATGTTATATGTCGTTATGTAAGTGTTGTCATAGGTCATGACGAGCATTTAAGAAATAACATAAGAAAACTTTATAAGTGAAAAGATTAAGACGTTAGTCACGTCTTGAAGGGGACGACGATACGTATTGCTTGGATGATTGACAAGAATAAGAACCCAGTAGGAACGACGATACGTAACGTCTATCGAGGTTCATAAGTGAATATGGCCCAACCACGGGTAATAATAGTTATTATGGCCTAATCATGGATAATAATAGCGGATATGACCCATCCACGGGTAATAATAGTGGACATTGGTCAACTACGGGTAATAGTAGTGGATGTGGCCCAATTATGGGTAATAATAGTGGATATGGCTCAACCACGGGTAATAATAGTGGATATGGCCCAATCACAGATAATAATAGTGAAAAACCTAATGGGGACGGCGATTCGTAACGCTCGTCGATGTTAAGTTATAAGAAGGATTCATATAAGACTTATAAGAATAAGAACTTCAAGATAAGAATGAATGTCCATGCAGGGAATAAATTTGTCTTGAAAAGAGAGATATTGGTGCAAGTCCGCATAAGGTATAAGTTTGTCCAGTAAGTAGAACATAAGTCATGCATAGGTCACATGAAGCATATTATAAGATGCATTTATCTACTATTTATCTTGTACATTGATATATTGTTGCACCTATGTCTTTATTAAGTTAAGTGTGTACTTACTGAGATTCTCAGAGAAATCTCATTCTTGTGTATTTTTTACCTTTTTTAGAAATCTAAATTTTATTGCAGGACTTAATAATATACATGGGCAAGGCCCCAGCCAATCGAAAGACCCAGAGGAACCCTAAGAGACCCTTCGAGTACTCTGACTAGAATTTTTGACTAGTTAATAATTGTAGGGATTGGTGTTGGTATGTGAAGAAATTTCAAGAAATAAAGAAAGAGCCAATGTGGCCTTAAGAAGATATTTGAGAAATCTTATAAATATTATATATAAGAAAACTAACTGGGTTATGATATGTAATGGTATAATAAATGACATTATGTGGATATTGTGGTTGAATGATACCATGTGATCATTAGATTTTTGTGATTAAATATTATTATTTTTATCTAGACCCTCTTCGTTGCAATTTGCAGTGCTAGTAAGTTTAGGTGCATACATTAAATTTTGATACGTACGAGCGTGAATAACTTAGTATTATTTATCCTGACACTTCGATTTACGTTAAATCTCGAACGTAAATTAGATACCTCACATGTGTCCTAAGTGTGAATGCCACAAGGAAGTTGAGAGAATTGGAGTGGTTGAGAGGGTACTGGAGTGAACTTGTGGTGGTTCGGTGAAGGTGTATAAACCATTATTGTTGTCCCTTTGAGCAGTGGAGTCCTCGGGGTACATTCCTTTATATAAAAATGATCGAAAAAGAATTCAAAATAAACGTCATTGTTTAGGCAAAATTGTTTAACAGAGATTAAATTCTTTTTAAAGGACGGGACACACAATAATTTTGTCAACAAGAATTTAGAGGAGTTTGAGGGAAAGTGAGCTAAAGCAGCATGTGTTATAGGAACAGAGGAACCATCAGCCATGTGAAGTTAGTCTAAGCCTTGGAATTCTGCAACTTGAAAGTTAAGGTTTGCAAGGTCACTGGTTATGTGATTTGTCGCCGTTGTGTCGGGATACCATCACTATCCGTGGCATAGTTGGAGGTGGTGTAGTGGGCAGAGATAGGAGCATCAGAGGTGTATGATTGATTGAATCGATAGAGACAAGTGAGAGTTGTATGGCCCACCCTGTTGCAAACTTGGCATATATGACGTGAGTGAGGTAAATTTGTAGAAAATGAACCATTTGGGGTATTACCTGTGAACTGAGTAGGACCGCCTTGGCCATGGTTGTTTTGACAGCCCTCTCGATTTCGACCTCCATTGTGTCTTCCTTGTTAAGGAGAACCATGACCATGGCCCCTTGCAAAAAAGTTTGCAAATGGATTTGAGAAAAGTGAGTTCTTCACTTGGTGGTGTTGCATGCATGTATCATGAGCAAATAGGTGTCCCAACAAGGCTTCTGTTGAAATGGGGTCCACTCTTATGGTCACCGACATTACAAGGGCATCATAATTTGGACCTAGTCCAGCCAAGAGGTAAGGGATGAACTCATCAGAAGGTAGTGGTTGTCCTGCCGTGGCCTTAGTATTAGCTAGGGATTTTACACGTTGGAAATAGGTTGAGATTGAATCAGAGCCCTTTTTGTGAGAAGTAAGTTGTAAATGTGTTTGAATGATTCTAGCTTGAGAGGAAGAGGCATAGGATGACTCAAGAGAGGACTAGACATCGTGGGTTGACTTGCAGCCAACAACTTGAGCAGTGATCGAATCAGAAAGAGAGGAAATGAGTGCCGACATTACGAGTTGGTCTTGCTAAACCCATGTTTCATATTCTAGGTTAGAGTTGTTGTTAGAGAGAAGTGGAGAAGGAGCTGGGCATGTGCCATCAACATACTTGAACAATCTCTAGCTGTGGTGATAAAGAACTAGTTGAACCTTTCATACAAGGTAGTTTTCAGGTGCGAGTTTTAGGGAGAGAAAATGGGAGAAGTTGGGTAAGGGAAGGGAGGTAGAAGGAGAAGAGGGATTAGAGGAAACAATGCCCGAGGAATCAGACATGGTTGGACGATCAGTGCTTGGTATGCTCTGATACCATGTTAGAAATTAAAGACAAATGAGGATGGAAGAATCCCTTCTTTGTATATTGATTTTCCGTGTCATTACAATATAAGGATTTACAAGTATTTATAGAGAAATAGAATGCATCTAGAGTATTCTTTCATACAGCTAATACAGACAAATATTACAGATGATTTATGGATAGCATTTGGCTGGGTGGAATTCTTCTAAGCGATTTTGTTGTTTCTTGCATCGTGGTGTGAGCAAGTTTTGTATCTCGTACGTCTGGTGCATGGCATGCATTGTGCTCTGCATGATGTGCTTGGACATTATGCTCTACATGATGAATTGCATGGTCTGATTTGTCACCTTGATGGGCAACATGGTTTGCAAGCTGTATATTTAATACCTTGACATATAGAGTGTGGAGATGATGAATAACACAACCTACTTTAATTGGACTTATGCATATTATTTTTCTTTTCCTTTTACATATTTATTAAATATCTTTAAATATTTTTAAAAAAAAACACATAAATTTATTAATAATTACTTTTTTAATCATTAAATAAAAATATAAAATAAAAAGACAATCAATCAACTTTATGGGTCGATGTTTACAGTCTAAGTATCATTTTTCACTTCAATTATACTATCTATTAATAAGTCTTTTAGAATAAAAAATATTTTAGTCACAATAAATTATATGAAAATAAATTTATAAATTGATATAATTTGATGTGATACAAATTGATAAAATTATAAAATTAGTTTAATTATAAAATAGATCTAGATTCTATAAAAGCACATGAATTAATTTGTAATTTACTAATAATATAGTAAATAAACAATTGATGACCCAAATTCATACATCCCCCGGTTTCTAATCAACCCAAATTGTAATTCTTGTCTCGACTTTTTGGGTCCTTTTCTGAAAGCTGGATATATATAGTGCCAATTCAGTAATTTGTGTTCTATTTACTTGTCTGAATTTTAGTTACTTTTTCATCCTTAATTAAGTTTCCCAGTATGTTTTGACTTCCCTCTTTAACATATGAAGAACTTGGAATGGCCAGAACATTTCCCCCCAGAGTGGAGTCTTTCTAGCGCTTTGATGAGTGAAGGCTCTATACTATAAGCTTCCTTACTTTTCTTTCCAGTTCTATCACTTTCTGATTTGTAAAAAAAAAACCATATTTTCCCTTTTTCATACATAATCACATCACAAAGGAGAACTAAAACTGGGATATTTCTAATTCTTCAATGTAGGCTGGCAATGTAATGGAATTGTATCCTGAAATTTCTTTTTTTGTTGAAAAAAATCATCTATATATATGATACTGAATTATTATATTGTTAAATCGGTGTGTAAAACACAATATCCACATTATTTACTAAATATGCTATACATACTGACTTGATAATAGATTTTTTGGTATGATACATATGAACTTGAAAAATTCATTTTCTTTTGTTTCTTGAGCTGCTACTACCAAAATGAGTTCTCTTTATGTTATTTTTCAAGCTAAGAACTTGGTTCAAAATTTTGTATATGTGAAACATACAAGACAATAAATTCAATTTTCTATAAAGATCCTGTTAGAGATAATATCAATGATTTGATTTTCGTAATTATCAAATGATCAAGAGATTTGACTTTCATAATGACCATGTTGTTCGTTTTGAAATTTTCCTATAAATAATGAAATATGCTCTGTATTCAAACACAATTAAAAATGAATAATATAGCCTTACATCTCATTTAGTCATTTATCACCACTTTATCATTAAAAATTTTCTTTTATTTAATGGTTAAAAATTGACTATTAATAAAATTGTATATTTTTAAATTTTTTCTTAATGATTAAAAATGTTAAAAAAACACTTTATATATATATATATATATATATATACACTATAAATAATAAAGTGGTGAAAAATAAGAATAAGCCTATCATTCATAAAAATAGAAAAGATGTAGTCTTTAAAATCTTTCTCACATTCTCTTCCCACCTTCAAGCTTTTTGAACACACATTCATGATGACACGATCATTGGTGCTCTCACAAAACAAGCATTACTCAGAACGGTTTTCCTCAGCTTTTGGGCCTTTGTAAAGCTGACGATTGTTGGAGACTTTTTAAATACGAAATGCTACTTTTACTAGAATGTTATGATCCAATTAATATCTAATAATCTTAAGTTTTTTGGGTCAATGATTAGGTTTTTAAGAGTAAAAACCATGCCACAAGTTTAAACCACTAAAAGGGACAGAGCTTATATGGTCAAGTAGCTGGCGACCATAAGCATCTTCGGATTTAGAAGCGGTGGTGGAATGCTATGATCCTAAAGGCTAAAACCTTAACAAAATTAATATCCAATAATCTAAAGACTTTTGGATTAATAATTGGGCCTTTAACATATAACCATAGGGTACATTCATTTCATTGTATAATAAGGTAATGAACAAGATCCAATGTACATAGTGTAGAAAGGTAATGAACAAGATTTCAGGATTTTTTGTTCTTTCACTTCTAATTAGTGGACCTAAGAATGTACTATTTACTTTTCTTCAAACATATATGGACTTCCCTTAAATACAACATACGTTCTTTCAAAGATACTGCTAAGTGCTACCTTCCTTAGTTGTCTATAGTTTGTTGCACATGCAGTGTATTCATCTTCTCTTGGTATTATAATCAAGATAGTCATTCAAGATCTCGAAAAGCTTTTTAAAAAAAAAAAAAAACTCTTTTTCCCAATGATTAAACAAGGCTTGCTTACATTATCGGGCTTATTGTTTTATAATAATCATGCATGAAGGGTTGTTTATTCTTTTTAAAAGCACTTGAGTAATATGACTCTTTATTATTGATTTTATCAGCCTTAGTCATACTGTTGATGTGACACATTATAAATCACTCATTATGTTAACCACTTAAATAAAAACCTACTTAAAATGTGACAAAAAAACAATGAAGATGACAAAATTAAAGATGAAGAATAACATTTCTCGAAGCCTTTATTTTTATATGAACGTGAGCGACTAGACAAGCCTGTGAGAATGTCTGCAACAATTGCATCAATATTGAAAGAACAATAATCCTATATGCAAGTCTTGTGTAAATGTAATTTTGTGTTGGTTAGAATTAATTGACTAGAATTTAAATTCCGAACAATTGGATAAATGAAATTTAATTTAAGACTCTAAAATTTATCCGTATGTTTAATTAGAAAGAATTCAAATCATATTTTAACTCTTATTGCTATCGTTTAAATTCAAAGATGAAATATTCAAAAAGTCCAAGATAAATGTTTAACTCATGGAAATAGTTGAAGGTATCAAAGTGATTGAGATGATAGATTTAAATGAACTTATCAAAGCAAATTTGCACTTGAATATATCCAATAAAAGTGTTTCAGTCCAATACGTTTGTAAACTATTAACAACGTAACAAATTGGATAATTGAATAAAGTTATCAGTAAAATTTTAATACAACTCAATCGCTGCATTGTTTATATATAGAAGAATTCAACTGAGGGTTTGGGGTGAACACCGAAAGCAACACTTTCACATATATTTTTAAGGAGCTTAAAGATTTAGATAAAACTTCAAGTATCCGTGTGATAAAAAAAAATTAAAAATTCTTGAAAGAAGAATTTTCAAAATACTCAATTTGTAGGGTTTGAATGAAAGCATACTCCAAGGGGAAGTTGAAGTGTTCGTATTTAGCCACTAGAAGTTCTAGGAGAAAAAATAACGAATTGAAAATTGTTGTTCTAATGACTAATGCAGTAAAAGGCAAGTAAATCGTTTGTCTTGTCAAGTAAAAGTGTCTAGTTATAAAAGTTTTATAATATGAAAACTTTACTTGTAATAATCTTAATCTAATAAAATTAACTTTTATGAGTTTAGTTGTCCTGTAAGATTCTACTATTGAAGAATTCTTCATTAGATTTCTTTTTATAACCAATATCCTGTTTACTTTAATTTATATTTCATACATGATATTGTTAGTTACTAATTAATATTGAGTATTCTCATGAAGCAAAATGCTAATAATTAGGAGCAACTTGAAAATTTAACCTTGTACAAACTTTTTGTAAAAATGTGAACTCCATTAAAAAAAGGAAAAAAAAGTCAGATTTTCAAACTTTCCATGATGGAGTCATCTTGTTTATAAAATACTTGTGCAAGTCTCATGCAATTATAACTTGTATCTATCATTTTTCAAGAAAAAAAAATAGACTTGAATGAAAAGCACCAAACACCACTGAACCAGAATAATCTTATTGGAATGCTTTTCAATTATTGGGATGATATTCTTATCTTCAGAGTGATGAAAAATCTTTTCCCAACTTGCCTGAACTTGAACTGTCTCGTTTATTCTAGAAAGGAAAACAACACAAGAATATACATATACACACACCGGCGATAAAAGATGAATGCGAGAAGTGGGATGTGTTTGGGATGGAAGATCAAACCCAACCCTGCTTGTAGCGGCGGAAGAGCTCCTCTGTTTGGGCATTCTTGAAGGCACTGCAGCCAATGAGATAGACCCATATCAGCACAACCACTGCCACAATAAGAACTACATTGGCTTTTCTCCATTCTTCTCTCAGGTTCCCCAACAGACCAGCCCTGCATGAGTTACAATTATAGCACAGCACACTCTGGTCATTGTTCCACAACATGCAGTCTTGGTCACCCATTGGATTCACTGGGTTTAGCCACAATGTTGGGTTTACATAATTGTACCCACAAACTGTTGGAGGTTTACAACAACCTGACTGCATCATGAAAAGAACCAAAACTTCAGTTAAAAAAACAGTATAATTATAGTGATGACAACAAAGAACACCACCCTCACACCATACATAACAACCTTTTATTTTTCTTATCTTCTGCTGTAAAGACAAAGTCATGCCTCAATTATTGTAGGTTGATTATTAGTTTAATGTGTGTCTATATTCCATTATTACTCATAAAATTTTGGTGGAAAGATACCTGTTTAGTGGCACAAACTCTAATGAGTAATGCGTATAATTTCCTTAATTTAGAAGCATAGGGACTGGGGAGGACCCCATAGAGCATATGCTGATTAAAAAGTAGCCAGCTAATTTTGTGGACCACTTTGGGCTACTTGAACACTACATCAAATAATATCATCAATGGGTCCTCTTTTACTTCTTTTTTTTCTTTTTTTTTTAAATCTTTTTTTCAAACTAAAATTGGGTTTATTATAGTAAGGTTGGATTCATGTACCTCAGTGCAAATCTTTTTAAAAAAGCAACTTTTTTTAAGTGGGTACCAGTTTTTACTAGTAATTAGTTTTTTAATACTTCAACTCTTATTTGATTAAGAACATAAGTAAATAAGAAGACTTAACTATCATATTTTAGATAATATTTTAAGTCTTCAAAATTTTATGCACCCACCAAAGGTTAGAGGTTGTTTGGAAAACACATTACATCTCATCTCATTTTATCTCAAATTCGTCATAATTTTCTTTTCAAGCATTGCTAAAATACAAACACTTTCCTATTTCGAATAAACAACTTTTTTATTGAATCTTTGTAATTTTTTAAACTTCCAACCAAAAAATACAGAAAAAATAATTCAACTTTTTAAAATTTAAAATAAATACTATATTAAGAAATTATATTATTATCATCTTAAAATTTTATAAAAAATTTATTCAATTGTATTTGCTCATTTTATAAAATTCCATAAAACATTTTTACGCAAATAATTTAACTATAATTCTTTAAAATACATATTAAATTTATTTGTTTTTATTTTATATATTGATTTTTATAATACGTCATATATTAGCTTATTTATTTATTTTATATTATTTAAATGTTATATTATTTAATATTTTGTTGGAGAAAAAATACAAAGAAAGAGAAATTATTGTGAGAGACAACATACATAAAAATAAAAATAAAATAAAATATATTTACATTTGTGAACAATTCATACCACATAGTACACATAACTGAACACGGCAGCAAAATGTAAAATAAATATGGAAAAACCTAATCCGTTGAAAACACTTTAAAATTATTATTATTTTTTTTTAATTTTTTACATAAAAATAGATTTTACAAAAACCATTTGGGGTTAGAAGCGTAAAGTTGACACTGATGAGACGGAAAAGCAGAGACAAATGTCATGGGACTAGAAAGTCCTTGCGGCAACAGTTGACCATTTTAGTAAAGTGAAAAGGCTTAAGACGGTATGTAAATCAACCAAATCGACATTGCCATATGCACGGGAGAATGCTGCTCTTGAGCTGTGTTCATCTAGCTCCGCTTTGATTTGAAAATAAGAAAAATTGAGAAAAATTTAATTATTTTTTAATATTATTATTATTTTAAAAATTAAAAAATATATATATTAAAATTTAAAACAAATATATAAAAATTTATGTTTTTATATAAAAAATTATAAAAATATAATAATAAAATAAAAATAAGTTAAGATGAAGTTAATTCACTTTTAAATTCAAACAAATCTCTAATAAACGGCACAAAAATTAAAAAATAAAAATAAAAAACTCCATAAAAACAATGAAAAGGGGTATCTTTCCTTGAATTCCAACTCCATATAATTTATAATTGACGCGGGGAAAAATGTTTCTGCAAATTGCAACGCAAAATTCAAGAAAAAAAAACTTGCCTGAAGAGGAGAGATATGAGCGGCGAAAAACTGTTCAGGGGTGATGTAATTCAGGGTAAGCTTAGCACAAACATCGGAATCTGCCAAACAGGTCCTTATCTTCCCCCAATTACCAGAATTGGTGATGTGTTCTCTGAGCCAGGCGGAGAAGCCGTCGAGCCGGTACTCCTTGTACCCTCTGCCGGGGACGGAGTAGCTGCCATCAGGGCGGGTGACGATGAAGGCGAAGACGAGGAGGATGAGGAGGAGGGCGATGAGGAGGGCCATACATAAGAGGTAAAAGGCAAGGAGGCCCTGACGGTTCCAGTAGGCGCCGACGAAGCCGGCCAAGGAGACGAGGAGGATGAGGACGCCGAGGATGACTACCAGCCATCGGAAGTAGTGGATACACTCGTTGTCGGGCTTAGAGGCGAGCCAGATGCCGGCCCCGATTATGGGGACGGAGGCGAGGAGGGCAACGAAGTTGAGGATAGCAGTTATTTTGTTGCTGACTCCCATGGCTTCCAAAGAAAAAAAACTCTGAATTGGAGAAATAGAGGAAGAAAGTAACTGAACGATAACTGAGAGTGAGAGTGAGAGTGAGAGTGAGAGTGAGGGATGAGGGATGAGATCTGGTGGTGACAACTTGGGTTATGGCTGATGGGTGAGCTCCTACAAGGCTACACACCTATTCTTGTTCCAAATTCTTACCATGAATCTTAAACCAATCTACCACGAGGGATTAAGGCTGTCGGTTTCATACTCCTTTATTTTTTAATTTTTTTTAAACCTTTTGATAAAGGGGTTGGGTTGTTTTGAATTTAAGTTTTTTATTTGAAGAATTGGATCATATGTTTCATCGGGTCATCAGTTTCATCGGATAATTAGTTCCCGTTGGATTTTTATCAAATAAGAAATCATGTTATTCTGTAAATTTCGTGAGTTTGTTAATTTTAAAATAATATATTTAAGATTTATAGAAAAAAAATTAATTTTTAATAATATATTTCACTTTCTCAAAATGAATATATACCTAGTATTACTATTCTTAAATAGAGTGAACAAACAATATATTTTAAATCACTTTTTATTCGAACGATTCATATTTAAACTAAATATAAGCTTATAAGATTAAAGAAATAGTATTGTTATTTTTTTTCAAAAAAGAAAATAGTAGTGTCAAATGCACGTTTGATCCAACATACATAAGACCTAAGGGCAAAAGAAAGGAGAAAAAGGGGCCCTCTCTTGACTTTAAAATTATGCATTAAAATTAATGCTTACGCATACAGTTAGTTAGATGATGATGCTCATAGGAAAATATGAATAATATTAGATATAATTATAAATTATGTAAATATTGTAAGATGGGGTTAGACCCAAGTAAAGATATCCCACTTTTGTCTTTAACCATTTGATTCAAATTATTCTACTTCAATCTAGATTTGTTATTTCTTATCATATTTGTTAATGTGTTATATTAAATATGAATATCTATTTAAATTGGTGGCATATAAAACTAATTAAATATCATAAAATTTAATAAAATACAACTTTATTATAAATATTTTCAGATATCGAGGTAGCTTATGATCATGAATGCATTGTCTTCTCGTCCCAATAGATAAGTACGTCATAGCAACTAGACATCTGACTATGTAGTGTATTTGCTTATCAGAGTCTTATAAGTTTGGAGAAGGATGATTGATTACTTTTTTTTTTATTTAAAGGAAACTACATTCTATTAATTAATCATAGACATTACAAATAAATTTGAAAATATATATTAAAAATTAACTAAATGACGATCTGTAATTCTCCAATACACTAAAAATGATTGACATTTTCTAACCCTAACTGCAAACCTCTCAAAAATATCGTCTGAAAGATAGTCAAATTCTGTCTAAAATAGAGTGATAACCAAAACAACTAAACAAATCTAAATCTTGTTTTAAGATGAGTTAGAGATACACTCTAAGGACCGAAAGTCTTAGAGACTACATATTTTTTATTTTTTTATTAATAAAAGAAAAATACAACATAACAACAATAACAAATGGAAAAACCGATTTACATAGACATAAATTCGATTTTCAACTTTGGAAGAAAACAACTGTGAGACCTGCGGCTGAAGGGGCACGTGGGTTATACGCGCCGCCTTGAAAGATGGCGAGAGTTGGGATCGAAGCTGCCGGTGACCAGAAGCTTCGTAGAGTCACGCATGCTGCAGAAAACCTTCCCTAGAGGCGGTGCATGGAGGATCAGCCTACAAAGATGTAGGGCGAGTGCGGCTTCGGAAATCGCGATTTCTCCCCCTTTTGACAGATCGACACATTGGAAGCACTACGGAAGAGTGCGTGTAGTGCATTGGCCGTTGGAAACTTCGAGACCAACTTCGCCTAGGAGCCTCCAAGACCCAAAAACCTTCGCCGGTGGTGAGACCTAAAACAGAAGCAAATGAGTAGAAAACAAAGGGAGTGGGAAAACCAAAAGCAGATGGGGAAGAGGCGTGAGGGAAGAGGCAAAAACAAAAAGAGAAAAAAACCATAGACAAACAGAGAGAGGCCGAGAGAGAAGATAAGGGAAGGGAAGGGGGGAGGAGGTCTAGCTTCTCAAAGAGAAGCGAGCGAAGTGGATAGTACTTTTGTAGTGATTGAAATAAAGATATTGTTGTTAAAATTACATGAATGTCAATATAACTCATCAACCTACAGAGGATGATTAATTACTTTAATCATCCCAATGAGTCTCTCACAATTACATGAATGTCACTTATCTTAATATTGCAACAAAAAATACTAAATATTATCACAATTTATACCTTCAGCTTACTTTTATCTTTACTATGATGAGGTAGCATATATAACCCATCAACCTTTGAACATTTTATTTTTTAAATAAAAAAATGATAGAAAAAAAGTGATGGAAAGTGTCATATTTACATAATGGGATAAACTCAAGATAGAAGTATAGCATATAGTATTAATCGTTTGCAACACGTGTACACAAATGACCACTTCATTTGTGTAGTGTGGCCATTTTTTACAACATCCCCTTTTCCCCCTGCTTGTTTAGGTGAGCAGGAGGGTGGTTTACCAAAGTCAATATCCTAGATTAATTTTGCTCATTCCAAATTGAAACATATTCTAAGACCATGTTTGGATATAAAAATATTTGGAAATATTTGATAATTTTAAAAATTTGTTCGTTCTAATTTTTGAATTCTCTTTTGACGATCTCCTTGCCTACTTTATATATACTGTATGGGGCTACTGTCGAATATAATATAGCAGTGAATGACGCTTAAGCTTACTAGAGGTCACCACTCCCTTTTCTAAACATGACCATGTCCCTTGTCCGCATTTAGGAAACAATACCGTCTACCTATCATTGCTTATTGCGATAATATCCAATATATTGAGCTATGAAGACAAGAAGGCAATGGTCCTTAAGAAGCTATTGGATTCATGAAGGTTATTTTTAAAATAAGTATTATATTTGAGTTTGTAAAAGTGAATAGATAAAATTAAAATGTTGTATTCATTTTTGTGTTTGATTAATGATTAGATAATGATTAAATGAAAAATTGAGAATTTGAAATAAAATATTTTGTGTTTGAGTAATATTTTGAAGATGGCCTTATGGAAATAGTTGAGAAATGTTGAAATTTTTCTGAAAATTCTTTGTTTACCAAACGTGGCCTTAAGTCTAAAATGGCCTCACATCCAAATCTATGATTATGAGCACCAACTAACATAGGTCTGTGTGAGAATATGTGTGTCGAAACCTAAAATGAGAGAGAGAGAAAGAAGCAGAAAAAGGATAGAAAGAGGATAAGGAAGAACAATGGAGGAAAAGATAGAGACACAATATTGATTGAATGTTTTTGTTTATATACAGTTTGTTTGCCACCATTTTGTTTTAATTTCTTAAGAATTTCCCTAGAATTTGAATACTCTTCATGCTGGTGTTAGCATGTTGTAGAAGAATGCAATAAAATATAAAAAATAAATAATAAATAAAAATAAAAATATGATACTATTATAAAAAATTATAGATAACTAATCTACTATGAGATTAAAGCTTTAGGTAGATAGATGTGAAAAGTAACATATTATCCAAAGTAATGTTTAAAATTTGAGTAATGCCAAATATAAATCTTAGTGCCTAAGAATATTTGCGCGTTCAATTTGAAAAAAAAAATGGATCTATCATTAAGAAATAAGTTTTTTTTCATGTGATCTTAGATATTTCTACTTTTCTTCAAAGGTAGTATGTTGGATTTGCAGACGGTACAAATTGTTTTCTTAAGATTTTTTGCATAAATCGTATAAATGCTATAATCACAAAGAGAAATATTCTAACTATAATGAGATTATATAAAAGTAATGTTATGAATAATGTGATTTGATATAATTTATCAAATTATAAAATTAATTTTATTATAAAATAAATATAATGAATCACATAAAATTATATAAATTTATAAAATTAATTTTACATCATCTCTTTCTAAGTATAACACTCCACCAAACAAAATATGGAAAAGCCCATTTGTAATTGAGTAGTGCTACTTCACCCGAATCTTATCCTCGAGATCTCCCAATTCAGTGCAAAAATGTTTTTTCAAATTTTTCATTCATTTTTTAATATTCTTAAATACTTTAAAAAAAAAAATTCACATACTTAAAAATATATTTACTTAATTATTAAGTAAAAATTAAAAATATATTTTTTTTTATAGAAAAAAATCAGAGTATTGATATTAGATTGATCATTCTAATCTTTAAAATTTGAAGAATATGTAATTTTTTATCTTTTAACTAATCACTCAACACTTAAAATCTAAATTGGATTATCCATCACACTCTATAATAATAAAATATTATTGACTTTTATTATTTATATTTTTAATTAATTATTTTATTTTATTTTCATAATTTTCAAAAACCTTCAACAATCATATTGATTTTCATTTTCACAATTTAA